>OZ020617.1:10589458-12989458 GCA_963971575.1 Liopterus haemorrhoidalis
ATCTCTGTTTAAATTTATTGTGTGAGTAGGATTTCATATGCACGGGAACATTGTTATAAACTGTCGGAGCACTGTATGACAAGGATCGTTTAAAAAATTCAGATTTGTGCGGCGGTATAATATGATATCCCTTCGTATGCAGCCATTTGTAGCTGGGGGTATATTCGAGTTGTACAGGGTAGAGCGAACGCTGAGGGAACAGTTGATGGTGATGTCATGAATAGAGCACTGACGGAGCGCAGCAACTCGAACACAGAGCGAGCGTTGTTGTGACGTAATGTTTATAAAATCTAACCCTACACATTTAGGCAGTGTTTTTTCTGTCAGATTAGTTCACGCAATCATGAATCAAAATTATGTACTTCGGTTTGCCGTTCAATTATTTTTCAGTGATGAATCTGAACAAGTAATTTTAGGAAATGTGTGGGGGTTTGCAGAAAATACGGTGCCAAATTTTACAGATCGTCAATTCAAATCACATTTTCGGTTATATACAATTTTCGAAAATGTTCTTGAAAACCTGCAAGCAGTGCCAGACGAAGTTCATCAGAGACCAGGAAATCCGGAAACAAAACTCGAGAAACAGCTTATGACAGCATTATGGTACCTTCCAACCTGCCAACATTGAGATCTCCTATAAATTTACATATAAAACATAACCCTATTTTTTCCATGTTAATTTTATGCACGGTGTATTTAATTATTTTTATGCTGTGCTTACAAACACAATATAGCTTTCGAAGTTAATAGAAATGTCACAAATACAAAAAATGGTAGTACTTTTCCCGCCGTTCCCCCACCTTTTTCCGTCATATGCCCGGTCTTAAAACCCCGGACACACACAGCGCACTTCAATTGAGTGTACTCCGAGGGTCAAATCGAACAACTTTGAGTGTACAGAACGTGCTCGGAGCCCTCGGAGCGTCAAATCGAATGTACCCTGGGTGAGAGCAAGTGTCAATTATGATCGCCGAAGCTGTTGGCCAAAAATAGCCACAACACCCGAAATTGTTGACAAAGTCTACTATGTCGTTTTAACTAGTCGATGATTAAAGATTTCAGAGATAGCAATGGTAGTTGGAATATCGAAGGAACACGTATATATTATTTTAACTGAAGAATTGAAGAAATGAAAGTTATTCACAAGATGGGTACCGCGTTGCTCACTGCGAAAAAAAAAAAAAACTCATTTGATGGCTGGATGGAGTAAGGCTAGTTTGCGTAGATTAAGGCTCGATCTTTCCACCTTCAGATAAACTTCTGGGTAAATATCTGATAGATAAAGTTATTCGATACTTTATCTACTGAATAAATGTCATCCCGTCTTTTAGTTCAATCTTTTAGTTATTGTATCTGATGGATAATGAGACTGACATGTTGAATTCTCAGATTGGTAATACTGAATTTATAACAAAAATAATTTGACAGCTTTCAAGCGATTTATTTGGTTATTGTCATTAATAAAATAAAATTTATGTATACGTTATAGAAGATTTTAGCAATTATTAATGTAGTAAGCATGTAATAAAATTGGAGGGATGAAAAATAAATAGAAGATATTAATAATAATTGTTCTATGTTTATTTAATTTGATTGATTGTTGCACATAATAAGTAATAATAAATTTGAAAATAAGAAATTTACTCACGGTGTATTCATTCATTTTCATTTCTTCTGAGTAATCAGTTTCTTCAGGTACGTCATCAAGACGTTACTGATCTTTTGTGGGTGGTTCTTCATATTCACTCTTGTAATATTAAAGTTGCGTAATACTGGAGTTGCTATTATACCAATCATAAACTTATCGCTCAAATTCGAAACGAATATTATAATTATTAAACATTGTATTGTAAGGCGTGAATCTCGGATAACATTTAATGCAAAATATATTTCTCGAGACTTGTTCACTTCCTTTTTTTCCCAGAAGAAAACAGTTTTACTAACGTTTCATCCAAGACTACAACTTCTTGTGGATACCGGACAATTTCGTAAAATACTCGTTGAAATTTGTGTATTTAATTTTCTGTACAAGGTACACAAATGAAATCAGAACATAAGATGAATATTGCGCGAGATACTTTTTTCATAATTAATCTCATCGTGGACTTGTGCAGTTTTGGAGTTATTTTTGGGAAGGCATTATTTTTGACAGCACTTATTTTTTACTTATTCGCTGCTTGACTACCGAATAACTTATCTACCAGATAGAGTAGTTTATTCATAGGAATAACTTTATATGAACTTGGAAAGACGCTGTTTCATTTTTATCCATCAGATAACGTTACCTGCCACTTTATCTAAAGGTGGACCGGACCTTAATAAAAAATCGGTAGATTTTTATTTCGCTTCGTGACCATGGATGAATGGTGGGTCAGTTATTTATCGCAAGACACCGACTCCAAATAGTCAAAATGGATTTATTGCGATTTCAAAAATCCAAGCAATGCAAAATTAACCCATCAGCCGAAGGCATTTTGGCATCCATTTCTTGGGACGCGAAAGAGATTTTATACATCGATTATCTCCCAAAGAGCCAAACAATTAAAAGACAATGCTGACTTCGACTGTCAAAAAATATTTTTCTTTAATTTTCATTCACACCAATTCATCGCACAATATTTCATCAATCCTTCGTATATTTCTTGTTTTTTTTAGTTACAAATCATGCTCTTGATATTAAAATGAATAATATAAACATTTTGTTGAACATTGGAGTACGGATATTTATAATGACACCTCGTAGAGAGGGCAGTTTAATATAACCAGCCTCCGTAATTCCTGGAATACTTTACTCACAAATGCATAGCTCATGTAAAGTTGCGTAACATGGGTCTGATGGGACACTTTTACATTTATACAGGAATTTAAATAATAAAGTTAATAATCACATTTGCAAATCTACGTTTTAAACATGCATAATAACCATGGATCATGGGTCAAATGAACACAATAACAAATATTTTAAATGAATAATACATTTTTAGGATTTCGTAGGTAGAACCTAGAAATCCTTACACCGAACCCTTAATACTTATAACTTGGTTTTCGAAAGCTTCAACAGCTTCTTGAGGTGATGAAAATCCACGCATTTTTGTTTGATATTGGAGAACAAAAAAAAAGTCGTTAAGGGATAAATCAGGTGAATGCGTGAAATGAGACAATAATTCGATGTGCTTTTCCTTCAAATAATCAATTGTTTGACATGCTGTGTGGGAGCTTGCATTGTCATGATGAAGAATGATGCGACGTTTTTGGTTGTTTTTCCTGATTTTGTCAATGACTTCTGGCAAACAAATTGTTGTATACCATTCAGCATTAACTGTTCGCTGTTCCTCTAAACCAGGGGTGGGCAAATCTTTTGGTTGTCGGGCCACAATGCAGATGAAAATTAGACCACGGGCAAAAAAAAAAATTTTTTTTTCTAATTTAATTTTTTATTTACGCATGATATTTTATAAATTTTAAAAGCAATATTTTTAAACCAAAACGTGTATTTATTATGCAATTTAAAGAAAAAAAATGAAAAGAGAATTGGAAAGAATGAAAATTTGAAAGAATATTGGACAGACAGTAATATTTTTGCAGGACACAATAATTTATAAAATGCTTCGTGGGCCGCCATTTGCCCAGGCCTGCTCTAAAGAAATGATTGTGACATGTCCAGTACAACCGAAGAAACAAGTGATCATTTTTTTGGAAGTACTTCGTAAACGAACAACTTTTGTGGGTTTCGGTTCAGCTTGGAAGACCCAAACAGTGGATTGTTGCTTCGTTTCTCGTTCATATGAACAAATCCAAGTTATGTCGAACAACCCTTACACCAATCAACACGACCCTTTTTTTGAGCTTCGGTCAAATTATGCGGAATCCACCGGGAACAGATCTTTTGTACAGCTAAATGTTAATGCAAAATCGAATGTATTGCAGTCTGCGATATGCCAAAGGATGCCTCTATCTCACGATAAGTCACATGCAGTCTTCTTCAATCATTTTGCGCACAGCATCCATGTTTTTTTGAATCACAACCGATTTTGGTCGACCTTCACGAGATTCATCGCTGACGAACGCATTACCACGACGAACTTCTGCAAACCAATTGTAAACAGTCTTTTCTGATGGTGCTTTATTACTAAAAGTTGAACGAAGCAAATTTATGCATTGTTGTTGAGTTAGGCCTTTACTAAAATCATAAAAAGTCAACGAAAACCTTGACGAGTAATATCCATTTTTTCACAACCTTTTTTTTTTAACGCTCACTGTCAAAAAACTACTGGATTAATTTATAAGCTGCCACTGATTTCACAATAACAAATGTCAAATTTCAATATTGCCATCTAGTGGTCGTTTGTAAAAACATAAAAGGTAATCTTCGTATAGAGGTTTATATTTGTATTCATACTGTTTTTGATGTTAATTAAAGTTCTTCTCTAACTTTAAAGTATCTACTTTAAAATTATTTCATTGATGCGTTGCAGAATTATTTTTATTCTTCATATACAAGATTGCTATACACTTCAAAAGCATCATTTATATGCAATATTTCCCACTGATATATTACATTTACATACATGTGAAGTTTGTAATGGAATTATTTAAAAAGTTTGTATATCAGAAATGTTTTGTACATTATAAAATGTAAATATACAGAATACAAATACGGATAACAAAATATAAAATACATTATAACAAACATATGTGACAGTGTCGCAACATTATTATTTTAAAGTATACAATTTATTTCGAAAATATTATTTGTAAGAAATTAGAAGAAAAAAAAAAACGATGAGGAATCAAGACAGAGATCATAACAAGAAATCTATATGTTGCGACCACATGAGTCGCCAAACTATTCGAAATTACCGCTTCTAGTAATTTTTATCAATTTTTATTTTTCATAGTGTTCATTGTATGAACCGCTAGAATCTTGTAAATTTCTGTCTGATACAGCGACTACTCGCTTGACTATCAACGAGAACAGACGTCTTTTTGAGTTTTTTTGTGAAAATCATATGGTCTGTTCCTTATACCCTTTTCACACTCGATCTTTAAGATCGGATGTTAAAGTGAATGTATCTTTAAACGCTAATGTGAAACCGTATGGCCTCGGTTAAATACAAGCGATGTTTAAGACAGAGATCTGCGTCTTAAACTTCAACCGCATTGCCAACTTAATTTCTATTATAAAAAAATACTCCTTGAATTTGTGCTGTCAACATTTTATATTATCATAAACAAGAATACTGTATTATATCGACGTTATAAGAAGTTTATACTTATTGTTATAATAAAATTATTTATTTTAATAATGTGTTTAATAAAATACAGAGCTACAATAATTGAGATAAAATGTATCGACTTACATGTTAATACAGGTGTAATATATTCTTTATTGTAGTGCCTTTATTGTAGAATGAAATGAAATATCCTTAATTGTTTATAATAATTCAAAATGTGCGTCTGCGCAGACAGTTCAAAACTGGTAATTTCATGACGGTAACTTAAGGACAAAATTACTGTAGCTGATGACAGCACCGGAGATTTAAACATCAAGTGTGAAAGCATACCGATCTTAAACATCGGTGAACTTTAAGTTCACTCGTCTTAAAGATCTAGTGTGAAAAGGGTAATAGAGGCCTCACAAGTTGTTTTGAAAAACTAGTATACAGTGTTTCAAGTTTACCAAGACGAGGTTGCGAGCTATTTGGTAAACAAGAATTATCGCTTGACCACCGTACGGGATCTACGTTTTTTCTGATAAAAAACCCCAGGACCGCGTCAAGAAGTTCAAAATTTATAGATATTTTTCACAATCAAAAATATCTATAAATAAAGTTCTCATGTAGCATAAATTTGGAACTACCAAATAACCAGACGCGAACCAGGAGGACCAAGACCACTCCAGAAGTTGGGTCAGTAATCAACCAACATCGGCGATTCCACCAGGAAATTGTAGGGTCCGATTGTGGATAACTGAAGCCAACTTTTGTATCTGTATTCCACGCTAAGTATTTTTCCGTATTTTCATACGGAACGCGTGACTACAAATTTTAATTCATAATTTTCATTGTATTTTGACGCTCAGTTCAGTCCATGTGCGTGCGCACATTGTAATTTTGCCACTTGTTAATTTAGATTCCGCAAATTTTAAATTGAATATTATTTTGTGTATAGTTTCTCACCCCAATGTATTTTGGTTGTGTCGGGCAAAAACTTATATTTGTAAAACTTACATCACCCGGGTGATCCATTTTTGTTTGTTATAAAAATTATTCAAAATAATTTTTCGTGTTACTCAGAGCAGTTCTACGATATCAACGGCTGGTTAGGGATTCAAGAGGACAGAATTGCGTTATTACTCCTCCAGAACCACTGTGTGGGCCCCTTCGAATACCTCTACTCCCAGGGAAAACCACATCACATGTTATAAGTCTTCGAGAATAACCCCTTGGAGTGAAATACGTCTGAATCCTGCCTGACCTTGTTTTGTTTGTGAGTATAACTCTGCTCTGAAGTAACGCTTCCTTATTTCAACGATTCATCTGCAATTCTGCTGTAGGTTTAATCCGCACACATCACTATTTTCTCAGCAAAACTGTTTATTAGTCACCACGTGTGGCGGGTCTTACGATCTTAGTCGTAGACCTATGTGACGCCGCGACGCCTGCGTCTCTCCTACAAGATCAGCGCAACGGGCGCCACACTATCTATATTAATAAATTTAGACGCTACATCTGTTTTTTTATTTCTTCGTCCTTATATTTGGTTTCTACACTGTTCAGATGATTATAAAACGATAAACGCCAAGAGCTAGTTGGTGTCTGTCTGTTTATTTGCTCGAGATTCATGCAAAAAGTAATTGTAAACGTCGGTAATTCGCTATATCGAAGAAATTTTGTTAATATAATATATTAATTTCCCTCACTATTTCTATTTCACCTTGTGGTAGGGTAAGCCGGGGCATAACGGGCACCTTAAGGATTATCTTTAATAAAATATTAAAGAATATCGTAAAACATTTTTTTTATTCGTAAGATGGTTTATTGTTTAATTACAGACAGTAAAAAAACTTCAAATACATTCTGCCCCGGTGTCGGGGCAGAATGAGCACGGACGTGGTATAATGGGCAATCAGCTAAAATCTGGCGCAGAATGAACACACGTAAGTGCATTCCTCATCGTTATCATCTTCTACAACGCAAGAACAATGTGCCCACTTGCCACATGCTCTGCACTGGAGCAATCAACGTTTGGATATGTGTGAAAAATATATAAACACAGCAAAAAACACGTTTCACCAATTTACAAAATGTCAACGCCAGCTCTCAGTCATACAACCACTCTCGGAAGACACTAACGAAATACTGAACGTGGTTGGAATGCACCCAAATGACGGGATGCTTTAACAGCCAAAAAGAGGGGAGCCCTTTATACCCCGGGAGACCGTTATGCCCCGGCTTCCTCTACACCATATAACATTTTAGAAGGAGAAGATTATGTTTATAAAATAATAATTCTGAGGCCTTGAATTTCTAATAAACATCGTTGTAGACGTTGTATAACTGTAATTAAATTAGCTCATTATTGTTTAGTGACTGCAGTACATCATATCATTGTTTACAGTCAGTCAATTACATAATTTGATACACCAATTATAAAAAAAATAAATGAATGAAAACCATGACTTAGTCCTTGTTTATCGATAGATATATTTACAAAATCTATTTTATAAAAATCTTCTAAAGAGAATTGGATTTTCAATGATATATTGTTTTATTTTTCTTTTAAATAGGTAAAATAGTAAATTTCTTAGATTAAGGGGAAGTAAATTAAAAAAGTGCTGAGAATAGTAAGTAACGGTACCTACATTTATTTAGTCTGATGAAATCTGAACATAGATTTGATTTGTTTCTGGTATTGTAGATATGAATATGTTCATGAGTAATAAAATCACCAAGATGACTGTGTGCATAAAGTAGACAATGATATGCGTACAGCGCTGGAAAAGTCATTATGCGTAGTTCAACAAAGCAATGCTTACATTCAGTTCTGTACGATAAACCCATCATAATTCTAACTAATCAACGCTGAAGTCTGAAGATTCTAGAGATACAGGAGGAGTGTCCCCAAGCCAAAATTGCATAAGATATTTGTGATCCAAACAGTGCGAAATAAGCTATTTTTAATAGGTCTGTTTTTTTCGCTACCTTGCAACCAGGGCCGGATTAATATATTTTGGGGCCCTAGACATTTTTTCCCTGCCGGGCCCCAAAAGTAATAGACCAAAAAAAAATTCTCTTCAAAAAATTAGAAAACAAATGAAAAAAATATAAATAAATAAATAAATAATGTTCCTGGGGTTGTTAAAAACTAATACATATGTTAATTTTTTATTAAAAAAAGAATTTTCAATAGAAAACAAAATAAATAAATTTTAGTTTTTATTCCAATAGAATCAATAGGGAAAACGGCAATTCAAAAATCATTTTTTCTCCCTTTTAATTCTACAAAATTATCAATTATTTCATCATAATTGATATTGTCCAAAGCATTTTGTTCGATATATAGTACAGCTAAAGAAGTTAATTTTGATTGGCTCAATGAGTTTCGTAAATAATTTTTACTTGCCCGACCTTAATATATAAGGGGCAAGTATTGTAATCGCGAAAATTTTCGATGTCGAGATTTTGACGGATGACCATGTTTCATGGTCCAGGGAATCCAAAAAACCTATTTTCGAAGTGCCGTCCGTATGTGTGTGTGTGTGTGTGTGTGTGTGTGTGTGTGTCTGTCTGTGTGTATACACGATAACTCAAAAACGGTTTAACTTAAAGAGTTCGTTCTGGTACTAAAAAATTCTCCTATTAAATAGGAAGAACCCTATTGTTTTTTATGAAAATCGGTTGCCTAGAAATGGGAGTTTACTCGTGTCGATTTTAATATTTTTGCGAATATTTAGCAACAGAAAAATATTTCGAAAAAATTTATTGAACAAAAGTTACTATAAATGCAATAACTAATAACTTTTATTTGAGACGTTTTTTGATAAAACGAAAAATTTCGAAATTTTTTTGTAAAATTATTTAAAATTTTTCCAAGTCTCAATTTTTTCATACTTATATGTAACGTTTCCATGGTCATGATAATTAATTCGTAACTAGTAAAGCAAGCCTTGGACAAAAATTTGTATAGAACATAATTTGATGTATTTTTGAAGATTTATCTAAATATTTAAACATTTTTTTTTTTTAGTTTATTTTTTTTTTAAATATTTTTTTTATGGGAGGGCAAGTCTAGCGGAGGTTTCCTTTCGCCACTGGTTTACACGTTTTAATACTGAAAACGACCTTTCTACCAAATGCATTTGATACAGGCAAAGTTAAATATATGCGCAATAAGATTTCTATATTTGGAAATGTGGATACAATTTTTGTGGTCTTTATAAATTGTAGCATATCAGATGGAAACTTTAAATTTTGGCTTTTACAAATTAACATAAATTGTAACAGTTCCTCGTCCAATTCTTCAGTATCAATGTCTTCATTGTACCATTTTTTTAGCAATGCGGTATATTCAGATCTAATTGATACATCGTTATCTAAGTCTGTATGAAATATTTTAAAAATCTCGTCAATGTCTTTGTAACTTTTGCTACGTAGTTTTCGTTCAAAAGATATTTTGTCATAAATCACATAAAAATAATTTCGTTTAAAGGCTTCTTGACCCTGTTTACAAGAACTTACGTCTTCCTCATCATGATGAACTTCATCAAAAAATCCTTTCCTTTTTCGGGACCTTTTTTTTTGAATCGGAGTAAGTATTTATTTCTGACGTGTTTAATGCCTCACTTCTATTTCGGGAAATAAACTTCTTAAACTATTAACGTAATTAAATAAAATGTCAAAAATATTTGCCGCAAACGAGATTGGCATAGTAGGATCTTGTAAGGATTTACTGCTTGCATTTATTCTGGAAAGAATTTTATCCCAAATAACTGTTAATAAAATGAATTCTAAATTAATAATTTTGTTTGCTATTTTTCGTGATTCCACTTTTACAGAACATTTCTGAGATTCATTTAGAGATATATCAAGTAGAGTATTTTTTTATTTGGTTGAACCCAGAGCGAATTGCCTTAACTGCATCAGCTCTACAAGACCATCTAGTAGTGCATAATTTTTTTACTGTAAAATGTTTATTATTTTCCGCATTTTGTGAAATAAAAGGAAACTTTTATTTTTTTTTACATTTTTTTTTCGTGGACGGTTTGACCGGGCCCTAGACATTTGTCGCATTTGTCTATGCCATGATCCGGCCTTGTTTGCATCTTACTGCAACACGCGGCGTTAAATTTATTACTGCGGCTGTAAAAATTTCAGCCAAACTGCCAATTCAAACGAACAGAAAATATTGACGCCGCCGTAAACCGTAGACGCAAGGTAGCGAAAAGAACAGAATTAACATATCAATTGATATCGATGTCCTGATGTTTATGATTAAAAAAATAGTTCTGCAAAGTTTTCCCTAAAGTTTGGATATATAAGGTTCCCAGTTTAGCTTTTGGTCTAAACAGATTCCAAAAAAACACACCGATACCGGATTTTCAAACGAGCGAGGTCTGTTGGTGATCAATAACTTTTTAGTTTTAGTTTAAAGTTAACCTGTTTCTGACCAGCCAGTTAGAAGCATTTTTAATGTATAGGCTGGTCTTCAGTTAAGGTTCAGATCGTAGTATCATCCGCATATAGTATGACATTTGTATTTAGTGCTAAGGGAAGGTTGTTTATGTAAATTAAAAAGAGTAAAGGGCCTAAAAACGATCCTTGTGGGACACCACTATCGATTTTAAAACATGTCGATACACCTTTGTTTAATTTACCATATTATTTTCTACATGGTTTCGTAAAAAATAAATCTGTTGATACAGCCCTTTTTAACTTCGTTAGTGAAATATTAAACACATTAGATGCCAACAGCAAAGCATTAGGAATTTTTTTAGACTTGAGTAAAGCCTTTGACTGCATTCATCATGATATTTTATTCATGAAAATGGAGCGATACGGAATAAGAGGAATCGCATTAGACTGGATCAAATCTTACCTTACTGACAGAACCCAATTCTCCTCGATAGACATTAAAAACAAGTCACATTTTTCCGACAAAAAGTCTGTTACCCTAGGTGCCCCACAAGGAAGTGTCTTGGCTTCTACTCTATTTTTAATTTACGCAAGTGACTTACCTAATTATTTTACAAATATGACAAACTTAACCGTGACTTCATTTGCTGACGACAATAGTTACCTTACTCGATGTAAAAACACGACAGATATTGAAACCTCCTTTAATGACGTAATGAAAATAGCATCCACATGGGCAAATAAAAATAAATTAACCTTAAATATTGATAAGACATCCTGTGTAGTCTTCAAAACACAACAAAATAAATTCATTCCGCCTAAGGAATTAAATTTTGAAAATCAAAAAGTAAAAATATCAGATACCTCACTCGTACTAGGACTAACCCTAGACAAAAACATTAACTGGACAGACCACATCGATAAACTGTGTAGAAGGTTGTGCTCATGTTTATACCTCCTAAGGTCGTTGAAACTGAGTTGTAGCATCAAAGTGTTAAAGAATGTATACTTTTCATGCTTCCACTCACACTTAAAGTACAATATTATCCACTGGGGCCAATCGACTAATTGCAAACAAGTATTTCGTCTCCAAAAGTCAGCAATACGAGTCCTTCAATCGCTGAACTCCAGAGACTCATGCAAGAAATATTTCACCCAACTTAACATATTAACTCAACCAGCAGAATATATTCTATCTCTTTGTATGTTCGTCTACAAAAACAAACAACTGTTCCTAAAAATCGAACATTCCCATAACACAAGGAACAAAGATGCACTAGTCCCAAGGCCACACAATTTAACCTGTTACCAAAGAGGTGCCCATTTCAATTGCTGTAAATACTATAATGCGCTTCCTGATGAAATAAAGTTGTCAAAAAATGCACTCATCTTCAAGACCAATGTTAAAAAATACCTAATTGAAAGAGAATTGTATGACGTTAAGGATTTTTTTAGATAATTTCCATATTTATTGTTTATTACTGTTTATTCATTTATTTTCTTCACTGTCCATATCTCTAATGTTTTAAATATTTTCTTATATTATTATGTATTGACTTTCTTTTCATGTAATAGTATTATTGTTGTACATTGTTATTATGTAATATTTATGTACATGAAAGACAAGAATAAAACTAAACTAAACTAAACTAAAACATGTTAAGTACGATTTAATAAACACACAGGTATCTTTAGCGAATTGGTATTATATCAAGACGGCTTTACAATTTAATTAATCCATATATTACCAACATATCACTTTAAACCAGAGTGAAATAAAGCTCTTGAAAGAATTTAACAACATTGAAGCATTTTGTGACATGCACAAATGTTCTTTTTAATTAACGGCACCCTTGAAATGTAACAATAGCGAATAAAAACATTAATCGGTTGCATACGTAAACATTGCAGTGAATGCAGGGCATTCCAGATGTAACATGATACATTTCATTGCTAATGAATGACTTGGGAAATAAATATTGCAGAATGTATCAGTTACCCATCATTCTGAAGCATACATTTTGCGGAAAATTTCGAGTAATTGTTTGGAAAACGTTAACATTTTCCTAGGATAATGAATACCAAAAGTATCATGTTACAGATTCACTAAAATTGCTTTATAAAGAAAACAGATACAAATTTCAATGTTTTATTTAGTTCATTAGTTATTTTAGAGTTTTTATAACTTTGTAATGTCTAACAGTTCCAGTTTTAATCTTCCGTCAGGAGCGACATCTGCAAGAAATAAGTCCAGCAGCCAGCGGCGGGGAAAAGCAGGGGTGACAGGGGCACAGGCCCAGGGCGCCAGCTCTTAGGGGCGCCAAAACAAATGCTTAGATACATAATTTAAGTTTTTATTAAGTTTTTCAATTTTTATTTAGATCAAAAATATAAATTTTCATTTCTATATCAGTCTCGTACATATTAAATACAAAATTGAATTTAAAATGTACACATTTATAGATTATATACCTAATAATATTCAGTCTTCTTTTGGACTGCAAAATATATAAAACATCATATATGCATTTATTTGTATATAAATAACAAAGAAAGTCCATTTTTCAATCTACTGTCTTGTTTGAAGACTCTGTTTCGGAGATAGTTTTTTAAGTGTCAAAAAACTTTTGTCCCCCACCTTATCTCCCAAAGGGATTGATCTAAAAATCTAAAAAAAATCTCCGTAATGAACATTGATGGGAACCGAAATAGTTCAATAGGAATTTTTGATCAGATAAATTTTCCGAAAAATGTCGTTTTTTTGTGTCGTTGATAAAAAAAATGTATATATACATTTTTTTAAAATTTATTTTGTGGTATCAAAAGAAAGCTCTTATGTAGATTATGGAACGATAGATAGTTTTTTGAAATTCGTTTTTTAACACGAATTTAGCTAAAAATGTGCAAAATTTCTTGTCCCGCACCTTTTTACCTAAAAAGGGTTAAAATAAAAATCTGAAAAAATTATAGGTAATGTATATTGATCTGAGCCGAAAACTTACGAGAGGAATATTTGATCAGATTGTGTTTTAGAAAAATATGGCAGTTTTTGTGTTTTTGAAAAAATTAATTATTTTTTTAATTATTTTTCTATTTATGGCTAATAATGTTATGGATTTTTGTATTTATGGCTAAGATAGTACGTGTATTTTTATAGAATACAAAATATTAAAAAAATAATATATTTTTTTTAAATATTTGCGTACTGAGTTACTCACACCACACTCTACACTGTAAAATATTTTTTAATAATCTAATGAAGACTTAAATACGAAGCAAATGCAGAAAAAAACGCTGGCATACTTGTCAAATTATTTACATTTTGTTTAAAAAAATTAAATGGAAGCTTTTAGTTCTCAAATAATGAATAAAAGTGATTATCAAAAAAACTGTTGATTTTGATGTGATAAATATACCTAGACATCCAGTATTATGTTGGCTTCTTACACCTATTAAATACCTGCAAAACCCTAAAATGTGTGAAAATTCACATTTCACTTAAATTTTTACCGACCGCCAACATATATAAGGGAGGTATTGTGATCATACCGATTTTGACATTTCGTGATTTCGATGGATCTCCACGAATTGAGGTCCCTACATAACGTTTTGACTATTTTTAGCATGATGTCTGTCGGTCTGTCTGTCCGCCCGTCTGTCTGTCCGTCTGTCTGTCCGTCTGTCCGTCTGTCTGTGTACACGTGCAGAGCAAATTCGGCTGAAAGGATTTTTATGAAACTTCATATTTAAGCTTTTGCCATCAATGGCACAAATTTATTGAACAAAAGTTGCTATAAAAGCAATAATTAATAACTTTTATTTGAGGCATTTTTTGATAAAACGAAAAATTTCGAATAATTTTTGTAAAATTTTTCGAAATGTTTTCCACGTCTCAATTTTTTCATACTTGTATGTAACGTTTCCATGGTCATGATAAATTATATCTCTGTTAGAAAATATTAGGCCAAGTTATTTCTAGTCTGCTGCTAGAATGTATTTTATATAAGTACTTTATGACGGCGGTCGGTCCTGTGGTGGCCACAGCTGATTTTTTAAGATATCTCACTATTGTTTTAGAGTAACAAGGAAAACCTATAAGATCAGCAAATGTAAAAAAATAAGTTAAATAAAACTAAATTCATAAATTCATCCTATTATTAAAAGATGAAAGTTATATGACGATCTCAATAATTTTAAGATATTTTTATTTTTTAAATATTTTTAAATGTGGCAAATTACATGGTTAATTTTTTCTAAAATTTCCAAAAAAATGCAAATCAGAGGATACATTACATAATTACTTTTAAATTAATAAACTGACAATAAATCCAAAGAAATTGTTGCAACTACGACTGTTATATAAACTCTACTATATTTAACTATCTAAGTACGCGTAAAGTAGATCTTTATGGGAAGAGTAAAAAAGAAATAAAAATTGCCGTAACGTATCATTATTTCACTCTTGCCATAAGCACAATAAAAATGCCAACGATACATTTTTAGGTTTCTAAACGCGTCTTCCATGGGAACATGCGTCTAACCGAAGATTTTATGTTTATGCAGATAAGAGGATATGATATTTTATCCGCATCCACACGTTTTAAATAATAATTTAGCCGCATCCGCAGAAAAAAAATGGACGAAACTGGACTGGACGAAATAAATATAAAAATGAAGTTTTAAATTATTTATTTATTAATAATATAAGTACATGCTATAAATATATTAATATAAAAATAAATAAATATGACAGAGCATACATGTATAATACAAAAATAATAAATTTCACCAGGGCACACTTATATATTTGGACCCAGGTTATAATATATATAAAGCAAATCTGTATTCTAATACACAGCCGGTTATTTTTCTGTGTATTTTGCCATACTCTAAGCAGTGGTTTCACTTTTTCTATTAAATTCGTAAATTTCCAAATTCAGTTGTGTGCTTCCTTAACCATCTTTGGAAATATAAAAGCCGGATGCACCTCTAAAAATGATAATGAACTAAATAATGCGCATGATAGTTGCTGACTTATCAACAAGCACAAACAAACATTAACAAATGTTATTTACCGCTTGTCAGTACATCAAAAGAAACCATTCGTTTGAGTTCGTGTGCGCCAGAAGTGTGAAAATCCACCAATGAAATTTCCAATTTTTATTCGTTTCTATTTATATTTTTTCCTGTCCTTTTTAGATTGATGAGTATCATTTCTATTTTTGTTTGTTGTTTTTCCCCGTTCATATTCGTTCGTTAGGTATGTCACATGCGTATATATTTTTATTTAAATATTTTTAAAATTATTTGTATTCGATTTTATTGTTATTTATTAACTATATTACAAATACCCATCACCTTAAATTTTATAAAAATGAGTATAAAATTTCCTTCGGTTTTTATTTATAATTTATTCAGTATAACTGTCTTGAAATAAATATCTATTATAAAAATAGTCAATAAAAATATTTAAAAACGTGCAACATCTATATTAATTCTGTATGTTAGTTTGAACTACGCATAAGTCACATATTCCCTCTCACGCTCTGATTGATCAGAAGTTACGAGACTACCTTTACTTTAATAATCTTGCTCTGAACGCAGCTCAACAGTTAATATGGAGGCCAGTGGTTTGGCGTCCATATTAACTATTAACTAATCTGCGCATCAAAAATGACAAGAATACCCAATTTGTTAGTTTTTTCTTTTTTGATCGTTCATGTTCGTTTCAGATTTTTGTCGTTCGGGTTTTTAGTTATTCTTTAGGAGTGTACATTGTTTTATATTCTTTCCATTTTATAATTTAAAAGTAATTTGAGATTAAATATAAAGCATCGGGTAGATAGAGTAAAGCTTCAATATGTTAGCCTCCTTATAATTCATTATTACTGCAAGCTAAGCGTAACTATTTGAATTGATTTTATCCAGTATTTTTCCCGGTTACTCGTGAAATTCGACAATACAATCTGTAACAATGAATAGGCTTTAGTTATATTTATTCGTATTAAGAATTAATTTAAAATTAAAATAAACTTACTTTTCTAAAATATCTCCCGGATTTTTCGGAAAGATTGTGAACGGCAAACTGCATTTAGGCAGATATATGTATTTAGAGTTGATGATGATTGCGTTTCTTCCTAGAAATATAATTAATTCTTTCAATAATAAAATCAATAATCTTTAGTTAATGTAGGCAAAAAATAGTAGTTTTTTTTCTGTTTCAAATATCGTCGCGAATATTATTGGACTGATAAATCAAACCCTGTGTATAACATATAATTAACAATGTTGATAAATATTATACTCCGTCCGTCCGAAAATATGGTATACATTTTGATTTTTTTCTTGTCCGAAAATATGATATACATGTAAAAGCTTTCTAGCGTTTGTAATAATATCAATTAAAACACACAGATCTAAGTACAATCGAGCATTTATTACAACGTCTATTTATTATTATTGTATGTTTATTCAAGTTGTTTGTACAATATATATAAACATTAACTTATGTCTAACAAGTTGATATTATTTGCATTTAACAATTTTTATTTATAAAATAATGCCTTGGGTTGTGGTGGATTGCAAGTAATGTATCAGTCTATGTTGACGATATCCATAATAAATTCTTGAATATCGTAGTATGCGCCTTTTAAGAGAAAATTTTTAATTTTAAAGTGTTTCTTGTTAAGACAGGTTATTTTAGTAGACATCTTATTGTACAGGTCAATGCCTATGAATAGAGGCAATATCCTAGTTGTACTGTACCTACAAAGTAGCACTACAAAAGATTCCTTATTTCTAGTATTAGCATTGTGATTTTGCACATTTCTTTTTATACTACATTCATTTTCATTTATGTACAAAAGAGTACTGAGGATGTGGAGCAGGGGGCGGCAACCTTTTTTACTAAGTGGGCATACTTCAGAAATGCGGGAGTTCGGCGAGCACTGTGGGACAAAGCCCCCCCCCCCAGAGACATTTTAAGAGTACATTTTCTCAACAATGGGTAGCTATTCCCATTCACCAAGTTCCAGAATTTTTCTTCGTTACGATGTGATTTTAATTCAATGTCATTTGTTATATTTATAACTTCCAATTCTAAGTCCTCCTTATTAGATATACCGAATTATGTTTCGATTTTATTAGTCACATCATCCCCTCTTTCAGAGAAAGGATTAATAAAAATGTTAAAAATGCCTCCAATTTGTAGAAGTCTTCAAATCTGGTATTAAATTCTTCCAATAATGTATCAAAATGTTTGGCAAATTGATGGGTGGTAGCATTTCCATCGCAATAATTTTCTATTACCATTTTTATTATTGCTTTCTTTCATATTGGCACCCTGGTGCCTGGGGGCAACGCGTTGCCGACCCCTGATGTAGTGCGATGGAACAGTTAGAATGGCGAGCTGTTTGAATAGTTCCTTACAGTGGTCATAGGATTTTGCACCAGACATAATTCTTATAACTCGTTTTTGTATCTTAGATACGAACCGAACAAGCTGTAACACCCCACAACACAATACCATAATTAATTAACGATTGGAAGTGGGAGAAGTAAACCATTCTAACGATCTCCTCGGACACATTAAATTTTAAGTTTTTAATCATGTACACTATTCTATTTAGTTTATTAGAAATGTAGCCAATGTGATGTGTCCAGCTAAACTTAACATCTAGCATCTAGCTTACAATCTATCATATATATCACATTATAGTTGCTATCGTAACATATTACAAAGGACGTTCAACAACTAGTCCTGATCCTAACATACATTTACAATTTTTGTTGATTAAAATGATTTTATTTATGAAATAGTTACAAATATCTAGTAAATTAAAGAATATTACAAACAGTTTTAATATTTAAGGACTTGGCTGTCTCAACAACTTGTATGGAACATGATAATGTTGTTTGTAATCGTCCCTTACGATGAAGTTTTGCCTTATTAATATGTGTAATCTTATAGGAATTCCCTCCTTTTGCTAAGATGGTTGCTTCTAGACAAGTTTGCAATTTTAGAAAAACATTATCAAGAATTTGTTTATTTAATGCATTAAATGCATTTTGTACGCATTCAACCAGTTCGTCGATTGTATTCAGTTGTAAGGACTGCATAGAATTGAAAAAGCCAAGATCCAATACATTAAAATCTGGACTATTGGCGGTTGTGATTTAAGTCGATTTGGAACTTCTTCCTTGCAATTCAACACAATTTGATCAAAATTCACCATTCTGTTGGAACAGCGGGTGCCACTTTAATTTGTCTAAAATATGTTTTTTTTTTGTGAAATTCTTTTGACATGAAAAACTATTTGCGCGCCACTGCGCGCGTTTATTAGTTGCCTAGCAACCACTTATTTAGAGATATAAACAAAAAAAGGTCAAGATAATATTACTTTCGTTAATCCCACATTTTTTAAAGTAATGTATACCATATTTACGAATGGAGGGAGCAGAATTTATCACAAATAAAAATGTTGCAATGTGGTGCTTCATATCTTTCTCATAATACGGATTAGTGATGTGCCAGATCACATCAAAGCCTCATCCACGGATACAGATACGGATTATATGCGTCTTAATCCGCGAAAAACTATCTAGCTTAAAGCAATAGTTTGTTGTGTCGCGCGGTTCCTACAAACAAAATATACCTGACAGGGTCGGCGCGAGAGCTCAAGTTGAAATTTAGTTTTTTTTTTTGCCATCACTCAGCCCTGCGCAAAATTTCATGCCGGTTCTGCCAACTGAGACACAAAATTTGCATATTAATAGATTTTTGTTTTTTTTTTAGTAAATTGTGAATCATATTAAAAAAAAAGTTTCATTTAGGCCCAATCTTTACATCTTCAGGTAAACCGCTAGGTAGCTATCTGACAGATAAGGTTATGTAATACTTTCTGTGCTGAATAAATGTCATCCAGTCTTTCAATACAAATGTATCTATCGGATAGTTATCTAACGGATAATGAGACTGACGTACTGAATTCACTGATTGGTATTGACATTTATTCCGAGGTTTACCTGAAGGTGGAAAGACCGGGTCTTAGCAGCTTCTTTGAAATACTTATCTTCTAGATAAACCTTTCTTCATTAAGTGGAAAATTATAAAACATTGAATGAAAGTCCACAATTTTGTGTTGAACACAATAATCCGACTCATATGTAAAATACTTTTTAGTGCTAGTTTGTTTACGATTAACATCAAATACTAATTTGTTATAATTTATTATTTTTAGGGTACCAAGAAAAGGGAGACCCAACTTATCGTCATGTGACTTTTTCCTCTTCTTTTTTCGGATAAGGATAAAATGCTCGGATTATAACTTAATTGTTCTGAAGCGGCGATCGGAGTCTCCGAAGACCTCGTTTCGAAGTTCACACCTGAATGATGGGCAGTTCCGCAACAACATAAATTGGCGCCTGGTGCGTAAAAGTATTTGGCGCCCCCCACCCTCTCTAATTACATACGCAATTTTTAAAATTTTATGGTAGGGTGATTGCATCAGTAAGGGAACGTTTAAGACATTTTCTTAAGTTGTTTTCTTCACCAAAATGTTATTTAAGAAATTTACTTTTTTACCATTTATTGTTTTATTTTGATGCAAGTGGAAATAAAAACATAACTTTATTCATAAAAATCACAAAATCACCAGTAAAGGAACCCTAATAAAGGAACTATCTTATTACCAGTAAAGGAACATACAAAAATATATTTTATAAAGTCATTTTTTTACATTAAATTTATAAAATCAATTAACGATATGGGGAGTGGAGAAATTCCGAAAACCTTTTGAAAACGTGAGGAAGAAATTCTGAAAATCAATTAAGGACAGGGGGAGTGGAGAAATTCCGCAAATCTTTAGAAGGCGGAGGGAGGATGATTCCAAAAAAAAAAAACAAAGGGCAGAAATTTCATGTGAGCCGTTTGAAACTGTTGGACCGGATTCGACCCGCGGACCGTAGGTTGGACACCATTGCAGTATATGGATCAAAAAGTGTCCCCCCAAATATTTTACTCAACAGCCACTACTGTATGTAAGTCATAGTTGGAGAACATTTTCTATCATTATAAAAAATTTAAAAAAAACATTCGTTATAAAATTTATTTTTGGTTTAGTTTTAACCTTTTTCAAATTATGCTACAAATCTTTTAATAAACTCAAAAATCATGATAATCAACTAATATAAAAAGAGACGAAATATAAACTCTAGGTCAATAAAACACAAAATGAAAAACACCTAAAATGAAACACAACAGGCCTAAAGAAATATTATATTACATATTTGAATAACAGAATAAATTAAAAAATATATATATTTAATGACAAAAAAAAAGGATATTTGAACAACAAATAATAAATATTTTGGTATTTTAATAATACATTATCACTTTAACGGAATGGAAAATTAAATCAATTGAACTTTTCTGGCTTTTAACTGTGAGAATTCGTTAATTAAGTCTTCATAATTTAATGACTGTGCTATAGTATTCGCTATATAGTGATCTCGCCTGCCATTTGAAACTTTCGATTTCAAATAAAAATTCTATTGGGTCTAAATGTTTACAATATTTGAAACAAGATTTATAGCATTTTTTTTTTTTTAATTCTTCTGTAGGCATTATTGCAAGAGAGTAAAATCTTGTCAAGAAAGTAAAATCAGAACAAACGTCTCGAAATGATTCGTATCTCCAATTGATTTGAGATAATATAGTATCAATTACCATGTAACACTCCTTTACGTTTACGTTTCATCGAAAAATCACTTTTAATACCTATTTTAAATAATACATCAGAAAATACATCAGAATGTATTTTTTGTTTTAGCAAATATATCATCCAGGTTCTCATTTCTCTATTCTTTCACAGTCGACATCAAAACATTCTAGTTGCAGCATCAATTATGACTTTTTTATTTTGTAAAGACAAATTAACTCTGTCAATAATTATCAAAATATCATTCCAAATATTAAGAAGACATATAAATTTGATTTATTAATATAAAATATAATAAAACAAAATATATGAAATTTGGCCATTTGGCGCCCCTATGAATCCGGCGCCTGGTGCGGCGGCACCGCTCGCACCACCCTTGTTGCGGCACTGATGATGGGCCCAATGCTTCCAAGACTGGTTTCTCCGAATGAAAAAGTGTATTGAACATGGAAGTGAATATTTTGAAAAACGATAAAAATATCTAAATAAACAAATTATGTTCTTTTTCTCGTTATTCACCAAACTTAAGTAACTCTCATACTATGTCGTTATAGTCAAGGATGACTTGGAATTACAGATTGACGTGTGAATGATTTTTGTGTCACGATCTCGCTCGCTCATGAAAATGAAATGTTAATTAACGCTTAATCACTCGTATAATGTTAATTTATAATATGTATTGAACAGAAATAAATAAAATGCACGTGAAATGTGACGAGTGCTCGTATATTTCACACGTGATTTATTTTTAGAATTGTCAGTTTTAGTTCAGTTTCCAATATAAATTTTAGTAAAGTGCAGTGCTGAATTGCAATAAAAAGAGTGTTGATTCAAGTGTGGTTGTAAACTGAACTAATGCACTTTCAATAATGAAATTGAAAAAGTTAATCTTGGGTGTCGACCGCAATGACGTTCATCGCTAATAACCACTCTCACTTAAATATTCGTTTTAATCAATGTAATGAAAGTTAAAAATTTATGTTGAAAACTCATGTCATAAATATATATATATATATATATATATATATATATATATATATATATATATATATATATATATATATATATATATATATATATATATATATATGTGTGTGTGTGTGTGTGTGTGTGTGTGTGTGTGTGTGTGTGTGTGTGTGTGTGTGTGTGTGTGTGTGTGTGTGTGTGTGTGTGTGTGTGTGTGTGTGTGTGTGTGTGTGTGTGTGTGTGTGTGTGTGTGTGTGTGTGTGTGTGTGTGTGTGTGTGTGTGTGTGTGTGTGTGTGTGTGTGTGTGTGTGTGTGTGTGTGTGTGTGTGTGTGTGTGTGTGTGTGTGTGTGTGTGTGTGTGTGTGTGTGTGTGTGTGTGTGTGTGTGTGTGTGTGTGTGTGTGTGTGTGTGTGTGTGTGTGTGTGTGTGTGTGTGTGTGTGTGTGTGTGTGTGTGTGTGTGTGTGTGTGTGTGTGTGTGTGTGTGTGTGTGTGTGTGTGTGTGTGTGTGTGTGTGTGTGTGTGTGTGTGTGTGTGTGTGTGTGTGTGTGTGTGTGTGTGTGTGTGTGTGTGTGTGTGTGTGTGTGTGTGTGTGTGTGTGTGTGTGTGTGTGTGTGTGTGTGTGTGTGTGTGTGTGTGTGTGTGTGTGTGTGTGTGTGTGTGTGTGTGTGTGTGTGTGTGTGTGTGTGTGTGTGTGTGTGTGTGTGTGTGTGTGTGTGTGTGTGTGTGTGTGTGTGTGTGTGTGTGTGTTTTTTTTTGATTTTAAACTATGTTCAAAATGTATGCTCCATCGAATAAAGTGCTATCCCTCGATTTGTTTGTGGATGCAGACAAAGTTGAAGGGTCAACACATATAAATATTTAGGATCTGTACATTTTAAGATATTTGGTTTTATTTAGGTATTAGTGGCATATTTATAGACAAAAAAGTTACAGACATAGTCGTAACTAGAACTCATGGGCCCCTATACGAAATATTTCTTGCCCCCCCCCCTTGACTTATAAAGATTAAAAAAAAGATAAAATTTAAAAGTAGGTTTCTTAATTGAAAAATCCTGTACAAAGTGTACAAATATTAAAAATAAACAGTATCTTCGTTTTTGTCTAGTTCTAAGGGCCTCAATCGCAAATAGCCATCGTTGCTATGCACCAAAAAGTTTAAGTTTAAACAAAGGCCACAAATCTACATCATAAATATGTTATTATAAACGCAAAATTCACGGTCAGTTTTTATTTTATTTCACTTAATTCACGTCTTTAATTTTCGATTTCATCGAGAAGAAGAGAGCAGTTATGTATGCAGCATTATAACTTTTCATTAGATTATAACGTAACTTAAGATATTCGTAATTTTTGTTAGAAATCGGTAACATAAGCATATTTTGTACAAAAAAAAAAAAATTATTAGTGGGGGATTGACAAAATATATAAATTTTGACAACCAGAAAGAAGTATCATCAGTAGTTAAGATGAAGAATAATATGCAACATACTTTGGTAAGTAAAGTATATTTTAAGCAGAACCTAGACGATCAATATTATTATACAATTTTATTATACAACTCTCTGAAGAATCCGTTCTTCATACGGTTTTTGTAGGGTGCATTTTTGCTGTATCGTAAATGATAAGTGAGATATTTCAGTTTCAAATAGAACAAAATAATCGTTTAATTTTGTAGGGTTTTGTAGGTATTACCACCAAAAAACCCTTATAACGTCACTTATATGTCTGTTTGTCTGTCTCTCTGTCTGTCTGTTTTTCTGTCTCTCTGTCTGTCTGTCTCTCTGTCTGTCTATCTGTCTGTCTGTACAGTAGAAATTGCCAAACGGCTTAACATAGAAAGTTGAAATTTGGCATACTAGTACAACTGTTTGACCCACAGAAAACTATAGAGAGTTCAAAATAATACAGCGCGGGATAAATATAAACAAATATGTATTTAATAAAAAAAATATATTTTTTTTAAATTTTGAGTGACATACTAAATGAAACCCAGAGCCGCAGTAAGGGGGGACGGAGGGAGCGATGGCCCTGGGCGCACTAAGGAAAAGGGCACTGACGGGCTTGACTAAGGGGCGCCATTGTGAAGGTGAGGACCTTTTTTTTTGCTCGTCACTTGGATTTTAGGAGATGAGGACCTTTTTTTTTGCTCATCACTTAAATTTTGAGAGGTGAGAACCTTGTTTTTATTTGCTAAGGGCGGCAAAACACGGTTCTGCCCCTAGCGCAAGTTTTTCTTACTGCGGCTCTGATGAAACCTCTTAATGCGTAAAGCAACAAACAAATATTTATTTTTGAAAAATCCTTTATTTTTGATTTTTCCCAAAAATGTGTCAAAAAACTTTTGTCCCCCACCTATCACCCAAAGGGAATGATATAAAAATCTTTTCAAAAAAATCCCGGTAATAAACATTGTTGGGGACCGAAATAATTCAACAGGAATTTTTGATCAGATAGATTTTTCCAAAAATGTCGATTTTTTTGCCGTTGATAAAAAAAAGTATCAAAAGAAAGCTCTTAAGACATAGATTACGGAACGATAGATAGTTTTTTGAAATTCATTTCTTTTAACACGAATTTTGCCAAAAAAGTTATTTTCAGCCGTTTGGCTACAATTTCTACAGTACAGACAGACAGACAAACAGATAGACAGACACATGAGTGACGTTATAAGGGTTTTACATGGTGGTCATACCTACAAAACCCTAAAAAAGTCCTGGTCTTCGCGGCGCACAGTTTGGGAAACGCTGCCTGAACTGTTGGTACCTTATTAGAAATTAGGTACCTCATTCGCGAACGTATATTTATAAATAAGTAAAAAGAAAAGCCCGCAATAACAAACAATTATTGTTGGTCGCCTTCTGTTTTACACTTTCATAAGATTGGTCCTATGTTCAGGGCCATATTCGCTATAGTCTCAGTAAGTCTCTGGCTTATAGTTATTTAAAGCTTATACCCATTTCAGGTATTACTGGTACAGTTAACATTAGCTGTAGCTCTACCAGATTATTCCACTTCAGGACAATCAGTAATGTATGGAGTACCAACCTTAGCACAGCACAGAAGAATCAAAGATTTTGAAAACAGAGGACGTAATTTCCAGAACGCTGAATTTTCTAGGAATCCTTACGAAAATGTTTACGCAGCATATGGGAAAGTTCACAAACATATTTACGCTCATGCACCACCACCAGAGCTAGAAGAAGAACAACAAATACATCGTCCACAGATACTTCCTCCATATCAAAAGCATTACAAAATAGTCTTCATTAAGGCACCTACACCAGCAACACCAACAGTTCCAGCCTTTCCTGTTCAACAGCAGAAAGAAGAGAAAACTTTGATTTATGTGTTGGTGAAGAAACCAGATGAAGCACAAGATATTCGTTTACCAACAGTTCCTCCGACTTCTCCAAGCAAACCTGAGGTATACTTCATTCGTTATAAGGCTAATAAGAAAGATTCAAAAGATGGATATAAAACCGAGAATGATGGAAAAACACCTGCTGGATCAAATGAAAGCAGTAAACAGAAAGAAAATGATCATCCTCAATCAGTACAAAATGGATATTATTGATTATTAATATTCAGTTTTGTTCTAGCAAATATTTTTTTATTAAATTTAATGTACGTAATTTTTTAATATTAAAATTACTTGTACATATTTGTTTAAATAAAAATGTTATATTCCTAAATGTATTTTAACCCTTTATTTCTTATCATTCCCAATAGAAACATAATACTTTTCAAACCCTATAGCTGGTAAACTAACAATTTAACAATTCAACTCGACTTACAATTTACATGGAAAGCCATCAAGTTTGGGCCTCGGCTTTCTGTCTCGGTTTTTTAAAGGTAAGTTATTAAATTTAGAATATTTTCGAAGCAAAATTTTATAAAAAATACAGCTACACGCAGTTTGTGTGATAATATTAAGAAGTTATGGGGTATATGTCAAGATAAAAATATCGATGCTGTGCGCAAAATGATTGAAGAAGATCGGCATGTGACTTACCGTGAGATAGAGGCATCCTTTAGCATATCGCAAACTGCAATACATTCGCTTTCGCATGAATATTTAGCTGTGAAAAAAATTGTTCCCGATGGATATCGCATAATTTGACCCAAGCTCAAAAAAGGCTCGTGTTGATTGGTGTAAGGGAATGCTAAAAAAATTTAACCTAGGCACTCCAAAATCTGTATACATCGTTACAAGTGACGAAACTTGGATTTATTCATATGAATCGGAAACTAAGCAACAATCCACTGTTTGGGTCTTCCAAGATGAGCCGAAACCTACAAAAGTTGTTCGTTCACGAAGTACTTCCAAGAAAATGATCGCTTGTTTCTTCGGTTGTGGACACGTCGCAACCATTCCTTTAGAGGATCGGAGAACAGTTGAATGGTATACAACAATTTGTTTGTCAGAAGTCTTCGACAAAATCAGGAAAAATAACCAAAAACGTCGCATCATTCTTCATCATGACAATGCAAGCTCCCACACAGCATGTCAAACAATTGATTATTTGAAGGACAAAAACATCGAATTATCCCGATGAGGCATGGAAATTTTCTTAAATAAAAATTGTCCTGGCTAATTGCAACAGCAGCAAAGGCCATTAAATTAAAAAAAAAACATTTAATGTCTTATTGCCCGTATTCAGCTGATTTATCCCTTAACGACTATTTTTTCCACAATGTCAAACAAGAAACGCGTGGATCGCGATTTCGCGATTTTCATCGCCTCAAGAAGCTGTTGAAGCCTTCGAAAACCATGTTTTTGAGATACCAACTTCAGAGTGGAAAAAATGTTTCGAGAATTGGTTTGAACGCATTCAAAAGTGTATAAATTTTAAAGGCGAATATTTTGAAAAGCAATAAAACAGTTTGTTCAAAAAAATTTTTTTTTCTTTCTTAGTTTTTGTAAAAACTTAAAAGGTAGGGCTAGTAAATAATAATAAGCTAGCAAAAATGTCGAAAATCGGGTTTGAAATATATTATAGTTAAAGCAGATATTTATTTAATATAAGATGTCATATTAAGATTTTTCGTAATAGATTAAAGTTAATAATAAATAATTAAAATTGCACAAAGTAATATAATAACAGTTAATTTTATTATATTACTGGTAGAAAATCAATAATTAAAAAGATACATTTTAATATTGCGGAAACATTAGATTTGTTCAAGTGGGGATGACTTAGAGTTAGTTGTATATAAAGATGTAACATTTGATGTGATAGGAAATCAGTTTGTGTGTAAAATCAGAAACAATGAAGTTTATTTCGGTAAGAAAACTCTATTTCTGTCTGTCTGACTGGCTGTGTTTGTCCGAAATTCACATAAAAATGGTTGAACATATTTTTAATAATTTGGTATGATGGTATAGTAAAACCAGAATTAATTTTTAAGGTTTTGTAGGTATGACTACCAAAAAACCTTATAACGTCACTCATGTCGTCGGCTGAAAATAATAAGGTTGTATGTGACATTTTTTGTCAAATGCACTTTTCAATACTATAGAGTTGTATGTCATGTAACCTACTTGTTCCAATAATTTCCATAAGATAGCATTACCGGTGTCGGAGAAAAAAGCAGAAAACCATAGTTGTATGTCTTAAAAAATAAAAAACACAAAACATAGTTGTATGTTAAAACATACACCCTTGTATTTTAATTGTTTTTTTTTAATTCATAATTTATGGTTGTATGTTTGACATACAACATCTTTTATGTTAAATATAAAACATCTTTTTCGGGCACCTGGGTTACAAAAAATATTAAAAAGAATAAAACAAGGTCTTGAAGACTTGTTAAATATATTTAGAGACATTAAGGTTTCTACAAATAAAAATCCGTTACCAGAAAACAAGGTAATGGCTTTAAAATCTATGCTGGATTGGATGCCTACTATGGATAAATCTTATTATGAAACAATATTGCCAAGAAAGTAAATCTCAAGAAAATAATAAAAATACAATTTATTTCGTTTAATTTTTTTTATTTCGAATGTTTCAGTTTCAGTTCAAATTATCTTAATTTATCTTAATTTTTTGTAAGATTAATGTTTAATTTGTTATTATTTTGCAAGCATATTGTTTAATTTGTGCTATTTAATCAAATAAAAATGTGACTAACATTTCTTTTACCTTTTCTGGTACCTTTTTAACAATTTTCAGAAACCTAAAAACTGAAGCTTTACCTATAAACTGAATTTCCCCCCGATATTACTTTGAACTACAAAGCTGTAACGTTAAGGTACTAAGTTTCGTGTTTTTCTTAATCACAAAGTTGTATGTTCATTTTTCAAATTGTTAAAATGGTATTATTCAATTTTTTTTTTTTTCAAAATAATGCGTTAATGACAATAACATATCAATATATAGTTATTAAAAAAAATTCTTCCTTGTATTGTAACCTTATATTGGTTTTTTCCATGTCAAAATTTTTGAAGCTTGTTTTCTCAAATGTAATACACTTCGACATACAACCTTATTATTTTCAGCCGACGATGTGTCTGTCTGTCTGTCTGTGCAGTAAAATTGTAGCCAAACGGCTTAACATAGAAAGTTGATATTTGGCATGCTTATACAACTCTTTGACTCACATATAGGAAAAATACGGAGAGTTCAATAAACACATCCCGAGATAAATATAAACAAATATGTATTTAATAAAAAATGTAATATTTAAAAAAATTTTGATTGGAATACTAGAGGAAACCTTTTAACGCGTGAATCAAGAAGCAAATTTTTATTTTTGATAAATCATTTTTTTTTTGGGATTCTTGCCAAACATATGCCAAAAAACTTTTGTCCTCCACCCTATTTCCCAGAGGGGTTGATCTAAAAATATAAAAAAATCTCTGTAATGAACGTTGATGGGAATCGGAATAGTTCAACAGGAAATTTTGATCAGAAGTTTTTCGAAAAATATCGATTTTTTGTCAAAAATTAAAACAAAAAATATTGTGTGGTATCAAAAGAAAGCTCTTAAGATGTAAATTAAAGAACAAAAGGTATTTTTTTAATTCGTTTCTTTTAACATGATTTTAGCCAAAAATGTCCTAAAAAGTTCTTGTCGCGTCACCTTTTACCCAAAGGGGTTAAACTAAAAATCTGAAAAAATTATAGACAAGGTATATTGATCAGAGCTGGAAACGTACGAGAGGAATTTTTGATCAGATTGCGTTTTTGAAAAATATTGCAGTTATTGTGTTTTTGACAAAATTTATTATTTTTTTATTCATATAGACTAACAATTATGGCCAATAATGCCATGGATTTTTTGTATTTATGGCTAAGACAGTGCGCGTATTTTTTTGAAATAAAAAAAAATTAACAGCTGAGAACTTTGTTTAAAAAAATTAAATGGAAGCTATTAGTACTCAAATAAACTGCACCCTTTAACAAAGCAAAGGGGTTACACTAAAAATCTGAAAAAAATCTAAATAATGTACATTGATTAATGAATCAATGTACAATGAATCAGGGCCAACAGAATCTTCATTCTAATGTACCAGAAACGTACCGGAGTTTTTGAATATATTGCAGTTTTTGTGTTTTTGACAAAATTAATTATTTTTTTATTTCATGGTTAAATTAAGGCTAATAATGTTATTTGTATCTAAAGTAGTGTGTATTTTTTTTTTGACATTAAAAATATAACAAAAAATTTTTAACAGCTGAGAATCGAGTTAATATGTGTAGTGTTCAGTAGGCTTCGCTAACTATTATACGTCATGATCCAACCTGTTGTTAGAATTACTTTAGATTTTTGTTTTTGCGGTATCAAAGAGGAATAATTCATTTATAGTAGTGAAAGACTTGTAAATCAAATAACACATTGTTAATAGTGAGAAATATGTTTCTGAAATTGAAAAAAATTAAGCAATTTATCAATATATTTTTAATTAATTTAATAAAGATTTGAATACGAAGCAAACGCAGAAAAAATCGCTGGGATTTTTTAATTTAAATTTTATTGTGACGAAATTTTCCCAAATTATTTAAATTTAGTTTAAAGAAATTAAATAGAAGCTCTTTTTTTCTCATCATCAAAAAACTATTTTAATGCGATTATAGAAAAAAAAAAAAATGTTTTACTCATTCTGCATTTCATTGGCTTCTTACACTTATTAAATACCTACAAAACCCTGAAATGTATGAACATTCACATTTCACATCATTTTTTTTTTTTTTTTTTATTTAGGGACTTTTGTATTGACAACAACAGCCAAACGGATGTAAGAAGTTATAATAATGACTTTGTTTTACAGGTATTATCAATTCTTCTGGCTTTTGCCAAAGTACGTTCAGAATACAGTCCAGAGTCCAGTTACGGTAGTCCAAACCTTGGCCAATACAATGGAGACAACGGAAACGGTTTATTTGAAAACGACAATGGTTACGATTATAATGGTTTTACTAATTATGGAAATGGATACGATTCTGGAACAACTTTCGTCCATAAACATATTTACGTCCATGTCCCTCCACCAGAATTTGAAGAAGACCAACAAGAAACCAAACCTATTACAGTTCCACCAAACGAAAAACATTACAAAATTATATTTATTAAAGCACCAAATCCACCATCAGTTTCTGTGCCATCGATTCCACCATTACCACAGAAAGAAGAGAAGACTTTGGTATATGTATTGGTGAAGAAACCAGAAGATACACCAGAAATTAAAATACCAACACCACCACCAACTGTTCCTAGTAAACCAGAAGTTTATTTCATTAGGTACAAAGCAAAAACAGAATCTGGAAGTGCAGAGGATGGACAAAGTAATAATTATGGCCAAAATGATAATACTGGATATGGCCAAAATGATAATACTGGATATGGACAAAGTGCTTCAAGTGGTTCTGGAGGAGATTTGAATGGAAGTTCTGAATATGGACCTTTAAAACAAAATGGCTACTGATTATTGCGTAATATTTGAACCAATTCGAATGTTTCAGTTAGTTAATACAGTAGCGGCTGGTGGGTAAAATATTTGGGGGGACACTTTTTGATCCATATACTGCAATGGTGTTCAGACTAAGACCCGCGGGGCGAATCCGACCCAACAATAATGTATCATTTTCATGCGGGTGTTGGAAGCGTAGAACAAGAAATTCAACCAACAGGATCGCTCTATTTTGAAAAAACCCATAGCATGGTGTCGTAGGCGCGGTGTTACAAACGCGGTGTCGCAAGTTCAGAAATTTCAACTCTAGCGCTGGCCGCATCGTCGAAACCATAGAAACAGATATATTTTTTCGGAATGGTGAGATCTTTAGCGAGACACTTATATTAATTTTCTAAAATAAACGTAAATTGATGTGGCGAAATAGTGACTTTTACAATGTTGTCGGCAGTCATAAAGTTTATTATTATGGATTTGGTTTCAAATATCTGGTCTGCAGAAATGTCATGCAGTGGGTATACTAATAATACACCCCCCAAGCAGGGGCCAACAGAATCTTCATTCTAAACTGTGATGTCAAGTAAAAAAGATTGTGTATTAAATTCTTTTCTTGTAATTGAAGTAACTGTCTTTGTTTTTTGTGTCTCATTTCTTGCAACAAGTTAAAATAATCTCCCTGTTGCCTTCTGTTTCTATGTATATATGAGACGTACCCACCATCGCTTTTCTTCATATCGCAGTAAGTCTAAATTGTGTAAATAAAAGAACTAGACATCTCCTTCGATTTGATGACATATTTAATGAAACTGAATAACCGTTTACTCCGAATACTTGTATAAACTTTTAGGTTATCACGCCTATAACGCCACCATGAAATTCGAACTTTCAAATATAACATCACGCCTCTCATCCCTGTCGCGCCTTTGACACTACCATGAAAATGATGCATAAGTTTCAAAAGGCTCCTAATTTCTGCCTCTTGTATTATGGAATCACCCTCCCCGGCCTCAAAAGGTTTTCGGAATTATTTTTCCATTCCCTCTGTCCTTAATTGATTTTCAGAATTTCTTCCCTACCTTCTCAAATGTTTTTCAGAATTTCTCCTACTCGTCCTCTGGGTTTTTAAAATATCTGGCCCCCAATCCAACTTAATCTTGCCCGTGAAACATATTTAGAATTGATATACGCAATGTATCAAGGTAGAGGGAACACGATTTTTTTCTAAAACTCAATGTGTAAGTTGGTAAAAAAAATTGATAACCAAAGTTGACCATAATAACAATAAAAATAATTCGCTTTCAAATCATACTTTTAAATACGACTTGAAAGTGAAATATTTTTTATTATATATATTTTTTTTATTATGCTTTGAGCTACAGATAGCTCAATCATCGGTCGTTAAAAATTGAAGCTTTGGGTGCCCCCTTCTAAATTATTACCATTGTTTTTTACTGAACTCTCTATTAATGTTCTATTTCCATTTTTGTTCGATTGTAAAATATTCAGTTTTGGCCAATGATGACCAATATTTTTATTAATAATATAGTTTTATAATTAAGCACGTTAGTTTTAATATAACGCACTGTATCCAGTTTTACGTCTGAGTAATTATCACCAGGGGCGAACCAAGGGTAAATGGCGCCCATGGCAAACATAAAAATTGTGCCCCTATCCAAACATGTCAAATCCATTTTTGAAAATTAAAATTTAAAATAACTTGGCTGAAAATCTTTATATATAAAATTGAATATTTGTGGGTATGTCCGGAAATTCTAATCCAGTTCCAGATATGCTACCGATTTGAAATTTTGCATACAGGTAGGAAATGCCTTCATCATAACTAGAAAAATATGAAAAAAGTCTCACTAGAAACAAGAAATTAATAATTTTGTTTTTAATTATATTGGACCATTGGAATATCTATTAAATATGCCGTGAGGAGATAGTAATTTTCGTTCAATAGTTGATTGGATGACTATATTCTGATAGTGACTCTTCGGGCGGCATCGGAAATGTTCGGCTCAAATATTGTCGGTAAACAGCACTGATCTTTATTCAGTTATTTAGCAAAACTATGATTAGTCTATGTAGAACGAGACAACATATATATTATATTTTTTTATTTTTGCCGATATTTAAGAACTTTCTTATTTTGGTTTATTTATTTTTGCTTTTGACGAAACTGTTTTAAAAACAGTTTGACATATTTTAACCAAATTTAGTATAATAATAGATTAAAACCAGGATTCGAACAGAGGCCATATAGCATCTCAAAATTCTCATTCTAAGGGAGTGTTTCGGGATTAAAACTGTTAACTTAAAAACTTAAAATATCTTTTTAACATATTTTTTTAATTAAACCCCGAAAGGAGTAAATTGCTATATTTTATTTTATAAAACATCCCTTGGACATAGTCATGAAATTCGGAAAGCATATTTTCCATGATGTAAGCATCCACAAACAAGAAATTTTTTGGAATTCGACTCCTAAGGGGGTGAAATAAGGTGAAATATGATTTCAAGGATTCCTCAATGTATCTTGGAACCAATAAGATATCGACTTAATTTTTGCTTATAAAAGTTACAAATATTTATGAACGAAATTCAGAATTTTGCCCTTAACAACCCTTAAATCTACATTCAGGGTCAATTGTAGAACGCTTCGCATTTCCTATGTTTATTGAGATGACATTCCGTTTTGGCATATAAGTGTCTTTTTAAAATCTTTAGAAACTTATTGAGTATTTTTTTAAAAATAATTTCACCCCTAAAGGGGCAAAATGCTTTTTCACTTTTTTTATTCTTTTTGTTTTGTTTTCCTTTTTACCGACCGCCAACATATATAAGGGAGGTATTGTGATCATACCAATTTTGACGTTTCGAGATTTCGATGGATCTCCACGAATTGAGGTCCCTATATAACGTTTTGACTATTTTTAGCACGATATCTGTCGGTCCGTCTGTCTGTGTACACGTGCAGAGCAAATTCAGCTGAAAGGATTTTTATTAAACTTCATATTTAAGCTTCTGCCACCAATGGCACGAGTTGATCAACTTTTGGTAAAAATCGGTTGACTAAAACTGAGAGTTTACTCGCGTCGATTTTAAGATTTTTGTGAATATTTCACAACAGAAAAATATTTCGAAAAAATTTATTGAACAAAATTTGCTGTAAAAGCAATAATTAATAACTTTTATTTGAGACGTTTTTTGATAAAACGAAAAATTTTGAATAATTTTTGTAAAATTTTTCGAAATTTTTTCCTAGTCTCAATTTTTTCATACTTATATGTAACGTTTCCATGGTCATGATAAATAATATCTCTGTTAGAAAATATTAGGCCAAGTTATTTCTACTCTGCTGCTATAATGTATTTTATATAAGTACTTTATAATGGCGGTCGGTCCTGTGGTGGCCACAGCTGATTTTTTTATTATTTTTTTGCCATTTTGCGCCCCTATTCAAGTGGCGCCCAGGGCCCTATTCACGTGCCATGCCTGCCATACCCCCAGGTACGCCTCTGATTATCACAAATCAAAACCAACGAACTAAGCTAAGGACACCGGCCGATATTCATTAATATATACACACCAAACCTCGCCACTGTTGCCCTTTGCTTAAAATTAAACACTTGAAAAATTAAAAATCCTTGAATTAGAAATAATAAAAATAGATATATGCAGATATATTCAGCTAATTTAATGCAATTTTAAAGGGTAAATGAGATTTTAAATTCTTTTTTTTTTTGTTGAAAATTTTTAGGTGGTTAATATTATTTAGATTTGTGTAATGATTAATGATATTACCAGCAGATGTAACTCTAATTTAGTAGTTTCATTTATTTTTTTAATTATATATATTATTTCAATTAAGGTTATATGTAATACTGTTGAGTAATATGGAATGATTTTTATAAAATTTAAAATGTTATCATTATTGTTACTGTAATACAGTTTTTGTAAATTTAATGTAAGTAATATTAGTATTAGAAATGTACATATTTTGAAATAAACTGACTTTTAATGATTAAATGAGAGGTTTAGACTAGAGATGGGTCGTTCATGAAAGAACCGGCTCACTGAGCCGGCTCAGTACACTGACCGAAGTGACACGGTTCACCAAATTGAAATGAGCCGGCTCACGGCTCATTGTATAGTTTCAAGTTTCAAGAATACGATAGGTCGGGCGATTGTGAACAGTGACCGGAGTGATCCGGATCTGGGTCGATGTCATGTTGAACTTCGCGAGAACTTGGCTTGTAATGTATTATCATAGAGTGTATTTTGTCATCAATTTGTAGGGCAGTTTATTTGAAACTAATCGGCTTAGTCTGTATTTTCTTACAACCATACTATATAAAAATATTAAAAATATTGCCCAAATCCCAGATGTCCGATTTATAAGGGCAATAAACATCGCCATAAACTTAACACATCTGGTTTAAAATACAGTAGCTACATAAAGTGAATTGTTTGTTTCAAAAATGTTAGATAAGAGTCGGGGCTAAACGACGTTCTACCTACGACCGAACGACCGGCAACTGACTGACCTGTGTCTCGGGATCATGTTTAAAAGAACCGGCTCTAAGCGACTTTCTACCTACGAACTAACGACCGTCCTGTGTTTTGGAAACATGTTTACTTAACCGGATCACTGAGCCGGATCAATGAACCGGCTCAACGAACTAAACGACCTCCACTGATCCGGTTCCGCAAACTGAGCCGAAATTTCCATCTCTAGTTTAGACCGACTGTTTTAAAGGTGCCTGTCCACTTGAGAGTACTCTCGAGAGTAACTCTCACGGGTTTGTCCACTAGAGAGCTGACTTCGATCTGGTGGACTCTCGAGAGTACCCTGCGAGTTGCTCTCGAGAGTTACTCTCGAGAGAGAGAACTCTCAAGGTGCCTGTCCACTTGAGAGTACTCTCGAGAGTAACTCTCGAGAGTAACTCTCACGGGTTTGTCCACTAGAGAGCTGATTTCGATCTGGTGGACTCTCGAGAGTACCTTGCGAGTTGCTCTCGAGAGTTACTCTCGAGAGAACTCTCAAGCCTGTGTCCACTTGATCAGTTGTGGAGAGTAGCCAAGATGGTGTCGTACTATAGAAAGGTCGCAGCAGCTGTAATAATTCTAACTATTTATAAAAAAAGAAAAAAGTTGAATAAAAAAATCTGCTGGATTAAGTCATGGATTGATAGAAGACGTATTTTAGGTGCCTTCAATAATTTCTGAAAATCAAAAATGAAATGGTGCTGCATCTATTTTTAATAATAAAGTTGAATTGATTAATATTATTAAAAATTTATGTACTTTTAATAATTTTCTTATAAAATTTATTTTAAATATTATTAATAAAATTGCAAATAAAAATAGTTGAAGCTATAGCTTGTACTAAAAAATATTTAATAGAAGATTTAAAGGAATATGATTTTTCTTTTTTCTTAATAAAGGAATGTAAAGTAAAAGAAAGGAAAGTAAATTAATTTCTAATCCTATTCACGCCCCTATTCATGAAATTGAAGAAATAGAGATTATTCTTCCTGTAAATAAAGTTGATAAAAAAAAAAAAAAAATAGATATTTAAAAGAAAAGGGTTATTACCTTTATATTTGGGGTTTGTACCTAAAAGCTTAATTAGCATATTTTGTTGTTAATTACATTTTAGTAGATGATGTACAAAGTTTTTTGATACTTTAAAAAATAGTTTAATTCAATTAAATGTAATTACTAAAATAATTTAATAATTTTATTTTAGGCTCTACTTAATTATTTGGGGTAATTAGTTATTAACAAAGGTAAAAATTTACATAATTTATTCTATCAAAATAATTCTTTTAATCAGGCACATTTTAAACTTTATTTTAATAAAAAAAACATATATATTATTATTTTTAAATTGAATTAAATTTAAACTAATTAATTATTTTTAATAAAATTTTTAAAAAAATGGTTAATAGGTTGGTAATTTTCTAAATTTGGTGGTATAAAATTTCCTACAAAACATTATGTTTTTTCATTCTGTCACGGTAATCGACACATTTCACGATCGACAGAATTTCCCGGAGTTCGTACAAGCCGATTAATTTATTTATTTCCTCCGGTGACGAATTTTTAAACATCTTGTAAGCAGACAGCTCTCGAGAGTACTCTCAGGAATTCGAACACAGTTCGTATTTGGCGAGCTACTCTCGGAGAGTGTAGGGAGCACGTGTCCACTTGCGAGTACGTTGAGAGTAGTTAGCTCTCGGAGAGTAGCTCGCCACTTTCTGCGAGTTACTCTTAGATGCCTGTCCACTTGAGAGTAACTGCTATCGAGAGCTTCTCGCCACTATTTACTCTCAAGTGGACAGGCACCATAACAGCCGTATAGATCAGTACCCCGCAATCAGTATGTCGAGGCACACTGGTGTGCCGCAAACCGATGCTAAACGTGCCACTGCGCAATGCGTGCACGAGAAGATAATAAATAATCTGTCTATAATAGAAAATATTTACTTAATTGAAGAATATTGATAATAAACTCCAAATCTGAATTATGGTTACAGAGTGAAATTTGAAAGTTTTTTTTTCACATCATCGGCAGAGCTGGCAAAAGTGATCTACTGGTGTTTTATAAGTTCTGAAAACAAAAAATTATAAATTTATCTTAACATTTAGAGGTGCCCTATGGGTCTCAAAGTTTCAAGTATATTACATATGGGTCATTCCATGTCAAGTGGTCTGGTGGTCCCTGCTCGACCATCACAGATTTTGATGAAATTTTGTATGGACATTTACACATGTCCCTAACGAACATTGGTAAAGTTTTACGATCATCCATGCAATATTTGTTTGAGATTTAGTAATTTGTTTGACCCCATACCGCAGCCTTCTATGGTATGACTCCGAGATTTCGGCAACTTTGAGACGCAGTATCTCTGGCAATATTTTGTTGAGAGAAACAAAACTTTGCCATCTTGTACAACTTTTTGCGCTCAATTAAACAAAATAAAAATTTGCGACTCGAAAAAATTTTAAAGTTAGGTTTTTTATACCTCTGGAAGTAAAGGTACGATAAACGTGAAATTTTGCACATGAAATGTTGAATGATGCGATGTTTTTGGTTATATTTCCTGATTTGTCGATGACTTCTGGCAAACAAATTTTTGTATACCATTCAGCATTAACTATTCTCCGATCCTCTAAAGAAATGGTTGCGACATTTCCAGTATAACCAAAGAAACAAGCGATCCTTTTCTTGGAAGTGATTCGTGAACGAACAATTTTTGTGGGTTTCGGTTCATCTTGGAAGACCCAAATAGTGGATTGTTGCTTAGTTTCCGGTTCATCTGAATAAATCCAAATTTCGTCACCTGTAACAATGTTGTATACGGATTTTGCAGTGGCTAGGTTGATTTTTTTTAGGATTCCCTTACACCAATTAACAAGAGCCTTTTTTTGAGCTTCGGTCAAATTAAGCGGAATCCATCGGGAACAGATTTTTTTCACAGCTAAATGTTCATGCAAAATCGAATGTATTGTAGTCTGCAATATGACAAAGGATGCCTCTATCTCACGGTAAGTCACATGCCGATCTTCTTCAATCATTTTGCGTACAGCATCGATGTTTTTTGGAATCACAACCGATTTTGGTCGACCTTTACGAGATTCATCACTGACGGACGCACGACCACGACGAAATTCTGCAAAACAATTGTCAATAGTCTTTTCTGATGGTGCTTCATTACCAAAATTTGAATGAAGCGAATTTATGCATTGTTGTTGAGTTAAGCCTTTACTAAAATCGTAAAAAATCATCCAACGAAAACCTTCACGAGTAATATCCCAGCAAACATTTAACTAACGGCCGAATACCGGTAAACTGCTTTTACTGCTGGCACCAAAAATAAGTGCAACGCCAGTATTAATAATGTACTTCACATTTGTATTTCGCATTCCGCCTATACGAAGTACTTTACCAGCATTTTACAAGCACTCCTTATTTGTATTAATCCAAGCAAACATTTTTATACTTTTTACTTAAAACTAAACTTTTTTTGAATGTAATAATTTGAAGGGTCTGATTGTTCTTAGTCATAAAACGCCCTAACGGCCAGTACCCCCTCGAGAGCCAGTACAAGTTGATACGTGTTGGTGGACAGATGTGTATTTGTCAAGATGTGTATTTGAATAGTTATTGTTTTGTGAAAATTATACAGTTTGTTATTGTGATTTGTGTGTGTTTTGTTAGATTTAAGGACGTAGTTTACACAAACTATTTCATGTTAAATTGTTTGATTTTTAGTTTAGTTCAATCATAGTTTTTTTCATGTAATAAAATTTTCAATTATTAATAAATCTGTTACAAGATTATAAATATGTCATTTAAAAAATATAATTTGTCATATTTCATTTTGAATAGTGACATCTTAAATATTTTGTAAATATAATACCAACCTAAAATAATACAAACTTAATCCAAAACTGTAAAGCTTTTTATACAATACAACCAAGTTTCTAAAAGTCAGTAATACACTATAAAAATCACCAAAATAACCAGATCTAGTTTGTTCTTACAAAAGTGAACAGCTTATAGCATTAATGCTTATAAAATTTGATTATTGAATTTATTTTAACAAGTATGATTTCTTTAGGTTGGCACTCTTCAAGTCAGGGGGGAAAGATGTGGTAGATAATACAAGACGAATATTGGCGAAAATTATTAGTCACCCCTTATCTTTAGGATGCAATTGGTTTGGCCGAAATGGCTGAAAACCATTTTCTTAAAATTCTTCATTAAATTAATAAATTAAATAAACTAATTCCTGTTATTCCTGAAATTATATTTATTTAATATTTATAAATAAATCAATAAATTATAACTGTTAATACAATTTACAATCGGTCAGTTTTACCATCGTTGAATAAATTTATTTAACAACTTAAGTTAACAATATCGCATCATTCTATTGACAGCAATGTTAATTTCTTCATTAATAGTTTAAAACCGATGCGATATTGTCAACTTTATTTGTTAAATAAATTTATTCAACGATGGTGAAAATGGCCAAAAGAGTATTTATTTTGCACCTAACCATTAATTTATTTTAATACTGGGTAAGTACACATATGTTACATTTGAAACACTAGAGAGTGGGTATAATATAAGCACTGGTCCGTCAGAAATAAATCTTGCAACTAATGCGATTATTTTTTAATGCAACTATGCCAGAAACTGATACATCAATACAGCTAACGGCCACGGGGACACCGGGGTACTGGCCCAGTGCAAAATGCCAGCACTGGCCTAGTGCGAAATGCCAGCACTGGCCCAGTGCAAAATGCCAGCACTGGCCCATTACTTTCAATGCACTTTACCGTTGCTGGGCCAGCAACTGATACATCAATGGGCTAGCTAAGGGCCACGGGACACCGGGGTACTGGCCCAGTACGAAATGCCAGCACTGGCCCATTACTTTCAGTGCCGGGGAGTATGTGCTTTACCAGTACTGGCCCGTATAAAAATGTTTGCTGGGATCCTTTTTGTCACAAACTTGTTTTTTAAACGCTCACTGTCAACAAACTACTCAGTCAGTTTATAAGCTGCCACTGATTTCACAATAACAAATATCAAATTATACAAATAAAGTAATGACACATTTCAATATTGCCATCTAGTGGTCGTTTGTAAAAACAGAAAAGGTAACTATTGTAATAATAGCATGTAAGTTTCACGACCAATACAAACTAGACTAACAGAAACTGTCAGAATGATGTAAGATAAAATAGATATATCCAAAATAATCCTAGCTTAATTCACAACTATTCTAAATTAACGGGTATATACCCGTTAATTTGTGCTCAGGTTGGATTTATACAAATGCCTCAGGTTATAAAGATATTGTGTTTGGGATTACTTGTAACAGCAGTCTTGATAATGATGAAGTAGGTTCTGTAAAGATAGAACTCAGATAAAATATTGAGTTAAGAACTATTTCGAAAGAAGAATTATTTCGTGAAAACGACAAAAGATAAGACGAATTTTGTTGAAATTTCATATACGTGTGTTTTTGGGAACTGTATCATCATTGCTAAGTTTTTTATTATAAGAGATACGAAAAGGGTTCAAAAAGAAAAGATCGAGTTGCCAACTTCTTTATTATAAGAGTGTATTTATGTTTCCTTCATCAAGCATTCAAGCATTTGTCTTTTTATCTGTTGAAAAAAAAAGTTAAAAAAGTGATAAAATAAATGAATATTATCCTGTTATTTTATTTGAATGCAATCTTGTAGTTTTAAAATCATCACCTCGTTTCAAGTATTTTCTCTCGGTGTTCAATTTTAAAATACATAAAATTGATTATGAAAAGAATACGACGAGTACATCAAAATATATTGAACATTTTGACCTATTTTCACTGCCAGGACTTTTGAATTGGCATTTACTTTTTAAAATTCCTAGCGTGATCGAGAAATAAAATTTTTATTGCTTCATAAAACGATTTCATATATATGTATATAACTAGTTATTTATTTTAAATAAAGTTTGTGAAAATTGTTTTCAAATCATTCAGCAATAAAAAATTCATTGTATGATAAATTCCGATTCACCAATGTTCAGCTAGAATTTAAAGCTGCACATTTGCAGCTTTATGAATGCGTTATCTTGCAGGAGAAGGACCGTTTAACGGAACGGTGAATACTACAAATATCAAGTTTTTCATATAAAACTAACAAGAAGGGTAAGAAAAAGGAATAGTGTAATATGTATCAAATATTCGATATTTTACGGCATTAATAGTTATTTGTGTACCTTGTCCAAAAAGTAGACCTTTTTCGGCCGCATTTGAATTTGAAGGCCGATGCGCAGAGGTATATTTTTTGAGATATAAGCGTTTAAAGTCTGACGTATTTTCCTGACAGATATTTTAACATGCAGTCCATACCTTGGACAAATTCTAAAGAAGAATTCACGTCAAAAACTACAAATGAATTTAGAGCAAACATAAATCTCAAACGTTATCCAACTTTTGTATTCAAATAATGCAGCATCTTCTTACAAACAAATCTTACAGCAAGTTTCAAATCACTTATCTGAAGTCACAGTAATACATTTGTTGGTAAATAATATTATTTCTAGAAGTTTCGAATACTTTCAGATTTGCAGGATGATAACTTTACATACGATTTCGACGACTATTATGTAACAAGTTGAAAGTTTTTCAAAGTTTGTTGTTAAACAAACAACCAGTCTAACACCGGAGTTATGCTGGCTGTAAACTTCACAACTATTCAGGTTTTACCAGTACTGTACTGTTTTTTTGGTCATTGGTCCTGGTTAGTCGTGAAATATAACCAGTACAGTTTAGGGACACAAAATCAAAAATTATAAATTTTTCAAAAGATCGAGTAATCGTTCCATCTTTCAGTACGCGTGTAAATTTAAACAGAAAATACGGCTCAGCAGTGTAGCGGCCTTTTCAAAATTACTTTCTTAAGGCCTTATCATACTAGAGTTATTATTCAAGTCTAAACTTGGAAAATTAAAGTCTTTGTATTCGAATCAAAGTCTTGTGTGTGTGATACCATAACAAAAAACCTAGGTCTTTAAGTCTGAGCAAATACATCGAGATATATTTCCCCTGTCTCTAGAAGACATACGAAGTCCAAGTCTTGAAATGCGCGTGCGCGGTCTCTCCCTCTCAGTCAGATCAAGTGAGATGGGCGTATTGTTAACGTTATGTACGCAGACGCAAGTTACTTTTCCCTGTTTCGCGTGTGATAGCTGAAGATTTGAAGACTTGAATCCTGGAAAAAGACTTACAAAATAAAACTTGGATAGTGTTCTAGTGTGATACGCCCTTTAATCTACAATATAAATAAAAGAAGTACATTTTATTTTTTCACTTAAAGGCAAAAAAACTAAGTTTACTCTACAATATTTTTTTAATATATATTCTACGATAGCCACTTTTCTTCATGCTGACTGAGCAGGCGCGCTCCTAGAAAAATTAACTGAGAGGGGGGCCTATTTCTAAAAAATATCCGATAAATAATGTAAAATGTATTATTGCCTCTTTACGGGGAAGGGTGGTCTTATATGTTAATTAGTTTTTGACTATGATTTGTTTTTTATCAACAAAGAGATGATTTTATTTTCAGTAGCTTAGTTTTTATTAAGTATATGATTTTTTAGTTCCGGGGGGGAGGGGGCAGGACCTAAGGCCCCTCTCTTATTGCACGCGCCTGTACTTGAGATTATTTGGAAGAATTTTATTTATAACTGTTGTAAGTGAGTTAATTTTGATATGGTTACGGAAATAAAATTTCATTAACAAATTCAATGTAATCATTCAATTAGAGTAAAATGTTCAAAAATAATAAATGAGAAAAAATAATCTATTGCTTAAAAAGGAACATTTAAGATTTAAGTGTAGACATGTTTAGTATTGTAGCTTGAGACCTATGTAAACTTAACATGAAAAGGACATCGTAAATTCTATAACAGATCACAAAAGTTGTCACATTATTAGATTAGATGTATTCGGACCATATGAGAAAAACTCTGTCTTTAAAAGAAATATTAGTTTTGGTTACTTATCAAGGCAGATTTTACTATTTAATTGTGGATTCCGCATAATGTGCATGTTCAATGACCTCTCACATTATGTGGACGTTAAATTTTATATATCTGACTAATTTATTTTATTTTGTGACTTTTTAACCTAGCTCTGATGAAGATTTCATATTAAATCGAAACGTTAGCGAAGTTAAAATATTGTTTTAATTTTAATTTCTGACCAGTCCGAATCCCATTACTTCCTCCTCATATTATATTTTACGGACGTAACCATCTAATTCAATAATTATTTTTGTTCCTAAAATATATTTTGTCAAACCCTTTATTTTTTGTTTTATTGATCAAATATGGCGGCTAAGAAAGGGGGGTCGCATTTTTAAAAATTCTAATAAGCCAGTGGTATAGAGGTTTCATTGTTAAAAGACGGTAGGTTTAACCTCCTTCTGCCACTAGTACGAAAAGGAGTACGACACCAATTACTCAGAGGAAAAATGTAGGTACTTATATTTAAATGTTAACTCTGGGTCAATTCTAAACAAACTTTAATTAGCATTTTCTTATTTTCCGGTCTTCATTTAATAAACTATATATAAGTTTTAATATAACTATAATATTAGAGGTATATTAAAACTTTATAACTTAAAATTTATTAATTTTGGCTGGACTTCAGCGCTTACGAATACGGTAAACTTTTAATTACTTTATTAATTTAAGCATTTGAAACATTTTGTGGTCTTGACAAGACTGCTTTTGTGTTATAATCTGTATTTTGGTTTTACTTCAAGTATAACGTTTATTTTGATTCATAAACTTCTACACAATTAACTTGTTATTTATTTCTAAATAACGAAATACAAAGCAATCTTAAGTCTTTTGTTTGTAGTTTTGATTATTTCATTTCGGAAGTTTTGTTCTTAATGCTTTAAACTAAACTAAACAAGCTGTTGTTGACAGGTTTCTAGCTTGTTACTTTTGATATAAAATAAATTCAGTTTCGAAACGATGGCTAGGACCCTGTAGCACCATTCTGCTTTACAACTTTGTGCATTGCATATTGCATTTTGTACTTTCTCGTTGCACCTGGAGACGACAATAAAAATATTTAATTAATTAATTGATCATTTGATAAATCGAAATGTTATAATCGATTTTCCATTAAATTGGTAGAAAATGATCGACTATGAAATTAAAAAACAACATATAGGGGAAACTTCCTAAGCGCTCTGACATCTAGTGGCGATTTTCGAAAGATACGAGAATGACATTGTTTTATTTTGTTCAATAGAGAAATACGTGTTTTTTCGTTGTTTGTGTTTTATTTTTGTGAATCATAGCAAAAAACACAAGTAGATGCGAAATAAAAATGTTCACGCTAAGAAAAACTAGTAACCTGCCAGATATAATTATTAACAACAACATTATTGCATGGAACCCGCCTAACCAAGCAATAAGATATTTAGGTGAGCATCTCGATAACAGACTAACATGGAGACACCACATTACGAAAAAACTACGAGAAGCCCAAGCTAAATTAGTGATGCTCTATCTATTAGTGAACAGGAAATCAAACCTAAAAAGACACCGAACACACATTAAAAAATTGCAAGATTTTCAGTCGAAAGTATTACGGATCGCCACCAACAGCCCGTGGTTTATCAGGAACAGCCATTTACACGAGGAACTGGGTATAATGACAATAGAAGAATTCATGAAAAAGCTGTCAACAACATTTTTACACAGAATTGGACAGTGCTCCGGTGCCACACACTACGAACTGGACACTATAATAGACAGTGACAGTGATAGTGTGGATAGCGAACAATCTAATTAAACATTAGTAGCGAATTAACAGACATAAAATGAAGTGACAGGGGAGTTCTTCGAACCGACCCCACAACGTGACAAACCCTGACAAACACTGTATAATCAAAACTATGTGTTATAATGTATTTAGATCTAGTTAAATAAAGTGTATTAATAAAAAAAAATGATGTGAAGTGTGAATTTTCACACATTTCTGGGTTTTGCAGGTATTTAGTAACTGAATGATGATTATTTAGGATGCCAAAACAAATTTTATGTCAAAATATTTTTTTATGAATTCTAATTCGAATGCCTATTACCATTATTTAAGTTTTTAAAGATGTGCAGTATTTTTTTTTTTTATATAGCAAGGTTCATTACGATTTTGAAAATTGCGCCTATGGCTTCCATTGGTTGCTTAAATCATAAGCCCCGCCCTCTGATTTCGTCAAACATAGAATTAAATTATAATTTCAGCACTTCCCACTGGTTATTAAATTTACGCTTTTAAAAATTAAATGCAACATTTACCAAAATATAACTAGAATTTGGACAAAATAATTTAAACAAAATTAAAATGCAAAAAAAACAAAAAATAAAATTAACAGGATTCGAACTTAAGTTTGCAAATTACAAGGCGCATGACAAAACCAACTACGCTATTAGAGCTACTGATCTAGCGTGTTACATAGCGAAATAAATATTTAACATATTTTAGTTAAAAACACAAAAAATGCGTTATTTTCCGAAAACATAATCTGATCAAAAATTCCTATTGTACTATTCCGGTTCACACCAATGTACATTACTTAGAATTTTTTCAGATTTTTAGTTTAAACCATCTGGGCTACAAGGTGTGGGACAATTTTTTTTTTGCACAATTTTGGCAAAAATCGCATCAAAATAATTTATTTTGCAAAAATAAAATTTTGATCGTTAATCTACGTACCAAGGGCTTTCATTTGATACCCTACTCAGAATTATAAAAAAATATTTTTTTTTCGATGAGCACATATTTGTTTATATTTTTAGGGGGATATCTTTTTTAGATGTTTTAGTATTTTTCCTATGAGCGGGTCAAAGAGTTGTATAAGCATGCCAAATTTCAACTCTCTAAGTTTAGCCGTTTGGCTACAATTTTTACCGAACAGACAGACAGACAGACAGACAGACAGACAGACAGACAGACAGACAGACAGACAGACAGACAGACAGACAGACGACAAAATGACGGTATAAGGGTTTTTTGGTCATACCTACAAAACCCTAAAAAGCAGTAAACAATTCATTTTGTTGTGTGCCGCAATGTAAATCGTGAATAAAGAAGAATCCCACTTAAACATTCCATAAGTTTCCTAAATCGGGAACAATATTAATGGATCGTAGGTCTCTATCATACAAAAATATCTCTATGGATCCAAAAACTAAAAATGGGCAAAAATCCAAGCCAATTCATGCAACGAGCAACTTTTAAAAATGATATTTTACGTCCAAGAAAAGGCTGAATAAAGGCTTTTACCCCACCCAATATTTGTCTAAATCATCGGTTCATATATTAAAAGGCCTTTCCACTTCTTCAGGCAGAGATTTTTATTTTTTACTAATATATTTACAATATCTTTAAAATTATTTTGCAATGGTCCAATATTAATGCGGACGTTTCTCATTGCTGATAGTATTAGGCTAGAATAGTACAATATAATGAGTATTAGTATCAAAAAGATATAATACTTCATGAGTATATAAAATATATCCGAACGTTTCGGAAACGTTTTCGGAGTTGTTGAGCAGTTTCCTATATACACACACCGGCAAATTTTAAGGAACAGACATAAAAATCTAATTATTTTCCCTGCAGTGTACACATTGTTGATATCTCTCAGGTAATTTTCTAATACGATGTTTTTTGGAATAATGTTCAATCGAGTTGAGGCACGCTGGCCAACTCATTGTTGTTTACCCACTTGATTTAAAAAGTTACACAGTGGGCGACGTGTGGGCGCGCATTATCCTGCATTAGGATGAAATTTTCTCGGATATATGGGGCAAAAGGTACAACATGGTCTTGAAGAATATCTCTGATGTACCTATCTGCAGTTAACACTCCGCCATCAATCACCACTAACTCTGTGCGAGCTCCCAAACATATTCCACCCCACACCATAATTGAACCTCCACCAAAAGATACAGTAGTAGCAAATTTAAATGGTGCATTTTGTTCTCCTTGGCGTGGATACTATCTTTCCCTACTGTTTAGTAGAGCATTCAAAGCTATCTAGATATAGGCTACAAAATAATAAAATTTAAAAAAAAACATAATTTTCAATCTGTTCCTTTAAATTTGTCGGTGTGTGTATATGACTATAACCAATTCTGCCGTTTTTCGATAAGATAACTTGCAAAAAACGTTTTCCAAGAAACGAGAATTAAAATAATGGAATAAAACATAATCTTCAGCCTAATTTATAAAAAAATCTCCCTCTTGTGAAAATAAACATATAATTTGTCCGTATCTTTAGAACATACATCATGGATGCTTACTAGAAATATCTTGTGTTTATCGCTTTCAATTTTACGCCATAAATAACAGTAGATAGCAAACAGATGAGGACAGAAGCGAATGATAGAATGAGAGAATGGAAAAGAACAGGATCGTACTTGATTTAAACAACATAATATGTACAGAATTAATTGTAGGAGGGTTACATTAATTGAAGATAAAATTAAATAATCTTACCGTTGTTGTTGATTTGAATATGTAAATACGAGTAATAATTGTTTTTGATAAGCATTAATAATTAAAATTACTAAGCTTCTCAAATCTTGAATAGATTTATTTAGCAAATTCCAACCGTTTCACCCGAATAGAGGAGTAAAACTGCACATGTTTTATATCCTACGAGGGCTAGCTTTTAAGTTTTTACAAAAACAAAGATTTTTTTTGGAACAAACTGTTTTATTGCTTTTCAGAATATTTATACCTTTAAGATTTATACACTTTTGCATGCGTTCAAACCAATTCTCGAAACATTTTTTCTACCCTGAAGTTGGTATCTTAAAAACATGGTTTTCGAAGGCTTCAACAGCTTCTTGAGGTGATGAAAATCGCTGTCCAAGCATTTTTTGTTTGAAATTGGGGAACAAAAAAAAGTCGTTAGGGGATAATTCTGGTGAATACGGGTAATGATATATTAATTCGATGTTTTTCCCTTTCAAATAATCAGTTGTTTGACGTGCTGTGTGGGAGCTTCCATTGTCATGATGAAGAATGATGCAACGTTTTTGTTTGTATTTCCTGATTTTGTCGATGACTTCTGACAAACAAATTTTTTTATACCATTCAGCATTAACTGTTCTCCGATCCTCTAAAGGAACGGTTGCGACATGTCCAGTACAACCAAAGAAACAAGCATGTCCAGTACAACAAAGATCATTTTCTTGGAAGTGCTTCGTGAACGAACAACTTTTGTGGGTTTCGGTTCATCTTGGAAGACCCAAACAGTAGATTGTTGCTTAGTTTCCGGTTCATATGAATAAATCCAAGTTTCGTCACCTGTAACGATGTTGTCTACGAATTTTGCAGTGCCTAGGTTAAATTTTAGCATTCCCTTACGCCAATCAACACGAGCCTTTTTTTGAGCTTCGGTCAAATTATGCGGAATCCATCGGGAGCAGATCTTTTTCACAGCTAAATGTTCATGCGATCTTCTTCAATCATTTTACGCACAGTATCGATGTTTTTTGAATCACAACCGATTTTGGTCGACCTTCACGAGATTCATCACTGACGGTCGCACGACCACGACGAAATTCTGCAAACCAATTGTAAACAGTCCTTTCTTATGGTGCTTCATTATTAAAAGTACATAGACCGAAGCAAATCTATGCCTTGCTTTTGAGTAAGGCCTTTACAAATATCGTAAAAAATCATCCAGTGAAAACCTTCACGAGTAATATCCATTTTTTCACAAACTTTTCACAAAGTTTTTTTAAACGCTCACTGTCAACAAACTACTCAGTCAATTTATAAGCTGCCTCTGATTTCACAATAACAAATGTCAAATTTTACGAATATAGTAATGATATATTTCAATATTGCCATCTAGTGGTCGTTTGTAAAAACATGAAAGGTAACCCTCGTACTACGTACGAGGAGTGTTTCATAAGACTTCGAAATGGAAGTTTTTTTCTTCCAAAATGTTTATTTTTCGACATAGATTATGTTACGATATATTTTGCCCAACGATATTTCAACTTCTTCTCGTGATGTTCCACTCGCATCGAATTTTCTCATTCCAATCGTGTTACAGAATATACTATTCTGAAATTGAAAAATAATAAAAATAATAAGTCATTTACCAATATATTTCTTATTAATTTAATTTAATACGAAGCAAATGCAAAAAAAATCGCTGCGATTTATTATTTAAATATTATTGTGACGAAATGTTCGCCAATTATTTAAATTTTGTTTAAAAAAATTAAATGGAAGCTCTTAGTACTCAAATAACGAATAAAAATGATTATCAAAAAACTGTTGATTTTGATGTGATTATAGAAGAAATATTAGACATCTAGCATTCTGTTAGCTTCTTACACAGGAATGTAATAATTCCTACAAAACCCTGAAATGTGTGAAAATTCACAGTTCACATTAATTTTTAATATATACACACAATTTCTCAAAATTATTTATATATTATTTGAAAAAATAAAATGAAAGCGCTTAGTACTCAAATAACGAATAAATTGATTATCAAAAAAATTGATGTGAAGTGTGAATTTTCACACATTGCAGGGTTTCGCAGGTATATAATAAGTGAAGGCGGCATGCTGAGTGTGTAGGACAAATTTTGCTTTGTAGTAACCACGGCAAAATGAACGATCTTTTTAAAATAATTTATCGTCTGTTAATCTCAGAGCTTTAAAAATAAATTTTATGTTAAAATATTTTTTTGTTAATTTTAATTCGAATACCTAATATTATTATTTAGGTTTCTAAATAAGTGCAGTATTTTTTTTATATAACACGGTTCATTAAGATTTTGAAAATTGGGCCTATGGATTTCATTGGTTGTCTTAAATCATACGCTCCGCCCCTCTGGCTTCGTATAAATGACACAGAATGAAAATATAATTGGAAATTGGTTATTAAATTTACGCTCTTGAAAATTAAATTCAAAATGTGCTAAAATATAACTAGAATTTTAACAAATTAATTTAAACATAATAAATATGAAAAAAAAAACAAAAAATAAAATTGACTCCACAAGCCAGGAACGAACCTGTGTAGTGAATAACGATCCTGTGTGGTTGTCGAGCAACTGAGCCACTAGACCACCAAACGCTTATCAACTTAGTGTGTTATAAGAGTATAACATGTATGCATCGTCAACCAAAAAACACAAAAAATGCGTTATTTTCCGAAAACATAATCTGATCAAAAATTCCTGTTGTACTATTTCAGTTCACACCATTATACATTACTTAGAATTTTTTCACATTTTTAGTTTAAACCATCTGGGCTACAGGGTGTGGGACAAAATTTTTTTTGCACAATTTTGGCAAAAATCGCCTCAAAATAATTTATTTTGCAAAAATTAAATTTTGATCGTTAATCCACGTACTAAGGGCTTTCATTTGATACCCTACTCAGAATTTTAAAAAAATATTTTTTTTTTTCGATGAGCACATATTTGTTTATATTTTTAGGGGGATATGTTTTTTAGATGTTTTGTACAAGCATGCCAATTTTCAACTCTCTAGGTTTAGCCGTTTGGCTACAATTTTTACCGAACAGATAGACAGACGACAAAATGACGGTATAAGGGTTTTTTGGTCATACCTACAAAACCCTAAAAACTGTTGATTTTGCTGCGATTATAGAAAAAATATCCTAGACATCCAGCTTGACTTCTTACACTTATTAAATATCTACAAAACCCTGAAATGTGTGAAATTTATACTTTAAATCAATTTTGTTGTATATTTATTGTCTTAATTTTAAAATTGAATTAAAAAGTTTTACGAATTTCACAAAATCAAACAAAACTTTTGATAATCTAATAAAAGTGAGGAATGATTTGCACGGATAACTGTTAAATATTGACTTAATTTATTATTCAAGACAACTTTAATATTACAAATTAAGACTTTTGCTTCTTAAGAAATATTTAAAAAGACCTTCAACACGTGTTTCACTTATAAATTTTCAAAAAGATAATTTTCAAGAATTTAATTACTTTATGTACTTAAAATAAATTACAGAAAAGAGACTTTATACTTTTAATAATATTAAAAAGTGTTTTGAAAAGAGAATGGATACGCAAGAAGAGTGTGCTATAGAACAGGCACTTTACTCTTTAAACAAGGAAATTTACTGGAGTTACTTACTTCATTACTTCCGTTTAGGCATTTAAGTTACAGAATTAGGCATTCCTTCGAGACTTCTAAACAATTTTCAAGAAACATGAGGAGTATTTTAAATTGTCTGCTTTATTTAAAAACCCAATTTCTGCTTTTATTTTTCGCATTATTTTGTATACACCGTGTGGTAACATACAGTGTATCCAATAAATACGAGGATTGCCTTTTATGTTTTTACAAACGACCACTAAATGGCAATATTGAAATGTGTCCTTACTATATTCGTAAAATTTGACATTTGTTATTCTAATATCAGTGGCATCTTATAAATTAACCGAGTAGTTTGTTGACAGTGGGTGTTAAAAAAAAAGTTTGTGAAAAATGGATATTACTCGTGAAGGTTTTCGTTGGATGATTTTTTTACGATTTTAGTAAAGGCCTAACTCAACAACAATGCATACATTCGAGCTGTTCAACTTTTGGTAATGGAGCACCATCAGAAAAGACTGTTTACTATTGGTTTGCAGAATTTCGTCGGGGTCGTGCGTCCGTCAGTGATGAATCTCGTGAAGGTCGACCAAAATCGCTTGTGACTCAAAAATACATCGATGCTGTGCGCAAAATGATTGAAGAAGATCGGCTTGTGACTTACCGTGAGATAGAGGCATCCTTTGACATATCGCAGACTGCAATACATTCGATTTTGCATGAAAATTTAGCTGTGAAAAAGATCTGTTCCCGATGGATTCCGCATAATTTGACTGAAGCTCAAAAAAGGCTCGTGTTGATTGGTGTAAGGTAATGCTAAAAAAATTCAACCTAGGCACTGCAAAATCAGTATACAACATCGTTACAGGTGAAGAAACTTGGATTTATTCATATGAACCGGAAAGACTGTTTGGGTTCAAGATGAACCGAAACCCACAAAATTTGTTCGTTCACGTAGCACTTCCAAGATAATGATCGCTTGTTTCTTCGGTTGTATTGACATGTCGCAACTATTCCTTTAGAGGATCGGAGAATAGTTAATGCTGAATAGTATACAACAATTTGTTTGCCAGAAATCATCGACAAAATCAGGAAATACAACCAAAAACGTCGCATCATTCTTCATCATGACAATGCAAGCTTCCACACAGCACGTCAAACAATTGATTATTTGAAGGAGAAAAACATCAAATTAATGTCTCATTGCCCGCATTCGCCTGATTTATCCCTTAACGACTTTGTTCCCCAAAGCCAAACAAAAAATGCGTGGACAGTGATTATCATCACCTTAAGAAGCCGTTGAAGCCTTCGAAAACCATGTTATGTGTAGGTACAGTATAAGTTCAAATAATTCTCCATTGTTATCAGTGCATTTTTGTGCCCTTCAGATAGTACGTCTCTCAGCAACAATCTTGGTCTAATTGTTTGAAAAAATCTGATAGTAGTTCGTCTTAGTTCATCTACATCCAATTTTCTATATGGTGGCATAGTAAAAGATGCTCTATTCAAAATTATCATAATCTACTATAAGCTCCATGCGAAAAATTAAAATTGACTCCGATATCTTGAAAACGGTACGCGATAAAAAAAATTGAGAACATTTGTAAATTCATCATGAAAAAGTGACTCAAGAAAGTGCACACCAAAATCACTTAATATTTTAATTTTGGAAGTTATGAGCAAAAATTTCAAACCGGAAAATTTACATTTTCGTTCATATCTAAGTAAGTATCATAGTAACCTATATATATTTTTTAGGAGAACAAAGACATCGTTAAAATGGTCTCTTAATGCGGCAACGTTGGTCTAATTTACGCAACCTCGTATGTCTTACCCTTCTCGAGATCCCTATTAGAGATGGGAATTTCGGCTCAGTTTGCGGAACCGGATCAGTGGAGGTCGTTCAGTTTGTTGAGCCGGTTCATTGATCCGTATCAGTGATCCGGTTAAGTAAACATGTTTCCAAAACACAGGACGGTCGTTAGTTCGTAGGTAGAAAGTCGCTTAGAGCCGGTTTTTGCTTAGAGCCGGTTCTTGCAATATATGAACTGTAAATATGATCCCGAGACACAGGTCGGTCGGTCGTTCGGTCGTAGGTAGAACGTCGTTTACAGTCGGCTCTTGCTTAGAGCCGGTTCTTGCAATATATGAACTGTAAACATGATCCCGAGACACAGGTCGGTCGGTCGTTCGGTCGTAGGTAGAACGTCGCTTAGAACCGACTCTTGCTTAGAGCCGGTTCTTTTAAATATGATCCCGAGACACAGGTCAGTCAGTTGCCGATCGTTCGGTCGTAGGTAGAACGTCGTTTAGCCCCGACTCTTATCTAACATTTTTGAAACAAACAATTCACTTTATGTAGCTACTGTATTTTAAACCAGATGTGTTAAGTTTATGGCGATGTTTATTGCCCTTATAAATCGGACATCTGGGATTTGGGCAATATTTTTTATATTTTTATATAGTATGGTTGTAAGAAAATACAGACTAAGCCGATTAGTTTCAAATAAACTGCCCTACAAATTGATGACAAAATACACTTTATGATAATACATTACAAGCCAAGTTCTCGCGAAGTTCAACATGACATCGACCCAGATCCGGATCACTCCGGTCACTGTTCACAATCGCCCGACCTATCGTATTCTTGAAACTTGAAACTATACAATGAGCCGTGAGCCGGCTCATTTCAATTTGGTGAACCTAGTCACTTCGATCAGTGTACTGAGCCGGCTCAGTGAGCCGGTTCGTTCATGAACGACCCATCTCTAATCCCTATGCTTAACAAGATATTTGGGACAGCCTGTGTACGTTGAAGAAAATTGGTGCTAGGATACTGCCTTGCGGTACACCGGCTCGGTTGTTTTTAATATTAGAGCAAACTTTACTGAAAACTTTGTGAAAGTATTTATGGTAAAACTAGGAATATTCTTCGATAAGAAATATTCGCACAAAATCTATAAAATAATAAATATAAACGCCAGTCTTGCAAAGCCATAAAATTTAAATCCGTTATAAAAATACCATGATAAATGTAACAAAACTTATCGATACATTTTTCAAAACTTTTATTCGTCTATCTATATTGAACACATCTGACATGTAATTCTCTGTATTCATATATCTTATCGCCCCTACCGATCGTTCCGTTAACTATTATAAATTCTCTTGGAGTTTCCAATCGCGATTTTAAATGCACCCTCTTGGAATGTACATTTCATATTCTGATTTGGGATCTACGATTTAGGTGCAATTCAAATAACCGATCAAAAGAATTCTCAGGATTATTTTGAATTTCAAATTTTAACATCTTAAGCTCTATATTAGCCAGGTCAAACGGTAGCGAACAAAAGGACCAATTTCTGAACTGATGGATTATTTTTACTTATATAAAATATTATATGTGTACATATAATAATAAGGATTTTCGCCGATTAACACGTTTATAAGGGACACTTTTCTTGTAACAAGCTCGCTCCAAGAAAAAAGATTGTATTCTGGGCCACCCCTACGAAAATATATATATATATACAGTTACGGTCAAAATAATAAATACACCTCATATAGTAACCTTATTATTTGTAGTTCGATCACTAAATAAATTCATATTTTTATATTAACTGGCATAACCAATAAAGCACTTTATGAGCTATTAAATCCATAATATTTATCAAGAAATATTATTTGGTCATAGAAATATTTTGATTTTTGTGAAAACACTGCCTGACATGGTTGGTCAAAATAATAAATACATTTCCTAAAACTCATAAAAATAATTTGATAAGTGCATAATGTATTTATAAGTATATGTTTTACAAAAAAAATTATTTAGTTTTGTTCAAACTATTGCAAAGATGGGTAAGAATAAGCATTGTGGTAGTGAAATGAGCAACTTAATTAAAAAATTAAAAATAATGGCAATTCTTTTAGAAGATTTGCTAATATTATGGGTTGCTCTTTGGGAATGGTACAAAACGTCATCAGTCACTCATTTAAAGAATAAACCCGGGTTAGACCACACAAAACTTTAAAGAACGAAGATAGACGCTTGGTAAAGGAAGTGAAAAAAAATCATTTCACGTCATCAACTAATTTACTAACCGAACTACAACCGAATATTTCTTCACGAACCATTAGAAGGAGGTTGGTAGAGCATAACTTAAGATCATGTTCGCCTAGAAAAGTATCATTATTAAAACCAAGACACTTACAAGCCCGTAAGGAATATGCTCAAGAACACATTTACTGGTATGGTGCAGAAGGTATTAAAAAAATGGAGAAATATTTCATTTAGTGACGAAAGTAAATTTATGTTGTTTGGAAATGATGGGAAAAAAATTGTTAGGCGTCCTCCAAATCAGGCGTTTAACCCTAAGTACACGAAAAAAAACGGTTAACATGGAGGAGGTAAGATTTTAGTTTGGAGTTGTTTTTCTTGGTATGGTATAGGTCCCTTATTTCGCATAGATGAGATAATGACGAAAGAAATTTGCATCCTAATTTTGGAAACTATTATGCTACCCTATGCGGAATGGAATATGTCACTAATATGGATCTACCAGCAAGTTAACGACTCTAAACACACGGCTCGTGCAACAAAAACATGGTTCCAGAAAAACAATTTTCAAGTTTTACCTTGGCCTGCTCAATTACTCGATTTGAATCCAACAGAAAATCTTTGGAAACTAGTAAAGGATGGGGTTGAGCAGAAAAAACCAAGGAATAAAAATGCATTATGGACTGCTGTTCAAGAAGCTTGGTACAGCATTCCTGTAGAGAGCTGTCAACGGCTCATCGAGTCGATACCCAAACGATGTCGGGCCGTTTTGGCAAATAAAAGTCATGCTATTGATTACTAAGATTATAAAAATTGGTATTATGTAATTAGTAACAGTAAAATGAATAATAAATTTTATATTTGACTAAATTTTCTCGATTATATTTATTATTTTGACCAACCGTTTCAGGTAGTGTTTTCACAAATATCAAAATATTTCTATCACCATATAATATTTCTTGATAAATATTATGGTTTTAATAGATCATAAAGTGCTTTATTGGTTATGCCAATTAGAATAATAATATAAATTTATTTAGTGTTTCAACTACAAATAATAAGGTTGGTGTATTAGGTGTATTTATTATTTTGACCGTAACTGCATATACATTTATGAGCCCCCCACCAATATGGGTGTGCGCTTGTTTCAGGGTTTTGTCGGTATCTGGTAAATGACAAGAAATTGTGGATATATATTAAAAATTGATGTGAAGTAGGAATTTTCACACATTTCAGGGTTTTGTAGGCATTTAATAAGTGGAAGAAGCCAACAGAATGCTGGATGTCTAGGACAATATTTGTTCTATAACACTGGTCAACACAATTTTTGCTGACTTACATCTAAGACTTGTTTCTTACTAATTTGGTGCTGCTGAACTCAAATACCACATCAGTTTTTGCGTATCACATCAGATTTTTGCTCTACAACAAATACATATTTTCGGCCAAATAATGCTTCTATCGTTTAATTTTAGACGTCGATACTGTAATTGGTACAAATTTGGCGAACAATAAGGACAAAATAATTAGAAAATATGCTTAAAATTTTATTTATAGTGAAAGAAAGAAAATTAGAACAGTTTTAATTACATTTTAATGCATTGGAGTACTAAAATAAAAATGCAAAATAATTTAAGGATTAAATGGTCGTTTGTAAGATCTTATGGAGTGCACCATTCCCGATAAGTCTCTTTTAATACTCCAACAGTAGTCAGCCATCATGTGAGTATCCCACCTTCCTTGATAACGTCTCTCCATCTCTTTTAAATCCTGATGGAAACGTTCACCCTGTTCATCACTAACATCTCCAAGATTGACAGGAAATTTGTCAAGATGACTGTTTAAAAAATGAAGTTTCACGCTCATGTTGCACCCCATATGATGATAATTTTCACACAAATTTTCAACGACCTCCACATAGTTTTCGGCTTTTTTATTCCCAAGAAATTTTGATGATCGCCACGAAAGACTGCCATGCATTCTTCTCCATATCATCCATATGTACAGTGAAATGTGGATCAGTTACTAATTTTTTAATTAGTGGTCCGTCAAAAATGCCAGCTTTTAGCTTGTCATTACTGAGACTTTGAAATGTTTCAGATATATATTTGAAACAGTTACCATCTTTGTTCAACGCTTTTACAAACTGCTTCATTAGACCCAGTTTAATATGAAGAGGGGGGAAAATACCCTTGACCATGCAACCCCCGGCGTTGAAAAAGGTCTAACAAGTACCTGCATGTAAGGCGTTCCTACGAAATATATTGGACAACAAGAACGAAGTTGAAATTAAAGTAGACGTACATATATCAGAACGCGAAAAGGTGAAAAAAGTCAAAATACGATAGAACAAAAATTTGACGTGATAGGCAGAAACTGTTAACATGTTTGAAATCAGCACCCCAAAATTAGTTAAAAACAAGTATCAGATCTATGTCAGCAAAAAAATAGTTTAAATTTGTTGACCAGTGTAATCAACAATTTTTTGATTAAAATTTTTAACCGTTATTTGAGTTTTTTCATTTAATTTTTTCAAACTAAAAGAAATATATTTTTTCTGCTTTCGCTGTCTAAGTCTATCTAAGTCTTCATTAAATTAATAAGAAATACATTGATGTGGCTTCATTTTTTTCAATTTTAAAACCTTATTACTTACTTTTATCAATGCATTACCTATTTAAGTATTTCACTACTATTAATGATTTATTCCTCTTTGATGCATTTAAACTAAAATAATTTAAAATATAGGTTGCATCATGACGTATAGTAGGCGGAGCTTACACACATGAACTCGTTTCTCCGCTGTTATTTTTTTTTTTTTTATATTTATAATATTATAATATTATATTTTAATATTATATTTATAATTTTAAAAGTACCTTAGCTATAAATACAAAAAATTCATAACGTTACTAGCCATAATTTAGCCATTAATTAAAAAATTAATTTATTTTGTCAAAAACATAAAAACTGTACATATTTTCCAAAAACGCAATTTAATCAATAATTCCTTTCGTACGTTCCCGGTTCAGATTAATGTTCAATACTTCAGATTCTAATTTTTTCAGACTTTTAATTAACTTTTTGGGTCAAGGGACAGTAATTTTTTTCGAATATTTTTGGACAATTACTTTAAACTACTTTCCGATCCTTAATATAGGTCTTAAAATATTCTTCTCTTGATGCCACACAATAAATTTTAAAAATTGTATATCTGTATTTGTCAAGCCTCTTCGCCATATAATGAGCTTGTCACTCAAGTTTAACAAATTTCCTATGAAATGGAAAGCAGCCAGAATATGTCCAATTCTCAAATCCGGAAAAGCATCACTTTTTACCAATTATCGTCCAATCTCAATTATCTCAGTATTTGCAAAACTTTTTGAATCAATTCTGTATGAACTTATCTATCCTGACATAAAAAATATCATCTGTCCTGATCAGCATGGTTTTATGCACAAGCGCTCTACCACTTCCAATCTTTTGCAATTAACTCAATATATTTCTCATAATTTGGACAACCGTTATCAAACTGATGTCTTACACACTGATTTTGCCAAAGCCTTTGATCAAATTCCGCACCATTTAATTGTGTCAAAAATGCATTTAATGGGGTTTTCTCCTGCTTTGTGTAACTTTTTTGCTTCATATCTCAGTAATCGAGTACAATATGTTGAATACTTGGGACATCGATCTTATGAATTCTGCCCCACAACAGGAGTACCGCAAGGCTCAAATTTAGGTCCATTATTGTTTCTAATTTTTATTGACGATCTTACTAGACTAATATCATGCACAAAATTGTTATTTGCTGATGACATGAAGATCATAAACACAATCAAAGATACAAATGATTGCTGCAAACTACAGGATGACCTTACTGCCATAGTAAGATGGTGTCATGACAACAATCTTTTCCTGAACATAAAAAAATGCAAAATAATATCTTTTACCAGGAAAAGAGAACGAATAGAATTCAATTACAATATCTCTGGAATTAAAATCGAACGATCTAATACTGTGAAAGACCTCGGGGTTATTTTTGATGATCACTTAACTTTCAACGAGCATATTGATAGTGTAGTATCCAAGGCTACTAGAATGTTAGGTTTTGTAGTGAGAAGTACGAAAGATTTCACAAATATCGAATGCATCAAAACACTGTACTTCTCTTTAGTTCGACCTCACTTAGAGTACGCATCCATTGTTTGGAACCCGGCTCTCAATAAGGATATTTGTAAAATAGAACGTATTCAGCGTAAATTTCTAAAATATCTTTATTTAAAAAAATTTGGAAAATACCCTGACCAAGGCTTTCCTCAAGAAAAACTATTGGTATTATTTAAAATCCAAACTTTAAAATTTCGACGAGAAAACCATTTACTTATATGTCTTTATAAAATATTAAATAATATCATTGACAGCCCTGTTCTTCTTGAGATGGTAAATCTCCACTGCCGCCCTGTATTTACAAGGAACCTTAAAACGTTTGCCCTGGCCAAACCAAGATTAAACATTTTAATCAATTCACCATTTTATTCTATGTTTAGTCTTTATAACCAGTTTGACAGTGTACTTGATGTATTTTGTGGTTCATTTGTAAAATATTGTCATAATGTGAACTCTCGCTAAATTGTAAATTGTAAATGTTATATATATAAATGTAAGGTTAGGTTAGTATAGTCATTCTATAATAGGATAAAAATCTGTTGATTGACTGTAATGCTATAAATAAAATAAAAAATTATTATGTTTTTCAGCGATACCAAAAAAACGATATTTTTCGAAAAATTAATCTGATCAATTTTTTTTATTGAACTGTTTCTGTTCGCATCAATATACACTGTTGAGATTTTTTTATCAGATTTTTAGGTCAACCCATGTGGGAAATAGAGTATGGGACAAAAGTTTGATCATATTTTTGGCATAAATCGCGTAAACTTATTAGTTTCCTTAAAAAATAAAATTTTGTTCGATTATCTACGAACCAAGAGGTTTTATTTGATATTCGTTAAGTATAAATTTGTTTACATTTGTCAAGCGATATATTTTGAAGTGTCAGTATATTTCCTATATGCGGATCAAAAAGTTATATATAGATGTCAAATTTCAACTTTCTAGGTCTAGCCTTTTGGCCCCAATTGCTACCGTACAGACAGACAGACACTTGAGTTAGGGCGTAAAGGTTTTTTTGGTTCTATCTACAACACCCTAAAAGTTATAGCTGCATAAAATTAAATCCTAATTCAACCTCTTCACTTACTAAGTATTGCTCAACGTGCAATTTTGCATTCACTTCGCAATTTGCAACGCGTTGTTTGCATATTTTTAGGGTTTTGTAGGTATGACCACCAAAAAAACCATATAACGTCACTCATGTGTCTGTCTGTCGAAATTGTAGCCAAACGGCTGAACATAGAAAGTTTAAATTTGGCATACTTGTACAACTTTTTGACCCACATATAGGAAAACTATATAGATTTCAAAAAAATACAGCGCGAGATAAATATAAACAAATATGTATTTAATGGATAAATAAATATTTTTTTAAAATTTTGATTGGGGTATCAAACGAAACCTCTTAATGCGTGAATGCACAAACAAATTTTTATTTTTGAAAAATCTTTTTTTTCTAATTGGAATTTTGCCAAAAATGTGTCAAAAAACTTTTGCCCCCCACCCTATTTCATCAAAAGAAAACTATTAAAACGTAGATTAAGGAACGATAGATAGTTTTTTGAGTTCGTTTCTTCTGGCACGAATTTGGCCAAAAATTCTTGTCCCGCACCCTTTTACCAAAAGGGGTTAAACTAAAAATCTGAAAAAATTATAAGTACTGTATCTGAGCCGGAAACGTACGAGAGGAATTTTTGATCAAATTGCATTTTTAAAAATTAGGGCAGTTTTTGTGTTTTTGAGAAAAATATATATATATTTTTTAATTCATGGCTAAATTATGGTTAGAAATTATAGTTGAAGGTAATGGGATTCGGACCAGTCAGAAAATAAAAACAAATTTATTAACTTCGCTAACGTTTCGATTTTATTTAAATCTTCATCAGAGCTTAGTTAATAGTCACGATATAAAATAAAAGTTTTAAAATTAATAACGAACACATCATATTGTCCGGTTATTGAACTCAGAGATAAGCAATGATGGTCCGAATCCCATTACCTTCAACTATAATTACTAACTTACGGACGTAACTCATCTAATCAATGGTTAGAAATGTTATGGATTTTTTGTATTTATGGCTAAGATAGCGCGTGTATTTTTTTGGAATTAAAAATATTTAAAAAATAATATATTTTTTTAATAGTTGCGAACTGAGTTACTCACACCACACCACACTACACTCTACACTGTAAAATATTTCTTATTAATCTAATAAAGACTTGAATACGAAGCAAATGCAAAGAAAAACGCTGGGACATATGGCAAATTATTTAAATGTTGTTTAAAAAAATTAAATGGAAGCTCTTAGTTCTCAAATAACGAATAAAAGTGATTATCAAAAAAAACTGTTGATTTTGATGTAGCTTAAATACAGTGGCGTACCTGGGGGTATGGCAGGCATGGCACGTGCCCTGGGCGCCACTTGAAGGGAGGCGCAAAATGGTAAAAAAATAAAATAAAAAAAGGAAAACAAAACAAAACGAATAAAAAATAATAAAAAAATACATTAAAAGTAAAATCTTGTACTTTGCCTGTTCTAAAGTGTGTAAAGTGTAAAGCTGGATTCAGAGCTCAGTAAATTAACACTCTGTGCGTTATGGATAGTTTTTAAACGAGTGCAATTGGTATGATCGGACAAGCTCGTACTATATCGCTCAACAGTAGTATAGCAACGACAAAGCACGAGCATGTCCGATCATACCAAATGACCTCGTTTAAAAATTATCCATAGCGTACAACGTGTTGATTTACAGAGGTGTGAATGCAGCTTTAGTGTATGTTAAATAAATACAAGAGGCAATAAAAATTTCAAATGCCGCTGACAAATGTGTCCCATCACGTTTCGGATATTTAGTGAACAAACCCTAAACCCTAATAAAAAAACGAACTTGAAACCTCGTCTGTGAAAGTTTATTTTAATATATTTGATTTGTTAGTTAAAAATTTTGGCGCACAGCAACAAAGGCTATTTGCGCCTAACGCAGCTCATCTAAATGACTACACTACATATTGAAAATAATAAATTAGACAGTAAATAAATAAATAGAATCATTAAAAATACGTATACTCAATAAAAGAAATCCTGCACGAACAAATACAAATAAATAATTAAAAAGTCTATTCGACAAAATGAATATGGCTGTTTTCTCCCGGCTGTGATGGCGGTTTTCTCCCTGCGGTTAATCCTGCAGGAAGAACCCCATGGTTTAACGTCTCCCTTAATCTGTCGCAACTTAACGTTCTGTGGGCGGCTCCACTCATGTTGCTACTGTCTTAAACCAGGTGTTTCAGTGAAAGTGTTCTTTAATAAACTGTGATTTATGTTTAAACAAAAATCTAATATTTCAATATATAGGAAATATTGTACGTTTAAAACTTATTGATTTTATTATTTGTTTTATTTATTTATTTAATAGCATGTAAATATAACATATTTCCAGCCAAGTTATTTTAAATTTAAATTTTCAAAAAGCGGATGTCACATGTTTGGATAGGGGCGCAATTTTAATGTTTGCCATGGGCGCCAATTACCCTAGGTACGCCTCTGCTTAAATATACCTAGACATCCAGTATTATGTTGGCTTCTTACACTTATTAAATACCTACAAAATCTTGAAATGTGTGAAAATTCACACTTCACTTTAATTTTTTTTAATCAAACCTCGTACATGTTTTTAAAATAAAGCGAAAATGTTTGAAATAAAGGATATCAGTATTTTCTTCTTTGTTTACAGTTAGTATGACAGCATAGAAAATATTATGTCCTAGTCATATAAGATTTTCTTCAAAGAAGTAAAGCTACAGAACTGCTCTCCATTCCTGTCAAAGTCTTATTTTAGTGACACATTCTATATAAACCGCAATCTTCGAAACAGTTGTTGCGAGAACAAATAAAATAGAAAAAACCTTTAAATGTATTGTGTGTAATATTGTGTAAAAGTGTCTTAGCCCATCCAGTACAGTATTAAGGTACGGGTGAGCTGGGAACAGGCCCGGGGTGTCATTGACAAAGGGGCGCCGAGATAATGTTAGGTTTTTGCAAAAGTTCATGAGATTTTTAGCATTTTTTCTTTATTTACAGTCTGTATAATAAGACATACATGCTTATGACTCATGATTAGGCATGTGCACAAATAATAAGAACATCAAAACCTAATACGCCCGATAGTAAAAATTGTTTAGTTAGTGTTTTGTCCTTGAGTAGTGCGGTTGTGTAATAATGAGTACTATTTATGCAAAACGTTTTGAAGCGGTATTTTTATGTACCCACCCAAAAGAGCCAAAAAGTTCCCTTTCATGTGCAGAAAAATGGTTCCATGACAACTGGGGCCTTAAGACAATGCGGGCCGTTCACAATTGGGGCTTTTGACAACTGGGGCCATAACTATAAGAGATGGAGTCTTCTTTTATTTAAAATAAAAAATAATTATTTTACAAGTTGGCATAAATTAAATTGCGTGTTTATTTGAAAAAAATATATTTAAATGGTTTGATTAAGTACATTTTGGTAGGAATTAGAATAAATAAAAAAACTGTATTTTAAGCGTTGGCTTAAGAAAATTTTCGTGATCATTTGATTAAAAAAAAATTGTATTTTAAGAGTTCTATTAAGTAAAATTTGGTGCTCTTTTGACTATATAAATAAAAAATGTTTTTTAAGGGTTGGCTTAAGTAAATTTAAGTGTTCTTTTGAATAAATATATAAAAAAGTATTTTAAGGTTTAAAAAATACTATCATACATAAAAAAAAACTAGGAAAATCAAATAGTCAAACAAAAAATAACTGATTTTCTCGTAGTTGACTCATATTAATTAAATTTAGTTACTCAAAAGTTTTTATTTATTTATTCAAAAGAACACTTAAGCCAACCCTTAAAATACATTTTTTATTTACATAGTCAAAGAGCACTAAATTTTACTTAATCTAACCTTTAAATACAATTTCTTTTTAATCCAATGAACACGAAAATTTACTTAAGCCAACCCTTAAAATACAATTTTTTTTATTTATTCTAATTCCCACCATTAAAATATTTTTTTTCAAAAGAACACGCAATTTAATTTATGCGAACTTGTAAAAAAAATTATTTTTTATTTTAAACAAAAGAAAACTCTAGCTCTTATAGTTATGGCCCCAGTTGCCAAAAGCCCCAATTGTGTACGGCCCGAATTGTCCATCGCCCCAGTTGTTAATGGCCCCAGTTGTGAAAAGCCCCAATTGTGAACGGCCAGAATTGTTTTACGGCCCCAGTTGTCTGGTTACCCAGAAAAATATATGCACAAGTCAGTACACTTTCTGAAGTATTGGGTGAAACGATGTAAAATTAATAAAAATTTTGACGATTTACCTAATCGTTGATTAAAAAAAGTGACCACTAAAAAATGAAGAAAGAGTGATTTTTAACGTCTTTAAAAATAATCCTATGTTATCTTTACCTAAATATTAGGCAATTTTGTTAAAAAAGAACATTAAGTTAAGTCTAATGACCTTGAGAAGTCGTTTAATTGATAATGGTATTAAATTCAGGAGCACCAAATAAAAACCATTGTTATCGGTAAAACATGTCAAAAAACGACTCGCTTGGGCCAAGGAAAATTTAGACCACGATTGGAGTGATGTGGTTTTTTCTGATGCCCGATGCAAATCCTATTGAAAATGTTTCGGGGTACATGAAATATAAGGTTTGAACTAAAAACGTTCCAAAATTGGATCAGCTAACTCGTCAAATTCGGCAGATATGGAGATCACTGCCAAAGTCGTATGCCAAAAAGCTGGTAGAAAGTGTACCGAAAAGATGCCAAGCAATACTTGATAATAATAGAGATTGGACCATTTATTAGGTAGTACCGTAATAATATTTACAGTAATTTTTTAAATTATGTTTAGTTTTTCCTTTTCTCTCTTATTGTTCGCCAAAAATCAACAAGGACGAATTATAAGAGAATTATACAGACTGTATATAAAATAAATGGTCATTGTATTTAATACAGGCATACACGCACCGGGGCGGGGAGGCTCACGGGCTTGAGCTCCCCCCAGTTTTCATGGCAACACCATCACAAATTAATCATTGAAAAGCTTTTATTTTCTTTAAAAATACCAATAAATACAAATAAATATACACTTGTTTAAGTACAGAACGTTGCTATTGCCATGCATTTGATGCGACGAAGCACGCTTTGTATTTTTTTTTTTATTTAGGTACGCGAGCCAAATCGAAATTGGCTCCGTTTTTTTTTTTTTTTTTTTTTAGTCGGTTTGTAGGCCTCTGCAAAGAGTTGGCGGGTAAACTGGGGAGTTGGTTCATGTGGTAGAATTGCATTATAGCAAGCCAGCTAGATTTTGTCCCAAGTCACGGTTGTATGTAGAATTTATCGCGGATTATAGTGTAATTTTTTTACTGTGTAGTCTGGTGTATGTGTGTGTTGTTTTGTGTTACTATTATAAATATTATAAATGAACAGTATCAGTAACCTTTTGAAAAAAAAAACATTTTCTTCGTATTCCCTCGAGGAAAAACTCGAAATAAAACAACTGGGAAGACCGCTACCGGTTTTGCACATTTAAAAAACTCAGCATGTTTCTGCCTCTGCTTCTAAAATACGGACAAGAAAATTTAATTGAAACATTTACTTAAAGAACCATAGGATTTGCGGATGCGATGAAAAGCAAGCTATTTTTTGTTTTCCTTGCATTTTATTCGGAATTAATATGGACGAAGAACGGTACTACAAAAATTGGTACAAACACATGAGAAATCGAAGGCACATATTTATTTATTTTTATTTATTTATTTATTTCCAACATGGGAAACCAACAAATCACCCTTTCGAGTGACTTAATAATAGGTTTCCACGATTTGTACAAAGTGCCTAACACAAAACAAAAGTACAAATTTTAATACAATAATCTATACGAAAAAAAAAAATCATAATATAATAACAATAATAATAATAATAAAGTGAGAGATAAGAATAATAACAAAATCAGAGAAAAAAAAAAAAAACAGTAACTGGAATTGTAAGGGAAAGTTGCAGTCAAGTAGTAGTACTGTGTAAATAATTTTTTACAACATTAGAATAATTTTTAAAAGACATATTGAATATATCTAGATTGCATCTAGATTTTGAAATACAATTATAACTGTTACACATCCGATGTATTAGTGAGTTGATAGCATAGTTAGTAGTTTCAAAACTCAAATTGAATAATTCATGTGATCGTGTGTTGTACTTAGGGACAGGGTTGGATTGGCCCGGCGGGATACCGGGAATTTCCCGGTGGCCCGAATTGAATTGGCCCGAAAATCAAAATGATAAAAATTTTTGAATTTGGATAGGTGAGGACCTTTTTTTTTTGCTCTTCTCTTTTTTTCCTGTGTCCCGGTTTCCCTTCACTGAAATCAAATCTGGTCACCCTATATATATATATAGTGGCCCGACTTCCTCCAAATTCCCGGTACACATTTTAATCCCAGTCCAACCCTGCTTAGGGACATTGAATTTTATATTACCTAGTATATTTGCAGAATTATATAAACTATTTACAATTTTATATAATTGTTTCATATCAAGTAATTGTCTACGGTTACTGAGACTAAGCATATGAAAGTATTCTAAACGAGCATTATAACAGTTTAATTCATTAGACTTATTTAATTTGTGACTCAAAAATTTTAATAGGCGGCGTTGAATAATTTCTATTTTCGACTCGTTATTTTTATAAAAGGGGTTCCAAATGGTACTACAATATTCCAAATGAGATCTAACGTATGAAGTAAATAATAATAGAATAGTTTTAATATTGAAAAAGTTTTTTGAAATTCTAAGTACAAATCCCAACATTCTATTAGCTTTGTTACTATATGATCTACGTGTTTATTAAAAGACAATTTATCATCGAACACAATTCCGAGGTCTTTAATGCTAGGTACTCTTTCCAAAGAATGAGAACCTATTGTATACTCGGCGTTAACAGGGGTGTGTTTTTTCGAAAAAGTAATTACGAAACATTTTTTTAAGTTGAGGTTTAGCAAATTGTCAGAGCACCATACGGCCAGCTTGTCTAAGTCGCTTTGTAAGGCAATAATGTCATTCGAATTATTTATACGTTTAGCGATTTTTAGATCGTCAGCGAACAGCCAAAATTTTGACGATATTACTTCACAAATGTCATCTATATAAGCCAGAAATAATATTGGGCCCAAAACAGACCCTTGGGGCACACCGGAAGTTACTTTAATTTCTTTAGACATATATCCATTAATGGTTACGTATTGTAATCTTCCTTTTAAATAGGAATTTATAGTTTTCAAGATATTATTGCTAATGCCAAATCGTCTTAATTTCAAAATTAATAATTCTATAATAACCTTATCAAATGCTTTGGCAAAATCAGTATAAATTACGTCGACTTGTGAATTATTTGAAAAAGAATTACTAAGAAATTCGGTGTATTCTAAGAGATTGGTAAACGTAGATTTGTTTGGAAGAAATCCATGCTGGTGAGTTGATAACTGAGGCATAATGTGGTTAAGTAAACACTTGTTTAGTAGGGTTTCAAACATTTTTGCGAAAATTGAGAGTTTAGAGATCGGACGATAGTTACTAATAACAGATTTGTCACCTGATTTAAAGATTGGTGTGACAAAAGTCAATTTCCATCTGTCCGGAAAAATTCCTTGTTGTGTAGATTTTGTATAAATGAGAAAAAGTGGATATGCTAGTAATGGGAACAGTTTTTAATAAAAAACGGATCAATGCCATCTGGACCTCGACCCTTACTCAAGTCAAGAGTATTTAATTTTAATTCAATATGAACAATGTTTTTAGTTTTTCTACTCGTATGCTTGGCAAATCAAATATTTTAACCCAGTTCAACTCAGCCTATAGACACGCAATAGAGAACATATAGAACACAACGAAAGAGTGGACAAAAACAGGTATGTTTAAAACATAATTATAAATTGTATTCGATTTCCAAGACAACGGCCACGATTGAAGTCGGAAAACCATCGATAAACAGTAGTTCTTGATGGTGCTTCATCGCCAAAAGTCGAATTAAGTTCATCGATGCACTATTGTTGGGTTAATCTACGTCGAAAGTTGTAAAAAATAATCGCTCGTAAATGTTCACGATTTAATTCCAACTTTAGCCGAGATAAATTTTTTCAAGTTACTGTAAACAACACAAATAGCGCTCGTACGTCAAAACGTTCGGAGCACCGTCAAAATGTCAAACTTAAAGCCTGGAACAGAATGCACAGCGCGCTACGGCGTCAGCGCGGCGTCATTTGCGACAACGTTGCGTTAACGCCGTTGAGAATTTTCGCCTGCACACAATGCAATAATTTTTAACGCCGTCAAGTGTCACTTGACAACCTATATTTGTGTTTATACGTGCGCTTTCTTTTATTAAAAGTATAATGGATGATGAAGACTTGTGCGTGATGTTATTTATGTTGTATGCAAGTTATTTATACATACAAACACTTTATTATTCAGTAAAAACTGAGGTTAGGTGTTCTGCGTCAACGTTCAACAGCGTCAAAAGTTGGAAGTTGACGAACATTCAGTATCAACGGCGGTCGAACGCCGGAGGACGTTGTTCATTCTGTGCACTTGCGTACGACAGCTGGGGTTTAACTTTCTCCTGACAGATAGCGCCGTACGAACGGCGTTAACGCGTCGTAGAACTCGGTGCATTCTGTTTCCCACTTTACGATAGAAGCATCAGTTGCCAGATGGCAGCATTAGTTTAACGCAATCCCGAAATATAAAAGGCAACTGTCGTACATATATATAATAGTTGCGGGTAAACTCATGTGATTTGTGTTTCATAGGTTTGGCAAAAGGGACGCCGGGAAAATATCCATCTGGGGCGCTGAAATAACTCAGTCCGAACCTGTAGTACATCCTGAAAATCACAGAGTTGGAAAATGTATACATGTCCTCACGTACCATGAAATAAATCTCTTGTCTCTGTCACAAAGCCTTCAGTATTTGCCCTTTCCCTCACAAGCCTTTCCGCCTAGGATCGATTGAAAAAAACTATTAGTAGAAAATTTAATTCAAGAAAGAAATAAAAGAAATCCACTGACACGCCATTAACATTTGCAATGGAGAAATTGAGTTGGACGGTTAAATGGATTTATAAAGTACGGCTGTATTAAAAAATCCTTTTATTCTATTCGATTTAAATGAGTAGTGTTTGTGAGCATTTCGTTTTACATTAATATGGTTTAAACGGATTGTCAGACTTTTTTCTTTCTATCCAACGCTAAATTGAGCTGGAGATAAAGAAATAATTAATTTTTTAACAACTAGTTGACGTGTCCATACTTCGTACGGAGTTTGTAATAAACAGTGATGGGCGCGTAAGTTACATGATGTAAGTTGCCTCATTGTTGACGCGTAAACAACTGATGTAAAGTAAACACAAAACTCTTGTAAACAATGTAAACAATGTAAACAACGTAAACAATGTAAACAATGATTTAGACATGCGCACTTGTTTTGAATTACAGAACCTCATTATCAATACATTTTTATAAATAATAAAATTTTAATGAAACGATTTTAAATTAAAAAGTAAGTATATAAAATTAGGACAAGCCAATATACATATTAATAAAAATCGAATTTGCATCATTATACAGGTGTTACATACAAATTAGTAAATATGAATATGAAAAATAAAAAACTTTTTTCTTTAAAAAATTCAGTCTAATTTTTTTTATAACAAAATACATTAAAATTTCACCTTTTAGAAAATCAGCCTATATTTTTTAATAACGAAAAGATTCATTGCAAATTTTGCATAACGCCCTATATTTTCTTTCATTTTCTTTAATTAAAACAAAACCTAGTTCTTTAGAACTATTCCTTCGGTTTCTTCCCACCATTTTTTTAATAAATTTATTGTTTTGAACTGAATATACTTGTTCATTAACTCTCTATTATACGTAATAACTAAAACTAACCTCATTATTTGACAGTTTACAAAGTTTACATTCTTGACAAGTTTACCAATTGGTTACATAAGTTTACACTTAAACGTAAACAATTAAAATTTACGTGTAAACGCCCATCACTGGTAATAAACACGAACCCCCGGTAATGGCTACGCGGAGCCCCAGGGGTCCGCGGACCACAGTTTAAGAACCGCTGTTCTACTCCATCGTCATAACACATTTCCAAATATGAAGAAGAAAAATTAAAAAAATAGATATAGCCTCTAATTTTATTAATATAGATTCCTAGTCAGTAACAAAATCTAAAATATACGAGGTCTGTTCAAAAAGTATCGCGAATTTTGAATTTCCGCGGGTTTTGTAAATTCGATTTTCGATTTTTTTGTGGCGTTATGTTGGTACTCATGTGTCTTATGCCGACAAGTTCGGCCATTTTCAATGTTCAGTTAATTTTTGACAGTTGCTTTGCTTGCACGTGTTTTAGCTCGTCTTTATTTTTGCCTATACCAAAAAATGGATCAAAGAATCTGTATCAAATTTTGTGTGAAAAACAAAATTAAGTGCGCGGACGTATTCCGAATGTTGACTGTTACCTTGGACCGAAGCAACGTTTATCGGTGGTACAAAATGTTCTCAGATAGCCGAGAAGATGTGAACGACGAAGAGCGTGCCGGACGCCCGAGCACGTCAACAACAGACGAAAACATTGATGAAGTGAAGAAAATAGTATTGGCCAATCGTCGAATCACCGTTAGAGAAGTTGCTGAGGACCTAAACATATCGATTGGCTCGTGCCATTCGATTTTTACCAATGATTTGGGCATGAGATGGGTCGCCGCGAAATTCACATTGTGCGCGAATTTTTGGCTAAAAACAACACACTAATAAGCCACCGTATTCCCCAGATCTGTCCCCCTGTGACCTTTTCTTGTTCCCGAAACTGAAGAGGCCCATGAAAGGACAACGCTACGCTACGAGTGAGGAGATAAAGACGGCATCGAAGAAGGAGCTGAACAAGATCAAAAAAATGATTTTTTCAAGTGCTTCGAGGATTGGAAAAAACGTTGGCACAAGTGTATAATATCTGGTGGGGATTACTTTGAAGGGACAAAATAGATATTCATGAATAAATAAATAATTTTTGAAAAAACACAAAATTCGCGATACTTTTTGAACAGACCTCGTATGTATGGAGCGAAAAGAAAATTAATAAAAAAATAATTAGAACAAAAAATTAATTTATTAATAATACTGGACATATCGATTTCACGCAGAATTTCACGTCCAATGCTTACTAGATAAAGATTGTTTAATCTGTTTTGCCCCGTTGTGTCTTGTAATAAATTTTTAATCACATGAAGCCAATATGTGCTTCAGACGTGTGCTTCATTTACGTTTTCAGACCTATTGAAAATGTACTATTTTTTAATTGCATACGGGTATGTCAAATTTAATTACTTTTAAATTTACTTGAATAAAATCTACGAATCCAGGATATGAGAATGTGAAGAAGATGATATAAGACAGGAGTGCAAATATGTAAAGTAGATGAAAATAGAACTGGAGTGCTCAACTAACAGACATTTCTCCAGAGAAGAATTTACACACGATGAAATAACGATGCAATCTCAAGCTGCATGTTTCCACTTCGATTACACTTACAAAGCGTCGTGTCTTAACACCTAAGGCCGAGATATACTCGTCGCAACTTATGCTAACATAAAATGAACACTGTATTACTAAACTCCATTCATAATAAATATGAGATGACGTCACACTTGGTTAATTTAAGTACCAACGTTATGATATGTTTTAATCAACATCAATCCATAACTCAGTTAGTACATTTATTTATTTAATGTTGGTATTTTTTTCCAATGTTGTCAGGTTGTTCAATCGTTAATTGTCAGGTTGACATTTAAGTGCTTATTTAGTGAGGTTATATTTTAATATTTTTCAATTTTACTGTAATAAAAATGTCCAAAGCTCTTAGTAGCCGTGCTCAAAGGATGGTTTTGTCTCTTATTAATTATTTTGAAAGATAATTAATTTGATTTTAGGAGAGCATGTTACTGTCGACCCTATTAATATAAAATTACATGAAAGGGGTACCTTCGTAAACTACCATTTCTAACAGAGTGATTAAGACTAAAATTTATTAAAAAAGAGTTTTTTAAAACTCATAAAAGAGTAGTAAATATCAAATTTTAGCTTGATCGTAGCAATAGTTTTCGAGATATTGGTAGAGTAAATTTTTAAAAACTGCAATGGGACCTTAGTAAACTACCATTTCTAACAGAGCGTTTGAGTCCAAAATTTAAGGGTTTTTTAAAACTCATAAAAGAGCATTAGATATCAAATTTTAGCTTGATCGAAGCAATAGTTTTTGAGATATTGGTAGAGTAAATTTTTAAAAATTGCAATGGTACCTTAGTAAACTACCATTTCTAACAGAGCGTTTGAGTCCAAAATTTAAGGGTTTTTTAAAACTCATGAAAGAGTATTAGATATAAAATTTTAGCTTGATCGTAGCAATAGTTTTCGAGATATTGGTAGAGTTAATTTTGTAAAACTGCAATGGTACCTTAGTAAACTACCATTTCTTACAGAGCGATTCAGACCAAACTTTAAGGGTTTTTTAAAACTCATAAAAGAGTAATAGATATCTAATATGATTGGTGATATTTCTATAACGTACTTTTATCTGTATATTGTGTTTGTATATTTTAAAAGGTTTTATAATTTGTAATGTAAGTGAACAAAAACAATATTTAATTTTGTATCTTGGTCGATAAACAAATATTATATATGATTAATAAAATATGTTCTATTTACATTTGTTACGTTCTTTTATTTTCTATTATTTTTACCTACAGGTCTGTAACGTAGAACGGTTTATTATAATCGAAAAGTAATTTTAGCATACTCCTGAAATTTACACTTGCAGCTAGCGGCAATAAACTGTTTGACTGGAAATAATATTTGAATATTCATTATTCGAAACAAAATTGTATCTAACATCTGAAATTAAAAAATTTCTATTCGAATAATAAAATATTTGACTCTTTATCATTGCTTTCCGATATCATTTAGTGAGTTCAGAAATCAAGCTCGGAGCGTTCGAGAAAAGGTCTAAACGCGTTTATTCGAGCGGTCTGGAGTTAAACAGTGTGACTCGGAACACTCCGCGTTTGCTTCCCGAACCCGCTGTGTCAATGTGACACCAGGCGAAAAATTAAAGTAAATTGTATAAAAAGTATTAACAGAACACGACACATTTCTAAAAACAAATATTTCTGATGATTCTTATACACTGAAATTTATTTATTTTTTTAAAAATACTACATTACACACTTAATATAATATAAACCATAAATTTCGCGACAAATCGGTTAGAAAGAACTGCTGTGCTTCATAATTTACATTAATTCCTTTCCTCTACAAAATTGTATCTAACATCTGAAATTCAAAAATTTCTATTCGAATAATAAAATATTTGACTCTTTATCATTGCTTTCCGATATCATTTAGTGAGTTCAGAAAGCAAGCTCGGAGCGTTCGAGAAAAGGTCTAAACGCGTTTATTCGAGCGGTCTGGAGTTAAACAGTGTGAGTCGGAACACTCCGCGTTTGCTTCCCGAACCCGCTGTGTCAATGTGACACCAGGCGAAAAATTAAAGTAAATTGTATAAAAAGTATTAAAAGAACACGACACATTTCTAAAAACAAATATTTCTGATGATTCTTATACACTGAACTTTATTTATCTTTTTTTTAAATACTACATTACACACTTAATATAATATAAACCATAAATTTCGCGACAAATCGGTTAGAAATAACTGCTGTGCATCATAATTTACATTAATTCCTTTCCTCCACAGGAAATATAGGTTTTCAATATATTTTTAGAAGTTTTTCTATATAACCTAACTTTTTTTGACAGTTGATAACAGCAGATAACTGAAAGACAGGGCTAAAACAGTTTTTAGTTATTTTATAATTTAATATAAAATACGCATTTAACCTGAAATTTAGTATCTTGTAAAAATGGGCCAGCTATACTGTTTGCGGTCAAGCAAAAACGCAAAATACAAAGACTAAAGGAATTACATTTCATTCGTAAGTATTTTCCATTCATATTATGTAATTGAATTAATGATATTTTGATAAATCTCAACATACACTTTACTTATGGACAATGACGTACTGTCATAATTTTCTGCTATAAGTTTTGTATTTAAGATGGGCAGTCTTATGGTGCGATTATGGTCATTTCAGTTAAATATTTAAGCTCCTTAAATGTGAAGGTCACAGGCTTTAGCGTGAAGTGCAATTACGGTCACCATTTAACGTTAAATAAATCCTTAAATTTTTCTTTAAGCTACAGCCAGATATATCTCTCCATAGCGCTAAATTTGAGGTTGTGTTTGACACTGGATCAGACTGTAACGTTTCCCGAAATTGTATTTAAAGTTAAACATTTTTATTTACAAGAAAATGGAATTGATCCATGTTTTAGTTCATTTAATTACCGATGAAGATGACAACAGGTAATAAAAGCTAAATTTAGAAACATATAAATTATCAAAAATATGTACTAAGTATTTTTAGGAACAATCTTAGCATAGAACGAAGATTTATAAGAGACACAGAAAATCCATTTGAAATGCCTAATGAGAGTTTAAGAAAATTTTTTAGGCTGTTAAAAGAAATGATTTTCTACGAAATTTTGCAACCACTACATAATAGACAACCTACAGGGCAAGACGAACTTCCACTACATCTCAAAGTGTTAGGAACTATCAACTTTTTGGCAACTGGTTCTGACCAAAAAGCTGTGGGGAACTCCATTTTTAATTGCATGAGCCAGAGTAGTTTAAGCAAAGCTATAAACCAAGTATGCAGGCTCATTACGAATCGCTTAAGCCATGTGTGTTATTTTGTATGAAAATTACCTATGAACATACATTTTTATCTTAAAATTATACTTTTACTATTTATTATTTTTGGGTAAATATTGTAAACATGGTTTAATAAATCATGTACTTTAAACTCATTTTGCTATGTATTTTTTTGTTTTTTCTTCAATAAATAAAGATTTTAAGTTTTTGGTTATATCACGTTATATGTTCTAACAGCCAGCACTAAAAACACTAAATTAACATGTCTTTACTATTGCTTTCTCTCTTTATTCAATGCGCACAGACAGAGACAGACAATGCTCAGTTGAAGGTTACTTAATAAGCCTCTAACAAGGTCACAATTCTGTAGCTGAAGTATTTAAATTTAGTTGACCATAATAGCAAAATTTTAAATAATTTAACAGTCGAAGTTAAAGATTCATTTAGCCTTAAATTCTGTAAGATTTACATGTTGGACGATAATCGCACCATTAATGTCGTGAATGTGTCTCTCATTTGGATTTAACTGTCGTCGTTAATTTGTAAGTCTAGTGTAAATAATGTAAATATTAAATCCCGTAACGTAATTAAAGTAGGTTAGTTATGTATTTATGTATTTTGGAGTAGCTCTATTTTTATAATAATAAATTACAGGTGTATAATAGTGTTTTATTGATTGAGTGACTGTAACTCCTATCTTTAGCTTCTTTTGAAAATATCAAGATTGGTATTTTTCTTTTTTTTTGATAACAATTATTTTAATAAATGGCCTTACGCCACATACAGCCTGAAACTATCGTCCGCCATTTTGAAAGACCATCTTGGTCCTCTCAACTAGCATGCAATACTTATTCCTTTAGTATTTTTATTCAATGATTTACTCCAATGCTTATCTAGAAATTATTTTATAACCGGCCCACAGTTTATTTTTCATTTGATTATTTTGTTAATTTTGTCATTGTTCTAGCACGTGTGTTTGAAACTCCATCTCTTGGCAATAAATATCAACAGTATACACTCTAAAAAAAAACAAGACATTAACGAGTCTTGTTTGTCCACTAAATTTTGTCAATAAAGTGGAAATGACGTCATTAAACTTAAGAGAAAAGCTGTTCCTTTTCTCTTTATATTTGCTTAGTCATCCAATCTGAGAAATCTGAGGAAATTTAATCATAATATAAAAGAAAGCATTTTTCCAATATATTAACCGTAATCTCCTAAGGCGGGACTTCACATTTCATTATTTTCTCAACATAATTTCCATTTAGAACTAAAATAAAAAAATATATGTCACTTAGATTATATTTTTTATAAAAAAATATTTTTTCATTCTCCGTATTTTGTTCGTAATGAATAATAATGAGTTCCAGAGAATTATTATCGAAAAACATAAAAAATATTCAACAGTCTGTTGTTGCATACATAGTTCATGTTAAAATTATTGAGAATAATGGTTAATTTCGATGTTACTATTTCGTTGGCTGAAAATAATAAGGTTGTATGTGACATTTTTTGTCAAATGCACTTTTCAATACTATAGAGTTGTATGTCACGTAACCTACTTGTTTCAATAATTTTTATAAGATAGCATTACCGGTGTCGGAGAAAAAAGCAGAAAACCATAGTTGTATGTGTTAAAAAATAAAAAACTTACAAAACATAGTTGTATGTTAAAACATACACCCTTGTATTTTAATTGTTTTTTTTTAATTCATAATTTATGGTTGTATGTTTGACATACAACAACTTTTATGTTAAATATAAAACATCTTTTTCGGGCACCTGGGTTACAAAAAATATTAAAAAGAATAAAACAAGGTCTTGAAGACTTGTTAAATATATTTAGAGACATTAAGGTTTCTACAAATAAAAATCCGTTACCAGAAAACAAGGTAATCGCTTTAAAATCTATGCTGGATTGGATGCCTACTATGGATAAATCTTATTATGAAACAATATTGCCAAGAAAGTAAATCTCAAGAAAATAATAAAAATACAATTTATTTCGTTTAATTTTTTTTTATTTCGAATGTTTCAGTTTCAGTTCAAATTATCTTAATTTATTTTTTGTAAGATTAATATTTAATTTGTTATTATTTTGCAAGCATATTGTTTAATTTGTGTTATTTAATCAAATAAAAATTTAATACGTGACTAACATTTCTTTTACCTTTTCTGGTACCTTTTTAACAGTTTTCAGAAACCTAAAAACTGAAGCTTTACCTATAAACTGAATTTCCCCACGATATTACTTTGAACTACAAAGCTGTATGTAACGTTAAGGTACTAAGTTTCGTGTTTTTCTTAATCACAAAGTTGTATGTTCATTTTTCAAATTGTTAAAATGGTATTATTCAAATTTTTTTTTTTTCAAAATAATGCATTAATGACAATAACATATCAATATATAGTTATTAAAAAAATTTCTTCCTTGTATTGTAACCTTATATTGGTTTTTTCCATGTCAAAATTTTTGAAGCTTGTTTTCTCAAATGTAATACACTTCGACATACAACCTTATTATTTTCAGCCGACGATTTGTAATTTATGGCTTCTCTTTTTCTATTACCTGAAATCTAAAATATTTTAACTGTAATGAACCAAATGTTTAAATATACTAACAGTTCCCAAAATGAAATTCTCAATACGACGGAAGATTTTCGAAAGTTTTAGAGCCTATATCTATGGTCTATTTCAAAGTAGAAAAATGTGTGTAAGAAGATGGGAGCTGTTTGTCCTTGCTTCGGATTGGTTTAGATCGTCATCCCTATTACACTGTAAAAATATTGTTTTTAGTCCAAGTTGACAGATGTTCAGTGTCGTACATTGGAAATATATATTATTTATATTATTTAATTTTTCTCATATATTTTGTTATTATTTACATATTTAGACTTTTATTTATGTTCTTGGCGTAGATTTTATGGAGAAAATTCTCCATGTAATTTATTTTTACGCAGTTATATAGTTTTTAGGTTATCTGACATATAAATATTTTTTGACAGTTGACAATTAACATATCAAGAGAGAGGACTACTATGAGGCCAAAAGACAGCCCAGCTGATTGTGCCCAAAGAAGAAGTTATTGATATAATTTTTAGACCTTCATATATACATATATTTTTAATTTTTATTTACAATAATTATTTAAATAAGAGACTTTAGCTCTGAGGATATATTGTTTGTTTTATTGCTTTGTTTAAACTCTTTTAGCCAAATCTCTCTTTTTATATATAGTACATAATTTTTAAAATTAATATTTTTTTAACTTTTTCAAATTTCCCATTAAACTGAATTTATGTCATATAAATAACGTAAGTGTATTATCTGCCTTGTTTATTTCAATATCTTACTAACCTTTTTTATATTAAAAAAAAAAAAATCACTTGCTAACCCAGTTGCTACGCCCGTGCCCTAGTTGTAACTTATTTTAAATTTCCCGCTATACTGTATTTGATCAGTGTAAATCGTACTCGGTTCGCAGCGCTATCTACTTTTTTCTACTTTGAAATAGACCATAGTGATGTTTAGCGATTCGTTACAATAACAATATATTTAAATCTGGATTTGTACTCGATTAAGTTCTAAAACATTCATAGTCCATTCATTAAATTTAAATGTAGTATTTCCATAAATAATAAATAACTAATAATATATTAGAAATGATGTGCATATAAATAAACCTATATAATTTCGTGTGCGTGGTAGGTGACCAACGTCATATGAGAGTACATCGAGAGGAATAACGGAGCGTCATATTTATCATTAATGTGTTTGTGTATGCTTAAAATATTCAAAAGCATGCAACATGTGACCAAGTTTCATTAATCCAAAAAATATCCGATAGTAGTGTTCATAATATTTACAATTTATGAACAGAAGTTGTTTGTTTTCATATTATTTAACACCAGTGATTTTTTTAACGGTAATGCGTTGTACTTTTATATATTACTAGCTGTCATGCCCATTATCTCGGTCAACCTTCATTTCTTCATCTGCGTCTCTGTAATCTCGCCTAACAACGAAATGTCTACAGAATGCCTAAGTGCTTTCTAGCTTGTTTATAAAAATTATGAAATTTTAAGGCACAAAAAAGAGGCTTCAGTCAAAACCAACTTTATTCAGTGGCAATACAAAAAAAAAACACATAACTCCTCTTTTCTGAACACGTTGAACACTTCCCGACCATACTGTCATCTCTCTACAACTATTCGCGAGTTGCTCTATATCTTCACCTCCTCCCCGCACATCCTGCACATCTTATCCTTCTGTTTCCTCCAATATCTATTTCCTCTCTCTTCATTCCCGCACCTTAGCCTCGCAATCCTCCTAACTCTCCCTCCTGATCTTCCTCTTTCTTCCTTCAAGTAGCTTGGTACCCCTATAGTTCTGACCTCCTTATATCTCCCTGCGCTCCTTGATTTGTCTATTCTGACTGTCCTTTCTTGCTCCCCCACTTCCTTATCCCTCCTCCACAACTCCTCACTCACGCGTATCCCGTCTTTTCTTCTCTTTTCCATCTCTGTCGCATCCACTCCGCATCTCCAGTAATACTCCTTTCTCATCTCCCCCATGCGTACCACCTTCCTTTCTGTTCCTCTCTGGATCTTTCCTCCCAGCATTCCCTCATTATTCTTTTGTCTGTTTCTATTCTAACTTTCTCCTCGTACTTAACCGCCCTCCTTCCTGTACCCACTTTCATCTTATCCCTTTTCAGTTCCTCTCTTACAATATACCCTGGTGTTGTTCTATATACCCCTAAGATCCATCTCAAATACCTCTCCTGTACTCGTTCTACCTTCTCCCATTCCTTCCATCCCCAAATTCCCACCCCATAGAGCAGGTTGTTCTTCACCACGGCGTCAAACAACCTCAATCTCCATCTAATATCGTCATTAAACTTCCTCTCTCCTATACTCCACAGCTTCCCCATGACTATTCTTGCCTTCTTTACTCTTTCCCTTATGTGTAGTTCAGCCCCATTGTTCCTCACTAGTACATATCCTAGGTATTTTAAACTCTTCACCTCTTCTATTTCTCTGCCACCCCATTCCCATTTTATCTTCTTTCTTCTCAGTAACTCAGTTACTATGAACATAGTAACTAAATTTGTCACTATGAGCAAGGTCAGTTACTATCATGAATGAAAGTCATTATACTTTTTATAATATTTTATCTTGTAATAACGTTACTACACAGTAACTTTTTACAGAATTGATCTGATAATAGGGGATACGCATAAAATTTATATTTCCTTAAAACTACATTTTTTTGATATGTTAATGTTAGTTATGTCATCTAACAAAACAAAAATCACATTTTAATTAATATTATAGCCAAATTTTTTAATTAAAATATTGTAAATTTGAAATAAGCCGCCCACGGCGCGAACTTTGCCGAGTAAATACGACAAACTGCTGGGGTTTGACGTCACATATACAGACTAAACATAATCTTTACGTGTGTATATTGTATTGTTCGAGAGTTTTGTATTTGTTTTTAAACAATTTTTCAGGCATTTATTATTAAAATAATTTATAAAATATATGTACTCACATTAAAATGGTCTTCACAAACATAAAGTTTACTTTTTTTGAAATATCGGTTTTATTTCGCCTCATAGCTTTCAGCCACAAATTTCGCATTTTCTGATGTTTTTCGCCATCAGGTAATGATATAAATTGTTTTTTTGGATTTCTATTTGAACTATTTGTGCACATCGGTACTAAACAATATTTTCGATTATGTTTCGAAGTACTGGGGCCTGGATCTTCCATATTTTATATATTTTAATATAAAATTTAATTCGGTAAACATGTATAAATTGTTTTTATAGAATTAAACTTTATTTTAATTAAAATCACTCTAACTATACATAACCCAGGCTGTACGCAGTACACTGGTTAGGCTGTACTTAGTTGGGGAATGACGTCACACGTCGTTTTCGGGCGCTACATACATTTATAATTTTTTTAAGCCTTCAAATTAAAAAAAAAAAATGCAAAACTGTTTTTTATGTTTATATGCAACAAAAGGAATATAATAAAAAAAAATTAAAAAATCATGCCTACCCCCTATTGTAGATTTAGGAACGAAATGTAATTTAAAAAAAAAAGGTTAAAATTTAAGAAATTTTTGCTTATGTATTAAGTCTTTCATTTAATACATTTATTTAATTATATATCTCTACATTTTTTGTTATGGCTAAGATAGATATACATACGTACATTTCTTGCAAACAAATATTTAAAAAATAAATAAATTAATAAATAAAGAACTGCTCGTAGTTGGGATTCAATCTTTAAGTGATACAGTAGTATGCTAGACAAGACTCTACAGACACCAATTCCAGATGGAGTGCAGTGATCCGTAAAGACACTTGAAGATATCTTTCGAATTTCATAAGAATCTGAACTTGACTTTGTAAATATTCTTAGTATATTTTCAGTTTTATATAATCGTACATATATAATTAGCTACCGTATGTTAGTGATTCTGTAACACTGTGACGTCATTTTTTCTAAGGTTCTCGTGATTGGCTAACTGGGAAACAGGGTGTTCCCAGTTTGACTTGATTGACAGGTATTTTGCAGATATATTCTCTAAGAATCTACGAATATAATTATATATAGAAATTTGTAGGATTTCGTAGGCATAAACAAGAAACTCTAGATACTCCTATATCATTTGACTGATGTCAACAATATTTTGAAGATTTATTCTCTAAGAAACTGCGAATAAAATAACATATAGAAATGTCTAGGGTTTCGTAGGCATAAACAAGAAACTATATACAATGCTATATCCTTCGACCAATATGAATAATATTTTGCAAGTTTATTTTCTTAGAATCTACAAATATAATTATTTACAGAAATACCTAGGATTTCGTAGGCATAAACAAGAAACTCTGGACACTGCTACATCCTTTGACCAATATGAAAAATATTTTGCAGATATATTCTCTAAGAATCTACAAATATAATTACATACATAAATGTCTAGGGTTTCGTAGGCATAAACAAGAGACTCCTATATCCTTTGACCGATATGAACAATATTTTGCAGATTTATTCTCAAAGAATCTGCGGATAAAATGACATACAGAAATATCTAGGATTTCGTAGATATAAATAGAAACTCTAGACACTCCTATATTCGGGGGCATGGCATGCCCTCTGAGCGGGAAGAAAATTTTGAAAATATGTATTATATATTGCAATTTGAAAGCTATTTTCCTAACCTAATACGCAAAACGATATTTAAAAAAAATATTTATGAAGATTCTTCATAGGTCCTCGATCTTAGGCGCTGCATTTTTAACCCGACAGTTAACACATTGATCGCCAACGAATTTTTTGCAAGATGATTAAAAAATGGTTCTATGTTTTTAAGTTTTGCCGGTTGCATAAATGAGAGGTTTTTTGATGTGCGATCACTGGTCACCATAACAGAAAATTTAGGAAAATTATATATTACATTGCGCCAGGCCATCATCGCAAGTCACTTATCTCACTCTAGCAAACGTGAACAATTGCGCGGGCGGTTACTTTTAGCTCTATTTTTTTAATTTTTTAATTTATGTTTAGGTTATGTTTATGTATTATAAAATGTATTTTTAAGTACACGGAAGCGAGAGAAAACTAGAGATCTTCTTAAAATAAAGCCGCGATCGACCGGTTGATCGCGATCGACTGGTTGGGCAGCCCTGTTATACGTTAACTTCGAAAATAAAAAAGTCGTGCAATGTAACTTCATCCACCCTGTATGTGTAGATTTGAAAAAATTGATGTGAAGTGTGAATTTTCACACATTTCAGGGTTTTGCAGGTATTTAGTAAATGAATGATGATTATTTGGGATGCCAAAACAAATTTTATATTAAAATTTTTGCTTTGTTAAGTTTAATTCGAACGCCTAATACCATTACTTAGGTTTCTAAATATGAGCAGTTTTTTTTTTTTTATATAGAAAGGTTCTTTAAGATTTTGAAAATTGCGCATATGGATTTCATTAGTTGTTATAAGCTTCGCCCCTGCTTTTTTTCCACTGGTTATTAAATTTAAGCTTTTAAAAATTAAATGCAATATTCACCAAAATATAACTAGAATTTTGAAAAAATAATTTAAACATAAAAATGCAAAAAAAAGCAAAAAAAAAATATTGTCTCTTCTCGTGGGGATCGAACTGATTTGTTGATCGAGTTGGGTGAAAAAAAAAAAACAGCGCAAGTAGCACTACATCAGGAGTAAGCCTTCCGTTTGAGCGTGTTACAAAGCTATAACTTACAAAGCTATAGTGTACATTATTAGCCAAAAAACACAAAAAATGCGTTTTTTTCCAAAAACATAATCTGATCAAAAATTCCTTTTGTACTATTCCGGTTCACACCAATGTACATTACTTAGATTTTTTTCAGATTTTTAGTTTAAACCATCTGGGCTACAGGGTGTGGGACAAAATTTTTTTTGCACAATTTTGGCAAAAATCTCTTCAAAATAATTTATTTTGCAAAAATAAAAATTTGATCGTTAATCCACGTACCAAGGGCTTTCATTTGATACCCTACTCAGAATTATAAAAAAATATTTTTGTTTCGATGAGCACATATTTGTTTATATTTTTAGAGGGATATGTTTTTTAGATGTTTTAGTATTTTTACTATATGCGGGTCAAAGAGTTGTATAAGTACGCCAAATTTCAACTCTCTAGGCTTAGCCGTTAGGCTACAATTTTTACCGAACAGACAGACAGACAGACAGACAGACAGACGACAAAATGACGGTATAAGGGTTTTTTGGTCATACCTACAAAACCCTAAAAATGTATTTCAATTAATGGTAGCAACTGTTCATAGGAGATTCTCGATGAAAACATTTTATTTCAAATAAAATAGTTTTTACAACACAAAAAACTTTTACTTTGACAGTATTGTTATCGCAGACGAATCGTTATTACACCAGATGTTTATGACATATTCAGATTAAGGACATAAAAAACAGTCATAAAAAGATAGTAATCAGACACAATGAAAAAACTGATTTGTATTCTCTTTCCGATCATTTAAATTCAAAACATTGGCTATAATGAAAACTGAAATCGAAATATCCATAACTGCCATATATTTGCAATTTCAGTTTTATACAGATTTATGTAAATTAAATTGTTCAAATATTTTTTACTAAAAGTATACCCAATACTTCGCAGCATGAAAAAAATTATGTTAAGTGTGAATTTTCACATATCCCCGAATTGTTGGTATTTAGTAAGTGATAATAAATTGTGGGTATATATTAAAAATTGATGTGATTTTGCATGAACATTTAGCTGTGAAAAAGATCTGTTCCCGATGGATTCCGCATAATTTAACCGGGGCTCAAAAAAAGGCTCGTGTTTGATTGGTGTAAGGCAGGCCTGGGCAAATGGGCTACCATTTGCCCAGGCCCGTGGGCCGGATCCGGCCGCGCTGAAATTCTATCCGGCCAGCGAAGCATTTTATAAATTATTGTGTCCTGCAAAAATATTACTGTCTGTCCAATATTCCTTCAAATATACATTCTTTCCAATTTTCTTTTCAATTTTTCTTTAAATTGCATAATAAATACACGTTTTGGTTTCAAAATACTGTTTTTAAAATTTATAAAACATCTTTTCTAACAAAAAGAACATTTAATTAAAAGAATAATTTTGTGGCCCGCGGTCTAATTTTCATCCGCAATATGGCTCGACAGCCAAAAGATTAGCCCTCCCCTGGTGTAACGGAATGCTAAAAAAATCAACCTAGGCACTGTAAAATCCGAATACAACAACTTTACATGTGACGAAACTTGGATTTATTTATATGAACCGGAAACTAAGCAACAATCCACTGTTTGGGTCTTCCAAGTTGAACCGAAACCCACAAAAGTTGTTCGTTCAGGAAGCACTTCCAAGAAAATGATCACTTGTTTTTTCTGTTGTACTGGACATGTCGCAACAATTCCTTTAGAAGATCGGAGAACAGTTAATGCTGAATAGTATACAACAATTTGTTTGCCAGAATTCATCGACAAAATCAGGAAAAACAAATAAAAACATCATTCCTCATCATGACAATGTAAGCTCCCACACAGTACGTCGACAATTGATTATTTGAAGGAGAAAAACATTGAATTAATGTCTCATTACCCGTAGTCACCTGATTTATCCCCTAACGACTTTTTTTTGTTCCCCAATGTCAAACAAAAAATGCGTGGTCAGCGATTTTCATCACCTCAAGAACTGTTGAAGCCTTAGAAAACCATGATTTTGAGATACCAACTTCAGAATGGAAAAAACGTTTCAAGAATTGGTTTGAACACATGCAAAAGTGTATAAATCTTAAAGGCGAATATTTTGAAAAGCAATAAAACAGTTTGTTCCAAAAAAATTTCTTGTTTCTTAGTTTTTGTAAAAACTTAAAAGGTAGCCCTCGTAAGCTTTTTTTCAAGTTAATGATTTACTGAAAAATTATGATAATAGTATATTGTGCAACTAGTGTGGAATGCAATATATTCTGCTCGAGAATGAAATTTTTCATTTGAAGTAGTTCCTTCGAGTGCGAAATATACATTCTACTCGTCTTGAACACTATGTTTTTTCTACGATTACCACTATTCAACAAATGTAATCAAGACAATATAATGTAAATGTTGGTGACAAGCATAAACGCGCACGCAGGATGTACGGGCATAAAAAGTCTTACACCACTGCACATGCGCACTGGTGTGAATTTATTCATTCCTGCACCGTCTGTGCGTGCATTAATGCTCATAGTAATGAAAATAGCATTCGGAATTACTTAATTCCTTGTCAACTAATAATATCGATATGATACAATTCTGTAGTAATTGCTGGAAAATATTTTTGTTTGATCCATGATCCAATTTTAGTGTCAACTAAGTAATACTAAGAAACATGCATTATCAACATTCAAACCAACTTTTTCAAAGCGATAGATACAACCTACCTGACACCTATTACTCCGTCTAACTGTAAAATTACTTCTCGTGTGGAACATGAGTTCCTTAACACTCCTTCGAAAGTTCCTGGTCATGAAACAATAGATGATTGGGTTGAGGGCACTATTGGCATGTCCCAGCAACCTGAAGTACGGATGCAGATTGTTTCCTGTCTTCTGGTCGATGACTTCGAGGTCCACCAGGAGGTTGGTGATGCTGAGAGGAAGCCAACAAGCAGCGAAGAGAAGAGCTAGTAAGAGGAGGATCCAGGCCACTCGTTTACGTTCTCGAACTAGTCTAAAACCCTGTAAAAAAGAATAATGTTAAGTTTATTTTGCAAAGGTAATTAAAACATAAGGCGTTTACGAAAATTATACCGGTAGTTACCGGTTCGGAAATAACTTCGATGAACTTGTTTCGTATTTGAATATTTTACCGTCGTAAGCCGGTACATCAACCGCGTAGTCGATTTCAGAAATGGCTCAAGACGTCGGGAAACGCGGGTTTACCGACGGTTTTTAAAAGTTTTGGACAGTAAATTTACTTATTTTTTATTTTGTATATATTTTCTATTCTTTACTATGACGTGGAAATACGGACCCTTGATCAAAGTGTTGTAAAGAAGTTGGATTTTCAAAATATGGATTTACAGACGCATCTTTATTTATATAAATGAAATTGGAGACTATATCGATTTTAAAAAAATTCTTTTTCATTATTAATGGGAGGCCAGATTAGGTGATTATAACTCGTATAAAGAAAGCAGCACATAATATTATATTTTATTTACGGTTTTTTGCATCTCCACTCCTCTCTCTTCTGTACCATCATCAATCAGCCGTTTCGATCCACTGCTGGATATAGGCTTCCCTAAGTATTTCCCATCTTGTTCGGTATTGGGCTTCGTGCATCCAATTCGTAGCGATGCGTTTAATGTCGTCCGTCCAGCGAGTAGGTGGTCTTCCTCGACTCCGTCTATCTGACCAAGGTCTCCATTGGAGTATACGTTTATTCCAGCGTCCATCTTATTATTCTGGCAAGGTGTCCTGCCCATCTCCATTTCATTGTAGTTATCTTCACAAGGATGTCAGTTACTTTGGTTTTGCTGCGAATTTCTGCGTAAGGTATTCTGTCTCTTAAGGTGATGCCCAATATGCCAACTGTACCACCTGCAGCAAATTACCAACCAGTCTCTTCTGTTACCATCCGTTCGACGGGTAGGAGGTCTGCTTCGGTTTCAAGTACTGCGTTTAGGCCGCTCTTCCAGTCCTTCCTTGGTCTACCTACCATCATTGGCTCTAGCAACATGGTCTGCCCACTGCCATTTCAGACGTGAAATTTTTCCAATTATATTGTTAATTTTGTTTTGATTTCACATTGTTTTTCCATACAAAGGTGTAAAGCCAACCATTTCTCTTTCGATCGCCAATCACGATCTTTGGGCGACTAGTTTTTCCGCAGATTTTCGCGTGAGGGTTGAGTCTCAGCATCATAGGTGAAAACTGGTAAGACACATTGATCAAATACCTTTTTTTTGTGGCAGATTGGGAGACCTTTTAAATTGTGCTGTAGATTTCCAAAGGTTGTTCATTCCTAACCAATTCTTCTATTAATCTCTATGGTTTGGTTGTCTTGGCCGATAGTGATTTCGCGTCCCAGGTATTTGCAGTGAGACATTTGATCAATAGGTCTACCCGAGATTGGCAAATTACCACTCTACTAAATTTGACATTGAATGGAGTACAGTATTTACTTTAATTTCCCAAACTTAACTAGATAAATAATAATAATATGTATAATAATAATGTAATAATTAACTTACTCAAGGTAAGGGAATGATGATTATTTTGGATGCCAAAACAAATTTTATATTAAAATATTTGTTTTGTTAATTTTAATTCGAACGCCTAATACCATTATTAAGGTTTCTAAACATGTGCAGTATTTTTTTTTATATAGCAAGGTTCATTAAGAATTTTAAAAATTGCGCCTATGGCTTCCATTGGTTGTTGTAAGTTCCACCCCTCTGATTTCGTGTACATTGAAACAGAATTAAATTATAATTTAAACAATTTCCACTGGTTATTAAATTTACGCTTTTAAAAATTAAATGCAACATTTGCCAAAATATAACTAGAATATTGAAAAAATAATTTAAACAATATTAAAATTTTAAAAAAAGACAAAAAATAATATTATCCCTTAATTATAATCCCTTTCGGATCGAGTTACTTGGGTGAAAAATCCAGCGCCAAAACCACTACACCAGCATACACGTTCCAGTGTAGCGTGTTACAAAGCTATAACTTGTGTACATTATTAGCCAAAAATCACAAAAAATGCGTTTTTTTCGAAAAACGTAATCTGATCAAAAATTCCTGCTGTACTATTCCGGTTCACACCAATGCACATTACTTAGATTTTTTTCTGATTTTTAGTTTAAACCATCTGGGCTACAGGGTGTGGGACAAAAAATTTTTTGTACAATTTTGGCAAAAATCGCTTCAGAATAATTTATTTTGCAAAAATAAAAATTTGATCGTTAATCCACGTACCAAGGGATTTCATTTGATACCCTACTCAGAATTATAAAAAAATATTTTTTTTTCGATGAGCACATATTTGTTTATATTTTTAGGGGGATATGTTTTTTAGATGTCTTAGTATTTTTCCTTTGTGCGGGTCAAAGAGTTGTATAAGCATGCCAAATTTCAACTCTCTAGGTTTAGCCGTTTGGCTACAATTTTTACCGAACAGACAGACAGACAGACAGACAGACAGACAGACATACAGACAGACAACAAAATGACGGTATAAGGGTTTTTTGGTCAAACTTACTAAACCCTAAAAAAGAACAACGTATATATAAGTTATAATAAAAATTAGCTTTTTATGTTTCTTTTTCCGATCCCTTTTTAGGGTTTTGTAGGTATGACCAAAAAACCCTTATACCGTCATTTTGTCGTCTGTCTGTCTGTCTGTCTGTCTGTCTGTCTGTCTGTCTGTCTGTCTGTCTGTCTGTCTGTTCGGTAAAAATTGTAGCCAAACGGCTAAACCTAGAGAGTTGAAATTTGGCATGCTTATACAACTCTTTGACCCACACATAGGAAAAATACTAAAACATCTAAAAAACATATCCCCCTAACAATATAAACAAAAAGGTGCTCATCAAAAAAAAAAATATTTTTTTTAAATTCTGAGTAGGGTATCAAATGAAAGCCCTTAGTACGTGGATTAACGATCAAAATTTTATTTTTGCAAAATAAATTATTTTTATGCGATTTTTGCCAAAATTGTGCAAAAAAATTTTTGTCCCACACCCTGTAGCCCAGATGGTTTAAACTAAAAATCTGAAAAAATTCTAAGTAATGTACATTTGTGTGAACCGGAATAGTACAACAGGAATTTTTGATCAGATTATGTTTTCGGAAAATAACGCATTTTTTGTGTTTTTAACTAAAATATGTTAAATATTTAATTCGCTATGTAACACTTCAGATAAGAAACTCTGGTAGCTCAGATGGTTTCGTATCGCACTTTGTAAATTGCAGTGCGAACGTTGCAGAGTTCGAATCCTGTTAATTTTATTTTTTTCTGTTTTTTGTTTTGCATTTCTATTTTGTTTAAATTATTTTGTCAAAATTCTAGTAATATTTTGGTAAATGTTGCATTTATTTTTTAAAAGCGTAAATTTAATAACCAGTGGGAAGTGTTGAAATTATAATATAATTCTGTTTGACGAAATCAGAGGGCGTGACTTATGATATAAGCAACCAATGGAAGCCATAGGCGCAATTTTAAAAATCTTACTGAACCTTGCTGTATAAATAAAATACTGTACATATTTAGAAACTTAAATAATGGTATTAGGCATTCGAATTAAAATTCATAAAAAAATATTTTGACATAAAATTTGTTTTGGCATCCCAAATAATCATCATTCAGTTACTAAATACCTGCAAAACCCAGAAATGTGTGAAGATTCACACTTCACATAAATTTTTTCTTCTTTTCTGTAACACCTTTCTTATCCATGTCGTCCCGGTACCCGACTCGCTTAGCAATTCTTGTATTGTCTTTGTCTCTCTTCTTATCCCTGTACAGTTTTTTAAATGGTTAATTGTTTCTTCCATTTCACTGCATATTCTCCCATTTTATTCCTTTCAATATTTACTAGCCTCTGTCTCATTTCCACACCTGAATCTTGCTATTAATTTTTGGAACTTGTTATTTTCTTGCAGATATTGTGGTGTTTGTATGCTCTTACTAATATTCTTGAAAGTACCTGGCCTAGTCGATCTACTTCTACCTCTTTCTTCACTTATTTTTTCAATTGCAGTTCCCTCTTCCTGCCTTTTTCTTATTTCTTATCACTAAATTTGACATGACTCTGATCTTATTTATATTGAATTGGAATCCAATTCCTCGACTTCACTATTTAATTCTTCCATTATTTGGTCCATTTCTCCTAAGTCATCAGTATTTAAAGGTATATCGATGGCGAAATGTAAGTGGTTTAGACGTAATCCATTAACGTTTAAGCCTCGATTTGTCAAATTTGGTAAAAATTAGCTTGCAGTTTTCTTAATGGTAAAAATATGCAGGGTAATGACGGGGAACGAAAATATAAAGGATATTGACCTCTTTTTTTAACGTACATAACAAATGTTCTGGAATTTATATACACAAATTTATAACATTTCGTCAATTTGTCGTATCTAAAAATATATCTAAGCCCTTTGTGATTCATTCCTAATTCATATAAAAATAAAATAAGTAAACAAAGATAATGGAAGAAAGATGAAATTTTAACAGTATCCTTTAATACATCTTAAGAAATAAAAATAAATTTCCCGAAAATAATAGCTTTCATGAAAGCAGAAAATATAAAGATTAATCGAGTACTTTTTCGTTTTCTTTTGTTGTAATTATGTAGTAACTGATGCGTTCAATTTTTTTCAGATGGAAAATTTTAATAACCCACTGTATCTTCCATAATGATATTTTTTTTGCAAAATGTTTAAGTAAACATGCTTTTGTTGTTTAGTTTGGTATATTATCACGGGGTGAAGTCAAGAACGGAATCTTTTATACAAAATTTATTATACATGACTAATTTACATCAGAATATGTACAATTGTTGGTAAAATGGCTGCTGGTGTTGTCCGTTTAGAAGCTGATGTTAGTCTCGTTCTATTCAAATTAAAATTGATCCCAATAACTTGAAAACGGTAGGGGAAGGTGAGTAACAGTGAGACACTTTTTTTTCAAAGTAACGTATCTTTTATTCTATTTAAGTTACACAATGCTTTTTTTGGTATATACCCTATAATATATATACTAAATAATCACAATGATAAAAATAAAAAATTATTGATTGAATAAGAATTACAAAAATATAAATAGAACACCTGCATTTGTCTTACTGTACCCCAACTCTGGGGAACATTGAGACATGAACAGGGAAACAAAGAGACAATAATAAAATTAATGTAAGAATACACAATTTATTGCAGATTGATCAAAGAGAACTTGATTTCAAAGTAATAATAAGATTTTTGCCTTTTTGACTCTCTAGATAATTTCGGGCGTGGCAAAACAAACTTAACCTGGTTTTCAGGAACAGAAGCAATGTCTGCTTTTCCTTTTATTATACGGCCTATATAATATGTGAGATCTTTAGAATTTTCTTTTTTATATTCCACAAGAACATAATCGTTTTCGTCAGGTTCTCTCTCAAATTCTTCAAATCCACTTGGATCAAGTTGGGGTGGCCAGTCAATACAATCCGTTTCAGAAAGTTTTTCTTCCATAGATATCTCTTTGTTGCAATTGTAGTTCATGGTACCTTTTCAGCTTGCTTTAGCTGTTGTGCCCTTTTTCATTTTATTTCTTTCTTCAATTCCTGTTTTTTTTTTCTGGTGTGTCTATAGTAATCATAGGCTTTCCCTTTCTTCTTCTTTTTCTTACTTTACTTCGGGATTTCGATTTAGGATATCCTCTATAGGTAATATCTTCTGGACTGATTAACCTGGTAGCATATGGTATATTTAATGAATGACTTTGTAACCGTGAGATATTGTCTTAGTGTTCCCCAACTGAAATCGTCTGAGTGTTACCCACATGTTTATTTTACCTGTAGTGGTCATGTGCTTCTAACCTGCAATGTTTATACCAAAATTGAATATGTCAAAAGATAGCTAAGAATTAGCACTACACACAACAATGGTAAAATAAACAAATGATAATTTATTTTTAAAGTAACAACACAAAATATAAAATAAATAAATATTACTTTACTTACCAAATTCAAAAATATCACACATAAACAACGATATTTATGTTGCAGCTATTTTTATTTTGGATTGACTGAGGCGCTTATTGTACACGATTCTACCACTAAAACAGCTCCTCTCAAATTATAATGTACTCAATTTAAATTCATTTGTCTCACTGTTCCCCGTGTCTCACTGTTACTCACCTTCCCCTACGCGATAAAAAACAATGAGAACTTCTGTAAATTCACCATGAAAAATTGCATCTAGAAAGTGCACACCAAAATCACTTAATATTTTAATTTTGGAAGTTACGTATTACATATTTAGTAACCTATGTATTTTTTTAGGAGAACAAAGACATCGCTAAAATGGTCCCTTAATGCGGCAACTTTGGCCTAGTTCAAGCGACCTCGTATCTCTTACCGTTTTTGAGATCCCCTTGCTTAACAAGTTATTTGGAACACCCTGTATAGTTATAGATAAAATATTGTATTTGACTCGCATAAATGAGCTATATTACACTCGGATGATTACAACCCTTGCCTACGGCTTGGGTGGTAGACTATATTCTCGTGCCACAGAACCTCCATTCTATGCTTTTTGAATAATAGTTATTTATGCAACAAGTGCATAAAGTAGTGCTTTTTTCACGAATGGGATGTTTTACCGCACGAATCCAAGGCGAGTGCGGCTATTCCATGAGTGAAAAAAAGACGCTTTATGCAAGTGTTTCATACAATATTTTTTCTACAACTGTTTCTAATTAAAAAAATTACAATGTCTGCATAAAAAATTGATGTGAAGTGTGAATGTTGACACATTTCAGGGTTTCGCAGGTATATAATAAGTGATGGCGGCATGCTGAGTGTGTAGGACAAATTTTGCTTTGTAGTATTCATGGCAAAATGAACGATATTTTTAATATAATTTATCGTCTGTTAATCTAAGAGCTTTAAAAACAAATTTTATGTTAAAATATTTTTTTGTTAATTTTAATTCGAATACCTAATACCATTATTTAGGTTTCTAAATATGTGCAGTATATTTTTTTATATAGTAAGGTTCATCAAGATTTTGAAAATTGCGCCTATGGCTTCGATTGGTTGTTTCAAGTCATATGCTCGGCCCCTCTGGTTTCGTATACATGACACATAGAATGAAAATATAATTCCAACAGGTTATTAAATTTACGTTGTTAAAAATTAAATGCAACATTTGCCAAAATATAACTAGAATTTTGACAAAATAATTTAAAGAAAACAAAAATGGAAAATAAATTGTCTCCTCTGCCCGGGAGCAAACCCAAGTTTACTACGTAGCAAGCGAGCAAGCTAACCATTAGATCAGGATACGCCTTCTAGTAAAGTGTGTTACATAACTATAACTTTTGTTCATCGTCAACAAAAAAAAACAAAAAAAATACGTAATTTTCGAAAACATAATCTGATCAAAAATTCCTGTTGTACTCTTCCGGTTCACGCCAATGTAGGTACATTTTTTTTTAGTTTAAACCATCTGGGCTGCAGGGTGTGGGACAATTTTTTTTGCACAATTTTGGCAAAAATCGCATCAAAATAATTTATTTTGTAAAAATAAAATGTTAATCCACCTACTAAGGGCTTTAATTTTATACCCTACTCAGAATTTAAAAAAAATATTTTTTTTTTCGATGAGCACATACATATTTGTTTATATTTTTAGAAGGTTATGTTTTTTAAATGTTTTACTATTTTTCCTATGTGCGGTTCAAAGAGTTGTATAAGTATGCCAAATTTCAACTCTCTAGGTTTAGCCGTATGGCTACAATTTTTACCGAACAGACAGACAGACAGACAACAAAATGATGGTATAAGGGTTTTTTGGTCATACCTACAAAATCCTAAAAATGAAATGTAACCTATATCTTTTATTTTGTACAAATTTAAAAAATAACAAATTATGATCTGTCTTTCATAATAGTAATATTAAAAGTACAGTTGTTGGAATTATTTATAGTACATTTAGATCCAAACAATTTATTTTATTTCTTCTCCAGAAAATATTTGTGATTTTTTGCTTTATATCCAACTGATTGTCGTTTAAGATAAGCTATAAGCTTGGAATATTTACTAATATCTACATTATAACTAATAATTAATGTGGATTTCAATTACGAGTACTTGGACCATAATGTGGATGATTTAAAATTTCTAGGTTTTTCCTTGAAATAAGCTAATATTACTCGTTCTACAAAGGAATTTATTTTATTTTGATTACGCCATTCCCTGAACGAGTTATATTTTTTTAAATAAACATCTTTAGATTTTTGAGGCAATAAGTTTTGCTCTGCCTAATTTGCCGCTGCGATTATATCTTCTGGTATACATATTTCAATATTTGAATCTTCTTGTTATTCCATATTTATATATTTCACAATATTTAAGATCACAAATTTCAAATTGATTTGAGTTGTTTTCAAAGCACACTGATTCTTCTTCGGACTGTACCGATAAGCATCCGTGGAAGTTGCTTGTGTAAACCCCAACTATTTTGTATTATTCTTACGACAAGAGTGAAAAATGAAACGCTATGGCACTTTTTTCACGCTTTTTACTTTTTTTTAACTCCCAGCATACACAGGCATTTTATGTACTAAAACAAGTGAAATATAGTACTTTATAATATAGATTTTAACAGAACTAGAAAATATACTATTTTAACCAAGGTCCATCATTTTGAGTGATTACGAGGCGCCACTGGTTTAAAGTTAATTTTTGTAATTCACTGGACTTACATTGTTTGATGCAAAGCAGTTTAGAGGGACATATGATCTAAGGTTAATTGTGTGTTGCCCTAAACAAATTTGTCAAGGGTTTCCATTTAGTATGGTCAGATCCTTCAAAGCTACTCTAATCTCTAAAGGTACAGATAAGGAAATGCTTTCTATTATGTAGAACACAATTGTACTTTGGTTGAATAATGGTTTACTGTGTCCAGGAATATTACAAATTGTAATACAAAGTGCAAAATGAGGAAGTGTGCGTATTCTATAACAATAAAGGCCCATTTAGACTTTCAAATTAAAGTCTGATCGGTTTATTTTTTGTTTGGTTTTAAATCATTTAACTCTTATGTGGCATAGAAAACAATGGGAGTGTTCTATGTAATAAATATATAAAACGTACTATTCTTTAATCGTTTACCCATAGAATTGACATTTTCCGGAATAAACCAGAAGTACAGGATATCAAGGACAACTTATATTTTTAAATGAGAACTTATAATAAGAAACGGCTTTAATTTTTGTTATATATAATTTTGCTGTTAAGTCAATAATAAGGGAGATATATGTAATATTTCCTTTCTGTGACTATTCTGAAGCAATTTAATTTACTTCAGAAGTTTCTGAGAAGAGAAAAACCCGGTAATCGGATTTATCCATAACCCGGTTCAAATTCAAATTCAAATTTATTTTTCAATTTGTAAATATAAAATGCTTTTATATATAAAAATAATGATATACATATAAAATAAATTTAGTTAAAAAATATACCTACAAGATACCACTGAAGACTATTCAGTCTGTATGCGGCTAACATATAATTTATTTTACATATGTGTGTACTGTAGAGTGCGTGCTTGCACATTTCTTTTTACATTGAAGAAAAGAGAAAAGAATAAAAAAACAATAAATAATCGAAACAGAGAGAAAAAAATAAATAAAATAAACAATACCATATATCTTAGCCGAGTCTGTTTTGTTTATTTTTATTTTGCAATTATAGGTATTAATAATTGCACATTTGTTTTTATGTAATATCAGGTAATCTAAATTTGTTTGAGTGCTGTTATAAATTGAAAAAGGTAAAAAATATCCCGTATAATATAAGGACATTATATAAGCACTAGTGGACCCGTTGCCAACTGTGTTGGCAAACAAATCATTACCTTAATGTGGAACTTGCTCGATACCTCAGACTTTTTTCTCTAGCCATACGCCTAACTGCATCCAATTCAAATTGAATCAACTCTTCGTCCATTATTAAAAACTGAACAAATAATGAGTATTATTCCGAATTATTTATTTATTAACTTTTTAAGATGGGAAAACTATTCATTTTCACTCGTGCATTACCTTTATAATAATAAAACTGAAAATGATTTGAGTTAAATTTAAAATATATTTATTAAAATAAATTTTCCAATTACTTATATAATATAAAAATACGCACACGAAAAAAGCGCACATGAAAAAATGCACACACGGAAAAAAGCGCACATGAAAAAATACACACACGGAAAAATACACACGGAAAAAAGCGTACTTACACTATATCTCAAATCAGTTTGAAATATACCGTGAGAAACTATTACACGGTAAAATTTAATTGTTTGCCCGCTATAATATATTGCGTGCACTTTTGTAAGGTCAAACCAGATCTGGTTATTTTGGTTACTTTTATAGTGTAGTACTGACTTTTAAATGTAAATTTGTCATTTCAAAATATTCTTTACGCTGTAAAACCCATGAAATATGACGAATGATATTTTTTTAAAGAGATATTTATAATCTGACTTTTCAAATTATATTCCTGCAATATCAACATGACATACAGCTTCAAAGGTGCAAACTATTGAAAAGAAAATTCCCTTTTAGTTTGTTCTTACAAAAGTGAACAGCTTATATGATATTATTTATCTTTATGACATATGTCAAATGAAATGATATTTTAAGAAAGAGAAATTTTTACCATGTTTTAATACCAACATGACATACAATTTCAAAGGTGCAAACTATTGAATGTATCAATTTGTAAAAAAATATTTTAAATATTTCCAACCAATTTTAAATTCACACAAATAAGTTGTCACCTAGTGACACATATGAATGACCAAACTCGGCCGGTAATTCTTGGTAAAAATTATAATTTTAAGGCGAGTTTTACTCAACACATTACATTTACATTTTTGAAAATTTAAGACGTTAGATAATTTAAAACGTTAATCGTAGAAATAAAAAAATAATAAAGCATTAAAAAAATAATAATAAAGAAAAGAAAGGCACATTTTTCTTACTTACTTTTATCAAAGCCAAATATTTTTTAAAATAATTATATTTTTGCTACTAATAATTTTAATTTATATTATTTTTGTGTAAAGAAATAAATTAACAACTATTATTATTACGCGTTATAAGTCAATATAAACTCGGTGAGCTTCGGAATATTTCGGAACCTCGCTTCAATTGTTTTAGATTTCAGACAACTTCCACGCACCCACGCACATGGACACACGTTGACGTATTATATTATAGATAATGTACCTTATTTATTATATCACCACGATCCAACCGGTTATTCCATAGCTGTGGTTTATTTTTACGGAATTATCATTCCAGATTGGAGATATGGTTTTAAGTCGATCATGGGGTAGAATGCCCAATTCTTGTCCAATAGGCAGATCCGGTATAGACGGTAAGTTGGCTTTGTACTATTCCCGCTTTGCTGCATCCAACATTCTAATATCCGGAGGAGAGGTGTTAGACATAACCGGGAGCCGAATGGATGGAGTTGATTTTACAGTTCCGATGATGTTATGCGTAACAAATTAGTGCGCAGTTTTAATGTACTCCGATTTAATAGGCCTAAGTTTCAAGGTGTGAAACGTGATTTTTAATATATCTGAATTGCTTGCATCGAATATAAAAATCACTGTAGTAATTAATCATTATTGTATTTGTGTTTATAATTAAAATGTACTTTATCTGTGTGTCTTTATCTGAAATTTCACTTTGTCTATAAATGTACGGATGTTTAAAGCACACTAAAGCATTATTATTATTATTTATTTTAAATGTAAGTTATATGTTTGCGTTCAGAATGAACTTGTTCAAATGCACCTTGCGAAACGAATTAGCTACAATGCTTCGAAAAATTTTATATTGCTGACAATATTTTTGTCTCAGTACCCCTTTTGTTTGGCGCCTTTGTGTTTAGACCGTGGTTTTGTGAAGACAAATTAAGACCCTTCAAAAGTATCCAGTGATTGAAAATATACTTTGATAATATTTTTGAGGCATTTCTTCACTTGAGGCCTGGCTCTAGTCCGCCTCACCCAAGGGCCGGCCATGCTAGTGTGGATATTAAGTTCATTTCCTAATTGAAATCAGTAAGATAAGTAGGTGTGTTTCCTAAAGGACGTAAAATTTAATAAATTATTATACGTTCATATATATATTTAATTTGTAAACGTGAGAATGTCAACCGAAATTTTGTTTATAAATTAAATTTGTATGGAATGAGAAAAAAAAATACACATATTTCTTATCAGTAATTTTTTATTAGTGATCAAAAATGATTGACATTACACGAATTCCACTTCAATTAGGGCTAAAATTCGATTCAAAGAAACATCTTTTCAACAAGAACATAGCTGCGTATCTATAAGACTAACTTTATTCTTATAGATACGCAGCTCATACGTTATTACATATGGCCATCACAATACAGAGGTTATTTAGTACAAATTTATTCCATAGAACAGTTTTACCTTGAATTTAGTGGTATTTTTGTGACGTCACGGTCATTTTTGAACAGTCTGTATAATACTGATTTTTGCACTGTTTTTTGGTAAAAAATATGGTATTTTCATTTTTAGTGTTTTTTAAAAGTATCTAGCTGTATCTATAGATAGCTGTTGGTGGACAGATGTGTATTTGTCAAGATGTGTATTTGAATAGTTATTGTTTTGTGAAAATTATACAGTTTGTTATTGTGATTTGTGTGTGTTTTGTTAGATTTAAGGACGTAGTTTACACAAACTATTTCATGTTAAATTGTTTCATTTTTAGTTTAGTTCAATCATAGTTTTTTTCATGTAATAAAATTTTCATATTTCATTTTGAATAGTGACATCTTAAATATTTTGTAAATATAATACCAACCTAAAATAATACAAACTTAATCCAAAACTGTAAAGCTTTTTTTACAATATAACCAAGTTTCTAAAAGTCAGTAATACACTATAAAAATCACCAAAATAACCAGTCTAGTTTGTTCTTACAAAAGTGAACAGCTTATAGCATTAATGCTTATAAAATTTGATTATTGAATTTATTTTAACAATTATGATTTCTTTAGGTTGGCACTCTTCAAGTCAGGGGGGAAAGATGTGGTAGATAATACAAGACGAATATTGGCGAAAATTATTAGTCACCCCTTATCTTTAGGATGCAATTGGTTTGGCCGAAATGGCAGAAAACCATTTTCTTAAAATTCTTCATTAAATTAATAAATTAAATAAACTAATTCCTGTTATTCCGGAAATAATATTTATTTAATATTTATAAATAAATCAATAAATTATAACTGTTAATACAATTTACAATCGGTCAGTTTTACCATCGTTGAATAAATTTATTTAACAACTTAAGTTAACAATATCGCACCATTCTATTGACAGCAATGTTAATTTCTTCATTAATAGTTTAAAACCGATGCGATATTGTCAACTTTATTTGTTAAATAAATTTATTAAACGATGGTGAAAATGGCCAAAAGAGTATTTATTTTGCACCTAACCATTAATTTATTTTAATACTGGGTAAGTACACATATGTTACATTTGAAACACTAGAGAGTGGGTATAATATAAGCACTGGTCCGTCAGAAATAAATCTTGCAACTAATGCGATTATTTTTTAATGCAACTATGCCAGAAACTGATACATCAATACAGCTAACGGCCACGGGGACACCGAGGTACTGGCCCAGTGCAAAATGCCAGCACTGGCCTAGTGCGAAATGCCAGCACTGGCCCAGTGCAAAATGCCAGCACTGGCCCATTACTTTCAATGCACTTTACCGTTGCTGGGCCAGCAACTGATACATCAATGGGCTAGCTAAGGGCCACGGGACACCGGGGTACTGGCCCAGTACGAAATGCCAGCACTGGCCCATTACTTTCAATGCCGGGGAGTATATGCTTTACCAGTACTGGCCCGTATAAAAATGTTTGCTGGGTAGATACAAACACTTTTTGGCATGTATCTGTATCTAGATATTTTTTATAATTCTGTATCTGCATCTACATAGAATTTTTCTTAGGTATCGGTTTCTGTATCTAGATATTTTTTTAAATGTATCTATTACAACACTGCCAACAATCTATAAATCCTTTTAAATTTAATCTACACCTACATGAACAATAACTAGTACAAATAATAAATAATATTTATCGATTTATAATGTTTATAATTATAGTGAAATATTTGATGCTTTTATTGTAATGGATAATAAATGATTTTTTTAAGTATAATGAAATCATTTGATATCCATTATTTATAGGAACGTCGGTTTTCTAAGTATCAAATGTTTGTTTTCATTTAACCGCCTGCCATATCACATTGTAGCTACGTAAAAACATCAATTTATATTGTGACGCTGACATTATGGTATTATAGACAGATTATGTTACCAGAGTTTCTCAAAAGTCAGGTTATTCATATCAAAGTTCTGAATATAGGAGTCAACAACAATAATGAAAAAAATTGATGTGGGGTGTGGATTTTTATACATTAAAAGGTTTTGTACAGTTCATTCACAGTAACTATGAAATGACGTCATACTTGGTTAATGTAATTGCCAATGTTAGACTGTAAAGTAACTAACATACAAGCATTACTTAGTCGTTATATTTGGCTTCCAAAGGTTGGTATAGGGTAGTCGGCGAATCAGTGCAGTTGCGTCACTGGAAACGTCACATGTTTTTGTGATGTCATATTTAGCACGTTTACATTCATCCATTTAACGAATGTAATATTCGTACGCTGTCACTTGTATCGAAATGAAATGAAAATATAAGAATAAGAACAGAATAGAAACAAATAAACTATTCTAATAGGCAAAATAGTCCTACAAACGGCTGATGTGATCCAAAAATATGATCAAAAAAAAGAAAATAGAAGTATGTTGAATTTAACCTAAAAACTTATGCACTACACACAATATCAAATGGAAATCTATAAGATATCTATAAGAAAATACATAACTAAACACAAAACTGCTAAATAAACAACAAACTATACAAAAAAGTTTTTTAGGAATTACTATAAGTTAGATATATGTGAACACAAGTATCAAAATACATCAGAAAGGATTATAAAATGTCAAATGTAAACATTGTTTTATTTAGGGATAACAATACAAATGTCCCTATATTAAATAAACACTTTTAAAATTTGTAAATCTTCAAAATGACTATCGAACACAAACTAAATATGAATTCAAAAGATATTTTTTAGTAAAATAAAAGAGTGAAGAGCAATATTAGTCTATAATTCATATGCAAAAAAAAAACGATTTAGTTATTTTTCCGCACCTAAGTTTGTCATTGCAGTTATGACGTAAAATAATCAACTGCGTTGATTCATCGACTGACCTATAAAAACATGACATACGTTCCCATTTAAAAACTAAAAGTTGTCCTTGATATCTTTCACTTTCGGTTTATTCAGGAAAATGTCAGTACTATTATTCAATTCTTTGATTAAACTTTGGTTATCAAATTTTGTCCCCAGCTAACACGTCGCCTTTTCTAGAAAAAACGTGTCCCTCTATCTTGATACACACAATATACAGTGGGTGGCCAAATTATTAGGGACAGTGCAGATTTTCTGTAGTTTTCAAATGAATTTAGTGAGGAAATCAGTGGCTTTGGGTCTCGTATTTATTTTTATTCATTAGAGTGCTTTATTTAAAATATAAAACGACATAATTGCTTATTTATAAACATTTATTTTTGTATAAAAAGTGTTAATTTAACAAATTAAGTAAAATCTTAATATTTTGTAATGTCACCCTTTGCTGCGATTGCGGCTTCCAGGCGTTTGGGCAAGCTTTCTATGCAGACTTTTGCGTTGTGTCGGAGATTGGGGTTGTGATGCCACTCTCTGATAAGGGTTTCTATCAATTGCCGCTTGGTGGGGATGATTTCTTTGGCGACCTCCCGCTTTTTAAAATAATAATGATACCAGCAACAAGAATTTAGAAGAAAAATGATTTAAAAACAATTTATTTTCTCACAAAATGCATTTAAACTTGAAAATTGCAGGGGAGGTGTACTGTCCCTAATAATTTGGCCACCTACTGTATATCGTCCCCTTAATACTACAATTGGATAACTCGAATTTTGGGTATTTTGAGCTATTTGCTCCTACCTATCCAATTATTTATTATCTTTGTAATGCTAAATCTAAATAACTGCTGCTATATGTACAAAAACCCAGTAAAACAAATAAAAAATCCATTGCTGTTTTTAATTTTCTGAGGAATTACTTATTTCAAGTTACCTGGTTGTAGTATTAAGGGGACAATATATAGTTGGACCGCAGACAACATGCACATAATTTCGGGGGGTCCCATGCCAGAAATGGTTGAGAAACAGTACTGTAGATTGTAGTGTGTAGTGTTCAGTTATTTTATTATACTATTATACGTTGTGATTCAACCTATTGTTTGAATTACTTTAGATTTTTGTTTTTAAGGTAGCGAAGAGATATAAATCGTTAATAGTAATGAAATACTTATAAATCAAATAGGAAAGAAAAGGAAAGAGAGGGAGGAGAGGAAAAACAATCTTGTAGTCAGAGGCGCGGATTTAAACAGAAATAATCCCAAGGAGGGGGAAATAAAAAGAATCGTAAGGGAGTTGACAGGTAGGGAAGTAGAACTGGGGAGAATACAGGAAGTAGGAAGGGGGGAGGGAAGAATGTGGATAGTCCACATGAAAAGATGGGAAGAGAAAAGGGAAGTAATGGAAAGGAAGAGTAGACTAAAAGGAAGAAACATATACATAGATGACGACCTTACGAAAAAAGAAAGAGAAATTCAGAAGAAGATAAGGGAGTTAGTGAGGGAAGAAAGAGAAAAAGGACATCAGGCGAAAATGGGATACATGAAGATCCAGAAACAGGGGAAATGGCTGAAATGGAACGAAATTAAAGGAGAATTCGAAGCGATGAGGGATTTTCGGTATGCGGGGAGGAAGTAGAAGAGAGGCGGGACGAGGCGAAGGAGAAGGGGAAAACAGGAGGAGGGGAAGGGGTGAGGGCAATCTTCTGGAATGTAGCAGGGATTAAAGGGAAGGATGAGGAGTTTTGGGAGTTTCTCAAAGATTTCGAGATCATAGGATTAACGGAGACGTGGATGGTGGAATCGGAATGGGACAGCTGGGAAGAAAAGATGCCGAAAGGGTGGGAATGGAGATTCCAAGGTGCGGAGAAAGAAAAGAAAAGAGGCAGAGCAAAAGGCGGGATGATCACAGGTGTAAGAACGGAGATGAGTATAGAGGAGGAGGAAGAGTTGGGGATTGAGGGTGTAGAAGAGAGAAGAGTGAAGGTAGGAAAAGAGAAGTGGCGAATAGTCACACTGTACAATAGAGGAGGAAGTAAGACAAAATTGAAGGAGATGGATGAGAAATTAATGGAAGAGAGAGAGGGGGAGTTGATCATAGTGGGAGGGGATTTTAATGCGAGAATAGGAGAAACGGGAGGAATGAGGGGGTGGGAAACGAAGGGAGAAGAAGAGACGAGAGGCGCGAAGGACAAAGAGAGAAATAAGGAAGGGGAGGTTATGCTGGAATGGATGGAAGAGAAGGGATGGAGTGTACTAAATGGAAACAAAGAAGGGGACGAAGAGGGGAATTGGACGTATTATAAGGGAGAGAAAAAATCAACTATCGACTACGCCGTAGTAAATGAAGGGGCGTGGGAAAAGATAAGCAGGTTTGAAGTTAGGGAGAGAATAGAGTCAGACCACCAACCAATAATAGTAGAGATAAGGAGGGGGAGAAAGAGAGTGGATGAAGAGGAGGTAAAGGATACACAAAACTGGACGGAGAAGGGAATAAGTAATTATATGGCAAGAATTGAAAAGGTGGAATGGAAAGGATCGGGGGTGGAGAGAGGATGGAGAGAGCTGAGAGAGGGAATAGAGAGAGCGGTGGAAAAGAGAAAATGGAAAAGTCCAAAGATGGGGAAGAAGCCATGGTGGGGAATGAATTGTAGAAAGGCGAAAAAGGAAGCGCAAAAGGCCTGGAGGAAAAAAATAAATGGAGGGGGGACGGAAGAGGAATACAAGAGAAAAATGAAACAGTATAAAAAAACTTGCGAGGAGGAAAAGGAAAAGCACAGGAAGAGGCAACAAGATGAAGTTGAAAAGATAAAGAATGAAAAAGAAGCGTGGGAATATATAAATAAAGCCAGAGAGAAACAGGTAGGAATTAGCAAGAAGATAACTATGGGGAGCTGGAGGAAACACTTTATGGAATTATTGGAGGGAAGTGAAGACAGAAGGAAAGAATCCGAGGAGGATAAAAGGGTATGGGAAGCAAGGGAGGGGGATAAAGCGGCAGAGAAAGGAAGAAGAGAGGAGGAGAAGGAAGAAGAACCAGCAGAGGAGGAAGTGTGGAGCGTAATTAAGAGCCTGAAGAAGGGAAAAGCGGCAGGACCTGATAAAATAAAAAACGAAGCATGGATATACGGAGGAGAGAAAGTGGCGGAAAAGATGGCAGAAATAATACGAGGCGTGTGGAAGGGAGAAGGATACCCAGAAGACTGGAGGGAAGGAATAATAATTCCCATCCACAAAAAAGGAAGCAGGAATAGCGCAGGTAATTACAGAGGAGTAACCCTGATGAGCACGGCATACAAAGTGTATGCGACAGTGCTCAATAAGAGGCTAGTGGAGGAAATAGAAGATAAAGACATATTAGAGGAGACGCAGTCAGGTTTTAGGAAGGGAAGGGGGGCGATAGATAACATATACACGATAAACCACATAGTGGCTGAGAGAATAAAGAGGAAAAGAGGGAAGGTGTATATGGTATTTATCGACCTTAAGGCTGCCTTTGACAAATTGGACAGGCAAGAATTGTGGGAAGTATTGGAAAGAAGGGGTGTAAAGGAAGAAATGATAAGAAGGATTAAAAAAATATACGAGGAGACGAGGTGCAAGGTGAAGGTGGGAGAAGAAGAGTCCGAAAGCTTTTGGGTAAACAAGGGGGTGAGGCAGGGCTGTCCGTTGAGCCCAACATTATTTAATATATACATAGCTGACTTGGAAGAAACAATGAGGAAGGGGCAAGACGGAGGAGTGGTGGTGGGAAGGAAGAAGTATTGGACAATGGGATACGCAGATGACCTGACTCTGATGGCAGAGAATGAGCAGGGACTAAAGAGGATGATGGTCAGAGCGGACAAGTACTTTAGAAGAAAAAAACTGGAGGTAAACAGAGATAAAACGAAGGTGATGGTGTTTGGAAAGGGGGGAGGAAAGAGAAAGAAGATAAGATGGGAATGGTCAGGGACAGAAATTGAAGAGGTAAAGAGTATGAAGTACCTCGGATATGTTCTAACGAGGAACAACAGAGCAGAGCAGCATGTTAGAGAAAGGGTGAAGAAAGCAAGAATGGTTATGGGGAAGCTATGGAGCATAGGAGAGAGGAGGTTTGACGACGATATCAGGTGGAGAATGAAATTGTTTGACGGGATTGTGAAGAGTATCCTCATGTACGGAGTAGAGATCTGGGGATGGAAAGAATGGGAGATAGTAGAAAGGGTACAAGAGGGATACATGAGATGGATTATGGGATTAGACAGAACGACACCAGGATATATAGTGAGAGAGGAAATGAAGAGGGAAAAGCTGAGAGTAGGAGCCGGGGCGAGGGCGGCGAAGTATGAGGAGAAAATCAGGAGGGACGAAAGAAGGAAGATAATAAGAGAATGCTGGGAAGAAAGAATGAAGGAAGAACAAAAAGGTAAACTGTCGGAATGGGGAGAAACAAGGAAAGAGTACTATTGGAGATGTGGGATGGACATAAGGGAAGCTGAGCGAAAGAGAAATGAAGGAAGAAACATAGTAGAAGAATTGAGAAGGAGAGACAAGGAGGTACAGGAGCAGGAAAGAACAGTAAGAATAGACAATTCAAGGAATGTGAAAAGGTATAGGGAGATAAGGACGGTAGGAATACCTAAATATTTGAAAGGGAGGAGAGGAAAGGCAGGGGGCAGAGTTAGAAGGATTGCCAGATTAAGATGCGGAAATGAAGAACGGAGTAGTAGGTATTGGGCAAAACCGGAGGATAGGGTATGCAGAATGTGTAGAGAGGAGGAAGAATCCTTGGAACATCTTACAAAAAGATGTGGAAAGATGACAAAATGGGAGGGAGAGATAAAGGAGCTGTTGAGTGAAGAAGGAAAGGGAGAAAGGTGGGCGAGAGTACTCGAGGAAAGAAGGAAGGAATGCGGAGAGGTAAGACAGAACTGAGTACAGGAAGGAAGAAAGAGGCAATGGAGGAGGAAAGAAAAGAGGGAAGAGAAGCGAAGAAAGAGGGGAAGAAGAACTGGAGGCAAGAAGGAAGGAGACCGGAGACGGAAGCCGAAAAGAGATTACGAAGAAAGAGATGAACACCGGAGGTAGAAGGTAGAAGAAGAAGAAGAAGAAGAAGAAAGAAAATCATAAAATTATATTATATTATTTTATTTTATTATATTATTATGATTATTTTTTCTCATGTAATAGTTAAAACCCTATACGCCGCAAGGCTTAGGGGAAATAAAGAATTATATATACTTATAAATCAAATAACTCATTATTAATAGTGAGAAATACGTTTCCGAAATTGAAAAAAATTAAGCCATTTATCAATATATTTCTTATTAATCTAATGAAGACTTGAATACGAAGCAAATACAGAAGATAACACTGGAATTCTTGGTTAGTTATTTAAATTTTGTTTAAAAAAATTAAATGGAAACTCTTAGTACTCAAATAACGAATAAAAATTATTATCAAATAACTGTTGATTTTGATGTGATTACAGAACAAATATTCCTAGACATCCAGTATTATGTTGGCTTCTTGCACTTATTAAATACATACAAAACCCTGAAATGTGTGAAAATTCACACTTCACATTAATTTTTTCTAACAATACTTTCTGAAAATTCCCTTATAAACTAAATACGCAGAAAATAATATAGTACTATAGTTTATAGTGCTTGCTTTATCAAATGATAATAAATGAAAATTAAATTAAATATGAATACAGCGTATTATTGCTCTTCCTGAGTCTAACTGCAACAAGTAAAACAAATGGAACTTTATCATGGCAAACTATTTTCAACTAGCGCTGCTTTTACTACACTCAACAAGTTTAAATATTTAACTTTAAAGAGAATGTTTAAATTATAAAATGTCATATCATATTTTCGTAATAAAGTTTAAGTTCATTTTATGAATCGTGCCATGATATCTTACCTTCATAAATGTGTAATGGCCTTTCTCTGCTTCATGAGTTCAAAAAGAAATTACATATAGGTTGGCTATGGAAAAATTAAATAATGACTACTACAAGCTTTATGTAACAATTGACTAACATTTAGGCACATCATTAAAATTGGAAATTATTCACAGAGGTACAGAAAAATAAACATAAAAACTAAAGAATGTGTTCAAAATGACCACAGTTTTCCCGCAGACACAAATTTCGTCGTCTTTTCATTCTATAAAAAGCATTTATAAGAATTTGAGGAGTTATATTGGCACACTGTTCGGTAATTCTCTTTTGCAGTTCCTCGATATTGTTAATAGGGGTCTTGTATACATTATTTCTCAAATAAATTAATATAAAATAGTCAAGTCTGGTGATCTAGGTGGAAATTCTGTTTTGAACGGAAACTAATTATTCGACCGTCAAAAAAATTCACGAAGGTAATAATAATAATAATAATAATAATCTTTATTAAACTTCAAAAAAGGTACAAGTTATGTCGACAGAGTGTAATTAGTGCACAGAAATAATTGAAAAGTATTACATATAATATAAATTAAATAGTGTATACAATTTTGTCATTGAAGAATTCTTGCAGTGAATAGTATGTCTTTTCAAGTAGAATGTTTTTAAACTTCTTCTTAAATATAGAGGTTCTTTCTTGTCTGAGACCTTCTGGGAGATGATTATATATGCGGATTCCTATGTTCTGTCTTGATGAGGGCTGTAATCTGACTTTAGGCACTGTAAGATTTTTCTTAGACCGAATGTTGTGGTTATGAGATTGTTCTCTAGTACTTAGGGTTGAACACATTTTCTTAATTTCCAGAGCTTGAATTAATACAAATTGGTCATAAAAAGTAAGAATCTTGAGCTTCTTGAAAATAGGTTTACAATGGGTAGTTCTTGAAGAAGCTACAATAGCTCTGACAGCCTTTTTTTGTAGTTTAAATACCGGTTCTGCTTGTGGCGTACCACCCCATAGTAGTAAGCCATATGACATGATGGAGTGAAATAAACAAAAATAGGTTTGTAGGGCGATTTGTTTATTTGCAACAGTCTTGATTCTTCTAATAGCAAATATTGCAGTATTGAGTTTCAAACCGATTTTGTCTACATGAAGACTCCATGTCAACCTGGAATCAAGGTGCAGTCCTAGGAAAGTGCCTGTCTCATTACTTCCACGTTGTCTATTTGATGTAAAGGTGATAGTTTTTGTTTTGTTCTGATTGAGCGTTAATTTATTAGCTGCAAACCATACTGCTGCTTCGGAATAAGAATTTGATGTTTTTTGTTTCAAACTTTCTGGATCGTTGTCACTAGTTCCTAATGTTGTATCGTCCGCAAATATAACAGGGAAAGATGTTACGTTGTCCGGCAGATCGTTTACATATATTATGAAAAAGAGGGGTCCTAAGATCGAACCTTGTGGTACACCTTCCTCAATAATTAAGGGTTCACTGAATGAGGTTTTGTGACATACTATCTGTTTCCTATTTGTTAAATAGGACTGTATGAGCTTGAGAGGATTGATGGTCTCTTGAGGATTAATTGATGGTCTCTTGAGCGGTGTGGGCAGTCGCGCCATTATGTTGGAAGTAGCCTTGCTGGAGCTTATCCTCAGTAAGCTGATTAAGAAATTCACGTACAATATTCCGGTATCTCTGAGCAGTATCAGTTCCGTGGAAAATTATGGGCCCGACCAGGGCCGGCGCGAGGCATGTGCAGCATGCGCAGTGGCACATGCCCCGCGGTCAACAGCAGGCCCCGCGGTTCAACAGGCCTCGCGCATGGTCTTCACTTGGAGGTGAGGACCTTTTTTTTTGCTCTTCTCGCACATGGCCTCCTCGCAAATCCTAGTGCTGGGCCGATAATACGTCTTCGATACACAACAATCCAAACACCAACTTTATACGGGTAAAAGGGAGTTTCGCGAAAGGTATGAGGATTTTGAGCACTACATAGCCTCATGTTTTATGAAACCTCGAGAGGATGAAACAGGCCTTGTCAGAAAAAAACGTTAAATTTAACAAATCATCATTATAAATTAAATTTTGTTTGAACCAGTGGCAATACACAATTCGCCTATTGTGATCTGCTGGCAGCAATTCATGTAAAGTAAGAATTTTGTATGGGAACAGCTTTAAATCTTTTTTGAAAATAATATGGTAAGTTCCTAATGATAAACCAGTCTCTTGCGAAAGTGTACGTTGTGATATAGTGCAGTGTTTCTCAACCTTTTCTGGCATGGGACCCCCCAAAATAACCTAAATATTGTCTGCGGCCCCCCTATATATATATACATACATATATATACATACATATATATATTTAGAGGGGGAGCGAGGGAGGGATGTCAAGGTGTGTCAAGATAGAGGAAACACGATTTTTCTCGAAAAGACGATGTGTGAGCAAGTTGGGAAAAAAATTTGCTAACCTTTATACTATGAAAGCGTACTGATTTACTGTGTTACATAACGTTTTAAATATTTTACATCGTCAGCCAAAAAACACAAAAATGCGTTATTTTCCGAAAACATAATCTGATCAAAAATTCCTGTTGTACTATTTCGGTTCACACCAATGTACATTACTTAGAATTTTTTCAGATTTTTAGTTTAAACCATCTGGGCTACAGGGCGTGGGATAAAAAAAAGTTTGCACAATTTTAGCAAAAATCGCCTCAAAATAATTTATTTTGCAAAAATAAAATTTTGATCGTTAATCCACTTACTAAGGGAATGATGATGCCCGAGATATATTTGGTACCCTACTCAGAATTAAAAAAAAAAATTTTTCTTCGATGAGTACATATTTGTTTATATTTTTAGGGCGATATGTTTTTTAGATGTTTTAGTATTTTTTCTATGTGCGGGTCAAAGAGTTGTATAAGCAAGCCAAATTTCAACTCTCTAGGTTTAGCCGTTTGGCTACAATTTTTACCAAACAGACAGACAGACAGACAGACGGACAGACAGACGGACAGACAGACGGACAGACAGACGGACAGACAGACGGACAGACAGACGGTCAGACAGATGACAAAATGACGGTATAAGGGTTTTTTGGTCATACCTACAAAACCCTAAAAATTAAAGATGGTTTTGAACATGAACATGACATGGTTATTTGTTTGAAAAGATATGTACTGTCCATTTAATTTAATCTGCGACTTTATTTATTCGTTCTTTATAATTCGTTTAAAAAAATAAAAATAATAATAATAGGTTCTTAGGCCTGGGTAGGCGAATAAGGACAGAGAAGGTAAGTTCTCCGCTTCTAGACTTCCAGGATTAAATATGAAAGCTTCGTGGTCAGTCAATCGTTTTGACCTGCCCTATTACTCCTGTTATTAAATACTTAAGGCTGTGTGGACTCCAGAGCTGACGGCACAATATCGAAAAATTAAAAAGAGTTGGGGGATTCGAACTCGTGTACCTGTGCTCAGTAGACAATTAAAAAATTTGAAATTTAATTGAAATTTTCAGTTAGAACATTTTTAAAAATGAAATAAAATATTTTCGATATCATAAAATAATTAAATTCCATTTCAATTAAATTCATTGATCGAAAAATTTAATAACCTTTGTAAAACCATATTTCTTATGAAATGGACGTTATAGGTCATCGTGTGACATATCAAATTTCAACAGTAAACTAAACCGGAAAATTGCATTTTGTTTCACAGAAAATATGCTGACATAGACGATTTTGGCCGAAGAATATCTACGTGAAAATTATACATGCAATATGAATCACTTATTCTTGACTATATGGAAGAGAACGATACTAAATTGAATATAAAAATGTATATGCTTTGATTTATTTTCTTGTGGTTAAGTATCAGAGGTTTTCAAACGTACGTATTTTGAACTTATGGTGCAGTAATGTAGGCCACTCAGTAGGCGAAATGAAGCCCGGTACATTGCTATCAAGCCATTGCTGTGTAGTCTTCGCCTTATGGGCTGGCGTTGCATCTTGCTGGAAACTTCTGTGGTGACTAGCGAAGAGAGAGTTGTTCATTTTTTAACTATCGAGTTCAAAACGGTTTCTTAATAGACTTTGGTCGCCGTTTTTACCCCTTTCTCGTAAAAATGAAGCTTAGTGGTGTCCCTATCCCATCCAACCATAACTCAAGCAGGGTAATGACCTTTCTGGAACGTCGGTAATGTCTTAAGGATTCCACACACCAAAGCGGCCGCGGTGGCGGCCACGGTAGCGATACGACTAGCGATCAGGTCTCCTCACACTAACGCGGTGGGAGTGGCGGTAGCGGTAGCGATCAGTTAGTGAATCACGGTATATAGTTGTATGATAATATTGATTGCGAGAACACAATAGAATAATTAATTGTATGTAGAGGAAAAATAATAATCTACTCACAGTCTGTTTCAAACAGTTAGGCAGAACTAAATGGGAATTTCGTTCTTTTAGGTTGGAAAAGGGACCTTGCTTGGGTTATTTCATTTTTCACGTTGGAATGTCAAAATTTAAAATTCCAACAATGAAACCATGGAAACGACATATGTATATTGACATATGTCAAACTTAAAGTAATTTTCTTACATATTTTAATGACAAAAAATAAATAAATGGGATATTTGTATTAAGAATGACACTAAAAATCAAAATATAAAGAAAATGACATTTTAAAATGATATTAACCTTAACCAAAAAATGTTTGTTGCAAGTATGATTTACAAAGCTTAAACAAAACGGCTGAAAAGCATGATTTAAACGATGAAAGTAACTAGATTGCAAAATCTAGTTCCGCCTAACCGTTTGGAACAGACTTTACTATCAATTTTCAAAATTTTTCCTATTTCGTTCCACACTTTATTTGTTTTCCTAATATTCTTGTAATCAGGATGTGCTAAGTCATACAAAATTAAATGATCCTTTACTGATCTATGATTTTTCTGTTAAATTATCTATTTTCGACATTATTTTCTTAAATATATTCACTCTGTGGTATATAAACCATGAATATCGCGCGGCCTAACGCAACTTGTCGAGTTTGGCCGCCAGTGTTTGGTGATCGCTAGACTGAACGCTGCATTCGGTGGCGTTCTCAGATAGCTGAACGCTTGTATGTGCGTGGTCTCATTGTATTGTATAGGTTGCGTTAGGCCGCTGCCGTATCGCTACCGTGGCCGCCACCGCGGCCGCTTTGGTGTGTGGAATCCTTAACGAGTGCATTAAGTCGTGCGGTTTTAGACTGCTAGAAACAGGCGTGACTGGGCGGCTGGTGGTTCGAGCCTGCTTCGTTGGTGATATTATTCTCCCATTTTCACAATCATTCACCCCTCATCCAGGTGTAGGAGCTTGCCCCCTGGCATCGGCGATTAGCCTCGTTGCAGAAATAAAGGCCGATGTAAAATAAATAATATAATAATAATAATAATAATGTCTTACGAGCTTCACGTGATCTTATAGCTCGAACATAACGTGCCTATTAATACATGGACATAAAATGGAATGAGGAGTTTGTACAAAATTAAATAATTATTAAAAATATATGCTTTAAAATGATAATTTACTTATTTAATACTAAGAGTTTACTCTTTATATTTATCAACCGATAAAATGTTTTAAGAATAGGGGATAGGCTTTGATAGGATGTTAATTTGAAGGCTTAAAAAAATCATTCATTTATGCAGCGAGCGAAAAACACTCCCACTGTTTACAAACTTGGCTGTGACGTCACAGCCTACACAGTCTGTCGTGAACTTATTTGCTTGTATTACTTTTATAGGTTGTGTAAAGTTAGAGTGATTTTAATTAAAATAAAGTTATTCTACATGCTTACCAGATTAAATTTTATATTAAAATATATAAAATATGGAAGATCCAGGGCTCAGTATATTCGAAACATCGAAAATTTTGTTTAGTACCGATGTGCACAAATACTCTATTTAGAACTTCACAAAAACAATTTATTTCATTACCTGGCGAAAAACAAAAGAAAAGGGAGAAAATCATCAATGTTGGGTAAATTGTCACTCTGAGTCCTAACAAAATCTTTATCTGCCATTTTTAATCTGCAATAAATGCGTGAAAAATTGTTTAAAAAACAAATACAAAACTCTCAAACAATACACTATACACACTAGAGATGGCAATAAAAATTAATCTGTCGATTAATTGATCATTTGATTAATTTAAATGTTATAATCGAATTTCGATTAAGTTGGTAAAAAATAATCGAATAATAGATTATGAAATAAAAAAAGAAACATATTCACTCGCCGACAAAAAAATGGGACAGTGTTAATGTTGTATTATAAAGGCTGATATAAAATCATTTAATCGTTTTATTAAAAACATTCCTGTGGCTCCTCAGCCTCCTTATTCGCCTGACTTGAGTCCTTATGACTTTTTCCTCTTCCCAAGATTGAAAAATCAGCTCAAGGGACGTCATTTTGGGACACTCGAAAACATTTAAACGTCCGTAACTAACCAGCTGAAAGCTATTCCAGTATCCGATTTTCAACACTGCTATGAGGATAGGAAGAACCGTCTTCAGCGCTGTGTGGTTTCCCAAGGAAGTTATTTTGAGGGAGACAATATTGAATTGTAATTCTACTCGAATAAAAAATAAATAAATAAATAAATAAAAAAATAAAAAATCAGTCCGGTTAGTGAATTTACACATCTAGTATGTCATGTTGGCATCTTTGGATAGACCTTTTAAAAAGAAACAACTTTTACTTCAACATTGATTTAATATCTTTTACGGTTAAGCTGCATTCAGAGCTCTGTAAATCAACACGTTGTACGCTATGGATAATTTTTAAACGAGGTCATTTGGTATGATCGGACATGCTCGTGCTTTGTCGTTGCTATACTACTGTTGAGCGATATAGTACAAGCTTGTCCGATCATACCAATTGCACTCGTTTAAAAACTATCCATAACGCACAGGGTGTTAATTTACTGAGCTTTGAATGCAGCTTTAACGAAAAATTGTATTCTCTATAATTACTAGAAAATAAAGTATTTTTATTTACAAGTGTTAAAAATGCCTTCCATTTTGATTTAAACACTTCGCATCCCAAAATTCAAATAAATATAATTTGCGTTTTTCTAGATTATTTTGTAATGTAAGTGTTAGGATGAGAGTCCGTGTAATAACTTTGCGTTAAGTTGAAGTACAATTTATTCCGGTTTATTTTAAATATTCTTCTATTACAAATATTATATGAAATTAACACAATTACATTCCACAATATACTTTATTTATACGAAACTGTCAAATACACAGGGGGTGAAACTCTAATGGCAAAACGAAAACCATATTACGTTCCATAACCCAACACGAATAGCGCCCCAGTCGTTATAGCTACGCGCATGGCAGGATGTTGACTGTTACGGCTTTTGTCATTAGCGTCAAAATCTGTAATTAGTGTCAAAATCGTCTTCTGTAATTTTGTAATTTCATTGTTTAATTCGGAAAATGGGTGTTAAATGCTTTGTTTTGGGGTGTGATAGTAGTGAACCTATAAGATATCGCTTTCCAAACCCGAAGACACGTGTGGCTCCAGAATTGTATAAAACGTGGATGAGGAACATTGGAAATCCGAAATTGGATGGCTTGTCCATGGAAGTGTCCATAAATATTAAGTATAAAGCCTGGTTTATAATAGATATGTTATGGAACATAAGCATAAAAATTACACTACTCTCTTTGTTCTGTTTATTACAAACAGATGTTTTGAAGGGTCAAATCTTTTGTTTAATGCATATGCAGTTATGCTATGGGCTTATTATAAACCAGGCTTTAGTAAATATTATGTTATATCTTAGTCTACTTAATAAATAATTATTTCTGCTAGTTATTGTTTTTCTGTTTCTGTATAATTCCTAACTGCTTGTTCTTAATTGTAAACATAATTAAATGTTATTATTAAATGATACAATTGTTATGATTTATTTTGTCTATTTTTAATATTGTTGTCGTTAATAATATTAAAACTCGACAAAATAAATCATAACAATTGTTTCATTTAATAATAACATTTAATTATGCTTACAACTATATCCACTGAAGCATTTGAAATACCCGCGAAAAACCCAACCCTTTCCTCCCCTACCAATTTTAGTTCCATAACCCAACAACTACAGCGCTAATTTGGTTTCAAAAAATATAACGGCAGTTTCGCATCTATTTCCTTCTTTATCTATGAAGAAAAAGTATTCTAACAGTTAGACTAGGACTTGTTTACATCGTTGAATTCAAAATAGAATACACTATCAAATAAGTGAAAATAAAATGTGTGTTCATATTTAAAATAAGAAAGTTGTACAACGTACTTTGAGAACAACTGGTCGAAATAAAAAATTGCTTCACTCATTGATATTTCCCTGTAAAATAGTATTTAATGTCTAACTTAAGCAACCTCGTAGCTTGTATAGTTCTCAAGATAGCAATGGTGAGCAATTTAAAATGAACACCCTGTATACTTTAAGAAAATTAAAATAAATTTAAGCATCTTGTGGAATTTTTCTGAAAACTTTGTGACAGTATTTATGGTGGACTCGGTATATTTCACATAATTTTGTTTTCCATGACCTGTTTTAAATTTTTTAAAATACGTTCAACGGTTTTAATTTTCTCCCCTCGTTTAGGGATTTAATATGTGAAATTATTTGGGGGAAATGTAAAAAATATATAAACATACCTGTTGTGTGCTAGCACTGCCTTCATCGGTATCAAATGGAGGTCGAACTGAACATAGCCTTTGTCCCATTAGAGAATAAGCCATCACCATTATAAATCCTGGAAAGGAAATAACATTAATAAATACTTTTAAAATCCCACACATTAGGAATATGAACATTACGGAAGTATATTTACAGGCGCGGACTGGCAATATTTATCGGCCAGGAAAGTTTTAGCTTCCGACCCCTACACTAAAATTAATCTGTTAACATTTCAATGTCTGGTTATGTTGGCAGGAGATCACCAACGTATGTCATGTCCGATCTCTGACTGTTTGGATACCCATTATTCTTCTTAAATATTTCTTGGCAAAGACTTGTAGTTTACTGGTTAACGTTTCATTAACCAACCATGTCTCACAGGCATATAAAAGTACAAGCCTTACGTTGCTGTTTTTTCCCTTTTGTTAACATTAGTTAGGTATAAATGAAGAGATTACAATGTTTTAAAAATTACATTTATAATTTGATATTTTCTGCTTTAATATAGTTATAAATAATTTCATAAATATCTAGAGAGTTAGTAGCAAGAAGCGTCTGAATATTGGTAGGTAAGGATATTTTTTGGACAAAAAATTTTTGTATTAATAAGTTACGATTGCGAAAATGAATTGGGCATTCAAACAATAAATGGTTCGACTTGCTGACAGACAAATTATCACACGGACAGAAAGGAGACGAAACCATATTAATTCTATGCAGATGATATGGAGAGAAGGTGTGAGTAAATCTAAGCCGGATAAAAGTGCATATAAAATATCTGCTTTGGCGAGAAGGAAACCAAAGCTTTTTAGGAAGAAGAGGTTGAATTTGACCATAGTATGATCCTTTGAACTGTAGAGAAGCTATATATTCTTGTTGCCATTGGTTGTAAATGGAAGATTTGAAGATTGACATAATCTCATTACTATTTAGAGGAATATTTAACAAGGAGACACTTATAGATGCTTCTTTGGCTAGAAGATCGAGTTCGATATTGAACTCAAAATCTGAGTGGCCTTTAATCCAGCATATTTTTATAATTTTGCCGCTGATCGTAAGATCGTTAAGGCATTTAATAACATCATAAATTAGTGAATTCTTTTTCTCAAATCCAGGGAAACTCAATTAACTCAATTATTGGACGGCGCTTTTACAATCAGAAAAAAAATGCAAATTCATTATGAAAATGATTCTTTAATGGCCGGTATTATAAAAGCATAACTTAAGACCCAACTAAATAGTTGTAAACTAAATTTAGTTGATAACTAATATAACAAGTTATTTAATTTCGGTATTATAAATAGAACAGCCAACTAATCAACTAGTTCGCAATTAAAATAATTTAGTCCCAAGATTTACCGACCGAACGTTAGTATACAACTGACCGGTAGATGTCTATTCTATATTTCGCGGTTTTTCTGTTGTAGCTTTAACAGTTTAACGTTTATAACCTATAATTTTGACAGTGAAAAAGAATTCGTAGAAGTTAAAAAGCATTCAAATGAAAAAAAAAAAAAAATGGGATTGAGGCAAAAATTATACAGAAATTGAAAAAGAACAATTAATAGATATAATGTAATATAAGTACTTTAAGGACTTTATTTAATTATCAATTAATTCAAAAATAGACAAAACAGTATCTTTTGAAAACCGAAATCTGTGTTTAAATTGTTCATCATTATAATAATTAAAGGGGTGTCTTCTTTCAAGAAATTCTCTAGGCTGACGTATTCTTGAATTTTCATCATTATTACTGTCAAAAATAATGTTTACGGATGGTAATGATACACTACTGACAAATAATACTGATGACCTAACTTGAAAATTTTGTGTTGTTTATATATATAAATCTATTCATATGTAGTTTTTTTATGTACAATATTATTACTTACTTTGCAGTTATTAATTATCAAATATATATTTTAGTATAAATAGTAAAAACAAGTTATTTCAATGTAAACAAAATGCTAACTATTTAAATGAAATACAAATATAGTTGCCAACTATAATTTAGTACCCAGAAAATCTGTCAACTAATTTAGTTTGTAGATTTAGTTGGTAACTTTTTTAAAACAAATTTTATAATACCGAAATCTATGGGTTAATTTTTAACTCTTAAGTAAAATTTAGTAGCAAACTATTTTGCTTTATAATACTGGCCATTAGTATTCTAAACTCAACTTTAATGCTACCATTTTCGCATTGTAGATAAACATATTATCCGGGAGTTTAAATTTTAGACTAAAATTGCTCTGGAGATCTAAAACGGCGCAACCTACGCCATTGGTTGATTTTGATCCGTCAGTATATATATATATATGGTGTGCATTTGGCCATTTTCATTTTACCTTATTCAAAACTGATAGGTCATTTCCTAATAATTTGAAGAAGATATCTGGATCATATTATGATTATTAATGAAATAATTATTTGGTAATATGTCTCTCCTTTTGTTCTGTATTGCTCTCCGTAGACATTTCAGAATCTTGAAATCTGAATCTCGCATCCGGTGGGATCTTCGATTATAGTAGAGATGATAAAACATCGCTCACATCAAAACTACGGCACGTAATGGCCAAACCGGTTGGGAGGTACTGACAGATAGATTAGTCAACACTACTGCGCAAGCGCCGCTTAACAATGGCAACTGAGTTTCAATTGCCAACCTATCCGAACTTGAAAAAAATAGCCCGCGTATTAAATGATCGATACTAGAGATGGGAATTTCGGCTCAGTTTGCGGAACCGGATCAGTGGAGATCGTTCAGTTTGTTGAGCCGGTTCATTGATCCGGCTCAGTGATCCGGTTAAGTAAACATGTTTCCAAAACACAGGACGGTCGTTAGTTCGTAGGTAGAAAGTCGCTTAGAGCTGGTTCTTGCAATATATGAACTGTAAACATGATCCCGAGACACAGGTCGGTCAGTCGTTCGGTCGTAGGTAGAACGTCGCTAAGAGCCGGCTCTTGCTTAGACCCGGTCAGTTATCGGTCGTTCGCTGGTAGGTAGAACGTCGCTTAGTGCCGGCTCTTGCTTAGACCCGGTCAGTTGTCGGTCGTTCGCTCGTAGGTAGAACGTCGCTAAGAGCCGGCTCTTGCTTAGACCCGGTCAGTTATCGGTCGTTCGCTCGTAGGTAGAACGTCGCTTAGTGCCGGCTCTTGCTTAGACCCGGTCAGTTGTCGGTCGTTTGCTCGTAGGTAGAACGTCGCTTAGCCCCGGTTCTTATCTATCATTTTTGAAACAAACAATTCACTTTATGTAGCTACTGTAATTAAACCAGATGTGTTAAGTTTATGGCGATGTTTATTGCCCTTATAAATCGGACATCTGGGATTTGGGCAATATTTTTAATATTTTTATATAGTATGGTTGTAAGAAAATATAGACTAAGCCTATTAGTTTCAAATAAACTGCCCTACAAATTGATGACAAAATACACTTTATGATAATACATTACAAGCCGAGTTCTCGCGAAGTTCAATATGACATCGATCCAGATCCGGATCACTGCTCACAATCGCCCGACCAATCGTATCCTTGAAACTTGAAACTATACAGTGAACCGTGAGCCGGCTCATTTCAATTTGGTGAACCGTGTCACTTCGGTCAGTGTACTGAGCCGGCTCAGCGAGCCGGTTCGTTCATGAATACTATTGCTTTCCAGAATATTGATCAATTCTCCTGGGACGATCCGTATAATTCGAACGACTATATTTATCCTTATATTTTTCCTGGGGAATATTTAATAGAATTATGCATACATATACCTCAGTTTTATTATTTTTTTTATTCACAGAAACTACTTTTAGCCCAGGTTTAGTAATTCTATGTACATACAAATGAAATTTTTAATAGCAAAAATAAAATATGACCTACATTGAAGCAGCGACTGAAGATGAGAAGGGTACGTATTTTTATCGTCTTGGTTTATTAATGCATTGTTAAATTTCTTTGTGCTGTATTGTTGTTATTAATTCATTGTACTGCTAACTAAATTAATGTGGACTGGGCTAGTCATAGTTCAACCTACACCAACCCTCGTTATTTCTTTTTATACATTATAAAAGATTCTAAGCATCTTAATAAAGTTGTACTGAAATTCTATGAATACTTATATCAAAGGATGGATCCATAAGACATTGTTTAAAAGCAGTGGCGTGTAGTTCATATGTGCAGGGTGGGCACTGCTAAAACTCTATTAGTGTGTATAACAGGGGCGTACACCAGGGGATGTTCCTCGGATTTGGACCCCCCTCAGGAATAAAAAAATCATATATTTATTTAATGAAAACTAAGCAATTGAAAATAAAAATTACTTTTTTATTAATAAAAATTAAATTGTAATCAAAATTAAAATATAAACAAACACCTCTCAGTAGAAAAAAAAAATCTGTATTATTTTACGGAATTTTTTGAATCCCCCCCCCCCCCCCTCCAGGCCAATTGTGTGCACGCCTGGTGTACATGTACAGAGTTAGGAATTGTTAATTTTGTTGTATTTTTCATGATAATATCATCTAAAACATTTCTTGTCCGTGTGAATTTTCACGCATTTAAGGATTTTATAGGTATTTAATAAGTGTAAGAAGCCAACATAATGCTGGATGTCTAGGAATATTTCGACCCATCCTACGAAGATCGTCGTAACTCAATATTTTAATTTTTTGACTTAAAATAAGTTAAATATTAGAATACACGATATTCTTCGTGTGAAAAAATATATATTTCTCACAAAACTGTACGATTTGCTACCAAAATTATAGTTTTGTGAGATACGAATTTTTTCATGGTAAGATTATAAGATATTCTAATATAACTTACATAATTTAAAAAATATTTTTTTCAACTACAAAAATATCGAAAAATTAATTTAATCAAAAATTTCTGGTGAACTATTCCGGTTTCCATCAATATACATTATTGAGATTTTTTTTTTTAGATCATCTCCTGTGAGAAAGAGTGGGGGTCAAAAGTTTTTTCACATATTTTTGGCGGGAATTCCATAAAATAAAAATACTTTTGAATTTAAAACAAAAATTTTCTTATTTATCCACAAAAAAACTCCATATTAGTAAGGAGACCAGACGTCCCGGTTTGGCCGGGACAGTCCCGGTTTTGCATCATTTGTGTCCCGGTTTAGAATTCCAAAAAAATAAACTTCACGAACCTAATTTTTTTTAATATCCCGCAAGCCTTCAAAATATTACATTATTTACAAATATGTTTATCAAATATTTTACAAGCTAGATAAACGAATTTTCAAATAAAAACAAAGTTATTTAAACATCAAGAAATGAAATTTATCGGTTCTAAATTATCGGATATGATCGATCATTATGTTGAGGAGGGTTTACTAGATTCAAACACATTCTATCAGACGGTTGATGCATTCTTTAGCACATCTTTAAATTATTTAGAAAAATGGACAAACTGTTTCCAATTTGGATTCATATTTCAATGGGTTTTACTGAAAGCAATACCAACATGGAATGATGATACAAAATCAAGAGCAGTGCCGCAACTACATAAATTGGCGCCTGGTGCGTAAAAATACTTGGCGCACCCCCCCCCCCCTCTCTAATTACATACGCAATTTTTAAAATTTTATGGTAGGGTGATTGCATCAGTAAGGGAACCTTTAAGACATTTACTTACATTGTTTTCTTCACCAAAATGTTATGTAAGATATTTACTTTATCATATTTTATCGAGAATCCTTAAAATCTTACTATTTTATTTTGATGCAAGTGGAAATAAAAGAATAACTTAGAAAAATAAAAAACATAACTTTATTCATAAAAATCACAAAATCATCAGTAAAGGAACACTTACTCCTAATAAAGGAACTATCTTATTACCAGTAAAGGAGCATACAAAAATATATATTATAAAGTCACTTTTTGACAATAAATTTATAAAAAAAAAAAAAATAAAAAAACATCCGTTGGTATATTTTTTGGTTTAGTTTTAACCTTTTTCTTTAGTTTGGTTTAAATTGCAATATTAACGATTATATTAACAAATTATGTTACAAATCTTTTCATAAACTCAAAAATCAGGATAATCAACTAATATAAAAACGGACAAAATATAAACTCTAGGTCAATGAAACACAAAAGGGCTAAAGAAATATTATATTTCATAACTGAATATCGGAATAAATAAATAAATATATATTTAATGACAAAAAAAATGGGATATTTGAACAACAAATAATAAATATTTTGGTATTTTATTAATATATTATATAATCACTTTAACGGAATGGAAAATTAAATAAATTGTGAAAAACTTTTTTGGCTTTTAACTGTGAGAATTCGTTAATTAAGTCTTTATAATTTAATGACTGCGCTATAGTATTTTCTATTGATATTAAAGCTAAATTTTACCATCTATCTTGGCCCATAGTAGAACGCAAATAATTTTTTATTAACGTTAATTTACTAAAACTGCGTTCATTCGAAGCAACAGTTACAGGAAACGTTAAAAATATACGAAATATTAGGGTACACATCTTTTAAATCGCAAGTGTGGATCACTTCTAATAATTGCATTGAAGTGGCTGTTGTACAGTCATCAATTAATGATCTTGCCTGCCATTTGAAACTTTCGATTATGAAATCAATTTTGTGTTGATTATAGTTTGTTAATATAAAAAATAATAATAAAAAAAATAAAATTTGGCCATTTGGCGCCCCTATGACCCCGCGCCTGGTGCGGCGGCACCGCTCGCACCACCCTTGTTGCGGCACTGATCAAGAGGCTTGGTGAATATTTATTCACCAAGGGGATATTTCAGGGCATAAATTCTCCGCAATTGATGAAGAATTGCTATTTACGAAAATAACGAGGATAAAGAAATTTTTGGAAGAAAACTCAAATGAGGATGAATTTAAAACTGACAGCGCAACAAATAAGTGGAAAAAAGTTTTCAGTCATTTTGATGAGAATTCTATCCCTTGTCAGTATACAAAGCTAATCGTCGAATTTGCTTTCAGTGTTCCAGCAACCAATAGTCTAATTGAAAGAGTATTCAGTCTTGTAATTTTTTTTTTGACAAAAGAAAAAAGTAGGATGCATGTCAATAAATTAAAAGCAGTCATCGCAATAAAAGTAAATTCGAAAGTTGTTTGGATTTCTATGACAAAATATCCAAGAATAAAGTTTTGCTGGAAAAAATTCACAAATCCAAAAGTATTCGTAGAAGTAAAATTGTTTGTAATTATTAATTTTTTTATCTGTGGCTTATGAATAAATAATTTGATAAAACGAATTTTTTTATTTGTCCCGGTTTATGATTTTCAAAATCTGGTCACCTTACATATTAGTTATCCACATTCTTCGAAAAAATTATCTGATGGAAAGTTACTGTTGAACTATTCCGATTCCTATCAATTTTCATGATAGAGATTTATTTCAGATTTTTAGATCAACCCCTCTGGGAAATAGGGTGGGGGAAAAAAGTTTTTTGACACATTTTTGGCGAGAACACCATAAAAAAAAAGATATTTCAAAAATAAAAATTTGTAGGTTGCTCCACGCATTAAGAGTTTTTATTTGATACCCCACTCAAAATTATAAAAAAAAAATCATTTTTTGATTAAATACATATTTGTTTATATTTATCTCGCATTGTATTTATTGTACTCTCAGTATTTTTCCTATATGGGGGTCAAAGAGTTGTATAAGCATGCTAAATTTAACTTTCTATGATCAGCCGTTTGGCTACAATTTCTACCATACAGACAGTCAGATAGACAGACACATGCGTGACGTTACAAAGTTTTTTTGGAGGTCATACCTACAAGACCCTAAAAAAAGAAAATATTATTCAACAACATAAGATATCCAGCATTCGGCCACTTTCCAGATACCTATGAAAATCCATACTTTACATCACTTTTTTGATAATGCATCGAAATCGATTACAGCCATATTCACTGTTACTAATGACTGGCAACCATCACAGGAAAGGTACTAAAATGCTGATCCCATTTCCGCATGAAGGGTTTCGGTGGTTTCCGACAGAGGCGCCACTCATATCCGCGGCTAACGTAAAGCGTAATTAGCAAAACCATTACTAAATGAATATTATATTAGTACAGCGAGATTTTTAGGTAGCATTTTTAAACCTCTGCTTTAGGATAGAAAATGTGTCGGAGAAAAGAAAGTAAAATTCATTCGGATTTAAGGATTTAAGATGGATTTATTGAATGTGTAGGAAGAGTCGTATTTTAAGGGGTTTATTTTTGTAGTATGTTTAAGTTCAAAGGGTGAAGAACTGTGTCAATATTTTGGGAAACACAAGAGCAAATATTTACAGTATATAAAATGAGCTAGTTTGAATAGATCGAGGCCAGTTATTTTTTACTGCAAAGATTTTGTGACAACAATTTTAATATAGTTTTTCGAAATCGTGGATTATCTACCCCCTACTACAGTGACTGTATAAAGACAGTGTGGCCATACGATGGTCTCATTTTCTATTGGTCGAGCTGAAGTCCGCCATATTTCTTCCAACTTTGTTACAGATTATATATGGTTTACATGTGTTTAGCTTGCGTTTCATCAGATTTTAGTGATATTTTCAAATAATATACGTATATTTAGACGTTTAATAGTGAATATTGTTGTGTTTGTGATGAGTAATGAGTAATGTAGATAATGTAAACTGTGCACATATTTTAAATTGTCACAAATTAAAATTAAAAATAATGAAATGTTTTGTTATGTTTAGGTTTAAAATTGCTGGGAAAAAAAGGCTAAATGAACATAAAAAACATTATGCCAGTAAATCAATTGATGGCTTCACAATTATAAGAAGTATTTACTTTAAATAAGTTTAATGTTATTCCATGCTGATTTCATTTTATTTTTCACCTGACCATAATTTTAGTTGAATAAATGCATAATTGATAATACATATATATCAGTTTTCTTTATTAATATATCATTTATACCATGAGTTCAAAAAGAAATTGCATAAGGGTTGGCTATGAAAAATAAAAGTAATGTCAACAGAAAGCTTTTGAATTAATTTACTGTCTGATTTAATTAAATCACTCTTGTTGTGATAAGTTATTTATTGTTATATAAAGCTTGTAGTATACATTATTTTATTTTTCCATAGCCAACTCTTATGTAATTTCTTTTTGAACTCAGGGTATATAACATGTTCTGCTTATTCTTTTTTAATATGAAAATATCCTATTTTTTTTTTTTATATATATATATATAAACATGCGTTTTCCCAAATATTAGAGAAATGTTGGGTTCTCTAATTTTTATAGAACCTTATCATCATCTTTTTATTCTAATTCTAATGTCCTGTTTGAACTTGTTTTCTTAAATTTAAAATATTCAAATTAAAATGTTACTCCCGTTTTTATAAAAAAAAATGTTTTAGTTTTTATAGGTCCTCAAATAAAATTATAAAATAATAAAAACATATCTCTTTTATTTTCTTTCATGTCCTTTTTTAAGAATTTTTTTCATTTGTTTTCTTTTTATGTTGCAAACATTTCAAAAAAATACCTTCATCGGTAGGCAATTTTAATATTTATCTTAATAAATGTTGACTTATATACATGTTTTTTCTTAACAATAAATTGATATTCACATATATATATATAAACATAAATACGTAAAACTATTAAAAATTTTAAGAAATATTATAATATATTAGGATATATTAACATTTATTCCATATAACCCAATACAAATCTGGAATAAACATGGCGGCTACAGTTCATATGGCCACACTGTCTTTATACAGTCACTGTACCCCCTACCCCCTTTTAAACCCACATAATAAGTTTATATAGCCCCTGATATTAAGTCAAGTTTTATAAAAACAGTCCTATGGCCGGTTTCATAAAGCAATGCTAAATTTTAGCAACTCTGTTAAATTTTAATTTCGTTGTTAAGTACAATTTTGCGTTCCATAAAGCAATGTTAAATTTAACAAAGAATTAAACCCTCTGCTATTTTAGCATAGGTCTGAGGCTGTGTTAAATATTTAACTTTGCACTGATACCATAGTTTTAATAATTTTTGTATCAAATACTTAAATTTAATATAAAGAAAATAGAAAAGATAAGTTAAAATAAATATTTTTACATAGAAAATTTCATATATTGGAAGACGTGTGTATAAGTTTTATTAATATTTAATAATATTATAGATTATAACCTCTTTAAATTGTTTTTCTTTTCCAGCAAATTATTTGCCGAGCCATGAGATTAATTTTTAGACATTGCACCTTATTCCTCGTTCGCGTATATTAAATGACTCTCTTTTAATTTATTGGGCGATTACGGAATCTCTGTAGTTGGTTATTAAATCCTTTACTCAATCCATACACTAACTCTGAATAGAACTGCAACACAGCACACATATTGATAAGAAATACCATAGAAAGATCGTTCCAAGTATTAAAACGACGATTTCCATGTTTGTCTATGGGATTAGGAATAAAAATGGACACAAGTCGTGCAGTAATAATTTCATGTTGTGTTTTACATAATATGACAATGTTATTTAAAGACGAAACTCCACCTATTGCAGAAGAAATTCAAATACTTGGAGACGCCTCTGATGCAGTTCCACTTGGACCAAACAGAAATTTACTAAACAATACTGCTGCAATAACTTCAAATTTTAACACCGTTTTTACTAGGTTATAAGAGAAAAATAATTTTCTTTTCTTTTTCGTAATATCTATTTTTTATTACATGCAATATAAAGAAATAAAGAATGTTCTAAATTATTTTCCACATAAAATCACGTGTTACATCTTTTTTCTACATTAAAAAATGTTACGAAATAATATAGAAATTGATTTTTACCGACCGCCAACATATATAAGGGAGGTATTGTGATCATATCGATTTTGACGTTTCGAGATTTCGATGGATCTCCACGAATTGAGGTCCCTACATAACGTTTTGACTATTTTTAGCATGATGTCTGTCGGTCTGTCTGTCCGTCCGTCCGTCCGTCTCTCTGTCTGTGTACACGTGCAGAGCAAATTCGGCTGAAAGGATTTTTATGAAACTTCATATTTAAGCTTCTGCCATCAATGGCACGAGTTGATCAACTTTTCTCGTCTCGATTTTAAGATTTTTGCGAATATTTCACAACAGAAAAATATTTAGAAAAAAATTATTGAACAAAAGTTACTATAAAAGCAATAACTAACAACTTTTATTTGAGACGTTTTTTGATCAAACGAAAAAATGTTTCCAAATTTTTCCTTAATAGTTTTAGGTCATTACAGACCAAACATTAATTTTTTCTAGACAAAACAAGGTGTGAGAATTCCAAAAATTCAAACCTCAAGTCTCTATTTCTTACCTTTTATGAGAAATGAATTTTTTTAAATTCCAAAAAAAAATCAAAATTTTCCCTAATAGTTTTAGGTCATTACGGACCAAACATTATATTTTTCTAGACAAAACAAGGTGTGAGAATTCCAAAAATTCAAACCTCAACTCTCTATTTCTTACCTTTTTTGAAATAGGAATTTTTAAAATTACAAAAAGTTTCAAAATTTTCCCTAATAGTTTTAGGTCATTACGGACCAAACATTATATTTTTCTAGACAAAACAAGGTGTGAGAATTCCAAAAATTCAAATCTCAAGTCTCTATTTCTTACCTTTTTTGAGATATGAATTTTTAAAATTACAAAAAGTTTCAAAATTTTCCCTAATAGTTTTAGGTCATTACGGACCAAACATTATATTTTTCTAGACAAAACAAGGTGTGAGAATTCCAAAAATTTAAATCTCAAGTCTCTATTTCTTACCTTTTTTGAGATATGAATTTTTAAAATTACAAAAAGTTTCAAAATTTTCCCTAATAGTTTTAGGTCATTACGGACCAAACATTATATTTTTCTAGACAGAACAAGGTGTGAGAATTCCAAAAATTCAAACCTCAATTCTCTATTTCTTACCTTTTTTGAAATAGGAATTTTTAAAATTACAAAAAGTTTCAAAATTTTCCCTAATAGTTTTAGGTCATTACGGACCAAACATTATATTTTTCTAGACAAAACAAGGTGTGAGAATTCCAAAAATTCAAATCTCAAGTCTCTATTTCTTACCTTTTTTGAGATATGAATTTTTAAAATTACAAAAAGTTTCAAAATTTTCCCTAATAGTTTTAGGTCATTACGGACCAAACATTATATTTTTCTAGACAAAACAAGGTGTGAGAATTCCAAAAATTTAAATCTCAAGTCTCTATTTCTTACCTTTTTTGAGATATGAATTTTTAAAATTACAAAAAGTTTCAAAATTTTCCCTAATAGTTTTAGGTCATTACGGACCAAACATTATATTTTTCTAGACAAAACAAGGTGTGAGAATTCCAAAAATTCAAATCTCAAGTCTCTATTTCTTACCTTTTTTGAGATATGAATTTTTAAAATTACAAAAAGTTTCAAAATTTTCCCTAATAGTTTTAGGTCATTACGGACCAAACATTATATTTTTCTAGACAAAACAAGGTGTGAGAATTCCAAAAATTTAAATCTCAAGTCTCTATTTCTTACCTTTTTTGAGATATGAATTTTTAAAATTACAAAACAATCAAAATTTTCAATAGTTTTAGGTCATTACGGACCAAACATTATATTTTTCTAAACAAAACAAGGTGTGCGAATTCCAAAAATTCAAACGTCAAATCTGTCTTACCTTTTTTGAGACATGAATTTTTAAAATTACAAAAAAAAATCAAAATTTTCAATAGTTTTAGGTCATTACGGACCAAACATTAATTTTTTCTAGACAAAACAAGGTGTAAGAAGTCCAAAAATTCAAACCTCAAGTCTCTACCTCTTACCATTTTTGAGATATGAATTTTTGAAATTTACAAAATAAAATCAAAATTTTACCAATTAGTTTCAGGTCATTACGGACCAAATATTAGAGAAAAAACATCGTAAAACTAAATTTTTTAAAGATTTAAACCTTAGGTCTCTATTTCTTACCATTTCTGAGATATAGTTTTTGATTTAATACCCAAATTTCCAAAAATAACTACACTTTCACGAGACCCCATATATTCAATGTTAAAATACGTACAAAAAATAACTTATAAGAAAGACATTTTAATGTTATCTCGATGTTTTGTTTACCACAAATGAATTAGTATGGGATTAAAAAAATAATTAATCCTCTTAAATAAGTTGATAAGGAAATTTTATTTTTATATCATTAGCAGGAATTACGTAAACATTTATGCGACGAAACCTGTTTATCTGAAAAAATATATAAACTGGGAATTTTCATAGTTTACAGGATTTCGTAGGCAGGGCTGATATTAAAAATATTTGAGAAGATAACATTCAAAATATGATTTATCACAGTAATACAGTTTTGAAATTATGTAGAAAACATTACAAACCAATTTGCAACAAGTTTGGAACCTAATTTTATGACCTAATTATTTTTAAAGTCCCAAACAATTAATTCAAATATGTTATTAAAATTTTAAAGCGCTAAATTACGTAAAATCGATATTTAGATTTGACAAAAATCACGTTTTTCATGAACTAAGTGGACAAATAATGGCTTAAATTGACAAAATAAGGATTAAATTTGATTTGAATGTTTATTATAATGTTTATATGTTTATGTTTGTTAATATGGATCTTACTAGCATTAGCTAAATAAATAAACTATTATTATTATTAACAAACATAGGTTTACATTATTTTATTTATTCTTTTTTTAATATTATTATGTATTTATCATTTTTTTAAATATGGAAATGCCAACTTTAATTTTCCAAACAATCATATCTCAAAAACGGTAAGAGATAGAGACCTGCGGTTTGAAATTCTCAGACTTTAAATAGTTTAGAAAAAAATTGAAGATTTAGTGGCTAGCACACAACTTTATTAATAGGCCATCAAATAAAATTGTCGAAAGGTATCAAAAATTGGAAATTACAAAATTTATGTGAAGTGTGAATTTTCACGACATTTCAGGGTTTCACAGGTATTGTAAGTGAATGATGATTATTTGGGATGCCAAAATAAATTTTATGTTAAAATATTTTTTTTGTTAATTTTAATTCGAATGGCTAATACCATTATTTAGGTTTCTAAATATGTGCAGTATTTTTTTTTATATACATAGCAAGTTTCATTAAGATTTTGAAAATTGCATAACCCCAGCCTGTCTCAATTTTTTCATACTTACATGTAACGTTTCCATGGTTATGATAAATAATATCTCTGTTAGAAAATATTAGGCCAAGTTATTTCTACTCTGCTGCTAGAATGTATTTTATACAAGTACTTTATGATGGCGGTCGGTCCTGTGGTGGCCACAGCTGATTTTTATTGAAAAATAATGCTTGACAGTAAATAATTCGAAGGGTTACTAAGGTTATAGTAAGCCTGTTTGCCGTTTCAGACAACTGTGAAGTTGATAGTCATACCAATCTACTTAATAAAAACCCTAAACTGAACACAGTACTGAAATTACTTAACACGATGTTAAATCTGATACTATTTCTTTATGAAACGTTGTTAAATTTTAACAACGTGTTATTTTAGCATCGTGTTAGCTAACACAGGATTTAGCATTTGTTTATGAAACCGGGCACTAGAGAAATAAATTTAGGAGACAATACGTCCCAGTGTTTTAATACAATATAATTATTGCATAACATACATATTATATTCAGTAGATATAAGACGCATAATTTAGACACAATCAGATATACGAGATTTAGAGGACATTAAATCTGCAATAGATGCAAACACTACTTCATAGTAGAGTATAGAGTACATAGATACCTTTGAGGCATACAGAAACTGCCTTTTATTGTTCAACTATAAATGTGATAGTGAAACTTCAATTCAATTATCACTTCTATATTAAATAATGCAGGGTGTTTGTTTGAAACGTCGCACCTCGAATAATTCCTTTATTTTAAGAAATACAAAAAATTCTTCAAAAAAAAAAAGTTAAACTAAATAAAAGGGCCACTTAAGCGGGTCTATTCTGTATCTTAAAAAGTTAAAAATTAACCTCAAGGTCGAAGTTAAAAAATTTTAACCACGCTTTACAATATTTTGTTATTCTGTAACTCTATGGCGTTGAAATTTAAACCTCGATGTGGTTAATTCAGTAGGTTATATTTGGAATTTTAACTCCAGCCAAATACATGGTGTTAACTTTTAACCACCTGTAGTTCTAACCTCTAAACGTCAAATAGCCAGGAAAAATCCATTTTTAGAATTAATTATGGCAAGTCTGTTTATTTTAAACCAATTATTAATAAAACAAATTGAACAAAAAGAGGTTAATAAGTGAAAAATTACTATAGGTGAATAAAAAATATATATAAATGCTTTTTAGGAGATCAGTTCGAATTAAACAAAAGCAACTGGGTGATATGAGAGACCCTTTTAATGGAATATTTTAAAATATTTTCATTTTTCTAAAACTTACGAAATATTTCGTTTTACGTGTTGTTTTTTTTTTTTTTTAATCCGAGATGAATCAAAAGATTTCCCGTTTCCCGATAAATTGCAAGTAAATATTGAAAACTTTGAAACTGTGATATATTTATAAATTTTAAGTTTTCTGTTTAAAAATAAAAATAAGGTAAATATAACCTGAAAATAAAAGTATCTTAATATAGAAGAAAGAAAGAAAATATTGATACATTTGCATGTTATGGTAATATTATTATATTATTTACTTTCTGCACCCATAATTATTTATGTATAAATATTGTACATTTCCGCAATATAGATTTATTATATTTGATCGTTGTTCATTCAATATTCAGCCATAACACTTGTTTACATTAAATCCACAATTACACAAGCAAAATACCTTCTCTTGTAAATAATTTCACAACATACTTTTAACCATAAGGTTAAAAAGTTAGAACTTAACGCTTGGGTTATAACCTGAGATACAGAATAAGAAACAAGGTTAAAATTTTAACGCCTAGTTAAAATGTTACTATTTAACTATCATTTTTAACCAAATCTTTTTAACCACAAAAGATACAGAATAGACCCGAAGGACTGTAATAAGAATTCTACATCACTTCCGGAAACGAAATTTGTTTCAACTTTTTATCTAGCATGGGGTTTCGGTACTTTATTTATTTTATTTTTTTTAAAGCACATTAAATCAGCTTTACAAGGATATCAAAATATCATACTTTAATTTTAATCAATTCAAAATGGCGACCATTTATTTACAAATAATAAATAACATAAATCGTATTAAGTTAAACATAGCAAGCTTTAAAAATGATTCTGTTACATAAAAAGACCAAATAAAACTTGCAAATTTTCTTGCCTGTTACTACGAGTTTGATATTAAAGGTGATAACATCAAATCGCATGTAATTATGTCTTACGTACGTTATTCAAATGAAGAAATGACAAATATGGTTCTGACATTCGGGGAATGTCAAATAAATTATGTTAGGGCCCAGCAACTCTACTAAGAAAGGTATCCTGAAGGTAAAGGTTAGAAGAATTAGAACATAGTTTAAGAACAGCCATCAGGGAAATTCAAGAGTATATCGTTCTAAATTTAATGTAGAGTTTTTATTACGAATGAGAAAATATGTGGATAACAACGGCGGTCATATTGAACATTTGTAAATTTTCCTTAGTTTATTACTAACTTTAGTCATATTTTGTTTTATTGTTTTTCCTAGTTACATAATGTTATATCATTTTATAATTTAGTTTCTACGATTTTTATGATATAGTCGGATTGCTGGTAGGTGACTGTTCGTTGCAACAAGTATCGATATACAATACTATATGTTTTCTTTGTCTATATCATTATAATTATTTGCATACCCATAGTAACGTATAGTGACGCAAGTTGACAACTAACCTAACAAATTATTTGAATAAAAAACAAAGCATTAGAAAGAAACGGCATGATTCGTAGATATCTTTTCTAATTAGAGCACGAAAATAAATTCACAGCAGTACTCAAACAAGTAAAATTATTAATTTTAAGGTAATAATTATAAATAAGGATAAACTTATACTCATACGTAAATTTTGGATTATAATTTGTTGTTCAATTAAATTAAATTTGTATGTTTCCCCTAAGTACAAAGTAATAAAATATTAAGTAAAAATATATTTATTCATATAATATATTGCTACAAGTTGTATTTAAATGGTTATTTTTATTTAAAAAAAATTAGTCACTGTAATGCATGATATCGTCGTCATCTGAACTATCGCTGTCATTTCTTGTATTTATTATTATTGGATTAATATCATTAACAATTCTTTCCCTTTCCCACCATTAATTTACTAAATTTTCGATTTTTTTAAGTGATTTTGCCCAAGTTTCACAACTAATTTGATCACAGGCTACTTGCCACATTTACAAAACTTCGTTATCACTATATCCGTTTTGACCAATATGTCTATCATAATAATTTTTTGTTATACCCCAAATTAGTTTAATGGGGTTCAAACTGGCAGTGATAAGGAGGTAATCCTAGTACTTCAAATCCTAGTAGTTATTAAAATTAAAGTATGGTATTTTGATATCCTTGTAAAGCTGTAATGTACTTTTAAGAAAAAAAAAATAAATAAATAAATAAAGTACCGATTCCCTAAGTTGGATAAAAAGTTGAAACAATTTCCGCTGAAACCGGAAGTGATGCAGAATTCTTTTATATTCCTTAAGTGGGCCTTTTTATCTACTTTAACTTTTGTGCTGAAGAATTTTTTGTGTCTCTGCTGTATATTATAATAACTTAGAAACTCCTAAATGACAATAATCTAGCACTGAAGTCAAAGACGAGTATCAAACAGGGAATGGGAGGCAGTGAACTATAGTAGAAAAGGTACGTGATGAGAATGAAAGAGGGAATGATGGTAAAGATTATCTGAAAAAAAGGCGAATATCAGACTAATAATAGATTAGACACTTAACAGAGCTATAAGGACGACTTTTATGTATGAGGCTAATAGTTAACTTGACTGACAGTACCCAAAGAAAGAAAGACAGTTAAAATAAATCTATTTAAAAAAAGTTAGTTTTCTCTTGTTATTGATCTGTGCTTCATCCTTTTGTTACTTTTTTGCTTTTCATTATCTTGCGAAACATAAAAAGAAACATTTACAACAGATGACAATCATTATAATTACAGGGCATGCGCAACTATTACTATTTTAGAAAAAAGCATTGTACTTTAAAACCCTTTAACTGGTAACGACAAGTTCAGTTCGTCAAAGGTTTTTTGTGTCCAAATCAGTAATGACGAACTTCACTCATCCTCACGAAAATTCAAACTTTTGCTTAAACATTAATTTAGAAAAAACTGTTACCCTGTAACACAATAGTCATAGAAGTGTTACGGAATAATTGGACTCGATTCACTACGTAAAGAACACTATGAACTAATTTATATCGAATAACCACAACCAATATATTAAAGGATACATAATCTTCAGCTGTGCAGAGTAGTTTATTGAGTACATTGGGGTTTCTGTTACGAGAACTCTATTCTTTTCCCTTGGGGATTTGTTTTCTTCCAGAATTTAGGGCAATAGAAGCGAGGTGACTGGCGTCGTATAAAAATTTAGGCCGCACATAGACAGTGGTAATTACAGGACCACCCTGCATAGTCACATCTACCTCTAGACTGGGCTGGCGGCCTTCTACCTTGCCCGGGACAGCTGGTAGCCGCTGGAGTCACGTCACAGTGACTACGGACTTCATATTTTTCCCCATTTAGGTTTTTTTAGCGACCGACCAGAGAACTGAGCGGACTCTGGCATACGCCAACTATATAACGCTGGAGTCTGGCCGTAATACACAGTAGTAGCCATTGCATTTTTAACATAAATGGCAAAGACGTAATTAATGTAACGTCTTTTAAGTAACTGATGGCATATTGTCCTACAACAGTTCGTTTAATGATATCAAAGAATATCCCCAAGAATACGAGGCCTTCGGTTCTCTAAAAACATTTACATGGAGCTGTCGAGATTTACAGCTAAAAACGAAAACAATGACAGCTGTTCGTTCTGTACTTCTCTACAGTAGTGAATCATGTGTCTATCTGCACTCTCTGATTCTTCTTCGGACTGTACCGATAACAATGCAGTCATATAACACAGATTGGGAGCATGCGCCTTGTTGTGATGACAACAACACCTCCAAAGACGTAGTTGACTATTATAAGACGAATTATTATTAATTCAACAATTTTCCAGCAATAATTGCAAGAAATGCAAGTAAATTAGGCCTGCTATACTCTCAGTGGCAAATATTCCTTTCCTCTTCATGTGGTTTTGGCTTCAAAACATTGAATGTTAAAGTATAGTCTATAGCAGTGTTTCTCAAACAAAAACGCACCGCGGACCAATAAAATGTTTATATTTCTAACGCGGACCACTAATAATAATTATTGGTTAATTTTTTGCAAGAAAACAAATGTATTTAATGTGCTACTAAATACATTTATTCTATTTGTAGAAAATCACAGAAAGTTTACAGAAAATAAACAAAATGTAAATTATTTACACAAAAAATGTGCATAAAAAATAACAAAAAAATTGATGTGAAGTGTGAATTTTCACACATTTCTGGGTTTTGCAGGTATTTTGTAACTGAATGATGATTATTTGGGATGCCAAAACAAATTTTATGTCAAAATATTTTTTTATGAATTTTAATTCGAATTTAAGTTTCTAAATATATGCAGTATTTTTTTATATAGCAAAGTTCATTAAGATTTTGAAAATTGCGCCTATGGCTTCCATTGGTTGCTTAAATCATAAGCCCCGCCCTCTGATTTCGTCAAACATAGAATTAAATTATAATTTCAACACTTTCCACTAGTTATTAAATTTACGTTTTTAAAAATTAAATGCAACATTTACCAAATATAACTAGAATTTTGACAAAATAATTTAAACAAAATAAAAATGCAAAAAAAAAAATAAAAAATAAAATTAACAGGATTCGAACCCTAGTTTGCAAGTTAAGTTATATTATTAAGCGTACGACAAATCCAACCACGCCACGAGAGCTACTGATCTGGTGTGTTACACAGCGTATTAAATAGTTAACATATTTTAGTTAAAAACACAAAAAATGCGTTATTTTCCGAAAACATAATCTGATCAAAAATTCCTGTTGTACTATTCCGGTTCACACCAATGTACATTACTTAGAATTTTTTCAGATTTTTAGTTTAAACCATCTGGGCTACAGGGTGTGGGACAAAAAAATTTTTGCACAATTTTGGCAAAAATCGCATCAAAATAATTTATTTTGCAAAAATAAAATTTTGATCGTTAATCTACGTACTAAGGGCTTTCATTTGATACCCTACTCAGAATTTAAAAAAAATATATTTTTTTCGATGAGCACATATTTGTTTATATTTTTAGGGGGATATGTTTTTTAGATGTTTTAGTATTTTTCCTATGTGCGGGTCAAAGAGTTGTATAAGCATGCCAAATTTCAACTCTCTAGGTTTAGCCGTTTGGCTACAATTTTTACCGAACAGACAGACAGACAGACAGACGACAAAATGACGGTATAAGGGTTTTTTGGTCATACCTACAAAACCCTAAAAAAACTGCAAAAAACTCATACAAAATCTTTCGCGGACCCCTAAAATTTCAAAAAAATCTGAATGAGGTCTCCGCGCTCTCTACAAACAGCTAGTGATGGTATGTTTAGTTTTGCAAGTCGTTGTTCGTATGAGAGATGACGAAGACTACATGGTAGTCGAGTAGCACGTCTTTGGAGCCCTTTCAGGTGTAGTATGTCTCGATGTAGGTAGGGCGACCAAACAACTGCAATTTTGGAAGTGAGGATCTTTTTTTTGCTCATCACTTGTATTTTTCGAAGTGAGGATCTTTTTTTTGCGCCTATCACTTGTTTTTTGTATGTGAAGACCTTTTTTTAGGTCATCAGTTTTAGTTTCACCTGTATTATAATAAGAATTCCCGCTTCATTTGTGTATGGTCCAGAGTCTGAAAGAATTAGTTTTCATGCTCTTGACGGCCCCGGATATAGAATTGATCATTACCCGGGGCCCGCAAAGAAAATGTCTCCCCGGGGCCGTAGAAGTCGGCGGCCCTGCCTACAGTCCTTCGAGAAGGTTCTGTCGCCCACATGAGCTCATGCAAGTCTGTGGAGCCTACGTTATCCAATGTATTATGCTTATTGAAAGTGTGAAATCAATGTAAAAGTGAAAAAAAATAAACGCTTATGAGACTTTTTTTAACACTTTTTACATTTTTTAACAGTCTCCATAAACATGCATTTTCTGCACAAAAACAAATGAAAAATGATTCAATATTCAATATTCAAAGATGTTCCGTTCCAGCTCTTCGCCGACGATTTGAAGATCTACAGAAACATTCGCAGTCTATCAGATGCCGATCTCCTGCAGGCGGAATTATCTAAATTTGCTACATATCGCCAGGAAAATAAACTTTTTATCAATTGTGATAAATGTCACGTCATTTCATTTTCACGTAACAGATACATTTTGAATTATGATTACAATATTGATAATAGTGTTCTCTCAAGAGTAAACGAAATTAAAGATTTAGGTGTCATTTTCAATTCCAAACTAACATTCGATCCTCACATTAGTTACATTTGTGCCAAATCTTTAAGAATGTTAGACTTTATAACCCGAACTACTAAGGATTTCCGCTCTGCACAACCTATTAAATCTCTGTATTATGCTTTTGTTTTTAGTAATTTAAATTATCGTTCTGTTATATGGAATCCACTCTACGACAAATATGTTAACAAACTTGAATACATTCAAAAGAAAGCGCTAAAATATATCTGCTTTAAAAATCACAATAGACTAACTGATTATAACGAAACACTGCTTGAACTTGACATGTTGTCATTAAAAGGCCGTAGATCGTTATCTGATGTACTAGTATTGTATAAAATAATGAATAATACATTTATTTTGATGACATTTATTTTATAGTAATAAATCAAACAATAACATCTATTTTAATTCTCCAAAAATAAGACTTTCAGGTACGTACAACAACATTTTCAACAATGTTGTCATTTTTTGTTATAAACAGCAACAATTTAAAAAACATTGTAAAATGCTTTTACAGCTAAAATCTCATGAATAATATTCTTTCTTAAAAATTTCTGATTTATTAAATACTTAAATATTTAACTATTCATACCAACTGTAAATTTATATGTATAATTTTTTTTTTGTAGTATCTTCATTTGTAATATCTAAGAGCACTATTTTGGGTTCGTCCTGTTTGTGCTCTAAGTAAAATAAAAAATAAAAATAAAATAAAATAGTTCAGTTTTTTAACAGTCGTAGAAAAAGTAAATATTATTTCGATAATTTACTATGCTACTCGTTAATAAATTAAATAGACTGACTTTTTTGACCAATACTCATTTTATCTTTTTATATGGCAATACTAAATGAACGTGTAATTTTTATTTGTTCTGATTCTATCATGATGTGTACTTTTATCTCTTTATTGTACTGTTGAATTTAGGATGGTTGTTTAAGTTTGTCTTTTAAGGCGTAGTTAAATCTTACAAGAGTTACATACTACTTCGGAAGATAAATATTTATGTCTGGACAAGCAGTTAGATTGTTCTTTTACGCACTTTGCCGTCTAACTGAAGTTTAGGAACATCAAAACTGCAACTAAGAGAGAACTAGGAGTTTTGACGTTAAAGATTGTTTAAAAATTTCTTTGTGTACAGAAGGTTGAATACGTACAATAAAAATAATACTGCCTCGCAGGATTTAACGTGTTTACAATCGCTGTCCCGAAAATCCTTTATAAAATATTTTATAAACTATCTTTTTCGATTCCCAAACAGGCATATTTCACTGTAACATAAGTTTTACAAAATATCAATATGAAACGACAAACGAACCCTTGCTTACTCAGCGGCGATTAGTGCAATCTTATATATAAAAATTGACTTGAAGTGTGAATTTTCACACATTTCAGGGTTTTGCAGGTATTTAGTAAGTGAATGATGATTATTTGGGATGCCAAAACAAATTTTATGTCAAAATATTTTTTTATAAATTTTAATTCGAATGCCTAATACCATTATTTAAGTTTCTAAATATGTGCAGTATTTTTTTTTATATAGAAAGGTTCATTAAGATTTTGAAAATTGCGCCCATGGCTTCAATTGGTTGCTTAAATCATAAGCCCCGTCCTCTGGTTTCGTCAAACATAGAATTAAATTATAATTTCAACACTTCCCACTGGTTATTAAATTTACGCTTTTAAAAATTAAATGCAACATTTACCAAACTATAACTGTAAAAATATAACTAGAATTTTGACAAAATAATTTAAACAAAATAAAAATGTAAAAAAAAAACAGAAAAACTAAAATTTCCAAGATTCGAACTCTAGTTTGTAAATTACAATGCGCACGACAAAACCAACTACGCTACTAGAGCTACTGATCTGGTGTGTTACATAGCGAATTAAATATTTAACAAATTTTAGTTAAAAACACAAAAAATGCGTTATTTTCCGAAAACATAATCTGATCAAAAATTCCTGTTGTACTATTCCGGTTCACACCAATGTACATTACTTAGAATTTTTTCAGATTTTTAGTTTAAACCATCTGGGCTACAGGGTGTGGGACAATTTTTTTTTTTGCACAATTTTGGCAAAAATCGCATCAATATAATTTATTTTGCAATTTATTTTGTTAAATCTGGGGGGGGGGAGGAAATATTTGAAGAGGGCATCATTTTTTTTCGTTATTAATGGACAGCTACAAGTAATGACCTAAAAAAAAAGGTAAAAAAAAGGTTCTCACTTCTTAAATATATGTGATAAACTCCTAAAAAAACAAAACCTTTTTGCGTACAGATTTTTCTTCAAGCATTTCTGGGGCAACACGGGGCCAAAGAAATGGGGTGGGGTAGACCCCTTCGCTAGCGACGCTACTGCTTCAAACACTTTTCAAGTTGTTTAATATTTGCAAATGATAAACGAGTTTAATACACGGGGTAAGTTATGTTAGGCTTAATTTATTTCTATAAACACAATCTGAATTATGAAATGCAGTAATAATGTATATTGTTCCTTTAAGTAAATAAATTAAACTATTTGTTTTTAGGTAGTTATTTTATTTTTGCCAAATATTGACTTTTCAACCATAAATTTAGTTTTTTTTATCATTTTGATGGTATTATCAATTACTCATTACGCATCTAGTCTTTTGTTTTTGTTTTGTAATCTGAATGTTGATGATACCTTTGAAATTATTTTGCAATGGTCCAATATTAATGCGGACACCTTTATTTTGGACGTTTGCCATTGCTGATTGTACTAGGCTAGAATAGTACAATATAATGAGTATTAGTATCAAGAAGATATAATACTTCAAGAGTATATAAAAAATAAATTCGGACGTTTCGGAAACTGCTCAACAATCTGTTTCGGTCTTTAGCGATCACGAGAAGTGATAAACATTTCAGTTTTTGTATTGTAAGAGTGGGAGTAGGTTATAGGTGCGTTGCTATTGGTTGGGTGGCTAGGATCAGGTATGGGTAGGGACGGGACTACCTGCGGAGGATTAACGACCGGATTAAGGTTGTTTGTCACATTATTGTGTGGTAATGAGTTGTGTGTTACCGGATTAGTGACTTGAGGATTAAAAGGATTGTTTTGAATAATGGAAAGCCAGAGTTGAGGAAATTCTATGCTAGCTTAATGACAGCATCTCCAGATTTTTCGATCAAAGCAGACTCTTTCAATTTTCTTTTGAACTTGTTTTCCTCATACATTAAGGGTTTAGCATCTTTCCATTGGAAATGGTGTTCATTTTCCCAAGCATGTTCAGCCAGTTTGGAACTGTATATTTCACCCTGCAGAACTTTCTTCTTATGCTCGTTTACACTAACATGTAGAGGTCTGCAAGTCTCGCCAATATATTGTTTCCCGCACTGGCAGGGAATAGAGTAGACACAGTTTTTGTTTAGGACAGATTTGGGTTTCGTACATGATAGGATAGATCTTAAAATCGAACTCGGTTTGAAGGCTACTTGGATATTGAGCTTCTTTAGTATCTTACAAATTTTCTCAGATACTCCTTTATAATAGGGCATAGAGACATATCTCACTTCGTCAGTTCTAGGTGCGTCATTTTTCTTACGATTGATAGCATCAGTAATAATTTTATGACTGTAACCATTATCCTGTAAGGTGGAAGGGATGTTCTTCAATTCAACTTTTAGAAGCCTTTTAGAAGAACAAATTACTTTGGCTCTATTAACTAGACTCAGTGCAACAGCAATGGCAAACGTCCAAAATAAAGGTGTCCGCATGAATGTTGAGGGTTATATAATATTTCATAACCGTCATATTACGAAATCACAAATTTATTTGTTAAAAACACATGTAAACTTTAAGTCCACCATCTTGCTTTCAAATTGATACATCTTTAATCAATGTTAACAGTGGGCTGTTATCTTTTATATTTATTTCATACCGAAAGGTAGAGAGGCTAAGGGTTAAGTAAGGAAGTAAGTAAGATACTAATTGCAATTAATAATTGGTTCAATTTATTTGCAATTCCTTTTCAATCAACAATAAGATAAAAGCAAATTAATTTGTTTCTTCGTACAATCAAAATCGTAAAATTTATTGTCAGAGTCCAGTCATTCATTCCAGATGTGTCCCAATTTCAACAACCTTGGGAAGACTGATTAAATTATTTCTTACTTTCCCTCAGACCAATTCAAACAAATCTTTTTCAATTTATATCAATTGTCAATAAGACGACATTAAAGGTAGATTTTCTTTTTTGTTGCAAATGTACCTGTGACATCTAAACCTTTGTACTGATAATTCAATTAAAAATTAAAAAGAATCCGTCAAGCTGTACTAAAAGTTTATACTTGTAATCTAAGCCTGCAAAAATAATTAAATACTTTGGACAAAAAGTTACCGTGTTTGTTTATGGTAGGACTGTATATTATTTATATAAATTCTCGTTAATATCAAGTTTTTAGAATACATTAATTTAAGAAAGGGTTGTAATTAATGAATTACGACGTAAATTGCTATAGTTACAATACACAAAAAGCAGAAAGCGTAATGATAAATTGAAAATTTCTGGATGCTAATTAGTAGAGAAATATATAATGATGGATAAATATAATTACGAAACCTTTTGACTGCCGTTATCTTCTACCTTGCTTTGGTTAATTAATGTGAGATTTGAAATTTGATGAAATAAAGTTCTTAGTAATATTTAACTTCATCAGGTGCTGAAATAGTATTACAATAGTATATAATTCTTTATTTCCCCTAGGCCTTGCGGCGTTTAGGGTTCTAACTAGTAAATTGTGAAAAAAACATAATAATAATAAAATAATTCATTTTATGATTTTCTTTCTTCTTCTTCTTCTACATTCTGCCTCCGGTGTTCCTCTCTTTCTTCGTATTCTATTTTCAGCTTCTGTCTCCGGTCTCCTTCCTTCTTGACTCCAGTTCTTCTTCCCATCTTTCTTCGCTTCTCTTCCCTCTTTTCTTTCCTCCTCCTTTGCGTCTCTCTTCCTTCCTGTTCTCAGTTCTGTCTAACCTCTCCGTATTCCTTCCTTCTTTTCTCGAGTACTCTCACTCACCTTTCTCCCTTTCCTTCTTCACTCAACAGCTCCTTCATCTCTCCCTCCCATTTTGTCATCTTTCCACATATTTTTGTAAGATGTTCCAATGATTCTCTTCCTCTCTACACATTCTGCATATCCTATACTCTGGTTTTGCCCAATACCTATTACTCCGTTCTTCATTTCCGCATCTTAATCTGGAAATCCTTCTAACTCTGCCCCCTGCCTTTCCTCTCCTCCCTTTCAAATATTTAGGTATTCCTACCGTCCTTATCTCCCTATACCTTTTCACATTCCTTGAGTTGTCTATTCTTACTGTTCTTTACTGCTCCTGTACGTCCTTGTCTCTCCTTCTCAATTCTTCTACTATGTTTCTTCCTCAATTTCTCTTTCGCTCAGCTTCCCTTATGTCCATCCCACATCTCCAATAGTACTCTTTCCTTGTTTATCCCCATTCCGACAGTTTACCTTTTTGTTCTTCCTTCATTCTTTCTTCCCAGCATTCTCTTAATATCTTCCTTCTTTCGTCCCTCCTGATTTTCTCCCCATACTTCGCCGCCCTCGCCCCGGCTCCTACTCTCAGCTTTTCCTTCTTCATTTCCTCTCTCACTAAATATCCTGGTGTCGTTCTGTCTAATCCCATAACTCATCTCATGTATCCCTCTTGTACCCTTTCTACTATCTCCCATTCTTTCCATCCTCAGATCTCTACTCCGTACATGAGGATACTCTTCACTATCCTGTCAAACAATTTCATCCTCCACCTGATATCGTCGTCAAACCTCCTCTCTCCTATGCTCCATAGCTTCCCCATAACCATTCTTGCTTTCTTCACCCTTTCTCTAACATGCTGCTCTGCTCTGTTGTTCCTCGTTAGAACATATCCGAGGTACTTCATACTCTTTACCTCTTCAATTTCTGTCCCTGACCTTATATTTTTTCTCTTTCCTCCCTCCTTTCCAAACACCATCACCTTCGTTTTATCTCTGTTTACCTCCAGTTTTTTCTTCTAAAGTACCTGTCCGCTCTGACCATCAGCCTCTTTAGTCCCTGCTCATTCTCTGCCATCAGAGTCAGATCATCTGCGTACCCCATTGTCCAATACTTCTTCCTTCCCACCACCACTCCTCCGTCTTGCCCCTTCCTCATTGTTTCTTCCAGGTCAGCTACGTATATATTAAATAATGTTGGGCTCAACAGTATTACAATAGTAAACATTATTCAATTATTCGCTCACAAAAAAAAAAAAGAAATTGAAATGGGACACTCGAAATACGTGAACTCCATTGTAATAGGGGACGAAACGTGGCTTTATTATTGTGATGTGCCATCAAAATCAAGAAACAAGAAGACGAAGAAAGTCCAGCCGCGGTAAAACAATCAAGATTTGTGAAAATGATATCTCGTATTCTTCGGTAAGCGAGGAATTATTACAAGAAGTGTTCTAGAGGAGCAAAAAATAGTTACGGCCAAGTGGTACGTTGAGTTTTGTTTGCCTCAGTTGATTCAGTTTCTTTAAAACTTACGGCCACTCACGCCTTGACACTTGGCGCTTGCATGAAGATAATGCATCCGCGCATCCAGCGGTCCAAAGTTGCTTGCATATTCTGCCAGACAGGCTTTCAGCCTAATGGCTTTGGCATCTTTTTCTCTAAAGTCTAAAATGATTTGGGAATGTTTAATATCTCTCAAAAAAACTGGCACAAACTAACAAACTACTTCTGGTTTCAAACTTGCTAGGTGCTAGGACATGAGGGAGTCAAAGGAAATGAAAAAGCTGATCTCCTTGCTACAAAGGGAGCCGGCTCACATTTAATTGGCCCTGAACCTTTCTGTAAACTGGTAAGTAACCATACTAGAGGCAATTAGAACTTGGGAAGAGAAACAAAGCTCTTTAATCTGGCATCGCCCCCCGGGTTTAAAATATGCCAAAAAAATTATTTTACCTCTAGACTCTAGAGCAAAAGAACTGCTCCAGCTTAATAAAGATGACTTGAAGCAAATTATGGACCTTAAACCTTTCAGGGCAACTGGTTACGTTTGCTAACCACAAATCTAAAACTTATTTCTGAAGTTCTTACTGGTTTTTGATAATAACCATAGTGCAAGAAATGTTGCTTGAATAAGAAATTTAGTGTTTGTACAGTTTCCAGTTGTTTGCAACAAAAGGTTAATAAATTACAAGACGATATATCGTCAGCTGAAATTATAAGGTTGTATGTCGAAGTGTATTAAATTTGAGAAAACAAGCTGCAAAAATTTTGACCTGGAAAAAACCAATATAAGGTTACAATACAAGGAAGAAATTTTTTTAATAACTATATATTGATATGTTATTGTCATTAACGCATTATTTTGAAAAAAAAAAAAAAATTGAATAATACCATTTTAACAATTTTAAAAATGAACATACAACTTTGTGATTAAGAAAAACACGAAACTTAGTACCTTAACGTTACATACAGCTTTGTAGTTCAAAGTAATATCGGGGGGAAATTCAGTTTATAGGTAAAGCTTCAGTTTTTAGGTTTCTGAAAATTGTTAAAAAGGTACCAGAAAAGGTAAAAGAAATGTTAGTCACGTATTAAATTTTTATTTGATTAAATAACACTAATTAAACAATATGCTTGCAAAATAATAACAAATTAAACATTAATCTTACAAAAAATTAAGATAAATTAAGATAATTTGAACTTAAACTGAAACATTCGAAATAAAAAAAATTAAACGAAATAAATTGTATTTTTATTATTTTCTTGAGATTTACTTGGCAATATTGTTTCATAATAAGATTTATCCATAGTAGGCATCCAATCCAGCATAGATTTTAAAGCGATTACCTTGTTTTCTGGTAACGGATTTTTATTTGTAGAAACCTTAATGTCTCTAAATATATTTAACAAGTCTTCAAGACCTTGTTTTATTCTTTTTAATATTTTTTGTAACCCAGGTGCCCGAAAAAGATGTTTTATATTTAACATAAAATATGTTGTATATCAAACATACAACCATAAATTATGAATTAAAAAAAAAAAACAATTAAAATACAAGGGTGTATGTTTTAACATACAACTATGTTTTGTAAGTTTTTTATTTTTTAAGACATACAACTATGGTTTTCTGCTTTTTTCTCCGACACCGGTAATGCTATCTTATAGAAATTATTGGAACAAGTAGGTTACGTGACATACAACTCTATAGTATTGAAAAGTGCATTTGACAAAAAATGTCACATACAACCTTATTATTTTCAGCTGACGATATGTCAATTCTGTCAAGATGAGGCAAAATCAGTGTTCACAGTTCTAAAACAAGTTGACTAGGCTCTGTCCGTTGTGAATATATTTAATAGACAGTTTTAGTGTTTATTGTAAGCGTTCACTCTGAAAATTAATTCGTAACAAATGTTGAGATTATGTTTTTTCAAACCAACAACGAAGGATTAAATGCATTTTTGTGACTTTTTACGACCCTCCCCCAGTGAGATTGTGATTTCTTACTCAATTTTAATAACATAATTATAGCCGAAACTACAGCAATTCTTTTTCGTTTCACGATTTCCGAAATTTGTTGAAATTTGTGAAACAGTATTTTTTTGTTTATATAAAGTGAGATAGCTAATATGTTTTTATATGTCTGTCCCATGAAAACAGCGCACTAATTATAAGGTTTGGAAAATTATCTATAGTCGAAAACGAATAGTCTATTCAATTTAGAGCTATGAACGGTCGCTTGCATTAACTTATGACAAACTTGTTAGTGACAAACAACAGTGCACAAGTCATAGCGTATAGTCAACTAATTTTAGAGTTGTGAACGCAACTAAAAGCTAACGTATATTTAACAGGCAAAGCTGCAACCACGTACAGAAAAGTTCTCAAGGAAACTTTTTCAAGTCTGGAACTCAGTACTGGATTCGTAAGGGGATTGACAAAATATGTCTCACAAAGGTATCAATCTTTTTGTACAAGCACGGAAAATTTCCCTTCGATGCCACACGATACAAATATTCTAGAACAAGCGCCAGCTTGCGCTTGGACTATGTTGAACTCGGACAACGATGCGCTCGCTTTGGCTACTTTTTGCCTTGTCCACAAGAGGAAAACGCGAAAGAAGAAACGCGATATATGGTGTAAAGAGTAGTTAATGAAAAGAAAAACCTATTCCCATATTAATTTATTGAGTGAATTGAAGATTTATCCGCGTGATTGGCATAATTATCTCAGAATAAATGAAGAAATTTATATGCAACATTAACAGCAACATTACGATTTCCCGCGACCGGAAGGAGTTACACCTGTAGAGCTCACTCACGACTAGAGATGGCAAAGAAATATCGATGTTTTTAAAACATCGATATTTTGCAGTAAAAACATCGATATTTTTACATCGTGGTTTTATTTCCGAAGTTTTTTTAACATCGAGGTCCACATTCTAAATATATCGATGTTTTCAAATTAAGATTTAAAATTTTCAAATTAGTTTAATGCACGTAATGATTGAGTTTTTGACTTGAGTAGTTATTACTCTGTTACTTAAACTTGACTCCACCCAACCGTTCGCTACAACAACAACGCATATCGGCGATACCGCACATCCATAGCAAGTTTGAGGCAAGATTCGAAGATCTTGAACATGCCCATTTATTAGCACTACCAATGTTCCTTGAGCAGAGGTTTAAAAACATTCATTTTTCTGATCCAATTGCTTCATCCCGAACCCTTACCCAAATTAAAAAATTGGTAGCTGCAATACCAACTAACGTGCCTTCCCCAGGATCCTCATCTGAAGATTAGAACAATGACCAGGGTGGGTGTAGTTCCAATATATGGGCCCACCATAAATCACTCGCTTTAAAGTCGAACAAAAAAATGACGGATCAAAGTTTGGATCTGGATACTGCAATTTCAATGTATCTCTCCACCCCAGGGGCAGCAAATTTCAAAACCAGCCCTCTTGAATTATGGTCGGACCTCAAATTAGTTTACCCTAAATTATGTATATTGGCCCAGCAATACTTGGGCCCAGTAGTCACCTCCATTCCAGCGGAACGGCTGTTTTCAAAAGCTGAGGCTACAATTGATCAAAAATGCAATAGATTGGCGGGAAGCCTCTTATCAAAATTATTATTTTTAAATGGCTTACCCGAAAAATATTAGATGTAAATTCTACTACTAGGCTCATACGCAATATAAGTTTAGTCTTTCTACATCATATACAACAAAATCTATTTTATTAGCTTTAAATACATTTTACAAAGCAATTTTACATGTAAGTAGTGATTTTATTTTTTGTTTGGTGAGGATATAGTGAGGAATTTTTAAACTTCAAATAGGTATATTACTTTAACTTGAATTTATTATTTATGTATGACTGACTTAAAACTGTAAAACTGAATTGAGTCAATAAATAGTATTAATATTATTACTAATATAGTTTTAAATTATATAATTAAGGAAAATTAATTAATAACATGATAAAAATAAATCGAGAAAACATCGATACATCGATGTTTCAATTTATTTTGCCATCCCTACTCACGACTGACGTTTGTTTGTACAAGCCGGTCTTTGGTACACACTTAATCCATCATCAAGCGGCTTGTACAATTAAAATGCTTGCGCAAAACTATCGTACAGACGCTAAAACCTACTTGTACAAAAACATTGATCATGCATGCAACATTGATTGTCAAGTTTGCAGTTACGTGTGTAGCCACCTTAAGTTGCATTGTCTTAAAGCAGCTCGTGTTTGTGTCTCCCAACATTAACAATAATAATAATAGTACAGAAAAGGAAAAAAAATGTGTCTTTAATGTACTTTCAGAGTTATGGGCTTGTAACACTTCAGCAGTTCCATCCTATATAATATGAAATTACCAACACAAAATTCGCGTTCAATGTCCTTCAGGTTTAAAAATGGTCATCAGTGACATTGGAGAGTAATGAAATGTATTTCACGTTGTTGACCGACATCAAAGGAAGAAGTAATTTCATTTTGTTCATACCAGTTGATTATCCATTTCCAATTTAAATGCCTTCAGTTCCCATGGAAGTTTCTGACAATTATTAAGGTACAAGGACGTTGGTTCAAATTTTAACTAATTGATTAACGACTAACTTCATTGGTTATTGTCACTTGTACAACTTTCTAAAATTCCAATATTATGCTGAACATGCTTCACTAAGTTTTAGAGGTTCAAATTTTAATGAACGAGAATATTTTAAAACTAAATAGTTGGACCTATGCTCTATGTCAGCTTATAAAAATGTGTGTAAGAAGATAAGAGCTGTTTGTCCTTGCTTCGGATTGGTTTAGAACGTCATCCTTATTACAATGTTAAAATATTGTTTTTAGTCCAAGTTGACAGAAGTCCAGTATCGTACATTGTAGTCTTCCAGCACAGATTATTATTCGAGAGTATTGTATATGCATCGAAATATATGTTATTTATAAGGTATATTTTGTTATTATTTACATATTTAGACTTTTATTTATATTCTTGGCGTAGATTATGGAGAATTTATGTAATTTGTTTTTACGCAGTTATATATTTTTTTAGGTTATCTGACATAAATATTTTTTGACACCTGACAATTAACAGATCAAGATAGAGGACTAACGTGAGTGAGGCCAAAAAACCCTGGTTGGCCCAGCTGATGGTGCCCAATGAAGAAGTTATTGATATAATTTAAAAATTATATCAATAACCTTCATATACACATGTATTTTTAATTTTTATTTGCAATAAATATTGAAATATGAAACTTTAGTTCTGAAGATATATTGTTTGTGTTATTGTTTTATTAAGGCCCGGTCTTTCCACCTTCAGATAAAGTTCCAGGTAACTATCTGACAGATAAGGTTATTTGTAACTTCATCTGCTGAGTAAATGTCATCCCTTCTTTCTATACAAATGTATCTATCGGATAGTTATCTAACGTATGAGACTGACGTATTGGATTCACTGACTGGTATTGACATTTATTCAGCAGATGAAGTTACAAATAACCTTATCTGTCAGATAGTTACCTGGAACTTTATCTGAAGGTGGAAAGACCGGGCCTTAAACTCTTTTAGTCAAATCTTTCTTTTTATATATAATACATAATTTTTTTAAAATTAATATTTTTTTAACTTTTCCAAATTTTCCATTATACTGAATTTATGTCGTATAAATAACGTAAGTGTATTATCTGCCTTGTTTATATCAATATCTTATCAACCAATTCCTTTTTTATATTAAAAAAAATAAAATAAATAACTTTCTAACCCAGTTACTCCGCCCATGCCCTAGTTGTAACTTATTTTAAATTTCCCGCTATACTTTATTTGTCCTGTGTAAATTGTACTCGGTTCGCAGCGCTATCTACTCTTTTCTTATTTGACTTAGAGTATAGAAAGTTGAAATTTGGTATGGTTTTATAGATTTTTGACCCACATATAGGAAAACTATAGATGAATTAAATAAAGAAACTCATCGCGAGAAAAATATATCTTCATATACGAATCAAAAATTCGAATACAAATATGTCTTCTTCCTCCTCTTCTTCTTCTTTGAGCACTGTCAGTCATGTTGACTTTTGCCCTCACTCATATAAGTCCTCCATCTTGATTTATTCATTGTCAGATCTTGCCATGTACCCTGTATACCAATACTTGTTAGATCTTCGGTTAGCTGATCTCCCCATCTCTTGCAAAGTCTTCCCACTGGTCGACGGGTATTCAATCTTCCTTCCCATATCTTCCTAACCATTCTGTCCTCCCTCATCTTCATAATGTATCCTATCCACTGTAATCGTCTGTCTCTCAGTTCTTGTGTGATTCTCGGCTTTGAGTACAGTTTTCGGATATCTTTGTTCTTACGGAATCTCCATTCACTATAAATTTGAATGGAACCAAAGAATCGGCGTAATATTTTATTTTCGAAAACTATGAGGTGTTGTCGATCTCGCTTTGTTAAGGTCCATGTTTCGAAGCCATACATAAGTACGGGAAGTACTGTAACTTGGTATGACCTGATCTTGGTGTTCCTAGACAGGAGTTTCGTTTTGAAGAGGTGCATTAGCAATTTTAATTCTGTTCGTAATTTCCTGCTGTATCTGATTCACCTGATTTATCATGGTGCTCAGGTATTTGAAAGTATAATCTCTCACAGAAGTGTTGTCATTAATTTTTAAGTCCGTCGTATTCTCATGGCAAATATGTATTTAATGAAAAAATAAATAGGACTTAAAATTTGTGAGTGAGAGTATCAAATGAAGCCGACCTCGATAGCGCAGAGGTATCGACCCTGCTTCTTGTGCTTCCGGGTCCGGGTCCCGGGTCCGATTCCCGGTCAGGGCATGAATATTTGTATTAGCCCTTCTCAAAAAAATCACATAAATTTATCACCGCTTCCAATCCGGATTGGGTCATCGTGGGAGTTGTAGACCTGAAACTTCACACGGAGTGAAAGGCCTGTGCCCAATATATAGTAACAGTACGATAAAGAAAACTACGGCTCGGTGAGACTACTGTGGGACCTTTATGGGCTGATGAAAATGAAGTATCAAATGATGCCCCTTAATTTATAGATGACCAGCAACATTTTGTTTTTTAAATATCATTTTTTTTATTGAATTCGCTCCAAAAGAGTCAAAAAATTTTATCTCCCACTTAATTTTTCAGAGGGATTAATCTAAAAATTTGAAAAAATCTCAATTATGTACAATATAATGATAGAAACCAAAATAGCTCAACAGGAACTTTTGATCAGATTAATTTGTTGAAAAATAACGATTTTTCTTGTCATTAAAAATAATATTTTTAGGGTTTTGTAGGTATGACCAAAAAACCCTTATACCGTCATTTTGTCGTCTGTCTGTCTGTCTGTCTGTCTATCTGTCTGTCTGTCAGTTCGATAAAAATTGTAGTCAAACGGCTAAACCTAGAGAGTTGAAATTTGGCACGCTTATACAACTCTTTGACCCGCATATAGGAAAAATACTAAAACATCTAAAAAACATATCCCCCTAAAAATATAAACAAATATGTGCTTATCGAAAAAAAAAATATATTTTTTTATAATTCTGAGTAGGATATCAAATGAAAGCCCTTGGTACGTGGATTAACGATCAAATTTTTATTTTTGCAAAATAAATTATTTTGAAGCGATTTTTGCCAAAATTGCGAAAAAAAAATTGTCCCACACCTGTAGCCCAGATGGTTTAAACTAAAAATCTGAAAAAATTCTAAGTAATGTACATTGGTGTGAACCGGAATAGTACAACAGGAATTTTTGATCAGATTACGTTTTTGGAAAGAAACGCATTTTTTGTGATTTTTTGCTAAGAATGTACACAAGTTATAGCTTTGTAACACGCTACACTGGAACGTATATGCTGGTGTAGTGGTTTTGACGCTGGCTTTTCACCCAAGTAACTCGATCCGAAAGGGGTCGAACCCGGCGAGAAGAGACAATATTATTTTTTGTTTTTTTTTTTTTTATTTTTATATTGTTTAAATTATTTTTTCAAAATTCTAGTTATATTTTGGCAAATGTTACATTTAATTTTTAAAAGCGTAAATTTGATAACCAGTGGAAATTGTTTAAATTTTAATTTAATTCTGTTTCAATGTACACGAAATCAGAGGGGCGGAACTTATAAAAACCAATGGAAGCCATAGGCGCAATTTTTAAAATTCTTAATGAACCTTGCTATATAAAAAAAAAATGCTGCACATATTTAGAAACCTAAATAATGGTATTAAGCGTTCGAATTAAAATTAACAAAAAAAATATTTTAATATAAAATTTGTTTTGGCATCCCAAATAATCATCATTCACTTACTAAATACCTGCAAAACCCTGAAATGTGTGAAAATTCACACTTCACATCAATTTTTTAATTTATTGTGTAGTATTAGAAGAATGTGTAAAACGCAGATTAAGAAGCAAAAAGTAGTTTTTTAAATTTTCTTTATTTTAACATGAGTTTTGCTAAAAATGTGCATAAAAAACTTTTTTCTCACACCTTAAAACTCGGGAGGGGGGTTAATCTAAAAATCTGAAACAATTCTGAGTTATGCACATTAATGTGAGCTAGAATAGTTCAATAGGAATTTTAGATCTAATAATTATTAATTATTTAATATAATATTCTAATAATTAAAGTTATCGAATTTTTTTAACGTCCTGTTTACAATATTTATCTGACTGGCGAATTGGGCAGTTATAGCTGGGCCTTCGTACGAGTGCATTTCAAGTACGATTGTCCCTAGATGGAAGCACGTGGATTATTCTTTGAAAATTTGTCGAAATTTTTTTATGAACCCACTTTTAATATGAACCCACAATTTGATATCACTTACTAAATAACTACAAAATCCTGAAATTTGTGAAAATACACACTTCACATTTTTTTTTTTCATGCTTAATACCTCAGCAAACAAATTGTGCTATTGTTAAATATTTTAGCTCCGCCCTATTTTCTTGTCTGCCTCTTGAACCTACGTTTATTAAATTTTTATTAAAAAATTAGGCTTCTGAGATCTTAAGAATTTCTTTTGTTCTGTACATTTACTTCAAAGTAATTTTTTCTCTATAAAACTGTTCTTATTTCCTTTGTTATCAGCCCTTGATAAATTTCAAGAATACTAGAAATATCTTGAGTATTGTTACGGATTTTTTCAAAAATACAATAAGACGCATTATCTTCTTGTCTGAAATTAGTGGTATATCTCAACTATGGTCTATTTCAAATTAAAAAAAGTAGATAGCGCTGCGAACCGAGTACGATTTACACTGGATAAATACAGTATAGCGGAAAATTTAAAATAAGTTATAACTAGGGCATGGGCGTAGTAACTGGGTTAACAAGTGATTTTTTTTTAAATTTAAAAAAGGTTAATAAGATATTGAAATAAACAAAGCAATAATACACTTACGTTATTTTTACGACATAAATTCAGTTTAATGAGAAATTTGAAAAAGTTAAAAACATAATAATTATAAAAATTATGTACTACAGTCTGTTTCAAACGCTTAGGCGGAACTAGATTTTGCAATTTAGTTACTTTCATCGCTTAAATCGTGCTTTTCGGCCGTTTTGTTTAAGCTTTGTAAATCATACTTACAATAAACATTTTTGGTTAAGGTTAAAATCATTTTAAAATGTCATTTTCTTTATATTTTGATTTTATGTGTAATTCTTAATACAAATTTCCCATTTATTTATTTTTTTGTCATTAAAATATATAAAAAAATAATTTAATTTTGACATAGGTCATTCGTTTCCATGGTTTCATTGTTGTAATTTTAAATTTTGACATTCCAACGGGAAAAATGAAATAACCCAAGAAAGGTCCCTTGTCGTGACAACTTAAAAGAACGAAATTCCCATTTAGTTCCGCCTAAGCGTTTGAAACAGACTGTATATATAAAAAGATAGATTTGGCTAAAAGAGTTTAAATAAAACAATAAAACAAACAATATATCTTCAGAGCTAAAGTTTCTTATTTAAATAATTATTGTAAATAAAAATTAAAAGTATACAGTCGGTTCCAAACGGTTAAGCGGAACTAGATTTTGCAATCTAGTTACTTTCATCGTTTAAATCGTGCCTTTCGGCCGTTTTGTTTAAGCTTTGTAAATCATACTTACAATAAACATTTTTTGGTTAAGGTTAATATCATTTTAAAATGTCATTTTCTTTATATTTTGATTTTTTGTGTCATTCTTAACACAAATTTCCAATTTATTTATTTTTTTGTCATTAAAATATCTAAAAAAAATATTTAATTTTGACATATGTCATTCGTTTCCATGGTTTCATTGTTGGAATTTTAAATTTTGACATCCCAACCTGAAAAATGAAATAACCCAAGCAAGGTCCCTTCTCGTGACAACCTAAAAGAACTAAATTCCCATTTAGTTCCGCTTAACCGTTTGGAACAGACTGTATGTATAGATGAAGGTCTAAATATTATATCAATAACTTCTTCTTTGCGCACAATCAGCTGGGCTGTCTTTTGGCCTCACACTAGTCCTCTTTCTTGATCTGTTAATTGTCAAGTCTCAAAAAATATTTATATGTCAGATAACCTAAAAAATATATAACTACGTAAATACAAATTACATGGAGAATTTTCTGCATAAAATCTACGCCAAGAATATAAATAAAAGTCTAAATATGTAAATAAAATATATGAAACAAATTAAATAATATAAATAATATATATTTCCAATGTACGACACTGAACATCTGTCAACTTGGACTGAAAACAATATTTTAACGGTGTAACAGGGATGACGATCTAAACCAATCCGAAGCAAGGACAAACAGCACCTATATTCTTACAAACATTTTTCTACTTTGAAAAAGACCATAGTTGAGAGTTCGATCCATCCTTGTTTGTTTTCTTTACCTCACGCGAGTGGGCCACTGAAAATGGGCAACTTTCGTGTTTGTGTTACTCAATTTTTCTCAAGTGTAATTCGCGGTTTATAATCCAATACAGCCCACATATGAAACTCAATTAGGACGGCTTTTAGATTGATATACCAAGTCTTCCCATAAATACTGTCACAAAATTTTCAGTGAAATTCCACGTTTACGCAATAAAAAATTCCCGGTTTCACGCAATAACAGTGTAAAATACACACTGTTAACATGTTCTTGAATTGGGCATTTCAATTTATGAAGTAATTAAAGGAAGGGTGGTTTTAGAGTGATATCGATTTAGAGCGATTTCAACTGTTCGATTTTTTAAATACCTGCAGAAAAAACTCAGGGAGCGCGCTCCACCTCAAATAAAAAGTGCGGGAGCGCCGACCCCTTGCCCTCACAACCCACTACACCACTGTGTAGTTCTCTCCATAAGTAATACCTGTCCGTCGGTACTGCTGAATTCCATTTAGCATTAGTTTAAACCCTAAATTTCGACAAAATGGTTCCCAGTCTGGTTCTCACTCATTGAACTGGCATGGTGGAGAAAGGTCCAATCAAACCCTAAACGACCTGCGCTACAAGCTCTTCACAAAGGCTGCAGTCAAGTGCAGTTTCAACCTGGCCAGACTTCCTCCCACGCAAGATGCTGCAAAGCTACATTCGTTTCGCACATACTACCAGGTGCAGCAATGGCTGCGCTACAAAAAGAATCCTCTGGAATGGAGATGGGTTGCTACAGCCCGAAGCCTTTATCCAAAGACGATGTTGAGGGAAGTAGCCCCCTCAAACCTGTAAAACATGATTTTCTGCAGTTGCAAGAAGGAATGCGGGAATGCTTGCAGCTGCAGGAAAGCAGGTTTGAAATGTTCCGTTGACTGCGGGACCTGCAATGGCCAGTCCTGCGAAAACCTAGCGGAAATGAAAATAGACGACGACAACACCCTTGACTCGGACGACCTCGACAACGACGAGATGGATAGGCTGCTAGAAGATATTGATATTGAAGAAGTCGAGGAACAGCATCAGGTATAGTTACACTCGTATTGTTGTTGAAAGACCATTATTTATAATAATTAATACTTACTCACATGTTATAGATACCATTAATTCTATTTATTAATGCTTACCAACTTTCATGTGCGTTGTATTTATTTATATTAGGACTTCATGACAAGGTTTTACCTTGGGATATTGAATATATAATTTTTCATTTCAGGCGATTGAGGATGAAGCAGACGGTTTGGCGGATTTCATTGGCGCTGGTCCCTCAAAGAGGAGACAAGAACATTTCTTTTACACTTTTTATTTTATATAATGTGTTAAATATATTTTGTATTTAAATTTCAGTCGTTTGGTTGTGAACAGTGACTTCATTACTGAATTATTCGTTCAAAATCAAGTTTAAAAAAGCACGCCTATGGCAAAAGTACCGTTGCATTTAAATTCCGGTCTCTGGTTATAACGTACGAAATAATTAAATTATCCATCTTATGCTCTTTTAGCTCCGTAGGCAAAATTTGAAACTACCTTAAAATCTATGTAACCTTTTTAGAAAAAGTTCTTTTTTTTTAATTTTGGTTTTAGTTACTGTCGGCCACTAACCAGTATATCTTTATTTTTATTTTAGTCCATCGTCCATACCATCACCGGAATCGAACCCGGGTCCCCATGGTTAGCAGTCAAATGCGCTGATCACTATACCATAGCGACCGGCTTCGAAAAAGTTAACTTACAAGTCAGTTTATAACTACTTTATCTTATTGTATTCAAATAAAAGATTTTAATTTAAAAAGAACTTTGAGAGTCTGCTTAACTCTGAAATACAAATGAATATTTAAAATACTTTTAGTTCAGTTCAACCTGGGATAAAGAAGAGAAGTTTTGGGCAAATAATCGTCTGAATAAACTGCCAGACGGTCAATAGATTACTTAATATTAAACAGTATCTTTCGTCTTACTTACAGCTGTTTTGTTAAAGTACGAAGTGATCTTGTAATTTAAAAAGAAATTTATTATTAGTTTCACGTCTTTTGAGAAGTATTTAAATAAGCTTTTTTTATCTTATGTTTTTAAAACAGAAAGATAAAAAATGTCAGCCTTGTGAAATGTTTTTTATAACATTTTTACTGGTAGATTCTGGAGATAATATTCAAAATAAATTACTTGATTTTAAGGGATTGTTAACAGTTGAAGAAAGAGATTTAAGGTCGTTCTAATATGTATCTGCGTTATTAGATAACAAAAAAAAAAGAAATGTGAATTTTCACCCATTTCATACTACAAGGTTACCTTTTATGTTTTTACAAAAACTAAGAAATTTTTTTTTTTGGAACAAACTATTCGGCTTTATGATTTATACACTTGCATGCGTTCAAACCAAATCTCGAAACATTTTTTCCACTCTGAAGTTGGTATCTCAAAAACATGGTTTTCGAAAGCTTCATCAGCTTCTCAAGAAGCTGATTTGAGGTGATGAAAATCGCTGTCCACGCATTTTTTGTTTGACATTGGGGAACAAAAAAAAATTCTTTAGGGGATAAATGAGGTGAATACGGGCAATGAGAAATTAATTCGATGTTTTTCTCCTTCAAATAATCAATTGTTTGACGTATGGGAGCTTACATTGTCATGATGAAGAATGATGGTTTTGGTTGTTTATTCTGATAGTGGATTGTTTCTTAGTTGCCGGTTCATATGAATAAATCCAAATTTCGTCACTTGTAACGATGTTGTATACGGATTTTGCAGTGCCTAGGTTGAATTTTTTAGCAGTCCCTTACACCAATCAACACGAACCTTTGTTTGAGTTGCGTCAAATTATGCGGAATCCATCGGGAACAGATCTTTTTCACAGCTAAATGTTCATGTAAAATCGAATATATTGCAGTCTGCGATATGACAAAAGATGCCTCTATCTCACGGTAAGTCACATGCCGATCTTCTTCAATCATTTTGTGCACAGTATCGATGTTTTTTGAATCACAACCGTTTTTGGTCAACCTTCACGAGATTCATCACTGACGGACGCACGACCAGGACGAAATTCTGCAAACCAATTGTAAACAGTCTTTGATGGTGTTTCACTACCAAATGTTGAACGAAGCGAATCTACGTATTGTTGTTGAGTTAGGCTTTTACTGAAATCGTAAAAAATCATCCAACGAAAACCTTCACGAGTAATATCAATTTTTTCACAAACTTGCTTTTTTTTAAACGCTCACTTTCAAAAAATTAACCGAGTCGTCAATTTACAAGCTGCCACTGATTTCAAAATAACAAATATCAAATTTTACGAATATAGTAATGACAAATTTCAATATTGCCATCTAGTGGTCGTTTGTAAAAACATAAAAGGTAACCCTCGTATAGTTCTAAAGCCGCATTCAGAGCTCTTTAAATTAAGAGGTTGTAGACTGTGCTTTGTTAGCTGTAAGTTATGTTTCTATGCATTCTTTTTAACGTTACATGTACCGTTCACATCTGTAATAAATTAGTACGTTACGAATAGCCCTCCATCTCTGAATTTTGAAACCAACTATTTAGCTTCGTAAAATATTTTATATGTATTATCGTTCTTATAATTCTGTTGTCTTAGATTTTAACTACCTAATTACCTAAATTGATCATATTTACTGTCCGTCTTTGTAATTTTGAGCAAGATTTGTTAATGATGACATTATGTTAGGTTATGTAAAGGTATACGATAACTACGGTGTCATTGATAGAATGCGATAGCCAATGTGTTTATATGTCTGTCTCATTAAAACATCTCACTAGCTATAAGTATAGAAAATTATGCACAATCCACTACAAACAGCGTATTAAATTTGGAGGTCTGAACGGTTTCACGTCTTACCATATGACAAACTTTCTGATGACAGTGAACAGTTTATAATCTACAGTGCATAAGCTATTGATTTAAGAGCTCTGAATGCGGCTTAACTCACACTACACATGAATCACGAACACAGTGTTAAAATAAAATTTAATATTTACTTTTCCATGAAATACAGTAATAACAATTAACAAATATAAATAATTAACAAATAACAAAGAAGTTAATCACAAATAAATGTGTAAATCCTAATTGTAGACAGCAAAAGACCTAAAACATCAAATTAAAAATATTCGTTTCTATCCCATCCTTATATTCTGTTACATTTTAAAAGATAAATAGAATTTTCGAATTACAATGTCATGATCATTGTGCATACCTTAAAAGTTACTACATCACAGGTAATAATCGGTTAGATCATTATACAGTTCATTGGTGGTCTAACAGTGATATATTTAGATAAATCCTAAGCCTTATTGTCTATATCATATAAAGTATACATTGGTCTAATTGGTGCCAGCAAAGGAATTACCGCAATCACTACTTGGTGGATAATTTTTATTTCCTGATTGGCATCGGGAATTTTACAAATCACCTTCACGTAGTAGTCTACATCAAAGATTGCACAAGCATTCATACCGGACGGCACAAGGCGAGGAATCACTACAGAGTATGTCCAGTTTTTTCTTGATTGCTTCTCAATAATACCACAAATCCATTCTTTCATTACAGTATCCACTTTTCTTGTATCTCTATCAGGATTTTGGCTTGTGTAATGTGTTCTTCGGATTATTTGGAGGTGGACAGATTTTACCTTAAATAATAATAATACAGTATGTAACTGCGTACTTATTACAAACTTCCTGTAGAGGGGCCAGATTGGATCATAATTAGATTAGATTAATTGTAACACCGTTACACAAAGGAGGAAATCTTACTGATATCAACAACTATAGACCAATCTCAAACATTAATAGTCCAGTAACCTTGTCATGATTATGGGGCAAAAGTTGCATCAAGTGGGGGTAGTTAGTTTCGTCTTTTTTTCTTGTATGGGATATGCCTGAGATGCAAAATCCAAGTTTTCGACCTCGGCAGCCCTCCGGAACACTTTTGAATTTCTCAAAAACTACTAAATTTTCGAACTTTTTTCGGTTTCTTACCATTATGACCATAAAGGAACACGTTTTTGACAAACATTATTCAATACATTTTTAAACTAGATTAAATTTGCTACAATTTAAGACCAAAATGGGTTCAGTAGCTTCAATAGTTTCTGAGACACAGCTTTTCAAAATTTGAAAAAATCTCCAAACTTGAAAATTTTATGCTAATTTTCATGTTTCATCGTATACAATTGCCTTTTTTCGAAGAAAACTCATTGAATCTTTTTTAAAGTATTTGATTAGACCTTTCAAACAAAAAAAAAAGAAAAAGTCTCTAGTATAAAAATTAAGCGACTTATGATCAAAATAAGGTCGGTACCTACTTTTTTCTACGAAAAAATGAGTGAAAACAACCCCCTATTTACCCCCCTAATTAAAATTGATCCTCACCCTTCTGTGGTTCTCTTCATATATGTATTTTCAGTACACCCAAGAAGTTTGACCAATTTAAAATGCCTAATTTTAGAAAAATTGGAGTTTAAAGAAAAAACGATTTTTTGCGATTTCGTATTTTTCACCCTTTTCTTCAAAATATCTCCGAAATTGCTGGAGATACGAAAAAAATGATAGAGCACTAAATTGTAGCTTTTTTAATGACTTAAGTTTCCCTGTGCATGTATTTTCTGTACAGTGAATATTTGGCGAGATATAGCCGTTTAAATCCTCTATTTACAAGCGAACACCACCTTATTCTAGGCATTCAAACTCACCCCATTTAAAAACTAAGGGCTCTTAAGGAATTTAATTTACATAGTCTTATAGCTCTTGAAAAGCCCTACAAAATTGGTTTTGAAAAAACTTTCTATCACTAAAAATGAAGGAGCTATGTTTAAAAAACCAATAAATTTTTTTTCGAAACATTCGAATAGCACGGTTCGGAGTGTAATAATCTACATAACCAGTATTTTCGGCAGCAATATAAGGTTTTGCAATGTTATTTTATAATTTTTGACAATAAGGAGTAGTTTTCACTTCTAAAAATAAACAGTGCCCATGAGCATGATATAGCATACAATTTTCAAGTTTGGAGACTTTTTCAAACTTTGAAAAGCTGTATCTCGGAAACTGTTAAGACTACCGAGCCCATTTTGATCTCAAATTGTAGAAAATTTAATCTAGTTTAAAAATGCATAGAATGGTGTTTGTCGAAAACGTGCTCCTTTATGGTCAAAATGGGCAGAAACCGAAAAGAGTACGAAAATTTAGCAGTTTTTGCGAAATTCAAAAGTGTTCCGGAAGGCTGCCGAGGTCGAAAACTTGGATTTTGCATCTCAGGCACAACCCATACAAGAAAAAAAAACGAAACTAACTACCCCCACTCGATGCAACTTATGATGTACTAGGTTACTGGACTATAATACTTTTGGGAAAATTTTGGAAAAATTAATATTTAATAGACTACTGTATTTCCTAGAGAAACATAAAATCTTGTCCCCCCAACAATTTGGATTCCGACCTGGGAAATCAACTACAGACGCTATAGTTTATCTCACAGATAACATTTATAATGCCGTCGATAAAGACCGTGCAGTAATGGCAATTTTTTTAGATTTTACTAAAGCGTTCGACGCAGTAAACCACACGTTATTAATGGAAAAATTAGAAACGTATGGAATCAGGGAACTAACTCTACAACTTTTAAAAAATTACTTTTCGGGAAGGATACAACAAACAAGGATAGGTGACACATTAAGTGATAAAAATGTACTTACATGCGGTCTGCCCCAAGGAAGTGTGTTAGTACCTTTGCTTTTTATTTTGTTCACAAATGATATCTTTAAGATTAAACTTAATGCAAAAATTGTATCATATGCAGATGATACTCTCCTCTTTTTTGATGCAGTATCGTGGTATGACGCTTATAAATATGCAACAGATAACTTAAGACAAATTAAAAAATGGCTAGACTTTAATAAACTGATTTTAAACTCTGATAAATATTTCTTTATAACTTTTACTTCCAATATTTCAAATCAACCTGATCTAGACAAAATAGTGTTGCATGAGTGTGATGAGAATTCCGCAAACTGTATTTGCGCTACTACCCTGGTAAGAAAAAATAAAATAAAATATCTTGGAGTGATAATAGATCAGCATTTACGATGGAATTACCATATTGATCATGTGGCTGGCAACCTCCGTAAAACTATGTTTATTATAAAAAAATTAAGTCATATTTTTAGCTCAAATAAGTTACGAACCTTTTATTTTGGTATAACACAATCTTTTCTCCAGTATGCAGTACTGAGTTGGGGAGGGGCACTTAATGCATACAAATCGAAGCTTTTTGTACTACAAAGAACTATTCTAAAAATTATATACCGCAAACCACGACTGTATCCCTCCAACCTCATTTTCAATGAAACTCATATTAACGACCTAAATAAAATATACCTTTCTGCAATCGCCAGTCACGTTATCAAAAAACAGTCCCTATTGTCATTTTTATCACACTCATACAGCACTAGGCTGATGACAGCAAATCAGGCAGTGCAGAAAAAATTTTATAAATATAAAATGAAAAACTATTATTATTTCTATATGCATAATGTCTATAATCTCTTCAATAACTTTCTGGAATTATTTGATAAAGAAACTAATGTTTACAATAATTAGCAAAAAATTAAAAAATGGCTAAATTCTCTAAATGTGACAGATGTAAATAACATTCTTGATATATAATCATGTATACTGTAATTCTATAATCTAAGAATATATTACTTTTTTATATATTTCATTACCTACTTACATACTTTTTCTATTTTTTATTTTTATTAATTTTTATTAATTTGTTAATTCTTTTCTTTTTCTCTTGTACTTTTTTTTGTACTTTTTTTGTACTTTTTTGTACTGCGTAAGCTTATCAGATTAAATACCTAACACTGATAAGCCACGTACTGAACACTGTTCATTGTGATGTTACTTCTTTGGAAGTCAATTTGTTTTATATTTCTCTATGTATCTGATGTAACTGATAAAACTGTGTATAATGTATAGAAAAAAATTAAATAAATTATTATTATTATTATTATAGATAAGGAATCCATACCCGAAAACATACGATTTTCATGAAAATCCTATGGCTCTACAACTGGACCTATAAATTCGGTTTATTCGCTGATTACGTTATACTATGTATGGGTTGTTACATAAGTCCGTTCGTTTTTTTTTTTTTTTATTTAATAAAATTTTATATTTTTATATTTTTATTCAATAATTTAAAATGGACTTTACAATCTACTGCAATAACTAAGAGAGCCAATTCGCGTTTGTACATAATCAGAAAAACTTTCAAAAATATGAGTGTTGCTTTGTTTCATAAATTGTACAGGTCTTATGTTCGGCCTCTATTAGAACACGCAATAGTAGCATGGAATCCAAATCTTAAAAAAGACGTTGATTTTTTAGAGAAAGTACAACGCAGAGCTACTAACATCCCTATCGCTTTGAAATGTTTGCCCTATAGTGAAAGGCTGAACAAACTTAATTTGACTTTCTTATCACAAAGACGTTCCCGTGGGGACTTGATTGAAACTTTTAAAATAATAAATAATTATTATTCACTAGATATGAGACACTTCTTCAAGTTCAGTCAAGTCAACCATTTAAGAGGACATCCCCACAAACTTGTCAAACGTAAATTTAAGAAAAATTGTAGAGAACACTTTTTATGTAACAGAATTGTAAATCTGTGGAATTCCTTATCTGAAAATGTTGTTAATGCTGAAACTGTCAATAATTTCAAAAATAGACTAGATGCGTCTATGTTAAATTAAATTGTTTAAATGTTTGTATTAGTGTTATATGTACATATATCTATTGTTTTAATTGATAAAAAACATTTTGTATTTATAATGTAATTTAATTCTTGGCATTATCGGCATATGCCGCCTGCCCAATGTATAATATATAATAATAATAATAATAATATACATTGTAAAAATAACTTTTACTATCATAAGTACTGTCCATTATTTTCTATCACTTTGGAGAAACGCTCAGGCGATTTCATAATGCCATCTTTCCAGAAGGTTCCGTCTTTGCTCTCGAAAAATCTGTAGAGGTGAATTGTGATATCGTCTAAAGATGCGAAATTTTTTCCGTTAAAGGAATTTTGTAGAGACCGGAACAAATGGAAGTCAACGACAATCAGACGATATCAAAATTCACCTGGACAGATTTTTCGGGAGCAAAGACGGAACCTTCTGAAGAGGTGACATTATGAAATTACCTGAGCGTTTGTCCAAAGTGATAGAAAATAATGGACAGTACATTTGATAATAAAAAATTTTTTTTAGAATGTATATTTTATTGAATCAAAGGTGAAAAAAAAAAAACGAACAGAGTTATGTAACAACCCAATATTACAGTATACAGGCTTTATTGTTATTCAGTTGTCTGTCATTTTTAGGCAGGCCCGACGAGAGGAGGGAGGGTAGCCGGGAAATTTCTTGGGGCCCCAGGGTCCTGGGCAGAGCCGTAGGAACACCCTGGCATCGAAGCAAGTGCCAGGGGGGGGGCGTGGCCGTTACTCACTTGTATTTTTGAAGTGAGGACCTTTTTTTTGCTAATCACTTGTATTTTGGAAGTGAGAAATTTTTTTTTTTAGGTCATCAGTTGTATTTTTACCCTTATTATAATAAAATTCCCGCTTCAAGTGTATATGGTCCAGAGTCCGAACGGAAAGAATTAGTTTTCTCCACGACCACTATAGAATTTACCAATTCTAAAACCAATTTTGACTACAGAAAGTTAATATTCTAACACAAGAGTTGGAATGTTATTCTAAAGCACTTATCTTCTTATGCATTTTGCGTGTATTTCATTCCATCACTTGTTATGGAATAACTATTCCATACTTGTTGTCTTTTGTTTTTGTAGGGTTACATTAAAATAGTGGCCGATGTGCGGCAAATTAAATTAAAATTAAACAAATAATAAATAAAAAAAAATAGTTTAATTAATTGATTAATTTGTTATGTAATAAAATTATGTGTTAAGATAAAATGTTTGTTAAAATAATTATTTGTTTTTTTTTCTTTCTGGTGGTCGTGGAGGAAGTAGGGTCTGTGACTCGGTTGGAAGAGAAAATTCGATGATCGTGGTTCCTCACGCTCGCCTGCGGCTCGCGCTCGGAATGTTTCACTCGCATCGAATTTTCTCATTCCAACTTTGTTACAGAATATACTATTCACGCTCTTGACGGCCCTGGGTATGGAATTGATCATCACACGGGGCTCGCAAAGAAAGTTTCTTAATTTTTTTTTTAAATTTCTTTATTTTAACAAGATTTTTGCCCCTATTTCGACGTTAAAAGACTTTTGTCCCACACCCTGTAACAAAAGGAAGTTAACCTACAATACTGAAAAAAGAAAAAATGTAATGCTTTAGTAATGTACATATATTAATATACACAAAATAGTTTAGCAGGAATTTTGATTTGCCCTGTTCTTTAATTCCAAGTTTCTATACAGGGTTATGTCTTAGAAATTCTGCGTTTCTAGGCATGGCTTTCTTATCAAACTATGATCCACTTTAACCTCTCTACAAACTCAAGAAATTTGTAATATAGGTACATTTTAATATGTATTTTATTTTGCTTACATCGAATGGTGAAGTATTTACTGACTGAATTGTAAAAGGTATAACTTGCCCAGGAACAAATCCACAAACTGGGGCCCTTACCAGAACAACCAATCTCTCAAGCACGTTTGAAGAAAGAGAACCTTGATAAAATATTTCTAATGGATTTTCTACGTCGGTAAGTTCGTTCAAGTCCACAATATTACATACTGGTATATTCTCTTCTGGTGAATATTCGCTGAACCATGGTCTAAAATTATTATACAGCGAATGATATTGAATGATTTACAATGACAAAAGTTTAAAACTGAAGGTTAATTGTGTAAGAAGAAGAAGATGGACGTTGTCTGAGAGGCAGACATAAGTCCGTACAAAATTCTAGAAATGGCGCCAATAGGCACGTGTGGCAAATAGTAAACAGATTTGACGCTTAGGGCCGAATTCAGAAACGTTCCTAATCCTCACCTCATCCTCACCTCAAACTCAATTGGCAATGAGTCACTCATTTGGAATTCAGAAACAAAAGTTGGATATTAGTAACTCATTGCCCACTCACTTATCTGTCAAATTTGAGTGAATAGTGAGTGAGATTTGAGGCCAGTAGCTGGTAACCTTAAATTTGACTCATTTAAACGTGCAAGTAGTAGCAGGTGCAAACTGTAAAGTATTTGACAATGATATTTGCTGGCCAGGATATTTAATAGTAGTTCTGTTAAAATGATAATCGAAGAAAATCGATTGTCTGGGCTTATTCTCGGTAGTAATGCTATAAAAGCAGCTTTTATTCTACACCATTTTATAAACTAATAAAAAAATAATAATTATAAGTACATTTATTATAATTATGTTGTATATTTATTTATAATAAATTATTTAAATAACATTATAAGTTTTCCTAAAATTTTTGTTTTTTTCTTAAAGGGTACATATTTATTAGAATTCATATAAAAAAATAAAATTAGAAACCTTTCGTTTCAGCACGTACACTTTAGAAATATATTTTTAAATGGTTTATTGTTCAAGGAGACATTTGTTCAGGGATATTGCTTAATAATTTTGAACACTATTGTTCAAAGTGAACACTAGCATCTTCTTGAACAAGGTTTAAACACTTTTTCCTAGAAATGCCTAGAAATGTTTTATAAAAACTCCTGTCTCTCTGAAGAGAAGATCAGACAGTATTCGGTCTGGTTAGCGTAAAGATCTGATTTGTTAAATTCTTAGAGGCACTGTGCCGGCATTCTGGTGGTATATCCGATTATATTTGTTTTAAACGTTTCATTTTTTGTACCTATTTTACTTTTTTCAAACTAATTGTAAATATTACTTTTAATAAATTAATAATTCATTAATTTTAACCCGTCTTACTTAACGTGTGTAAACCTAAATTTAAGAATTTAAGTGAACAGCTAAGATCCAGACTAATTACAAGTTGCCTGAACAGTCGGTTGGCAAGTAATACATATACATATCATTTACTCACGCCTAGTACCCGAAGTCCTTTAGTTAGGAATCTCATTTCAGTTTGAGATTAGACTTTATATAATATCACAGGCTCGCTACCTAATGGACAATAAATGGTACGTTGTAAAGTAACGTATCGAGTTCGCTACATATGAGTTTAGATACCTTTCCATTCTTTACAACTGATAATATTAACAATATTACCCATAAAATGCTTCTGCTTGTGCATAATATCTAGTTTTTCCAAATTTGCACTCCAGTGATGCTGGCAAATGTAGTGGAAGTTGAAAGTTAAATGAGAAAATTGCCACTATGGAATTTTTGTTTTTCTTTTTAGTTAATTTCTTGTTATGTAATTCCAGTCTTTCATTTAAATGAATTTGTTCTGCTGTATAACTTCCGTTTGAGTAACTGGTCCCTACTTTTTTAACATCACTGTTCTTGTTCTCCGATATTTGATTTTCGTTTGCATTCCATTTTACGAATGTTTCACCCTTAAAATTAAACATTTACACTAAATATGTTTTACCAACTTTAGGGAAAATAGATTGGATGGAGTTTTCAGTTATTCCTAGGTGAAACATAAGTTACAAAATAACGAAAGTTATTTTGTAATCTCTTGAAAATGGCTTGTCCATGGAAGTGTCCATAAATATTAAGTATTAGTAAATATTATGTTATATGTTAGTCTACATAATAAATAATTATTTCTGCTAGTTATTGTTTTTCTGTTTCTGTATAATTCCTAACTGCTTGACTGCTAAAATTGGATGGCTTGTCCATGGAAGTGTCCATAAATATTAATTATTAGTAAATATTATGTTATATGTTAGTCTACTTAATAAATAATTATTTTTGCTAGTTATTGTTTTTCTGTTTCTGTATAATTCCTAACTGCTTGTTCTTAATTGTTAACACAATTAAATGTTATTATTAAATGATACAATTGTTATGATATATTTAGTCTATTTTTAATATTGTTGTCGTTAATAATATTAAAAATAGACAAAATAAATCATAACAATTGTTTCATTTAATAATAACATTTAATTATGCTTACAACTATATCCACTGAAGCATTTGAAATACCCGCGAAAACCCAACTCTTTCCTCCCCTACCAATTTTAGTTCCATAACCCAACAACTACAGCGCTAATTTGGTTTCAAAAAATATAACGGCAGTTATCTATTTCCTATTACCTTCCAGGGGGGTGAAACTCTAATGGCAAAACGAAAACCATATTACGTTCCATAACCCAACACGAATAGCGCCCCAGTCGCTATAGCTACGTGCATGACAGGATGTTGCCTGTTACGGCTTCTGTCGTTAGCGTCAAAATCTGTAATTAATGTCAAAATCGTCTTCTGTAATTTTGTAATTTCATTGTTTAATTCCGAAAATGGGTGTTAAATGCTTTGTTTTGGGGTGTGATAGTAGTGAACCTACAAAATATCGTTTTCCAAACCCGAAGACACGTGTGGCTCCAGAATTGTAAAAAACGTGGATGAGGAACATTGGAAATCCAAAATTGGATGGCTTGTCCATGGAAGTGTCCATAAATATTAAGTATTAGTAAATATTATGTTATATGTTAGTCTACTTAATAAATAATTATTTTTGCTAGTTATTGTTTTTCTGTTTCTGTATAATTCCTAACTGCTTGTTCTTAATTGTTAACACAATTAAATGTTATTATTAAATGATACAATTGTTATGATTTATTTTGTCTATTTTTAATATTGTTGTCGTTAATAATATTAAAAATAGACAAAATAAATCATAACAATTGTTTCATTTAATAATAACATTTAATTATGCTTACAACTATATCAACTGAAGCATTTGAAATACCCGCGAAAACCCAACTCTTTCCTCCCCTACCAATTTTAGTTCCATAACCCAACAACTACAGCGCTAATTTGGTTTCAAAAAATATAACGGCAGTTATCTATTTCCTATTTCCTTCTTTATCTATGGTTCCATATGGACGTTTGCAATAGCCTAACACAATCAAATATTTTTGACAGATCACGTAAAGTAGCTTATATAAACTGGGTTTATATAAGATTTATTTAAGGTTCATAAGCCACCAATGTTTGTAACTGACTCTAATAATAAAATAACATTTTATTTATTGACAGATAAATGACAAGTGACATTGCTGACAGGAGGGTTATGTTTATTATAGAATTTATATTCAGCATAAAAAAAAATACAATCTATGTCGCTCAAGTTATAGAGTTCATTTAATATCTATGTTTATTTATTTATTATGTTGACATAATTAGATTTTATTTATTATTTTAGTAAATATTTGATTCATATATTCATTCACTCAATCCTGGTGTTGTCCAAGAAAAGTTTATAGCATAGATAAAGAAGGAAATAGATGCGTTATATCAAACTGCCGTTATATTTTTTTAAATCAAATTAGCGCTGTAGTTGTTGGGTTATGGAACTAAAATTGGTAGGGGAGGAAAGGGTTGGGTTTTCGCGGGTATTTCAAATGCTTTAGTGGATATAGTTGTAAGCATAATTAAATGTTATTATTAAATGAAACAATTGTTATGATTTGTTTTGTCTATTTTTAATATTATTAACGACAACAATATTAAAAATAGACAAAATAAATCATAACAATTGTTCATTTAATAATAACATTTAATTATGTTTACAATTAAGAACAAGCAGTTTGGAATTATACAGAAACAGAAAAACAATAACTAGCAGAAATAATTATTTATTAAGTAGACTAACATATAACATAATATTTACTAACACTTAATATTTATGGACACTTCCATGGACAAGCCATCCAATTTTGGATTTCCAATGTTCCTCATCCACGTTTTATAAAATTCTGGAGCCACACGTGTTTTCGGGTTTGGAAAGCGATACCTTGTAGGTTCACTACTATCACACCCCAAAACAAAGCATTTAACACCCATTTTCCGAATTAAACAATGAAATTACAAAATTACAGAAGACGATTTTGGCACTAATTACAGATTTTGACGCTAATGACAGAAGCCGTAACAGGCAACATCCTGTCATGCACGTAGTTATAGCGACTGGTAGCGACTGGAGCGCTATTCGTGTTGGGTTATGGAACGTAATATGGTTTTCGTTTTGCCATTAGAGTTTCACCCCCCTGGTTTATAGATACAGTCCAGGAAGTTTAATTTATATATAGTTTGTTATTTTGAACATACCTTAAAACGAATTGCAACTTTTGTAACTCTTTTTAATTTTGTTGTATCAACTTCAACATAGCCACCAATTTTATCTGAAGGCATATAATGTACAGGTCTATTTTCTAGAATTACTCGTACACCCATTTTAAATATTCCAGAAAATTCTACTAATTTCAAATATTTCCACTTGTATTTTCACTAACAATATTATCACGATAAATTTTGAGTGACAATCACAGAATGTGACAATCACAGAACATGACAATTGTTTATTAAAAATAACTTATGTACTATAGTAATATTATTCATTTCAAAATAACGTTGCCGGTCTCAGGGCACAGTAGGTATTATCTTTTCCCGGAAGTTTCGGAGGGTAACATTTATGGTTACAGTTAAGTATCATTTTCATGGTGGAGTCACAGGCGCAACAGGGGTGAGAGGCGTGGTGTTATATTTACAAGTTAGAATTTCATGGTGGGGTTGGAAGCGTGATAAGTGCGCGTTTTCGGTTTTGACAACATTTGTATCTAACCGAAATCTAACCTAAAAGTTTATACAATTATTTAGAGTAAACGGTTATTCAATTTCATTAAATATGTCATCAAATCGAAGGAGACGTCTAGCTCTTTTTTATGCATATTTAGACTTATTGCGATATGAAGAAAAGCGATGGTGGGTACGTCCCATATATACATAGAAACAGAAGGCAACAGAGAGATTATTTTACCTAAAAAATGAGACACAAAAAACACAGACAGTTACTTCAATTACAAGAAAAGTATTTAATACACAATCTTTTTTACTTGACATCACAGTTTAGAATGAATATTCTGTTGGCCCCTGCTTGGGGGTGTATTATTAGTATACCCACTGCATGACATTTCTGCAGACCAGATATTTGAAACCGAATCCATAATAATAAACATTAAGACTGCCGACAACATTGTAAAAGTCGCTATTTCGCTACATCAATTTACGTTTTTTTTTATTATTTTTTTTTAGGAAATTAATATAAGTGTCTCGCTAAAGATCTCACCATTCCGAAAAAATATATCTGTTTCTATGGTTTCGACGGTGCGGCCAGTGCTAGAGTTGAAATTTCTGAACTTGCGACACCGCGCTTGTAATACCGCGCCTACGACACCATGGTATGGGTTTTTTAAAATAGAGCGATCCTATTGGTTGAATTTCTTGTTCTAGGCTTCTAACACCCGCATGAAAATGATACATTATTATGCCCTCAATGGACTAACACGGTAACGTTGATAGTTTACACAGACTAAGAATTTCCAATCCATAATTCCGAAAAATAAATATTTTAAAATTACATGATTGTTGAAAATGAAAACTCTGGTGGCACAATGAAAAATGCTTGGCGATAGCCGGTCCTAGTCAGCATAAGGGTCTCTATCCGCAAGCATTTTCACATGACAGCCATTTTCAAAATATATATTAATATTTTTAAAATTCTAAAACTTACCAGGTACTGCATAGATGACACAGAACCAGAAGATACCGATGTAGCATTTGTATTTATCCTTCTCGTTCTCAAAGAAGTCCCAGTTTTCTGTGCAGAAGGCAATTTCGTATGGTACTTTATTAATCTCTAACGTTTCTCTGAAAATAATAATAATAATATCAATATTAATATCTTTTAAATCATTTTGTAATGGGCTAGTATTAATGCGGACACCATTATTTTGGACGTTTGCAATGGCTGATTGTACCATGAGTTCAAAAAGTAATTACATAAGGGTTGGCTATGGAAAAATGAAATAATATCTACTGAAAGCTTTAGAATGAATTAACTGTCATCATTGTTGTTTTATGTCATAAGTTTATATTGCTTTATAAAGATTGCAGTACACATTATTTTATTTTTCCATATTCAACCCTTACGTAATTACTTTTTGAACTCATCGTACTAGGCTAGAATAGAACAATATACAGGATGCCCATTTTTCGAGCCTCAACATCATGAGCCATAAGAGATAAGTCAGTTAAATTGGGGTAAAGTTGCCGTATTAGTTGGCCACTTTAATGATGTACTTGGTTTTCCGGTGCACAGGTCACTAGATACGAGCAAAAAACTGATCTGGGCCGATTTTCTTTTTGGCTTATAACTTTTTTTTTTCAATTCATACAAGTTTCTAATTTGCCATCCTAAAATTTCTTAAAGCTTGTATTATTTTAGAGAAATTCATACTAACTTTCAATTTTCATATGGGGCTCGAAGTTGTCTTTAAATGCATTAAATCGAGATTTTTTCTCTTTTTCCAATGATATAAAACACACTTAAATTAAAATGAAAATTTACTGAGAAATTAGAAAATTATTGGTTTTTACCCGATATTGAAATTAAATAAAACTTTGAATGGAATTAACATCCATGATCTTCAGTAGACTGTAACTGAAAATTCTAGATTGACAGAAAACAACACACAAACTTAGTTTGAACTTTATTTATTTTTAAATGGTCTATTGATACGTAACAAAATTTGCCAATAGAATTGTGCAAAATCTGGAGAAATCCCTAATATTATGCTATCAACTAATGAAAAAACTGTCTAAAATTCTAAGAGCTTTCTATTAACTTGGCAAAACGGAATCAATGATGATTTCCCCTAAGAAACACGATTTTTCAAACCCCCCGTACGTCAAATTTCTTGGTATCCACATCGACCCACAACTTCGCTGGGATCAGCACTGTGAATTCTTAAGCCGAAAACTGAGGTCTACAGTATTTTTAATTCGCAATTTGAAAGCAGAAGTTTGCCAAAAAGTCGTGCTAATGACCTACTTTTCGTTATTTCAGTCACACCTGAACTACGGCATTCTTGTCTGGGGACACTCACCAGCAGCCCATAGAATTTTCGCTCTTTAACGCAAAGTTGTTAGGGTCATAGCTGGTGCTCCTTTTCGAGCTGACTGTCGTGAGATCTTCATAAAATTAAAAATAATGACTTTACCTGCCTTATTTATCTACCAATTCCTAATGTTCGTGCACAGGAACTTATGTAACTTCCCCTCTTCCAACCACGGACATGAAACACGGCAAAAAAATAATATACGTAGTAATTTCCTTTGTCTTCAAAAATCAAGAAATTGCGCAAACTACTACGCCATTAAATTTTTCAATATAATATCTGAGGAAATAAGATCCCTACCAATCAAGACATTTTCAAACAAACTTAAAGAATATTTATTGACAAATCCCTTTTATGAAATTGATGACTTTAATAATGTTCATTTTTAATTTATATTATTTCATTATGTAACTAAGACTGACTGTAAACATATTTTATGTAATGTGGTCAATAAATCTATTATTATTATTATTATTATTATTAAGAGACAAATCTGGAAACTATTTAAATCTACCTCGCATAATTTATAAAAGCGAATATACTTACTTGTAAGTTCTTGCAACCACGAGCATGGGTGAGAAGATAATGACACTGACTATCCATAACACCATGATCACTACAATCGTTGAGGTCTTATTGAACCAGCGCGGAAAACCAATTGGTTGTGTTATCGCCAGATATCTATCAACGGCCATCGCCGTTATTGTAAATATACTGGCACCAACTGCTACACCTGAAACAAACATTATACGAATTGAAATTTTTTCGATATTTTGTTCACATGAATCTAAAACCTAAGCCTGAGCGATTATTAAACTAACACACATGGTTTCTATTCGGGAAGCAGTGCCGCAACAAGGGCGGTGCGAGAGGTGCCGCCGCACCAGGCGCCGGATTCAGGCGCCAAATGGCCAAATTTAATTTTTTTTTTAAATTATTTTTTATATTAATAAACTATAATCAACACAAAATTGATTTCATAAAAGAAAAATATTTTGAAGAAAATTTTTTTTTAGAAACTTTTTAGTTAAGAAAAGTAAATTCAAACTATATTATTTAGAATTGCAGTGCATTAGTGCCCGCCTATGTAAACATAAAACTTGTGTATTGGTTCCTATGGCAACCTGACCTTCAACTTTTATTAAGTAAATTGCTGTGTTTAACAATTTAATAAATAAAATATAAACACAAAGATGCGCCCTAATGTGTAACAGATGTACCCTAATATTGGCATTGCGCTGCGCATATTTTTAACGCTCCCTGTAACTGTTGTTTCGAATGGACGCAGTTTTAGAAAATTAAAGTTAATAAAACATTATTTGCGTTCTATTGTACAATGGGCCAAGATAGATTGTCAAATTTAGCTTCAATATCAATAGAAAATACTATAGCGCACTTATTAAATTATGAAGACTTAATTAATAAATTCTCACAGTTAAAAGCCAGAAAAGTTCAATTTATTTAATTTTCCATTCCTTTAAAGTGATATATATATATATTATTAAAATACCAAAATATTTATTATTTCTTGCTCAAATTGTATCCCATTTTTTTTTTGTCATTAATTTTTTTTTTTTTTTTTATTTATTCAGTTATGTAATATAATATTTCTTTAGCCCTTTTGTTTTTCATTTTCTGTTTCATTGACCTAGAGTTTATATTTTGTCCCTTTTTATATTAGTTGATTATCATGATTTTTGAGTTTATTACAAAATTTGTAACATAATTTGTTAATATAATCGTTAATATTGCAATTTAAACCAAACCAAAGAAAAAGGTTAAAACTAAATCAAAAATTAACACCAACGAATGTTTTTTTTTATAAATTATTGTTAAAAAATGGCTTTATAATATATAGTATTTTTGTATGTTCCTTTACTGGTGATTTTTTCCACTTGTATCAAAATAAAACAATAAGACTCTCGTATCAAAATAAATCGAAGGATTCTCGATAAAATAACATTTTGGTGAAGAAAACAACGTAAGTAAATGTCTTAAAAGTTCCCTAACTGAAGCGATCCCCCTAACATAAAATTTAAAAAATTGCGTTTGTTATTAAAGAGGTGGAGGGGGGCGCCAAATAATTTTACGCACCAGGCGCCAATTTATGTTGTTGCGGCACTGTCGGGAAGATCTGTAGAGACAAACTTAACTTTATATTGTGATTTTATCTTGAAATCTCTAGATCTTCAAGTGCAAGTTGATGCTGTATATACTGACTTTAGTAAGGCATTCGACACCATTGACCACGAAATATTACTGATGAAATTGAGTAAAATTGGAGTATGTGGTAATATGCTGCGGTGGCTTCAATCATATTTAACTGATAGAACGCAGTACGTTATTGTGAATGGTCACAAATCTCAAATAAAATATATCACCTCAGGAGTACCACAAGGAAGCCACCTTGGGCCTCTTTTATTTAATATCTATATAAATGATATAAATAGTTTCAATTCTCTAATTTCCTTCTATATGCCGACGATCTAAAAATATATCAAAAAATTGCTACCATACAAAACTGTATCAATTTACAATCCGATCTTAATAGATTAAATGAATATTTAAAGTTAAATAAAATAAAAATAAATTTATCGAAATGTGCTTCTATCTCTTTTACAAGAAACAGAAATTTTATTGATTTTAATTACCTCATCAATAATGATAAGATTGCTTCTGTTTCTTTTATTAAGGATCTTGGAGTAGTTTTTGACAAAAAATTAATATTTGACGTACATATGGACGGAATTATAAAAAAATCTTATAGAATGTTAGGATTTATTTGTAGAACCGGCAAGGAATTTAAATCATACAAGACTCTTTTGTCCTTATACTGTTCTATGGTAAGACGCCAGCTTGAATTTTGCTCTGTATGTTGGTCACCTCAATATTATGTTTATATTAATCGCATTGAGAAAATACAGGATAGATTCATCAAACATATTAAATTCAAATACTCTACTGATATTAGCCTTGTTTCTTTGGAAAACAGACGAATAATAACTGATATCTGTTTTGTATTTAAAGTGATTAATAACATATTTGACTGTCCAGATCTTATTAATCAATTTTATCTAAGAGTTCCTACTTATGCGACCAGACAAAATAATTTGTTTTTAGTACCATATGCTAGAACAAACTCTGCATTAATTCGCCTTTGAACCGTTTAGCTTTGAACATGAACGAATTTGCTAGCAATCGGGATTTTCCCGATATATTTTCCATCAATATTACTGTACTAAAAAGATTTTTTTTAAATATTTAATTTATAAAAAATAAATAAAAGAATATATAAAAGTAATAACTTATACTCTGTATTAATAAATACTGTCAATTTACATATATGTATTTTTTTTTTAAATAAGGTGTTACACTATTATTGGGCTCTGGCCTGTTGTGTAGCCAAACTTTGAAATAAATAAATAAATAAATAAATAAACACTGATATTGATATAACAACGATTTAACGAAAATAAACAAGGAAGTGATTTGAATACAGAGCTCACTGCTATGATAAAGTTTAGTAACAATCATATACACGCACAAAGATGTCTGTTTTAAATTGTTAATGCAAAATAATTAATATTCAATGAAAGTTATTGGATATTATTGGGGAAAAAAATAACAAGATCATATCATAGCATTAACGTAACCTAACATATAACGGGTGTTTTTTTTAGAGGTATAGAACTTTAAGTTGGCATTACTGTTCAAGATGGCGACCGATTTAACAGCTGTCAAGTGATTTATTCTCAGTTTGGTTTGGCAATTCATCATGAATAGACTCACGCCTGAACAACGCTTGCAAATAGTGCAATTTTATTTCGAAAATAATGGTTCTGTGCGGAATACGTATCGCGCACTACGTCCATTTTATCGTCGACAAAATCGTCCATCAGAGCAGTTAATTCGATTAATCATGGAACGTTTTCGCACCACGTTTACTCTTATTGATAACTCGCATCCCCAGAGACGCCGTACGGTGCGTACAGAAGAAGCTATTGGTACTGTAGAGCGAAGCATTGAGGAAGACCCGAATGAGTCCATCCGCCATCGAGCACAGGAATTGGATCTGTGTCCATCCACTTTATGGAAGATTTTGCGGAAGGATCTTGGTTTGCGTGCTTACAAAATCCAACTCGTGCAAGAATTGAAGCCAAACGATCATCAAACAAGGCGTAGATTCGTCGAATGGGCCCAAAACGAGATTGCCGTTGTTCCCGATTTTCATAAGCGAATTTTGTTTAGCGATGAAGCGCACTTCTGGTTGAATGGCTACGTCAACAAACAAAACTGCCGCATTTGGAGTGAAGCTAATCCTCAAGTGTATGTCAAAACACCGTTACATCCAGAAAAACTGACTGTTTGGTGCGCTTTATGGGCTGGTGGAATCATTGGTCCGTACTTCTTCAAAAACGATGATGGCCAGAACGTTACAGTCAATGGTGATCGGTATAGAGCCATGATTACTAACTTTTTCATTCCTGAATTGAACAGCCATGATGTCCAGGAGCTGTGGTTCCAACAAGACGGCGCAACATGTCACACAGCTCGTGCCACAATCGATTTATTGAAAGACATGTTTGGTGACCGCCTAATTTCACGTTTTGGACCTGTGAATTGGTCTCCAAGATCTTGTGATTTAACACCGCTGGACTACTTTCTGTGGGGCTATGTAAAGTCATTGGTCTATGCGGATAAGCCACAAACGCTTGACCATTTGGAAGACAACATTCGCCGTGTTATTGCCGATATACGGCCACAAATGTTGGAAAAAGTCATCGAAAATTGGACGTCCAGATTGGACTACATCCGAGCCAGCCGTGGCGGTCATATGCCAGAAATCATATTTAAAATGTAATGCCACAAGATTATCTTTTGAATAAAAAAAAATTCATGTCAATCGAATAATCCATCGTTGTTTTATTGCAATTTAAAGTTCTATACCTCTAAAAAAAACACCCATTATAATCCCTTATTTCCCCTCGACCTTTCGGTGTTTAGGGTATTTACTACAATTACAAAACATATCATATCTCCTATCAACATCCCAAAGTCATATTGACCATACATTACATTGCATTACATTACTATTTATTTTGTTCCATTCTCTTCCCTTCCAACCATTTCTTGATCTCTCCTCCTATGTCCTTTCTTTCCTCCCCATTCCGAGGTAACCTCAGCCCCCTTCCTTCCTTCCTTTTCCCCCCTTCTGCTTCCCACCGGGCCTCTTCTCAATCTTTCTTGTCTCTAATTCCCTCGCCCACCTCTCCCCCTTCCATCTACGTGCAACAGGTCTAATGTGTTCCCCGACCACAGTGTCATCTCCCTACACCTCTTCGCGAGGTTCTCTATACCTTCTTCCTGCTCCCCGCACATCTTGCACATCTTATCCTCTAATATATATTTCCTCTCTCTTCATTCCCGCACCTTAGCCTCGCAATTTTCCTAACCCTCCCTCCTGACCTTCAAGTAGCTTGGTACCCTTATAGTTCTGACCTCCTTATATCTCCCTGCGCCCCTTGATTTGTCTATTCTGACTATTCTTTCTTGCTCCTCCACTTCCTTATCCCTCCTTCACACCTCCTCAATCACGCTTATCCCTTCATTTCTTCTCCTTTCCACCTCTGTCGCATCCACTCCGCATCTCCAGTAATACTCCTTTCTCATCTTCCTTTCTGTTCCTCTCTGGCTCTTTCCAGCCAGCTTTCCCTCACTATACTTTTGTCTGTTTCTCTTCTAATCGTGCTTAACCTCCCTCCTTCCCGTACCCAGTTTCATTTTATCCCTTCTCAGTGCCTCTCTTACAATATACCCTGGTGTTGTTCTATCTAGCCCTAAGATCCATCTCAAATACCTCTCCTATACTCGTTCTACCTTCTCCCATTCCTTCCATCCCAATATTTCCCCCCATATAGCAGAATGTTCTTCACCACGGCGTCAAACACCCTCAGTCTCCATCTAATATTATCGTTAAACTTCCTCTCTCCTATACTCCACAGCTTCCCCATGACGTAAGCTAACTTGTTTTGTAAATATAAGTAGCGGTACCTACGTACGATGGCTTAGGAAACTGGGTCATTATTAATGAAAACTAAGTTTTTGAATAACTATTGTTGTTATTTTGATGAGAAATTTACTAAAAACATATAAAGAATTATATCCACACAAGAGAGTTGACCGTGGTTTTGTGAAGCCTTGGGCAAGACAAATTAAGACCCTTCAAAAGTATCCAGTGATATTCTTAACAAGAACGTATTTATAAGCCTAGCATTAGTCTTATAGATACGCAGCTCATACATTAGCACATATGGCTAACATAATACATACGTTATTTAGTACAAATTTATTATGTAGAATAATGTCTTACCTTGAATTTAGTGGGCTTTTTGTGACGTCACGTTCATTTTTGAACAGCCTGTATAATACTGATTAACATGAACTGTTTGTTTGGTAAAAAAAATGGTATTTTCATTTTTCAGTTTTTCTTTTCAAAAGTATGTATCTAGATACAATATTTTTTATAATTCTGTATCTGTATCTGCATCTAGATACAATTTTCTTAGGTATCTGTATCTGTAGCTAGATATTTTTTAAAATGTGTCTATTACAACACTGGTTATAACGGGTGTTTTTTTAGAGGTATAGAACTTTAAATTGCAATAAAACAACGATGGATTATTCGATTGACATGAATTTTTTTTTATTCGAAAGATAATCTTGTGGCATTACATTAAATCATACCAACAAGACGGCACAACATGTCACACAGCTCGTGCCACAATCGATTTATTGAAAGACACGTTTGGTGACCGCCTAATTTCACGTTTTGGACCTGTGAATTGGCCTCCAAGATCTTGTGATTTAACACCGCTGGACTACTTTCTGTGGGGCTATGTAAAGTCATTGGTCTATGCGGATAAGCCACAAACGCTTGACCATTTGGAAGACAACATTCGCCGTGTTATTGCCGATATACGGCCACAAATGTTGGAAAAAGTCATCGAAAATTGGACGTCCAGATTGGACTACATCCGAGCCAGCCGTGGCGGTCATATGCCAGAAATCATATTTAAAATGTAATGCCACAAGATTATCTTTCGAATAAAAAAAAATTCATGTCAATCGAATAATCCATCGTTGTTTTATTGCAATTTAAAGTTCTATACCTCTAAAAAAAACACCCATTAATAACCTCAAACACAAATATATACAGTATTGTGCGAATTAATGGAAACAAAAGGTGTTTTTTTAAAAATATGATTGTAATTCAAAATAATTCTAATACAAAGTAATTTAAGGTGTAAAAAGTAATTTAATTAGTATGATATATGACCACCTTTGGCTTTGATCACAGCTTGAACTCGTTTTGGCATTGAATCTATTAACTGTTTGCAGTTTTCTTTTATAGCAGTGTCCTCATTCCAGATATTATTTACTGCTTCTATCATTTTATTTTTTGTTGTACAATCCATTTTTTGGAGTCTAGCCTTGCATATGGCCCATAAATTTTCAATTGGATTTAGATCTGGTGAGTTTCCAGGCCAATCCAGAAAAACCACCCCATTGTTCTGGAAATATTCTCTCATTCGTTTCGAAACGTGACACGGGGCCAAGTCCTGCTGAAAAATGGACCATCAGTTGCTTTGACTTTTTCCAGTTCTGTAAACAAATATGACTCCAACAATGCTTTGCATTTCTCACTGTTCATCATACCTTCAACTGGAATCAGTTTTCCAGTACTCATGTATGAAAAGCAGCCCCAGAACATCTTTTTTACAGGATGTTTTACTGTTTGAACAATATGGGACGGTGTGAACGCATCGCCTACACTTCTTCTCACGAACTTCGAACGCGACCCCTGTACTAAAAAGTGTGTTTCATCACAAAATAAAATATTTCTCCACTCTTCTACAGTCCAATGGGCATATTTCGTAGCCCATTCTAGCCGTTTTTTCTTCATGGGAGCCGTTAGAAGTTGTTTTTGTGGCCGCACGACTTTTCGGCCAGCTTCTATCAGCCGTTTACGGACTGTAGAATCGTGAATTTTTACGCCAGACTTCTCCAGATCTTGTTGGAGTTCAAAACTGGTCTTCCTGGGATTAAGTTTACTATTTCTTATTAAAAACGATTCATCCCGTGGCGTTGTTTTCCTTTTTCTGCCACAATTTCCTTTCCTACGCACTTCTACAGAACCAGTCTCACGTTTCAGCTTTAATATTTTGCTTACAGCTGAGACACTTACTGAGCATTCACGGGCAATAGCCCTTTGGGTCATAGAAGTGTACTCACTAAGCCTTTCCCTTTTTCTCGGCGTAATATCCATGATCAAATATATGATATTCTAACCACTAAAATTCAATTTATAACAATATAATTTGTAAAATTAACAAAAACTTATAAAACTCACCCAAAATAGCTGAAATTCACGTTAATATAATGCATAACCTTACTTTAATTAATTTATGTTAGAACCAGTTAGATCAAATATTAGAATTGTCAGTGAAGTGTTGCCAATTCTAGTAAAATTAAAAATTCAACTTTGTCTCCATTAATTCGCTCAATAATGTACCAAACAGCAAACAGTAATAGAACAACAATAACAGAAATTAGGAAAATATGTAACCCAAGCTTTTAATGTCTCCTGTAAATAAAAACATCATTTAACATTGTGCACTTACATGTACTATTAACTTACGATAGAACGTATTAGAAGCCTTTTCAATTTAAAAGCGGACGATTGTATTGGAGGAAGAGTCTTTTTTGAAGACCTCGAGTTACAATGAGAATGAAAGTACGTTTTATTGATACAATAAAGAACTTTACAAGAGTTATATTTGATTCGACGTACGACAGTTGAATTGGTTTGAGAATTGTAAATACTAGTAGAAAGCTGAATAAAATCCATTTTAATCTTATTTCCCTGCAGTTGTCCACTCTTTTGAAAACTGACTTTTTGTCATTAAAATTCTATTACATGGATACTAAAATAAAATTTGATGAATTACTAAGAAATTCTAGAGTTGCAGACGTAGGGAAATGTTTCAACGACATTTACCTATTTTTACACCTCGCGGAACAAAGGACCTGTTAACACGATATTATTAGATACGTGCAAAAGTTTTATTTTTTGTTCAGCGCTCTGGTACATTTATTTTAATCTATATTGTATTATAAAGTAGCTCATTTGTTTGTATCTTCGGGGTAATCTCAGAAATTATCGAACCGATTTGAAAAATTCTTTCAATGTTGTTCGGCAACCGGTCTAACGAATGCGGCCCTCCAAACGAATTTATGCGGACCACCAATAAGAAAATATAATGTTTACTTTTCTTATTTAATATAGCCAACACATTCGTGCTGGTTTAGGCTTCTTATACACTAGGTCACAGGTTCTTAACCGGTGTCCCGCGGAACACCGGTAAAAAGCCTATACAAAAGCCTGTACAGTAATATTTTATTGCCCCCAATAAATATAAATAAAGACGCTCGAATCTCAATGGTTCAACTGGTAATTGAAAAAGTTTTAACCTATATGAAATACAAATATACAGCTGAGTGACTGTTTTATTACAGGCCTGATATATTATAGAAGCGGCATATATAAATGCAATACAAATTCCTTAAAATTTGCCAAATAATAGATAATGGATATTGTGACGTTTCATGCAATTGGAATATGAATTATATTATTTAGATCAGTGTTTCTCAACCTTTTCAGGTATGAGTCCCCCCAAAATTATGTAAGTATTGTCTGCGGCCTCTCTATACCTAGTGTATAAAGATAGAGGGAACTCGATTTTTCTCAAAAAGGCGACATGTGAACAGGTTGGGAAAAAATTTGATAACCAAAATTTATCCAAAAAATTGAATGGTAGTATTGAAATTTTCCGGAATAAACCTGACCTACAGGATATGAAGGACAATTTCGAATTTTTAAATGGGAATGTATGTCATATTGGGTATCTTTGAACAAAGATTTGGAAAAAAAACACCTTTTACTTAAATATTTTTTTAATATCTTACGGTTGAAAAAAATATTGTGATATTTTTATAAGACCATTATATTCCCAGTAACGACTTGAAAGTGAAGTATGTTTATTTACAAGTGTTCAAAGTGCCTTCCATTTTGATTTAAACAGTTTCACATGCTTACGCTGAAGTTATCTGTAGCTCGGATTATAATAAAAAAAAATATATAATAAAAAATATTGAACTTTCTAGCCGTACCTTTTTGAAAGAACAACTTGAAAGTACTTTAAGTACCTGGAGCGCGAACCATTGTCATAAAAACGTCTCAACCGACCCTTACGCTTTATTTGACCTTGATATATTTTACTTATAGTCTGTTTCTTTGGTTTAAGGAACTAGATTTTCAAATCTAGTAATTTTTGTCGATTGAATGAAGCGTTTGATCATTTTGTTTAACAAAAGCCCACTTTAATATAAAGTTAGTTAGTGACAACTTAAGAAAATTAAAATTCCATTTAGTTCCGCTTAAACGTTTGGAATAGCCTGTAGTTTAAATTAGTTGTCAACTTTTAAGCGTTATTTATTTGTTTTTGCTGCGATTTTTTTTTATGGATCTCTGGCTCAGAACGTCCAGTAGACGACAAGTATGTTCAAATATTATAAAGATAGTATTTCAATAGTTTCTTTCTTTTTATCGGTATTTTCTATTTTGTATTTTGAAAAGCATTTTTTTGCCCTAGTTCTAGTTATGTTTTTACCGACCACCATATACATATACATATAAAGGAGGTATTGTGATTATATCGATTTTGAATTTTTTTAATTTCGATGGATGTCCACGAATTGAATTTTCTACATAATGTTTTTATTATTTTTAGCATGATGTCTGTCGGTCCCTGGACACGTATAAAGCGAATTTGGCTAAACGGATTTCATTTTCATGAAACTTAATTTTTAAGCTTTGCACATCAATGGTATCAGTTAATCAACTTTCGGTAAAAATCGGTCATCTAGAAATGGAATATTTTTCGTTTCGGTTTTAAGATTTTAAGAACTTAATATACACTTAATATATTTTTTCTTTTTTCATATTTTTGCGATATATTTTTAAGTATCTGTTTTATCATACGTATATGTAATGTTTCCATGATTATTGTAAATAATTTTTTTGTAATAAATTATTTTATTTAAGTACTTTTTGATGGCGGTCGGTCCTATGGTGACCACAGCTAACTTTTTTTTTTCATATTTTTGCGTTTTTTATGGTAATAATACTTATTAAGTATTTATTTTGTCATACGTATAGATAATGTTTCCATGGTTATGGTAAATAATTTTTGTGTTAGAAAGTATTTTGTTTACGTACTTTGTGATGCTGATCGGTCTTGTAGTGGCTCTAGCTGATTATTCTATTAATGTTTTTGCTTTTAACTAACACAGAATTTTTACTTTTTGCTCAGTTATAGTACATACCGGATAACTTTTCAAGATCAGCATAAAACAATTACCCTGTATCGATCAGCTGAGAAATTTATTTCTACCACATATCACACGTCAAGATCCCACTAAAACAAATAAAAATTTATAGCAACGATAGTGCTCCGCGACGAATTCTTCTCGTGAAAAGTGCTCCGTGGCTCAAAAAGTTTGGGAAACTTTGGCTTAGACCTCTCTGAGTGTTATGGGCTATGTTATGGGGTTTCTCAACCTGAAAGGCGCAACTCCGTAGTGTGCCGCAGAAGAAAATTAATGAAGCGATTTGAAAAGTTCTTTCAATGGCGGATATCTTAGGTCTTCTTGAATGAAATAAGCCAGCGCGACTCCCTGGTGTACCGCAACAGTCTTTTTGACTGGTGGATATTTTAGACCTTCCTTAGTGATATAGGCTATATAGTAAAGGAAAATTTACTTCACAGATTGATAGATTGAGAACCGATAAAGAAATATATATCTATTTCACACAGTTTTATGTAAGATGTCAAGAACGTATTTCTGCTTCTTACTGTAACGTACGTTCACAGTTTTTGTCTTTTTAGGGTTTTGTAGGTATGACCAAAAAACCCTTATACCGTCATTTTGTCGTCTGTCTGTCTGTCTGTCTGTCTGTCTGTCTGCCTGTCTGCCTGTCTGTCTGTCTGTCTATCTGAAATCTGAAAAAATTCTCAGTAATGTACATTGGTGTGAACCGGAATAATACAACAGGAATTTTTGATCAGATTATGTTTTCGGAAAATAACGCATTTTTTGTATTTTTAAGTAAAATATGTAATATATATATTTAATCCGCTATTTAACATAGTAAACGAGTGATCTTGTATAGCACAGTGGTAGCGTTGTAGCTCAGTGAGTTGAAACTACTGTCAGAAACTGTGTTCGAATCCCGTCAAATTTTATTTTTTCAGTTTTTTTTTTTTGCATTTTTATTTTGTTTAAATTATTCTGTAAAAATTCTAGTTATATTTTGGTAAATGTTGCATTTAATTTTTAAAAGCGTAAATTTAATAACCAGTGGGAAGTGTTGAAATTATAATTTAATTCTATATTTGAAGGTATCAGAGGGCGAGGCTTATGATTTAAGCAACCAATGGAAGCCATAGGCGCAATTTTCAAAATCTTAATGAACCTTGCTATATAAAAAAAAAAAAAAAATACTGCACATATTTAGAAACTTAAATAATGGTATTAGGCATTCGAATTAAAATTCATAAAAAAATATTTTGACATAAAATTTGTTTTGGCATCCCAAATAATCATCACAAAGTTAATAAATACCTGCGAAACCCTGAAATGTGTGAAAATTCACACCTCACATCAATTTTTTTGTTATATTATAATATGGTAACTTCAACGTATGCCTCTCTGTATACACGCGCGCGCATTCAGCTCGTGGGCGGTCGCTAATGGTATAGTGGACAAGGTTCCATGTGTTGGATGTATTCTTGTATCTCTTTCTCTATTTCTAGCCTTATCTGTGAACAAATGATATGGCTCTATTCAAAAATGGAAATTTTATTGCTATATTTATCTCCTATTGAACCATATGCTTTAATTAACCGTCATCTATCAACTAAAGTCTCCTTTACTATATTAGTGTTTTCCAATTGAGAAGGCATGATTACCTAGTGTTCCACAAAACAGACTACTGAATCGATTTGTAAAATTATTTCTGCGGATTCCAGCTTAGATCGTCTTCAGTAACATAAGCTATATCATTGCTATTCAACCGGGAGGATGATCAGAGGCGTACTTAACGGGTGTCGCACATGGCGCCTGCCAGGGGCCCACGGTGGAGAAGGGCCCCGCGCTTTTTATGTGATCTGCGATCACCTAACAACGGAACTTGCTCGAAGAAATCAGATTTATGAAGATGTAATCGAAAATTTTAAAATATTTTTTGTTTTTGATTTACAAAATGAGATTAAAAACAAATATATTGAAAATTTAAAGAATATCTATAAAAAAGATATAGATACGAATTGCTTCAGTCAAGAAGTTGAACATTTCTTGTTGTATTTAAAAGATGACAGAAATAATTACAAATATATAACACAAATATATAAAGCTGCCCTCGACTTAATATCCACATTTCCAAACGTGGAAATAATCTTAAAGATATTTCTGACTATACAAATTTCAAATGCTTCAGGAGAAAGATCCTTTTCGGTTTTGAAGCGAATCAAAAATTATCTCCGAAGCACTATGTGCGAAGACCGTTTGTCGAATCTTGCACTTCTGTACGTGGAACTACAACTGATGAAAGACAAGAATGTTTAAAAAATTATAGACAAATTTGCTGCAGAGAAATGCAGAAGAAAGCATATATAAGTTTTTTTCATTTAATTCTTTTTTATGTTTATTTTTTATTGTACATTGTACAAATATATTATTTTTTTCATTTCATTATTTTTTTATGATTTTGTTTTATTATATATTGTTTCTGCAATTTAATTTGTTAATTTGTTTCGATTTTTCATACTTTTATGTATATGTATAATATTGAAAAAATATACTTTATAAAATATACATCGAAATAGTAAATTTAATTATTTTCATACCTACCTAAGTTTATTTGCTATTTTCTTATTTAGCACAAATTAATATATTGGAGAAACGGGGAAGGGGCCCCCCATGCGTTTAGCGCCAGGGGCCCCGAGAAGTGTCCGTCTCTGAGGATGATGCAAACTACTGAATTGGTTTGAAAATTTCTTTCAGTGGTATATATAGCTTAGACCTTTCTTAACAACTGTAGACTTAGAACTATATTTTTCACATAAATTTAATTTGTAATTTCCAATTTGCTATCTCTATAGAAACCTTTTTTACTCCCTTGACAGTAAAGTATCATTCACAGCTCATGTTTTAATAGATAGTACGTAATTCATAGTGCATAATGTTAATGGATAATGTTAGTGGCTAATCACAACACTTTGGTACCATTCATAGCTCATGTTTTAATAGATAAATCGATCTAGCTGCCATCTACATGCAATAGAAATTACTAAACAATTTATAATAAAAATATCTTGTTATTAAATATATGTATTGTTTTTTTTATTAATGTACTTCTAAAAAGAACCAAAATAATATTTATTAAGTTAATTATTAAATAAAATAACTATAATGTTTCTGAAGCTACTCACTCTAACCTAACTTTTTGATTTCACAAAAAAAAATTAACTTTTGTTTCCACCCTGTTTCCCAGAAGTGTTGGTCTAAAAATCTGAAAGAAATCTCAATAATGTACATTGATGGAAACCAAAATAGTTCAAAATGAATTTTGTCAGATTAATTTTTTTATTGTTGAAAAACTACATATTTTATTTTAAAAGTTCATGTAGTATTTTGAGGAAAAGCTCTTTGTACATTGAATAACAAACGGTACATTATTTTCAAAATATTGTTCATTTTGATTTGATTACCGCAAAAAAAAAATGTTCCACACATATAGCTGCTTTAACTTGGAAAATTCACACTTCACATTATTTTTTTATTAGATTCAACACATTTATTAATTAGTACATCATAAACTGCAGCCACAAGTCTTTTTATAATTTCCTGTATAATATATTCGTCTATTTTGAAATGTATCACTGTATACCTGCGAAACCCTGAAATATGTAAAAATTCTCACTTCACATCTATTTTTCAATATTAGTTTCAACATTTTTACTAATAATTATGTCACAAGCTGCATCCACAAGTCTTATTCGAATTTCAAGTATAATATATTCCTTCATTTTGACAGTTGTCAGTGTTTTAATGTTAATGTTAATGTCAGAAGTTTGAGATATACAAACTTCTAACATTATGCGTTAAATATTTTCTTACGCTTATCCACTAAATTGTACAGTGACTATATAAAGACAGTGTGGCCATACGATGGTCTCATTTTCTATTGGTCGAGCTAAAGTCCGCCATATTTCTTCCAACTTTGTTACAGATTATATATGGTTTACATGTGTTTAGCTTGTGTTTCAACAGATTTAAGTGATATTTTCAAATAATATACGTATATTTAGACGTTTAATAGTGAATATTGTTGTGTTTGTGATGAGTAATGAGTAATGTAGATAATGTAAACTGTGCACATATTTTAAATTGTCACAAATTAAAATTAAAAATAATGAAACGTTTTGTTATGTTTAGGTTTAAAATTGCTGGGAAAAAAGGCTAAATGAACATAAAAAACATTATGCCAGTAAATCAATGGATGGCTTCACAATTATAAGAAGTATTTACTTTCATTAATTTTAATGTTATTCCATGCTGATTTCATTTTATTTTTCACCTGACCATAATTTTAGTTGAATAAATGCATAATTGATAATATATACATCAGTTTTCTTTATTAATATATCATTTATACCATGAGTTCAAAAAGAAATTGCATAAGGGTTGGCTATGGAAAATAAAAGTAATGTCAACAGAAAGCTTTAGAATTAATTTACTGTCTGAATTAATTAAATCACTCTTGTTGTCATAAGTTATTTATTGTAACATAAAGCTTGTAGTATACATTATTTTATTTTTCCATAGCCAACTCTTATGTAATTTCTTTTTGAACTCATGGTATAAATGATATATTAATAAAGAAAACTGATGTATATATTATCAATTATTCTTATTATTCAACATGCTTATTCTTTTTTAATATGAAAGTAACCTATTTTTTTTTTTTTTATATAAACATGCGTTTTCCCAAAAATTAGAGAAATGTTGGGTTCTCTAATTTTTATAGAACCTTATCATCATTTTTTCTCCATCTTTTTATTCTAATTCTAATGTCCTGTTTGGACTTGTTTTCTTAAATTTAAAAGATTCAAATTAAAATGTAACTCCCGTTTTTATAAAAAAAATGTTTTAGTTTTTATAGGTCCTCAAACAAAATTATAAAATAATAAAAACAAATCTCTTTTATTTCCTTTCATGTCCTTTTTTAAGAATTTTTTCATTTGTTTTCTTTTTATGTTGCAAACAATTCAAAAAAATACCTTCATCGGTAGGCAATTTTAATATTTATCTTAATAAATGTTGAATCATATACATGTTTTTTCTTAACATTAAATTGATATTCACATATATATATATATACATAAATACGTAAAACTATTAAAAATTTAAGAAATATTATAATATATTAGGATATATTAACATTTATTCCATATAACCCAATACAAATCTGGAATAAACATGGCGGCTATAGTTCATATGGCCACACTGTCTTTATACAGTCACTGTACTAAATTGGAGCTATGAATGCTTATACGGATTTGTGTAGAACTAACATTCTTATGCGTTAACATTAACACTATGAATTACGTACTATCTATTAAAACATGAGCTGTGAATGATACTTAAAAGTTCTTGTAAAATCCTTTTAATATTAATCGGTAAAAAAACTTTTTTAATAACATTTCAAATCATTCATAGTCATAAAATTCACACTTTAAAGAAATAGGTAGTTGCCAAATATAGAGCAAAAGCTATTCCGTGTACAATCAATTCAATAAAGGTCTGTGAAAGATGTATGCTTCCAATCTTGAAGACGGTTTGACAACCCAGCCTTTGTAAACTCAATTTATTATAGTCTACAGTTTTTATAGGGTACACATGATTATCAAAATCGTATTTTATTTGTTTACAGAATGAAATCATGTAAATACATCTTTCAGTATTATGTTATTTTATATGATGTTATTGACAGATATTGCTTGTATTTTACGAGGATATAAAATCGAGTAAGAATAAACTGAAATTTAGTAATATTTCTTTTACTTTATGACTGGATAGTAATTCAAATATTTATACAGGATATTGTTTCAGATACCACATTTTCTTTTTCTATTTCTGAAGCACTGTCAGATGAATTTGCTTTCACATCACTCAAATAACTCCTGTATCCTGATATAATAAGTGTCGGGCCTTTCCAGATATCCAATATACCAATACTTGTTAGATCATCTAACAGCTTGTAAGGGCAGTCACAGAGAAAATTCCGCAATCGAACGCCTTCGTATAGGCCAGCGAAGGTGGATCTTTTTCTAAAGACGGGTGAAATATGAATTTGAAATTTTATAGATTCAAATCGCGTAAGATATATAATGCGTAAATAAAAATTTGTCGCTTTAGGGTGTAAATATTTGTGCAAAATCCCCTGGTATTCTTGTTAATTCTACTTGAGCTAGTGGTCTCGTGTTAAGGTGCCTACAGACGGCGTGGCAAGTCACGGCCAATAGGGGAAACTTCCAAAGCGCCGTGACATCTGGTGGCAATTTGTGAAAGATACGAAAGCCATATTGTTTTGTTTTGTTCAATGGAGAAATACGTGTTTTTTTGTTGTTTGTGTTTTATTTTTGTGTATCATGGAAAAAAAAACAATCAATTTTGCTGTGTGCCGCAATGTAAATCGTGAATAATGAAGAATCCTTCTTAAACATTCCATAATTTACCTAAATCGAAAAAAATATCAATTGAAACGACGTTTGGAGGCAGAGAGAAAGTGGATCGTAGGTTTTTATGGACTCAAAAACTAAAAATGGGCAAAAATCCAATTTTGTTGCATTTTATTGAAAGTGATTTTATACGTCCAAAAAAAGACTGAAAAAAAGAATTTATCGCACCCAAAATTTGCCTAAATCATCAATTGATATATTATGGTATATATATTTTTACTAATATATTTACCATATTTTAGTTGTTATTATATTGAGAGGCAGTCAAAAAGAATTAAAAATACAATGAAAAACTAAAAATATCCTTGAAATTTCTTTAGAATAGTATATTATTACATATCTTGTAAATCGTAGATTACCTTTAAATTAAAAAAAGCTCGGAAAACAGGAAAAATACAACTCGTGTTCATTTTCACCATGTAAACAAATACACGAATAACAGTTTAATGTGGCTTTCGAGTGTTCCAGCTATGCCGCATACGGCGCTGCGATCTTAAAAAGTTTCCCCTATGTTTATACTTGTCTAAATCCGCGGATCGTGTGTAGGGGTAACAAGTCACAAGTCACAACCAGCGTACGCTGGGCTTGCCACTGGCCGACTTTCGCTACCGAGGCGGTATTCTATTACAAGTCAAAGGAGTTTGACCAACATCGGTACAGACTTGTACATGCATTTTAGCACCGTACACGCGACGCGCACTCACTTGTCATCACATCAGTCAAGAGTGTTGTGCTCAAAAGGAAGGTTATAACCATTTTTGCGTAATCATGAAGTCTACTTAAAGTAAAAAGTATTTTTTTGTACTTTTAATCTAATTTAAATATCAAAAGCAAGGTCGAGCTGCGATCATAACCTCACTTTCACTGTCAGACGCCATTTTACAAGCGCTGGCCCATGTTCGCTATTTTTGTACTTGGCCAGCTCGGACGCTTCGTCTGTACGGTACACAAGTACAAGTGCCCGCCAACGCTACATGTTACGGCCAGCGTCAGAACTAGAAGCTGGCGAACGCTGGCTCACCGTCTGTAGGCACCTTTAGACGTGTATAATACAGATATGTAACAGGCAATAGTTGAATTCCATCTCGCTATTATTAGCAAATTTGTCGATTTTTCTAACCAGTTTCGTGAATGTCCTCGCTTAAACCCAATCTTAGTTATCTTAGAATCTCTCCTTAGAATCTTTAATAATAATAATTTATTTACTGGAGCCCATGGCTCAATAGAAAATACATTCATTTACAAATATCGCAAAAACAAACTTAATAACTAAACTATCATATCGTAACTAGAGATGGGCATTTCGGCTCAGTTTGCGGAACCGGATCAGTGTAGGTCGTTCAGTTTGTTGAGCCGGTTCATTGATCCAGCTCAGTGATCCGGTTAAGTAAACATGTTTTCGAGACACAGGTCGGTCGTTAGTTCGTAGGTAGAACGTCGCTTAGAGCCGGTTCTTGCAATATATGAACTGTAAACATGATCCCGAGACACAGGTCGGTCAGTTGTTCGTTCGTAGGTAGAACGTCGCTTAGCGCCGGCTCTTGCTTAGACCCGGTCAGTTGTCGGTCGTTCGCTCGTAGGTAGATGTCGCTTTGAGCCGGCTTTTCCTTAGACCCGGTCAGTTGTAGGTCGTTCGCTCGTAGGTAGATCGTTCGTTCATGAACGAACCGGCTCACTGAGCTGACTCAGTACACTGACCGAAGTGACACGGTTCACCAAATTGAAATGAGCCGGCTCACGGCTCGCTGTATAGTTTCAAGTTTCAAAGATACGATTGGTCGGGCGATTGTGAGCAGTGACCGGAGTGATCCGGATCTGGATCGATGTCATGTTGAACTTCGCGAGAACTCGGCTTCTAATGTATTATCATAAAGTGTATTATTTATTGTCATCAATTTGTAGGGCAGTTTATTTGAAACTAATAGGCTTAGTCTGTATTTTCTTACAACCATACTATATAAAAATATTGCCCAAATCCCAGATGTCCGATTTATAAGGGCAATAAACATCGCCATAAACTTAACACATCTGGTTTAAAATACAGTAGCTACATAAAGTGAATTGTTTGTTTCAAAAATGTTAGATAAGAACCGGGGCTAAGCGACGTTCTACCTACGAGCGAACGACCGACAACTGACCGGGTCTAAGCAAGAGCCAGCTCTAAGCGACGTTCTACCTACGAGCGAACGACCAACAACTGACCGGGTCTAAGCAAGAGCCGGCTCTAAGCGACGTTCTACCTACGACCGAACGACTGACCGACCTGTGTCTCGGGAACATGTTTACAGTTCATATATTGCAAGAACCGGCTCTAAGCGACGTTCTACCTACGAACTAACGACCGACCTGTGTCTCGGAAACATGGTTACTTAACCGGATCACTGAGCGTGATCAATGAACCGGCTCAACAAACTGAACGACCTCCACTGATCCGGTTCCGCAAACAGCCGAAATTCCCATCGCTAGACTGTACCCGACTGTGATAATACATATAAATATGAAACTGAAAATAATTTGAATAATACACACATATTAGATTGAGTAAGTAAGATTATTTCATTTAAATAAAATTATTAAATACTGTGATATTAGAATATATTGTAAATTTTTGTTTCTCTCTTTTGTAAACTTAGTGTACTGAAGAAGATAATTATATTATCGAAACCGGTCTCTTTCAATGATTTGATTTCAACAATACAATTGTATTTAATACTTTGTCTAATACCAAGCCAAACAAGACACTTCAACATAAAATTTATGACAGTGTATCTACTACAACGCGGTATTATACGTATGGCACAATTTTGTAGTATCTGAAGATTACTAATGATTTTGTCTTTACAAAGAAATAGTACAGTATTAGAGTTGTTGAAATCAGGCAGCATAATAGTATTGTATACAAAAATTTTGGAGAACAAGCTTAAATTTTTTGAAATTCTACATAGTGCTCCTATTTTCTTATATATTTTTTTAATTAAATAATCGTAATTATTAAATTTCAGCTTGTTTTCCAAAAAACCCGTTACGACCAAGTAGTACGTAGAGTTTTGTTTGCCTCAGTTAATAATAATAATACTTTATTTATGTACCTTTCGGTTTAAATCTACATATTTACGTTATTAACTTTATATTTCACATAAAAAACTATAATTATTGCTAACTAGGGTATCTTCGCTTCAAATTCCTTCTTCTCTCCAAGACCTCTTCCATCCATGCCCATCCTTGAATCACACAGCCTGAATCACACAGCACATCTTTTCTTGTCTCTTCTTTATATTTAATTTCTCCGCAATTCTTCAGTATGTGCTCTATGGTTTCTCTTTCCTCTCCACACAACCTGCACATTCTTTGTTCATCCTTTCTTCAGTATTCGTTTTCCCTTTCCTCATTTCCGCACCTAAATCTCGCTATTATTTTCTTCTTATCTCCGTTCATTTTTGTTTTTAGGTATTTTGGTATCTGTGTCGTCCAAGTCTTTATATATTTGCCGTTATATCTGGAATTTGTTAGGCTCTCGCTTCTTTCTTGCCCTTGGATATCCCTCATTCTATCTCTTATTTCCAGTGTCACATCTTGTCCTCCCAACCTTTTTATAGATATCTCCCTTGTCGAGTAGCCGTTATATTCAAGTCTTTTTCTTCTTTTTACTTCCCATTTGGATTCAATCTTTCTTTGCTCCAATTTTCTTTCTATTTCTGCCCAGCATTGGTTTAGCAATTTTTTTCTGGATGTCTTATTATCCTCTCTTCAAATTTAATTGCTCTTTTTGTAGCTTCTATCCTGATTTTGTCAAATTTCACTTCTTCTAATATAATGTACTGCGGTGTACATTTGTCTAGACCCAATGGCCACTTAATATATTTATTTTGCACCGCTTCTAATTTCTCTTGGTTTTCCCAACCCCATATTTCCGCTCCATACATCATTATACTCTTGATTATGGAGTTGAACATGAGCATCCTTATCTTCATATCTCCTTTAAATTTCCTCTCACCTATGCCCCATACTTGCGGCAATGCTTGCATTGATTTCCTTACTAAGGTCCTGATATGTGCTTCGAGTGTCACATCTTGTCCTCCCAACCTTTTTATAGATATCTCCTTTGTTGAGTAGCCGTTATATTCAAGTCTTTTTCTTCTTTTTACTTCCTATTTGGATTCAATCTTTCTTTGCTCCAATTTTCTTTCTATTTCTGCCCAGCATTGGTTTAGCAATTTTTTTTCTGGATGTCTTATTATCCTCTTGTTTGCCTCAGTTGATTCATTTTCTTCAAAACTTACGGCCACATTCACGCCTTGATACTTGGTGCTTAAATTAAGATTATGCATCCGAGCATCGAGCTCAACTATCTAAAAAAAAATTGAATAATTCTGGACTGCAAGTGTTAGAGCATCCTCCATATAGTCCAGATTTTGCTCCTTGTGTTTTGGGACTCTTCCCTTTCATCAAGGATAAGCTTAAAGGTCGCCATTTTAAGAATGATGATGAGCTTCAAGCATCCTGGGACCAAAACCTATGTGAAAGTACCAATTAAAAAGTGGGACGACATTTTTAACACGTGGTTTATATGTATGAGGAAGAGTATTGAACATGATGGAAGTTTTGAAATGATGGAAGTTTTGAGATTTTGAAATTTTTTAAAAAGTAAGCCCGTATTTGAAAACTTTCTTAGCGCCCTACGTACCTACTATTCTAATTTTTGATCTCTCATACTCTTTTGGTAACATTTGTTGCTGGCAGTGTTAAGAAGGAATTGGATCTACAATTCCTTCTATGCATAATACATAATGTATTTAATCAGAGGTACATAGTGGATGCAATTGTGTTATGTTTATTTGAATTGTGCCTAATGGATCTAAAACATTTATTTAAACAATATTAATTGCAATTTCTCGTCCATTTCCATTATGATGAACATATTTATGATAAATCATTAAAACGTTTAATTCGAACACCGATTTTATTTTTATTTGGCAATGCTTTTGAATAATAATTCAGCTTATGCAATCGTTATTCGCACCCCGGAACTTTATATATATATATATATATATATATATTCTTTATTCCCTAGGTCTTGCGGCGTTCAGGGTGTTAACAAAAAACGTGTTTTTCTTTGTAAAAAAAAAATTGGAGACCTTATTTTATGGACAACCCTCGTATATTAGTAGATTTTCTTTGAGGGCCCATATTAGAACCTTCTTCAATGTAAAATACCATGTGTTCAAACATAAATTACATAAGGGTTGGCTGTGGAAAAATAAAATAATATGTATTGCAAGCTTTAACTGTCAATTAATTAGCTGTCATCACTGTTGATGTCATAAGTTTCTATTGAAAATTCGGCCAATGTTTACAATATCCCCCTTCAAACTTTATACAGATGGCAGCACATAACGACTACACTAAATAATTCAAGAATTGTCAGTGGCTCTAAAACAATGGTTTCTAGAAGCGAGCTAACCATCTTCTAGTTTAATGACAAAACACTATCTTAGGTTAGGTTAGGTTAGTAAGTGTTTGGTTAGAAGAAGCCGAGCGAAGCGAGCTACCCATCTTCTAGTTTAATGACATAAATAAAAGTTCTGCACAGTCCCACTTGTTTAGAATCTCTGTATATTAAACAAATGACATGTGTTTGACGTATGCGCAAGTGTGAAGTGGGATGTTGTAAACACTTACCGAAAATTCAATTAAAAACGCCTAAACGTTAGTCAATTGCATATAAATGCAATTGCATGCAATTTCTTTTTAAACTCATGGTATAAAAAACTCAATGTATTTGTAATTATAAGCTTATCTCTGAATGTAATAGTTAGAGTCCGGCAAAAATATGCAATGGTACTTTAGTTAGGTGTTTTTCGATAAAAAGCGGCACATGTGTTATCTGTAGAAATAAAATGTAATTATATATATTTGTACTGTGCCCTGCTGACAAATAATGTAGCGTATAAAAATTAAATATCTTATCAAAAACTGACCAATGGCAACGGAGTGACCGGAATTACCTATCTCGGATATAATCCCAAAATAATGAGGTGTCGTTATTAAGATAAGAATTCATTGCGGTACAAGTGTTTTATTCTTTTGTTTTTTGTTGGTTTTTTGTTAAAATGAAGTTTAAAATAGCACGCCTATGGCAAAAGTACCGTTGCATATTTTTACCGGTCTCTAGTAATAGTGCAAGCAATGAAGTTACTTTGTGGAAATCCCATATTATACTTGCTAACGTTCTAATTACTAAAATTAAATTACGAAATTCAAGTTGCATATTAGTTTCCATTTGCAATAATGATTTTAAAACTCGTCACTGGAACAAATAATATGTGAAGCTGATTACGGTGCTTATAACGCGCAATATGTTTTCACTGAAATTTCCCAGCTTTGATATTAAAATATTTAACTATCTTTGATGTTGTAACATATTTGGAGCGAAACACCAGAAGTAAATATGGAAATTTTAACAACATATGTTAATAAATTTAATAATTACTTTAGCTGCGCGTTATTCTTATACAGTGAATTTATTTTTTACTATGTCATTACCATGGATACAGTTTTTAACAGCAATATAAAACGTGTTCATTTTCATTCGCAACATAGACAATTACAGCCGTATTTATAGTACTATGGAAACGTGTAAATTTTCGTGCAAGGTGCGTGGTAAAAAAACCGTATTTATAGTCACAGTTTATGCGTGCAAGGAGGCCGTGCAGCTTCCACGGTTTAGTAATTTTTCCACGTATCAAAACTGTCGTGTAAGCAACGTGTAAGGAACTTTTTGCGAAAAAGTAATTTTTAATTTCAATTTAAGTTATTTATATTATTAATTTATTATTTAATATATTATTATTTATTATGCTAAATAATTAAAACATATTCAATATCAATTTAATTAGATATGGATTTTGCGGAACTGCAACAGAGGATGGAAGATGTCCAAAATATTAGGAGAATCGGAAGACGCAATGCAAGGAAAGAAAAGGTTTATAGAAATCGGATTAATCCTCTTTGTAAATATAATGATTTAGAATTTTAAAAAAATACATAGAATGAGTAAAGATAGCGCTCGAAAAGTTGTACAACTGATGAAAAATGATTTGGTGACTATTAATAATACGAAAGGGTTACCGATATCTGTGGAACTGCAAGTTTTAGCCACTATTCGTTATTTAGCGAAAGGGGCATATCAGCAAGACATTGCTGATTTACATGTTTTTTCGCAATAGACCATGTCGATAATAATAAAAAAAAGTTGTTCGTGCTTTAGCGAGACATATAAACGAATTTGTAAAATTCCCAAATACAGCACATGAATTGCAAAGAAAAAAAGAAGAGTTCTACAAGATTGCGGGAATGCCAGGAATCGTGGGCGCTATCGATTCTACCCACATAAAAATAAAAAATCCTGGTGGTCCTAATCCAGCAATATTCATTAACCGGAAAGGATATTTTTCCCTGAACGTTCAGGTAATATGTGATGCAAACTGCCAGATAATGGATATAAACGTTAGGTGGCGATGAAGTACCCATGATTCAAGAATTTGGGAGGCGAGTACCCTTAAAAGGGATTTTCAAAGTGGCGCGATTAATGGCATTCTAATTGGGGATGGCGGATATGCTGCTACTAACTATATGTTAACCACTGTACTAAATCCTGCTACCCCACAGGAAGAAAGGTACAACGTCGCCCATATAAAAGCAAGAAATCCGGTAGAGAGGTTATTTGGTCAATGGAAAGGCAAATTTAGATGTTTATATAATGGTCTAAATGTTGAAATTAATACTACAAAAGGAATTATAAGTTCGCTAGCAATTTTACATAACATCTGTCTACAAGATTGTTTGGAGGCAAATGATAATATGAATGATTCCGATGACGAAAATCAAGATGAAAGTGACGAAGAAGATAACATACCTTTTACCAACCCTACTGTAAGAGGAAATGCGTTCAGATTAGCATTCATCAATCGTAATTTTAATTAATATTAAAGATAACATACTAGAAATAACAACAATAATAACAATAAAACAACAATAAACGTAAAAATTCGCTTTATTTATTTTCTCTCAATTTTTTTAATTTTAATTCATAAATTTCTTTTTCATACTTCATACGTAGGTCTTGTAGCTCCTGCATATGCTTCATCTGTAGCAGTTCTTTTTCTTTATAAACTTCAAATGACGCCTGTTCGAAAGCACTCATTTTTTTAACACTTTCTTTCCTTTTAGGTTTTTCTGCCGAATTTTCGGTAGTTTTACCATGCAGATTTCTTGCCTCGGGGATAATTGTCTCAATTATGCCAGTTACTGGGTCAAGCATAATATCTTCCTTATCAGCAGTCGTATAATTTGACGACAACGGTAATTGAGATACTCCTCGATTGGCAGTAACTTGCACTTCTTCTAATAACTCATTTTCAGAAATTTGAGAATCAAATTCGCTTACATCTTCTTCAAATTCGTACGGAATCATATCCTTTATGGCGTAGTCCATATCCGTTGGTTCAGCTATTGACGGTCCTCCTCCTGTACATTTCTTATATTTTTTAAATTGTGCAACCCTGGCTTTAGCGTCTCTTTTCATTCTTCTCCACTGTTCCTTAATTTTGTCCAAATCTCGAGATTTCCCACATACAACAAATTCTTTTTTAATTTCTTTCCACGCTTCTTGTTTCTTTTTTCCCAGTCTGCTATCTACTTTTTTACTTTCTATTATTTTATATTTTCCCTGCATTGCTTCCAGTAATATGTTCTTTTCTTCATCGCTCCAATTGCCACTACGTTGGAATTTTTTTTCTGAAGTCATCGTAATATAAGATACTACTATAATTCTGTATGTTACAATTATTATGACATATGACAAATGTCACAAAAACAAACGATACTGGCTTACTGAGATTATACCAGAAATTTATAATTTGCGATGTTGCAACATAAAATTTGAATGCACGTTGCTAAGTATTGCACGGACGTGCAAATACTAATATAAATACCATTATGATCCACGCGTGTTTGATGCGTGGAACTGTACGTAACAACCACGACTTTTACACGCTGACTATAAATACGACTGTTAGTGTGTATACTTTTGCTCATTGCTGATTTAAAAATTAATTAACATGTATACAGATGAAGAAAAAATAATGATGTTAACTTGGTTTAACTCCCAAATGAGTTTAAGAGAAGTTTCTGCTGTATTTAGTGCAACTTATCCAGATCGGCCAATACCAAATCCTTCTACAATTTCAAGACTAGTTAATAAATTTCATCGCGAAGGATGTCTTAAGTCAAAGGCCAATACGCTACAAAACATAATAAAAAAAGAACAACATCCCACGTGCTTCAAGAAGAGAAGCAGTTGGAAATATTATTACAAGTGGAAGAAAACAATCAAAATACTTTAAGATAAATTGCACAAACCGTTGGTATCAGTATTGGATCTGTTTTTAACTTCTTATAAAAACAAAAGTTTCGATCATACAAATTTCAAAATCATCAAGAATTGTTAGAAAGGGACGCAGCAGTACCTATGGATTTTTGTTTTGAAATGTTTGAAAAAATTAATTCCGACCCAACGATGCTTCAAATAATTTTATTTACTGACGAAGCAACGTTTACTCTAAATGGTGAAGTGCACAGACAAAATTTTAGGTACTGGAGTCGAGAAAATTTACACATGTTTCATTCCTCCCGAGCTCAAAGGTCGCAAAAATTAAATGTTTAGGCAGGGATAATAGGAACTAATATTATAGGGCCTTTTTTTATTGATGGTAACCTTAATGCCACAAAGTATGTAGCCCTTTTGCAAAACCAAATATTACCTGCCTTGCGAAACCTGAATATTAATGGACAAGTATGGTTTCAACATGATGGCGCACAAGTCCATTATTCTAGAATAGTTAAAGAATATTTACATAGAACTTTCCCAAAAAGCTGGATTGGAAGAGGAGTGTCGATGAATTGGCCAGCGAGATCTCCGGATTTGGCACCCAATGATTTTTTTTATTGGGGATATTTAAAGGCCAAAGAATATATAGGAGAACTTAGGGATGTTGTTGAACTGCAAGACATAATTGTTTAAGCATCCAACAATATACCTCAAGAGCAATTGCTGAATGTTTTGAAACATTTTTATGATCGCTTAACATTTTGTATGCAAGTAAACGGAGAAACTTTTGAACATTTATTATAAGTTTTTATTAGATATTTATTTATTATTATTATTATTTTTTTAAATTGTATTTTCAATAAAATATTTTGATTTTGCTAGTAAATATGGTTTTTTCTATGTTGCAAATGAAAATGAACACGATTTATATTGCTGTCAAAAACTGTATCCATGGTAATGACATAGTGCATGTTGCATAAAAGAATAAATTCACTGTATAAAATGCAAAATTTTTAATTCGAGAAATTTTAAAATTAAATTTTTGATAATATTTCTAAATTTCTTAATACAAATCTTCAAAATTTTCAATTATTTCATTAACAACCCAATTTAGTTTACATTTGTAAACCAAATTTAACTATTCCAATATAAAACCTAGTCCGTATACATATGCGTAATAGTTTATATCTTATTTACTTTCCTGAACGGACCAAGTTTACGAAAATTTGCTCCATCAACATCAAACGAGCCAACAACAAGGAAATTACACTGTGGTTAAATTATAATAGACTGCAACTGTTAACAAATGAATTATCTCTTTAATTTCCTTAAAGTGCACATGTCTAGAAATCTCTTACAAGTAAGTTATTTGGGATGCTGCAAACTAACGTTCTTGTAATGCATTTGTAAACGAATTGCATAGTTAAATGGATTTAAGAGGAGATTACAGTTTCCACAATTAGATCGTCTTTAATTGACGACTAATTGACCAACTGTTGACTTCTTGATCAGCAGTTCTACATTATTGGATTTCACTCAAAGAATTCTATCACAATCCTACAGGTGATCCAATTTCTCTTTAAAGTACAGACTTTGTATTAGGAAATCGAGTTTACAATAAGACTACAATATGTTGTTTATTTTAAATCAGGGACTCAAGAAAATCACAATTTGGAGCAGTTTCGATAAAAGAATTTCGTAGTATCCAGTTGATAAACCATGGATACAGTTTGCTTTTTTTCCTTTTATTTGTTGGCTTTAGCTGCTTTGGGCCAAGTATAAATGAAGAGATTAAAGGTTTTAAAAATTACATTTATAATTTGCTATTTTCTGCTTTAATATAGTTATAAATAATTTCATAAATATCCAGAGAGTGAGTTGCAAGAAGCGTCTGAATATTGGTAGTTCAGGATATTTTTTGGACAACTAAATTTCGTATGAATAAGTTACGATTGCGAAAATGAATCAATTCAAACAATAAATGGTTCGAATCGCTGACAGACAAATTATCACACGGACAGAAAGGAGACCAAACCATGTTAATTCTATGCAGATAATATAGAGAAAAGTTGTTATTTAATCTAAGCCGGATACAAGTGCAGATAAAAGATCTGCTTTGGTGAGAAGGAAACCAAAGCTCTCTAGGAAGAAGAGGTTAAATTTGACCATAGTATGATCCTTTGACGAAGCCAACTCATATTGATGGGATTATAGAGGATCAAGAGATCGCTGAACATTGGAGACAGACATTTCTAAATAGCTCGGTAGGGGGTGTCAGCACTGCCTTTGCTGATGACTCTGACCTAGAAGACTGTCTTATCACATGTGTGAACGTGCAGTCTTCAATATTACAAATTGAGGATTTATAATTTTTGTTTATAATTATTATGAACCAACAGTGTATTAAAACGTTTCTACAAAAACATTTTTAATATCACACAAACTGTCAGATTTACAATCACTTGTCCGTTTTCATGACAACGAAACAAGTTGTTTATAGAAACGTCTTCATCAACTAGTGTTTTGCAACAATGAATCAATGTGTAAAGATAAAATTTGTCCAATTGCTGAAGAAATTGAAAACAGTACGCCAAAAAATAAAACAATCCAATTAGAATCAGTTCCTCGCATTTCGCGAAGAATAGTCCAGCATTTTAAATAAAAATACAATCAGATCAATTCTGTAAAAAGTTACTGTGTAATAACGTTACTACAACATAAAATATTATAAAAAATACACTGACTTTCATTCATGATAGTAACTGACCTTGCTCATAGTGACGAATTTAGTAACTATTATCATAGTAACAGAGTTACAGAATTGGTCTGATTGAAAATCTTGGGAATAAGTATCCTGAGATATTCAAAGAAACTAAAACTGTACACTTTTCATATATATATTTTTTTAAATTATCGCTCGTTATGAGGTTGTATAGAAAATGCGGATATCGTATATGCGGATGCGGATAGTGAAAAATTTATCCGCGCCGCATTCTACTGATGTGTATTCAATTCGCTGTGCATCGCAGACAACTTACCTATTCATAATTAAAAGTTGGCACGTTATAAATAATTTAATAATTAACAATTAATTGAAAATAAAGTAAATATAAAAACTTTAATGATAGAAAGTTAAACAATCTAAGTTACTTGCTGTTCTCTAATACCTTATAAATTAGAATTAAAGTGGCTTTCCTACAACAAACAAGTTCTTTACAATGGAACAATATCTACCTTTAAAATTCTCTCTTCGGACTTTGAGATTAAGTGGGCAAAATGTATTTGACAAAACATTTTTTGCAAATATTCGTACTCTCCTGTCAGAGGTTGTTGTTGCGAGTATGCTATTATTGTACGTGTTAGAACAAGTTTTTAATTTTGATGGACTTGAACAATTCTCAATCGCTTTAGATAGTATAACTGAACTTTGTCAGGTAAGTGCTTTCATAGCTATGGTCAGAGATGTAGAAACGGAGAACTTCCCTTCTCTGCCCTTATATCCTCACCTAAGCGTTGGGAACCTATAATTTTTTAATACTATTTTGAATGCAAAAATACCAGTCACAGTATGAACCTTCAGACCTATGGAACTTCGTAAAATTGTTTGGTGCTTATTTCATCACGTTTTAGCAATCAGAAGAGCAATATATCATAAAACCCTCTTATTCAAATTGAAGAGTTATGGCATCTGTGATCCCTTGTACTCATGGATTGAATCTTACCTAACTAGTAGGAAACAAAGCGTGAGGGTTAATAATACATCATCTAAAACCATTCATGTGACCTCAGGAGTTCCTCAAGGTTCTCATCTCGGTCCAATACTCTTTCTACTTTTCGTGAATGATATAGGTTTAAAATTCAAATTCGGTAACTACTTATTGTTTGCCGATGATTTAAAGATGTACCAAGCTTGTTCTCGTAGTTCTGATATCATATGTCTTCAATCTGATATTAACACCCTCGATCAGTGGTGCACTGATAATATCTTAGAACTGAATAAATCCAAATGCAAAGTAATGGTTTTTTCAAGAAAGCGCGAAACTACTCTTTTTACTTTAAATATGGGTAGTGAGGCTTTAAATTTCGTTAGTGAAGTGGTAGATCTTGGTGTTCAGTTTTCAAGTGATTTATCTTTTAAGGGTCACATTAATACAATTGTTAATAAATCTGTAAAAATGTTAGGATTTATTAAACGTCAAACCAAGGACTTCGTAAATGTACATGCTCTTAAAATATTATACTATTCCCTTGTTCGTAGTCACCTCGAGTATGCCAGCACAATCTGGTATCCTACCCAGGCAACCCAGATTGACAGACTAGAGGCCGTACAAAACAAATTCTGTAAATATGTACTATTTAAACTAGGTGTTAGATATAATCAGATCACTAGAGAGGAAAGACTTACTATTCTAAATTTGCAACCACTTAAAACAAGGCGAGATATTTCAGATCTTTGTTTACTATTTAAAATTATTAACAATGTTATATATGTAGCTAGGGTAAATTTTAGAATACCATACCACTCCACACGCAATAAAGATTTTTTATATTGTGATAATCATAGATCTGTTTATGGTCATAATACCTGTATTGACCGAATGTCTAGGTTATATAATGTAAATTGTTTAGAGTTTGACAGTTCCAACATGTCACTGAATGTGTTCAAAAATCGCCTTAATTCTTGTTTTATTTTAAGTTTTACTTAAGTGTTACAGTCTATTTATAATTTTTTTAAAAATTTTGTATAATTTATATTTTGTATATTTTGTATAATTTTATTGTTGTATTTTAATTTTGTAAATTAATTTTGTGCCTGTATTTTACTGCATGTATTTTATATTGTATGGAATATTTGTATTTTTCATTGTGCAATTTGGGATCACCCGTGTGCACGTAAATAAATAAATAAATAAATAAATAAATAAATAATCTTGGCCAATCTAAAAAATAGAGATTTTGCCGGCCAGCTTTTAAATCTTTGGAAGTGCTAACTGTTCCAAGTATTTATATTTTTGAAATTTTAATTTTTACTTTTTAATATAAGCTGTTCACTTTTGTAAGAACACACTAGATCTGGTTATTTTGGTTACTTTTATGGTGTGTTACTGACTTTAAATGTCAATTAAAAATATTCCTTACGCTGTAAAACTGACTTTAGGTAGATAAGGTTATGATTATAATAATTAAGATATAATTTTTCATTATGACATATGTCAAATGAATCGACATTTTAAAAAAGTGACATTTTTTAATACCAACATGACATCAAGCTTCAAAGGTGCAAACTATTGAAAACAAAATTACCTCTTAGTTTGTTCTTACAAAAGTGAACAGCTTATACTTGCACATTGTCTTCAAATAATTTTTCACACATTAATTATTAAATTCACTCATTAATTAAAAAAATCATTTTATGGCAAATCAACAACATACTGCCTTATTTGAAAAAAGCATTAGCTACAATGCCTGTTAATATTATAATTATGAGGGTGGATCAATAAGTACCCGTGTTAAAAGACAGGCGTTGCTGAAAAAAGTTGGCATTACCGTTGTGTTCTGTCATCTGTCTAACGACAACATACTAAATTTCAGATTGATTCGTAGGTTAGTTTTTATTTGGCAGCTAGTTGTAGAGAAATATCGATCCGTAATTCGCTTTTTATTTTTGGATGGCAAAAAATGCGAAGAAATAAAAGCGAAGTTGGATGCTGTCTATGGGGACTCTTCACCATCTATGACAACCGTGAGTCTCGATGTTGGTTCAACGAATTTAAACGTGGTCGTACATCTGTTTTTGATTAGGAGCGGCCAGGCCGCCCGGCAGACGTGATTGTCGAGGAAATCGTTAAGAAAAAGGCATTAAAAATGAATTAAGGAGCACAATGTCTCAAGACAGGTTATCTGCTCTGAGCATTCTGAGCATTGAAAGTGATAAACTTAGAAATATTTAAAAAAAATCAGCTGTGGCCACCACAGGACTGACCGACATCACAAAGTACTTGTATAAAATACATTCTAACAGCCGAGTATAAATAACAGCCTAATATTTTCTAACAGAGATATTATTTATCATGAGCATGGAAATGTAATGTTTCCATGTCCGTTTTATTTTCAGTTTTATCAAAAAATATCTCAAATAAAAGTTAGTTACTGCTTTTATAGCAACTTTTGTTAAATAAATTTTTTCAAAATATTTTTCTGTTAGATATTTGCGAAAATTTTAAAATCGACACGAGTAAACTCCCATTTCTAGTCACCCGATTTTTACCAAAAGTTGCTCAACTCGTGCCATTAATGTCAGAAGCTTAAATATGAAGTTTTATAAAAATCCTTTTAGCCAAATTTGCTCTGCACTTGTACACAGACAGACATACCGACAGACATCATGCTAAAAATAGTCAATACATTATGTAGGGACCTCAATTCTTGGAGATCCATCGAAATCTTGAAATGTCAAAATCGGTATATATATTGGCGGTCGGTAAATCGAGGTGTCTATTGAAGGGGCCTAAAAATTTGAGTAGCCTAGGGCCTCGCGTTATGTAAATCCGGCCCTGCATATTTCACATGTATATATATATTTTTTTCAAGGTTTCTCTTGTACTTCGGATATCGGATATGCGGATGCTCAAGATTTGTAAAAATCGCTGTTTCGTAGACAAATTATACGTACTTATTCATAATTAAAAGTTTGCAAGTTATTAATAATCCAATAATTAACAATTAAGTGAAAATAAAGTAAATATAAAAACTTTAATGATAAAAAGTTAAACAATCTAAGTTACTTGCTGTTCTCTAATACTTTTTAAATTAGAATTAAAGTGGCTTTCCCATAACGAACAAGTTTTTTACAATGGAACAATATCTACCTTTAAAATTCTCTCTTCGGATTTTGACATTAAGTGGGCAAAATGTATTTGACAAATCATTTTTTGCAAATATTCGTACTCTCCTGTCAGAGGTTGCTGTTGGGAGTTTGCTATTGTTGTATGTGTTAGAACAAGTTTTTAATTTTGAAGGATTTGGAGAGTTAACAAACTCTTTATATAGTATAGCTGAACTTTTTCAGGTAAGTGCTTTCATATCTATGGCCAGAGATGTAGAAACGGAGAACTTACCTTCTCTACCCTTATATACTGACCTTTTTTAATACTGTTTTAAATGCAAAAATGTCAGTCATAGTATGAAAACTTCGCAGAATTGTTCGGTTCATATATCATCGCGACTAAGAATTTTGGACAATCTAAAAAATAGAGATTTTTGCCAACCAGCTTCTTTGGAAGTGCTAACTGCTCCAAGTATTTATATTTTTGAAATTTATTGACTTCAAATAATTTTTCGCACATTCATAACACTAGACAAAAAAATTGATGTGAAGTGTGAATTTTCAGACATTGCAGGATTTCGCAGGTATATAATAATTGAAGGCGGCATGCTGTGTGTGTAGGACAAATTTTGTATTGTAGTAATCACGGCAAAATGAACGAAATTTTTAAAATAGTTTATCGTATGTTAATCTAAGAGCTAAACAAATTTTATGTTAAAATATTTTTTTGTTAATTTTAATACGAATACTAAATATGTGCAGTATTTTTTTTTTTATATAGGAAGGTTCATTAAGATTTTGAAAATTGCGCCTATGGCTTCCATGGGTGGTTTTAAGTCATATGCTCCGCCTCTATGGCTTCCATGGGTGGTTTTAAGTCATATGCTCCGCCTCTATGGCTTCCATGGGTGGTTTTAAGTCATATGTTCCGCCTCTCTGGTTTCGTATAGGTACATGACACATAGAATGAAAATATAATTCCAACAATTCCAACTGGTTATTAAATTTACGCTCTTAAAAATTAAATGCAACATTTGCCAAAATATAACTAGAATTTTGACAAAATAATTTAAACAAAATAAAAATGAAAAAAAAAACAAAAAATAAAATTGTGTCCTCTGCTCAGGAGCGAACCCTAGTTTGATGCGTAACATGCGAGCAAGCTAACCATTAGTCCAGGATACGCCTTCTAGTATAGTGTGTAACATAATTATAACTTTTGTACATCGTCAAAAAAACACAAAAATGCGTTATTTTCCGAAATCATAATCTGATCAAAAATTCGTGTTGTACTATTCCGGTTCACACCAATGTACATTACTTAGAATTTTTTCAGATTTTTAGTTTAAACCATATGGGCTACAGGGTGTGGGACAAAAATTTGTTGCACACTTTTGGCTAAAATCGCATCAAAATAATTTATTTTGCAAATATAAAATTTTGATCGTAAATCCACGTACTAAGGGCTTTCACTTGATACCCTGCTCAGAAAAAAAAAAAAATGTTTTTTTCGATTAGCACATATTTGTTTATATTTTTAGGGGGATATGTTTTTTAGATGATTTAGTATTTTTCGTATGTGCGGGACAAATAGTTGTATAAGCATGTCAAATTTCAACTCTCTCGGTTTATCCGTTTGGTTACAATTTTTACCGAACAGACAGACAGACAGACGACAAAATGACGGTATAAGGGTTTTTTGCAGTGATGGGCGTTTACACGTAAACTTTAATTGTTTACGTTTACGTGTAAACTTATGTAAACAATTGGTAAACTTGTCAACAATGTAAACAATGTAAACTTTGTAAACTGTCAAATAATGAGGTTAGTTTTAGTTATTTAATACGAATAATAGAGAGTTAATGAACAGTATATTCAGTTCAAAACAATAAATTTATTAAAAAAATGGTGGGAAGAAACCGAAGGAATAGTTCTGAAGAACTAGGTTTTGTTTTAATTAAAGAAAATGAAAGAAAATATAGGGCGTTATGCAAAATTTGCAATGAAACTTTTCGTTATTAAAAAATATAGGCTGATTTTCTTAAAGGTGAAATTTAATGTATTTTGTTATTAAAAAATTAGACTGAATTTTTTAAAGAAACTTTTTTTTAAATTTTCATATTCATATTTAATAATTTGTATGTAACACCTGTATAATGATTCAAATTCGATTTATACATATATACTTTGTTTGTACATATTAAATTTGTTATTGTTTGTTAAGGAACACGGTAATTTGTTAAACACAAACAGCACTGTCCATAAGTATGACACTAGAAAAAAGGAAGAATTTAGATTACTTCGCGTAAAATATAATATAGCAAAAAATTTACCTACTTATGTCGGTGCTGTATTGTTTAACAAACTGCCACAGGCAGTTAAAGATCTGAAAACTGTATTATTAAAAAAAAAAAAAAAAAACAAAGGATTATTTGCTACAGAAGGCTTTTTAAAACATCAGTGAGTTTCTCAGTGATGATTTTAGCCTTCTAGCACAAGTTGTAGAAAAATTGTAATATTCTATTGTAATATTAATTATTTAAACTTTTACTGTGACTGGGTTTCTTGTATATTTCTTGGACACACAACTGATCAATAACTTTATTATTTATTATTATTATTATCTAAGGCGGCCTGAAGGTTCCTCTCATTCGAGGTGTAGATTATTATTATTATTAATATATATTATCAGTAGGCTCCCCATACCATGACATAGAGAATACTAATGAAATGGTTTTTAGTCTCAACAGAAATTTCAGAGAATCTTTTACCATATGCTAACAATAATGCTAAATTTCTAGGTTTTTATTTGGATTCCCAGTTAACCTGGAAGATACACATAAATAATCTCGAAAATAAAATAAACACCGCCTTGTTTATGTTAAGAAAAGTGGTAAATCACATATCACTTAGAGCAGCTAAAACGGTATACTTCGCGCGCGTTCATAGCCTAATATCATATGGCATCATATTATGGGGTAATTCGGTAAATTGGAAAAGGATTTTTATTCTACAAAAAAAAGCCATTAGAATAATTACGAACAGTGCTTGGAGGGATTCGTGTAGACCATTATTTAGATCCAGCAAAATCCTTACTCTCCCATGCCTGTACATACTAGAAGCGCTCACATTGGTCAGAGAAGGCATTGGCGAGATGGCCATATGTGGCAATGGTCATGAATATAACACTAGAGGTCGCCATAATATACTTAAGCCCCGTCTTAAGTATAAAAAATCTTTATGTTTCTGTAAAAATGTAGGTATAGACATATTTAACAAATTACCATTAGAAGTAAGGAACTACAATGTGCGTAAGTTCAGGTCTACCATGAGAGCTTACCTCCTCGATAATGCGTTCTATAGTCTACAAGAATATATGAACCATAATTTAGATGATGTATTATAGTTTGTATTTATACCATGTTTTGTAATATGTATTATACAGTACGAATATTATATATTGTTATTTTTTTTTGACTGACTGGAATTATGTTCAATTTTTTGTATCTAATATTTCAATAAATCTATTCTATTCTATTCTATTCATATTAACCGCAGGGACCATATTTGCTTAACTTAGGTACTTCATATGCATTTCATTATACAATTAAACCCTGAAATGTGTGACGATTCACACTTCGCATAAATGATTTGATCATTTTAACAAATTTAATATTTATTTTCAGTATGTCTTCATATTGCTGGCGTTTAAAAGAAAACAACTGAAATTACAAGAGCTAATTTTATCAATAAATGAATTTTGGCCGATTGAAAGAGCTGATGTTAAACTTCAAGCAAAACTGAAGAAATTTTACAGTCGTGTGTATATATTTGCAAGAATGCTTTCTGGGACAACTCTATTTACGATAGTACTACTATTAACAACACCTGTATTTAAGAATCCACGAGAGCTACCAGGAAAATGCTACAATTTCCATAACATATATGAAAGTCCACAATATGAAATTATATATCTTTGGCAGATTATATGTACTGTGATTGTGTTGTTATTTGTTATTGGAATTTATACATTATTTTACTTTCTGGTAATTTTTTGTATCGCTCAAGTTATGATGTTAAAGGATGCTATAAAACAACTAGATTTTAAGTATGTTGATGCTGCAGGTGAAGAAAAAATTTTTCAAACTCTAACAAGTTATATTATCTACCACAACAAACTCATAAAGTAAGTAAAAAGAATGATATAAAATTAAAAAAAGAGGTGTTTAGGGTTTCGTAAACCCTAACACTCCTAGGTCTTTTGACTGATCTGGATTAAATTTTGCATAGTTACTCTCTAAAACACTGCGGAAGTAATGGCGCATAGAAGTGGCTATGGTTTTGTACGTACATATAACTAACCCTTTACAATTCCAGACCTTTTTATTCAACTGGACGAAAGTTTGGTACAGTAACTCTTTAAGATCCTGCGGGTAAAATGGCGCATAGAAATGTCTAGAGTTTAATAGGTATATCCAAGAAATCTAAGACACTCCTAGATCGTTTGATCGATCTGGACGAAATATTGTACAAATACTTTTTAGGATCCTGCGGAAGTAAGAGCGCATGAAAATGTCTAGGATTTCGTAGGTATAACCAATTAACCCTAGATGCTCTTAAACCCTTTAAACCGATCTAGATCAATTTTTGCACAGCTACTTTTTGGGACTCTGCAAAAGTAATGGCGCAAAAGTAATGGCGACATTTTGTAAGTACAACCAATAAACCTTACACGCTAAAGTTTATTGGCCTCTGATCGATCTGAACCAATTTTTACACAGTTACACTTAAAGTTTTGCAGAAGTAATGGCGTAAAGAAGTTTCTAGGGTTTTGTAGATATAAGAAACCCTGGACACTTCTAGTCTGTTTGATCTAACTGGACCAAATTTTGCACAGTTCCATTTTAAGTTTTTGCTGAAGTAATGGTTTAAAAAAGTTTCTAGAGTTTTGTAGATATAACCAAGAAACCTTAGACCAGTGGTTCCCAAACTTTTTCGGTTCCCAGCGCCCTTAATGTATCAGAATTTTGTCACCATGTCAGAACATTGATCTAACTAACGCAGTTGGAGGAATATTGGAATATTTGCGCGGTGCCCCTGTAGTTCAGCCACGCCGGCCCAGTGCCCTGCGCGTACAGTTTGGGAATCGCTGCCTTAGACAATCCTAGACTGTTTGATCGGTCTGTACGAAATTTTGCGCAGATAATCTTTAGAATCCTACTGAAATATAGGCGCATGGAAGTGTCTAAGGTTTCGTTGGTATACCCAATAAACCATATACGCTCCTAGGTTTTTTGACAGTTCTGGACAAAATTTTGTATAGTTACATGTTAAGATCCTGCAGAAGTAATGGATTAAAGAAGTTTCTAGGGTTTTGTAAATTTATCGAAGGCACTCCTAGACTATTCGGTCAAACAGGACAAAATTTTGTACATATGCTCTTTAAGACCCTGCTGAAGCAACGGTGTATAAAAGTGTCTAGGGTTTCGTAGATATAGAAAATAAACACTAGACAATCCTTGGCCTTTTGACCGATCTAGACCAAATTTTGTACAGATGCTCTTTAAGACCCTGCTGAAGCAACGGTGTATAAAAGTGTCTAGGGTTTCGTAGATATAGAAAATAAACACTAGACAATCCTTGGCCTTTTGAACGATCTAGACCAAATTTTGTACAGATGCTCTTTAAGACCCTGCTGAAGCAACGGTGTATAAAAGTGTCTAGGGTTTCGTAGATATAGAAAATAAACACTAGACAATCCTTGGCCTTTTGACCGATCTAGACCAAATTTTGTACAGATGCTCTTTAAGACCCTGCTGAAGCAACGGTGTATAAAAGTGTCTAGGGTTTCGTAGATATAGAAAATAAACACTAGACAATCCTTGGCCTTTTGAACGATCTAGACCAAATTTTGTACAGATGCTCTTTAAGACCCTGCTGAAGCAACGGTGTATAAAAGTGTCTAGGGTTTCGTAGATATAGAAAATAAACACTAGACAATCCTTGGCCTTTTGACCGATCTAGACCAAATTTTGTACAGATGCTCTTTAAGACCCTGCTGAAGCAACGGTGTATAAAAGTGTCTAGGGTTTCGTAGATATAGAAAATAAAAACTAGACAATCCTTGGCCTTTTGAACGATCTAGACCAAATTTTGTACAGATGCTCTTTAAGACCCTGCTGAAGCAACGGTGTATAAAAGTGTCTAGGGTTTCGTAGATATAGAAAATAAACACTAGACAATCCTTGGCCTTTTGAACGATCTAGACCAAATTTTGTACATATGCTCTTTAAGACCCTGCTGAAGCAACGGTGTATAAAAGTGTCTAGGGTTTCGTAGATATAGAAAATAAACACTAGACAATCCTTGGCCTTTTGAACGATCTAGACCAAATTTTGTACAGATGCTCTTTAAGACCCTGCTGAAGCAACGGTGTATAAAAGTGTCTAGGGTTTCGTAGATATAGAAAATAAACACTAGACAATCCTTGGCCTTTTGAACGATCTAGACCAAATTTTGTACATATGCTCTTTAAGACCCTGCTGAAGCAACGGTGTATAAAAGTGTCTAGGGTTTCGTAGATATAGAAAATAAAAACTAGACAATCCTTGGCCTTTTGAACGATCTAGACCAAATTTTGTACATATGCTCTTTAAGACCCTGCTGAAGCAACGGTGTATAAAAGTGTCTAGGGTTTCGTAGATATAGAAAATAAACACTAGACAATCCTTGGCCTTTTGACCGATCTAGACCAAATTTTGTACAGATGCTCTTTAAGACCCTGCTGAAGCAACGGTGTATAAAAGTGTCTAGGGTTTCGTAGATATAGAAAATAAAAACTAGACAATCCTTGGCCTTTTGAACGATCTAGACCAAATTTTGTACATATGCTCTTTAAGACCCTGCTGAAGCAACGGTGTATAAAAGTGTCTAGGGTTTCGTAGATATAGAAAATAAACACTAGACAATCCTTGGCCTTTTGACCGATCTAGACCAAATTTTGTACAGATGCTCTTTAAGACCCTGCTGAAGCAACGGTGTATAAAAGTGTCTAGGGTTTCGTAGATATAGAAAATAAAAACTAGACAATCCTTGGCCTTTTGAACGATCTAGACCAAATTTTGTACATATGCTCTTTAAGACCCTGCTGAAGCAACGGTGTATAAAAGTGTCTAGGGTTTCGTAGATATAGAAAATAAACACTAGACAATCCTTGGCCTTTTGAACGATCTAGACCAAATTTTGTACAGATGCTCTTTAAGACCCTGCTGAAGCAACGGTGTATAAAAGTGTCTAGGGTTTCGTAGATATAGAAAATAAAAACTAGACAATCCTTGGCCTTTTGAACGATCTAGACCAAATTTTGTACAGATGCTCTTTAAGACCCTGCTGAAGCAACGGTGTATAAAAGTGTCTAGGGTTTCGTAGATATAGAAAATAAACACTAGACAATCCTTGGCCTTTTGAACGATCTAGACCAAATTTTGTACAGATGCTCTTTAAGACCCTGCTGAAGCAACGGTGTATAAAAGTGTCTAGGGTTTCGTAGATATAGAAAATAAACACTAGACAATCCTTGGCCTTTTGACCGATCTAGACCAAATTTTGTACAGATGCTCTTTAAGACCCTGCTGAAGCAACGGTGTATAAAAGTGTCTAGGGTTTCGTAGATATAGAAAATAAAAACTAGACAATCCTTGGCCTTTTGACCGATCTAGACCAAATTTTGCACAATTACTCCCAAAAGCCACGCAAAAGTAATAGAGCATAGAAGTGTCTAGGGTTTCGAAGGTATAATCAAGAAATCCTAGACACTCCTATTTTCTATGATAGATGTGAACCAAATTTTGCAAAATTACTCATTTTTATTAATATTTTGTAATACAATTGGCATTTCTATTCGAAATAACCCGCTGTTAGAAGTTTATTCTGACTATTACAATAGGTCAAAATGGCACTACTTATTTTCGATAATGCCGAATGCAAAACATCACAGAGGACTGTCTACGGAGACAGTTTAATGTGCATAGGTGACATGATATTGTGCATGTGACTGTCGAAAAGTTACAGAATAGCCCCCCTGAAAAGATTTTTTTTTGCACGCACCTTTTATTTTTTTCTATAGGGCATCGTAATTCTAATTAATACTATTTATATATTTTAGGTTCTTTAGCCAAATGAAGGATGTTTTTTCTCTCATAATAATTTGGCATTTTTACAATGAAATCGCAAGTATCTGCTTACCGCTCTATATGCTAGCTACTTTCGGGTAATATCTACTACGCCAGTAATTCCCAACCTGTATATTTATTTATTGACTTAGCTAGTTTTGACCACAGACAGGCACAAATCCAATAAAAGTGTGCCACTAAAGTAAATAACAAACAAAATTATTACAACACAATATCTAAGAACTCAAAATTAAATCTTCAAGGGAGAATTATAACACAAATACAAGGTGTCTCAAAAGAAATTTTATATTTATTTAGCTTACTGCGTGAACGCAACGTATCCGAGGGGCGCGGGGGTTATGTCAATCGGTAGCCTGGCTCTTGGGAATTCAGTCGCTATGGAGCGTTTCATAGGGAGCAAACCGCGCGTTATGCGTGCGAGAGTTTTACAAAAACGGTGATTCGGCGACTGTAGCGCGTAGAAAATTCTGCAGTATTCGAGGTTTTCGCCACTTAAATGATGCGCCAAGCATTCCTCTCATTCGACATTGGGTTAAAAAGTTTGAAGAGACTGGTACAACGCTGGATAAATCAAAATCCGGGCGACCTAGGTCATCAAGAACGGTAGAAAACGTGGAGAATGTTAATCAGTCTGTTCGTGACGACCCGAACCTTTCAATTCGGAAGCGCGCAAGTGCTTTAAATGTGCATAGATCATCATTACATCGCATTATGCACAAAGACCTAAAGCTGCACCCCTACAAAATTCAATTGGTGCAAGAATTAAAGCCCCAAGATGCCAGTCAGAGGCTTAATTTCGTAAATCAGGTGATTGAGCGATTTTCAACGTTTACCAACATTTTGTTTTCGGATGAAGCTCATTTTCATCTTAATGGCCACGTAAATAAGCAGAACTGCCGCTACTGGAGGGCAACGAATCCGAAACGCAAACATCAGAAACCCCTACATTCGCCTAAAGTGACCGTATGGGCTGCATGTCGGCGCGAGGAATTATCGGCCCTTACTTTTTTGAAGACGAAAGGGGGCGTGCAGTTACAGTGAATTCAGAGCGTTATGTGGAGATGTTAGACAACTTCTTGGTACCTGAACTGCAAAACTTTCCTGGCTATAACCAAAGAACATGGTTCCAACAGGACGGAGCAACTTCACACACGTCCAATATGTCTCTGCCACGTGTTCGTGAAATTTTCTCAGGCAAATTGATCTCCCGGAGAGGTGACATAAATTGACCTCCACGCAGTCCAGATTTAACCCCTATGGACTTTTTCCTATGGGGTTATCTTAAATCTAAAGTTTACGCCAATAAACCGACTTCACTGGCGCATTTGAAAGAAAATACCCGTCACGAAATGGCAGCCATCCATGAGTCCACCTGCCGAGACGTCATAAGTAATTTTACTGTTCGATTAAATGAGTGCCGAGAACGCGATGGTCTACATTTAGACGATATTATTTTTAGGAAATAAATCCCCAAAAAGTGTATTTTAATAATTAATAAACATTTTTTCTATATACGGCTTACTTTTTTTTAATCGATCCACTAAATATAAAATTTCTTTTGAGACACCTTGTAGTACAAAATATTATACGAGGGTTACCTTTTATGTTTTACAAATAACCCCTAGATGGCAATATTGAAATGTGTCATTACTATATTCGTAAAATTTTACATTTGTTATAGTGAAATCAGAAGCAGCTTGTAAATTGACCAATTAGTTTATTGACGGTGAGCGTTTAAAAAACTAAGTTTGTGAAAAAATGGATATTACTCGTGAAGGTTTTCGTTGGATGATTTTTTATGATTTTAATAAAGACTCAACTCAATAACAATGCATAGATTCGCTTCGTTCAACTTTTGGTAATGAAGTACCATCCGAAAAGACTTGTAAACAGTCTTTTCGGTTTGCAGAATTTTGTCGTGGTCGTCCGTCAGTGATGAATTTCGTGAAGGCCGACCAAAATCGGTTGTGATTCAAAAAAACATCGATGCTATGCGTAAAATGATTGAAGAAGCTCGAGGAATCCTTAGGCATATCGCAGACTGAAATACATTCGATTTTGCATGAACATTTAGTTGTGAAAAAGGTCGGTTCCCGATGGATTCCGCATAATTTGACCGAAGCTCAAAAAAAAGGCTGGTGTTGATTGGTGTAAGGGAATGCTAAAAACATTCAACCTAGGCACTGCAAAATCCGTATACAACATCGTTACAGGTGATGAAACTTGGATTTATTCATATGAACTTAAATAAATTATATTTCTTTTATTATAAAACTTTTACTAAGGTGTTTTAAGATTTTGCGCCTTATTTTGATTTGCAGTATCACCCATTAAAAAAGAACTAAGAAGACCGTAAACACCTTGTATACAAGATATTGAGTAGCTCAACATACGGTACAAAATTCCAACTGAATTCTTACTATAGAAAAATAAAGAGATAGGAATGTTTTATGGGATTTAAAGTGCTGTCAAATTCTAGATATAAATGCAAGCATTTTGTAAGAATTTTTAATAATGCTGATATATATGTCATAAATCAATTTAGTATCGAAATTTACACGTATATCCTTTACAAGTGAAACTTGCAGGATAATATCATCGTTTAAATTATAATTGAAATCAATTGTACTTCTGTTCCGTATAAATAATATTTAAGCACATTTGGAAACATTAACTTTTAATTTATTGATCTTCAGAAAAAGAAATATTCTATTTAAATTAGATTGAACTTGAAAACAATTGTGAAGAGAACATTTTTAGAAAAATTGTTCAACAAAGAGGAGCCAGTTACAGTATTGAAATTAAGAAATGATGTCTTCCATAAAAATAATAAATAGAAGAGGACCAAAGTGGTTTCCCTGTAGCACACCAGAAGTAATTACTCTGATATCTGATTGATTACCATTTCCAACAACACACTGAGTACTATTTGTTAGTTAACTTTGATACCAGACTAACAAGTTGCTATGAATGCAAATTTCTCTAATTTATATACGAGTTCGTATTAATATATAGTAATCTATGGTATCAAAGGCTCTATTAAAATCGGTTTTAACTTCGTGTTAAGTAATTCCAGTGCTGACTTCAGATTAGGGTTTTTATTAGGTAAATACCAATATTCATACCAATGAATATAAGGAAAATAATTTAATACATTCTTTATTTCTTTATATATTGCATTTAATAAATTTTTTTATTTATTTTTGTTAGGATGAGAGACCGTGTAATAACAGAACACAATATATTAAGAACGGACACTGGTAGCAAAAAAAATTAGTACGTTTCCTCTAGGAATGTACCAATGAACTAAACAACAACAACCGCCTAATTTAAATTTTACTGTCTGATTTACGTTCATAATTACCATTATTATTGTATTAAATATATTTTATTATTTATATTATCAAAAGTTTTACAATTAACAAAGAAATACATAGCTATATATTGTATTTAATAATCCACATACATTAATATAATATATTTTGTATAAATAAGGAATTTAAATAAATAAAAGGTGTAAGCTATTTATTTTTGAAACACAAAATTATACACAACATTAAATATTATTTTAAACACAACATTGTAATTACTAATTACAAAAACTGTATTAATAAAAGTGGAGGCTATACCTGTTTTTTTATTTTTTCGGCCTCATATTTGGTTTCTACGCATTTCAGACCATTATAAGACAATATCCGCAAAAAATCAATTTTTGTCCGTCTTCCCGAGATGTACAATGTACAGTCTGTTCCAAACGGTTAAGCGGAACTAAATGGGAATTTAGTTCTTTTAGGTTGTCACGAGAAGGGACATTGCTTGGGTTATTTCATTTTTCACGTTGGGATGTCAAAATTTAAAATTCCAACAATGAAACCATGGAAACGAATGACATATGTCAAAATTAAATATTTTTTTTAGATATTTTAATGACAAAAAAAATAAATAAATGAGAAATTTGTATTAAGAATGACACAAAAAATCAAAATATAAAGAAAATGACATTTTAAAATGATATTAACCTTAACCAAAAAATGTTTATTGTAAGTATGATTTACAAAGCTTAAACAAAACGGCCGAAAGGCACGATTTAAACGATGAAAGTAACTAGATTGCAAAATCTAGTTCCGCTTAACCGTTTCGAACAGACTGTATGTATCAAATACAGTATAAGACGGCCAAAATTAGAAATAAAACTCTATTATTTGAACCACGTATTTGAAAATTAACAAGCTTAAATGTGTATTACTTCAACACCAACTGTCATGTGTTTGACAGCTAATGGCGGCTGATCTACAGTTAGAACACGAAGTTTCTGATCGTTTGAAGTCGGGTGTATTCGTAATTTATTTTGAAATCTTCTGCCATCTACCAATGTACCAGAAAACTAAAACTCGAGCCAAGATCATTACATACCAGTGGCACCCGGGTGAATAACACTGCGTTAAGTTGAAGTACAATTTAAAGTCTGTTCCAAATGGTTAGGCGGAACTAGATTTTGCAATCTAGTTACTTTCATCGTTTAAATCATGCTTTTCGGCCGTTTTGTTTAAGCTTTGTAAATCATACTTGCAACAAATATTTTTTGGTTAAGGTTAATATCATTTTAAAATGTCATTTTCTTTATATTTTGATTTTTTGTGTCATTCTTAATACAAATATAATCTGTCTCAATTTGTAATACGAAACTATGGTCTATTTCAAAGTAGAAAAAGTAGATAGCGCTGCGAACCGAGTACAATTTACACTGATCAAATACAGTATAGCGGGAAATTTAAAATAAGTTACAACTAGGGCATGGGCGTAGCAACTGGGTTAGCAAATGATTTTTTTTTTAATATAAAAAAGGTTAATAAGATATTGAAATAAACAAGGTAGATAATACACTTACGTTATTTATACGACATAAATTCAGTTTAATGGGAAATTTGAAAAAATTAAAAAAATATTAATTCTAAAAATTATGTACTATATATAAAAAGAGAGATTTGGCTAAAAGAGTTTAAACAAAGCAATAAAACAAACAATATATCTTCAGAGCTAAAGTTTCTTATTTAAATAATTATTGTAAATAAAAATTAAAAATATATGTATATATGAAGGTTTAAAAATTATATCAATAACTTCTTCTTTGAGCACAATCAGCTGGGCTGTCTTTTGGCCTCACATTAGTCCTCTAGCTTGATCTGTTAACTGTCAAGTGTCAAAAAATATTTATATGTCAGATAACCTAAAATATATATAACTGCGTAAAAACAAATTACAGTCTGTTTCAAACGGTTAGGCGGAACTAAATGGGAATTTCGTTCTTTTAGGTTGTCACGAAAAGGGACCTTGCTTGGGTTATTTCATTTTTCAGGTTGGAATGTCAAAGTTTAAAATTTCAACAATGAAACCATGGAAACGAATGACATTAAATTATTTTTTTACATATTTTGATAGAAAAATAAATAAATAAATCGGAAATTTGTATTAAGAAAGACACAAAAAATCAAAATATAAAGAAAATGACATTTTAAAATGATATTAACCTTAACAAAAAAATGTTTATTGTAAGTATGATTTACAAAGCTTAAACAAAACGGCCGAAAAGCACGATTTAAACGATGAAAGTAACTAGACTCCAAAATCTAGTTCCGCCTAACCATTTGGAACAGACTTTACATAGAGAATTTTCTCCATAAAATCTACGCCAAGAATATAAATAAAAGTCTAAATATGTAAATAATAACAAAATATATGAGAAAAATTAAATAATATAAATAATATATATTTCCAATGTACGACACTGAACATCTGTCAACTTGGACTAAAAACAATATTTTTGTGTAATAAGGATGACGATCTAAACCAATCCGAAGCAAGGACAAACAGCTCCTATCTTCTTACACACATTTTTCTACTTTGAAATAGACCATAGATCTGGTTACTTTAGTGACTGTTGTGGTGTAAATAGACTTTTGTAGAATCATGTGAACTTGTAAATCTGGCTTTTAAAAGTATGGTTAAGTTTCATCATATTGAGGTTATTACTAAATTGACATGTCAAAATTGTGATTGACTTGTCAAATATTTTGAATGTATATATTAATATTTATTTCATCAAACTTTCGATTATTACTCGTATAATAGTAAAAAAATATTACGATTATCAATGAAATATCGTGATAAAATATAAAAAACAAAAATACATATTATATAATAATATTTTATCATTTTATTCTGCTGCCCTTAAAATATAATTCTTGTTTTGCAAAATTTAATAACATATTTAAACAAAAATATTCATTTTTTGAATGTAAATCCCAAATTTGTTTCTGAAAATCTTTCCGAAACATGTAGTCTGTGGTTCTATCTGTTTTCTTATTATTACCTCTTCCCATGTTCGTCGGTCTTAAATTTTCTATACCTTCATTTAATATTTTTCTTACTTCTCCTTCAGAAATCTAAAGAAATTGAAATGGGTAAATTATTTTATATTTCACAACAAAAAGGACACCAAGATTTGCTGAAAAAATATCTGCCACAAGGTCTATAATTACGCTTCTTTTTAATTTTGTTCCATTTTTTTCTAAAAGTTTTCCATAAGCGTTATATATGTGTTCTTTTTTGTATATTTATCTAATTGTTGTCTCTTATGCATATTTTCTGATGTTATGTTCTTATTTTGGTTGTATAATACTTTTCAATTAAAAAAATAAATTGACATATAATTTAATGTCAAATATGAATTGTCAAATATTTTGAAAGGTGCCATTTCAGCAGTACCACCCTAAGATGATATTTTAAATAGACAACATAAAAAATGAAATTTTCCTCTTAGTTTCGTATTACAAATTGAGACAGATAATATCCCATTTATTTACTTTTTTGTCATTAAAATATGTAAGAAAAATAATTTAATTTTGACATATGTCATACGTTTCCATGGTTTCATTGTTGGAATTTTAAATTTTGACATTCCAACGTGAAAAATGAAATAACCCAAGCAAGGTCCCTTTTCGTGACAACCTAAAAGAATGAAATTCCCATTTAGTTCCGCCTAACCGTTTGAAACAGACTGTATTCCGGTTTATTTTAAGTATTCTTCTATTTTAAATATTATATGAAATTAACACAATTACATTCCACAATATACTTTATTTACACGAAACTGTCAAGTACACAACCATAAAAATTTTTCCAACCATTGTTTTAAAATTTTCAACAGTATTATTGATTGTCCAGATCTTCTAACTAAATTTAACTTCAAACTCCCAATTTACAATACTAGAATTAGTGAACATTTATCTTTGCCTTTTAGTAAAACTAATTCTGCCTATAATTCACCAATTAATCGCATTTCTTTACATGTAAATAGTTTAACTGAATATGATAATTTCCTGATATTTTTTCCACCAGTTTTATTACCTTTAAGAAAAATATCATTAGTATACTACAAAATTTTAACTAAAACTTAAATAATATTCTGTATTATCTATGTTAAAATTAGTCTACTGATAATTTAATTCTGTTCTTTTGATACTGTGTAAATAACTTTGTATGTAAATTACTTTAGTGCCACACTTTTATTGGGCTTGTGCCTGTTGTGTGGCCAAAATTAAATAAATAAATAAATAAATAAATAAATAAATAAATAAATAAATAAATAAATAACAACTATATGCCAATTTTGATAATTACATCGTTTTTATTTTAAGAAAGAGTATTCTAACAATTTTACATATTAAAATTGAATATGATCACGTATAATGAAAATGGTTGGGAATCACTGGTTTATTGTATAAATTTTTGATACATGGATACAATAATGTTATATTTTACAGGGCAACTAATAAAAGCGTTTTAGTTTATGCAGTACTAACTATTGCAGTAGGTCTAGCTATGTTACTATTGATATGTGCATTAATAACTACACATGCTGTTCAGGTAAGTTAATTATTAAAATATGATACCCAGTAAATTCAAAATTAGGGCTAAGTATGGGTCATTAGATAGAAATCGCCCAGGCTCAACCATCTCCGAATTGGCTGAAATTTTAACTGGTTGTAGATCAATGTTATAAATGAATTTATGCAAATTTGTAGGCCATTATAATTGGTGTCCAAATTTAACCTTCCGATTTAAATTTGCTGCCATTTATCCTATCTTCATTGAATGTTGTACTGTAGTGACAGAAGTCAAGTAAAAACTTGTGGAGCTACCCATCTTCTAGTTTAATGACAAAACACTATCTTAGGTTAGTTAGGTTAGTAAGTGTTTGGTTAGAAGAAGCCGAGCGAAGCGAGCTACCCATCTTCTAGTTTAATGATAAAACACTATCTTAACTCGCGCTAATATAACAATGTCGCCTGTTTAGAATCATCATACGTTAAACAAAACATTTGTGGTGTGACACATGCGCAGTTATGTAACAACCTATCCCCTAGTTATACCAAAAATATATATTTATGTATTACTCTTTATATATCACATTTACAATAAATGCCCAAAATATTCTAAAAACGGTTGTCCATAATTTATAAATTCATCCAAACAGATCGTCGATTTCGTCAAAATACAACTAAAATATATATAAAACATTAAAATCACTATTATAGAAAAAATATGGATGTTTAAAAACTACACATTTCTATATTCTTTTAAAATTATACTGTTTTTCAATTAAAATTGAAATATTAACACATTTTGCGAACTTGTTTTTGGTTATATTATCTGTCTCATTTTGTAATACTGAACTAACAGTGAAAGTTCATTTTTTATGTTGTATATTGACAATACATTTATAATATTGTAATAGTATTGGTTCACACGGATACGCCAAAGTCTGTTTACACCACAACAGTCACCAAAGTAACCAGATCTAGTTTCGTATTACAAATTGAGACGGATTATACGTCACTTTAATAAGCACTTCAAGTTGCCTATAAGTTATTAGACAAATAAGCCTATTTATTAGCAACCTAATAACTATTTCGGGGTGGAACTGTCGGCAAAAAAATTATGTTGCTAATAAACTTGTTGGACAGTTTATTAGCAACTGGAACTCTCGGCCCTAATTTGAATATTTTTAACTAATTGAATAATTTTATTTTAAATAATAATGAAATTTTATTTCTGAAATTATCGCTCCCACACACCACTGCTACTGTGTGTAGTATTTGAGATATTACACTAGCAATTTTACCCGTATATTTCATTTTTTCCAAGATTGCCCTAATTTTTTTTTTTTTTTTTTTATTTTAAGGCCCAATCCTTATCTAATGCGATATACAGTTGCAACTGGACTGAAAATAAAATAAGTCCCAGATTACTTGCTGCTATAAAGTTGTTAATGCAAAGAGCACAACAGGAAGAGATATTTAATGCTGGAGGAATGCTGAATATCAATATGGAAACCTTTGTAGCGGTAAGAAAAATACGATAAATATGATAAATATATAAACATTTTCTTTCTTCTTTTTTTCAGATATGCCAAATATCTTTCTCATTTTACACACTGATAAATTCATTTAGTTAGAAAAAAAAATATTATTTTTAAGCAAAGAAAACAAATAGAAATTAGCACTTAATGTGTACACTCTGTTCCAAACGGTTAGGCGGAACTAAGTGGGAATTTTGTTCTTTTAAGTTGTCACAAGAAGGGACCTGGCTTGGGTTATTTCATTTTTCACGTTGGAATGTCAAAATTTAAAATTTCAACAATGAAACCATGGAAACGAATGACATATGTCAAAATTAAATTATATTTTTTACATATTTTAATGACAAATAAATAAATAAATGGGAAATTTGTATTAAGAATGACACAAAAAATCAAAATATAAAGAAAATTACATTTTAAAATAATATTAACCTTAATCAAAAAATGTTTATTGAAAGTATGATTTACAAAGATTAAACAAAACGGCCGAAAAGCACGATTTAAACGATGAAAGTAACTAGATTGCAAAATCTAGTTCCGCTTAACCGTTTGGAACAGACTTTAACTGCACAATTAGACATTAGAATATGCACATTTCTACTACAGATACTGTATACGAGGGTTGCCTTTTATATTTCGGGATTTGAGATCAAAAACAATTATTTTTCAACAAAAGTGGTTTTATTGTTTTTCAAAATATTCTCCATGAAGATCAATAAACTTTTGCATGTGTTTGAACCAATTTTCGTAGCACTTTTTACACTCCGATTGAGGCGTTTTCCACTCCGGTTGTCAAATTATGTAACGCGGACAAATCTTTTTGACGGCCAAATGTTCATGCATTAGTAAATGTATGCTGGTTCCACTAATGCCCAAGGACACCTCAATCTCACAATAAGTCACATGACAATCTTGCAGTATCAGTTCACGCACAGCATGTTTTCTGGAATAACAACCGATTTTGGACATTTTCACGAAATTCGTCCTTAAGCGAACTACGGCCACGATTGAAGTCGGCAAACCATCAATAAATAGTAGTCCTTGATGGTGCTTTATCGCCAAAAGTCGAATTAAGTTCATCGATGCAATGTTGTGTTGAGATGATTTTTTTCAAGTTACTGTAAACAACACAAATAGCGCTCGTAAGTCAAAACGTTCTGAGTACATATACCGTCAAAAATGTCAAATTTTACGACAGAAACATCAGTTCCCAGATGGCAGCACCAATTTAGCGCAATCCCGAAATATAAGATGCAACCCTCGTACCAGTGACGAATATAGGCCTCCTGGTTAGTGGGGGGGGGGCACTTATGACGTTGTCCGTAAGAGGAGTGGGGTGTAACGGACGCATCTCAGGACGCATACGGGCCGCAACTTATTTTTTTGTGGACATTAATAAAAAACGAGCTTATTTAGGATAAAATTATATTTAAAAATATAACAAATGCTCTCTTCTTCATTCCTGGTTGGAAAAAATTTCAAGGAACCCTTCGGGATATTTGTAGTTCCGTCACTGCTTATCATTTGTATGAAAAATAGATCGCGACCCAAATGAGTTTGACACCCCTGTTGGAACTTGATGTTTGTATTAAAACCAAAAGGAGATGATAATTTCATTATTTGTTTGTGGCTGCGTTTGGTCCAATAATTTTTTATTACACATTTCCATAGGGTTTACAATGTTTCTTGAGTATTTTTATAAATTTAATATTTTTACTAATTTACTATTTTACTATTTTTACTATTTAAAATTTACTATTTTATTTCAAATACGTATCTTACTTTCACTTAAAAAATTATTTTTATCCCAAAGGGCCATAAACCATCTAGCCGCTACGGTCACTAAGCCTCTGAGTTAACAATATTAGTTATCTGTACCTCTTTAAGCTGTTCACATCTCATATTCAAATACACTCTCAAATACAAAATCATTTAAAAACTCTAACACTGGTATTTTTTATTTAAAATCCTGCAGACATTATAATCTCATATCTTGGTGACCCCGACGTGATTAATTTATTTCAACAATTTTATTTCAACAATTGTGTTAAATCAGTGTTAGTGTCGAGTGTTTCTCATCGTCTTCACATCGAGAACAGCATATCGAAATGAATCGCATTGCGGTTCATATGCCGGTATTCTGGCCTGCAGACGCAGCTATAGGCGTACACGCGACTTAACACATAATCCTATCAACGAGTCAGCCGTTCTCAAAACTGACACAACCCCAATCACGCGCAATCAAGCATACAAGTGACACACGCAATCAAGCGTACTCGCGCACACACGCGCATACATGCACACAATCGTACATTCGCACACATGCACTAAAGCGCTCGCACGGGATCAATATGGTTGATTTGACTGAATCACTTCGATACACCTTAACAGCCCATTCAGCCATCCACGGGAACGCGGCATCAACTTACTCAGTCACAACAGCCCGATTAATCACACATGGCGAAAACTCAATCAGCTACAACTGCAACAGATTCGGATACAATAGCGTCAATCTCAACAGCAGCCGCAGCGACAAAGCTGGTAAATCAGTGCTGACAATTGGTTACTTGTTGAGCACACGCTAAACGCTGGTATTGCATGAGACACTGACAGATGACATAACCTATACATTTAAGTTTTTATGTATTTTTTTCCTATTTATAGTACATTTTTTAATTATATTAGCCTAGCATAGAGTGAACGCTAGTTTTTAAAGTGTATAGCTACTCTTTCGTATATTGGCTCAATTATATGTTGCAATAAGTGAAAATGGCGAGTTCTGATTCATCTTTGGATGGGTTGTTTCTAACAACCAGTACCCGAAAAGTATCATCGACGTATCTTAACCATTTATTCGGTTTGTACTTGTCAAATATAAACAAGTACAAACCGAATAAATGGTTCAGATACGTCGATGATACTTTTGTCATATGGCCACATGGTAAAGATAAACTCTACGAATTCCATCAATACCTAAATTCAGTACACACTTACATTAAGTTTACTGTTGAACTGGAAGTTAGCAATCAACTGCCTTTCCTAGATGTATTAATAATCAGAAATGGCAAGGGGGTTCTAGCAACCACGGTCTACAGAAAACCAACACACACATGACTATATCTTAATTTCAACTCATTCCACCATAATAGCACTATGAGAGCTATTGCACTGAGTCTAATTAATAGAGCCAAAGTAATTTGTTCTTCTAAAAGGCTTCTTAAAGTTGAATCGAAGAACATCCGTTCCACCTTACAGGATGATGGCTACAATCATAAAATTATTACTGATGCTATCAATCATAAGAAAAATGACGCACCTAGAACTGACGCCCTATTATAAAGGAGTATCTGAGAAAATTGGTAAGATACTAAAGAAGCATAATATCCAAGTAGCCTTCAAATCGAGTTCGACTTTAAGATCTATTCTATCATGTACGAAACCCAAATCTGTCCTAAACAAAACCTGTGTCTACTCTATTCCCTGCCAGTGCGGGAAACAATATATTGGCGATACTTGCAGACCTCTACATGTTAGGGTAAACGAGCATAAGAAAAAAGTTGAGCAGGGCGAAATTTACAGTTCCAAACTGGCTGAATTTCCAATGGAAAGATGCTAAGCCCTTAATGTATGAGGAAAACAAGTTCAAGAGAAAATTGAAAGAGTCTGCTTTGATTGAAAACTCTGGAGATGCTGTCAGCCAAGCCAGCATAGAATTTCCTCAACTCTGGTTTTCCATTATTCAAAAAAAAAATCCTTTTAATCCTCAAGTCACTAATCCAGTAACAAGCAACTCATTACAACCTTAATCCGGTCGTTAATCCTCAGCAGGTAGTCCCGTCCCTACCCATACCTGATCCCAACCACCCAACCAATAACAACGCACCTATAACCTGCTCCCACTCTTACAATACTCGGTATAAAAACTCGAAGAAAACTGAAATGTTTGTCACTTCTCGTGATCGCTGAAGACGGAAACAGATTGTTGAGCAGTTTCCGAAACGTCCGAATTTATTTTTTATATTACTCTTGAAGTATTATATTTTTTTGATACTAATACTCATTATATTGTACTATTCTAGCCTAGTACTATCAGCAATGGCAAACGTCCAAAATAAAGGTGTACGCATTACCTCAAAATGATGTTTTACGTCGATATTTTGTTTCTGAGGTATTTCTTATTAATGTCCATCAGTAATCAGCAAGCAAATTTGGGCTCAATTTACCTTGATTTCGCTTTTCCATGGCGGAAATGTTCATCACTTACTGCACTCAGATCTGAGACGAAATCTAGATGAGAGTCCAGAAAGTGATTTTTTAAAGACATCCTACATCCCATTTCTTTCTAGGCATCAAGTACTTCATTCACGATAACTCTGTAATTTTCATTTCTCACATTTGCAAGAAAATTTGAAACAACTATTTTAAAAGCTCTCCAAGCTCTTGTTTCAGCTTAATTTAGCATACTGTCAAATACATCATCTTTCATTATTTCTCTTATCTGTGGGCCCACAAATACGCCCTCTTAATTTTTTGCTTCACTAATTCTCGGAAATGTTTGTTTTAGATACAAAAACCCTGTTCCGTTTTGATCCATTGTTTTAACGAAATTCTGCATTAATAATAAGCCAAATGTAATATGTAAAGGTGGGATAAATACGTTTTTCTTATATAAATAAATAAATCGGGATCGAGCAGTGGTTTACTTCTAACGTTTTTTAGTTCTGGAGTTAGTGCCTAACGTAGTGGTATAGTAAATTACTTAAAACTCAAAAAAGTTACCAGTCTCGAATCACGACCTGCTGACAGATTCGGATACCTGTAGTTTAGTTATGGGCGCAATCAATTTTGAAGCATACTTTTAGACCTGATAAACAAGAATAAACTGTGCTTAACCAGTTGTATTAGTCAGCGTAGATACACGTCGTGAAGTGACGCAATATGAAAATGATACATATTGCAAAATATAAATTTGCGTGTTACAGAAAATCTATGGGTGATAAAAAAATTATGTTTTCAGATTTGTTTTCAACGTATCAAAATACATCAGAAATACCTAAAAATTGCCATGTCACAAATAGTGTGTTTATCAGGCTAAAGGTGCCTACAGACGGTTTGCCATCGTTCGCCAGCGCTAGTTCTGACGCTGGCCGTAACATGTAGCACTGGCGGACACTTGTACTTATGTACCCTACAGACGAAGCGTCCGTGCTGGCCAAGTACAAAAATAGCGAACATGGACCAGCGCTTGTAAAATAGCGTCTGACAGTGAAAGTGCGGTTATGGTCGCAGCTTAGACCTTGCTTTTGATATTTAAATTAGATTAAAAGTACAAAAAAATACTTTTTACTTTAAGTAGACTTCATAAATACGCAAACATGGTTATAACCTTCCGTTTGAGCACAACACCCTCGACTTATGTGATGACAAGTGTGTGCGCGTCGTGTGTACGGTGCTAACATGCATATACAAGGTGTCTCAAAAGAAATTTTATATTTAGTGGATCGATTAAAAAAAAAGTAAGCCGTATATATAAAAATGTTTATTAATTATTAAAATACACTTTTTGGGGATTTATTTCTTAAAAATAATATCGTCTAAATGTAGACCCTCGCGTTCTCGGCACTCATTTAATCGAACAGTAAAATTACTTATGACGTCTCGGCAGGTGGACTCAGGGATGGCTGCCATTTCGTGACGGATATTTTCTTTCAAATGCGCCAGTAAAGTCGGTTTATTGGCGTAAACTTTAGATTTAAGATAACCCCATAGGAAAAAGTCCAGAGGGGTTAAATCTGGACTGCGTGGAGGCCAATTTATGTCACCTCTCCTGGAGATCAATTTGCCTGAGAAAATTTCACGAACACGTGGCAGAGACATATTGGACGTGTGTGAAGTTGCTCCGTCCTGTTGAAACCATGTTCTTTGGTTATAGCCAGGAAAGTTTTGCAGTTCAGGTACCAAGAAGTTCTCTAACATCTCCACATAACGCTCTGAATTCACTGTAACTGCACGCTCCCTTTCGTCTTCAAAAAAGTAAGGGCCGATAATTCCTCGCGCCGACATCGCAGCCCATATGGTCACTTTAGGCGAATGTAGGGGTTTCTGATGTTTGCGTTTCGGATTCGTTGCACTCCAGTAGCGGCAGTTCTGCTTATTTACGTGGCCATTAAGATGAAAATGAGCTTCATCCGAAAACAAAATGTTGGTAAACGTTGAAAATCGCTCAATCACCTGATTTACGAAATTAAGCCTCTGACTGGCATCTTGGGGCTTTAATTCTTGCACCAATTGAATTTTGTAGGGGTGCAGCTTTAGGTCTTTGTGCATAATGCGATGTAATGATGATCTATGCACATTTAAAGATCTTGCACGAAACGCGTTGTTAAGTTTCCTGCTGGGGTTATGATTTGGGGTGTATGTCCGCAAGAGGTGTGGAATGTATGCGGTTTGTTAATGGAATGATCATCGCAGTTAAATACCAAGAGATACTGGAAAATAATTTAAAGCCCAGTGTCGAAAAATTGTATCCTGGGGCACAATTTATTTTCCAACAGGACGGCGCGTCCTCTGTCACGGCCAAAAGCACTCAAAACTGGTTCGAGAAGAATCACATAAGCATACTGCATGGCCACATCATTCCTGATTTAAATATTATCGAAAGTCTTTGGCATAAGATGAAACAAAAAATTAGAAACGACCCACAGAGAACGCTGGAAGGTTTGAAGGCTAAAATTAAGGAAGTATGGGAATCAGTGACTTTAGAAGAGTGTCAGGCCCTATTAGAATCAATGTCTAAAAGAATTGAGGCAGTAATTAAAGCGAAAGGGGATGTAACGCCTTATTAAACATCTAAAGGATTTATAATTTTTATTAAATATTAATTTGTCCAAACCTTTAATTGTCAACTGAGTTCAGTTTAAATAAATCTTAAAGCCTAATTAAAATATAATTTTAATTCTATTTTATCATCATAGAGCAGTAAAAATAGTGTCAAATCTTAAATCGAATTCAAAAAATGAATCAAAAATATATTTAGCGAGTAACGGTGTACAAGAAATATATTTAGATATAAATTATGAAATGTCCGAACATATAGTCAAATAATCAAACCACTATATAAAAAAGGAGAGAAATCTTTAATAACTAATTACAGACCCATAAGTCTCATATCATCCTTCTCTAAAATAATAGAATCAATTACCCATAAACAATTAATATCATTTCTATCCTCTTCAAATATTTTATCACCCTTCCAGCATGGGTTTCTAAGAAATAAATCAGTTGATACAGCTTTGTTTCATTTTATCAACCAGATGTTGAATGTAGTAGACACAGGTCACATGGGTTTAGGTATATTCTTAGATCTGAGCAAGGCGTTTGATTGCGTACATCACAGCATTCTTCTCATGAAGATGGAACGATGTGGAATCAGAGGTCAGCCACTTGTTTGGTTCAAATCCTACCTCACCAATAGGTCCCACTCTACTATTATTTCATCTAATGGGAGGAAATATAATTCAAGGAAGTTACCTGTAGTAGTAGGTGTTCCACAAGGAAGTGTGTTAGGCCCATTATTATTCGTCATATACGTTAACGACCTTCCTCGCATTTTCAAAAACAATGATAATTTAACGTCAACGTCATTTGCGGATGATACTAGTCTCCTTCTCGAGTGTAAAAACTGTGTTGAGCTAGAGAATTCTTTTAATAGTATCATGTCCAAAGTCCAAACTTGGACATTAAAAAACAAGTTAACTCTAAATGTAGGAAAAACAACATGTCTAACTTTTAGATCAATATTTAATAAGACCATCCTGAATGCATCTCTAAATTTTCGTGGAGATGAAATTATGATCTCTAACGACATTAAATTACTAGGCCTTAAGCTAGATCCGAAGATTACCTGGTCCGAGCATATAGATTATCTTGCCCATAGATTAAGTTCATCTCTATTTGCCCTAAGATCGCTAAAGATTAAATGTAGCGCACATATTTTAAAAACATTTTATTTTTCCTGCTTCCATTCACATTTGCAATTTAATATAATACATTGGGGTCAATGTAGTGAATGGAAGCGAATATTTATATTACAGTAATCAGCTGTGCGAATCTTGGATTCCCTCGGTCCTAGAGAGTCCTGTAAAGAGTCGTTTAAAAAGTTACAAATTCTGACCCTGCCATCTGTGTATGTATTTTTGCTATGTGTATTTACATACAAAAATAAACACCTGTTTCACTCTAAAGTCCATTCCCATAACACACGCAATAAAACTCTTTTGGAACCTAAGGCACACAAAACGTCTAGCTAAAAAGGGGCATATTTTAATTGCTGCAAATTTTTTAATGCACTGCCAAGCACAATTAAATCAGCAAAATCAATCATTATATTTAAAAAATTGTTAAAAAGCCATCTATTAGAAAAAACACTGTACGACATAAACGATCTTGTTATATAAATGTATTGTAATGTATTATTTTTATTGTATTTTCATTTTATTGTATTATATTATATGACTGTATGACATACTATCATAAATGATTATTACATGTATTGATTTTATGATAATGAAACAATAAACTAAACTAAACTATAGTTGTCAGGGCTCGTATAAAATTCAATTCTTTTAATTGATTTTCGAAAACGGTGAGATATTTTAATTTTTATCTGTTACTCTAACCGTGTAAACCACCAACATTTTGATCTGTTCTGGTGGTTATTTGCAGATATATCAAGCGAAATGTTATGTGACATGATGTGGTGGTGTAAACATGTTGGTAGGATTGTTTTATTTAGTGTTTGAGTGTATTTTAGCGCCGAGACAATTACGTCAGTAACAAACCACTGTGGTTTACCGTTCGCTGTACTTCACTAATGACCGAATCACTATGTGTGATGCTTATATCTCTCTTGTTATGTTTACTAGCAGACAAAATGTAATGTGTTATTACGATAAGATAATGGTGGTGTCAGTGAATAATAAAACGGTATCGCCAATTGGGGTTTGGCACATTTTCAATAGTCCTGCAGAGAACGGACAATCAAAAGCTGTTTGACATCTTCAAGAAGCAAACATTAGAATATCTGAGTTGTATTGTGATGCGAATGGATTAGTAGACGACATTCATTTTAAAATCGATAGTATAGTCGGATTGCTGATAGGTGACTGTTCGTTGCTACAAGTATCCATATACAATACTATATGCTTTCTCTGTTTATATCATTATAATTATTTGCATACCCATAGTAACGTATAGTGACGCAAGTTGACAACTAACCTTCCAAATTATTTTAATAAAAAACAAAGCAGAAAGAAACGGCGTGATTCGAAGATATCTTTACTAATTTGAGCATGAAAATAAATTTACAACAGTATTCAAACAAACAAAATTATTAATTTTAAGGTAATAATTATAGACCGGGAGCTCATGACATTTTTGGTCTCCGATTTCATACAGCATGCCTTTTGGAGGAGAGAATATTTACCCTGTGACAACAAAAAAGGGATGGTACTAAACCCCTGCACGCTTTCCGGTCATAGGGAAAATTGCATTTCCACTTGCACAAAATTTTTGTGTTTTTCTCTGATTTAATATGCTTGCCCTTTTGTCAAAAGAAAGTTATAACAAATTTAAAGTCTTTTAATTATAGGCATGCTGTATGAAAACGCGGAAAATCATATTTTTTTATTACAAGATCACATAACCGTTTGAGCCCTTTGGGACCCTCCGAATCGCATGCATATATTTAAAAGACTTTAAATTTGTTATAACTTTTGACAAAAGGGCAAGTAATATTAAATCAGAGGGAAGAGCACAAAAATTTGGTGTTTAAGTGGAAATGCAATTTTCCCTATGACCGGAAAGCGTGCAGGGGTTTAGTACCATCCCTTTTTTGTTGTCACAGGGTAACAATAACAATATAAATTAAAAAATAAAGATGGAAATTACAATTATTCGACTCTGTCTTAAACCAAGTTTATACCGTGAATATATTTTTTAATGCAACATGTACTATGTCATTACCATGGATACAGTTTTTGACAGCAATATAAATCGTGTTCATTTTCATTTGCAACATAGACAATTAGTGTGTATACTTTTACTCATTGCTGATATAAAAATTAATTAACATGTATACAGATGAAGAAAAAATAATGATAGTAACTTGGTATAACTCACAAATGAGTTTAAGAGAAGTTTCCGTTGTATTTAGTGCAACTTATCCAGATCGGCTAATGCCAAATCCCTCTACAATTTCAAGACTAGTTAATAAATTTCATCGCGAAGGATGTCTTAAGTCAAAACATAATAAAAATAAAAAAAGAACAACATTCCACGTGCTTAAAGAAGAGAAGCAGTTGGAAATATTATTACAAGTGTAAGAAAACAATCAAAATACTTTAAGATCAATTGCACAAAACGTTGGTGTCAGTATTGGATCTGTTTTTAACTTCTTAAAAAAAGAAAAGTTTCGATCATACACATTTCAAAACCATCTAAAAAAAATTGTTAGAAAGGGACGCAGCAGTACGTATGGATTTTTGTTTTGAAATGTTTGAAAAAATTAATTCCGACCCAACAATGCTTCAAAGAATTTTATTTACTGACGAAGCAACGTTTACTCTAAATGGAGAAGTGCACAAACAAAATTTTAAGTACTGGAATCGAGAAAATTTACATTTGTTTCATTCCTCCCGAACTCAAAGGCCGCAAAAGTTAAATGTTTGGGCAGGGATAATAGGAACCAATATTATAGGGCCTTTTTTTAATGACGGTAACCTTAAAGCCGCAAAATATCTAGCCCTTTTGCAAAACCAAATATTATCTGCGTTGCGAAACCTGAATATTAATGGACAAGTATGGTTTCAACATGATGGCGCACAAGTCCATTATTCTAGAATAGTTAAAGAATATTTACATAGAACTTTCCCAGCTGGATTGGAAGAGGAGAGTCGAATTGGCCCGCGAGATCTCCGGATTTGGCAACCAATTTCTTTTATTGGGGATATTTAAAGGCCAAAGTATATAATGGAGAACTTAGGGATGTTGCTGAACTGCAAAACAAAATTGTTCAAGCATGCAACAATATACCTCAAGAGCAATTGCTTAATGTTTTGAATCATTTTTATGATCGCTTAAAATTTTGTATGCAAGTAATTGGAGAAACTTTTGAACATTTATTATGAGTTTTTATTAGTTATTTATTTAATATTATTTATTATTTTTTTTTTCGTATTTTCAATAAAATATTTTGACTTTGCTAGTAAAAATGGTTTTTTCTATGTTGCAAATGCAAATTAACAAGATTTATATTGCTGTCAAAAACTGTAACCATGGTAATGACATAGTACATGTTGCATTAAATAATAAATTCACTGTATAAAATGTAAAACTTTCAACAGCAATATCTCAGAAACTTAGTTTTATAGGTATCTCACTATTGTTTTAGAGCAGCGATATTTAGAAATAATTAAACATATTGATTTACACACATTTATGACCAATAAATAACTAGAAGAGTTTTATAAGATTGGCAAATATAAAAAAATAAAATTCTTAAATTCATTATATTATTAAAAGATGAAAGTTATACGATTTCAAGAATTTTAAGATTTTTAAATTTGATGTGAGCTTCATAGGTTTTTAAATGTGGCAAATTAGCATGGTTAATTTTTACTAATATTTCCAAAAATGCAAAATAGGCGATACATTACATAATTATTTTAAAATTAATAAACTGGTAATAAATCCAAAGAAATTGTTGTACTACGACTGTTATATAAACTCTACAATATTTAACTATTTAAGTAAGCGTAAAGTAGGTCTTTATGGGAAGAGTAAAAAAAGTGTCAAGTGCCGTAACTTATCATTATTTCACTCTTGCCATAAGCACAATACAAATGCCAGCGATATATTTTTGAGGTGCTAAACGCGTCTTCCGCAGGAATAGGCGTCCAGCCGAAGATTTTATGTTCACACGGATATTGCGTATAAGCGGATATGATATATAATCCGCATCCGATCCGCATCCGCACCATTTAAATGAAAATTTATCCGCATCCGCAGAAAAATGGCGGATATCCGCGGATTTGCAGGACTCTATTTATAATTTCTAATGACGTAATTTTCGCAAATTATTTAAATTTATTTTATATTAAATGGAAGCTCTTAGTACTCAAAAATCGAATAAAAATAATTATCAAAAAACTGTTGATTTTGATGTGATTGTAGAAAAAAATTGTCTTAGACCAGCATTCTGTTGACTTCTCACACTTATTAAATACCTACAAAACCCTGAAATGTGTGAAAATTCACACTTCACATCAATTTTTACTTGCCCGACCTTAATATATAAGGGGCAAGTATTGTAATCGCAAAAATTTTCGATGTCGAGATTTTGACTGATGACCACGTTTCATGGTCCAGGGAATCCAAAAAACCTATTTTCGAAGTGCCGCCCGTATGTGTGTGTGTCTGTGTGTGTGTCTGTATGTATACACGATAACTCAAGAACGGTTCAACTTAGAGAATTCGTTTTGGTACTAAAAAATTCTCCTATTAAATGGGAAGAACCCTATTGTTTTTTTATAAAGATCGTTTCAATAGAAATGGGAGTTTACTCGTGTCGATTTTAAGATTTTTGCGAATATTTAGCAACAGAAAAATAGTTCGAAAAAATTTATTGAATAAAAGTTACTATAAATGCAATAACTAATAACTTTTATTTGAGATGTTTTTTGATAAAATTTTGAAAATTTTTTGTAAAATTATTTAAAATTTTCCGTCTCAATTTTTTCATATTTATATGTAACGTTTCCATGGTCATGATAATTAATTCGTAACAAGTAAAGCAAGCCTTGGACAAAAATTTGTATAGAACATAATTTGATGTATTTTTAAATATTTAACTAAATATTAAAAAAAAAAAAAAAAAAATTATTTTTTTTTTTTTTTGGGAGGGCAAGTCTAGCGGAGGTTTCCCTTCGCCACTGGTTTTTTGTAGTATTCGACATCTAATAACCCTTTAAATTCTTGAATAGAATGATCTTCTATTTTAACATATTTTCATTTCGCATCCAATAAGTCATCTTTGTTGAAAATAAATTTATTCACTATACTACGGCAATGAATTATAATTAAAAATGAGATATTAGTAAGATTAGTTTGACAAAAGCACACTGTCTACTAAACAGAATATCTTAAACAGTGTCCAAAAATACCCTGTATATTCCGCGCTGCTTTACCAAAAAAACAGCAATCATGCTGATTGCCAATTTTGAAATCACTAATGCGTAGAAGAAGAAGTGATTAATTTCGTAAACTCATGTAAAATATGAATGCTCGATTGGCTTACAATAAGTATTATTTGCAAATGACCTTTTCTCCTTCTAACTTTTAAAGTTGGATAAAAATTTTAATCAGCTCTTCAAATATCTGTGGAACTAATAACAAAATCAGGTCAGTAGATTTCACGCTCAAGCAATTGCGAAGCACAGTCTACATATAAAAAGTTTCTTGCTATCCAATAACGAGTTAATAAAAACCAAATCCATTGTAGAACACTAATTTTCCGACCTTTTAACAACCAATACAATCAACATAGTTTTTCCCTCATGCATTTAAGTTTCATTTTATATATCAATTGTGATATACGTGGCATTTACCACTCAGAATACAAAGAGTAAATGTAGAAACGAAGTTAAAAGAGCATTAAAGAGGATCAAAGTAAAAATACATAATTTTAATCACGTGATCTGTAGCATTTCAAAATGTCAGAGGAAGAGCCAGCAAACAAGTAGTCTAGCGCGTGCAACATAGGCGTTTAATGTTTTATGTGAGTTGTGTGTAAACATTTAGGCCCGGTCTTTCCACCTTCAGATAAAGTTCCAGGTAACTATCTGATAGATAAGGTTATTTGTAACTTCATCTGCTGAATAAATGTCAATACCAGTCAGTGAATCCAATACGTCAATCTCATTATACGTTAGATAACTATCCGATAGATACATTTGTATAGAAAGAAGGGATGACATTTACTCAGCAGATGAAGTTACAAATAACCTTTTCTGTCAGATAGTTACCTGGAACTTTATCTGAAGGTGGAAAGACCGGGCCTAGTGGACCAGTGGATAGCCCAGGATATGCCCTACAGATTTAGGAAGAATTGAAACAAAATATTAATATACGCAGATTTGTAGTGATAGAGAATATCAACATGTCTCAGATTCGTAATCTACGGCATTAAATTAATAGAAAACAAGCCATATTATACGAAATTCGTTAGCCATTTCGGAAATCACTTTTTTGCGTCTGAGAATGAATTATGGACGGTATCTTGTAAACTAAGTGACGGAAATTCGCGTACAACGCGGCAAATTGTAACTAAAGATCCATTGTACAAATATGTATTTAGCTATTTTGCTGTATCATAAGAATCAGTTATCGTTATCGTAATTGGCGCGCTAGTTTCGCCGCCATCTTGTATTTGCCTCGATTCACAAATAGGTGCTGCGGGTCAAAATTATTTAATTTTTATAAGGAACACGTGTGCCAAATGGCATTCCATTATCATCAAGTGCAGTATCTTTCGACGTAGGCACCAGACTATTTGTTAGTTTAGACTTTTAAGATTTTTAAAGTATTCATGATGAATTGGTATATGGGAATATATTTTTCTTTAGTAATAGCCTTAGTTTTTTCTTATAAAAGATAATAATATTATTTTTCCGAAATTACACGGCCTACCGCGTTTTGGTGATAAATCAAGAGTTTTAAATTGTGAATATTTTTCTATTGACGTTTTATAAAACATTTTATATGGCGCATTTCTCAAAAATATTATCCAGGAAATATTCAACCAGTTAACTATTTCTCCATCAGTATTTTTCCTTCTTCTTAAAATTGCCTCCTCGAGAGGTTTGGTAGAGTAAAAGTCTTCACTTTTCATTTCATTTACTAAAAAGGGATTATGCTTACGACATTTTTGTATCAATTTATAATAATCCTGGGTTTCAGTTCGAGGAAATTTATTCGAGTGGACTTGTCTCACTTTCAAAATCAATGCATTTGAAATATTGTTGACAATATAAACTAACAGTAACAAATTTGTGCTGATATTGAGTCGATATTTATTGTAAATGATTTAATCTCAATTTGTAATAAGACGTAACATTAACTCATATTTTTCACAAAATGGACTTTCAAAATCAACGGCTCAAATATTATAGATTAGTTATGTATGAGAATCTTATGAAAACTATGGTGCCTACTTAATTTTTATAAAACAGTTTTTTGATCTTGTCATTGAATACAGCCATTTAATGCACGTGGAGCTATTGTCTTGTCTTGTATAATACTGTTTCAGATAATGGCATAAGCTTGACACAGATACTGGAAACAAGGTACTTACATTGTGAGTATGTGACGAGCATGCAGGCGATATCTCCGAGGTACCAGAGATTGGAGATGGCGTCTTGTACTGCCCCCGGCATGCAGACCATCGTCACTAACAGATCTGCCACCGCCAGATTCACTAGGAAATAGTTTGTAACACTGCAACAAAATACTCTATGTTAGTTACGGCAAACATCAATAGGATTAATAGGGTTATTCGGAACAGACTTGTTCACTTTAACATTGCTGTTATGTTGCAGATGCACCAGACTTTTACATGTTAAAAGATAGGGCATAATCTGATTTTCAAGGTTTTAGAATAAAACTGCGTTCAGAGCTCTTAAATAAGTTGACTATAGACTATATACGAGGGACATTCAATAACTACGTACTTTCATGACTTTAGGTTAGCATCACTGGTATGAGCTGAGAACACCTGACGGATAAAAATTGTTTTGTTTATAACCTCAAAATTGCATTTAACAATGGCGTGTCCACTTGAAGTTTCCACATTAGTTGAACAACGTTCAGTGATCCGGTTTTTTCTATTTGAAGGTGAAAAACCGGCTAAAATCGTTTCTCGAATGATTTTACAGCATGGTGAAAGTTGTATGGATCGCGGAAATTTTTATAAGTGGGTAGAACAGTTCAAAAATGGTCGAATCTCAGTGACTGACGAGAAACTTCCTGGCCAGCTAGTTGAAGTGTCAACTCCTTCGCTTGAAACCCGCATTGACAACATTTTTCGTGAAGACCGACGTATTACTGTTGAAGATATAGCAAAAAAAGTTGCAGTAAGTGTTGGCACAGTTCATCACGTTATCGTTGACCATCTCAAGTACAGGAAAACAAGTGCAACATGGGTCCCAAAACAATTAACGCAACAACACAAGAAATCAAGACTCAAAGTGTGTACAGACTTAAAAGAACACTATGAAAGGGAAGGTGACCCTTTTCTAAACAAGATTTTAACGTGTGATGAAACTTGGGTTCACCATTTTGAACCAGAATCCAAAATATAAAGCATGGAATGGAAGCACAACGCAGGCATCAGCGGGAAAAGTTATGTTGACCTTCTTTTGGGATACCCGAGGTGTCGTCTTTTGTGATTGTATGGAAGATCAGCGTACAATAAACAGTGCCTACTACTCAGATATGCTGATGAACAAAATTAAGTAAGCAATGAGAGAAAAACGTCGCGGATCTCAAAGAAAAGGCGTGATATTGCTCCACGACAATGTTCCTCCTCATACCGCTAAGCTGACATAAAAAACCATTGAAAAAATTGATGTGAAGTGTGAATTTTCACACATTTCAGGGTTTTGCAGGTACTTAATAACTGAATGATGATTATTTGGGATGCCAAAACAAATTTTATGTCAAAATATTTTTTTATGAATTTTAATTCGAATGCCTAATACCATTATTTAAGTTTCTAAATATGTGCAGTATTTTTTTTACATAGCAAGGTTCATTAAGATTTTGAAAATTGCGCCTATGGCTTCTATTGGTTGCTTAAATCATTAGCCCCGCCCTCTGATTTCATATACATCAAACAGAATTAAATTATACTTTCAACACTTCCCACTGGTTATTAAATTTACGGTTTTAAAAATTAAATGCAACCAAAATTTAACTAGAATTTTTACAAAATAATTTAAACGAAAGAAAACTGCAAAATAAAACAAAAAAATTAAAATTGACAGGATTCGAACTCTAGTTAACTGTTTAGCAAACTAGAAAACCAATGACTAAACGCACATAGCTATGAGTGCTAACTTGCTTACATAGCGAATTAAATATTTAACATATTTTGGTTAAAAACACAAAAAATGCATTATTTTCCGAAAACATAATCTGATCCAAAATTCCTGTTGTACTAATCCGGTTCACACTAATATACATTACTTAGAATTTTTTCACATTTTTAGTTTAAACCATCTGGGCTACAGGGTGTGGTACAAAAATTTTTTTGCACAATTTTGGCAAAAATCGCTTCAAAATAATTTATTTTGCAAAAATAAAATTTTGATCGTTAATCCACGTACTAAGGGCTTTCATTTGATACCCTACTCAGAATTTTAAAAAAATATTTTTTTTTTCGATGAGCACATATTTGTTTATATTTTTGGGGGATATGTTTTTTAGATGTTTTAGTATTTTTCCTATGTGCGGGTCAAAAAGTTGTACAAGCATGCCAAATTTCAACTCTCTAGGTTTAGCCGTTTGGCTACAATTTTTACCGAACAGACAGACAGACAGACAGACAGACGACAAAATGACGGTATAAGGGTTTTTTGGTCATACCTACAAAACCCTAAAAATGAGTTGGGAGATACTGCCTCATCCTCCCTATAGTCCAGATTTGGCTCGCTCTGATTTTCATTTGTTTGGTCTACTCAAGGAGGCAATACGTGGAAAAAAGGAAGTCAAAGAATTTGTGGGAAACTGGCTCAAACAACAAGACAAAGATTTCTTTGCATCAGGTATAAAAAAACTAGTTCATCGTTGGGACACGTGTATTAATATTCGTGGGAATTATGTTGAGAAGTAGTAAAAGTCTCATTTTGTAAAAACACATCAACAAACAAATTTTTTTTCTACATCAATTTGTCTCTTTAATTATTGAATGTTCCTCGTACTTATACTTATGCACTGTTGATGGTCACTAACAAGTTTGTCATATGGCTCTTAATTTAATGCATTATGCTTTGTCGATTGTAGTTAGTGCGTTGTTTTAATGAGACATACATAAAAACACACATTAACTATCTCACTTTAGATAACCTAAAAAATACTCTCACACATATCCGGGTGTATTCTGTAAGAAATGCGTTAAAATTAGCGTCAGGTTAATATTTTTATTTTAACTCCATGTCTAACGTCATTATCCAAAAATGCTATTCTGTAAGAGCATTTGTTAAGGTAAACGTTAATATAATATTTGTTAACGCGAGGCGCTAACTCACCCTGTAGAGAGGCTAATAATAACTGCACGCGCATGCGCTGTTACGTTGAATTTTAACAGGATATTTATTTAGTCAAATGCCAAGAGAATCTTAACCTAATATTTCGGTGTTGAATTAAATATTCAGTGGCGAAATTTATTTTAAAAATGGAACAGAAATGTTTAGTCCTGTGATACTCATTATAACTGGTTTCCACAGTGTATTAAATAAAAATATAACTTTATTCAACTTTTGTTTAGTCAATTTATATACTACATTGTATTATAACAGTTTATCTAATTTTTTAATAATATGTGAATTATGTGTTCATTCTATTTTTAAAAAGGTGTTCGGTGATATTATTTATTAAATTTGATTTATTACGCTATTTCTACCCTGGAATAACACTGTTGTGATTTTCATTATCAATCTCCTCAATTGTTTCTTCAAATAATACACCATTAAAATGTACTGCAATATTTTGAAACACGGCGGAGGCATAAGTGAAGTTTTGTAGCTTTCAGAGGATTATAATTTTAAGTTCTGTGTTTCAACAAAAAACAAAACTGCTCTCCAATACTCCATTTACTTCCTTTCTATACAATTACTTGAACTTGCGTCTGGGTTACTTGTATAACAAAAATTATGAAGCGTCATTCTAATCTTTACTGTAAAGAATTCACTTTAAAAAGTAATAGAAAGTTGATTAATATTCCTACCGTCTTGTGTTTTATTCATTTTTTTTAAAATAACATGACATTTACTTAAATAGATCAGCCATTTTTGCAAACTAAACACTAGCGTTAACTTTTAAAGCCACCGTTTCGGTAGGCGCTTATTGTAGAACGTTAACTGGCTATTTTAACGCCGCCGCGCTATAATATTAACACATATATGTTTAGCGAATAGCATTTAGGTTAAAAATGGTGTTAAAAAAATTAACGTCAGTGTCTGACGCTAAGATTTTAACATCATGCTTAGAGAATAGACCCGATAGTCACCCCAGTATTGGTTTGTTCTTTTGTTAAAAGTCCACTTTTGAGTATTTTTTTTTTTTTCTAACATAAAATGGTAAAATCATATTACCTGTAGAGTATGACTAATTTTTTTAACAAATAATTAATGTAAGGGACTTAATTAAGAAATTTTAATTTGGATGTAGAAAAAATGTTAAATTTTCTGATATATTATTTATGAAATATTTTTTGGATGATAGAACAATTGATAAAGCAAAAAAAAAAAATCAATTTCAAAATAAAATCATGTTTTATTAATTTATATATGATAATAATATCTTTATTTAATAGAACAGTGGCCAATATACAAAAATAGAAAGTAAAATAGCATTTAAACTAAAACTAACTACATATTATAAGTATTAAAAATCAATAAAACAACTTTTTCAAAAGATGTTCACGTATTTTACACTCAAATAATTTGTATATTTCAATATCTTTAATTTTCTTAGGAAGTTGGTTATATAAAGTCAAACCTTTAGAAAAAACACTGCTCTTAGTTGTTTCCTTTCTAACACAAGTTATGGAAAAATCTTCCTTATTTCTTGTGTTGTACACATGTACATCTTTAATTTATTTAATTCTAATTGTTAGATAATCAGGTACCATATTTTTTAGTATTTTATAAATAAATGTTAATACTTTAAATTCAACATAACTACTGATATCAAGCCAGTTCATCGCCTTTAATATAGACATAATACTTGCATACTTATCCCATTTTAATATTACTTTTAGGGCCTTATTTTGACATTTCTGTAACTTATCTATATCTATTTTATTGCACATAAAAGTGACAGTTGCACAGTATGTAAAGTGTGGCAGTATAATAGTATTATATATTAATAATCTAGTGTATCTACTTAAACTATACCTATAAGAAAAAGCCTATTTTTCAGCAGAGAGATTATATATAATAATTATATTATATATTGGATTCTAAATTATAATTTAATTAGAACTAATATTATTAAAATTAAGAAAACCAAATATTCACAGTAGTTTCATTAATTTTAATAAAATTAATTAAATAACTAGAAACTAGAAGTCTAAAGTGATAATTATTATTAAAACGGTCAAACATAATCCATTTACGAGAGAACTGCATTATAAACATTCAAACGGTGACCGTTGTACGACTGTTGTCCGAATTCGCTTCAAATATTAGATATTTTTACTCGGGATAAATAAAAAATTAATCCGGAATACTAAAGTATTTGATCAGTATTCTATCACAGCTAAGTATCGTGTAGGAAATAAGAAATAGACGATTACAAGGCATGGGATACGTCATTACGTGTCCTATCCTCAAGGGATGAGGACCTGAAGAGGGACAGAATGATAAAGGTCTGAATACACGTCGACCTCAAGTGTTATTTAACCGCAACCGTGTAAAGCAAAAACCTGTATTGGATAAATGAATGCTAATAAATATTTAAATATTCAATCACATTTCTAAATTGAAAAGGCAATAACATTTTATAACGTTATTTTATGTTGAAAATATAAAATATGGAAGTTTGAAATATGAAATTTGTCCTAGTTTCTTAAAGCTTAAATTGACGAGACATCAAACATCTAATCTGGACTCTTCCTTTGACAAGCTTTAGTCTGGTGGATGCGTTCTAGTTGAGATTTTATATCGTTTCCTTTACTTGTTATCAAACATTATAGCATCCTTCGAGGATACATCCGTAATGGAAATATTTCTAAATCGATGACACATACATAATACATTCACTGATGTTACATTTTAGTTCTGGTATTTATGAATACGATAAACATTTATCTTTGTTTTAAAACTTATTTTGGAATGTGATTTATATTGTATTGCAAAATTTGTTACAAATAGATATAAATGTGTCAAATAAAAACAAAAAGTGTTCTGGTATCTATATACCAAATTTATTTGTGAATTTTCACATATTTCAGAGTTTTGTAGGTATTTAATAAGTGCAAAAAGCCAATATAATACTGGTTGTCTAGAAATATTTGTTCTATTAACAATATGTTGGTGTGGTGTTCAGAACTCGGTTCTCAGCTGTTAACATTTTATTAATTATATTTTTAACCCTTTAACGCCAAACACTGTAAATTCTCGACGTACCTTTTCTACAACGGTATACACGACAGGAAGATATTATTCGTGCGATGGTCGGGTGTAGTGTATTTAGTATAAGATATAACCGTAAGATATGAGTAAAAAATTAAAGTTGCCATAATATCTCTACTTACAGTCTATTCCAAACGATTAGGCGGAACTAACCGGAATTTTCATTTTTGTAAGTTGTTATTAGTTATTTTTTTATATGGTTGGTTATAGTTAGGGTGACCATCCGTCCTGGTTTTCGGTCAATTGTCCCGGTGTCCCGAAAACTGTTCTCGGGACGCCCGATTGTCCCGGTTTTTGAATATCTTTGCTCTTCACTTTGAATCTGAGAGGTGAGGACCTTTTTTGTTTTTTTTTTGCTCTTCACTTTCAATTTGGGAGGTGAGAACCTTTTTTATTTTGCTCTTCACTTGGATCTGGGAGGAAACAAAGACTTTCTTTTTTTTCCCTGTGTCCCGGTTTCCCTTCACTGAAATCTGGTCACCCTAGTTATAGTTAAAGTTGGCTTTTCCTGAACAAAATGATCAATAGCTTCAATCAATCGGTAAAAGTAACTAGAATTGAAAATCTAGTTCCGCCTAAACCAAAGAAACAGACTTTATATGTTTATGTATTAAAAAAAAAAAAAAATAATAATTTCTTTAATTTTATTCCGGCGTTAAGGGGTTGATTTCATAAAAATACGCACACTATCTTAGCCATAAATACAAAAAATCCATAACATTATTAGCTATCATTTAGCCATGAATTAAAAATTAATTAATTTTGTCAAAAACACAAAAACTGCAATATTTTTTAAAAACGCAATCGGATCTAAAATTCCTCTCGTACGTTTCTGGCTCAGATTAGTGTACATTACCTATAAATTTTTCAGATTTTTAGTTTAACCTCTTTGGGTAAAAGGGGCAAGAATTTTTTTAGCACATTTTTGGCAGAATGGGTGTATTAAGTACATTTATGATCCCATTAACCGGGTTTTTCTGATCTAAGGAGCCCTGTTCGATTTCCAAATAATCCAACAGGTATCTTTTACCTGGCGTATTTTCTGAATGGAAAATTTAAAAATTATTAATAGACCAAGTATGATAGTTATTTAATAAGTGTAGTCTGTCAACTTTTATTGACCACTGCTTTTTTCGATTTCCGATCCCCTCGGCATTCCTCTCAAATATTTACAAAATATTTTTTTTTGATGAATTGATCATTCGATGAATTGATCATTCGATGAATTGATTTTCGATGAACTTACCGTGAATCAAGTGCATAAGAAGATAAGTGCTTTAGAAGGGCATTCCAACTCTTGTTTTAGAATATTAACTTTCTGTAGTCAAAATTGGTTTTAAAATTGGTAAATTCTATAGTGGTTGTGGAGAAAGAATTTTCCAAGTCGTTCCACCTTGATGACCCCAAAGTTTCAATTTAATACTATGATTAGAATGATGACGATGATGATGAATAATGAAAATATTGATATGAATATCACCATATTTGCTTTATGCTGGTTTTCACATTAATATCTTATTTGTAATTACGAAATATTCTCGCAATTGTTATCTTCCCCTATTTGTTTTGATGTATTGTGGCATAAAGAGGGGAGATTAAGATAACATCATCAAAGTTGAAACAGAGTCGTGAAGTAGGGCGTCCAGGCGTGATTGTGGCGAAGACGGATGTAATAGGTCCAACATAAACACTCCAGCTGTTGCTAGGCTTCTAAATTAATAGATATTACGATTTAACGCCAACAGATTTGATCTAAGGATTGGGGATGTTTGATAGACAGTGATATCCTATAAATATGATTAGATAAATTTGGGTTATATATAGCACATTAATTTAATTAAGATAATACTAAGAAATGTTGATACAACACAAAGAAGAAAGTATTAGCAATAAAATATCCCAAAATATCATAAACATTATTTTAGAGGTTTGCGATACTTAATAAGCATTTGTTAAATTATTTCATCGTTACATTTAACTATTATTAACCTTCTCATGCGCCACGTACACGTACGTGGACACTTACAATTTTCAGTATTATTCTAATATCTATACAGGTAGGATTCATTTTGCGCCGGTTTTATTTACGCCGGTCTCGAAATAACGCCGCTTGAACGCCAGAGTCGTGTGTCGACGTCGCCGCCGAATCTAGGGTCAAAGCGGGGATGTTCTGAGGGTTTACGCACGCGCAGTTAATAAAGTACATCAGTGCTTACACCCTTTTCACACTAGATCTTTAAGACGAGTGAACTTAAAGTTCACCGATGTTTAAGATCGGTATGCTTTCACACTTGATGTTTAAATCTCTGGTGCTGTCATCAGCTACAGTAATTTTGTCCTTAAGTTACCGTCTTGAAATTACCAGTTTTGAACTGTCTGCGCAGACGCACATTTTGAATTATTATAAAAAAATAAGGATATTTCATTTCATTCTACCATAAAGACACTACAATAATGAATATATTACACCTGTATTAACATGTAAGTCGATACATTTTATCTCAATTATTGTAGCTCTGTATTTTATTAAACACATTATTAAAATAAATAATTTTATTATAACAATAAGTATAAACTTCTTATAACGTCGATATAATACAGTATTCTTGTTTATGATAATATAAAATGTTGACAGCACAAATTCAAGGAGTATTTTTTTATAATAGAAATTAAGTTGGCAATACGTACGAAGTTTAAGACGCAGATCTCTGTCTTAAACATCGCTTGTATTTAACCGAGGCCATACGGTTTCACATTAGCGTTTAAATATACATTCACTTTAACATCCGATCTTAAAGATCTAGTGTGAAAAGAGTCTGTGTAATATTTTGCCAGTACAGGGTTGCATTCAGCACATTGAGTTTATTGCAGTTATTATATAGAATATATTATATAAATTTTTACGTCTGCCAAATTTAATTTTCCTTAAGGTAAATTTAATTGGTTGTTTGTAAGTAATAATTTACTGTATTATATATAGTGTAGTATATATTAATATATAGTGTAATGTATTTTATAATTTTTAGGTGATTAAATTTTTTTAAATTAGATAAATTTTTCACAAACCATGTCTTCTAACAAGGAAAATAAACCACCTAAATTAAATGCTAAGAAAAAACGAAGATCCATTACAAACCAAGAGAAAATGGAGGTGATTAAAAGAATGCTAGATGGAGAAACACGTCCAAAAGTTTGTAGGGACCACAATTTACCTCCATCGACTGTTAGCACACGTAGCATACTATAATAATTATAGAAAAATATTAAGAAAAATTATCTCAACTGCAAAAAAACAATTTAATGCAAATAATATAATAAAATCGAACAATATAGGAAAAGCTACTTGGAACATTATTAAAAAAAACGTAAATACAAATAATCCTAAAAATGAAATCTCACTAAGTATTAACAACACGATTACAGATAATAAACTTACTATTGCCAATCATTTTAACTCTTACTTTGTTGATAGTATTCTTAACCTTTGTTCCAACTCATCACCTCAATATCAAAACACTTCCGAGATAATCATAAACAATTCAATATTTCTTGAGCCAATAAATGAAACTGAAATCATTGAAATAATAAATAAATTAAATAGGTCCAACTCAGCAGGTTTTGACAATATTAACTTATATATATTGAAAGGGTGCATAAATACTATCAACATTCACTTGTCCTACCTGATCAATGAAATTTTTCAAAGTGGCTCGTTTCCAAAAATCCTTAAAACAGGCATCATTATCCCTATATTTAAAAAAGGCTCAAAAACACAAGTCGAAAATTATAGACCTATTTGTCTTTTGTCAATATTTTCTAAGATTATTGAGAAAGCATTACACAACAGAATTATTAAATTTGTAAATAAAAATAATCTACTATCCCCCTATCAATTCGGATTCCGAGAAAAATTGTCAACAGAATTAGCACTCAACAAATTTCTAAATAATTTGTATCAGGAAATAGACAAAGGGCAATCTGTGATTGGTGTATTTGCCGACTTATCCAAAGCTTTTGACACCGTAAATCATAAAATCTTATTAAACAAATTAGAAAGGATTGGAATAAGAGGCAACGTGTTAAGTTTACTGCAGTCATACTTGTCAGAGCGAAAACAGATAGTAAAAATAGGACAAAATGTATCTTCCGAAAAAGTTATCAATGTTGGCGTACCACAGGGATCTATTTTGGGACCCCTTTTATTTATTTTATACGTTAACGAACTTCCATCTATCTGTAATAACTCTAAATTATATATGTATGCCGACGATTCTGCAATCATAAATAATGCATGTAATGTTCGAACTTTGGTTAATGAGACAAACAAAGATCTCAATTTAGTTGACAATTGGTTTCGAGCAAATAATTTATTTTTAAACCTTGACAAAACATTTTTTATTCATTTTAACATATCCAATTGTCAGCATAATTTTGATTTATTAATAAAGAGCGATAAAAGCTCGTTGCATTCTGTCAAGTCTATTAAACATTTAGGATTAACAATAGACAGTAATCTCAAATGGTGTACTCATATTAATTTAATTGCAAATAAACTAACCTCCATCTGTTATGCAATGAGAAGATTAAAAACTCTTACCCCTTTTTCAACTTTAAAAATATATTATTATGCACAATTCTATAGCATAATATCATATGGTATTACTGTCTGGGGAGGTGTAAGCTATTCTTTAAGAATTTTTAGACTGCAAAAGAAAATTATTAGAATTATGAGCAGCGTGCGCAGAAACTTTTCATGTAGGAATCTATTTCGAGAATTAAGAATTTTAACTTTTCCTTGTTTATACATATATAAAAATTTGATCTTCGTAAAAAATAATATAAATGATTTTAAACTTTTAAATTACAATCACAGGTATAACACTAGATTTGGACTTCATTCACTAGAAATACCTACACACAGATTATCTACTTTTGAGAACTCTCCTATGTACAATCAAATATGCCTATTTAATAAACTTAGTCCTGAAATAAAGCAGATTAATTCCATAACATTATTTAAAAACAAATTGAAATCTTTCCTACTAGAGAAAGCATACTACTCGGTAGATGAATACATGAAAGATTCTGCTGCATAATTGCTTCTGCTAATAATAGTGTCCTGTAATTATACGTATTATTATTATATATATTAGTTATTGTAGCTATAACTGTGTATCATATTATGTATTGTATCTTATTTGACATATCCTATATGTCTGTATTTACAGATCGACTGGAATAAAAGTATTATTATTATTATTATTATTATTATTGTTACAACCATCATGAAGAATGCTTTAGAACGAATTTTGGCAAATATAGACATCCTTACTGAAAAACTTTGTGAGCTCGATAATGATAGTGAACCCAGTATGCAAGTTTTAATTCAGCGATTGTAGTCCTTTTAATTCAGCTTTGTACCCTAACCTTACCTGAGCAGCTACTCTTACTCTGGAGACTGGAGCACTGAGCGTTAGATAGGGAGAGATTTCATACATTGGTTTAATATTCTTGTAGTACTCGTTGTATCTGCTATTTTGTAAGTCTGACATATCTTTATCCTGCTGGTTTTTATAATAATTTTCAATAGCTTCCTTCGCACTGATTTTATTTGCAATTTCGTTCTGGCGAGTCCAAACGTCTGAGCATCCCTGATTGTGCAAAAAACGTTTTATTTGTGAAGCCCAGTTGTACTGCTCCTTGTTTAGTTCTGACAGGTTGAGATGGAGAAATCTATCATAAAGCATTTTTGGATATGTCTCACTTTTCTGTTTCAATATTTTGCCCCACCAATTAAGTGCTCTTTTCCATACAGCAACAGATACGTGAGTAGCTCCTGTTTCAATGCGTATCATATAATTTGGCGTAGTTTTTTGGCATTGCAAAATGCTTTTCAAGTATCTGGTTTGTATGACCTCGAGCTTTGTTGGATTAAATATTGCCCATGACTCGGCTGCATACAAACCAGTAGCTTGTACGACCGAGTCAAATAGTTTTACTTTTTCTTTCTATGAGCTGGAGTTACCTTTTGCCAATATTGCTCTAACAGTATGCACTTCCACATGCGATTTTTTTATTGCAATTTTAGTTGCTTCAGTGAATGTGCCCAAGGAAGTAAATGTTACACCCAGATATACAAAATTGTTGACAATTTCTATGGGTTTGTCAGCATAGAATAGTTTTTCGTTCCTTGTCCGTGCACTAGCCTGAAATTTAATAATCTGGGATTTTTCTGTGTTCACTGTTAAACAGTTTTCTCTGCAATATGTTTCAAGGATGTTAAATTTTCTTTGCAGGTCAATTTTGGAACTGGCAAATAGGACTATGTCATCTGCGTAACACATCATTAAAATGTCATTCACTCCGTCAATGTTAAGGCCTCGTACACCGTTACTCTTGAAGAAATCTTCCAGTTCGTTTATTAATAGGGCAAAGAGTAGAGGAGATAGTTTCTCGCCTTGAAGCACCCCTTGTGTTACTTCAATGCTCGTAGTTACGGTGTTGTGCGCTTTGACAAATACATGGGATTTCTTGTATAAGTTCTGTATAACTTGTACCTTATTATAATATAGTTAACGCAAAATTTAGTGAAATTTTACATAGACTATTTAGTAAATTAAATCAGGCAATTCTTTGCTAAGTAAACACATTTATTTGAAGTTTTTTTATAGCTGCGTATTTAATGAGTGCAGGTCGCATGAATGTATTCCCAAATATAAAATTGTTGATGTTTGTAATTATTAACGATCTTTTAACTTTGAAAGCCATTATAGTTAACTATGCCGTTCAATTTCAACCTATTAATTAAAACTGTTACATGCATCCTGAAATATTACTGTAAATAAAACTCTGGACAGGTATGAAAAACGATGAAAATGCCATACATTTTTTTAATTGGATATGCAGGCTGGTTATTTTAATTTGTCCACTATTGCTATCTCGCAGTACTACAAAAGCTGGTTGTTTAAATTAGACAAATATGGCTATTTTATAAAATAATATCAATGAGCCGAGCAATTTTTCGTTTAAACCAATGGTACTCAAATTATGTTGTGTACGTTTATGTAGAAAAAGGTTTTACAGGTTGCGGACATAAATAATGCAACTTGATCTAGCTGACCAGTTTCGAAACAGTTTATCTCTTCATCAGAGCTACACAAAATATAAAATATGAAGTACAAGAGATAGTTAACATACCTGTTCTAATAAATGTACGGTCATTGCAAGATAATAAAAAATTTATGCGAAGTGTGAATTTTCACACATTTCAGGGTTTCGCAGGTATTTAGTAAGTGAATGATGATTATTTGGGATGCCAAAACAAGTTTTATGTTAAAATATTTTTTTATTAATTTTAATTCTAATGCCTAATACCATTATTTGGGTTTCTAAATATTTGCAGTATTTTTTTTTTTTTATATAGAAAGGTTCATTAATATTTTAAAAATTGCGCCTATGGCTTCCATTGGTTGTTATAAGTTCCGCCCCTCTGATTTCGTGTACATTGAAACAGAATTAAATTTTAATTTAAACAATTTCCACTGGTTATTCAATTTACGCTTTTAAAAATTAAATGCAACATTTGCCAAAATATAACTAGAATTTTGACAAAATAATTTAAACAAAATAAACATCCAAAAAAGAAACAGAAAAAAGAAATATTGAAGGGATTCGAACCGTAGTTCGAACGTTATCGCTTCGTAAGTTGCAATACTAGGCGATAACGTTACCACTGGACTAAAGATGTTCACTCGTTTACTGTTTTAAACAGCGGATTAAATATTTTACATATTTTAGTTAAAAACACAAAAAATGCGTTATTTTCTGAAAACATAATCTGATCAAAAATTCCTGTTGTACTATTCCGGTTCACACCAATATACATTACTTAGATTTTTTTCAGATTTTTAGTTTAAACCATCTGGGCTACAGGGTGTGGGACAAAATTTTTTTTGTACAATTTTGGCAAAAATTGCGTCAAAATAATTTATTTTGCAAAAATAAAATTTTGATCGTTAATCCACGTACCAAGGGCTTTCATTTGATACCCTACACAGAATTGTAAAAAAATATTTTTTTTTTCGATGACCATATATTTGTTTATATTTTTAGGCGGATATGTTTTTTAGATGTTTTAATATTTTTCCTCTGTGCGGGTCAAAGAGTTGTATAAGCATGCCAAATTTCAACTCTCTAGGTTTAGCCGTTTGGCTACAATTTTTACCGAACAGACAGACAGACAGACAGACAGACAGACAGACAGACAGACAGACAGACAGACAGACAGACAGACGACAAAATGACGGTATAAGGGTTTTTTGGTCATACCTACAAAACCCTAAAAAGAAGTGGATAGTCATAATGTAAAAACAATAAGTCAGTAATTAAAATATAAATACATAAATATATAGGTATTTTCTTGGGTTTCGGTCGATGATTAAAAGTAAATTTAGTCAAATATTTAAAAAGATTTATTTATTTGCTAACTAGTTTCGGTTCTATCAAAGCCTAAAAATAAATACATGTTTGATAAAATGAATTACATAAAATAAATATAAAATTAATAATAAATATAAATATAAAATTAAACATTATTACACTTACTTGCAAAAAATATTTATAAAAATCAGAGTTAAAATTATTATCATAAAATTTGAAACATATTATTGTTTTTGTATTAATTTAACGGATAAAATTTTTCTTTATCTTCTACAGGTTGCGACACAATACGTTACACGTCAACTAAGTTAAAAAGATTTAAAAAAAAGTACCGTAATTTCTAATTGAAGTTAGTTATACTTGTTATAGATGGAGCCATTTAATTTTTTTTTATAAGATTATAATAAATTTTGCTTAAATTATCTATGTTAGTTTTAGCATTAATATTACGATTGTATTTTATAATATAAATCATTTCTAATATACTAGCGTCGGCGAATCAGTGCAGGTACGTCACAATACGTAACAAACGAATGTATTGTTTGGAACAATGTAATTGTTTGTATCACTTCAATAACTCACATGTAACGTTATCTAAAATATGTAAGCCTGAAAGAAAAAAGTTAACACTATATATATATATATAAGGAGAAATAATAGTTCTTATTTACTCGTCAAATTATATTAAAAAATATTATTACAAAATAATAATTTTATGAGACGTTTCGACTGGGACATCCAGTCATCTTCAGTCTAAAGTTAAAAAAACCAAAACTAATAAAAACTTCTAAACATATTTTAGCAGCTAGACCACTATGTGTACGTAGAAGTGCGACATGTTGTATCAGAGCAGGCAAGCACGTTACTCTATATATATATATATATAAGACGACTGGTCAGAAATTAAAACAATATTTTAATTTCGTTAACGTTTCGATTCATACATTAAATCTTCATCAGAGCTTACTTTATTATTAACTAAAATTAAATTAAATTGAAAATAAAATGCAACGTCTACATATTTGTAAGATCATTGAACTTGAAGAGGAAAAAAAGTTTTTTTTTTAGGGAAGCGTTATGGTTTATAAAAACTTCTTTCTTTTCATTTGGAACATTTGTAGATTTGTTTCCATCTTGGTGAGGACCTCTTGGTTTTTCGTTTTGATGATCCACGAAAAGCATAACATTCTTCTGTAAATCCACAATTCGAAGGCATTCTCCTACTTAACTCCTTAAATATTGTTCAGGCCTCGACACCATACAATACTAGTGGGAAGTTGCAACTTTTATTTAATCGCAGCTACAATTCGATTGGTGAGTCGTGAAAAGTTCCTTGCTGTATCCTGATTCTAATTTCATGGGATTCCTCTCCATTGTCAATCCAATTCTTCCCAAATAGATATATATGTTGACTCTTTATAAACCTTCTACTTCGAATTATGCTACCTCGGTAGTGCAATAACGAGAGATTGAGGAATTTCGAGGGACGTGAACAACAAAATACTTAAAGCTCAACAAGCATTCAACTTATTGAAAGAAGTCTGGAAATCTAATAAGATCTCTCATAACACTAAGGTTCGCCTATTTAAAACCAATGTAAAATCTGTTCTGATGTATGACTGCGAAACTTGGAAAGTTACTAAAGAAATTATTCATAAACTCCCAGCATATTCCCAATACTGATCTTTGGGAATCGACAGCACAAAAACCTATCCACTTGGAAATCCATGCACGAAAATGGAACTGGATGGTATACCCATCATCCGGAAGGCAATAAACGATATCTTCAGAATGGCATTAGAGGGGAACCCTCAGGGAAGCCGTCGTAGAGGTCGCCCTGTATCCACATGGAGGAGAAGAATACATAAAGAACTTGAAGTCCACGGAACTACCTGGCGCCAGGTGAAGAGGCTTGCTCTTTACAGAACCCGATGGCGCGAGTTTGTAAAAGCCCTATGCTTCAGCGAGGAGATCTTGGACACAATATATATGTATACATATAAATCTAGAGATGGTATTTAGTTTTTTGGCATCTAATAGGGTTATAATTTGGCATCTAATAGGTTTGGCAAGTAATAGGATTATAAGTTCTGTCTGATCATGACTTAATTAATACAAAGTAAGCGTTATTGATAATTAAATATTAATAATATTATAATGCAGTGGAGAAATGTAGAGGGAGTAACACATGAAACTGTTTGTTAAATATAATAGTTAAGTTTTATTATTCACTTTGTTATAGTTATATGTAGTCTGGAGACGAGCTTTAGTCATTTTCTGTCTTTTGGAGTATACTAATAAATGCATTTAGTTTTATGTGACGCTGTAAAGTCATATGCATGCTCATGTACGTAGAAACCGGGGGAGTCAAAGTGATTTTGCAGTTTAGTGCGCTATTTTAAAAAGGCGGTATTTTAATCGATGACGTCACCGGCACTCTTTTAAAAACACCCTGTAAGTGCAAATCCCAGAAAGAATTTCACTTTAACAACGTTGACGATTAAAGAAACGTCTATTATCTATCCAGGGGTCGCGACAAAATTGTAGACAAAATGGGGGGTCGGAAATGAAATTTGTTTGCGCACCACTGATATAGAGAAATGAGGATCTTTTTATCCGCTCCCCATTCATGGTGGTCAGTAGCTTTTAATGTTCATTCGTGAAATCTCTATGTTCTATGATAAAATAAACTCACGGTAGTAAGGTCTACCTGTTAAATTTTGAAAAGTTTAATTTTTTCCTATTATAGATGTGACATTAAATGAACAGTCCATCTTTTCTTTTGAACCGGAAAACATCAACTTCCACGTCTAAGTACATAAACTACTATTACATAATTGACATATTAGAGATTAAATTCGCGTCGAGAATTGTTGATGCGAAAAGGCTTACTTTTATTTGTCCATTAAGACATGTCCATTAAATGTTGGTCTAAAACAGTCTGATATTTTTACGTTCGTGAGTTATCTCATCAAAAGGTACAAGCATTTGGTTTATCGAGTGTGACACAATTTGACCCTCAAAGACAATCTATTTCTCGACAATTTCGGTTGTCGTGGATTAAGTGCTGTATGTTATTGAGACACTCGTGTCGTATAATAGCAAAGGGATAAAGATTGACGTTCATTTTACGGCCATTTTGAAACAAAAGACTAACTTTACGACCAATAAGATACGTTCGTTCTTAGAAAACAGCTGTGTGCTTTTAACGAAAGTTATTATTGCCGGAATATTACCAAAGCCATTGCCAAGTAAATGGTTTGTTTTTCTAAAGTTTGGATTGTTGATAATTGGAAATCAATATATCATGTTTTTATTAAAAGGTTTAGTAATGGATTTTTGCTGCTAAATGAAGTTATTATATCGTCAGATGCTGATATTGATAGGTATTGTATAGATTTTAAATATAATCAAAATATTTCAATTTCCTTTTTTATATACATGTTAGCGAAAATATATACAACATTTATCCAACATTTATCATACCATAATATTATGCAACATTTACACTTATTAACGATCGTAGGGTGCTATATCGTTGCCAAGGCATATTGTTTTATGTAAATAGAATAGTATAAAATATATCATATGAGGTGCGAGACGTATTAGTTGATCAATAAAATCATGTCTTATTATTCATAAAATACCTTTTTTATTAATATACATATGTATGTATGGAAAATAAAAATTATGGTGTGAATTTTCACACATGTCAGGGTTTTAGGTAACGCGGTAACCCTCGTATAAGATATAGGGTAACTGCAGCGAATTTCGACTACCAAATTTATTTATTTTTTAATTTACGTACTATTCAATATTTTGGTAGGAAAGTGGTCCCAATCGATACCTCTTTCACTTATCTTTAGGTGCTAAATATTTTCACGATGAAACAAGCTGTTATTACAACTTAAGTTCGACATAAAAAAAATATGAAAAAAACGTTGATTTCAAAAAAGTGATGTTAATATCGACTACCCTAAAATTTTAAGATAATCAACGTTTCTTGTCTCTTTTACATTTTATTTAGGTAAAAGAATATAATAATAGAGTTTTAGTAAGACGTGATTTTAACTGTCGTCAAATTAGGTAAGTGAAACATGCATGCATGTAATATCGACTAGTCCGTAGTAGCTTCATTCCTCTAGTCGATATTACTTGCAATCAAATCTGTTTTATTTAGCCTGTGATACTGTAACAAAATATTATGAAAATCAAATTTTACCAGCCAATATATATGTATTTGGATCAGTTCTTATCAGTTTATTCAATGCAAAATATTTTGCTCAACTTTCCTTTGATAAACAACTGCTGATTAAAACCAATAAAAAAATATTTTAACACTTAAAAAATATAAATATCTACACTGTTCGTCTCGACATTCACACGTGGCTTAAAATAAAGTGAGGTTAGTTTTTCACATAAACATAGTTACGTTATACTACCGCTATATGGCAGCAATTATTTTGAGAAATAATGGGATAGTCGAAATTACCTGCGTAGTCGAAATTCGCTGCAGTTACCCTAAAGCATAAAAATTTATTATAGTATCAGAAGTCACTGAGGGTCGTGTGGGAGAGGTAATTTCAGAAATAAAATTTCATTATTATTTAAAGTAAAATTATTCAATTAGTTAAAAATATTCAATTTATTCAAATGTAAGAACTAATCTACTTTAAGATAAACTTTCTCAAGGGTTAGTTGAGCTATCACATATTTTTCTAGTTAAGCATTAAAAAGATACAGAGTGATTTACCGGTCGTATATTATATGATTAGTTTGAAAGAACGTTATTGTTTAGATCAAAATAGTAACAGTCAAATGTTTACACAGATGCCGATAGGCGACAGTATATTTTCAGTAAGATGGACCGCGTAGTAATTAGAGTCAAAAATTAATCACTTGGGTTTATAAATTATTGGTCATAGAAAGATAAGTTTATAAAAGGGTTGTTGTTAATGTGGAGAGCTGATTATTTTTACAACGACAAAAAAGGGGGTCAGAGATCAGATAATTAGTTTAAGAAAAGAGTAGGAAAAATCTTGTGAGAGACAAAGTCAGTGATGAATAAACCGCCACCGTGAACGGACGAACCACCCAAGTAATTTTGGTAGAGAAACCCGGTAGTTGTCGTGAGTAAACCAGAAGTAATCCGGAAGTGTTGAGGTCTGTTTGAAATTAAATAAACGAACCTCGTAACGGGTTAAACACCGTGAGTGTTGTGAGGTGAATACGGTGATTGTAATGTTTTTGTGAGTGTCTCTCATAGGATTTTATAGCCAGCGATAATTGTAAGTTCTAATGTAATCAATAACCTTTTCGATTCTAATTAAACATTAAACGTAGATTAAGTAAAATGCAGACTTTAATTCAAACACCCTTATTCCTCTCATAAAGAGTCTAAGCAACCAACTGGCGGATCCTTTAGATTTTCAGACTTGATACCGCTCGCAAGTTTTCGAAATCCACTATGTGGAGGGCCTTTCAAAGTAAGTACCATGAAGTACAAATGAAATTATTTAAATTTCGTTTTGGGCGCTAGTTTGGCACCCCTGGTCTATAAAATCTCTATTGTAGTATATTACCCCATAAAACTCAATATCGGCTGCTTTGGTAATTTCATAATACCTTCGTGTGAGTGACTCCCAGAATTTCACATGTAATATATTTCACTTCTACTTACATTACCAGAAATTGTGTAAGAGCAGTCTAATCCGCAGAACATCCGTGTATATTTTGATTGAATTATTAAACCAATATTACATTTAATAATATTGATATTTACAACTGAAAGTTTATTTTGGCGTACTCGTATTTGTATTTCATTGCTAAGAATAATCCGTTTTGCGGTAAGTACAACATACAATGTTACTTATGCAGACTTCGGGAAATACGGTGTGCTGTAATATTGTATTTAATATCCGAACCATGTCACATCTTATCGAATCTATATTGTAATATGTTAGGGCTCTATAAGTTTATTGGCTTTATAACTTTCGGTTGGGTAGCGTTGCTCTAGACACCGATAGTTTAATTTTACACAAATCATTGATCTTCGTTGCTACACCAGAGATTTAAACATCAAGTGTGAAAGCATACCGATCTTAAACATCGGTGAACTTTAAGTTCACTCATCTTAAAGATCTAGTGTGAAAAGGGTATTATATATGTTGGTGGTCGGTAATTATATAATTAAATTAATTCCATTTTTAAAAATGCGTATTTAAAAAAAAAAATTTCATTGAAAGTTTCAAAATTCAAGCGAGTTCTAATTTTTGTTCTAGTCAGGCCTGCAATAGGGGATAGGCATGATTTTTTTTTATTTTTTTATTATATTCCTCTTGTTGTATATAAACATAAAAAACAGTTTTTAATTTTTTTTTTTTTAATTTGAAGGCTTTAAAAAATCAAAAATGTATGTAGCGCGCGAAAACGACGTGTGACGTCATAATCCTTTCTAACTGACGCATGAGACTACTAGCCAATCCAGCGAACGGTTGTTTATGCAGCGAACATAGTCTGTTGTGAATTATTTGTTTGTGTAACTTTTATAGGTTATGTAAAGGAGAGTGATTTTAATTAAAATAAAGTTTAATTCTATAAAAACAATTTATACATGTTTACCGAATTAAATTTTATATTAAAATATGGAATATCCAGGCCCCAATACTTCGAAACATTATCGAAAATATTGTTCAGTACCGATGTGCACAATTAGTTCAACTAGAAATCCAAAAAAACTATTTATATCATTACCTAATGGCGAAAAACAACAGAAAAGGCGAAATTTGTGGCTGAAAACTATGAGGCGAAATAAAACCGATATTTCAGAAAAAAGTAAACTTTATGTTGTGTGCATAAATGCATCAATGTTGGGTAAATTATCACTCTGAGCCCTAACAAAATCTTTATCTGCCATTTTAATAGTAAATACGTGAAAAATTGTTTAAAAACAAATACAAAACTCTCGAACAATACAATACACACACGTGTGAAGATTATGTTGTAGCTGTCTGTATCTGTGATGTGAAAACCCTATCGTTTGACGTCATACTCAGTCGTTTCTACTCGGCAACCTTCGCCCCGTGCTCGGAATATTTCAAATTTACAATATTTTAATTAAAAAATTTGGCTATAATGTTAATTAAAATGTGATTTTTGTTTTGTTAGGTGACATAACTAACATTAACATATCAAAATAATGTAGTTTTAAGGAAATACAAATTTTATGCGTATCCCCTATTAAAAAAACGCGCTCTGTTGCAGTAGATGTTGGTTTTATTGTAAGAAGTGCATTAAATAATATATTTAAATTATCTGTCCTTGTTTTTGTGTTTGTTAAAATCATGTTTTTTTTTTCGTTTCTCTTTCTCTCTCATGTAAGTATATATATATATATATATATATATATATTTTCTCTAATATATATATATATATATATATATATATAATTCTTCTGTACTATTCTATTGTTATTATAATTATTATTTTTATGTACATGTAATATTATTATATTTGTAATTATGTGTTAATTTATAATTGGCCTCACAGCTGTTGATTAACCTAATAAATAAATAAATAAATATCGTCAATCACAGATTACAGACATATTGATTACCGAAAGTCAAAAATTTGCCCTATAAGATCTTTATTATAGTATTGGAGGGCTACCTTTTAAGTTTTTACAAAAACTAAGAAAGATTTTTTTTTGAACAAACTGTTTTATTGCTTTTCAAAATATTCGGCTTTAAGATTTATACACTTTTGCATGCTATCAAACCAATTCTTGAAACATTTTTTCCGCTCTGAAGTTGGTATCTCAAAAACATAGTTTTCGAAAGCTTCAACAGTTCTTGAGGTGATGAAAATCGCTGTCCATGCATTTTTTTTTGTCATTGGGAACAAAAAAAAATCGTTAGGGGATAAATAAGGTAAATACGGGCTATGAGACATTAATTCCATGTTTTTCTCCTTCAAATAATCAATTGTTTGACGTGCTGTGTAGGAGTTTACATTGTCATGATGAAGAATTACGTTTTTGGTTGTTTTTCCTGATTTTGTCAATGACTTCTGGCAAACAAATTGTTGTATACCATTCAGCATTAACTGTTCTGCGATCCTCTAAAGGAATGCGACATGTCCAGTACAACCGAAGAAATAAGCGATCATTTTCTCGAAAATGCATCGTGAACAACTTTTGTGGGATTCGGTTCATTTTGGAAGACCCAAACAGTGGATTGTTGCTTAGTTTCCGGTTCATATGAATAAATCCAAGTTTCGTCACCTGTAGCGATGTTGTATACGGATTTTGCAGTGCCTAGGGTGAATTTTTTTAGCATTCCCTTACACCAATCAATACGAGCCTTTTTTGAGCTTCGGACAAATTATGCGGAATCCATCGGCAACATATCTTTTTCACAGCTAAATGTTCATGCAAAATCGAATGTATTGCAGTCTGCGATATCCCAAAGGATACCTCCATCTCACGGTAAGTCTCATGCCGAACTTCTTCAATCATTTTGCGCACAGATGTTTTTATGAATCACAACCGATTTTGGTCGACCTTTACGAGATTAAGACAAATCAAGTACTTTGTGATGGACGCACGATCACGACGAAATTTTGCAAATCAATTGTAAATCTATGCATTGTTGTTGAGTTAGGTCTTTACTAAAATCGTAAATAATCATCCAACGAAAACCTTCACGAGTAATATCCATTTTTTCACAAACTTATTTTTTTAAACGCTAACTGTCAACAAACTACTCGGTCAATTTATATGCTGTCACTGATTTCACAATAACAAATGACAAATTTTACTAATATAGTTAAGACACATTTTAATATTGCTATCTAGTGGTCGATTGTAAAATCATAAAAGGTAACCCTCGTATGTATATTTGGGTAGCCATGGGGAGAGATATCTATAAAGGTATCTCACTTTTTATTTACAATCACAATTTTGACATGTCAATTCGGTATCTGACATATAGTTTTTGAGTGAATATAACTTCAGTATAATGAAACTTAACCAAAAATTTAAAAGCCAGATCTACAAGTTCACATGGTTCCACAAAAGTCTATTTACACTTCAACAGTCACCAAAGTAACTAGATCTAGTTTCGTATTACAAAATGAGACAGGTAATACTCGGTTAAATTAGACCAAATTATTACGATAACTAGTGTATGGGAATGACACTTTATTTCCTTTGAAAAAATACATAGCACACTAGAAATACGCAAAAAAATATACAGTCTGTTCCAAACGGTTAAGCGGAACTAGATTTTGCAATCTAGTTACTTTCATCGTTTAAATCGTGCCTTTCGGCCGTTTAGTTTAAGCTTTGTAAATCATACTTACAATAAACATTTTTTGGTTAAGGTTAATATCATTTTAAAATGTCATTTTCTTTATATTTTGATTTTTTGTGTCATTCTTAATACAAATTTCCCATTTATTTATTTTTTTGTCATTAAAATACGTAAAAAAAATATTTAATGTTGACATATGTCATTCGTTTCCATGGTTTCATTGTTGGAATTTTAAATTTTGACATCCCAACGTGAAAAATGAAATAACCCAAGCAAGGTCCCTTCTCGTGACAACCTAAAAGAACTAAATTCCCATTTAGTTCCGCTTAACCGTTTGGAACAGACTGTAATACACCAAATTTAATTTGCTCCTTTTTTACCGACCGCCAACATATATAAGGGGGGTATTGTGATCATACCGATCTTGACATTTCGAGATTTCGATGGATCTCCACGAATTGAAATCCCTATATAACGTTTAGACTATTTTTAGCATGACGTTTGTCGGTCTGTCTGTCTGTCGGTCTGTCTGTCTGTCGGTCTGTCTGTCAGTCAAAATTTTCGAAATTTTTTCCAAGTATCTATTTTTTCATACTTATATGTAACGTTTCCATAGTCATGATAAATAATATTTCTGTTAGAAAATATTAGGCCAAGTCATTTCTACTCTGCTGCTAGAATGTATTTTATGCAAGTAATTTGTGATGGCGGTCGGTCCTGTGGTGGCCACAGCTGATTTTTTTTGTATATATTGAAAAAGCAACTATGAAACTAACAAACATGTAAAAACTTGCATTATTGCTCGTTTGAAATAGGCATTACGTATTAATATAAGAGATTATTAAAAAATTCCAAAATCGGGTCAGTCTAGACCAGGGGTCGGCAAACTTTAGAAGCCAAAGAGCCAAATTCACCCTTTGCGGCATCTCAAAACATTTTAAAGAATCATTTTGTTTTAATACATGACTTTTTGAATATTTTCTTTATTTTATTCCTTATCAACTTAATGTAGCGAGCCACACGAATGTCCTCAAACAACCGCATGAGGCTCGCTAGAACAACTTTTAGTTTTTGATAAATCGATTTTTTTTTCTATTTTTTCATACTTATATGTACCGAATAAGCTTATTTATATATACTTATATGTAACGTTTTCATGGTCATGATAAATAATATCTCTGTTAGAAAATATTAGGTCAAGTTATGTCTACTCTGCAGCTAGAATGTAATTTATACAAGTACTTTGTGATAGCGGTTGGTCCTGTGGTAGCCAAAGCTGATTTTTTTAAATTTCAGTGCAATCCTGTAAAAATTGAAGATAGTCAAGTCCCTAAAAATCCAATCTCTAGTTATTATTTAATGGTGAATAATTTGGTTTCTACATGTTTCAGATGATTATATCCGCAAAAAAAAACAATTTTTGTCTGTCTGTCCGAGTTTCAGTTTTGTATATATGATAGAACGCTTTATAGCGTTTATGATAATATCAATTAAAACACACAAATCCAAGCACATATAAGCATTTATTACTACGTCTATGTACAATCTGTCACACATATGTCATTATGTTATGGTTACTAACGTAACATATTACAAAGGACGTCCAATAACTAGATCTGATCCTTACACGGTCGTCCTGATCTTGCCGCGTCCTCGCGGCATCTACAAATTTAACTGGAAAATAAAACAATTTGCTATTCTAACACGGCCGTCCTGCTCCTGCCACGTCCTCGCGGCTCTCTTATATTTTAATAATATCTAGAGTTCCACCAAACTCTCTGACTCTACAGAGTTCTACCAAGCTCGTTCCACCGAACTGGATGTCGTCACCTAAGTCATAATCTGTAAATAGAGCAATTTGGGCGCAAAATTGATCTTTCACAAAATCAACTATGAACGAGTATCAGTTAGTAAAAATATTTACTTGCTTAAAACTGAACCTTCCAGAAGAAAAGTAAAAATCGTGGCCTGAAAGCTTCGAGACTGTTATTTTTTTTTTAAATTTTTCAACCTCGAACTCTGTGACTAGATCAACAAGCTCAGATACTCAGTAACTATTTATCACTTTCTTTCATTATAAGTTATCTACAGTAGCCAACAAGCTCAGTGACTGTCGTTGCTCTACACCAGTGCCTTATCATCCTGCACTCACAGTGTCTCATCATCAGCATTGCACAGTGTATCTTGTGGTACTGAACAAGCTATCAATTCTCAACTCAACTATCTATCAGTTTATTTTGCCGTTCCGACCTCAGTGATCTGTCATTTACCATTTCCAATAAACGCTCAAATTCAAAACTTAAATCTCTAAACTCAGATCTTAGTTATCAAATCTCAAATATCAAAACTAGAATTTCATATTTTAGGGCTCAAGTCTTAGAACACAAATATTATACTAAAGAGAAACGCTCGTCCATTCAGACATTATTATTATTATTTTTTTAATTTACAATTCTGTAAAGCTAGTTCTATGAAATTTCAAAACCTTTTCTTTTTAGCATACTCACAATAATAATAAAATCTTTTGAATTACCTTATTAAGTCTTTATCCAAAATTTCTAAATTGCCAAAAACAAATTAGAAATACCATACCTCATTAATCTCTTAATATTTGGTGTCAAATTTCTATACCATCTTTAGTTTATTATTTATTTAACCCTTGCAATGTTATCGGAAAATTTATTTGCATCTTGTAGGGTGTTTTCCAGCCCTTGCTATAAGTTTTGACGTACTTTATCCAAATTCATTCCAGAACATTTCAACTTCTATTCATCATTGTGGCACACTAAATATGGGTACGCACCGTTTTGGGGTTAATTATATTATTACAGTTTAATTAGAATATAGCACTTGTGTTTTCCATTTTAAAAACAATTGTCAGCCAATTTTGACATTGCAATTTATTTTTGCAACTGTCAATCTTTCTGTCATTTTCACTTTTTTTCAATCATTTTCAAAATATTTTATGTATGGAACAACAAACACGGCCAAAATTAGTTGTAGGTGTAGGGATCCCACTTCTGATGATAGAACGCTTTATAGCGTTTATGATAATATCAATTAAAACACACAAATCCAAGCACATATAAGCATTTATTACTACGTCTATTTAAAATCTGTCACACACATGTCATTATGTTATGGTTACTAACGTAACATATTACAAAGGACGTCCAATAACTAGATCTGATCTTTACATATATTTTACTCGAGTTACCAAAATGGTTGCAGCGAGCTACCGGTAACTCATGAAAGACGGTTTGACGACATACTCTTGTGGTTTACTTCTGGGTTTATTTTTTACTAGTGGACCCATTGCCAACTGTGTTGGCAAACAAATCATTACCTTAATGTGGAACTTGCTCGACACCTCAGACTTCTTTCTCTATCCATACGCCTAACTTCATCCAATTCAAATTGAATCAACTCTTCGAGTATTATTAAAAACTGGACAAATAATAAGTATTATTCCGAATTATTTATTCATTAACTTTTTAAGATGGGAAAACGATTCATTTTCACTCAGTGCATTTTATTTATAATGTTAAAACTAAAAATGATTTGAGACGTTAAATTTAAGATATATTTATTAAAATTAATTTTCCATTTTCTTATATAATATAAAAATATGCACACGGAAAAAAAACGCACACGGAAAAAAGCACACATGAAAAAATACACACACGGAATAAAGCGTACTTACACTATATCTCAAATCAGTTTGAAATAAATCGTGAGAAACTATTGCACAGTAAAATTTAATTGTTTACCCGCTTTAATATATTGCGTTCACATTTGGGGGTAGATATACAATATACCACTGAACACTGCGCATGCGTCACACACACGTCATTTGTTCAATATACAGAGATTCTAAACAGGTGGGACTGTGCAGAACTTTTAAAACACAATTTATTTTTAGGTGGTTTATAAAAAAATAAAAATAAACAGTTATTAACCATAACCTAAGATAGTGCTTTTAAAGTGAATCTAACCTAAACTAAAAGGTAAATGATATTTTAATGTGATAAATAAACAGAAACCATTGTTTTAGAGCCACTGATACCTCTTTAGTGTAGTCGTTATGTGCTGCCATCTGTATAGTTTGCAGTGGGATATTGTAAATCTTGTCCTAGAAATCGTAGAAACTGGGCCGGCTCAGAGGTCGGGACTTCGGAGATTTTTCCCGAAGCCCCGCGCTTATATGTGGATAGTTTTAACAATTATTAGTAGCTAGGGCAAGTTTTTGACACCAAATGCATTATTTTCTCAAGGCCCCGCAAAACCCACAGCCGGCACTGCGTAGAAATAAAAAAATAATAAAGCATTGAAAAAATAATAATAAAGAAAAAAAAGTCACATTTTTCTTACTTACTTTCATCAAATCCAAATATTTTTTAAAATAATAATTTTTCTGCTAATAATAATTTTAATCAAAAATGTCGAATATCACGGAAGGATAACGTTTTTCTGTGTTTTGTTTCGTAAAAAAATCGATCCGTGTATTTCACAACTAAATTAATAATTGTGAATTGATTTTTTAATGAAAAACACAACTGTCATTTTTACTAATTTATTGTCAACAATGAAAACTAAAATACACAGCACACTACTGTCCAATACATAAATTAATACTACTATATAATAAGAACCTCGCTTCAATTGTTTTAGATTTCCACGCACCCAGACAGCCAGGGACACAGGTTGGGATATTATATTATAGATTATCTAGAAGGAGTTAAAATTTGTAGTGTCGTGATAAAAAAAGAAATATAGCAAAGAAAGCATCATCAAGTGAATGGTGATTTTAACAAAAAAGTTGCAAAAGGTTGCAACAAACATTTACGAAACATTTTACCACAATAAAATACTTGAGTAAACTTTGAATACATGATTTAAAATATGAATATTCTCAGAAGAACCTTTTGATAAAATTTAAACTTTCAATAAAACTCATGAAAACGTTTCATCTTTTTTCGTAGAAAATGAAATTTGTTATGTAAAGAAGTTACATATCTGAAAAAGTTTAAAAGTTAAAACTGCCATCTACTAGAAATTATTACACCATCGATTCATTATAACTTTTAAGATTGTGATTGCAAGACTCTGACTGGAACTGACCGGAAACGTTCCGGTGACCGGAACTGTTAACGATAATGACATTTATTTCTAAACCTAAAAGTACAAGATGTGATCAAAGAGTTCGTGTAATTTTTTAATTTACAAAACAATATTTATTTAATTATAAATTTTTATACCGCGGGTGACCTGGCAATACCTCATATCTGCATAAATAGAAATTTAAAGGAGAGTTAACTGCTTTATGTCAGCCGTTTTTGCGTAGTTTAAGATTAAAGGTAATGCTTTGTACGAAGTTTAGACCTTAAATATATTTCTTGTTTAAGAAGTATTGTCACAACTTGTGCACTAATACGTGGGTTACAATGCAAACCAGGAACTTATTTTAGCTAAAAATAGGGGTTACGCATAAAATTTATATTTCCTTAAAACTACATTTTTTTGATATGTTAATGTTAGTTATGTCACCTAACAAAACAAAAATCACATTTTAATTAATATTATAGCCAAATTTTTTAATTAAAATATTGTAAATTTGAAATAAGCCGACCACGGCGCGAAGGTTTCCGAGTAAATACGACTGAGACTGCCGAGTAAATACGACGTCACAGATACAGACTAAACATAATCTTTACGTGTCTATATTGTATTGTTCGAGAGTTTTGTATTTGTTTTTAAACAATTTTTCACGCATTTATTATTAAAATAATTTATAAAATATATGTACTCACATTAAAATGGTCTTCACAAACATAAAGTTTACTTTTTTTTTAAATATCGGTTTTATTTCGCCTCATAGCTTTCAGCCACAAATTGCGCCTTTTCTGTTGTTTTTCGGCATAAGGTAATGATATAAATTGTTTTTTTGGATTCCTAGTTTAACTATTTGTGCACATCGGTACTAAACAATATTTTCGACTATATTTCGAAGTGCTGGAGCCTGGATCTTCCATATTTTATATATTTTAATATAAAATTTAATTCGGTAAACATGTATAAATTGTTTTTATAGAATTAAACTTTATTTTAATTAAAATCACTCTAACTTTACATAATCTATAAAAGTTATACAAGCAAATAAATTCACGACATACTGTGTAGGCTGTACGCTGGGTAGGCCGTACGCAGTACATTGGGTAGGCTGTACGCAGTACACTTAGTTGGGGTATGACGTCACACGTCGTTTTCGCGCGCTACATACATTTATGATTTTTTTAAGCCTTCAAATTAAAAAAAAATGCAAAACTGTTTTTTATGTTTATATGCAACAAAAGGAATATAATAAAAAAAAAATTAAAAAATCATGCCTATCCCCTATTGTAGACAGGATTAAAATTTTTAATAAATATCATTCGTTTCTATGGTATCACTCACAGAACAGTTTCACTTTTGGAATTTTAAATTTTCACATACCAACCTGAAAAATGAAATAACCCAAGCAAGGTCCGTTCTCGTGACTCGTGAGAACCTAAAAGAACGAAATTCCTATTTACTTGCGCCTAAACATTTGGAATAGCCTTTATACTTTAATCTATTTGTTATTGTAAAACAATTAACCTGTGTTTTTGTCCCTGTGTTTTTGTCCCTGCAGTGTGTGGGACAAATTGTTTTTGCACAATTTTGGCAAAAAGGATCAAAATAATTTATTTTGCAAAAATAAAATTTTGATCGTTAATCCACGTACCAAGGGCTTTCATTTGATACCCTACGCAGAATTGTAAATAAATATATTTTTTTTTCGATGAGCATATATTTGTTTATATTTTTAGCGGGATATGTTTTTTAGATGTTTTAGTATTTTTCCTATGTGCCGGTCAAAGAGTTGTATAAGCATGGCAAATTTGAACACTCTAGATTTAGCCGTTTGGCTACAATTTTAACAGACAGACAGACAGACAGACAGACAGACAGACAGACAGACAGACAGACAGACAGACAGACAGACAGACAGACAGACAGACAGACAGACAGACAGACAGACAGACAGACAGACAGACAGACAGACAGACAGACAGACAGACAGACAGACAGACAGACAGACAGACAGACAGACAGACAGACAGACAGACAGACAGACAGACAGACAGACAGACAGACAGACAGACAGACAGACAGACAGACAGACAGACAGACAGACAGACAGACAGACAGACAGACGACAAAATGACGGTATAAGGGTTTTTTGGTCATACCTACAAAACCCTAAAAATGAACAAATTTAGTTTGTTACTTAATAAATTGTAAAATAGAAGAAAAATTTAACAAAAGGTAAAATTGATTCTTCTTCAACATTCCTAAATGTATTTTTCATTACAGGAAATCCATGATCATGTAAGGGCAAGTCATAGAATCTGCTCTAGAAAACCAACATTAAATTTATTTTTAAACTGTTTCTTTGTGCATTAAGAGTTACGAACACTTGAAGTCACATAGCAAACCGGAAAGAGCAAGTTACCAAATGCTCTTTCTTTTTTATGTTCAAAGTAGAAGTGCACTTCGCGACAGGATTTAAAAACTTAAAATCACGCGAGCTTTAACAAGGTTTATCTTGTTCGTCTTATGGTTCGTTAATAAATACAGTAGATTAATTTTATGAATTCATAAATATAATTATAATAATTAAACAAATACAAAGTTTCATCAAAATCCGGAATAGCATAAAAAAATAATGTGAATTTTTACACAGTTTAGGGGATTTGTAGGTATTTCGTAAGTGTAAGAAGCCAACAGAATGCTGTATGTCTAGGACAATATTTTTACTATAATCGCACCAAAATCAACAGTTTTATGATAATCATTTTTATTCGTTATTTGAGAACTAAGTGCTTTCATATAATTTTTTAAAATCTAAATTGTAATAATTTAAGCAAATAGGGGATAGGCATGATTTTTTTAAATTTTTTTATTATATTCCTCTTGTTGCATATAAACATAAACCAGTGGCGAAAGGAAACCTCCGCTAGACTTGCCCTCCCATAAAAAAAATAGTAAAAAAAAAATGTAAACTAAAAAAAAATTTTTTTATATATTTAGATAAATCTTCAAAAATACATCAAATTATGTTCTATACAAATTTTTGTCCAAGGCTTGCTTTACTAGTTACGAATTAATTATCATGACCATGGAAACGTTACATAGAAGTATGAAAAAATTGAGACTTGGAAAAATTTTAAATAATTTTACAAAAAATTTTCGAAATTTTTCGTTTTATCAAAAAACGTCTCAAATAAAAGTTATTAGTTATTGCATTTATAGTAACTTTTGTCCAACAAATTTTTTCGAAATATTTTTCTGTTGCTAAATATTCGCAAAAATATTAAAATCGACACGAGTAAACTTCCATTTCTAGTCAACCGATTTTCATAAAAAACAATAGGGTTCTTCCTATTTAATAGGAGAATTTTTTAGTACCAGAACGAACTCTTTAAGTTAAACCGTTTTTGAGTTATCGTGTATACACACAGACACACAGACAGACACACAGACAGACAGACACACACACACACACACACACACACACACACACACACACACACACACACACACACACACACACACACACACACACACACATACGGACGGCACTTCGAAAATAGGTTTTTTGGATTCCCTGGACCATGAAACGTGGTCATCCGTCAAAATCTCGACATCGAAAATTTTCGCGATTACAATACTTGCCCCTTATATATTAAGGTCGGGCAAGTAAAAACAGTTTTTAATTTTTTTTTTTTTGTAATTTGAAGGCTTAAAAAAATCATAAAAGTATGTAGCGCGCGAAAACGACGTGTGACGTCATACCCCTTCTAACTGACGCATGACACTACTAGCTTACCGGCGTACATAGTCTGTTGTGAACTTATTTGTTTGTATAACTTTTATAGGTTATGTAAAGTTAGAGTGATTTTAATTAAAATAAAGTTTAATTCTATAAAAACAATTTATACATGTTTACCGAATTAAATTTTATATTAAAATAGATAACTTATATTGCAGTATTTCAATTATGCCTCTAACGTTTTGAAACTTCATGTAAACAATGTAGTAAAATTCTGACATCTAAATTACATAATTACTTACAGGTCTGCTTTGACACCACGTATTTCTTCAGCACTGTAGCATTCATTATTTTTCATATATTCCATGAGCATAAATGCATCAATGTTGGGTAAATTATCACTCTGAGCCCTAACAAAATCTTTATCTGCCATTTTAATAATAAATGCGTGAAAAATTGTTTAAAAACAAATACAAAACTCTCGAACAATACAATACACACACGTGTAAAGATTATGTTGTAGCTGTATCTGTGACGTGAAACCCCTATCGTTTGACGTCATATTCAGTCGTTTTTACTCGGCAACCTTCGCTCCGTGGTCGGCTTATTTCAAATTTACAATATTTTAATTCAAAAATTTGGCTATAATATTAATTAAAATTTTTGTTTTGTTAGGTGACATAACTAACATTAACATATCAAAATAATGTAGTTTTAAGGAAATACAAATTTTATGCGTATCCCCTATTTCGTAACAATAAAATTTAAATTAAAAAATTACAGCGATTGTTTACAGTAGCTGGCTAAAATTGTGGCGAATAAGAGTCAATGAAAACAAATCCGTACACGTTACTTTCACAAACAGAAGAGAAACATGCCCAAGTGTTATCTTTAACAACCAGGTTATTCCCCAAGCAGACAATGCAAAATATTTGGGATTATATCTAGACAGAAGACTGACATAAAAGCCAAAAGAACTCAGCTTGGACTGAAAATTAAAAAATTATACTGGCTTATCGGGAGAAGATCTCAGTTATCCCTTAAAAACAAGTTGTTACTGTATAAAGTACTTCTGAAACCAATCTGGTCTTATGGCATCTAGTTATGGCGAACAGCCAGCAATTCGAATATAAATATAATTCAAAGATTCCAGTCTAAAACTCTGCGAACAATTGTCGACGCCCCGTGGTATGTAACAAACCACAATATATACCAAGACCTCCAAGTCAGCACTGTACGTGAAGAAATAGAGAAGAGGAGCATCAAACATCTGGATAAACTGGAACAACATCCAAATAGCAACGCCATTCAAGTTTTAAGTGGGAAACAGAATGCAACGAGTTTGACGGCGCGTTGACGCCGTTCGTACGGCGCTATCTGTCAGAAGAAAGTTAAAACCAAGCTGTCGTACGCAAGTGCACAGAATGGGCAACGTCCTATGGCGTTCGAACGCCGTTGATACTGAATGTTCGTCAACTTCCAACTTTTGACGCCGTTAAACGTTGACGCAGAACACCTAACCTTAGTTTTTACTGAATGGTAAAGTGTTTGTATGTATAAATAACTTGCATACAACATAAATAACATCACACACAAGTCTTCATCATCCATTATACTTTTAATAAAAGAAAGCGCATGTATAAACACAGATATAGGTTGTCAAGTGACACTTGACGGCGTTAAAACTTATTGCATTGTGTGCAGGCGAAAATTCTCAACGGCGCTAACGCAACGCTGTCGCAAATGACGGCGCGCTGACGGCGTAGTGCGCTGTGCATTCTGTTCCAGGCTTTAGACAACAGTAACGCAGTATAGCGACTACAGAGATATACCCCTCTCGATCTACCGTTTAGATTTAATTAGTTTCATCATCATAATCATCTTCATCATATCATTTCATGTCCGTACATATGTAAATATGTAAGTTAAATATCTTTTGGTTATTGTAACTGGACAATATACATTCAAGCTGTATACAGGATGTTTGTTTGAAATGGGGCACCCCGAAAATCTCCTTTATTTGTAAAGATACAAACTTCAGAACAAAAAAAAATCTTCAGAACTAAAGTTAAACTAGACAAAAAGGCCCATCTAAAGGTTACTATAAGAATTCTGAGGCACTTCCGGTTTCACCGGAAATGATGTCAACTTTTGATCTAGCATAGGGAATCGATAAATTTATATTTTTTTCCTAAAAGTACATTAAATTAGCTTTACAATGACACCAAAAAGTCATATTTTTATGTTAACCATTTCAAAATGGCGACCATTTATTTACAAAATAATAATCAACATAAGTTTTACAAAGTTGAACGTAGCAAGCTTTGAAAACAATAAAAAAAAGAAACAAAATATCTCTAAAATAAACTATTTGACTATTTAGAAAAAAAAAAACTATTACTTTTTACAATTATTATACAAAAAAAAAATAATTATTGTCCACACATTTTCTCATTTTTAATAAAAACTCTTCCATCGCCCTTATAAGAGTATAATGGAAGCGATTATCATTTTCCCACATACCCAAAAACCAATTACAAAAGTTCAGTCGGCGATCTTCATCATTTGCGTGGATAAATTGGCTTACATGCGGTTTATAAGGCTTAAACCCATGTTTTTTTAAAACCTTCCCGGCTTTCCATTGTGAAACACCGCTTTCTTTTGCAATCTGCCGCACCGACACTTCCGAGTCGTAGTGGACGTAAACCAATATTCTTTCTTCGTCATTTTCTACATGGTTTGCTCTTTCTGGATGTCGTTTTTGAATTTCGAAAGATCCTCGCTGGCTTAATTTGTTCACTAATTTGGCAAAATACTGTCTTCTCTGCTGAGATCTATCAGGATACCTTTCCTGATAGAGTCGCTGGGCCCTAATCGCATTTCTTTGGCACTCTCCGTATATCAGAACCATGTTTGTCATCTCTTCGTTGGTATATCGTACATAAACCATAATTAGATACAAATTTTTGATACAAATTTATTGTATTCTTTTTTCTTTTCTTTTCTTTTGTAGTTAATGTATGATTTATTTTGTTAATTTAGTGTGGTATTTATACACTTAAATATACACATGTGTATTTTTTTTTTATTTTGTAAAATGAATGTGGAGACTTGTAGGAGAATTTTCTCTGTTTAGTCACCCGAATAAAATAAATAAATAAATAAATAAATAAATAAATAAATAAATAACGATTTAATGCGTTTTTTAAACGTCATTAATGAGTCTCGTTTTCTAAGATGAGATATAAAATTCCATGAAATATTTTTATATCCTTCAATTTCAACTTTATTAGCTAACGGCCACCGGAACACCAGGTACTGGCCCAGTACAAAATGCCAGCACTGGCCCATTACTGTCAATGCCAGGGACTTATCAAAAACCTCTCGTATCAAAACTTATATTTACTACAATTTAATATTATCGATTTATTAGGTTTTTTGTTATTTATAGTTTAATTTACTTGTATCCATTCGGTTAACTGAAAGTTTATAATGAAATTATATGCTCTATTTACAACTTGCCAGTAAATAATAACATATTCATTTATTTTCATACATTAATGCCCAATATGATTACTATCATTAAGAGAGCAGTTTAATTAACATACATGATTCTCATTCATTATTTACCATGAAATAATTTCAATACAGTTGTTGATATACTCATTTCATTAAAAATGCATATTGGTAAACATTTATTTGCTGTCAGATATAAATATATTTGATTGTAAATCTACAGTTGTGGATGTTGGAGTTCCACAAGTGGACGGCAAAATACTAGGTCTACAAGTATGAAATGCGGATTTTTTTTTTTTAAATAAAACACATTAAACTCAAAAGAACAGTAAAAGTTTATTTATTCAAAGTATGCTCCATTAGAAGTTATACATTTTTCCCATCTTTCAGGCAATTTGTGAATACCTCGCCAGTAGAACTCTTCCCTTTTCCCCGCAAACCATTCATCTAGCCATTCTTTCACATTTTCATATGAAAAAAAGTGCTGCTCGGCAAGTGCATGACCCATCGATGCGAACAAGTGGTAATCTGAAGGGGCCAAGTCTGGTGAGTAAGCGGCATGGGGTAGCACTTCCCACTTGACTGCCTCCAATGTGTTGCAAACTGCTTTTGCCTTATGTGATAGAGCGTTATCGTGAAGAAAGATTATCTTGTACTGTCTTCTTTCGTATTATGAGCAGCGAATGGTTCAATTCGATCAGTTGTTGTTGGTAGCGTTTGGTATTAACTGTTTCACCAGGTTTTAACAATTCATAATAGACCACACCCTTTTGGTCCCACCAAGTACAGAGCATTGTCTTTTTGCCAAAGCGATTCGGTCTTGCAGTTGATGTGGATGGTGAGCCTGGGTTCGCCCATGATTTTTTGCTTTTGGGATTTTCAAAATAAATCAATTTTTCATCGCCAGTAATGATACGATGCAAAAAAGACTTACTTTTGTATCGTGCAAGTGTTTTTGCGTTTTTCCATCTGCCTCTCATTCAATGCATGTGGAACCCATCTGCCGACTTTCCGGATCTTACCCATCTCTCATAGGCGATTGGAAATAGCTTTTTGACTAACGCCTAACTGCTCTGCTAGTTGTTTTTGTGATTGACTATCGTCTTCTTGTAGCAATGTTTCCAATTTTGTATCTTCATACTTTTTTGGAGGTTTTCCATGTTCTTTGTCTGTAAGATCAAAGTCACCACTTTTGGAACGCCGAAACCATCGTTCACACGTATCTTGCGATGGAGCATATTCACCATAAGCTTCTCGAAGCAGTCGGTATAATCCAGCAGCAGTTTGTTTCAAATGAAAACAAAACAGTAGTACTGTCCGCGAATGCTCTTTATTTGGCACAAAATTTAACATTTTTAACACAGTAAAACAAAACTATATGATCACTTTTCAAATTATAACCTATACGCATTTGACACTTAATGATAACAACAAAACGCCATATGTGTTGAAACTTTGAACTATACACTCTGTTTGCGCGGCAAGTTTGAAAAAAATCCGCATTTCATACTTGTAGACCTGGTATTTCATATTTTTACTTATTAATAACGTATCTTCAAAATAGTAGTAATACGTTGCATAGTGTTCGAAGTTAGCTCTGCTCCATTGCTTACTCTGTTGCTCCATTGCAAAGGTACGATTACAATTAACTAAAGAAAATAATAGTATTTTTTAGGCTAATAATAATGGTGAAGACATTGAAACAATAGTCAATCAGATTTTCGAGTTACTCACTTAAACAATATTTTTTAAATGGAACACCTGTATATTTTGGATATTTTGAAATATCAACTTATTTTGAACAAGAAATTTTTCAATATTATCCCAGAATTTTAATTTAAAGAATAATAATTATTTATGTATTAATGTGTAAAAGATGTCTTTTTGATCAGGTGCCAATTTTTGCACGAGTCATCATCAACCGTGTGTTGAAAATGGTAGCTCGAGATTGAAAAAGCCCTTGACACGTATTGCATACAACATTTTTTCTAACACCAAAAATATTAATAACAAATTCAAAATAATTGGTTAAAGCTCGTTCAACTTAACTTCAGTACATGGTATCATAAATTACGTCATCAAATCTGCGCGAGAAAACAGCTGACACATAGACTTACATTAGGGTTTCTGTCTTATCATTTGTTGTGGATACCAACATACAAATCATGTATTTCAAATTAATTTTTGTTCTCGTTTTAGTACAGGGCATACTTGAAAACGTACGAGAAATAAATAATATATTTTTGTGTATAAATGTTCCAAGTTCAAAATGTAAATGCAAATTATATATAAAGCTCATATGTAACAGTTTTTAATTAATGTAATAGAAGTAAAAATTAAAAAATCAGCTGTGGCTACCACAGGACCGACCGCCATCACAAAGTACTTGTATAAAATACATTCTAGCTGTAGAGTAGAAATAACTTAGCCTGATATTTTCTAACAGAGATATTATTTATCATGACCATGGAAACGTTACATATAAGTATGAAAAAAAAGATACTTAAAAAAATTTCGAAAAATTTTTCAAAGTTTTTTCGTTTAATTAAAAATGTCTCAAATAAAAATGGTTAGTTATTGCTTTTATAGCAATGTTAAATAAATTTTTTCGAAATATTTTATTGTTGTTAAATACTCGCAAAAATCTTAAAATCGATACAAGTAAACTCCCATTTCTAATCAACCGATTTTTACTAAAAGTTGATCAACAAAAGCTTAAATATGAAGTTTCATAAAAATCCTTTAAGCCGAATTTGCTCGGCACGTGTACACAGACGAACGGACAGACAGACAGACAAACAAACATCATGCTAAAAATAGTCAAAACATTATGTAGGGACCTGAATTCGTGGAAATCCATCGAAATCTCGAAATGTCAAAATTGGTATGATCACAATACCTACCTTATATATGTTGGCGGTCGGTAAAAAGGATATGGATGTAGATATATAGGTCATATTATTAAAAGAGGATAAAATAATATCAATATAAGTACAATATTGTTAGACATCAGGTATGTTTAACAATATTGTACTTATATTTATTTATTTATCTACTATATTCACTTATATAATATTTCGATATTCTTCTATGTAGCAGCTCTGATGACGGAATAAATTATTTCGAAACTGGTCAGCAGTCGATAGTTGTGCTTAATTTTATGTCCGATGCCCATACAACCTTTCCACCATTGAAATAATTTGATTTTGCAGCAATTATTTATTTCTCTGAATTATTAAAATATTTTTGATAAATTAAACACTCTTAAATTAAAAGTTTTTTACCCATCATTGAAACATGCCAAATAACGATAAAAAGAAAATAAATTTCAAGAATGACAAATTATAAATAAAGTAATATTAATTGAATTAGTTGAAGGCACTCGTTGAAACATTTTAAAAAAGTTTAAAATAAAAACATTCGGTTTATTGTTTCAAAAATAATTTAATGAATTGATACGTATTTTGATTTACAAAGTCATCTTCAGAATAAATGAATCACATACATTACTGAAATATATACCAACAGGTAGGTACAACAAATAAGATAACAAAGGAAAAACCTAAAGGATTAAAAAAGTGTTAAGGTGCGTACTGACTTGAGCATTTGTACGCGCACGGATTTTCGTGCGCGCAAGGATTTTCGTGCGGGTAAAAAAATTTGCACACACAACTTTCTAATTTGTGCGCGTAAAATCTCGCTCCGTGTATTTCAGTTATATCCACGCACATATTTATTTAAAGTAAGTAGTGTCAACGATGGCGGAAAGAAATGTTGTTGGCTTAACAAGTGTAGCGTACATAAGTCGCATTCAGCAGACTCATCGGTGTCTTACCGGTACAAACTTACCGGTGAATTTGACTAAATGCACATTTTTTGACAGCGTTGTCGAACGGCGTATATAAAAACTACAATATCTAAACAATGACAGATTGTAATGACAGTAAATTTTGAATGTAAGCTTTTACAGTAATTTTAAAAGTACATGTGCTTTATATACGTCTCCTCAATATCTAAGTAAACTGACTTAACACTCAATTCCAAAAAATTTTACTTGCTTTGTGCTTGATTCTTTGTTACTATAGATATAACTGTCAAAATGTCCACCGGTGAGCAACTAATCGTTAATGAAATCCGGTGAATAAAATGGCGACCGGTGAGTAAGTACGGTAACTCACTGGTAGATCAACGTAGGCATACAGGAAAAAAATTTACCAACCGGTAACTCACTGTTGAGTCTGCTGAATGTGGCCATAGTAGACTTAGTAAAAAAAAAAAAAACGGTGGTGCATGACACAACTATATAGAAGCAGGGAAATATACAATAGTTTAAGTTTGCTAGCAGAACTGCAAATGCAAGAGGTTAGTGGACAATTTCAAAATTTTGTTCGAATGTCAGCGGCAGATTTTGAACTACTCGTTAATAAAGTTGGTCACAAAATTGGGAGAAAGACAAGTTTTATAACGGCTGTTCCCGCGAAAGAACGATTAGCCATAACCCTACGTTTTTTGCAACTGGGGATTCGTTTACCAGCATACAATACATTTTTACTCCATTCCATGTTGAATATTTACTGGTGTTTACTTAAATTTACGCGCACAATTATATGATTGTATAAACCCGTACACACTGAGCGCACAAGTTCTTTGATCTTATCGGTGGGACCGACAAGTTACGGATAGCATTCCTGGAAGGATTACTGTACGCGCACACAAATTATACCTCGTACTCACCTGAGCATTTGTACGCACACATAATCCGTGCGCGTACAAATGCTCAAGTCAGTACGCACCTTTAGAAGCGGAGAACTAATGAGTTCTAGTTGTTCATTCATTAAAATTTTGTTCTTAGAAACAGTCTTTTTAATCTCAAACGCTTCTAACATGTCCAGTTTTAATCCCTTAGGTTGTACATGTAAAGGTGCGTACTGACTTGAGCATTTGTACGCGCAAGGATTTTCGTGCGGGTAAAAAAATTTGCACACACAACTTTCTAATTTGTGCGCGTAAAATCTCGCTCCGTGTATTTCAGTTATATCCACGCACATATTTACTTAAAGTAAGTAGTGTCAACGATGGCGGAAAGAAATGTTGTTGGCTTAACAAGTGTAGCGTACATAAGTCGCATTCAGCAGACTCATCGGTGTCTTACCGGTACAAACTTACCGGTGAATTTGACTAAATGCACATTTTTTGACAGCGTTGTCGAACGGCGTATATAAAAACTACAATATCTAAACAATGACAGATTGTAATGACAGTAAATTTTGAATGTAAGCTTTTACAGTAATTTTAAAAGTACATGTGCTTTATATACGTCTCCTCAATATCTAAGTAAACTGACTTAACACTCAATTCCAAAAAAATTTACTTGCTTTGTGCTTGATTCTTTGTTACTATAGATATAACTGTCAAAATGTCCACCGGTGAGCAACTAATCGTTAATGAAATCCGGTGAATAAAATGGCGACCGGTGAGTAAGTACGGTAACTCACTGGTAGATCAACGTAGGCATACAGGAAAAAAATTTACCAACCGGTAACTCACTGTTGAGTCTGCTGAATGTGGCCATAGTAGACTTAGTAAAAAAAAAAAGACGGTGGTGCATGACACAACTATATAGAAGCAGGGAAATATACAATAGTTTAAGTTTGCTAGCAGAACGGAAAATGCAAGAGGTTAGTGGACAATTTCAAAATTTTGTTCGAATGTCAGCGGCAGATTTTGAACTACTCGTTAATAAAGTTGGTCACAAAATTGGGAGAAAGACAAGTTTTATAACGGCTGTTCCCGCGAAAGAAAGATTAGCCATAACCCTACGTTTTTTGCAACTGGGGATTCGTTTACCAGCATACAATACATTTTTACTCCATTCCATGTTGAATATTTACTGGTGTTTACTTAAATTTACGCGCACAATTATATGATTGTATAAACCCGTACACACTGAGCGCACAAGTTCTTTGATCTTATCGGTGGGACCGACAAGTTACGGATAGCATTCCTGGAAGGATTACTGTACGCGCACACAAATTATACCTCGTACTCGCCTGAGCATTTGTACGCACACATAATCCGTGCGCGTACAAATGCTCAAGTCAGTACGCACCTTAATATTTTTACATTATCAAAATCAAACGTATGATTATTGTGAATCATGTGTTCGACTTTGTAAGTCGAAATACGTATCAATTCATTAAATTATTTTTGAAACAATAAACCAAGTGTTTTTATTTTAAACTTTCATAAATAAAGTAATTCCATTCGGAAACAAATCTTCCATCAAAACGAAACACAAACAAACTAAACAATAAGAACAAGTATTACTAAAACAAACACTGCTGCTCATCAATCAGAATAGAATTCAATCAAAAAGTAATAATTCTTTATTAAAAATTACACTTTGTCCTGTAAATCAATTGAGTATCTGATTAAATGAAACAATTGAATACGAATCCCCTAATCAATTTTCCCGAAATGACAAGAGATAGAAATGAATATTCAGACCGTGAGACATTTGCATCCCTATTGGTGGAACAAGCCTGACATCTGTATATTCATAGCTTCTCTAATAACATAATAGTCAAACAGGACCGATTTTATTTACATCTAAACATAGCATGCATTGGGAAGCAATGCATCTAGTTGACGACTGGTATTTATTAGCTCAGTTTTAGACAAGGGAATAAATTTTCTGGAAAGTAAACATTCAATCCAAATATCTAACTACAAGTTAATTTATGTGTCATAGGGTTTGTTGGAACAATCATGATGCACGTTACCGGAAAATATATTTTAAATAAACACAACAAACTACAACAGAATACATGCTTGTAATTTAACGTCAACAGATCAACTTGGTTAACTGTATGATATTTAATAATGGTTTGAATAAAAAGTATTGTAGATTTTTACATTTTCAAATCAATGTGATTAAATTACAAAATTACAATTTAAATAGTATTTCCAGGTACTTATTAGTACGGTGACCAACTTTTTACCGACCGCCAACATATATAATACCCTTTTCACACTAGATCTTTAAGATCGGATGTTAAAGTAAATGTATCTTTAAACGCTAATGTGAAACCATATGGCCTCGTCTAAATACAAGCGATGTTTAAGACAGAGAGCTGCATCTTAAACTTCGTCCGCATTGCCAACTTAATTTCTATTATAAAAAAATACTCCTTGAATTTGTGCTGTCAACATTTTATATTATCATAAACAAGAATACTGTATTATATCGACGTTATAAGAAGTTTATACTTGTTATAGTAAAATTATTTATTTTAATAATGTGTTTAATAAAATACAGAGCTATAATAATTGAGATAAAATGTATCGACTTGTAATATATTCTTTATTGTAGTGTCTTTATTGTAGAATGAAATGAAATATCCATATTTGTTTATAATAATTCAAAATGTGCGTCTGCGCAGACAGTTCAAAACTGGTAATTTCATGACGGTAACTTCAAGACAAAATTACTGTAGCTGATGACAGCACCAGAGATTTAAACATCAAATGTGAAAGCATACCGATCTTAAACATCGGTGAACTTTAAATTCACTCGTCTTAAAGATCTAGTGTGAAAAGGGTATAAGGGAGGTATTGTGATCATTTCGATTTTGACGTTTCGAGATTTCGATGGATCGCCACGAATTGAGGTCCGTACATAACATTTTGACTATTTTTAGCATGATGTCTGTCGGTCTGTCTGTCCGTCCGTCCGTCCGTCCGTCTGTCTGTCTGTCCGTCTGTCCGTCTGTCTGTCTGTCCGTCTGTCCGTCTGTCCGTCTGTCCGTCTGTCCGTCTGTCCGTCCGTCCGTCCGTCTGTCTGTCTGTCTGTCTGTGTACACGTGCAGACCAAATTCGGCTAAAAGGATTTTTATGAAACTTCATATTTAAGCTTCTACCATCAATGGCACGAGTTGATCAACTTTTGGTAAAAATCGGTTGACTAAAAATAGGAGTTTACTCGTGTCGATTTTAAGATTTTTGCGAATATTTCACAACAGAAAAATATTTCGAAAAAACTTATTGAACAAAAGTTGCTATAAAAGCAATAACTAACAAATTATATTTGAGACATTTTTTGATAAAACGAAAAAAATTTTTTCCAAATTTTCCCTAATAGTTTTAGGTCATTACGGACCAAACAATATTTTTTTCTAGACAAAATAAGTTGTGAGAATTCCAAAAATTTAAACCTCAAATCTCTATCTCTTACCTTTTTTGAGATAAGATTTTTTTTAAATTCCATTAAAATCAAAATTTTGCCTAATAGTTTTAGGTGATTACGGACCAAACATTATACTTTTATAGACAAAACAAGGTGTGAGAATTCCAAAAATTCAAACTTCAAGTCTCTATTTCTTACCTTTTATGAGATATGAATTTTTTAAATTCCAAAAAAAATCAAAATTTTCCCCAATAGTTTTAGGTCATTACGGACCAAACAAAATATTTTTCTAGACAAAACAAGGTGTGAGAATTCCAAAAATTCAAACCTCAAATCTCTATGTCTTACCTTTTTTGAGATATGAATTTTTAAAATTACAAAAAAATCAAAATTCTCAATAGTTTTAGGTCATTACGGACCAAACATTAATTTTTTCTAGACAAAACAAGGTGTAAGAATTCCAAAAATTCAAACCTCAAGTCTCTACCTCTTACCATTTTTGAGATATGAATTTTTGAAATTTACAAAATAAAATCAAAATTTTACCAATTAGTTTTAGGTCATTACGGACCAAATATTACAGAAAAAACATCGTAAAACTTAATTTTAAAAGATTTAACCCTTAGGTCTCTATTTCTTACCATTTTTGAGATATAGTTTTTGATTTAATACCCAAATTTCCAAAAATAACTACACTTTCACGAGACCCAATATATTCAATGTTAAAATACGTATAAAAAATAACTTGAATTTATAAGAAAGACATTTTAATGTTATCTCGATGTTTTGTTAACCACAAATGAATTAGTTTGGGATTAAAAAAATAATTAATACTCTTAAATAAGTTGATAAAGAAATTTTATTTTTATATCATTAACAGGAATTACGTAAACATTTATGCGACGAAACATGTTTATCTGAAAAAATATATAAACTGTGAATTTTCATAGTTTACAGGATTTCGTAGGCAGGGCTGATATTAAAAATATTTGAGAAGATAACATTCAAAACATGATTTATCACAGTAATACAGTTTTGAAATTATTGTAGAAAACATTACAAACCAATTTGCAACAAGTTTGGAACCTAATTTTACGACCTACTTATTTTTAAGGTCCCAAACAATTAATTCAAATATGTTATTAAAATTTTAAAGCACTAAATTACGAAAAATCGATATTTAAATTTGACAAAAAATCACGTTTTGCATGAACTCAGTGGACAAATAATGGTTTAAATTGACAAAATAAGGATTAAATTTAATTTGAAGGTTTATTATAATGTTTATATGTTTATGTTTGTTAATATGGATCGTACTAGAATTAGCTAAATAAATAAACTATTATTATTATTATTATTAACAAACATAGGTTTGCATTATTTTATTTATTATTTTTTTAATATTATTATGTATTTATCATTTTTTTTTAATATGGAAATGCCAACTTTAATTTTCCAATCATATCTCAAAAACGGTAAGAGATAGAGACCTGCGGTTTGAATTTTTGAAATCCTCTGACTTTAAATAGTTTAGAAAAAAAATTGAAGATTTAGTGGCTAGCACACAACTTTATTAATAGGCCATCAAATAAAATTGTCAAAAAGTACCAAAAATTGAAAATTAAAAAAATTGATGTGAAGTGTGAATTTTCACACATTTCAGGGTTTGGCACGTTTTAGTAAGTGAATGATGATTATTGGCTAATACCATTATTTAGGTTTCTAAATATGTGCAGTATTTTTTCTTTTTTTTATATATAGCAAGGTTCATTAAGATTTTGAAAATTGCATAACCCCGCCCAGCCTGTCTCAATTTTTTATACTTACATGTAACGTTTCCATGGTCATGATAAATAATATCTCTGTTGGAAAATATTAGGCCAAGTTATTTCTACTCTGCTGCTAGAATGTATTTTATACAAGTACTTTATGATGGCGGTCGGTCCTGTGGTGGCCACAGCTGATTTTTTTACAATGAAAAGGAATTATCGTAAAAAGAAACATCGTATTATCATTTTATTCTTTGCAACAATAATATGAAAAATGTAAAATAAAAACTTTGTTGAAAAAACTTATAATGATTAATTATTATTTAAATGAATACTTATCAATCGAATGAATATTTTTTATAAAAGTATCATCTTCTAACAATATATTGGTAATATCATTTTTTTTTTTAATTTGAAGGCTTAATAAATCATAAATGTATGTAGCGCGCGAAAACGACGTGTGACGTCATAGCCCTTCTAAGTGACGCAGTACACTACTAGCCTACCCAGTGTACTGCGTACAGCCTACCCAATGTACAGCGTGCAGCCTACATAGTCTGTTGTGAACTTATTTGCTTGTATAACTTTTATAGGTTATGTAAAGTTAGAGTTATTTTAATTAAAATAAAGTTTAATTCTATAAAAACAATTTACACATGTTTACCGAATTAAATTTTATATTAAAGTATATAAAATATGGAAGATCCAGGCCCCAGTACTTCGAAACATAGTCGAAAATATTGTTTAGTACCGATGTGCACAAATAATTCAAATATAAATCCAAAAAACAGTTTATATCATTACCTGATGGCGAAAAACAACAGAAAAGGCGAAATTTGTGGCTGAAAGCTATGAGGCGAAATAAAACCGATACCGAGACCAAATATAGTTAATGACACAATTCAATATTGCTATCTAGTGGTCGATTGTAAAAACATAACAGGTAACCCTCGTATTTTGCATGTATCTCTAATGTAGGAACGTTATTAATAATTTTAATACTGCAACAAAAGAATCACTTTTTACCTTGTAAAGCACCATAAAAATAGTAAAGAACTGATTTTTATGGACGATAAAAACTTGTTTAGTAGTAAAATTTAAATACAATTACCAAATAACTGCATTCTTATTACAGGCAGTTAATACGATTTTCCCTATTCTTCCACAGGCTGAAATATTGAGTTAGTAGCATTAAGCTGAAATAAATCCATAAAATAACTGCTTTGAACTACATTTACGGCAATTCCGAGTGCAATTTCGAGCATTATATCTATTATAAACCATCAAAATGCCACCTTTAAAACAGATGTGACCGTAACGATAGCAATTGTTGCCTTTTTATTGCTCGCATAGCGGGTGCGTTAATTTGCTGCATATATTATAGAGACTAAGATGAACCGGAAACAGGAATAAAATTGCGACCACTGTATTTGTACGTTGATTATATGCATTAGAACATGATTTTCAGATTAGATTGGTTAATTTTACATTGCTTATTAACATGTAAGCCGTAAATTGATTTTAGAGAAACAGGGTTTTCATTTCCATGGTTACATTATGATTGACAGCAATATTGATTTTGAATATTGATTTCATCTTAATAAAATAAGTGGCTATGAAATATTGGTATTATTATTTTAATTGGGGTTTACTTGTTTAATGAAGTTTTAATAACTTTTTTAACATCGATTTTAGACACATAGTAATTGATTTATTTATTTTTTAATATATTTTATTTTCTTCTAGGCCTTGTGGCGTTTAGTGTATTACTACAAAGAAATAAAATAAAATAACATTACAATAAATTTTACTACAATACATTTTTATTTCATTTTCTTGTTCTTCTTCCGGTATCCCTCCCTTCCTATTCTCATTCCGACTTCCCTCTCCGATCTCCTTTCTCCTTGCCTCCAGTTCTATTAATAATAATAATAATAATAATATTTATTTATTAGCTTATAGCTATATATACATACAATTTAGCATTTCATTACATAATTACATGAAAATGTACAGCTTATCCTAACATAATTCAACATTATATCTTCTTAAACCTAACAATGCAACTATCCCTATAAAAAAGAAAATACACTTTTAATTATTTTTAGTTAAGTACATTTTAAGCTTTCTTTTAAATTCCCTCAAAATTTTGAAATTTTTTATTTCCGTTGGTAAGTTATTATACGCCCGTAACCCTTTTATAAATATTGAAAACTTCACTTTATCGATGGCATTGTTAACACAGCCAAATATTTAAGTATTTTAGAGGAGTCTCTGTTGCCAACTATGGAACATGCATTAATCTCTGGGGAGGATTTTATTTTTCAACAAGATGGAGCCCCTTGCAACACGTCAAAAAAAATGTTGAAATGGTTCCGTGATAATTCTATTCCACTTTTATGGGTCTATTCTGTATGAGTTTTCTACCGCTGTAAGCGCTATAACTTTGTAAAATACAGCGCTGTAAGGAAAGTGCTATTCTGTATTGACATGCGTTGCTCTGGAAACTCTACACCGATGTAAAATATCGCTGTAACGTTACGGCGATATTTTTCTGGCCGTAAGTCAGTTACAGTACTGTATCGTGTCACCTAAAAAAAAAAAAAAATTATCCAAATTTCGCCCTATTTCTAATGCACTACTACAAGAGGATCATAACAGGTAATTATGCTTAAAATATCACGTTACAACCACACATAAACTTTTTTTTATGCATACATACATGTTTTCATTTATATATTTTTATATAAAGGTTTTAGAAACACTGTATTTTTTAAGTAATGGATCCTATCAGGCTACTACAGGGGCTCACAATTGCACTTCTTTGAGCCAGCCTGTGGTTAGTAGATCGATAATAGAAATTTGTTATCTGATAACAACACATCTAATTCCAATTCATATAAAGTTCCCGACTACGAGGGAAGAAAACCGTGGAGTGAAAGAAGGGTAAGTTTTGCATAATATAGCAACAAAAGCAAGAACTATGCTGAGATTGATGTTGATGAGCTTGAACCTGTAAATAATGAAGATCCTGAACCTGAAAATAATGAAGATCCTGAACCTGAAAATAATGAAGATCCTGAACCTGAAAATAATGAAGATCCTGTACCAAATGGTAAAATATTTGAAAAGTATTTAAAATTTTCAAAAACTGTTTTAAAACTTTTTTTTAACAGCTAATCAACATATGAATTTGGGAAAGCAGATTAGTATTTTATATGTTCAGCAGTCCATTGTATAATTTGATGTAAAAAATATGTTTATATGGAATAAAGATACATAAGATGCAAAGAGAAACTTTTATTTTTATAAACAAATTATAACAATAATTAATAAAAATTACAAACGTAAAAAACATGAGTATATGTGTATATACAAATATGATATACAATTACCGATCGATGACATTGATCAATACCTCAAATTTTGAGGTTAGAAATAAACATAGTGAAGTTAGCTATAATGTAAGCAAAGTTTAAATCGACCGAAATTACAGAATGTGTTACAGAATAGCTAATGCTCAATATTTACAGAGCCACCGTAACTGGGCACTTTACAGTGCTAAGCTCACTACAGCGCTATAGTGATACAGTACTGTAAACATTTTTTTACAGAATAGACTTACAATATAGATAAAAGATAATAATAATAGATTTACAGTAGAGTGGGTTTCAAGTAGCCCAGACTATATCCCCCATCGAGACACTTTGGCACGAAATGAAAAACGACTGCGTATAACACCGGCTAGAACAATTACAGAGTTAAGACTAAAGCTTCAAGAAATATGGGATAATATTACTCCTCAACAATGCCAAGACCTTGTAGATACTATTCCTAGAAGAATTAACGGAAAAATGAAAGGTGACGTTACCCAGTGGTAACTTCTGAAATAGGTTTCCAAGTTAATGGCTTTCCAATGGAAATATTATTTTTTTCTTATTAATTTACTTTAATAGTTGTAAATATTAATCGTAAATCTCTAAAATGTTTAATTGAAAATAAAATATTACCTAGATTTCATAAGCTATTCGCATTCTTTTAATTGAACACCAATAAGTAAAAATTTCGTAGCTGGGCCAACTGATAGTGGACAGGGCTCGTAAATCAGTCGTGGACAGGGCTCGTAAATCAGTCATGAACATTTCAATTTAAGAGGGGTCTGCCTGTCATTAAAGGGTAGAGCTTGCCAAGTCTGGTGTAGCATTCTTTTAGCTTTTTGTTAATATGAATGTTTTAGGATAATTTTTTATCTAGATGTACTCCTAGATAGAAAATACGAACTACTACAGCTAATCTTTTATGGAAAGATTTTGAGCAAGCGAAATGCAGGCCGAGCAAAAATTTTGTAGCCTGGAAACCTACGCCAGTGGTTTGGATGTTCATCTGTCCAGATATTTATTTCGAGCCGCGGTATACAAAGTGAAAATAGCCTTAAAGATTACCAGCTAATTGAAAGAAGAATGCAGAAGAAGATCCACATTAACTGTTACTGTATTACCCAAAAACATCTTCTGTTATTTTAAGAATAAATTTATTATTACACGCAAATAAAAAATTGAAATACCATTTCCACTTGAGTAAATAATTAAATTAGTCGTTTTTGTAATTGGATGATGTTTGGTGTTTGGAATTGACGTGTGTTTTATGTACGACACTCTTTATAATTCGGGTATTCATTTTTTCAAATTAATTAATTTTTTATTCTTGTTTTGGACAGGTGGTTCAATATTGCTGTTTAAGCAATTTTCCCCCTTGAATCGTTTTATTCAATATTCGCTTCGTAATGAAGATAAAATGAATTGATCCCTAAATTTATGAAATATGCATAAATATTGTAATCAGCCAGGTTCATAATTTGGGAAGTAATAAATACAACTTAAAATACAAGGGTTGCTACTTAAGTTTTGCAATATACCGTTGCTTGATAGATATTGGATTCGATAAGTTGTTTTACAGTCCACAGAAATAAGATCTGTACGATTTTTAGCACGCATTTAAATAAAACTATTTATATCACGTAAACATTTTTGAGTCATGTTTTTTTGTTATTTTAAAAGATGGCCTAAGTCGACAACAATGTTCGCATAAATTAAAGTGATTTTTTAATAATGATGTTCCATCTTTGGCTACTGTAGGACGGTGGTTTATTGAGTTCCAGCGTGGGAAAATTTCTTTCAAAGAGGAACATAATGGTCATACTGTTAGTGTTGGCATTCCGAAATCTATTGACGCTGTCCGGAATATATTGGAGTAGTTAGCCACTGAACTTACAAGGATATTTGAGCATACTTTGGCATATCCATGACTCGAATCAATACCCTCCTCTATATATTGTCTCCCTCAAAATAACTTTCTTGGTAAGACACACAGCTTTGGAGATGGTTCTTCCAATTCTCATAGCAGTGCTGGAACTGGGATATTGGAATAGATTTCAGTTGGTCGGTTACGGAGCTGGTCGATTTGAATGTTTTCGAGTGTCCCAAAAAGACGACCCTTGAGGTGATTTTTCAATCTTGGGAAGAGGAAAAAGTCACAAGGACTCAAGCCAGGCGAATACGGAAGCTGAGGTGCCACAGGAATGTTTTTATTCATTGATCAAAATCTGATGAATGGTAGTATGAGTCAAATTCAACTCTTCCCCGATCATTCTGACTGTCAACCAACGATCTTAATGCACAAGATCCAGGATTCTGTCGATATTTTCATCGGTTCTTGAAGATGAAGGCCTTCCACTGCGTGATTAATCTTAAATCAACTCTCTTCCTTCTGAAAATGCCTTAAACCACCAAAAAATCTGGGTCCTTGACAAAACACAGTCTCCATAAGCCTGCTGTTTTGCAAAAGTTTCCGTTGCACTGTGCCTAAGTCTGAAGCAAAACCTGATAGCACACCGTTGCTTGAAATGATTGTCACTTATTTTTAGAACGCACTAGAAAAAACTGCTTCACGAAAAAAATCGCTACGGGCAACTAAATTACTCTAGCGAGTTCAAATTCGTACTGAAAGCGTATCACATGTTTACCTACCGCCCTTCCAAGTCCCACGTCCCAAATGTTGTCAGATGAAACGCTATGTTGCCAGACGGTTACTTAATTTACACACATCGTAAGTGTAGATCACAAAATATTTTAATTTATTTTTATTTTTATTGGCCTTTGCTGCTTTGGCAATTAGCCAGGACAATTTTTAGTTGAGAAAATTTCCATGCCTGAACGGGATTCGAACCCGAGACCTTCGCAACGCAGAGCACATGTGTTACCACTACGCTACGCCGGTCGGTAATATTTTAGAGCACAATTCAAAAACATATTTTGGGGGTACAGTTTACCTGGAACCTGGACATATGGGCAGCACGTTACTGGTAGTAACCCAATATCTAGATGTTTCAAGAACTGAATTTCTGATAATCTGATACTCTGAAAATGCTTTTTGTTTATCACATGTCCTTACATTAAAGTTGGTATAGCTATAGTTTTATATGAAATTTTACCCGAGTTTTTAATAAGTTCTGTTTTTCAAGTTTCTTAGAAATATATATTATAATAAGAAGAAATTAATTTCCTGTTAATTTTATTATTATTCACATTTCTAATTAATATTCTTAATTTTTCCTCTTGTATAGAAAACTTTGCAAGTTTTAATTATAAAAAATTAAATCTAATTTATCATCCCACGAACTGTTCAATTAGTATATTTGTCTCTAGGAAATATTGTTACGCATCTAACTGAAACGTAACCACTATGTAAACATAGTCTATTTTTAAAGCATTTATACAATGTAACGAAGCATTCAACATTTTGCAGTTCCGGATTCTGGAATTTTAAAAAGAGTACAATATCGTCCTTGTGCCAGATAATTATGCACACATTCAGTTGCGGCTGAGACAGGGTGTCGCTGGAACAGTGTCCTTCTAAAAAAAATAATCAGAGAAACTTAATTTAAAATCTCATTTATACTTAAAAATTGCATTAAACTTGCGAAATATATCTGCATATATTTATTTTTATTATTTCTAATTCAAAGATTTTTCATTATTGTTAGATTTTAAAAATTTACATCTAGAAAACAATGCTGTGGACCCTACCTCAGAGTGTCCCTAGACACAACGTTGCCACATCGTTTGCCACGCGATTTCTAATGTATTTATCTACACAAGTAATAAAAATTGATGTGAAGTGTGAATTTTCACACATTGCAGGGTTTCGCAGGTATATAATAAGTGAAGGCGGCATGCTGAGTGTGTAGGACAAATTTTGCTTTGTAGTAACCACGGCAAAATGAACGATCTTTTTAAAATAATTTATCGTCTGTTAATCTCAGAGCTTTAAAAACAAATTTTATGTTAAAATATTTTTTTGTTAATTTTAATTCGAATACCTAATATCATTATTTAGGTTTCTAAATAAGTGCAGTATTTTTTTTTATATAACAAGGTTCATTAAGATTTTGAAAATTGGGCCTATGGCTTTCATTGGTTGTCTTAAATCATACGCTCCGCCCCTCTGGCTTCGTATAAATGACACAGAATGAAAATATAATTCCAATTGGTTATTAAATTTACGCTCTTGAAAATTAAATTCAAAATGTGCTAAAATATAACTAGAATTTTAACAAATTAATTTAAACATAATAAATATGAATAAAAAAAAAAACAAAAAATAAAATTGACTCCACAAGCCAGGAACGAACCTGTGTAGTGAATAACGATCCTGTGTGGTTGTCGAGCAACTGAGCCACTAGACCACCAAATGCTTATCAACTTAGTGTGTTATAAGAGTATAACATGTATGCATCGTCAACAAAAAAAAACACAAAATATGCGTTATTTTCCGAAAACATAATCTGATCAAAAACTCCTGTTGTACTATTCCGGTTCACACCATTATACATTACTTAGAATTTTTTCACATTTTTAGTTTAAACCATCTGGGCTACAGGGTGTGGGACAAATTTTTTTTTGCACAATTTTGACAAAAATCGCCTCAAAATAATTTATTTTGCAAAAATTAAATTTTGATCGTTAATCCACGTACTAAGGACTTTCATTTGATACCCTACTCAGAATTTTAAAAAAATATTTTTTTTTTCGATGAGCATATATTTGTTTATATTTTTAAGGGGATATGTTTTTTAGATGTTTTAGTATTTTTCCTATGTGCGGGTCAAAAAGTTGTACAAGCATGCCAATTTTCAACTCTCTAGGTTTAGCCGTTTGGCTACAATTTTTACCGAACAGACAGACAGACAGACAGACAGACAGACAGACAGACAGACAGACAGACAGACAGACAGACAGACAGACAGACAGACAGACAGACAGACAGACAGACAGACAGACAGACAGACAGACGACAAAATGACGGTATAAGGGTTTTTTGGTCATACCTACAAAACCCTAAAAAAATTGATGTGAAGTGTGAATTTTCACACATTTCAGGGTTTTGCAGGTATTTAGTAAGTGAATGATGATTATTTGGGATGCCAAAACAAATTTTATATTAAAATATTTTTTTTTTTGTTAATTTTAATTCGAACGCCTAATACCATTATTTAAGTTTCTAAATATGTGCAGTATTTTTTTAAAAATTGTGCTATGGCTTCCATTGGTTGTTATAAGCTCCGCCCCTCTGATTTCGTGTACATTGAAACAGAATTATATTATAATTTAAACAATTTCCACTGGTTATTAAATTTACACTTTTAAAAATTAAATGCAATATTTGCCAAAATATAACTAGAATTATGAAAAAATAATTTAAACAATATACAAATTTAAAAAAAAAAACAAAATAGTATTGTCTCTTCTCGCAGGGTTCGATCCATTTCGATCGAGTTAGCTGGGTGAAGAGCCAGCGTCATAACCACTAGACCAGGACACACCTTCCAGTGTAGCGTGTTACAAAGTTATAACTTGTGTACATTATTAGCAAAAAAACACAAAAAATGCGTTTTTTTCCAAAAACATAATCTGATAAAAAATTCCTGTTGTACTATTCCGGTCTACACCAATGTACATTACTTAGAATTTTTTCAGATTTTTAGTTTAAACCATCTGGGCTACGGGGTGTGGGACAAAAATTTTTTTGCACAATTTTGGCAAAAATCGCTTCAAAATAATTTATTTTGCAAAAATAAAAATTAGATCGTTAATTCACGTACCAAGGGCTTTCATTTGATACCGTATCAGAATTTTTAAAAAATATATATTTGTTTTCGATAAGCACATATTTGTTTATATTTTTAGGGGGATATATTTTTTAGATGTTTTAGTATTTTTCCTATGTCCGGGTCAAAGAGGTGTATAAGCATGCCAAATTTCAACGCTCTTGGTTTAGCCGTTTTGCTAGAATTTTACCATACAGACAGACAGACAGATAGACAGACAAACGGACGGACGGACGAACGGACGGACGGACAGACAGACAGACAGACAGACAGACAGACATACACATGGGTGACGTTATAACCCTAAAAATACATGAACCTATACACCACAATTACATACAAATTACTAAAACAGTTCAGTAATTTTATTATAAATTAACAGTAAATAATTAGACGTAACATGGAGAATTGGAGTACTTTTTAGGGTTTTGTAGGTATGACCAAAAAACCCTTATACCGTCATTTTGTCGTCTGTCTGTCTGTCTGTCTGTCTGTCTGTCTGTCTGTCTGTCTGTCTGTCTGTCTGTCTGTCTGTTCGGTAAAAATTGTAGCCAAACGGCTAAACCTAGAGAGTTGAAAATTGGCATGCTTGTACAACTTTTTGACCCGCATATAGGAAAAATACTAAAACATCTAAAAAACATATCCCCCTAAAAATATAAACAAATATGTGCTCATCGAAAAAAAAAATATTTTTTTAAAATTCTGAGTAGGGTATCAAATGAAAGCCCTTAGTACGTGGATTAACGATCAAAATTTAATTTTTGCAAAATAAATTATTTTGAGGCGATTTTTGCCAAAATTGTGCAAAAAAATTTTTGTCCCACACCCTGTAGCCCAGATGGTTTAAACTAAAAATGTGAAAAAATTCTAAGTAATGTATAATGGTGTGAACCGGAATAGTACAACAAGAATTTTTGATCAGATTATGTTTTCGGAAAATAACGCATTTTTTGTGTTTTTTGGTTGTTACATGTTATACTCTTATAACACACTAAGTTGATAAGCGTTTGGCGGTCTAGTGGCTCAGTTGCTCGACAACCACACAGGATCCGTTATTCACTACACAGGTTCGTTCCTGGCGTTCCTTATTTTTTGTTTTTTTTTTTCATATTTATTATGTTTAAATTAATTTGTTAAAATTCTAGTTATATTTTAGCACATTTTGAATTTAATTTTCAAGAGCGTAAATTTAGTAACCAATTTCCAATTTCCAATTATATTTTCATTCTATGTCATTTATACGAAGCCAGAGGGGCGGAGCGTATGATTTAAGACAACCAATGAAATCCATAGGCCCAATTTTCAAAATCTTAATGAACCTTGTTATATAAAAAAAATACTGCACTTATTTAGAAACCTAAATAATGATATTAGGTATTCGAATTAAAATTAACAAAAAAATATTTTAACATAAAATTTGTTTTTAAAGCTCTGAGATTAACAGACGATAAATTATTTTAAAAAGATCGTTCATTTTGCCGTGGTTACTACAAAGCAAAATTTGTCCTACACACTCAGCATGCCGCCTTCACTTATTATATACCTGCGAAACCCTGCAATGTGTGAAAATTCACACTTCATATAAATTTTTTGTTAATAATTTTTAAAAATAGACGTGAATGTATAGGTATAATATGCAATGTGAACACTCACTCATGTAAATACGAATGCATTCATTCAATTAAATGCACTGGATATTTATATTTTATAGCTTTAACTATTATACCATTTTGCCGTATTATATGAAAAGCTTTGATACATCTTTATACACACCTATATATATTGAAAAATTTTTATTTGAAAAAAATAGGAAAATAAAAACTATTTGCAGTGTTAAGTTTTCGTACTATAGTCAACCATTAACTTTCGAGGCTTCAAAATTTACGATTTTTACATTAGTGTTTCTTTTTCCTCCTGTTTTTACGCCAGATTTTTATTGTTATTATTATTATTTGTCAGTTATACTCCAGTATTGTTATGACAGTTTCTAAGACCTTTAAGGTTTAGGTTGAGGTCTACCTTTGTAAGTAATGTAAGTTTGTAAGTTTGAAAAATTGAAAACAGCAAAAGAAGTTTTTGTTAATTCCTAAATTACGTCTAAATTTATCGAAGTAATTTCTGATATACCAGGTCTACAAGTATGAAATGCGGATTTTTTTCAAACTTGCCGCGAAAACAGATTGTATAGTTCAAAGTTTCAACACATATGGCATTTTGTTAAGTTATCATTAAGTGTCAAATGCGTATAGGTTATAATTTGAAAAGTGATCATATAGTTTTGTTTTACTGTGTTAAAAATGTCAAATTTTGTGCCAAATAAAGAGCATTCGCGGACAGTACTACTGTTTTGTTTTCATTTGAAAAAAACTGTTGCTGAACCATACCGACTGCTTCGAGACGCTTATGGTGAATATGCTCCATCGTAAGATACGTGTGAACGATGGTTTCGGCGTTTCAAAAGTGGTGACTTTGATCTTGCAGACAAAGAGCATGGAAAACCTCCAAAAAAATATGAAGATACAAAATTGGAAACATTGCTACAGGAAGACGATAGTCAATCAGAAAAACAACTAGCAGAGCAGTTAGGCGTTAGTCAACAAGCTGTTTTCAATCGCCTACGAGAGTTGGGTAAGATCCAGAAAGTCGACAGATGGGTTCCACATGCATTGAATGAGAGGCAGATGGAAAAACGCAAAAACACTTGTGAAATTTTGCTTGCACGATACAAAAGAAAGCCTTTTTTGCATCAATATCATTACTGGCGATGAAAAATGGATTTATTTTGAAAATCCCAAACGCAAAAAATCATGGCTCACCATCCAGATCAACTGCAAGACCGAATCGCTTTGGCAATTGTTTTATTTTTAAAAAAAATCCGCATTTCATACTTGTAGACCTGGTACTGGAATTAATAAATACGTATTAAAACTATTTTGTATTCGAATACGTAGATCTGATCATAAATAAAATAGAAACACATAAATTTAGATATTTTAGTTGATTTAGTATTTATATTATGTATTCATTATATAACAGGAATCCTATTTATACCCTATTTACACTATTACCATTCTAATCTTTGCACGGTTAAGTTTTATAACCGGCGTATAACGCGCACCCAACAAATTTGACAAAACTTTCAATATTAAAAGTGCGCGTTATACGCCGGAATATATGGTATATATATAGGGATGGGAACGATATAGCGATATTTCGAAAATATCGATACTTTAGAAAAATATATCGATATTTTTATATCGATATTTGAAATGCGATATATCGCGCAAAATATCGATATTTGCACAAAATATCGGTATTCTTGTATATTTTTTACATTTAAATATACGCTGTTCACTTTTGTAAAAAAAAACTATAGGCTATTCCAAACGGTACTAGATTTTGAAATCTAGTAATTTTTATCTATTAATTCGGACTTTTGGTCATTTTGTTTAAGCTTTGTAAATCATGCTCACATTTAAATTCTAGATTAAATTGATTGTCATTATAAAATGTCCTTTTCATCGCATTTTAATTTTTTGTCATACTTAATAAAAATTTCCCATTTATTTAGGTTTTTGTCTTCAAAATATGGAAAAATGTATTAAAATATTTGACATATGTCATTCGTTTCCGTGGTTTCACTGTACGAATTTTAAATTTTTCTCATACCAAAACTGAAACATGAATAACCCAAGCAAGGTCCGTTTTCGTGACAACCAAAAATAACGAAATTTCCATTTAGTTCCGCCTAATCGCTTGGAATAGCCTGTAAGACGAAATTTTGATTTTATAATTTGCACCTTTAAAATTATATGTCATGTTGGTATTAAAAAATTATAAAAAATATCACTTTCTTAATAATGATCATAACCAATAAATCTAAAGTCGCTTTTACAGCGTAATGAATATATTTGATTTACATTTAAAGTCCATAATACACTATAAAAGTAACCAAAAAGGTCTGGTTTGTCCTTACAAAAGTGGACAGCATATATATATATATATATATATATTTAATTAAGAGAGCAGTTAACTAGGAAAATATTAGAAAGTTGGTTGGTAGCTGGGTGAGTACCAACAGTAAAGTGATTGTCTGTCAAGAGGCGACTTCTTTTCCCGACAAGACAACAAAAAAAAAAAAAAAAAACTGTTATTTCTATATATTACATGTTACGTGTTAATTATTTGGATATATCGAAAATATCGATATTTTTACTTCGATATATATCGAATATCGATATTACACTTACGATATATCGAATCGAACATATATCGATATTCAAAAATAAATTCCCATCCCTAGGTATATATCATATTTTCGGTCAAGAAAAAAATCAGAATGTATACCATATTTTCGGACAGTTGCTGTATAATTTTATAAAAAAATGTTTTAATGTAGTTATATAAAAATGTTTTAATTTAAATCAACTTTACTACGTTTAAATTTCTGTTTTATTATAGTTTTACCATTGTTCGAAATAATTTTGTATGTTAGCTAATTCTTATCAACCTGTTCATATTTGTAGTTATATAGACACATGAATATTCTACAAGTTTTTAATGTTATTAGAACGTTGATCGACTTGTTCCGTCCAGGAAAATAAGTTTCTGACCAGTTAAACTCGAGCAGTCAGTAGTGGACAGTACTCAATCCTTACATTACCATGTACAGAAGTAGCATCGTCATGGATCCCATAAAAGTAGAATTACCAACCACGCCAGAATTCAAAATAAAGCCTGCCAGGTAAATATATATTTTATAATTTATAAATGTATTTAACAAGTACGGTAAAACGTGGATTATACGGGTCTCAATTATCCGTGGGATCAACTTAACCGGGATCTTCTAAATGTAATTTTATATCTAATGCCCGGTTGCATAAAAGTCTAAAAACTAGATGTAAGCTAAAACTCGATGTAAAATACAAAATTACCTAATAACGCAATGTATTTTAATAAGTTTTCAATGAGTTTTAGGTTACATAAGAATTATATATTAAAAAAAAAAAATTACGTATTAAAATATGATAATGTTACAAATAAACTAAAAATTACAGACAAAAATTTATTTTTGCTATTTACACAAACATTTTTGTGTGTGTGTTTTATAAGGGTTTTAACCAAATAAAGTCGTAGTTAATATTAACCGGGGTCTACAATTATCCGTGAGTCTGGAGTCTTCCAATTAAATCAGATACAAGTTTAGTTTTCGTTTTCTAAATATATGATCTGCGCCGCCGAGAGAAATTTTGGGGGCCCGTGACTAACCGGTAGTCTCACTTCTCCTTAAAAATCAGCTGTGGCCACCACAGGACCGACCACCATCACAAAGTACTTGTATAAAATATATTCTAGCAGCAGAGTAGTTAGAAATATTCGCAAAAATCTTAAAACCGACACGAGTAAACTTCCATTTCTAGTTAATCGATTTTTACCAAAAGTTGATCAACTCGTGCCATTGATACCAAAAGTTTAAATATTAAATTTCATAAAAATCCTTTTAGCTGAATTTGCTCTGCACGTGTACACGGACCGACAGACAGACCGACATACAGACAGACAGACAGACAGACCGCCACCACAGGACCGACCGCCATCATAAAGTACTTATATAAATTACATTCTAGCACCAGAGTAGAAATAACTTGACCTAATATTTTCTAACAAAGATATTATTTATCATGACCATGGAAACGTTACATATAAATATGAAAAAATTGAGACTCTGGTATATTTTATAAAATAAAAATTTGGAAATATATTACAAAAATTTTTCGTTTTATCAAAAAACGTCTCAAATAAAAGTTATTAGTTATTGCTTTTATAGCAACTTTTGTTTAATAAAATTTTTCGAGATATTTTTCTGTTAAAATCTTAAAATTGACACGAGTAAACTCCCATTTTTAGTCAACCGATTGTTACCAAAAGTTGATCAACTCGTGCCATTGATGGCAGAATCTTAAATATGAAGTTTCATAAAAATCCTTTCAGCCGAATTTGCTCTACACGTGTACACAGACAGACGGACAGACAGACAGACGGACAGACAGACAGACGGACGGACAGACAGACCGACAGACATCGTGCTAAAAATAGACAAAACGTTATGTAGGGACCTCAATTCGTGGAGATCCATCGAAATCTCGAAATGTCAAAATCGGTATGATCACCATACCTCCCTTATATATGTTGGCGGTCAAATGAGTACCTGTTCATTCAGAGATAACAGGACCGGTCGAACCGTCACACTGACCACGTGGCCTTCATATTTATGACCGGCGGTCTAGAAACGGAGAACTTAACCTTCTCTGCCCCTTATACACCTATCTAGGCGTTGGGAACCTATTATTTTATTTTAACATGTAAAAACAGATACATGCGATTTGATTCATTCGTAGCACGCTGATTCCTGTCCTATTTGATTTAAACTAATGTCACTATGCATTTTTCTCAAAATTTTTGTGATGTAAGGGTACTAAACTGTGTATTCGTTGAATTCAAAATAAAATTCCCTTCGGAACAAAAATATTAAAAAAATATGTTCTCATTTAAAATAAGAAAGTTGGGTCCCATATTTGGAGAACCACTGATCATAAAAAATTTTTGTTAATAGTTTTGTATTTCTTTGCTAATTTAACCAACCTCGTAGCTCTTATAGTTCTCGACACAGCAATGATGGCACACTTAGATTGAACAGCCTGTATATTATAGCTAACTATTTTATGATGATAAACTTTTTTTTTATCGATCCGATTTCTTGTTTTACAGTACTGATTTAGCCTGACCCGATTTTAGAATTTTTGAATAATGTCTTACATTAATAAGTAATGCCTATTTCAAACGCGCAATAATGCAAGTATTTACAAGTTTTTAGGGTTTTGTAGGTATGATCAAAAAACCCTTATACCGTTATTTTGTCGTCTGTCTGTCTGTCTGTCTGTCTGTCTGTCTGTCTGTTCGGTAAAAATTGGAGCCAAACGGCTAAACCTAGAGAGTTGAAATTTGGCATGCTTATACAACTTGTTGACCCGCACATAGGAAAAATACCAAAACATCTAAAAAACATATCCCCCTTAAAATATAAACAAATATGTGCTCATCGAAAAAAAATATATTTTTTTTAAATTCTGAGTAGGGTATCAAATGAAAGCCCTTAGTACGTGGATTAACGATCAAAATTTTGTTTTTGCAAAATAAATTATTTTGATGCAATTTTTGCCAAAATTGTGCAAAAAATTTTTGTCCCACACCCTGTAGCCCAGATGGTTTAAATTAAAAATCTGAAAAAAATCTAAGTAATGTATATTTGTGTGAACTGAAATAGTACAACAGGAATTTTTGATCAGATTATGTTTTTGGAAAAAAAAACGCATTTTTTGTGTTTTTTGCTTGACCATGTAAAATATTTAATGATATTATGTAGCACAGTAAACTGAGCGCTTCGATGGTGTAATGCTTAGTACACTAGCGTTCTAATTTGCAAACTCTAGTTCAATCTGGTCTCGAGGCAATTTGATTTTTTCTGTTTTTTTTTTGCATTTTTATATTGTTTAAATTATTTTTTCAAAATACTAGTTATATTTGGGCAAATATTGCATTTAATTTTTAAAAGCGTAAATTTAATAACCAGTGGAAATTGTTGAAATTGAATACTATTGGACTAACAACCAAGTAACTTAAAATATAACGTAAAAATAAATACATAATACCATGGATACAGGTAAAAAAAATATATATACATAAAATATATGTTATGTCATGTGTTATAATGTGTATTAGTGCCTAAATATATTACTGCTATACTACTATTTATATTCCTATAAATACACGAAAACAGAAGGGCGGAGCTTATGACTAAAACAACTAATGGAAGCCATAGGCGCAATTTTCAAAATCTTATTGAACCTTGCTATATAAAAAAATACTGCACATATTTAGAAACCTACATAATGGTATTAGGCATTTGAATTAAAATAAAAAAAATATATATATTTTAACATAAAATTTATTTTGGCATCCCAAATAATCATTATTCAATTACTAAATACCTGCGAAACCCTGAAATGTGTGAAAATTCACACTTCACATAAATTTTTTAGTTTCATAGTTGCTTTTTCAATATATACAAAAAAATTGAGAACACAGGAGTAGACATGAGATAAGTTGTTGAAAAGTGTGAATTTTCACACATTTCAGGGTTTTGTAGGTATTTAATAAGTGTAAGATACTGGATGTCTAGGAATATTTGTTCTATAATCACATCAAAATCAACAGTTTTTTGATAATCACTTTTCTTCGTTATTTGACAAAAATCCCAGCGTTTTTTTTTCTGCATTTGCTTCGTATTCAAGTCTTCATTAGATTAATAAGAAATATGTTGATAAATGGCTTCATTTTTTCAATTTCTGGAACGTATTTCTTACTATGGTTCTGCCACACCTTGTCCCGAAAAGCAACCGGACTACCCCGTATTTCTCACTATTAACAATGTGTTATTTGTTTTATAAGTATTTTATTACTACAAATGATTTATTCCTCTTTGATACTTAAAAAACAAATATGTAATGTAATTCAAAAAATAGGTTAATTCACAGCATATAATAGTACAAGGGTGTCAAACTGGCGGCCCACGGGCCGAATGGATCCGGGCTGCGGCGTCAAGACTTCGGCAAGGGCGGAAAACCAATAGGCAGGTGATATTCTGTGTAGGCAGGCAATAACTGTTGCAGTTAGCCGTGCGATAGTCGGTAGATCAGCGATTCCCCGTGATTCCAAACAATACTTTCGTAAGCATAGCTTTCAAATACCACTTTTCTATAGGTGCAACTGCTGTGTACAGTACCAGTACGCTGATTTCGACCCGTTTTTTTTTTATGTTGTTCGATAAAGCAAATATTTTGGCAAAATTTAATTGTTATTATTTAAATGTTATTTCCTTCAAATAAATATTCGGAAAAATGGAGGAAAATAAAAAACAGAATAAGTAACAATATAAATATAGGTTATTCCAAACGTTGAGATGGAACTAGATTTTGAAATCTAGTAATTTTTATCTATTAATTTGGACTTTTGGTCATTTTGTTTAAGCTTTGTAAATCATACTCACATTGCAAATTCTGGATTAAATTGATTGTTATTATAAAATGTCATTTAATTTTAATTTTTTGTCATTCTTAATAAAAATTTCCCATTTATTATTATTATTATTTTTTTTTTGTCTTCAAAATATGTGAAAATGTATTCAAATTTTTAATAAATGTCATCGTCTCTATAGTTTCACTGTTGGAATTTTTAATTTTCACATACCAACGTTAGACTTGAATTTATCCAAGCAACGTTCCTTCTTGTGACAACCTTAAAGAACGAAATTCCCATTTAGTTCCGCCTAAACGTTTGGAATAGCCTGTACATAACGTGCGGCCCGCGTAAATTTTACTTCTTAGAAAAATGGCCCGGGACTGAAATGAGTTTGACACCCTTGTAATAGTACAAGGTGTCTCAAAAGAAATTTTATATTTAGTGGATCGATTAAAAAAAAAGTAAGCCGTATATAGAAAAAAATGTTTATTAATTATTAAAATACACTTTTTGGAGATTTATTTCTTAAAAATAATATCGTCTAAATGTAGACCCTCGCGTTCTCGGCACTCATTTAATCGAACAGTAAAATTACTTATGACGTCTCGGCAGGTGGACTCAGGGATGGCTGCCATTTCGTGACGGATATTTCCTTTAAAATGCGCCAGTGAAGTCGGTTTATTGGCGTAAAATTTAGATTTAAGATAACCCCATAGGAAAAAGTCCATAGGGATTAAATCTGGACTGCGTGGAGGCCAATTTATGTCACCTCTCCGGGAGATCAATTTGCCTGAGAAAATTTCACGAACACGTGGCAGAGACATATTGGACGTGTGTGAAGTTGCTCCGTCCTGTTGGAACCATGTTCTTTGGTTATAGCCAGGAAAGTTTTGCAGTTCAGGTACCAAGAAGTTGTCTAACATCTCCACATAACGCTCTGAATTCACTGTAACTGCACGCCCCCTTTCGTCTTCAAAAAAGTAAGGGCCGATAATTACTCGCGCCGACATCGCAGCCCATACGGTCAATTTAGGCGAATGTAGAGGTTTCTGATGTTTGCGTTTCGGATTTGTTGCACTCCAGTAGCGGCATTTCTGCTTATTTACGTGACCATTAAGATGAAAAAGAGCTTCATCCGAAAACAAAATGTTGGTAAACGTTGAAAATCGCTCAATCACCTGATTTACGAAATTAAGCCTCTGACTGGCATCTTGGGGCTTTAATTCTTGCACCAATTGAATTTTGTAGGGGTGCAGCTTTAGGTCTTTGTGCATAATGCGATGTAATGATGATCTATGCACATTTAAAGCACTTGCGCGCTTCCGAATTGAAAGGTTCGGGTCGTCACGAACAGACTGATTAACATTCTCCACGTTTTCTACCGTTCTTGATGACCTAGGTCGCCCGGATTTTGATTTATCCAGCGTTGTACTAGTCTCTTCAAACTTTTTAACCCAATGTCGAATGAGAGGAATGCTTGGCGCATCATTTAAGTGGCGAAAACCTCGAATACTGCAGAATTTTCTACGCGCTACAGTCGCCGAATCACCGTTTTTGTAAAACTCTCGCACGCATAACGCGCGGTCTGCTCTCGAGAAACGCTCCATAGCGACTGAATTCCCAAGAGCCAGGCTACCGATTGACATAACCCCCGCGCCTCTCGGATACGTTGCGTTCACGCAGTAAGCTAAATAAATATAAAATTTCTTTTGAGACACCTTGTATAATAAAATAACTGAACACTCCTGAACTCCTAACTGAACTGAAGTGTTGAGTGTAGTTTGGTGTGGTGTGCCAGTGGCGGACTTAACGGATATCGGACCTGGCGCCTGCCAGGGGCCCAGGGGATATTTTCGTATTTAGCATAAATTAATATATTGGAGGAACGGGGAAGGGGGCCCCCATGCGTTTAGCGCCAGGGACCCCGAGGAGTGTAAGTCCGCCTCTGTGGTGTGCCCATAATTAAGCCATGAATTAAAAAAATAATTAATCAAAAACACAAAAACTGCCATATTTTTCAAAAACACAATCTGATCAAAAATTCCTCTCGCATGTTTCCGGCTCAGATCACTGTACATTACCTATAATTTTTTCAGTCTTCTAGTTTAACCCCTTTGGGCAAAAGGGTGCGGGACAAGAACTTTTGCACGTTTTTGGCTAAATTCGTGTTAAAAGAAACGAATTTCAAAAAACTCTCAATCGTTCCTTAATCTACGTCTTAAGAGCTTTCTTTTGATACCTAACAATAAATTTTAAAAACATATTTTTTTATCAAAGACACAAAGAATCGACATTTTTCGAAAAACTTATCTTATCAAAAATTTCTGTTGAACTATTCCGGTTCCCATCAATGTTCACGACGGAGATTTTTTTCAGATTTTTAGATCAATCCCTTTGGGAGATAGGGTCGGGGACAAAAGTTTTTTAACACATTTTTGGCAAAAAAATGATTTTACAAAATTAAAAATTTGTTTGTTGATCCACGTATTAAGAGATTTCATATGGTATGCCACTCAAATATAAAAAAAATATATATATTTTTTTATTAAATACATATTTGTTTATATTTATCTCGAGATGTGCTTTTTTGAACTCTCAGTATTTTTCCTATATGTGGGTCAAATTGTATAAGCATACCAAATTTCAACTTTCCACGTTAATAATAATAATAATAATAATTTTATTGGTCCAAAAGATTATATGCATACATAATATTGGACAAGTCATTATTTTTCATATTTCAATACATTTGATTATTATTATGGTCAAAACAGTTTAAGATTACTTCCAAATAAAAAATACAGAAAATATTTTAATATATACAAAATCTTGCATCAGTGCATTTGTCATAGAAAACTTATCAGTTGTTTTTTATTATTTATTACTCATTCTAATTACATTACTAATAGAAATACCATTAGACGTTAGTATTTAATTAATTAATAAACAAAATAATAATTTATTAATTTCGTCCTTTAATAAAAAATTACTGATAAAACAGTTTTTGTCAAATATAAAATAATAAATAAGTTTATAAATAAATTTTAAAAAATAAATAAATAAAATTAAAAGTAAAATTTTATAAATATCAATACAAGAATTAGTCCGTTTTAATGACGTTGTAAAAGATACTCATTAAGATTATAGTAACACTTTTTTATTAAGAAGTCAACAAGCTGACATTTAAATATTTTAAGTGATCCATAATCTTTCAGGTGTTGCGGCAAATTGTTGTAAATTTTCTTTGATAATATGGTCGGATTGTTAGACGTAATAGCAAATTTAGTTTTAGGTACTTGTAAATGTGCTTTGTGCCTCGTGTTGTATGCATGTATATCTGACCTTATGTTATGTTAAGCCGTTTGGCTACAATTTCTATCGTACAGATAGACATATGAGTTACGTTATAAGGGTTTTTTGGTGGTCATACCTACAAAACCCTAAAAAAGCACAAAAAAGCTGGGAAAATAGGAAAATACAACTCGTGTTCATTTTCACCATGTAAATAAATGCACAAGTGACAGTTTAATATCACTCTCGAGTGTTCCAGCTTTTGCCACATATGGCGCTGCGATCTTAATAAGTTTCACCTATTGGCCACTGCTCCCTCCTTATAATCCAAAATACCAAGTCTTATTGTCCGCGGGTTGTTATCCGCGGATATATTGACGAAGCGTCACCCGATATTATGAGGAATACTGTACTACAAGGTGTCTCAAAAGAAATTTTATATTTATTTAGCTTACTGCGTGAACGCAACGTATCCGAGGGGCGCGGGGGTTATGTCAATCGGTAGCCTGGCTCTTGGGAATTTAGTCGCTATGGAGCGTTTCTCGGGAGCAGACCGCGCGTTATGCGTGCGAGAGTTTTACAAAAACGGTGATTCGGCGACTGTAGCGCGTAGAAAATTCTGCAGTATTCGCGGTTTTCGCCACTTAAATGATGCGCCAAGCATTCCTCTCATTCGACATTGGGTTAAAAAGTTTGAAGAGACTGGTACAACGCTGGATAAATCAAAATCCGGGCGACCTAGGTCATCAAGAACGGTAGAAAACGTGGAGAATGTTAATCAGTCTGTTCGTGACGACCCGAACCTTTCAATTAGGAAGCGCGCAAGTGCTTTAAATGTGCATAGATCATCATTACATCGCATTATGCACAAAGACCTAAAGCTGCACCCCTACAAAATTCAATTGGTGCAAGAATTAAAGCCCCAAGATGCCAGTCAGAGGCTTAATTCTCAGGCAAATTGATCCCGGAGAGGTGACATAAATTGGCCTCCACGCAGTCCAGATTTAACCCCTATGGACTTTTTCCTATGGGGTTATCTTAAATCTAAAGTTTACGCCAATAAACCGACTTCACTGGCGCATTTGAAATAAAATATCCGTCACGAAATGGCAGCCATCCCTGAGTCCACCTGCCGAGACGTCATAAGTAATTTTACTGTTCGATTAAATGAGTGCCGAGAACGCGAGGGTCTACATTTAGACGATATTATTTTTAAGAAATAAATCCCCAAAAAGTGTTTTAATAATTAATAAACATTTTTTCCATATACGGCTTACTTTTTTTTTAATCGATCCACTAAATATAAAATTTCTATTGAGACACCTTGTATAATTTACATAATTTATCTATCATAATTTCTTTACTTTGTGCAGGGATCATGAGATATATCAGGAAGAAATTAAGAAGGAGGTAATCCCTAGTGGTACCATCTATAATTGTTCCAATGCAGGACTGAGTTTGCATCATGGTCCAAAATCCTGCCAATTTCCAAAGTATGGTGCTGGAACAACTTACACTATCTTTGGAAATAAGAAGGACGATTTTAAAATTTTATTGGAGAATATTTATCAACAAAAAATCTTTGAATATTTTCCGTAAGTAAAAACAAGAAATGTGTTAATACATTAATTCCTTTTTATAAAACTTTGTCCAGTGAGATCCTCTTCCGGAACCATACACTGTTGACTATCCAAAAGAAATTGGAACACATGGACGAACTCTTGGAGTTGTATAGCTTAGACTTAAGACTCTTTATGTTTACCTTTTAAGTTTTTACAAAAATTAAGAAAGAAAACATTTTTTTTGGAACAAACTGTTCAATTGCTTTTCAAAAAATTCGTCTTTAAGATTTATACAATTCTGCATGCGTTCAAACCAATTCTCGAAACATTTTTTCATGTCATTTGTCCACGCATTTTTTGTTTGACATTGGCGAACAAAAAAAAATCGTTAGGGTATAAATCAGATGAATACGGGCAATGAGACATTAATTCGATGTTTTTCTTCTTCAAATAATCAATTGTTTGACGTGCTGTGTGGGAGCTTGTATTGTCATAATGAAGAATGATGATACGTTTTCGGTTGTTTTTCCTGATTTTATCGCTGACTTCTGGCACACAAATTGTTGTATACCATTCAGCATTAATTGTTCTCCGATCCTCTAAAGGAATAGTTGCGACATGTCCAGTACAACCAAAGAAACAAGCGATCATTTTTTTGGCAGTGCTTCATGAACGAACAAGTTTTGTGGGTTTCTGTTCATCTTGGAAGACTCAAACAGTGGATTGTTGCTTAGTTTCTGGTTCATATGAATAAACCCAAGTTTTGTAACCTGTAACGATGTATACAGATTTTGCAGTGCCTGCATTTTTTTAGCATTCCCTTACACCAATCAACACGAGCCTTTTTTTGAGCTTCGGTCAAATTATGCGGAATCCATCGGGAACAGATCTTTTTCACAGCTAAATGTTCATGCAAAATCGAATGTATTGCAGTCTGCGATATGCCAAAGGTTGCCTTTCACGGTTAGTCAAATGCCTATTTTGTGCACATCATCGATGTTTTTTTGAATCACAACCGATTTTGGTCGACCTTCACGAGATTCATCACTGACGGACGCACGACCGCGACGAAATTCTGCAAACCAATTGTAAACAGCCTTTCCTGATGGTGCTTCATTACCAAAAGTTGAGCGAAGCAAATTTATGCATTATTGTTGAGTTAGGCCTTTACTAAAATCGTAAAAAATCATTCAGCGAAAACCTTCACAATTAATATAAATTTTTTCAAACTTGTTTTTTTTAACGCTCACTGTTAACAAACTACTCGGTCAATTTATAAGCTGCCACTGATTTCACAACAACAAATGTCAAATTTTACGAATATAGTATTGACACATTTCAATATTGCCATCTAGTGGTCGTTTGTAAAAACAGAAAAGGTAACCCTCGTAGCTCGTTTACTAGCCTAATGTAAACGCGCTATCACAGAGCAGGCTTGGTATCGGGCTAGTGCGAAATGTACATGTAGCCAATCTCATATTAATTTTGGTATTTTTTCATGAAACACTTGCTTAATTATGTTTCGCGGAACATAGTTTGGGAAATGCGGATGCAAAATAGGCATACATTTTAAAAAGGTTTTAATGTATTTTATTTTCTTTCAGGCAAATAAGATACAAAAATAACTTTTACGTAACAGTGGTGACTGAACGAGATGGTTTTCGTGTTTTTGATCATGGTGAAGATGCCGGTAAAATTAATTATTTTGGTATCGAACAAGCGGCTAAAATAATATTAAGCGCATATGGAATGAACCGAGAACGTTTAGCTTTCCAATGGCCAAGATGGGCAGTGGAATATACAAACAGCAATGTCCGAAAGGAAGATTTTGATTTAAATGGAGGTGCAGCTATACCGAATACTTTTGATTTAACGAAAGGGAAGGAATTCGGTTATGGTCACTGGGTTACAGTTACTGGAGAGGTTAAAACTGCCAATTTTGTCCATATTGAATTGGGTGATGATGGCAAAACACCAATACGTGCTAAATTCAGGTAAATATAATTATTTTATTAGAAAACTAGCTTAAGATCCCGAGCTTCGTTTGGGATTAAAACCTCATTTATAATAGATCCATTGCACAACTGCTTAGCATAGGTATAAATATTGTCACGGGGTGGATTCAAGAACGGACATCTTTTCTACAAAATGTATTATATAATAATAATTTTACATCACACTACAAATAACTGTCAGAATGGCTGCTGGTGTTGTCTGTTAGTAGCTGATGTAAGTCCCGTTCTTGCCCCGGCTTCACCAGGACCGGTCGAACCACCTCATGTAGCCGCACGAGGCGGACACGTGGAGAAGCCCTGTAGACGGCACTCACATCTCGGGTTGGTGACTTGACAGCTGGGCTGGTCCTTGGGTAGCGTGCTCACAAAAATGATCGAATGAATAACTAACTACTTCAATGACTGACTCAATGAATCACTGACTCTCAATGAATAACTGACTCTCAATGAATAATTGACTAACCCCAGCAAACATTTTTATACGGGCCAGTACTGGTAAAGCACATACTCCCCGGCATTGAAAGTAATGGGCCAGTACCCCGGTGTCCCCGTGGCCGTTACTGGCCCATTGATGTATCAGTTGCCGACCCAGCAACGGTAAAGTGCAAAATAATCGCATTAGTTGCAAGATTTATTTCTGATGGTTTTAAGTAAAAAGTATGAGTGAAGAAGAATGCTTATAAAATGCTGGTAAAGTACTTCGTATAGGCGGAATGCGAAATACAAATGTGAAGTACATTATTAATACTGGCGTTGCACTTACTTTTGGTGCCAGTAATTTACCAGCATAAAAGCAGTTAGCCGGCATTCGGCCGTTAGTTGAATGTTTGCTGGGACGACTCTATTCCCTAAGACCATTTTATAACTGTTAACCAGGACACTATGACGTCAGGTCCTACCTCAATTGTTTTGGAAACATTATTCATTTGTGTAATTGTTGGCAGCAATTAAAGACCATAGTCAAACAAAACAAAATAAAAATGCAAAAAAAAAAATAAAAATCGACGGGAATCGAACAGTAGTTTGCAACTTACGAAGCGAGAACGTTACTACTGGACTACGGACGTTCACTCGCTTACTGTGTTAAATAGCGGATTAAATATTTTACATATTTTAGTTAAAGACACAAAAATGCGTTATTTTCCGAAAACATAATCTGATCAAAAATTCCTGTTATTCTATTCCGGTTCACACCAATGTACATTACTTAGAATTTTTTCAGATTTTTAGTTTAAACCATCTGGGCTACAGGTGTGGGACAAATTTTTTTTGCACAATTTTGGCAAAAATCGCGTTAAAATAATTTATTTCGCAAAAATAAAATTTTGATCGTTAATCCACGTACCAGGTGTTTTCATTTGATACCCTACACAGAATTGTAAAAAAAAAATTTTTTTTCGATGAGCATATACTTGTTTATATTTTTAGATGTTTTAGTATTTTTTCTATGTGCGGGTCAAATTTCAACTCTCTAGGTTTAGTCGTTTGGCTACAATTTTTACCGAACAGACAGACAGACAGACAGACGACAAAATGACGGTATAAGGGTGGTCATACCTACAAACCCTAAAAATGGTCGATTTTTGTCCATTTAACCGAATCACACTTTATAGCAGCGGCTTCCAAAGTGGGGGGCGCGACCTTCTTGGGGGTCGTACAAGATTCACCAGGGGGTCGCGGGTCGCAGGATTTTCCACATTAGCTGTTATTAAAACAAAATATCGCGCACGGTTAATAGTGGAAGACGAAATAAGAGGCTCTTTCTTCATATAAACCGCGATTTAACGAATTATGTGCGAAGAAACAAGCCCATACTTCACATTAAAATTGATTTTTATTACATTTTTAATTTGTATTACATATTTAATATTAATATAATTTATTTTTATATGATTTTCGGGATTTATGTTGTGAAAATAAATATTTAGTAATTAGATAAACTATTTACATTACATATTTTTGTTACTTTTGTGATTATTATTTCAATAAAGAAATTATTTACAAATTGTTTATAAATTTCCCAAATAGGGGGGGGGGGGCAGAGACGGGATTTTTTCTAACGGGGTCGTTGGAAAAAACAAAGTTTGGAAACCGCTGCTGTATAGTGTTAAATACACCAATTTTTGTGAAACTTACCGAGTGTTTTTATTTAATCATATCTATTTATTTTTTATATATATATATATTTTTTTAGAGTGATGGGCGAACCCTTTCTGGAGGTGGATGCTATTCGTCACGGTGTTACAGATCCATCTCGCTATTCGGATAGCGCTGTATCCAGGGATACTTCGATAGCAAAACGTTTCACAGTAGCTTTTGTTTGTGAAGAACTCGGTTGGAAGATCTATGTCAACGGAGAAGAATTCCATTTCTTCTATCACCGTTGGTCACCATCACACGCTCGCAAGATCCAGTTATACGGCAACAGTAAAAGTGATGGAGGATGGAAATTAATGAAACTCACCTGGAAACACTAAGAAAAGAAAATAAATGAAAATTTGATTTTAAGTACAACATATTTAATTCTTTTTAACTTATTTAATCGCTATTATATTGTTCTAAATATTTATTTTATTGTTTTAATGTGAATTTGGATTATTATATTTATTTATTTTATTGTATGTAAAAATTAACACTATTTAAATCATTCTTTTATATAAATTAATAAAAACTATTTTATCTATTTTGCATACTACAAATTGTGTTCAATTTTCCTTTACTATTCACTATTAACATAACAAGGTGCAACTGCCAAAGTGTTGCAAGTAGAGAGTCGAACCAGAACCGAAACGAAAATCGAAAACCGAAATTAACAAAACCGGAACCGGAACGTAAAATTGCTTAATTTGAAAACCGAAACCGGAACGAACGGTTAATTTTGGTTCATTTTTTTTTTCATTACATTAATTCGTTAATCGGTTTCTTACTAGGGATGGGAAAAAAACATCGATGTATCGAAAACATCGATGTTTGTTTTAAAAACATCGATGTTTTTACCATCGATGGTCAGCTGGCGATAGTATCGATAAAACATCGATGTCTACTACCGATGTCGATGAAACTTTGAAATTCAGAAACTACCGCTGGAATCTTAAAAATTTAATTTTTATTAAAATTAGTACACAAAATATAAGCGCCATCGATTGTGATATAACAATACTAATAGTGTTAGTTTTTATTCTTCTTAGCAGTTAGCAGAATACGAAAAAATAATAAGAAACTTCTAATTTTTGCAAACAATGCGAACGACCAACGACACCAACACACTTTTTCTTTTTGAGTCTTGTTGACACTTTCCCAGTTGTTATTCCTCCAATCTCTGGATTTTTGTAAGTTGTCATTAGATATTTTTTTATATATTGAAGTTGGCTTTTCCTGAACAAAATGATCAAAAGCTTCAATTAATTGGTAAAAGTAACTAGAATCGAAAATCTAGTACCGCCTAAACCAACGGAACAGACTTTCTTTCAACTTAAAAAAGTATAAAAATAATTGTGTATGACAGTGTTATTTTCCTTTGGTTTAGGCGGAACTACATTTTCAATTCTAGTTACTTTGACCGATTGATTGAAGCTTTTGATCATTTTGTTCAGGAAAAGTCAACTTCAATATATAAAAAAATATCTAATGATAAATTACAAAAATGAAAATAGCGGTTAGTTCCGCCTAATCGTTTGGAATAGACTGTAGGTACAAATTAGGATTATTATATTGGGTATAATAATGTTAATGTGAAATTAATTACTATTAAAAAGGAATATTTCTATTTCAAAATCTAATAAATGCTTTTTGTGTATTATGTGTTACTTTTTTCGTATTTTATCTTTACATTATTAAATAAAACCTACATAATATAAATAAATAGTTTTTTTTTAATATTAATAAAACATCGATGTTTCCGATACATCGATGTTTTTTCTTCGATGTTTTTTCAACATCGATAGTAAGCGCCGATGTTAACATCGATGTTAAACATCGATGTTTTGCCTTCTATGTACAACCCTATTTCTTACTACTAAAACAGTGGCAGAACTACAAATTTTGGGCCCCCCTCGCAAAAAAATTAGATCGGTCCCCCAACCTTATGTGATTAAACCTTGGATTCTTCTTACACAAAGAATCATTTTACTTTATAATACATACTCTGAGGCCTAGCTTAACACAAAAATTCATTTAAAATAATTAGCTTTTTGTTATTGTTTTTTTGGAATAATTTTATTTTTGACGACATCCTGGGACCCATTAAAATTCAATCACTTTATTTAAATTCAATTTACATGTTACAAATGTAATTAAACTTACACTTTATTTAAACTAAAATGAACTATAAACATTTTCACTACCAAATAATTATTTCATTGCTGATCATAATATGATCCAGATATCTTCCTCAAATTATCGTGAAAATGACCTATCAATTTTGGATAAGATAAAATTAAAATGGCCAAATGCACACCATATATATACTGACGGATCAAAATCAACCAATGGCGTAGGTTGCGCTGTTTTAGATCCACAGCGCAATTTTAGCCTAAAATTTAAACTCCCAGATAATATGTTTATCTACAATGCGGAAATGGTGGCAATAAAGTTGAGTTTAGAATACTTAGGCCCAGTTGCACAGTTACCACTTAAGTGTGAGTTTAGCTAAACCTTAAGCTTCAGCTTAAACCAAATTCTTAAGCGCCAGATGTTGCACAGTCAAAAATATAAAAATACTTAGCTAAGCCAACTGATGTGATAAATTCACAAAGTTGGTATTGTGGAAAATAAATATTTGGCGGGGAAATTTTGAAATTCAATATAAACATAACTGTCAATGTTATTTGTCAATGTCACTTGTCTAGTAGTTTATTATACAAATAATGCAAATTTTACCAGCAATGGAAAATACGGTAAACGAAACGTAAAAATAAATGTTCGACGAACTTATTAAATGAATTGGTCTTCTATAAAATTTAATTAAAAAATATAAATACAATATATTATTGTGTGTATTATCTGTCTCATTTTGTAATACGAAACTAACAGGGAAACTTCATTTTTTATGTTGTATATTTAAAATATCATCTTAGGGTGGTAATTCTGAAGTAACACCTTTCAAAATATTTGACAATTCATAATTGACATTAAATTATATGTCAACTTACTAACACAAAATTGTATAAAACACAAATTGACAAGTATTTGAAATATATTTTATACAACCAGAACACAAATTATGAATAAGCGAAATAAGATGAAATAAATATTTGTATATAATTCAAAATATTAGACATGTCAATCACAAATTTGACATGTCAATTTGGTATCTGACATGTAGTTTTTGAGTGACTATAACCTCAGTATAATGAAACTTCATCAAAAATGTAAAAGCCAGATTTACAAGTTTACATGGTTTCAAAAAAGTCTATTTACACCACAACAGTCACCAAAGTAACCAGATTTAGTTTCGTATTACAAATTGAGACAGATTATAAAAAATTAAATGTTGTGGAAGAAAAAAAAATCTCCTTGGACGAACATACATGATGAATTTAACAATGTAATCGGTCACTCTTACAGAGAAGCAGAATATTAAAATATATATATATAAAAGAAAACTAAAACATGTTCAAGAAAAAAAAAAAAAAAAAAGAAAAATGCCGACAATAAGTATTCACTTGAAAGTGACTGGAGGTGGTTCAGTGGCAGAATGCTCAGAGAAAGAGTTAGAATAAATAAATTTTAAATTACCGGCAGGTCATAGACAAGATATTTACATTTATAAAGAATTTTATTATTTATACATTATAAATTAGAAAAATAAACATTTATTATTGTTCCTAACTCGAATGTTGTCATTATATTTTCTGTTTTGATTTATTACTGTGTTAGGTATATTGTTTATAAAATTAACATCTGTTTCTAGATCTGGATTAAGATTGCTCAATCAATTGCTCCCAGAACTCGAGAAAACCGTGCGATATAGCAAAAGTCTTGGCGTACATTACACTGTTCCATTAGGCATTTTAATATATTGATGACGCAAGGTACAAATTGCGATATTTCTCGATATTTTTCCTATATCTTTTGAAGCTGTAGATTTATGGCAACCAGTAAACTCCCTTACCACTAACATACTTCCAATAATATAATATCGTAGGATTTGTATTGAAGTGAATGCGTGGTTCCTGTAAATATTATTTCATAAAATATTAGGTATTTGTGTACCAAGGCACTAACTTACCTATTAGTAGGATGGTTAATTAAATGTTTAATATGATATAATATTGAATTACAACTTTATTTACTTAATATTACTATTTACTCGAAAGTTATTGTAAAATTTTTCATCATCCCATTGATTAATATAATCATACCGGTGCCTATAGACGGGTATGCGGCGAAATATATTAATATATAACATTTTCATTCAATCAAATTAATCTGATCAATTTTAATATGACACATAACCTGTCCTATTTGACAGTTTATTTTGGCTTAAACCAAACAAATCTACCGCTTAAGTATTTTCCTGTTTAAGCTTAAGTTTAAACCAAAAACTGAAACTGTGCAATAACTAAACCATAAACTAAAACTTAAGCCTAAATAAAAACTTAAGCGGTTACTGTGCAACTGGGCCTTAAAGAATCACTTTCATAATGAATTTATAATTTTTTCTGATTGCAAAAGCGTCCTCCAAAAATTGAGTTGCCCTGGATTTGAGAAAAATAACTATTCATTAATTTATGATGTTATTAAATGCCTTAACGATCTTACGATCAGCGGTAAAATTATAAAAATATGCTGGATTAAAGGCCATTCAGATTTTGAGTTCAACATCGAAGTCGATCTTCTAGCTAAAGAAGCAGATGTAAATGGCTCCCTCTTAAAAATTCCTCTAAACAGTAATGAGATTATGTCAATCTTCAAATCTTCCATATACAACCTATGGCAACAAGAATACATAGATTCTCTACATCAAAAAGGATCATTCTACGGTCAAATTCAACCTCTTCTTCCTAGAAAGCCTTGGTTTTCTTCTCACCAAAGCAGATTTTTTATATCCACTCTTAAGCTGCATTCAGCTTGTCCGATCATACCAATTGCACTCGCTTACTAACTATCTATAACGCACAGCGTGTTAATTTACTGAGCTCTGAATGCAGCTTTATCCGGCTTAGATTTAATCACAACTTCTCTCCATATCACCTGCATAGAATTAACATGGTTTTGTCTCCTTTCTGTCCGTGTGATAATTTGTCTGTCAGTGATTCGAACCATTTATTGTTTGAATGCCCAATTCATTTTCGTAATCGTAACTTATTCATACAAAATTTAGTTAAAAAAAATATCCTTACCGACCAATATTCAAACGCTTCTTGCTACTAATTCTCTAGACATTTATGAAATTATTTATAACTATATTAAAGCAGAAAATATCAAATTACAAGGTGTCTCAAAAGAAATTTTATATTTAGTGGATCGATTAAAAAAAAAGTAAGCCGTATATAGACAAAATGTTTATTAATTATTAAAATACACTTTTTGGGGATTTATTTCTTAAAAATAATATCGTCTAAATGTAGACCCTCGCGTTCTCGGCACTCATTTAATCGAACAGTAAAATTACTTATGACGTCTCGGCAGGTGGACTCAGGGATGGCTGCCATTTCGTGACGGATATTTTCTTTCAAATGCGCCAGTGAAGTCGATTTATTGGCGTAAACTTTAGATTTAAGATAACCCCATAGGAAAAAGTCCATAGGGGTTAAATCTGGACTGCGTGGAGGCCAATTTATGTCACCTCACCGGGAGATCAATTTGCCTGAGAAAATTTCACGAACACGTGGCTGAGACATATTGGGCGTGTGTGAAGTTGCTCCATCCTGTTGGAACCATGTTCTTTGGTTATAGCCAGGAAAGTTTTGCAGTTCAGGTACCAAGAAGTTGTCTAACATCTCCACATAACGCTCTGAATTCACTGTAACTGCACGCCCCCTTTCGTCTTCAAAAAAGTAAGGGCCGATAATTCCTCGCGCCGACATCGCAGCCCATACGGTCACTTTAGGCGAATGTAGGGGTTTCTGATGTTTGCGTTTCGGATTCGTTGTACTCCAGTAGCGGCAGTTCTGCTTATTTACGTGGCCATTAAGATGAAAATGAGCTTCATCCGAAAACAAAATGTTGATAAACGTTGAAAATCGCTCAATCACCTGATTTACGAAATTAAGCCTCTGACTGGCATCTTGGGGCTTTAATTCTTGCACGAATTGAATTTTGTAGGGGTGCAGCTTTAGGTCTTTGTGCATAATGCGATGTAATGATGATCTATGCACATTTAAAGCACTTGCGGGCTTCCGAATTGAAAGGTTCGGGTCGTCACGAACAGACTGATTAACATTCTCCACGTTTTCTACCGTTCTTGATGACCTAGGTCGCCCGGATTTTGATTTATCCAGCGTTGTACCAGTCTCTTCAAACTTTTTAACCCAATGTCGAATGAGAGGAATGCTTGGCGCATCATTTAAGTGGCGAAAACCTCGAATACTGCAGAATTTTCTACGCGCTACAGTCGCCGAATCACCGTTTTTGTAAAACTCTCGCATAAAGCGCGGTCTGCTCCCGAGAAACGCTCCATAGCGATTGAATTCCCAAGAGCCAGGCTACCGATTGACATAACCCCCGCGCCCCTCGGATACGTTGCGTTCACGCAGTAAGCTAAATAAATATAAAATTTCTTTTGAGACACCTTGTATAAATGTAATTTTAAAAATATTGTAATCTCTGTATTTATACATGGCTAATAGCCAAATCAGCTAAAGCCAACAAATATAAGGAAAAAAAAAACTATAAACATTTATTACATGTTTATTGATGTTTATCGCACCGTGGATCAAGAGGCTTCCCATCTTTTGTTGTAGCAATAGATGTAATATTGCATTTCGCCGAACAGCCATCAATGGTTTTGATTTATTGTCTACTATGTATGTCAAACAATTTTCTGAAGCCATATTTTCCTTATTGAAGTTATAACGCGTGTCACTTTGAATTGCAAGCATTTTGATATGATATTACATGTCAATATCTCAAAAAGCAAACAGTTACAAGATTTTCAATTACATCAGAAAGATCACTAATATAGAATAATATCAGGTCGTCAAGGATGAAATTTGTAGTTAATAGTATTGCCAACTTTAACAGCTTATTATTTGACATTGGCTTAATATTTTACCCTTCTGTTATTTTTGTTGGAAAGTTACACATCTCGCCTGTTAAAAAAATATGAAAAACTTTTTTTTAAATTAATTTTGTTCGGAAACGGTCGGAAATTTGCGCGTGGAATTACGGAATCGCAGACCGCGCAAAACATTAATAGTGTATTAGGCTCTAGTGTTACTACGCAGCAGACAATATCAAATTGGTTGGCCAAATTAAGTACAGGTAAGTAACTTAAAAACAAAAAAAAAAACATATTGAAACTGGCTCATCGATCACAGCAGAAATATACTGCAACCAACTGGACGAAATGATGCAAAAACTTAAAGAAAACCTGCCTAGATTGGTCAACAGATCGATGCTAAACCACACACTGCACAAATGACTGTGGCAAAACTACAGGAATTGGAGTTGGAACTTCTTCATCATCCTCCATACTCACCAGACGTAGCCACCACTGACTACCACTTCTTCCGCGATTTGGACAACCTTTTAATAGAAAAACAGTTTAATTCAGACAATGCTGTAAAACTGGCCTTCCAGGAATTCATTGACTCTCGTCCGGCAGGGTTTTTTACCACCGGCCTGAACAACCTGGGGCAGGTTGTTCAGGTTGTTTAAGGGGCTTAAATGGCAAAAGTGTGTAGACAATATGAGTGCATACTTTGATGAATAAAATAATTCCTTATATTTGTATGTTAACCAACTTTGCCTTTTTTACAAATTTCATCCGTGACGACCTAATAGTAATAATAGCCTTTAACTCTCTCTTTACATAATTTGGCAATAAAATTTAACAAAAATAAAGAGGCGTAACAGGAGAAGCTTGCCCGGGAGGCGAATTTATCTCAGTCCGGCCCTAGGCAGTTGTAGTAGTTTGTAATTTAAATAATGTGAAATGTCGCCAAATGACTTGTAATGGTTGGTTTATATAAGGAACAAGAATAAGGAATAGGAAATAAGAATAGTACACAAGATGTTAAAACATGGCTGCGCCGTATATCGGTTTATGTAGGAATGAAATTTAACTTAAACATAAGAATAGTTGGTAACATTCAACATTTTATTCTTATTTCAAGAATAAGACACGATAAGCTTGCGCACAGCAATCAAAATGTCTGCCGTAATAAAGTTTGTTCAACAGATGTTTTTCAGTTGTGATCAGAGGGTTGTAAACAACAATAAAATGTTTTTATTATTTTTATTTATTCTTCTTGTAAGTTTTAAGAACCTGTCAAGTGACAAACGTTAAACACAGGCCAACGCAAGTACGCAGGGGCAGCGACGAAATGTTATGTCCTATATTTATTTATTTATTTATTTATTTATTTATTTATTTATTTATTTATTTATTTATTTATTTATTTATTTATTTATTTATTTATTTATTTATTTATTTATTTATTGGGTGGTCAACAGAACTATTCCATTCCTAGAGACCCCCACTAATTACATATATTATTTTAACATGTTACATATTACAACATAAGATACAAAAATATTTTTAAAAGTTTGTGTTTAATTTTTTTACAATTTTTCAAATTTACAATTTCGGTACAAAAAAGAAAAGAAACAATGAAGTATAAAAGTGAGTAAATTACTCCATTCCTGTTAGTGTATCATTAACTATGATTTTAAAATTTGAAAACGACAAGAAGTAAATATCACAATTGTTAAATAATTTATTAAACGTATGCATTGTTCTGTTTAAAGGAGAATTTTGACCTAAGTTTGAACAAATTTTATTATTATAAAAAGTATTAGTTTTTCTTGTTTGAACGATTGGCGTATTGAAATTAATTAGACTCAGAATGTCAGTTGAGTCTATCATATTATTTACTATTTTATATATAAAATTCATATCCAATTTGATTCTACGGTGTTCTAGGGTGCAAAGGTTAAATTTGGCCAGGCGATTATTATAAGAGGGCAACGGATCATATCTATAAAATTTAAAAAAAATGTATTTTGTGAAACGGTGTTGAATTGATTCTAGTTTATTAATGTGTGTATTATATTGTGGATTCCAAATGACACTGTTGTACTCTTGCCGGCTGCAAACTAGAGATTTAAATAGCATTTTAAGTGAATTTTGTGATTTGAAATGTTTACAAGAACGCATTATGAAGCCAAGTTGTTTATATGCTGATTTGGTAATTTTATCCACATGGTGATCGAATTTTAACTTGTTGTCGAAATAAATCCCTAGGTCTTTAACAACACTGATTTCAAGCAGTGACGTGCCTCCTATTTCATATACATATTTTATAGGAAAAAGTTTACGTGTGAATGTTATACTATTGCATTTGTTTATATTTAAAAAAAGTTTATTAACCTTACAGTAATTATTTAAAGTTTGTAAATCATTATTCAAGTTAATGCAATCTTGTAAGCAAGTGATGACTTTGTAAATTTTTAAATCATCTGCATATAACAAAAATTTTGATTTTAAATATTTACAAATATCGTTAATGAAAACTATGAAAAGAATAGGGCCCAGATGGGAACCCTGGGGAACACCTGAGGTCACTTGAACATAATTTGAAATACAACCATTTATCGCCACTGCTTGTAGCCTATTGGTTACATAACTTGCAATCCATCGCAATAGATTTCCATGAATTCCAGCTTGCGACAGTTTAATAATCAATAGATCGTGATTAACTTTGTCAAATGCTTTTTTGAAATCTGTGTATATAACATCAATTTGACCAGAATTATCTAAAGAATTATTTACATGCTCAGTGAATAAAAGTAAATTTGTCAGTGTAGATCGTTTCCTACAGAAACCGTGTTGTTCAGGAATAATAACTGATTTTAAATTATATGATAAAAAATCTGTAACAACACTTTCAAATACTTTTGCAAATATGTTTAACTTGGATATTGGGCGATAATTAGCGACGTCATTCAAAGGGCCGTTTTTGTGTATTAGAGTGATAATTGCCATTTTCCATTGATCAGGAAAGATTCCACTTTTCAAAGATTTAAAGATTTATTGAAGATAATAAACATAATAATAATAAATATAAACGGTTTAATATTTTTTATTCTTGTGTATTATTCTTATTTCCTATTCCTTATTTTTGTTCCGTATATAAACCAACCATTACACCTTTAGAGATACGAGTGTGTGAGAAGAGCTCGATTTGTATTACTTCTGTATATGCGTAGCAACGTGACTACAGAAGATACTGTTAAGGTTCAACACATTATATAAAAGCAGTTCAGAAAGGTTGAGATAAAATGAAAATATAGAAATTTCTTCATATCCCTTTCATTTTCATACAAAATTTTCACTCAAGAGGCAGACAGATCGAATATTCAGACCATCTGATAACTCTCTTATCCCTCTTATGTCGAGGGTGACAAAAATCCCAAAGATATTTTCCAGTGCGTATGAAAGTAAACATATAGAGTTGTTCAATTTGAACAACCGTTGCACGTCATAATTTTATAAATATCTTTAATTAATTTTTCTAATATTTTAGTAATCTACGTTATATGACCCTGTATGCAAAGCTGGACTTCTTCATAAAAGGGTTCGGGTGCAGGTAATACCATGAGTTCAAAAAGAAATTACATAAGGGTTGACTATGGAAAAATAAAGTAATGTCTACTCCAAGCTTTATATAATAATAAATAACTTATGAGAATATAGTCGGATTGCTGATAGGTGACTGTTACATGTATGTATCAAGAAGAATAAACAACAAATTTTAATCCAAAATTTACTTATGAGTATAAATTTTTCCTTATTTATAATAATTACCTTAAAATTAATAATTTTGTTTGTTTGAGTACTGCTGTAAATTTATTTTCGCGTTCTAATTAGTAAAGATATCTGCGAATCATGCCATTTCTTTCTAATGCTTTGTTTTTTATTCAAATAATTTTGAAGGTTACCCAGCAAACATTTTTATACGGGCCAGTACTGGTAAAGCACATACTCCCCGGCATTGAAAGTAATGGGCCAGTACCCCGGTGTCCCCGTGGCCGTTACTGGCCCATTGATGTATCAGTTGCCGGCCCAGCAACGGTAAAGTGCAAAATAATAGCATTAGTTGCAAGATTTATTTCTGATGGTTTTAAGTAAAAAGTATGAGTGAAGAAGAGTGCTTATAAAATGCTGGTAAAGTACTTCGTATAGGCGGAATGCGAAATACAAATGTGAAGTACATTATTAATACTGGCGTTGCACTTACTTTTGGTGCCAGTAATTTACCAGCATAAAAGCAGTTTGCCGGCATTCGGCCGTTAGTTGAATGTTTGCTGGGTAGTTGTCAACTTGTGTCACTATACGTTACTATGGGTATGCAAATAATTATAATAATATAGACAGAGAAAGCATATAGTACTGAATATCGATACTTGTAGCAACGAACAGTCACTTATCAGCAATCCGACTATAACAACAGTGATGACAGTTAATTACTTCTAAAGCTTGCAGTAGACATTATTTTATTTTTCCATAGCCAACCTTTATGTAATTTGAACTTTTTGAACTCATGGTATTATACAGCAAAAAAATAAATAAATAAATAAATAAATAAAAAAATCGACGATAAAAATTTCCTAACATCTTTTCGCGAAAATAATAATAATAATTATTATTATTATTAATGGAAATACTGGGATTGATGGAACTGTCCATAATTAAAACAATTTTTTAACTTTACTAATAGCCGACCAGCGTAGCGTAGTGCTAACTAAGTGGTTTCCAAGGTTTCGGGATTGAATCCCGTTCAGGCATGGAATTTTAATTGTTCTGTCCAAATGCATTAGAAGCAAATGTCATTAAAAAAATCAGCTGTGGCCACCACAGGACCGACCGCCATCATGAAGTACTTGTATAAAATACATTCTAGCAGCAGAGTAGAAATAACTTGGCCTAATATTTTCTAACAGAGATATTATTTATCATGACCATGGAAACGTTACATATAAGTATGAAAAAATGGAGCAACAGCAATTTCAAGTAGATTGTAAACAATAAAGGCTTACATTCTATGTAATTATGTAATACAGATGTTGCCCCCCACATGTTTACAGATGTTTTCATATACTTACATAACAATGTAAAATTTTTGACTGTTATGGTTGGTTTATATACGGAACAAGAATAAGGAATAGGAAATAAGAATAGTACACAAGAATAAAAAATATTAAACCGTTTATATAGGACATAACATTTCGTCGCTGCGCCTGCGTACTTGCGTTGGCCTGTGTTTAACGTTTGTCACTTGACAGGTTCTTAAAACTTACAAGAAGAATAAATAAAAATAATAAAAACATTTTATTGTTGTTTACAACCCTCTGATCACAACTGAAAAACATCTGTTGAACAAACTTTATTACGGCAGACATTTTGATTGCTGTGCGCAGGCTTATCGTGTCTTATTCTTGAAATAAGAATAGAAGTTGAATGTTACCAACTATTCTTATGTTTAAGTTAAATTTCATTCCTACATAAACCGATATACGGCGCAGCCATGTTTTAACATCTTGTGTACTATTCTTATTTCCTATTCCTTATTCTTGTTCCGTATATAAACCAAGCATTAATAGCACGTCCACCTAGTTTGCTTTTTGTCTCCATGATTTTAAATATTTAATATATTTTGAATCTTGCACTTATGAACTTGACTGTAATAGCGTGTGTAGGAAATAATGCAATTCGCCAAAATTATAATCCCCACTACAAATTTCACGCGCATCTTTCACGCCCGGCCACGAAATATCTGGCGGACAGTACATTCGCCAACACTACATTTAGAGTATCATCTGTTTAACTTATTTAATACCAGGTACTGACTGTTTTCGTGCTTTCGTTGTATTGATGAAATTTTGTATTGACGTGTAATGGTTTCTCTGATAGATGACCTACATCTAAAAGTGACGAAAAAAGATACTTCAGTATTTTTATCATTTGCTCGACACTTTTTTGCTCTTCTCGCCAATCGTTAAAGTTGCGAATAAACAGAAAGAGTCGAAAGAAATAACAGGCAAGAAAATTTCTTGAAATGAGCTAATTTTTCACATTTCTTACAATAAGCTGATTAAAAAATTAAATAAATATTAATTAGAGATATAATACAACGTTCTTGAAATGCCAGTATTTGTCTGCGATGATGCTAATTTTGTTCTTTTAATTGAAAATCATATTAGAGTTAGGAAAAAATTAACAAGGGTTTGTTATTTTTTCCCCTTTTCTAACATGGAATATTTATTAAAACACTTGAATTAAAATGAGAAATTTACAAATTTAATATTTTTGTTTTAATATAAATTTTGAAATTCATACGTAATCAAACAGAATTACTATTTTAAATAAATTTAGTTGTCCCAAAAATATCCTTACCTACTAATATTCAAACGCTTCTTGCTATTATTATATCTGTCTCATTTTGTAATTCGTAACTAGCAGATCTGGTTACTTTGGTGATTGTTGTGGTGTGAATAGACTTTTATGGAACCATGTGAACTTTTAAATCTGGCTTTTAATTTTTTGGTTTAGTTCATTATAACGGGTGTTTTTTTTAGAGGTATAGAACTTTAAGTTGGCATTACTGTTCAAGATGGCGACCGATTTAACAGCTGTCAAGTGATTTATTCTCAGTTTGGTTTGGCAATTCATCATGAATAGACTCACGCCTGAACAACGCTTGCAAATAGTGCAATTTTATTTCGAAAATAATGGTTCTGTGCGGAATACGTATCGCGCACTACGTCCATTTTATCGTCGACAAAATCGTCCATTAGAGCAGTTAATTCGATTAACCATGGAACGTTTTCGCACCACGTTTAATCTTATTGATAACTCGCATCCCCAGAGACGCCGTACGGTGCGTACAGAAGAAGCTATTGGTACTGTAGAGCGTAGCATTGAGGAAGACCCGAATGAGTCCATCCGCCATCGAGCACAGGAATTGGATTCCACCATCCTGCCATCCACTTTATGGAAGATTTTGCGGAAGGATCTTGGTTTGCGTGCTTACAAAATCCAACTCGTGCAAGAATTGAAGCCAAACGATCATCAAGCAAGGCGTAGATTCGTCGAATGGGCCCAAAACGAGATTGCCGTTGTTCCCGATTTTCATAAGCGAATTTTGTTTAGCGATGAAGCGCACTTCTGGTTGAATGGCTACGTCAACAAACAAAACTGCCGCATTTGGAGTGAAGCTAATCCTCAAGTGTATGTCAAAACACCGTTACATCCAGAAAAACTGACTGTTTGGTGCGCTTTATGGGCTGGTGGAATCATTGGTCCGTACTTCTTCAAAAAAGATGATGGCCAGAACGTTACAGTCAATGGTGATCGGTATAGAGCCATGATTACTAACTTTTTCATTCCTGAATTGAACAGCCATGATGTCCAGGAGCTGTGGTTCCAACAAGACGGCGCAACATGTCACACAGCTCGTGCCACAATCGATTTATTGAAAGACACGTTTGGTGACCGCCTAATTTCACGTTTTGGACCTGTGAATTGGCCTCCAAGATCTTGTGATTTAACACCGCTGGACTACTTTCTGTGGGGCTATGTAAAGTCATTGGTCTATGCGGATAAGCCACAAACGCTTGACCATTTGGAAGGCAACATTCGCCGTGTTATTGCCGATATACGGCCACAAATGTTGGAAAAAGTCATCGAAAATTGGACGTCCAGATTGGACTACATCCGAGCCAGCCGTGGCGGTCATATGCCAGAAATCATATTTAAAATGTAATGCCACAAGATTATCTTTCGAATAAAAAAAAATTCATGTCAATCGAATAATCCATCGTTGTTTTATTGCAATTTAAAGTTCTATACCTAAAAAAACACCCTTTATTAAGGTTATATTCACTCAAAAACTACATATGTCAAATACCAAACATGTCAAAATTGCAATCGACATGTCAAATATTTTGAAAGGTGTCTTAAGCAACAGAAAAATTGAAGTATCTCTCTTAGTTACGTATTACAAAATGAGACATATTATACTAACTCTCTTGATAAGGGTGGTTTCTTTGGTTTAGGCGGAACTAGATTTTCAAATCTAGTTCAAGACACCTTGTTGGCCTCCGCGGAGGGTCGCCGGAAAGAGGGGGTAGTCAGACCATGCGCTAGAATAACATTGAAGCCGAGCCAGCTGTATATTGGCCTGTTAGTTTGAGTTAAGCTTGTATATAGTGAGCGTCGTGTATTATAGTGTGTTTTTTTACTGTATCGTGTCATGTGTGTGTGTGTTGTTTTGTATCACTATTAGAAATGAACAGTATCAGTAACCTTTTGAAAAAAACATTTTCTTCGTATTCCCTCAAGGAAAAACAACTGGGAAGACCGCTACCGGATTTGGACATTTGAAAAACTGCCTGAAAATAATGTTTCTGCCTCTGCTTTTAAAACACGGATAAGAAAATTTAATAAAAACATAAAACAAGCTGTTTTTTTTCCTTGCGTTTTATTTGGGGATGAATTAGCATGGACGAAAAACAGTATTACGGATTTAGTTCACATCTAAGATTTTGGTTAATCACTTCCATTTAATTTAAGTATCCATATTTAGGTAGATAAGTACCCGCGATAAGTACTTAATGCATTTTTCATTTTTAAATGATTTATCAATTTGTCTACATTAAAATTTTTGTGTTTTTACTTGCCCGACCTTAATATATAAGGGGCAAGTATTGTAATCGCGAAAATTTTCGATGTCGAGATTTTGACTGATGACCAAGTTTCATGGTCCAGGGAATCCAAAAAACCTATTTTCGAAGTGCCGTCCGTATGTGTGTGTGTGTGTATACACGATAACTCAAAAAAGGTTTAACTTAAATAGTTCGTTCTGGTACTAAAAAATTCTCCTAATAATTGGGAAGAACCCTATTGTTTTTTATTAAAATCCGAAACCAGAAACGGAAGTTATTAAACTTTAAAATTTTTAAAAATTCGTAACTAGTAAACCAAGCCTTGGACAAAAAATTGTATACGACATAATTTGATGTATTTTTGAAGATTTACCTAAATATTCTTTTAAATTAAAAAAAAATGTATTTTTTTTATGGGAGGGCAAGTCTAGCGGAGGTCTCCCTTCGCCACTGGTTTAAATTGGTAATAAACGAGATAATTAATTACTGCAAGCTGAGCTGATTCAAAACTTTGTAAAATTGGTAAAATGGGAGGTTTGGCCCGAGATTGGCCCTACCACTCAATACAGTCACGAGCCGCCACTGCTTCAAGATAGAACATAATCGTAAAATTAAGGAAACAAATATGACATGTATTTTAAATCTGCAAAAAAATCCAAAGCAAACCATTGTCAGATGGCAGCATAATATATGACGTCACACTAATATGGTCTATTAAAATATCCTATTAGATAAATCATAATTTGCTTCCAATTTTGATGTATAGGTTGTTACTAATTTTATTTCAGATTGTCATTGTTTTTTAAGATTTTTGTGGGAAATCTACTGTTGTGCTTTTTCTTAGTGGTCATTTTATACTTTGAAACAATAAATCAATTCTAGAAAACAATTTGAGAAACTCTGGTAAACTTTAACCGTCCGTACATATCTACAATTAGGTTATGATTGCGGTTTCTCTCTCCAGTGCTGAAAGACTCAAATTATGAGGAGTAGATGTTCCGGTCGACCAAGTGCTCCAATAAGTTCAGCTTGATTACACACATTGTCAGTATTGTAGCTTTTGTTTTTTTGAACAGACGCTCGCTTCTGGTTTCAAGTTTCGTTTTGGTTTTACGAGGTTGGTACCTGCACACAATTCAGTGCAATCCATCTTCTAGTTTTTGTTATTTTTTAGTTTAACAAACTGAAGTGTACAGTGGAAATTGTGTTGCTAAGTTACACAATGTCAAATTTATCTATTCGTTCTATGATGTTGTTTTAAATTTCGGACTTGAATACAAAGTGACCATGTTTAGAAATGCCAAGGAAAATATGTGACTTAAAACGAAGTTCTAGAATACAGCTCGAATTGAACCAATCAGAGGGACTGGTATAGAATGAAGCAATAACAAAATTTGAATGTGTCGATCTGAAAGTGAGAAAAATTCATCGAATTTTATTTGGGTCATGGGTTTTTTTTCATACAAAGTAACAAGTAGTGACGGAACTTGAAATATCCCAAAGGACTCCTTGAAAATCCTTTATAAACAGAATAGGGATAAGCCGGCGCGCACCCATGGATACTCACGGTTGGTCTCACACTGAAATCCAAGCCCTGGTCATGCATATGAGTTACCTTGAATATTATTTTTAATTTCTACCGCAAAGACAGCTGCCAGTAAAGTTAAAGCCTGGAACAGAATGCACAGCGCGCTACGCCGTCAGCGCGCCGTCATTTGCGACGGCGTTGCGTTAGCACCGTTGAGAATTTTCGCCTGCACACAATGCAATAATTTTTAACGCCGTCAAAGAGTCACGTGACAACCTATATCTGTGTTTATACGTGCGCTTTCTTTTATTAAAAGTATAATGGATGATGAAGACTTGTATGTGATGTTATTTATGTTGTATGCAAGTTATTTATACATACAAACACTTTACCAATCAGTAAAAACTGAGGTTAGATGTTCTGCGTCAACGTTCAACGGCGTCAAAAGTTGGAAGTTGACGAACATTCAGTATCAACGGCGTTCGAACGCCGTAGGACGTTGTTCATTCTGTGCACTTGCGTAGTACAGCCTTGCTTTTAACTTTGCGTTGACAGTTTGCGCCGTCCAACGGCGTCAACGCGCCGTAAAATTTGTTGCATTCTGTTTCCCACTTTAGGATACGGTTACATTGTAGCCATACGTGCGGTAACGAGCGTTTACCTTTTCAATACACACGTGTGACTTGCATGCGGTCTCATTCAAATTAAACTATTTTATTTAAAATATCTCAGTTATTATCAGGGCCGTGCGGTGATATTTTAGCGCCTGGAGCAGAAATTCTTACAAGACGCCTTTATACTGAGGTGACAAATTATTAAGGCTGCCAATTTATTACGAATAATTTGCCGGTTTTATTGCATTTATACCGCCTCGCCTAACAGTATTTTTCTTATCTATAGAAGTGAATAGTTACTTATGCCAGAGTAGGGAGCAGAGATCTCGTCGAAGGTTGGCTCCCGCACGAATTAAAATTGCTTTCAGGAACAGGTGCTCATATTTATTTTATAAATAACTTGAATACACCTCGCTGCCGAGCTGTTTCTGAATATGGGACATGCGGGACAATAAATAGGTTTCTGGGACGATTTTAGGTACCGATATTAGAGCGGGACATTGATCGGTAATCCAAAAATAAAATGTAGAGTAATATTTATAAACAAAGATAAATAAAAACCTAATTATAAAGATGCAACAAGCAAATAATAAATATTTTATTATTAAAATATTATAAAAATAAACAAATGTGAAATACCTCGTGGTCTAGGCGCCTGGATCGATCGCTCCATTGCTATGGTTATTATTAACTTATTCATCAAAAACATATAAAACAACGTTACTTAGGCCCGGTATTTCCACCTTACTGTTATCTATAAGAATAACTATCACTGGGATAATATTATCCATTTGATAGTAGCTAGGATAAATTGCTTTCTGTATTTCCAACTCTAGTTATCCCGTAGATAGCTATTCTGATTGATAATAATATTTTCGAATGTTTTTACTTGCCCGACCTTAATATATAAGGGGCAAGTATTGTAATCGCGAAAATTTTCGATGTCGAGATTTTGACGGATGACCACGTTTCATGGTCCAGGGAATCCAAAAAACCTATTTTCGAAGTGCCGTCCGTATGTGTGTGTGTGTGTGTGTGTGTGTCTGTCTGTCTGTCTGTGTGTATACACGATAACTCAAAAACGGTTTAACTTAAAGAGTTCGTTCTGGTACTAAAAAATTCTCCTATTAAATAGGAAGAACCCTATTGTTTTTTTATGAAAATCGGTTGACTAGAAATGGGAGTTTACTTGTGTCGATTTTAATATTTTTGCGAATATTTAGCAACAGAAAAATATTTCGAAAAAATTTATTGAACAAAAGTTACTATAAATGCAATAACTAATAACTTTTATTTGAGACGTTTTTTGATAAAACGAAAAATTTTGAAAAATTTTTGTAAAATTATTTAAAATTTTTCCAAGTCTCAATTTTTTCATACTTATATGTAACGTTTCCATGGTCATGATAATTAATTCGTAACTACTAAAGCAAGCCTTGGACAAAAATTTGTATAGAATATATTTGATGTATTTTTGAAGATTTATCTAAATATTTAAATTTTTTTTTTTTTAGTTTACATTTTTTTAAATTTTTTTTTTTTTTTTATGGGAGGGCAAGTCTAGCGGAGGTTTCCTTTCGCCACTGGTTTTATGTTGGTATTAGTAGCGTTATCTTAAACAAAGAGAGACATATACGCAACTCGCACGAATAAAAGATAGATAGATACAACTGTCAAAATAAATGACAAAAGTCAAAATTTTGTACAGAAAAATGTGCGATAAACGCCCAAGAAGCGCAAATTTCAATATTTCCGAAACAAGGCAACTTGTAAATCTTGTGTTAAAATGTAAAAATGTTATAGAAAATAAAGCTACTGACGCTGTAAATCTAAAAGATAAACAAGGGGCCTGGGATAAAAAATTGTATTATGTTTAATGCATCCTGCATACAGAATAGAAATGCAAAAACACTGAAAATTAAATACGACCGTTTATTTCTCATCGCAATGGCTCATATGATTTGGTCTAACACGAACTATGTATGGACGTTCTAAATACTCTACAAATTCATCGTCTGCTTACGAATATTTTTTTACAATTATATTTTTTTACAATTCTGTGTAGGGTATCAAATGAAAGCCCTTGGTACGTGGATTAACGATCAAAATTTTATTTTTGCAAAATAAATTATTTTGAGGCGATTTTTGACAGAATTGTGCAAAAAAATTTTTGGCCCACGCCATGTAGCCCAGATGGTTTAAATTAAAAATCTGAAAAAAATGGCAGTAATGTACATTGGTGTGAACCGGAATAGTAGAACAGGAATTTTTGATCAGATTATGTTTTCGGAAAATAACGCATTTTTTGTGTTTTTAAGTAAAATATGTAATACAGTATGACAAATAAGTGTCGAGACACAAGCCTTATTTAAATAATTAGTAGCGCCATCTATGAATATAGACCGGCGTTTGATATTTGTGACCTTCTTCTTGCCGGTAACGTCAATTCCGCTTCAATTGGTTGATAAATAACAATGTTATGACAGTTCTAGCAAAACAAGTCTTTTGTCGATGTTGACATTCAAACATGGAACAAAGAGCATTTATTAAATTTCATGTTAATTTTCAAGTTTTGAAGCGTCTAATGGCCAGAATCCGTCGTATTCGACCCGAATATCGCGATCCAGAGGCATGGTGTCTGTTGCACGACGATGCACCGAGTCACACCTCGCTAATTGTTCGTCAATTTTTGGCTCGAAATCAAGTCTGTACGTTGAATCATCCACCGTATTCGCCAGACTTGGCCCCATGCGATTTCTCTCTATTCCCCAAATTGAAACTGAAGCTGAAGGGGCGTTTTTTTAATGACATTTCGACCATCAAAACAGCTACAACACGTGCACTAGAGGCAATTCCACAAAGTGAGCTAGAACAAGCATTTGAATCACTGTTAAATCGATGTAAAAAATGTATTGAATCCGGAGGAGTATATTTTGAATAAAAAATGTACAAATATCTAGATTTTTTGTTTATATCATTTTTCCCACGCCTAGTCTTGAAACTTATTTGTCGCACTGTGTATATTTAATCCGCTATTTAACATAGTAAACGAGTGATCCTGTATAGCACAGTGGTAGCATTGTCGCTTAGTGAGTTGAAATTACTGTAAGAAACTGTGTTCGCATCCCGTCAATTTTTATTTTTTCAGTTTTTTTTTGCATTTTTATTTTGTTTAAATTATTTTGTCAAAATTCTAGTTATATTTTGGTGAATATTGCATTTAATTTTTAAAATGTATCAGAGGGCGAGGCTTATGATTTAAGCAACCAATGGAAGCCATAGGCGCAAATTTCAAAATCTTAATGAAACTTGCTATATAAAAAAAATACTGCACATATTTAGAAACTTAAATAATGGTATTAGGCATTCGAATTAAAATTCATAAAAAAATATTTTAATCCATTACTTTGGATTTTGAGGTACTTGGGTATATGCGTCGTTCAAGTTTTCTTGTATTTGTTGTTATACCTCGAATTTCTTAACCTCTCACTTCTTTCTTGTCCTTGTATGTCCGTCATTGCCACATCTTGTCCTTCCGATCTCTTTCTTAATATTTTCTTAGGTAGATAAATAAATATTGTTTTGCAAATTAAAAAATCTTTTTGATCACATCTCATACATGGGTTTGTAATGATAATAATGAATGGAACGCAGCTCATCAAACATTCTAGACTAAATGTTAGTATCAAACTTATTTTATGAACTTCATAATTATTTTGGATAACTCTCTTGAGATTGCCTGCTCTTCCTAATGAAAATGGTTGTCATTAAATATTGTCATACATGTTTCGCTAATAAATAACTACATTGCCATCTAATTATTATGTGCATAAATTACGTTATAATATTTCAAAATTGGCATTGTTCCAAAGGTTTTATGATCACCCTAGTTATATTATACCCAAATGTTTAATATCAAATGTGTCTAAAATCATACATCAAAGTTATCTGTGGATTACTATATAAAATGCTTTGATGTTTAAGTTTGCAGTGGAAGGAGTAAGCTGATTATATTTGCCAACCTGCTAAACGTTACGACCCTTTTGTGGTTTACTGAAAATTCTAGGCTGTTTTAATTGTGAAAATATATTTCATTGTGCGCAGTTATTATGATACAGAAAAGTAAAAAGATAAAAATGTTAACATGTTACCTACACTGCAAATCTTAGTGAGTAATAGTACTCCTTTTAAATGAGTACTTTTTATATTACTCATTTAAAGTGCGTACTTGTACTCACTTTGAAGATGGAGATAAGTGTACGCACTTGAAGTGAGTACTAGTACTCGTTATAAATGAGTACTTCAAAATACTCACGTAAAACGAGTACAAGTACACACTTCCAAAGCGGAACTGAAACTACGCGTTATATGTGAGTACTAATACTCATTTTAAATGCGTACTTTTAATACGCGTTATGTGTGAGTAACCTAACCTAACATATTAAATTTCCTGTCATATAAGCTCTTTAAAACTAAACAACCAAATAATAGTACAATATTAACGTTTATTAGACAATTAAAAATTTTAAAAAAATGTGCCAAAGTATCTGCTGATTAATAAGTGAATTTAAAGTTAAGTAAAAGTGAAAAATAATAATAATAAAGTGAAATGTAGCATTGAGAGGCTGGTGAAGCCAGAATTTATTTTTGCATAGTTTTTGTTTAAGGAGGTTCGGAAGCCTCAAAGTTAGTTATATAAATATGCAGTTTTAATTTAAATGCGATATAATAATAGCACATGTGATGATTGCATTATTTTAGGAATAAATGTGATCAGATTAATACAGGTACCTTCTAGATATGTTTAAAGATTTAACATTGATTCTATTATACGACATAATTACCGAGACAATTACATTATATTTTAGATACTAAAATAATACGTTTCAAAATGTAACTAAGGAGAAAATCATAATTTTTATCTTCTATTATTTGTAGAAATTGTTTAGAATAATTTATTGAATTTTAGATGATAACTAAGTTCATACTTATACTTAATCATTATGATTATTTTAGTTGTAATATCTGAAAGGTTTGAAATTTTTTTAAATAAATATATTCAAGAAATAATAATAATCGCATTTTATTATTTACAGAAAAATATGAAGCTTCATAAATTCTGGAAAAGGATTGTATTGAAAATTGGCAAAAAGGTGTATAAATTATTGATTATAATTATTTAAAAACTATTTTTCTGATGTTCAATCAACATTTTTACTTTTCCTGAAAGCTTTAAAGCTTTAAAGCTTTATTGTGACGTCACTCAAAAAAAGAGTTTTATACCTATGTACGCACTATAAGTGCGTATTACTACCCTCTCTTCCTTTCCAGTACCCATTTAAAACGCGTACTAGTACTCACTTTAAGTGAGTACTAGTACTCATTTAAAGTGCGTACAAAAGTACTCACTTGTACGTGAGTAAAAACGAGGACAAGCAATGTACGCACTTTAAATGAGTACTAGTACTCACTTGAGATTTGCAGTGTAGAATCTCTAAAAATTCGAGGGTTGCTACTTAAGTTTTGCGAGTTAGCTGTTGATTGATAGATCTTGAATTCGAGTTGTTTTCTGAATTGTTTATGTTTTTTTTTTATGTTATGTGTTAATAAGTCAAAGAAATAAGTTGTTAAAAATGGAACTACCACGCGAACATTTTTGAGCCATGAATTTTATGATTTTAAATCAGATACCTTTATCTCACGATAAATCACGTGATGATCTTGCTGTATCAGTTTACGCACAGCATCAATGTTTTCCGGAACAACAACCGATTTTGGACGACCTTCACGAAATTCGTCCTTAAGCGAACTACGGCCTCTATTGAAGTCGGCACACCATCGATAAACAGTAGTCCTTGATGGTGCTTCATCGCCAAAAGTCGCATTAAGTTCACCGATGCACTGTGGTTGGGTTAATCCACGTCGAAAGTTGTAAAAAATAATCGCTCGAAAATGTTCACGATTTAATTCCATTTTTAGATGAGATGAATTTGTTCAAGTTACTGTAAATAACACAAAACAACGTCAAAACGTTCTGAGTACGTATACCGCCAAAAATGTTAAACTTTAATAATAATAATAATAATATATAATAATAATATTTATTCATGTTAATTAAATGATGTACATTTTTACACATGTCAAAATATGTGGCATAGCATTACATATATAAATACATTATTAAGAACAATAAAAGATGAATACAAAATCAAATACTTAAAGTTACAGTAACATCAGGTCACTTAAATTACACCCCAGATATTCACCAAAGTTGTAGAATGCCTTACCAAGGAGAAAGTTGTTAACTATATTTTTAAACGTTTTCAGTGGAAGTTCATGAATCTCTCTTGGTAAAACATTATAAAACTTTACAGAGTAGTGGTTTATACTAGTTCTAGATTTGGACAGTCTTAAGAAATTTGGACGAATAGCCTCTCTATTTCGAGTGTTATGCGAATGAATTTGCTTCTGAAGTGAATGATTTTTCCTATTGCTGTGTATGTGAAGTAGACACTGTAGAATATACAGACAAGGGAATGTGAGGATTTTGAGTTCTACAAACGCCTTTTTGCAGTCTTCACGGAAACCAATTCCTCCAATTATCCGTACAACTCGGCGCTGTAATCCGAAAATTCTTGATACATGTGAAGAACTGCCCCAAATTAATAGTGCATAAGAAATTTGAGACTGAAAAAACGCGAAATATGCTATTTTCAAAATAGGTTGGGATACACTGTTTTTTAATTGTCGAATGCAGTACACAGATCTGCATAATTTGGCTGCTAGCATATCTACATGACTTTCCCAAGTAAATCTTTTATCGATGTTTACACCTAGAAATTTTACAATTAATGGGTTGTCATATTCGTGTTTCCTTAATGCTAGGAGCATATGCTGAGTTTTAGATTCATTAAAACTAAGGCGATTTGCTCGAAACCAGGTTTGACATAGTTCTATGGAATATTTGTTATTAATAAAAAGGTCTTCTAAACATGGTGATGATGATAAAATAGTAGTGTCGTCAGCAAATAAAATAGGCCTTGCTATAGTCATAGACGAAGGTAAGTCATTTATATAAATTAAAAACAAAATAGGTCCTAGAATGGAGCCCTGTGGCACACCATGCGTCATGATTTTCATATCGGAGTTTTCTCCACGAATACGCACAAATTGTGTTCTGTTTGAGAGATATGATTTAATTACGATAGAAGCGTCAGTTGCCAGATGGCAGCACAGTTTAGCGCAATCCCGAAATATAAGAGGCAACCCTCGTACAAAAGTGAGACTAATAGTCCTTATATAATTTTAAAGACGCTGTTTTTAAGACTGGCCTCAGGTAGCTCAGCCCTGCTTGAACAGATACCATTTAAAAAAGTTTAATATTTTACTGAGCGACGAAACAAAGATTTCGTTTTGGGAAAAGCTGAACCAAAACTCTTAAGAACAGCCGAGAAATCTCGAACCAAATCCACAAATGATATTTATTAATAAGGTAAATAAAATTGAATTATAAATTCTCAAAATCTCAAAAATATGTAAAGGAACATTTTTAGATAGATATTATACAGTTTGTAAAAAATGGCAATTTTATGTTGTTTAAATTCTTCGGATTGAAATCATCTGGGAGGGGTCCAAGCTACTTCGCCCCTTTCCCCTTTATTGCACCACTTATTTTACTACTTCCAAGAAATTAATTATAAACATATGGCTTCTTCATCAACGTATTCATGTAATTTTCACAATTTCGCAAATTTAAAACTTTTAATTAAAATAAACTTTTTGTTTTTTTAAGTATGTTCTTGTTTAATTTATTTCAATAACTTTTCCGTATATAAGAATATATTTCTAGAGCAATTGCATTTGAGACAACTTGTTCCCTGCAACCTGTCACTCTGGTTTAAATTTTACTTTGGGTTTAAAAATTTGGATTTTCTTTTTTTTTTGCTCATTTCTTTATTAAGATGTCCCTTGTCATACTCATCACTACATCTAGATTTGCCACTTTATGAAGATCTTAAACCGGAAACGGAAGTTATTAAACTGTAAAAAATTTTAAAATTCATAACTAGTAAACCAACCCAGCAAACATTCAACTAACGGCCGAATGCTGGCAAACTGCTTTTATGCTGGTAAATTACTGGCACCAAAAGTACGTGCAACGCCAGTATTAATAATGTACTTCACATTTGTATTTCGCATTCCGCCTATACGAAGTACTTTACCAGCATTTTATAAGCACTCTTCTTCACTCATACTTTTTACTTAAAACCATCAGAAATAAATCTTGCAACTAATGCGATTATTTTGCACTTTACCGTTGCTGGGCCGGCAACTGATACATCAATGGGCCAGTAACGGCCACGGGGACACCGGGGTACTGGCCCATTACTTTCAATGCCGGGGAGTATGTGCTTTACCAGTACTGGCCCGTATAAAAATGTTTGCTGGGAAGCCTTGATAAAAAAATTTATAAAACATAATTTGATGTATTTTTGAAGGTTTACCTAAATATTTTTTGGCCAATTTAGTGGAGATCTCTCTTTGCCACTGATTTTATTTTGCCTGAACCCGGTCCCGCAAATCACATGTCGGCCCTGATGTTAAAATGACCCCAATTTAAGAAAATGAACAGAAAATCCTTGGAAAATTAAGTAATTTTGTTCTAATCTTAACAAATCTCTTCAGCACATATGTGTTCTAAACTAGAGTTGGAGATATGAAGAAAATTCAATTTATATCGATACTACCCGCATAACAGGAATGCGAGTTTGGTTTCATAAAATTCTTATTAAATTCGGAGGGTAAAACAATGCACAAATACAGAATTTCAATATTTGTATAATCATGCAATTATATATTTAAAGATGTTGAGATTTATATTCTAAATACAATTTTATCAAAATAGTTCGAGGGCCACCATTTAAGTTTTTACAATAACTAAGAAAGAAAAAATAAGTTTTGGAACAAACTGTTTTATTGCTTTTGAAAATATTCGCCTTTAAAATTTATACACTTTTGCATGCGTTCAAACCAATTTTCGAAACATTTTTTCCACTCTGAAGTTGGTATCTCAAAAACATGGTTTTCGAATGCTCCAATAGTTTCTTCAGATGATGAAAATCGCTGTCCTCGCATTTATTGTTTGATATTCGGGAACAAAAATAAACGACCACTTTTTATAAAAGACCACTAGATGGCAATATTGAAATGTGTCATTACTATACGCGTAATATTTGACATTTGTTATTGTAAAATCAGTGGTATACAAGCTGTTTCCAATCGCCTACGAGAGATGGGTAAGATCCAGAAAGTCGACAGATATGCATGGGTTCCACATGCATTGAATAAGAGGCAGATGGAAAAACGCAAAAACACTTGTGAAATTTTGCTTGCACGATACAAAAGAAAGTCTTTTTTGCATCGTATCATTACTGGCGATGAAAAATGGATTTATTTTGAAAATCCCAAACGCAAAAAATCATGGGTGAACCCAGGCTCACCATCCACATCAACTGCAAGACCGAATCGCTTTGGCAAAAAAACACTGCTCTGTACTTGGTGGGACCAAAAGGGTGGGGTCTATTATGAATTGTTAAAATCTGGTGAAACAGTTAATACCCAACGCTACCAACAACAACTTATCGAATTGAACCATTCGCTGCTCATAAAACGAAAGAAGACAGCACAAGGTAATCTTTCTTCACGATTACGCTCCATCACATAAGGCAAAAGCAGTTTGTAACACAATGGAAGCACTCAAGTGGGAAGTGCTACCCCATGCCGCTTACTCACCAGACTTGGCCCCTTCAGATTACCACTTGTTCGCATCAATGGGTCACGCACTTGTCGAGCTACACTTTTGTTCATATGAAAATGTGAAAGAATGGCTAGATGAATGGTTTGCGGGGAAAGGGGAAGAGTTCTGCTGGCGGGGTATTCACAAATTGCCTGAAAGATGGGAAAAATGTATAACTTCTAATGGAGCATACTTTGAATAAATAAACTTTTACTGTTCTTTTGAGTTTAATGTGTTTTATTTTTTAAAAAAATCCGCAGTTCATACTTGTAGACCTGGTACATTTTACGAAGCTAAATAGTTGGTTTTAACATTCACAGATGGCGAACTATTCGTAACATATTAATTTCTAACTTGATATGAACGGTACGTGCAATGTTAAAAAGAATGCATAGAAACATAACTTACAGCTAACAAAGCACAGTCTACAACTTCTTAATTTAAAGAGCTCTGAATGCGACTTTAGTTTTTGTATAAACTTAATTTTTTTTTACTTATCTCGTATTTGCTTTTGATATAAAACTGTTTCCACCCTTTTCCTGATTATGCATAAATTGAAACAAATTGAGTTGTTAGTTGAAAATGTATTCATAGTACACACTTGACACACTTTCTTCCCCTGCTAATAAAAATTCTATTTTTCCAGTTATTAAATACGTTTATTCCTCCCCTTGATCCAAATTAGATTTCTGCGCCTAACCTTATACTAAAAGCCACATCGTAACATAACTTTACATTAAATGTGCCCTTTTATCTACTAAATTTAAGATGTAGGCAATGAAAATTTCAGAAGATATTTGCGTAACACTTTCTTGTGATAAAATCTGCAGGTCTAATGCTGTTGTAAGGAAAATTACATTAACCTTTAGACAGATTAGTAACGTCATGTTAACTCACCTGATTTATGCACAAACTTGAACAACACTTTCTGCTGAATGTCACAAGTTCAAAATCTAGGATACATTTTTTAGTTTTGCGAGGAAATCATAAAATAAAACAATAAAATAAAACTGAATCAGATTAAACTCATATTAAACTCCCACCTCCGGCCCTTCGCCGAATACCTGGGGCTCTATAGAAAAATTAGAATATTATGGCATCAAAGGCACGGCTCTTAGATTAATGACATCATATCTATCAAATAGGGTACAGACAGTAGATCATGGTTCTAACTGGAATGAATCTAACGTCATTACACTAGGAATTCCGCAGGGCTGTATCCTTGGGCCTTTATTCTTTATTATTTTTGTAAATGACTTACCGAATGCATAGAATACAAGAGAGATTGCGATTGTATTCTATACGCAGATGACACGAACTAATTGTCAACGATTGGGGTAAGAACATTTTGAGAAATAAGATGAACAAAGTCAATACTGGGAGATTATTTTAACTTGCTGCAAGAAATAAGACACAGAAAATCGACACAGACAGTTACTTCAATTATAAGAGAAGAATTGAATACACAGTCTTTTTTACTAGATATCACAGTTTAAAATGAAGATTCTGTTTGCCCCTGCTTGGAGATTTATTACCATTGTACTTGAGGTGTATTACCTACTGGTAATACCCACTGCATGACACCTCTGCAGATCAGATTTTTGAAACCGAATCCATAATAATAAACTTCATAACTGCCGACAGCATTATAAAAGTCGCTATTTCGCCACATCAATTTAAGTTTTTTTGTTTTTTAGGAAATTAATATAAGAGTCTCACTAAAGATCTTACCATTCCGAAAAAAATATATCTGTTCCCACGTTTTCATGATAAACGGTTTCCACTGCATTTATTTATAAATAAGATGGTTACTTGGCCAAGTCAGGTCAAGTTACTTTACAATTTTAACGTGAAAGACAGCGAAATGCGCATGCCCGACGGTGCGGCCAGCGCTACAGTTGAAATTTCTGAACTTGCGACACCGCGCTTGTTAAGTGAGAAACAGAATGCAACGAGTTTGACGACGCGTTGACGCCGTTCGTACGGCGCTATCTGTCAGAAGAAAGTTAAAACCAAGCTGTCGTACGCAAGTGCACAGAATGGACAACGTCCTACGGCGTTCGAACGCCGTTGATACTGAATGTTCGTCAACTTCCAACTTTTGACGCCGTCGAACGTTGACGCAGAACACCTAACCTCAGTTTTTACTGAATGGTAAAGTGTTTGTATGTATAAATAACTTGCATACAACATAAATAACATCACACACAAGTCTTCATCATCCTTTATACTTTTAATAAAAGAAAGCGCACGTATAAATACAGATATAGGTTGTCAAGTGACACTTGACGGCGTTAAAAACTATTGCATTGTGTGCAGGCGAAAATTCTCTACGGCGCTAACGCAACGCTGTCGCAAATAACGGCGCGCTGACGGCGTAGCGCGCTGTGCATTCTGTTCCAGGCTTAACACCGCACTTACGACACCATGGTACGGGTTTTTTCAAAATAGTGCGATCCTATTGGTTGAATTGCTTGTTCCACGCTTCCAACATCAGCATGAAAATGATACATAAGTGTCTGGGTCGTCCGAATGAACGAAGCTGAAGAAGTAGACAATAAAATTCTTGATATTATGTTGGACCATATACGAGATAACGAAAATGGTAAACATCTCAGACGAACGTGTGTTTCATACCCTGCATGAACATTTGGGCATGAAAAAGCTATGGGCAAGATGGGTGCTGCGTCTGCTTACATTGGATCAAAATCGAAATCCCATGATGCGTGACTTTTTTGAAGCAACATACACAAACGCAATCCGGAGTTTTTGCAGCGTTTCATAACCGTTGATAAAACCTGGATTCACCACGATACAGCATATTAGAAAGAACATTAAAAACAGTTGACTTCTCCTGGCGAACGTGTTCCGAAGAAGGCAAATAGGGTTCCCACTGCATGGCCACGATTTTTTACGATTTGCAAATATTCATCGATCTGGAAAAGGGAAAGACGATCACAGGACGAATGATCAATATTATCATTCGTCCGTAATTGCAACAGCAAGATTGGCCAAATTACGTTATGAACTGTACCCTCATCCACCCTATGCTCCAGATTTGCTACCCTTTCTTTTTATTTCATGAAGAAATGGCTTGTTGGAAAAAAAAAATCCCATCGGACGAGGAGTTCATCGCTCAAACACACAGCTATTTTGAAGAGTTCAAGAAATCATACTTTTTGGAAAGCTTAAAGGAGTTGGAATTTCGTTGGGCAAAATGTGTCGAGCCTGCGTTGAAAATTAGAGTCGCATTTTGGTAAAAAATCATTCATTTTGTAGTCTCTGACTTATCGAACGGCCTCCTATGTACCTACTCTTATCATAAATAATGTCACAAAATGCTTAAAGATATCTTAATTTTCTTTTAGTAATTTTTTTTTTATTTATTTATTTTATATCGGCCTATTTCTGCAACGAGGTTTAGTACATATTTCGATGCATCTAATACAAGAAACACCAATCACTTTTCAAAATGACCACTTCTGGCAATCGACTTATGAAGGATTTCTACAAAAAATCCCTCTGCTGTTCTCATCAGGGAACGCTTCAGACTACCGATATTAAATTGTCTATTCTTCCAGGCCATATCCTGAAACAGATCATAATTTCGAGTTCATGAGGTTGAGGTCAAAGTTGCTAGACGACCAATCAGTAAGAAAAATTGATGTGAATTGTGAATTTTCACACATTTCAGGGTTTTGCAGGTATTTAGTAAGTGAATGATGATTATTTGGGATGCCAAAACAAATTTTATGCCAAATTATTTTTTTATGAATTTTAATTCGAATGCCTATTACCATTATTTAAGTTTTTAAAGATGTGCAGTATTTTTTTTTTTATATATCAAGGTTCATTAAGATTTTGAAAATTGCGCCTATGGCTACCATTGGTTGTTTTTAGTCATAGCTCCTCCCCTTTGATTTCGTGTACATTCAAATATAGAATTAAATTATAATTTCAACAATTTCCACTGATTATTAAATTTACGCTTTTAAAAATTAAATGCAACAATTGCCAAAATATAAATAGAATTTTGAAAAAATAATTTAACCAATATAAAAATGCAAAAAAAAATAAAATAAATATTGTCTCCTCTCGTAGGATTCGAACTCATTTTCTTGGGCAGAATGCCAGTATCTTAGCCACTGCACCAAGATACACGTTACTGTTTAGCGTGTTATATAACTATAAGTTTTCAACATTATTAGCAAAAAAACACAAAAAATGTTTTTTTTTCCAAAAACATAATCTGATCAAAAATTCCTGTTGTACTATTCCGGTTCACACCAATGTACATTACTAGAATTTTTTCAGATTTTTAATTTAAATCATCTGGGCTACAGGGTGTGGGACAAAAATTTTTTTTGCACAATTTTGGCAATAGTCGCTTCAAAATAATTTATTTTGTAAAAATAAAAATTTGATCGTTAATCCAAGGGCTTTCATATGATACCCTACTCAGAATTAAAAAAATATATTATTTTTTCGATGAGCACATATTTGTTTATATATTTAGGGGGATATGTTTTTTAGATGTTTTAGTATTATTCCTATGTGCGGGTCAAAGAGTTGTATAAGCATGCCAAATTTCAACTTTCTAGGTTTAGCCGTTTGGCTACAATTTTTACCGAACAGACAGACAGACAGACAGACAGACAGACAGACAGACAGACAGACAGACAGACAGACAGACAGACAGACAGACAGACAGACAGACAGACAGACAGACAGACAGACAGACAGACAGACAGACAGACAGACAGACAGACAGACAGACAGACAGACAGACAGACAGACAGACGACAAAATGACGGTATAAGGGTTTTTTGGTCATACCTACAAAACCCTAAAAATGAAGGACGGTACATTGTTCTTAAGCCACTGCTACGTAGTCTTCGCCTTATGAGCTGCCACTGAATTTTGCTGAAAGCTTCAGTGGTGACCCGCCAAGATGGAATTATTCCATTCTTGAATTATCGATTTTAACACGTTTCTTAGTAGACCCTGACCGATATTTTTACCCTTTTCTAATAAATATGACGCTTAGCGGTTTCATCAGAGCTCATGCCCCATCAAACCATAACTGAAGCAGGCAAATCGATGTCACCAAACTTATAAATTATTCGACTAGTAAATGCATCGTGCTAAATTTGCATTTTAGCGCGAGCTGTTTACGATGTGGTCCCTTGCTTTTGGAACCAAGTTTGCTGACCTTGTTCATTAATTTTAGGAACGACACAAAGATTCTTTTACAGCATCGCACGATTTCTTTCAATAATGACAGCAACAGCTGTATTACGGTACAAAATGCCATCAGCCCAAATTGCAAAACCTAAAATGGAAATACGCCAAACATGTGGCGAGGTTGACTGATTACAGAGCAAGAAAAAGGAGCACGGGACTAGGAGTAGTGGTCGACCACCTACCAGAAGGACGGATGTATAAAGAGAAATGTCAAAAATTAGCTATTATTAAGTAAGTCGCAAAGTAACATAATATGTCCATTAAATTTGTTATTTAATTTAATTGTTTTAATCTTTGTCAAATTCAATTACCACTGAAGTAACTAAATCTCCAATGTGTTGAAAAATCAAATTACAGTCTCTCTGTTGATTTATAAATTTTAGCAGTAGAGAATTAAATATCACAACGTACAGCAGTATTCAATTAGTAGTTGTCGCGTTATAGTTGGATTTATAAACTGAATCAACAACTGTTATTAACAAAATTAAGAGAAAATTGTAGTTACAAAATTTACTGTATTAAAAAAATCTCTGCAAAATATATTCTAGACTTACTGGTCTCCCAAGTGGTTCTCGAACATTTTAAGGCGACGATTCTTGTTGTAATTTGATTATTTAAGGGACCGAACCCTTTGTTCGAATGACAGTTCTGTTAAAAATTATAACCATAATAATCTGTCATGTTTTGCACAAGACATATATTTTTGTAAATTATAAAAAAAAATTGTGGACCGATATTTATTAAATGGATGAAAGCGATGATGATGAATTTATGATGGATTATTTGAACACATTTTCACGCCCTAAGAAAGTAGAGGGGAGTAATAAACCGAGAAAAAACAGGATTCCGAACTTGGTTGTTATGGTTAGTAATAAATCTCTCAAACTTCAGCAACCGCGTTCAGTAAATATATTTTTTAAACAATTTTGAATTTTCTGAATGAAAAATCGCATTCTTGGTTGAAGTCTGGTATTTACGGTACATACATTAAGTAAAAGTTTGGTAATCAAGGGCAGCTTTTATGTAAGAACAAATGAGCAATGCCTCCCCAAGAAAAATGTGTCTTTTATTATTTTTAAATTTTCACATTTTTTATTTTATTTCGTAATAATAATAATTATTATAGTTGAAGGATAACGGGATTCGGAGCAGTCAGAAAATAAAACAAATTTATTAACGCTTACGTTTCGATTTAATTTAAATCTTCATCAGAGCTACAAAGATATATAGAAATATAGAATTAATAACTTAGTAAGCTAACATGTATAAAAATATAATAATGTTTAAATTTAACATGTCAAGTAGTTAAAACAAGCATTACAAATAAAATATAACATAAAATAATTATTAAAGAGTTAAAACATATCAAATATAAGTTAAAGATTAAAAAACAATGTTAAATTTACAATACCTTAGTAAATTTGGTGGTGACTTTGGTTCTATACTTTCGCATAAGAATGCCTTGGAACATTGCCCGAAGCTGTGAAATGACTATTACACGACAAGTGCAGCAACTTGTCTAGTAAGTGCCAATTATTGGAATGTGAATAATTTGACAGAATTTGCATTTGTTTAGCAACTATTTTGTCCAAAACACTGCTTATATCTCTATGTAAACTCTCTTTGCGTCGCACAGTAACGGAGAGTTATAACAATACTTCCGCATAAGAATACTTTGGAACATTGCCAGAAGCTGTGAAATTAACTATGCTAAGAAGAAACGCTGTGCATAAAGAAATTATTTACAGACAGCATTTTACGCATACGCTGAATTAACTATCGTACGCCATGGATTCAGAGGAGGAGAATGAAAACAAAGAAGAGACTCTGAAATTTTTTCGTAAAACGGCCGATCTAGAGCGTATTCTTTCCAATATTGAAGCTTTGGTGGACGAACTTTGTGAGATGGACTACTATTGGGAAAGAAGTTCTATGGTAAAGAACAAAAAAACTTAAAGAAAGAAAACAAAAAAGCAATAAGTTAAAAATCGATAATTTTTTGAAAAAAGTTTCAGAAGAACCGAACTCCGCAAGTTCAACCTAAAATCATAACTTACATACATTTAATAATAAATTATAAGCAACGAGGAGAGGGCAAACTGTTATTGGATGGAAGAAACGGAGAACATATATAGAATCTGCAGAGAAGAACAAGAAACAATACACCACTTTAGAAACTGTGAAGAAATGCATCCAGAACCACGAAAAACAGAAGATCTACTAGACGACTCGGGGAGAGGCCTGGCCTGGATGAAAGTAGTCTTGGAAAGAAGAACAGAATGAATTATTATGTATCATAGAATAGTATATATCAGAGGTCGGCAACGCGGTGCCCGCGAAGCAATTTCTAAGTGCCCGCCTAACCATGCGAAATTCTATTTCCGAATCGCTTTTAGTAATAGGGGAAACTTCCTAAGCGCCCTGACATCTGGTGGCAATTTGCGAAAGATACGAAAGTCACATTGTTTTGTTTTGTTCAATGGAGAAATACGTGTTTTTTTGTTGTTTGTGTTTTATTTTTGTATTTCATGGGAAAAAAAACAATCAATTTTGTTGTGTGCCGCAATGTAAATAGTGAATAAGGAAGAATCCTTCTTAAACATTCCATAATTTACCTAAATCAAAAAAAATATATCATTTGAAACGACGTTCGGAGGCAGAGAGAAAGTAGATCGTAGGTTTTTATGGACTCAAAAACTAAAAATGGGCAAAAATCCTAGCCCATACATGCATGTTTGCCCGTTGCATTTTTTGGAAAGTGATTTTTCACGTCCAAAAAAAGACTGAAAAAAGCATTTATCGCACCCAAAGTTTGCCTAAATCATCAGTTGATATATTAAAAGGCCCTTCTACTTTTTCAGGCAGAGATATTAATTTTTACTAATATATTTACCATTTATTGTTATTATATTGATAGACAGTCAAAAATAATTAAAAATACAATGAAAAACTAAAAATTTCCTGGAAATTTGTTTAGAATAGTATATTATTACATATCTTGTAAATCGTAGATTACCTTTAAATTAAAAAAAAGCTGGGAAAACATGATAAATACAACTCGTGTTCATTTTTACCACGTAAACAAATACACGAGTATCAGATTAATGTCACTTTCGAGTGTTCCAGCTTTGCCGCATATGGCGCTGCGATCTTAAAAAGTTTTCCCTATAAAAGTACTGTCAAGAAGACTAGAAGTGTTATAGTTTTATAAATAAATATAATTTAATATTCATTAAATTTAATTGTAATACTAAATTTTAAAATTATTCCCAATATGAAAGAAAACAATAATGTTAATATTATTGTTCCAGTTATCTCGCGGAGATAAAAAGGCCCCCTTCACCCCTCCATCTCTCTTTCATAGTAGTTCCCTTGGTGGCCGCTTGAGGTTGCACGGAATAAATTTAAATTTAACCCCCTCCCCTTGTCCCACGGTGCCCAGCGAACTCCCGCATTTTTGAAATATGCCCACTTAGTAAAAAAGTTTGCCGCCCCCTGGTATATATAAACGTTATAGTATGTAAACCAATTCTTTCAAAGCCGAAAAGCACGAAATAAATTTATTATTATTAATAAATTATAAGTACATATATTTTTTGTAAATTTCAAATAAAATAATAATAATAATAATAAATTTATTTACCAAGAAAGAAATACAGTACAACATTCGTCTTACTTATATACTATAGTAAATAAACAATGAATAAATTCACCACTTAGACTAAAAAGTCTGCGTGTGGCTACTGACAAAAAAAAATTAAAATATGTTACAGTTGATCAAGTTGTGCAACACGCTACCAATCCAGTAAGTTGGTGTAGTTTTAATCTGCTCTAGTTCAGTATCTTCAAAATGTCATTTTGACTTAGTTGTTGGCAATACTTTTTAGACCAAACCTTAATATTGTAAGTGTCGTTATAATTTTTTTGCAAAAATTCTTGAAAATTATTAAATATCTTTGGAACATGATATAAGAAACAACGCTGACCAATTGTTTTAAAAGTTTTATGTGGAGCTGCTTTATCTTTGTTGAGTATTTATGATCTTCTATTGGTATTATATTACTATACTTGTTTGTGTAAGCCAGGATACTCCGGATATATAATTGTGATAAACTAAAAATGTTTGTATTTCTGTATAGTAATTCAGTAGGGTAGCGTCTGCTTTTTAAACATGATTTTTAGTACAGTGTTTTGCACAGTTTTGATCAGATTTAAATAGACATCTGCAGTACCACCCCAAGCAATTAACCCGTACATTAAAGAAGACTGGACAAGAGCATAATAAAACTCATACAAAATATGTGATGGCGTAACTTCCCTCAATCTTTTAAAAATATAGAATGTTTTCCTTATATTCGTCATTAATTTATTAGTGTGTTCGTTCCATCTCATATTTTTGTCGATAGTGTTATAGATATCTTGTATGTCTATTGTTTATTTACTTAACCTAACCCTATACCTTCACTATAAGGTAGGTTCATTTTACGCCAGTTCGGTTTACGCCGGTTCTCTTAGGAACATAACTGCGGCGTATATCGACTTCTACCTGTATTTATTTTATAATCAACTAAACTGAACTTATCCAGTGCGAGGGGCGGGTACTCTACTAGTGCTTTATATTTTTTAACAATGTTGAATGATTGGATATTTTGATATCTAACCTTGACTTTCTTGTGATTCGGCAGCCTTCAGCGTTTAAGCCTGGTTTATAATAGATATGTTATGGAACATAAGCATAAAAATTACACTACTCTCTTTGTTCTGTTTATTACAAACAGATGTTTTGAAGGGTTAAATCTATTGTTTAATGCATATGCAGTTATGCTATGGGCTTATTATAAACCAGGCTTTATGCTTAAAACATCAACGAAATCCTATAAGGTCTGATAATATTTATTTAAAAATTCTCAAAGATTGTTCACTTTGAAGTTAAAATTGTATAAAAATAAGAGTTCTACAAAAATTTTACTCTAAACACGCTAAGTAAATTGAAAGGATATGAAAAATAAATCTTACAAATGATACCAAAATAAATCCTGATAAATGTCTAGAGGTTTTGTAAATATTATAAAAAGACATTAAACAATATTTTTCAACAATTTCTCCCAATAAATAACGTCCAAGAGATGTGGGAGTAAAAAAACGCACGTGTCTACTAAACATAATTTTGCTGAGGGCGGAATCTCGATCTTTTTTATATGATCTATTTTGTTGACATAGAAAAAACAAAATAAATTTTGTCCTAGTGTACATTTTACTTGCTATTGAATCAGTAAGGAAAGGTATAAATACATATTTAAATTTTAGAGTTTTCAGAAATCATATTGGGCTCAACAGCGCTATGAAGTGACGCTAAGCGGACTATAACTGAACTAAGCGAAACGAGTAATAGTTTATTGTTTACATCTGGTTTACATGTGTTTTCTCGTGTAGTTTGTATTGCTTTTAAAAGTTAGTGTTGCAGTTTGTTTGTTATATTAACTTTTGATAGCAATTATTATTCTTTTTTATATTACTTTATGTTATAATGAGTTATTATAACACAAATTGGTGTGTGTTTGGCTGTCACTCTAGAAAAGGAAGTAACAAAAATATTTACTTCCACTATTTTCCAAATGAGAAACAATTTGTGAACTGTTAATAAATTTGGTGCTGTGGAAGTGATAATAACAAACTAGTATTTATTAAACAAATTAAATAAAAAACAAACACTAAATTATAAAAATCCTTCTCGAACATAATTAAATATCTACCCGGGTAATTTTAATGCAGAATTAGGGCAAGCGGTCTCAAATTCTGTACGCAGCTTTTCTAATACATTTTCACTGAACTTTCAGTGCCTGCTTTTGTTTTTAATCAATTTATTTAGGCAAGGAGTTTCTAACAGAGTTTTCGGTTCATACTGTTGTAAGACAGGTTTCTTAAAAGTAGACCACAGGCATTTTAAATCTGTGCTGGTTAATATTTCCATACTCAATATATTGTTTCTGGAACAAAAAGTAAAACCAACAGAAACCACACAAAAAAAAGATAAATCAAATATTTCACAATCAATCAATGCCCTGATCTTGGCTTCTTTCATTTTGGTTTGTTAACCACCTGGCACAATAGGATAGCTGAAATGTGTTTGCATGTAGTTCCTGCTTTACATGTGCAGGACATATTTAAAACTTCAACATCATTACTAAATTTTAATTTCCCAGTGACTTCGTGAGGTGGTGTTCTCAAACTGCTTGTTTGTAAACATAACCCACATATGTCGACATGCTCATCATTTTTGTCCAAAATTCCGCACAACATAAGATTTCCGGCGTTTAACAACTCTTCTCCTTCAACTACACACCTAGAAGAAGGTGTTGCACTTAAAAAAATTAAATAATTTAATAAGGATAGCTGTTTATTATCCATTGCAAATCGATGATTTAACATGTAAACAAATATGGACAACTTTCACATTACTCGTTTCAATCAGCTGTTCACAGCGCTCGTAGCGCCGCCATCGGGCATTGTTGTATCCAATAGGGGAGAGTAGCCGAATTTGGACCATCGCCTAGGTTGGACCACTATCGTAACTTGACCTGTATAAGGCATTTACGCAGGAAAACAGTAATTTAGAAGGGGATGGACGTAAACTTGTCTCATGCAATCATTTTTATAACAGCGCACCTCATGGTTGCAGTTACTGAAGTGTTATTAGTATTTACATACCATCAATTAAATATTTTATCAATAAGGCCAATAGTCTTTAGCCTGTTTCAAAGTCAGTAACAAAATATATTTTTATATCTGCAGAAAGTAAACTTGTCTGGCTACAATTTACTATATTAGTTTTATTAATCTAGTTCAAATGTAAGGTTAGGTGAAACATTTTAAAATATTTATAAAAGTAGCTCAAGTTGGACCACAAGCAGTAGCCTGAATTGGACCGGTCCAATTCAGATGTCTAAATTGCTAAATGAAGCATACGGCCGAGCAGCCACTGTAGCTATAGCTGAAAGTGCTTTCCGTGCCTCTGGTATTTGGCCTGTAAATAGACATATCTTTCAGGACCACTAGTTTGCAGCATCCGATATTTTACAGTTTTCTGCTAACCCTGTTGAAATCGCAGTAAATACTACAAGTAGGCCTAATACACCACCATCTATGTCTTTAAGTGACAGTAAAAGTAATAATATTGATTCTGCTGTTGATTATGTAACTCGGGAGAAAAAAATTAAAAAGTGTAAGGATATTCTTTACGATATATCACCTCCACCAAAACGAAATCCATAGCAAGGTCCATCGTCTTCTCAATCTGGAGGAATAGCCCAAAAAGCAATTGTAATAACAAGTAGTCCTCATAAAAAGGAATTAGAAAAAGTCAAAGAGAAAAAGACTAACAAAGTAAAATTACCAAATATTGGACCAAAAAGACAAAGAATAAAAACTAAGACTACATAGTTTTGTATTATATGTGAGGAAATGAAGGAAGATGAGATGATACAGTGCATAAAATGTCACACTTGGGTCCATACACCGTGTGCTGGAGTCAGTACAAAAATCAAAAGTATTTTTGCTTCAATTGTATTTAAGTATATTGATGGTCCATCTTGGAAAACCTCTGGTCCATCCTAAGAAACCAGTTTCTTTAATTGGACCGATGACGCGATTTTTATGTATTGATTTTTCACTGTTCAATATAATTATTTTTTTAAAATAAATTATATTATTTTGAAGATATAAATAATAACTTTTTTTTCCACTACTTCCTTTTTATTAAAAATACTTGTACATCCCTATATATTAAAAAATTCTTTAGTGGTCCAAATTTGGCTACTTTTCCCTAAATGGGTCAATTCTGTTCAATCGGTGACGCATTCCAGAAGTAATCTATAGGTGTTGTGGGTACCTAATAGTAATGGGCGCGTGCCGTGAAATTTGCGTGACACGGCCGTTCACGGTAAAATCGTGAGTGAACGTGATTAATATTTTTCTTTCGTGCGTGATTTAAAATTTGCCGTGCATACAATCATGGCGTTTCACGCATTGTTGCTAGGTTTCAAGGAGGTTATGTAGTTGTTAGTAAAGATGACATTTTATGTAATGGAACGACTTCAAATTATTGTTAGGAATTGCCATAAATACAAATTGGAGATAAACAGGGCGTGACAGCAGAAAACTATTACGTCAAATGTCAAATTGTGATGTTAACCTCTCTAGCTCTAGCAGCTAGCAGCCTTATTAACCGCTAGATTCGTTGTCTAGCGCTAGTACCTAGCGGACAATTAGTGCTGTAATAAGAAACAGCCTGCTAGAATTTTACGCTGAATTAAGAAACGGTTTGCTAGATTTGTGCTTTATGTGCTAGATCTAGCGCTGAATTAAGAAATATGCCCGTAACTTCGGGCGAGTATTAAATTAAATATTACCTTGACAACTGTATAACCTAACAATATGACACGATAATAGGGGATACGCATAAAATTTATATTTCTTTAAAACAACATTTTTTTGATATGTTAATGTAAGTTATGTACAAAACAAAAATCACATTTTAATTAATATTATAGCCAAATTTTTTAATTAAAATATTATCCGACCACGGCGCGAAGGTTGCCGAGTAAATACGATTGAGTATAACGTCAAACGACTGGGGTTTGACGTCACAGATACAGCTACAACATAATCTTTATTTGTGTATATTGTATTGTTCGAGAGTTTTGTATTTGTTTTTAAACAATTTTTCACGCATTTATTATTAAAATGGCAGATAAAGATTTTGTTAGGGCTCAGAGTGATAATTTACCCAACATTGATGCATTTATGCATACAACATAAAGTTTACTTTTTTCTGAAATATCGGTTTTATTTTGCCTCATAGCATTCAGCCACAAATTTCACCTTTTCTGTTGTTTTTCGCCATCAGGTAATGATATAAATTGTTTTTTTGGATTTGTATTTGAACTATTTGTGCACATCGGTACTGAACAATATTTTGGACTATGTTTCGAGGTACTGGGGCCTGAATCTTCCATATTTTATATACTTTAAGATAAAATTTAATTCTGTAAACATGTATAAATTGTTTTTATTAGAGAGATATTGCAACCTCTGTTCTACTGATCTTTTAATAAAGTTTTCCTTTATTTGAAATGTGCGCATGCGCAGTTGATATATCCTTAATTTCTTTCTTTTATTAAAATACAGGCTACCTTTATTTAATTTAAATAACGGCAAAGTATTTTTATTTAAAGCGCCTAAATTTTGACAGGTCTTCTGTCAATTTAACCTCAAAATTAACAACGGAGTAAATTCGAACATAAAATTTGTTGAGTTATCTTGTGAGTTCTTGTGAGTAATGATGCAAGTTAAAGATAAAAAACGTTTACGATTTAAATACGAGGACGATGTTATTTTTCTCCGAGAAATTGTGTCACGAAACCCTTTTGCGAATGGTTGTGCAGTGTGGGAAGAAGTTAAAAATAGTCTGCTGCAGTTAACTCATATAAGGGTTGCAGTTAACTTCTATATTTATTACGATTTCGATCTATCAATTTGGCATATTTGTCAAAATAAAGTATGAAGCAAGAGCACCGTTGCAATAACCCTCTTTAAAACATTATGAAAAATTTTAATACAGGATACTTTATTAGAGGTTTCTTTTAATAAAGTCAGATTTTTTCACTTTGCAATATCTCTCTAATTTTTATAGAATTAAACTTTATTTTAATTAAAATAACTCTAACTTTACATAACCTATAAAAGTTATACAAGCAAATAATTTCACAACAGACTATGTAGGCTGCACGCTGTACACTGGGTAGGTTGTACGCAGTACATTGGGTAGGCTAGTAGTGTACTGCGTCACTTAGAAGGAGTATGACGTCACACGTCGTTTTCGCGCGCTACATACATTTATGATTTTTTTAAGCATTCAAATTAAAAAAAAAAATACAAAACCTTTTTTATGTTTATATGCAACAAGAGGAATATAATAAAAAATTAAAATAAAATCATGCCTATCCCCTATTCCATAAAAAAAAAAATTAAATTTGGGACATAAACTGACTTATTTTTAAATAGATTAGCCAACATGAAGAAATCACTTAATATTTGATATGCAAGCATGTAACATTAAAAAAGAAATAACTATCTGGTTCCTCACGATGCGATGGTAGGAAATGGATAATATCTCTAGCTACCACGTCCCTTAATATTAAGTAAAATTAAACTTAATAGAATCGACAATGTTATTAAAGCGGAATTAAAAATTTCCTCTTCATTCCTTGATAGCTCGGAGAGAAGCAATTTATAGAACATCTGCATTTTATAATTGACTTTAAGGAAAAGCGTGGACTGACGACAATCAATGTTAGCCGTGATCTAACTACCACGTGCCTTTAACTACACAGATTTAACAATGGAAATCTTCAGATAATAGTCGAACAAACTGGTTAAATATTAAGCTCAAATATTTGAAGAACAGAAAACATTTAAAAATCATTTCAACCAGATGAAATTAAGTTAAAGTTTTTGTTCAAGCAAATAAAATTTTTATTACTTTTCATATTGTTTTTATTATATTTTGTGGTTGAACAAAAACTTATTTTAATGGTAATTAAAATAGTTTGAATTTACAAAGTTGCCATATGTTGCAAATAAAGTATGGAATAATTACTGAAAGTTTTCCGATATTTGCAGGGTATATTTACCTATGGTCTATTTCAAAGTAGAAAAAAGTAGATAGCGCTGCGAACCGAGTATGATTTACACTGATCAAATACAGTATAGCGGGAAATTTAAAATAAGTTACAACTAGGGCATGGGCGTAGCAACTGGGTTAGCAAGTGATTTTTTTTTAATATAAAAAAGGTTAATAAGATATTGAAATAAACAAGGCAGATAATACACTTACGTTATTTATGCGACATAAATTCAGTTTAATGGGAAATTTGAAAAAGTTAAAAAAATATTAATTTTAAAAATTATGTACTATATATAAAAAGAGAGATTTGGCTAAAAGAGTTTAAACAAAGCAATAAAACAAACAATATATCTTCAGAGCTAAAGTTTCTTATTTAAATAATTATTGTAAATAAAAATTAAAAATATATGTATATATGAAGGTCTAAAAATTATATCAATAAATTCTTCTTTGGGCACAATCAGCTGGGCTGTCTTTTGGCCTCACATTAGTCCTCTTTCTTGATCTGTTAAATGTCAAGTGTCAAAAAATATTTATATGTCAGATAACCTAAAAAATATATAACTGCGTAAAAACAAATTACATGGAAAATTTTCTCCATAAAATCTACGCCAAGAATATAAATAAAAGTCTAAATATGTAAATAATAACAAAATATATGAGAAAAATTAAATAATATAAATAATATATATTTCCAATGTACGACACTGAACATCTGTCAACTTGGACTAAAAACAATATTTTTACAGTGTATAATCTGTCTCAATTTGTAATACGAAACTAGATCTGGTTACTTTAGTGACTGTTGTGGTGTAAATAGACTTTTGTAGAATAATGTGAACTTGTAATTCTGGCTTTTAAAAGTATGGTTAAGTTTCATCATATTGAGGTTATTACTAAATTGGCATGTCAAAATTGTGATTGACATGTCAAATATTTTGAATGTATATATTAATATTTATTTCATCAAACTTTAGATTATTACTCGTATAATAGTAAAAAAATATTACGATTATCAATGAAATATCGTGATAAAATATAAAAAACAAAAATACATATTATATAATAATAATTTATCATTTTATTGTGCTGCCCTTAAAATCTCATTCTTGTTTTGCAAAATTTAATAACATATTTAAACAAAAATATTCATTTTTTTAATGTAAATTCCAAAATTTTCTCTGCAAATCTTTCCGAAACATGTAGTCTGTGATTCTATCTGTTTTCTTATTATTACCTCTTCCCATGTTCGTCGGTCTTAAATTTTCTACACCTTCATTAAAAAATTTTCTTACTTCTCCTTTAGAAATCTAAAGAAATTGAAATGGGTAAATTATTTTATATTTCACAACAAAAAGGACACCAAGATTTACTGAAAAAATATCTGCCACAAGGTCTATAATTTCGCTTCTTTTTAATTTTGTTCCATTTTTTTCTAATAGTTTGTGTTTTTTGTATATTTATCTAATTGTTGTCTCTTATGCATATTTTCTGATATTATGTTCTTATTTTGGTTGTATAAAAATACTTTTCAATTAAAAAAATAAATTGACATATAATTTAATGTCAAATATGAATTGTCAAATGTTTTGAAAGGTGCCATTTCAGCAGTACCACCCTAAGATGATATTTTAAATAGACAACATAAAAAACGAAATTTTCCTCTTAGTTTCGTATTACAAATTGAGACAGATAATAATAGGGATGACGATTTAAACCAATCCGAAGCAAGGACAAACAGCTCCTATCTTCTCACACACATTTTTCTACTTTGAAATAGACCATAGTGCCCGCAGTTTTTTTTTTTTTTTTTTCATTTACTGTAATATTCTGCAAGATTTGTGCTATGCTTTGTAAGTTTTAAACGTCTGAAATATTTAGTCTGTAAGGGCGCCGCCTGCAGATTTTCAGGGTATGCGCTGCATACAGAGGGCATTTCACATTGTTTTTATTTTATTTTTTTTTATTTTATTATGATCGGAGCACAGACGGGACTGACCCAATAAAGTGCACACATTTACAATTTACAATGTTTACAATGTTACGATGTAGTTACAATGTTATTACAAAAGTATATATATATATATATATATATTTTTATTAGATTAAATAGAAGAAGATTGAGGATCACTTATAGTATGCAATTTATTAATACATAATTTCCGGAATTATTGTTTGGAACAATTGAAAATATCTATATGAGAAAAAAATAGATTATACGTAGTGGAAAGTCTAATGATGGGCGAGTTAGTGAATGAATTTGTGTTTGAACTGGTTTGATGGAATAGGTTAGTACTTCTGGTATTGTATGTAGGGATTCGAAACTCGATAAGATGTAGGAGTTCGCTAGAAGAAGTTATGTTATTAACTATTCGGTAAAGCATCAACATGTCAGATAAAATACGACGTTTTTGAAGCGGTAGAATATTTATTTCGACACAGGAATCGTACAGGAACGGTTCCTGTCCGTTCCACACATTTTAATGTGGAAATACATTATTTTATACATCTGAAAATAATATTGGACTGAGGATGATTGGATTACCAATCGAAACGTCTCGATAAATATTGTTTTAATAAATTTATGACGAGTATGACATAAGAATTTTATTTAATATATATATTCCTTATTCCCTAGGCCATGCGGTGTTCAGGGTATTAACCATTACAAAAATAGAAAATCAATCCAAAAATAAATAACGTACAATACAATACAAATTACAATTTACAATATTTTCTCATTTCTTTCTTCTTGCTCCAATGTCCCTCTCCTTCTTCCTATTCTCCTTCTGGTTTCCCTCTCCGATCTCCTTCCTTCTTGCTTCCAGTTCTCTCGCCCATCTTTAATTTATTTTATTCCATTCTCTTCCCTTCCAACCATTTCTTCACCCCTCTTCCTATCTCCCTTCCATCCTCCCCATTTCCAGGTAACCTCACCCCCCTTCCTTCCTTCCATTTCTCCCCTTCTGCTTCCCACCGGGTCTCTTCCTTCCTTCCTTTACCCCTTCCTGTTGTCCTTCCCCAATCTCAATCCTTCTTGCCACTAATTCCCTCGCCCACCTCTCCCCCTTCCATCTTCGTGCAACAGGTCTAATGTGCTCCCCGACCATACTGTCATCTCTCTACACCTCTTCGCGAGGTGCTCTATATCTTCTTTTTCCTCCCCGCACATCCTGCACATCTTATCCTCCTGTTTCCTCCAATATCTATTTCCTCTCTCTTCATTCCCGCACCTTAGCCTCGCAATCCTCCTAACCCTCCCTCCTGACCTTCCGCTTTCTCCCTTCAAGTAGCTTGGCACCCCTATAGTTCTGACCTCCTTATATCTCCCTGCGCTCCTTGATTTGTCTATTCTGACTGTCCTTTCTTGCTCTCCCACTTCCTTATCACACGAAAAGTCATCTTCGTAAACTTATTATTTGCTACAACAATGCATTTCGAGTAATCTTTGGTTTGAAAAAGTATTGTAGCGCACGTGAAATGTTTGTGACGAATACAGTAAATACATGTATGGCTGTACTAAGGAAATATGTTCATAGTTTGCGGGAAAGACTGTGGGCGACGTGCAACGAGCTTGTACAGTGCTGTTTAGCTATCGATAAGAATTTTCTTACGCACTGGGCACTACAACTCATTCATTAACTTTTTATGAATGAGCGGTTTCTCCTACAAGTTGTGACCATATTTCCAATATATTTAATACGAACTCAAACCATGTTCGTTCTATTTGTAATTTTTTGTTAACTGTTCTCTGTTAACTGTATATTCTGTTTTCTGTTTCCGTTATGTATTTTGTGAATTTTTTTGTTTGTTTGTAAATATGTGTTTTATTTTGGCTCTTGAGCCGTTCAATAAATATACAAGGTGTCTCGAAAGAAATTTTATATTTAGTGGATCGATAAAAAAAAAGTAAGCCGTATATAGAAAAAATGTTTATTAATTTTTTATAAAATTTTATAATTTATAATTTTTTATTAAAATACACTTTTTGGGGATTTATTTCTTAAAAATAATATCGTCTAAATGTAGACCCTCGCGTTCTCGGCACTCATTTAATCGAACAGTAAAATTACTTATGACGTCTCGGCAGGTGGACTCAGGGATGGCTGCCATTTCGTGACGGATATTTTCTTTCAAATGCGCCAGTGAAGTCGGTTTATTGGCGTAAACTTTAGATTTAAGATAACCCCATAGGAAAAAGTCCATAGGGGTTAAATCTGGACTGCGTGGAGGCCAATTTATGTCACCTCTCCGGGAGATCAATTTGCCTGAGAAAATTTCACGAACACGTGGCAGAGACATATTGGACGTGTGTGAAGTTGCTCCGTCCTGTTGGAACCATGTTCTTTGGTTATAGCCAGGAAAGTTTTGCAGTTCAGGTACCAAGAAGTTGTCTAACATCTCCACATAACGCTCTGAATTCACTGTAACTGCACGCCCCCTTTTGTCTTCAAAAAAGTAAGGGCCGATAATTCCTCGCGCCGACATCGCAGCCCATACGGTCACTTTAGGCGAATGTAGGGGTTTCTGATGTTTGCGTTTCGGATTCGTTGCACTCCAGTAGCGGCAGTTCTGTTTATTTACGTGGCCATTAAGATGAAAATGAGCTTCATCCGAAAACAAAATGTTGGTAAACGTTGAAAATCGCTCAATGATTTACGAAATTAAGCCTCTGACTGGCATCTTGGGGCTTTAATTCTTGCACCAATTGAATTTTGTAGGGGTGCAGCTTAGGTCTTTGTGCATAATGCGATGTAATGATGATCTATGCACATTTAAAGCACTTGCGCGCTTCCGAATTGAAAGGTTCGGGTCGTCACGAACAGACTGATTAACATTCTCCACGTTTTCTACCGTTCTTGATGACCTAGGTCGCCCGAATTTTTATTTATCCAGCGTTGTACCAGTCTCTTCAAACTTTTTAACCCAATGTCGAATGAGAGGAATGCTTGGCGCATCATTTAAGTGGCGAAAACCTCGAATACTGCAGAATTTTCTACGCGCTACAGTCGCCGAATCACCGTTTTTGTAAAACTCTCGCACGCATAACGCGCGGTCTGCTCCCGAGAAACGCTCCATAGGGACTGCATTCCCAAGAGCCAGGCTACCGATTGACATACCCCCGCGACCCTCGGATACGTTACGTTCACGCAGTAAGCTAAATAAATATAAAATTTCTTTTGAGACACCTTGTATTAATATTATAGCAGATTTCCCAAGTTTCGTTTTATTCCTTTACAGAACTCGAGTAATTTCAAGAGAGTTCTTAAATGGAAGGTCTTCTTGTGTAGGCAATAGGAAAGAGCTTCTATGGCTCAAGTGTTAGACCTTACATTTATATGAAATGTGCCCTCGAGACGTCCACCCTTTTACACAGTGAAAGCGAGAAAATTCACAGAATATAATATTTTTCCTAGTACGATTTTTATTAACCAAATCAAATAGGGTAGTATGCTAAGGTATAAAATTTACTTTCTGATCCAATCGATATATATGTATTCGTATAAAATGTCATATTTTAACATGCTTGTTACTTTCTTGTTATGATAAATAGGGAGATAAAATAGAGACATAGTATAACACAATCCATTATTTCGATATTTAATGTGACAGTAAAAAAATCTGATATATTTATAGATAATTACAGTCATCAACTCCCATTTAGTAAATTCCATGAATACACACATTTGAACTCAATGCCGGATTAACTTAGTACTAAAAGTAGAATATGTTACGGGCCCTGCACCAACTATAGTAAAACCTGGCTAAAGCCGACCGGTGTAGCGTAGTGGTAACACACGTGCCTTGCTTTGCTAAGGTCTCGGGTTCGAATGCCGTTCAGGCATGGAATTTTCCAAAAAATGAAATTGTCCTGGCTAATAGGGGATAGGCATGATTTAAAAAATTTTTTTTATTATATTCCTCTTGTTGCATATAAACATAAAAAACAGTTTTTAATTTTTTTTTTTTGTAATTTGAAGGCTTAAAAAAACCATAAAAGTATGTAGCGCGCGAAAACGACGTGTGACGTCATACCCCTTCTAACTGACGCATGACACTACTAGCTTACCGGCCTACATAGTCTGTTCTGAACTTATTTGTTTGTATAACTTTTATAGGTTATATAAAGTTAGAGTGATTTTAATTAAAATAAAGTTTAATTCTATAAAAACAATTTATACATGTTTACTGAATTAAATTTTATATTAAAATAGATAACTTATATTGCAGTATTTCAATTATGCCTCTAACGTTTTGTAACTTCATGTAAACAATGTAGTAAAATTCTGACATCTAAATTACATAAATATTTACATTTTACAGAGTTGCAGCGTTTATTGTTTACATAAAGTTATAGAATACATAAATGGTTATTACAAATCTGTTTTGACACCACGTATTTCTTCAGCACTGTAGCATTCATTATTTTTCATATATTCCATGAGCATAAATGCATCAATGTTGGGTAAATTATCACTCTGAGCCCTAACAAAATCTTTATCTGCCATTTTAATAATAAATGCGTGAAAAATTGTTTAAAAACAAATACAAAACTCTCGAACAATACAATATACACACGTGTAAAGATTATGTTGTAGCTGTATCTGTGACGTGAAACCCCTATCGTTTGACGTCTTACTCAGTCGTTTTTACTCGGCAACCTTCGCTCCGTGGTCGGCTTATTTCAAATTTACAATATTTTAATTCAAAAATTTGGCTATAATATTAATTAAAATGTAATTTTTGTTTTGTTAGGTGACATAACTAACATTAACATATCAAAATAATGTAGTTTTAAGGAAATACAAATTTTATGCGTATCCCCTATTGCCTCAGTAGTAAAGTCCAAAATATTATAAATAAACTGGCTAAAGTGACCACCGAAGGGACCAGATTATAGTGGTCATCTTACGCAGAAAGACGGATGTAGGCATTCTTGAATGAAAACAATTAGAAATAGACGAAAAACCTGATTACACTGGTTACAAAAAACATCATATTTTTTACTAAAAGTGAAAATATATGACTATAGGATTTTTTGTGGCACCCAGCTAAAGTTTACAGTAATACGATGGTTGTTTGGTAAGTCGCTGCAGGCGCGCATCTGGAGGTTTTTAGTGTTTTTACAGAATAAAATTGAGTTTTCACTAGAGATGGGTCGTTCATGAACGAACCGGCTCACTGAGCCGACTCAGTACACTGACCGAAGTGACACGGTTCACCAAATTGAAATGAGCCGGCTCACGGCTCACTGTATAGTTTCAAGTTTCAAGGATACGATTGGTCGGGCGATTGTGAGCAGTGACCGGAGTGATCCGGATCTGGATCGTTGTCATGTTGAACTTCGCGAGAACTCGGCTTGTAATGTATTATCATAAATTGTATTATTTATTGTCATCAATTTGTAGGGCAGTTTATTTGAAACTAATAGGCTTAGTCTGTATTTTCTTACAACCATACTATATAAAAATATTAAAAATATTGCCCAAATCCCAGATGTCCGATTTATAAGGGCAATAAACATCGCCATAAACTTAACACATCTGGTTTAAAATACAGTAGCTACATAAAGTGAATTGTTTGTTCCAAAAATGTTAGATAAGAACCGGGGCTAAGCGACGTTCTACCTACGAGCGAACGACCGACAACTGACCGGGGTCTAAGCGACGTTCTACCTACGAGCGAATGACCGACAACTGACCGGGTCTAAGCAAGAACCGGCTCTAAGCGACGTCTACCTACGAACGAACACCCGACAACTGACCGGGTCTAAGCAAGAGCCGGCTCTAAGCGACATTCTACCTACGACCGAACGACTGACCGACCTGTGTCTCTGGATCATGTTTACGGTTCATATATTGCAAGAACCGGCTCTAAGCGACGTTGTACCTACGAACTAACGACCAACCTGTGTCTCGAAAACATGTTTACTTAACCGGATCATTGAGCCAGATCAATGAACCGGCTCAACAAACTGAACGACCTCCACTGATCCGGTTCCGCAAACTGAGCCGAAATTCCCATCTCTAGTTGATAATAAACTTATTGGACAGTTTATTTGAAAGAGTACTTGAAAGCATCGTTGAGCAAAATGTATCGAGTTAAAAGAGATAATGTTGAAAAACAAATCGCGTTTAAAAAATTTTCGTTGTCACTGACGTATCAAACACCCTTCGTGTTAAACGTGGAACTAGAACTGATGATATTTTAATTTTTTAAATTAACATAACAAAATGTTCGGTTTACTTTTGGAGTTCCTACTGTCAAATTACCAGGAATATATCGAAGCATTTTTCTACAATAAATATTGAATTAGGACTAACTAATCGTTACATCCTTTGAATTACAAATATTAGAGTTAACTTCAAATTCCCTTTAATGTTCTCTCTTATTTGTAATCTCTAAATCATTTAGGTATATAGCAAATTCCAGTTTGTTTTTATAAGATTTAAAATAAATTCATACGTAATCTGTTATCTTTCATCAAGTTAACAATGTGATGTTATTGAATACATCGGATGGTTGTAATATAAACAATTCAAACTGCGATCCGAACTGATTCAGGCCAATGTTAACATAATGGTGTTATCTTTGTTTAGTAGAGTAAACATAATATGAAATAAATCTAGAGTCACTTACGTCATTTTGACATCTGACTGACAGACACTGATGACAAATGAACACGCACTTATTAAACATCAGTGGCGTGCGTGTGGGGTCACTGAATACACTGGAAACCTTACCTGAAACAAGAGAAAAATTAGTTAACACAAAAATACCAAATTACAATTAGTAGGGTGGAGCCAAGGCACATTTTTGGACCAATTAAACTGACAGTGTCATCTGTTTAGTATCATAGTAAATTAAAATTGTCCTTACTCCCAAAATAGAAGTGATGAGCAAAAAAAAAAAAACCAAAGGTCCTCATTCTCTACAAAGAAACAAGTGACGAGCAAAAAAAAAAGAGTATATTCATGGTTTTTTATAAAAAGTAAGAGTATAGAGGATATTACTTAAACAAGAGTACGTCTGGTCACCCTACAATAGAAAGAGGACAATGTCAATGTTTCTTCTTCTTGCCGCGACCCTTTCTAGAAGTTTATGGTGGCAAGACAGTATTGATCATCATTAGCAATTTAACCATGGGTGCATTTTGATAACACTGGTCAACAAATTTAAACTTTTTTTTGCTGACTTAGATCGGATACTTGTTTTTAACTAATTTTGGGGTGCTGATTTCAAAAATGTTAACAGCTTCTGCTTTTCACGTCAAATTTTTGTTCTATGGTTGACTATGGTCTATTTCAAAGTAGAAAAAAGTAGATAGCGCTGCGAACCGAGTACGATTTACACTGATCAAATACAGTATAGCGGGAAATTTAAAATAAGTTACAACTAGGGCATGGGCGTAGCAACTGGGCAATTGGGTTAGCAATTGACTTTTTTTTTTAATATAAAAAAGGTTAATAAGATATTGAAATAAACAAGGCATATACGTTATTTATACGACATAAATTCAGTTTAATGTGAAATTTGAAAAAGTTAAAAAAATATTAATTTTAAAAATTATGTACTATATATAAAAAGATAGATTTCGCTAAAAGAGTTTAAACAAAGCAATAAAACAAACAATATATCTTCAGAGCTAAAGTTTCTTATTTAAATAATTATTGTAAATAAAAATTAATAATATATGTATATATGAAGGTCTAAAAATTATATCAATAACTTCTTCTTTGGGCACAATCAGTTGGACTGTCTTTTGGCCTCACATTAGTCCTCTCTCTTGATCTGTTAAATGTCAAGTGTCAAAAAATATTTATATGTCAGATAACCTAAAAAATATATAACTACGTAAAAACAAATTACAAGGAGAATTTTCTCCACAAAATCTACGCCAAGAATATAAAAAAAAGTCTAAATATGTAAATAATAACAAAATATATTAGAAAAATTAAATAATATAAATAATATATATTTCCAATGTACGACACTGAACATCTGTCAACTTGGACTAAAAACAATATTTTTACAGTGTAATAGGGATGACGATCTAAACCAATCCGAAGCAAGGACAAACAGCTCCTATCTTCTTACACACATTTTTCTACTTTGAAATAGACCATAGAAATTGGATTTTACTAATGTCGATTTTAAGATTTTTGTGAATATTTCACAACAGAAAAATATTTCGAAAAAATTTACTTAACAAAAGTTGCTATAAAAGCAATAACTAACAACTTCTATTTGAGACATTTTTTGATAAAACGAAAAAAAAATTGAAAAAGTATCTATTTTTCATACTTATTTGTAACGTTTCCATGGTCATGATAAATAATATCTGTTACAAAATATTAGACATTGTTATTTCTACTCTGCTGCTAGAATGTATTTTATACAAGTACTTTATGATGGCGGTCGGTCCTGTGGTGGCCACAGCTGATGTGATACGCAAAAACTGATGTGATATTTGAGTTCAGCAGCACAAAATTAGTAAGAAACAAGTCTTAGATGTAAGTCAGCAAAAATTGTGTTCACCAATGTAATATAAAGAAGATTTGTTTGTAAAAGCACTACCTTTTAAGTTTTTACAAAAACTAAGAAATAAAAATATATTTTTTGGAATAAACTGTTTTATTGCTTTTCAAAATATTCGCCTTTAAGATTTATGCACTTTTGCATGCGGTCAAACCAATTCTCGAAACATTTTTCCACTCTGAAGTTCGTATCTCAAAAACATGGGTTTCGAAGACTTCAACAGCTTCGTGAGGTGATAAAATTCGCTGCCCACGCATTTTTTTGTTTGATATTGGGGAACAAAATAAAGTTGTTAGAGGATAAATCAGATGAATACGGGTAATGAGACATTAATTCAATATTTTTCTCCTTCAAATAATCAATTGTTTGACGTGCTGTGTGGGATCTTGCATTGTCGAATGAAGAATGATGCGACATTTTCGGTGGTTTTTTCTGATTTTATCGCTGACTTCTGGCAAACAAATTGTTGTATACCATTTAGCATTAACTGTTCTCCGATCCTCTAAAGGAATTGTTGCGACGTCCAGTACAGCCGAAGAAACAAGCGATCATTTTCTTGGAAGTGCTTGGTGAGCGAACAACTTTTGTGGGTTTAGTTTCATCTTGGAAGACCCAAACAGTGGATTGTTGCTTAGTTTCCGGTTCATATGAATAAATCCAAGTTTGCAGTGCCTAGGTTGAATTTTTTTAGCATTCCCTTACACCAATTAAGACAAGCCTTTTTTTTTGAGCTTCGGTCAAATTATGCGGAATCCATCGGGAACAGATGTTTTTCACAGCTAAATATTCATGCAAAATGGAAGGTATTGCATTCTACGATATGCCAAAGGATGCCTCTATCTCACGGTAAGTCACATGCCGATCTTCTTCAATCATTTTTCTCACAGGATCGTTGTTTTTTTAAATCACAACCGATTTTGGTCCACCTTCAAGAGATTCATCACTGACGAACGCACGACCACTACGAAATTCTGCAAACCAATTGTAAACAGTCTTTTCTGATGGTGCTTCATTACCAAAAGTTGAACGAAGCGAATCTATGCATTGCTGTTGAGTTAGGCTCTTACTAACATCCTAAAAAATCATCCAACGAAAACCTTCACGCGTAATATATATTTTTTCACAAACAACTTTTTTTTAACGCTCACTGTCAACTACTCGGTCAATTTATAAAGCTATCTACGAATATAGTAATGACATATTTCAATATTGCCATCCAGTGGTCGTTTGTAAAAACATAAAAAGTAACCCTCGTATAAGTGCCGTTGATATTTTATTAGTTTTCATTATATTCTAGCCCAGTGGTTCCCAACCGGGAGTGCCGGCACCCCCAGGGGTGCGGAAGAGCATTTTGAGGGGTGCGAGACGGTTTATAGAAGTTTATAAAATTTATATAAAAAATCTAGTTTATTTAAATTTTAAATAGTCTAGATTTTTTTGGGCAGAATAAGAATCATTATATATTTTTTCACTGTATTTTTTTTTTTTTTTGTAACAAATAAAAATTTTTTTTTTTCAATAAGTATATTTTCTTTTTAATTTTATTAAAGTTAAGAGCCGCTGAATGCTACATCAAATAATTTGATCAATTTTAAAGAAATATTCATGCGATTTCCTTTTTTTTGCTCTTCACTTTTTATTTTCATCAATTTGACATATATGACTCAACTGAAAAAATCTGAACACATTTTTTATGATGTTGCGGGAGCTTATTTTCACATTCAAAGGGGTGCTCACCACAAAAAAGGTTGGGAACCACTGTTCTAGCCGAAATGTGGTTGTTATACAAGGTGTCTCAAAAGAAATTTTATATTTATTTAGCTTACTGCGTGAACGCAACGTATCCGAGGGGCGCGGGGTTATGTCAATCGGTAGCCTGGCTCCTGGGCATTCAGTCGCTATGGAGCGTTTCTCGGGAGCAGACCGCGCGTTATGCGTGCGAGAGTTTTACAAAAACGGTGATTCGGCGACTGTAGCGCGTAGAAAATTCTGCAGTATTCGAGGTTTTCGCCACTTAAATGATGCGCCAAGGATTCCTCTCATTCGACATTGGGTTAAAAAGTTCGAAGAGACTGGTACAACGCTGGATAAATCAAAATACGGGCGACCTAGGCCATCAAGAACGGTAGAAAACGTGGAGAATGTTAATCAGTCTGTTCGTGACGACCCGAACCTTTCAATTCGGAAGCGCGCAAGTGCTTTAAATGTGCATAGATCATCATTACATCGCATTATGCACAAAGACCTAAAGATGCACCCCTACAAAATTCAATTGGTGCAAGAATTAAAGCCGCAAGATGCCAGTCAGAGGCTTAATTTCGTAAATCAGGTGATCGAGCGATTTTCAACGTTTACCAACATTTTGTTTTCGGATGAAGCTCATTTTCATCTTAATGGCCACGTAAATAAGCAGAACTACCGCTATTGGAGTGCAACGAATCCGAAACGCAAACATCAGAAACCCCTACATTCGCCTAAAGTGACCGTATGGGCTGCGATGTCGGCGCGAGGAATTATCGGCCCTTACTTTTTTGAAGACGAAAGGGGGCGTGCAGTTACAGTGAATTCAGAGCGTTATGTGGAGATGTTAGACAACTTCTTGGTACCTGAACTGCAAAACTTTCCTGGCTATAACCAAAGAAAATGGTTCCAACAGCACGGAGCAACTTCACACACGTCCAATATGTCTCTGCCACGTGTTCGTGAAATTTTCTCAGGCAAATTGATCTCCCGGAGAGGTGACATAAATTGGCCTCCACGCAGTCCAGATTTAACCCCTATGGACTTTTTCCTATGGGGTTATCTTAAATCTAAAGTTTACGCCAATAAACCTACTTCACTGGCGCATTTGAAAGAAAATATCCGTCACGAAATGGCAGCCATCCCTGAGTCCACCTGCCGAGACGTCATAAGTAATTTTACTGTTCGATTAAATGAGTGCCGAGAACGCGAGGGTCTACATTTAGACGATATTATTTTTAAGAAATAAATCCCCAAGAAGTGTATTTTAATAATTAATAAACATTTTTTCTATATACGGCTTACTTTTTTTTTAATCGATCCACTAAATATAAAATTTCTTTTGAGACATCTTGTATTAACAATTACCAGTACGTATTGAAAAATATATAAATACATTTTTTGAAACAAATCGTTTGCTCATATATTCTGACTTTTATCTTCGTTTTCAGCTTATGCTTGATTTTCGTAAAGTAGGGCCAATCTCATTGCTAATAAGATTAGAATTGATTAAATGTGAACCTGGTATATGATTGTGAGATGTATGCAATCTTCCGAGAGGCTGATGTGTAAGTAGCTAGGTATATATTTGGAGGCACGTATTCTTGGATCAATATTACTCAATGTTGTAAATTACTTCAATTTACTGATATTGGAAACATATTTGTCCCTAATACAGTTTTAGCAGAACTTTTTTCATCACATTGATTTTCCTACCTAAAATAGATGTACACAAGTGACAAGGTAATAAGGTACTTGTTAACATCGTCATCTAAAGGTCATTTCAACAAGCGGTGTAGGATTTGAATTGCGCGCTATTTTTAAACTGTCAAACTTTTTAATATGTTAGCTATTCGCGACTGAAACTAACGTTGGCGGCGCTGCGTACAACAGCTAATGGCGGACGAGAAGCGTATATGTCAGAAGTTTTTTCTTAATATTTATCTGTTCAAATAATATTTCGGCAAAAAAGCATTGTATTTAAGTCACTATATTTTAAAATACTTCTTAATTCACATAAACTGCAGCACAACATGCTATAAATATTATCCAAATATACGCTTCTGTTTAATTTAGCCAGTCACCACCAGATGTCTCACTGTTATTTGCAGTCGCGAATAGCTTAGCAGAATTTATAATGGAGCGCTAGATAATCGCAGGAAGCATACAAATCATAGGCGTTTGCAGAAATTATTCTGGGGGGGGCACGACCAAAACATAGATATAGATGTCATATTCGAACAATGCTTTCCACGTAGCGGGTCTGAGAATGATCCCCATTGAGGATAAACATTTATTTTCTAGTTAAAAATGTGTTCTCTATAGTTAAAAATCATCGATTTAGTAAATACCCAGCAAACATTTTTATACGGGCCAGTACTGGTAAAGCACATACTCCCCGGCATTGAAAGTAATGGGCCAGTACCCCGGTGTCCCCGTGGCCGTTACTGGCCCATTGATGTATCAGTTGCCGGCCCAGCAACGGTAAAGTGCAAAATAATCGCATTAGTTGCAAGAATTTTTTCTGATGGTTTTAAGTAAAAAGTGTGAGTGAAGAAGAGTGCTTATAAAATGCTGGTAAAGTACTTCGTATAGGCGGAAAGCGAAATACAAATGTGAAGTACATTATTAATACTGGCGTTGCACTTATTTTTGGTGCCAGTAATTTACCAGCATAAAAGCAGTTAGCCGGCATTCGGCCGTTAGTTGAATGTTTGCTGGGTAAGAACTATCCTGTTCTAAAGCAAAAATATAATAATAAACAACGTTTTTAGGGTTTTGTAGATATGACCAAAAAACCCTTATACCGCCATTTTGTCGTCTGTCTGTCTGTCGCAAGTGGTATCACCATTTTGCAAAATGTGTATGGTATGGAGCAACATATTATTGGTAATAGAGGTCTATTGTGTCCAAATCTCTAGCTGAGGCCATAAAAAGTCGATCAACAGGTCTCGGTTGTTGGGAACGACGACTAATTGGGGCCTTCGTCGAAACTTTCACTTGCTGCGGTAATGTTTTTGATTTGGTTAGAATAGATTTTATTTTTCGATTTTGTTCAAGCAGAATTAAATCAAGTTTGTCACCGCGTTTTAAAAGTATATTTGTTTTTTGAAGTGCGTGATAACCTAACTTATATTTGGAAAAAATTAAAAATAACTTGTATTAAAAATAGTGCTGCCATCTTAACGAGGCCATAATGGAAATTGTGAAAATTCCATTAAGCCATAAAACAACAAACATGTTTAAAGGAAATAAATACGACGTAATTTCAAAGCAGTCCACGATAACAAAGTTTGGATGTGTTTAATTTATGAACTGTTATAAATATTTGTTAAAATCCTTTCAATACTAATAATATTTAAGTGTATTTTGCGTTGAATCATTGACAATCACTGAAAGAAAATGCTAGAACCTTCCTGAATATTGACGTCTTATGATGAGATAGTAAAATTAAATGTAATATTTATTTATAATATTCTCACACAAAAACTTTATGCCGAACGTTTCTTGTGTAAATTATGCAGAATGTGTAGATTATTAGCTTATCCGAACGCACCTTTTATATTCGAATCGCTGTTTTGTTACAGGGTAAAAAGAATATAAGAAGTATTAAGGGAATTTTAAATTTAAATCGAATAGATGTAACACTAGTTCAACTGCAGTTTCTTAAAAACCATTAAAGATATTTTCCAAATTTATAATCTAATTTTTTCTAAATTTTATGGGTTGTTATACTTCTTTGTTAATTTTCAACGTTCATAGCGTGCATACATTAACAACATGGCTCTTTGGCGACCATTTAATTTTGAAGAAATTTCTAATTTCTGTAGTGAAAATAGTGAATCCGTGCGAGATGATTTGGAGTGCGAAAATGTGGACGTGGCTAGTAAAGAAGAATATCATTTGTCAGAAGATTGCAAAGTTCTGATACTGAACGTTTATAAAAAGTTAGTTTCGGAAGGTAATGACAAACCTATACTTAGAACTGCGGAATTAACTAGTGTTCCATACAGAACAATTCAACGTATCATTGTTCGTGGCAAAAATTAGCAGCGAAAACGACCCGATTTACAAGTTTTCAAGTAAATACGTAGGTAGTTTTATGTCTAAAACATTAATAAATAAAATATACGACTTTTATTCGAAAAATATAGTGCCGACTGTGAATATTTTAATAAAAATGTTGGAAGAAGACGGAATAGAATTTCCATACAAAGTTAGCCATATGTATAATTATTTGAAGTTGCTAGGATTTAGATATATAACGTTAAATAAACGTTTACATATTATGGAATCAGATAGATTAGTAAACCCTATAGGACTAATATGGAGCCAATTAAATGGTAATGTGCGCCGGAAAAATACAACACCGACAGAATGTGACATTGTAGTACAGGTGTCTCAAAAGAAATTTTATATTTAGTGGATCGATTAAAAAAAAAGTAAGCCGTATATAGAAAAAATGTTTATTAATTATTAAAATACACTTTTTGGGGATTTATTTCTTAAAAATAATATCGTCTAAATGTAGACCCTCGCGTTCTCGGCACTCATTTAATCGAACAGTAAAATTACTAATGACGTCTCGGCAGGTGGACTCAGGGATGGCTGCCATTTCGTGACGGATATTTTCTTTCAAATGCGCCAGTGAAGTCGGTTTATTGGCGTAAACTTTAGATTTATGATAACCCCATAGGAAAAAGTCCATAGGGGTTAAATCTGGACTGCGTGGAGGCCAATTTATGTCACCTCTCCGGGAGATCAATTTGCCTGAGAAAATTCCACGAACACGTGGCAGAGACATATTGGACGTGTGTGAAGTTGCTCCGTCCTGTTGGAACCATGTTATTTGGTTATAGCCAGGAAAGTTTTGCAGTTCAGGTACCAAGAAGTTGTCTAACATCTCCACATAACGCTCTGAATTCACTGTAACTGCACGGCCCCTTTCGTCTTCAAAAAAGTAAGGGCCGATAATTCCTCGCGCCAACATCGCAGCCCATACGGTCACTTTAGGTGAATGTAGGGGTTTCTGATGTTTGCGTTTCGGATTCGTTGCACTCCAGTAGCGGCAGTTCTGCTTATTTACGTGGCGATTAAGATGAAAATGAGCTTCATCCGAAAACAAAATGTTGGCAAACGTTGAAAATCGCTCAATCACCTGATTTACGAAATTAAGCCTCTGACTGGCATCTTGGGGCTTTAATTCTTGCACCAATTGAATTTTGTAGGGGTGCAGCTTTAGTCCACGTTTTCTACCGTTCTTGATGACCTAGGTCGCCCGGATTTTGATTTATCCAGCGTTGTACCAGTCTCTTCAAACTTTTTAACCCAATGTCGAATGAGAGGAATGCTTGGCGCATCATTCAAGTGGCGAAAACCTCGAATACTGCAGAATTTTCTACGCGCTACAGTCGCCGAATCACCGTTTTTGTAAAACTCTCGCACGCATAACGCGCGGTCTGCTCCCGAGAAACGCTCCATAGCGACTGAATTCCCAAGAGCCAGGCTACCGATTGACATAACCCCCGCGCCCCTCGGATACGTTGCGTTCACGCAGTAAGCTAAATAAATATAAAATTTCTTTTGAGACACCTTGTACAATTAACTAAAGACGAAACAAGTGCAATAAGTAGTGATTTGTGGAAAAAATATATAGAACATGTAAAGACAATTGAAACATATTTTTTTATAAATCCACCAAATAAATCTTCAATAATTATTAATTTAAATGACTGTGGTAGTAACACAAACTCTGATAGTGATATAAACAATGATAATAGTGATAATGATTAATGTTTTAATAATTTTAAATTACCATAAATTCAAAAAAAGAATGATTTTTGTTTGTGAAAATTTGAAGTATTTAATATACAGTGGAACCCCGCCATTCGTCCGCCTCTCTACTCCTACAACTCGATATTCGTCCAACTTATTCAAGTAAAATTCAACTCGTTATTCTAAAGTGGGGAACAGAATGCAACGAGTTCTACGGCGCTCGGAGTTGACGGCGTTCGGACGGCGATATCTGTCAGAAGAAAGTTAAAACCAAGCTGTCGTACGCAAGTGCACAGAATGTGTAACGTCCTAGCGGCGTTCGAACTCCGTTGATACTGAATGTTCGTCAACTTCCAACTTTTGACGCCGTTGAACGTTGACGCAGAACAGCTAACCTCAGTTTTTACTGAATGGTAAAGTGTTTGTATGTATAAATAACTTGCATACAACATAAATAACATCACACACAAGTCTTCATCATCCATTATACTTTTAATAAAAGAAAGCGCACGTATAAACACAGATATAGGTTGTCACGTGACACTTTGACGGCGTTAAAAATTATTGCATTGTGTACAGGCGAAAATTCTCAACGGCGCTAACGCAACGCCGTCGCAAATGACGGCGCGCTGACGGCGTAGCGCGCTGTGCATTCTGTTCCAGGCTTTACGCTTGCCCGCAATTCGGACAGCGTGCGATCGGCGCCACGCGACATTGTTATTGACCATTTTAGAAAAATTCTGAAAAATCGTCACAGGCAGAAAACATTGGACAGGTTTTTAGAGAAAGAATCCCAAGATTCTTCTAGTGCAAAAACACTGAAAAAAGAAAGAACACTAGAAAGAGAGAAAACACCTAAAGGGATGTTACCTGATGTTTTTATGGAAAGTGACTCCAATTCCAAACAGTAACATCAACATCCCTCTTCCTCCTCTCCATATTCTACTTACGCCATCAGATCACCTAAGTACAAAAGTGCAGTTAAATTCTTATTTATGTATTTCATGTACAGTACTGTATATTTATTGTTTATATAGGTTTAAATAAACGATCATCTATGGATCTAGAACTGATTAATCCAATTTACATTATATCTTATGTGAAAAAATGATTCGTCATTCGTACAAATCGCCATTCGAACTACCTTCTGAAACGAATTGTGTACGAAAGGCGGGGTTCCACTGTAGACTATAAAGACTAAAATAAAACGATTTTTAAACATGCCTATATTTAAAATTCAAATATAGTCAGTCCTAAGCCTGATAAAAATGTGAAAGAATATCATGTGAGTATATACAGTTCATTCTAAATAGCATATATGAAAACACGTTTATTTTAAACAATTATTACAGTCCTGTCAACTACTATTAACAGAACCATAAACTCAGCCGGTATAATGGTTATACTGTCAGCCATTATTAGAATCAATAAGTGAGGGTGGCCATTTCATTTTGGAAATACTATACTGTTGTTATTTTACCTTACGCAAATTCATTAATAATCCGCCATTGGCAGCAAACGCCAATTACATTTTTTTTAATTTATGACCGGTTGCTAAAGAACAAATTGTGGGCCGGTTTCTAAAAGCTTAGTTAACTATAACCAAAGGGTCAGAAAATGGTTGCTATGGTTACTTATGGGATTGTTATATTGTAACCGAGTTTAACCAAAAGATTAAACTCGGCTAAGCTTTCAGAAACCAGCCCTTATACCCTTTTCACACTAGATCTTTAAGATCGAGTGTTAAAGTGAATGTATCTTTAAACGCTAATGTGAAACTATATGGCCTCGTCTAAATACAAGCGATGTTTAAGACAGAGATCTGCGTCTTAAACTTCGTCCGCATTGCCAACTTAATTTCTATTATAAAAAAATACTCCTTGAATTTGTGCTGTCAACATTTTATATTATCATAAACAAGAATACTGTATTATATCGACGTTATAAGAAGTTTATACTTATTGTTATATTAAAATTATTTATTTTAATAATGTGTTTAATAAAATACAGAGCTACAATAATTGAGATAAAATGTATCGACTTACATGTTAATACAGGTGTAATATATTCTTTATTATAGTGTCTTTATTGTAGAATGAAATGAAATATCCTTATTTGTTTATAATAATTCAAAATGTGCGTCTGCGCAGACAGTTCAAAACTGGTAATTTCATGATGGTAACTTAAGGACAAAATTATTGTAGCTGATGACAGCACCAGAGATTTAAACATCAAGTGTGAAAGCATACCGATCTTAAACATCGGTGAACTTTAAGTTCACTCGTCTTAAAGATCTAGTGTGAAAAGGGTATTAGTGTTTTAACTCGAGACAAACAACATACAAAACATTAACTAAAACTTGAGTTAGGGATTACTCGAGTTAAACCATTTAACTCGCTCATTAGCAACAGGCAATTCGCATTTAATTTTTCATCAGTTTTTTTAGAAAAACGCACAATTGTTTTCTATTTTTATTGCATTAATCATACAAATTTCAATGAACTTCTGAAGGAACTGACACGATATTTCTATATGTACTTCTTCAGAAAGTCCGTGTAATATGTAAAGTTGAATCCTCATGTCGGATACATCTGCGTCTTACACCTTTACTGCATACAAATATAATATTATGCAATTCCACAAATGTTTGTTACTTCCCACACATGAACGAGACTTGCATCACTTCTAACTTTTTATTTTGTTACATACTGTATACCATATAGCAATATTCCGCAAAGAACATCTTATTTAAATTCGTTGCTTTGAAAAGTGCTCAACTTATAACTAGATATAATGGAGAATATATTATAACTATATTTGACTCGTAAGCCACGGCAAACACCACAGTTTTCAAAAGTTTTTCATACAAAACTTCCCAGCAAACATTTTTATACGGGCCAGTACTGGTAAAGCACATACTCCCCGGCATTGATAGTAATGGGCCAGTACCCCGGTGTCCCCGTGGCCGTTACTGGCCCATTGATGTATCAGTTGCCGGCCCAGCAACGGTAAAGTGCAAAATAATCGCATTAGTTGCAAGATTTATTTCTGATGGTTTTAAGTAAAAAGTATGAGTGAAGAAGAGTGCTTATAAAATGCTGGTAAAGTACTTCGTATAGGCGGAATGCGAAATACAAATGTGAAGTATCCCAGCAAACATTTTTATACGGGCCAGTACTGGTAAAGCACATACTCCCCGGCATTGATAGTAAAGGGCCAGTACCCCGGTGTCCCCGTGGCCGTTACTGGCCCATTGATGTATCAGTTGCCGGCCCAGCAACGGTAAAGTGCAAAATAATCGCATTAGTTGCAAGATTTATTTCTGATGGTTTTAAGTAAAAAGTATGAGTGAAGAAGAGTGCTTATAAAATGCTGGTAAAGTACTTCGTATAGGCGGAATGCGAAATACAAATGTGAAGTACATTATTAATACTGGCGTTGCACTTACTTTTGATGCCAGTAATTTACCAGCATAAAAGCAGTTTGCCAGCATTCGGCCGTTAGTTGAATGTTTGCTGGGATATTATTAATACTGGCGTTGCACTTACTTTTGGTGCCAGTAATTTACCAGCATAAAAGCAGTTTGCCAGCATTCGGCCGTTAGTTGAATGTTTGCTGGGTTACAACCAGAAATAAAATTACTAACAATATACAGGGTAAATTCGGCTAATTCCATAATGAGGGTAATACCGTAATGAGATGAAAGAAATAGCCTCATGGGTTTATACGTCACAGTTTTTGAGAATATTACTCCCTCCGTCCGAAAATATGGTATACATTTTGATTTTTTTCTTGTCCGAAAATATTATATACATTTGCAATTTTAATTAATTAGAATGATTTTACTTATAAAATAGTTACAAATATCTAGTAAAACAAAAAATAATACAATAAGTTTTAATTTAACAAGGACGTGGCTGTCTTCACAGCTTGTATGGAACATGATAATGTTGTTTGTAATCGTCCCTTACGATGAAGTTTTGTCTTATTAATGTGCGGAATCTTATAGAAATTCACTTCTTTTGTTGGTTGCTTCTAGACAAGTTTGCAATGTTAAAAAAACATTATCATAGGTTTGTATGTTTAATGCATTTTGTACGCATTCAACCAGTTTGTCGATTGTATTCGGTGAAGCTGTATGTTTACATAGATTTGAAAAAGCCAAGATCCTCTACATTAAAATCTGGACTATTTGATGGATGTGATTTAAGTCGATTTGGAACTTTTTTCTTGCAATTCAATGCAACTTTGATCAAAATTCGCCATTTTGTTTGTTTTTTGCGGATATTGTCTTATAATCGTCTGAAACGAGTAGAAACCAAATATGACCCGAAAAAACAGATATAGCCTTCAATTTTATTAATATAGATCAGTGTTTCCCAAAGGGTGTGCCGCGGCTCATTAATGTGCCCCAAAATTTTCCAAGTGTGCCCCGAAATCTTAAAAAAAATTAGCGTCATTTTTAGGGTTTTGTAGGTGTGACCAAAAAACCCTTATACCGTCATTTTGTCGTCTGTCTGTCTGTCTGTCTGTCTGTTCGCTAAAAATTGTAGCCAAACGACTAAACCTAGAGAGTTGATATTTGGCATGTTTATACAACTCTTTGACCCGCACATAGTAAAAATACTAAAACATCTAAAAAACATATCCCCCTAAAAATAAGAACAAATATGTGCTAATCGAAAAAAAAAAATATTTTTTTAAAATTCTGAGTAGGGTATCAAATGAAAGCCCTTAGTATGTGGATTAACGATAAAATTTTTATTTTTGCAAAATAAATTATTTTGAAGCTATTTTTGCCAAAATTGTGCAAAAAAAATTTTGTCCCACACCTGTAGCCCAGATGGTTTAAACTAAAAATCTGAAAAAATTCTAAGTAATGTACATTGGTGTGAACCGGAATAGTACAACAGGAATTTTTGATCAGATTATGTTTTTGGAAAAAAAAGCATTTTTTGTGTTTTTTTTCTAATAATGTTGAAAACTTATAGTTATATAACACGCTAAACAGTAACGTGTATCTTGGTTCAGTGGCTAAGATACTGGCATTCTGCCCAAGAAAATGAGTTCGAATCCTACGAGAGGAGACAATATTATTTTTAATTTTTTTTTGCATTTTTATATTGTTTAAATTATTTTTTCAAAATTCTAGTTATATTTGAGGCAATTATTGCATTTAATTTTTAAAAGCGTAAATTTAACAACCAGTGGAAATTGTTGAAATTATAATTTAATTCTATATTTGAATGTACACGAAATCAAAGGGGAGGAGCTATGACTAAAAACAACCAATGGAAGCCATAGGCGCAATTTTCAAAATCTTAATGAACCTTGATATATAAAAAAATACTGCACATCTTTAGAAACTTAAATAATGGTAATAGGCATTCGAATTAAAATTCATAGAAAAATATTTTGACACAAAATTTGTTTTGGCATCCCAAATAATCATCATTCACTTACTAAATACCTGCAAAACCCTGAAATGTGTTAAAATTCACACTTCACATCAATTTTTATTTTAACATTATTGTCCGAATATACGTACAATACCATTAATAAGAATAAAGTACACGAAGGATCATTTTATGACAAATTGAAATTCAAATATCCCTTTTTTCCTGAATACAGTGGCGTCGAGTTCAAAATTTTTTCTTCTATGACTACGTAGGTGTGCCGCGAAATTTTTCTTCTTTGGAAAATGTGCCACGAGAGTAAAAAGATTAAGAAACACTGCTATAGATGATAGATAAGAAGTATTAGTTTATGAAGATAATTTAAATAATGGGGCAGGCTCATATTTCACCGGATCTGAGCCTTTTTGTGGACTGTGGACTTTTGTTTTTAGTTAGGATTTATAAAAAATTTCAAAAAATTAAAAATAATAATTATATAAATTTTATTATTATTTTTTTTTTGTCAAAATATGGTTACAAGTTAATTAAGGCCTCAAGATTTCAAAAATTTCAACCGCAGGTCTTAAAATAAAATAATGTCTACTGCAAGCTTTATATAACAATATAAACTTATGACAACAACAACAGTGATGACAGTTAATTAATTCTAAAGCTTGCTGTTGACATTACTTTTATTTTTCATAGCCAACCATTATGCAGCATAAAAATAAAAGATTTGTTTCCTCATTATAAACTATTTTTGTCATATATAATTTTACGGTTGTCAATAATAATAGAGATATTTTAAATTTTTAAACAGTTTTAATCCCAATACACCCCCCACACCCCAAACAAAGTGAGAAAGCTAATGTGTGTTTATACAAGGTGTCTCAAAAGAAATTTTATATTTAGTGGATCGATTAAAAAAAAAGTAAGCCGTATATAGAAAAAATGTTTATTAATTATTAAAATACACTTTTTGGGGATTTATTTCTTAAAAATAATATCGTCTAAATGTAGACCCTCGCGTTCTCGGCACTCAATTAATCGAACAGTAAAATTACTTATGACGTCTCGGCAGGTGGACTCAGGGATGGCTGCCATTTCGTGACGGATATTTTCTTTCAAATGCGCCAGTGAAGTCGGTTTATTGGCGTAAACTTTAGATTTAAGATAACCCCATAGGAAAAAGTCCATAGGGGTTAAATCTGGACTGCGTGGAGCCCAATTTATGTCACCTCTCCGGGAGATCAATTTGCCTGAGAAAATTTCACGAACACGTGGCTGAGACATATTGGACGTGTGTGAAGTTGCTCCGTCCTGTTGGAACCATGTTCTTTGGTTATAGCCAGGAAAGTTTTGCAGTTCAGGTACCAAGAAGTTGTCTAACATCTCCACATAACGCTCTGAATTCACTGTAACTGCACGCCCCCTTTCGTCTTCAAAAAAGTAAGGGCCGATAATTCCTCGCGCCGACATCGCAGCCCATACGGTCACTTTAGGCGAATGTAGGGGTTTCTGATGTTTGCGTTTCGGATTCGTTGCACTCCAGTAGCGGCAGTTCTGCTTATTTACGTGGCCATTAAGATGAAAATGAGCTTCATCCGAAAACAAAATGTTGGTAAACGTTGAAAATCGCTCAATCACCTGATTTACGAAATTAAGCCTCTGACTGGCATCTTGGGGTTTTAATTCTTGCACCAATTGAATTTTGTAGGGGTGCAGCTTTAGTTCTTTGTGCATAATGCGATGTAATGATGATCTATGCACATTTAAAGCACTTGCGCGCTTCCGAATTGAAAGGTTCGGGTCGTCACGAACAGACTGATTAACATTCTCCACGTTTTCTACCGTTCTTGATGACCTAGGTCGCCCGGATTTTGATTTATCCAGCGTTGTACCAGTCTCTTCAAACTTTTTAACCCAATGTCGAATGAGAGGAATGCTTGGCGCATCATTTAAGTGGCGAAAACCTCGAATACTGCAGAATTTTCTACGCGCTACAGTCGCCGAATCACCGTTTTTGTAAAACTCTCGCACGCATAACGCGCGGTCTGCTCCCGAGAAACGCTCCATAGCGATTGAATTCCCAAGAGCCAGGCTACCGATTGACATTACCCCCGCGCCCCTCGGATACGTTGCGTTCACGCAGTAAGCTAAATAAATATAAAATTTCTTTTGAGACACCTTGTATGTCTGTCTCATTAAAACAACGCACTAACTACAATCGACAAAGTATAATGCATTAAATTTTTTGAGCTGTGAACGGTCGCTCTTGTTACCATATGACAAACTTGTTAGTGACAATCAACAGTACACAAGTCATAGTGTATAGTCGACAAATTTAAGAGCTCTGAACGCAGTTTTACAGCCAATGTTCGAATCTTGGTTTCACTATATCATGTTCAGCCGTTTTTGTGTCAATCTCGGACGGACAGACAGATAAAAATTGTTTTTTTTTTGTGGATATTGTCTTATAATCATCTAAAACGTGTAGAAATATAAAACTAAAAAAAAAACCATATATTACAGCCTACGGCTCGGGTGGTAAATCCCATCGTGAAATACAGCCTTCTTTATATGCTTGTTAAATAAAATACTATTTGACTATGCTGATTGATACTTCTACTATTTACAAAAAAAGTATTGATTTACCATTTCGCATTTGATTGCAAAAAGTGTTTTTATCATCCTTTTATTAAAGAGTAAAATTGAAACCTCTAAACCTTTGGTTCATAGTTAAGTCCTGATTTAGTTTTTGCCGACAGTAATAAATGAAGCTTTTCCGTAAAAGTGCTGAGTGGTTACTTAAATTGTAAAGTGTCCTAGAATTAATTGCTGTTGATTTGTCGCTGATTCATGCTTTAACTCTTTTATGTAACTATTTCATTTAACAACCTTTCCATTAATCTTTTTATAGTGCTGATTACAAAAAAACTTTAAATACTCATCGCATTATTTCGAAAAATATTTATAATCACAAAAATTGTTTAAAACTGTTTAAAAATTGCATAAAAACATTTATATCACAATTTTTCTTCTTCTTTTAATTAGAAAAAATGCCGGTCGCTATGGCGTAGTGGTCAGCTCATTTGACTACCAACCATGGGGGCTCGGGTTCAAATCCCGGTTATGGCATGGAAATTTTCTCAAACAAAAATTGTCCTGGCTAATTGCCACAGTAGCAAAGGCCATTAAAAATTAAAAAAAAAAAAAAAAAAATAGAAAAAATAAATTTTCTTCTTCTTTGGGCACTGTTGGGTTCACTTTTAGCCCAGGCACTCCTCAGGAGACTGGGCAAAGAATAAAAATCAGGTTAACCATTAAGAAAAGGAAGGTTAAAAAATTGTGCAGTCAGCTCTGGGGTCGACTCAGCCTCAAGTATTTAATACTTAAAATGAATATCTGTTTATACAGGGATAACAGGACCGACCGAAACGTCACACTGTCCACGGCTTTCATGTTTATGGCCGGCGGTATTGAAACGGAGAACTTACCTTGTCTGCCCCTTATACTCCTATCTAGGCTTAGGAATCCTATTATTTTATTTATTTATTATTAAGGTTCAAAAAGTCACATTATGCAACATTCTAGTTAAGTCTGTTACAAATAATTATATAAATGAAGAAAGAAAAAGAAGAGCTGTAAAAAGAAAAACAATATAATCAACAAGTTAAAAAGTATTGGCAACGTTTGTTGGGTGTGGGACAAAATTTTTGCACAATTTTAACAAAAATAGCATCAAAATAATTTATTTTGTAAAAATAAAATTTTGATCGTTAATCCACGTGCTAAAGGCCTTCATTTGATACCCTACACAGAATTTTTAAAAAATATATATATTTTTTTTTTTCGATGAGCATATATTTTTAGGGGGATATGTTTTTTAGATGTTTTTGTATTTTTTTCCTATGTGCGGGTCAAAGAGTTGCATAAGCATGCCAAATTTCAACTCTCTAGGTTTAGCCGTTTGGCTACAATTTTTACCGAACAGACAGACAGACAGACAGAAAGTAACGGTATAAGGGTTTTTTGGTCATACCTACAAAACACTAAAAATATCATTAGAAAGAGCATAATAATAGGCATTTTCTAAGTATAAATAGTTCAAAATTCATTAGGCCGTAAATAAAAATTGATTATTAATTGTTTATAATAAGAAAAAAAAACTTTTAATTGAAATTTATCTAAATTATTTTAAATTGCTTCAATTCCTGATTTAGTCAAAGATCTTCATACATTTTAAAAGTGATAACTTTTATTCCAATTACGGCTCAATTTTCTTTACTCGACATAGGAGCCAAAAGTACTCGTTACATCTCTCTTCATAATTTACTTTAAATAAGTACGTTTCATAGGTATCAATTGTGAAGTCGTTCTCTTTTTTAAAAAATCCTATTGCAGTAGGTGCCCTTTAACCTTATATTAATGCTGATGCTGAAATATGTAGTAATTTAATTTTCTCAGTCAATTCTACTAGCATATTTTTTGCTGACCAGAAAGAAATCAAATTTTAAGTATTGAATTCTGAAAAGGACAAATATCTTTTTTCCATATATGATTATTTGCTTGAATAATTTTAAAATCCAACAAAAGTTTTTATATTCAACAAGTCTGTCGACGAATATTATCTAAATGAAATCAAGTCTCTTTTTGTACCTTTTCATTCTGTCAAATAATGTAATACTACATTAATCTTTAGGGCTCATGAAAAATCCAAATATAGAATCTTTTTTTTTTATCTTTATTCTTGCTGACAAAAGAGAAGTTTGTAGCTTTTAGATAACAGGAACAGAACTATCTATAAATATTTGAGGGATGTCAAAAGATGCCATCAATTCTGAAATTTATTACAGTTTCTTGAGAATCTCGGCTCGGCATAGAAGAAGTAAATTGTTGACCTTGTTTTCTGACACTGTATTGAATAAGAGACAAGTTATTGAAGGTAGATTTATGATCAGCAAAAAATTGTTGCTGACGTAGACAGTTTTAATATTCTTTTTCATTATAAAATCTATAAAAATTGTTTTAAGAATAAAACGATGTCACTAAAAGGGTGAATATTAATGTTTATTAAAATCACGTTGAAGTATTTACATTTTATTTCGAAAAGATTATGATTTATTTTTAGGTTACGTAGGTTATACTTATGGAGGGTTAGCGTGTGTGTGAGGTAGGGTTGTACATCGAAGGCAAAACATTGATGTTGAACATCGATGTTAACATCGGTGTTTTACTATCGATGTTGAAAAAACATCGAAGGGATAACGTCGATGTATCGGAAACATCGATGTTTTATTAATATTAAAAAAAAAAAACTATTTATTTATATTATACAGGTTTTATTTAATAATGTAAAGATAAAATACGAAAAAAAGTAACATATAATACACAAAAAGCATTTATTAGATTTTTAAATAGATTGTGTAACAGACACATTCAAATGTCCCGCCGCTGCTTATAACCGTTTGGAACAGACTTTATAAGCTGTTCACTTTTGTAAGAACAAACTAAGAGGAAAATTTATTTTCAATAGTTTGCACCTTTGAAACTGTATGTCATGTTGGTATTAAAAAATGTCACTTTTTTAAAATTTCGAGCCATTTGACATATGTCATAATGAAAAATGATATCTTAATTATAATGATTATAACCTATAAACCTAAAGTCGGTTTTACAGCGTAGGGAATATTTTTAATTTACATTTAAAGTCAGTAATACACTATAAAAGTAACCAAATCTAGTTTGTCCTTACAAAAGGGAACAGCTTATATAAACCGTTCACTTTTGTAAGGACAAACTAAATCTGGTTATTTTGTTGATATTTATAGAGTATTACTGACTTTTATAAACTTGGTTATATTGTAAAAAGGGCTTTACAGTTAGGGGTTATGTTTGTATTATTTTAGGTTAGTATTATATTTACAAAATATTTAAGATGTCACTATTCAAAATGAAATATGACAAACGATATTTTTTTAAATGACGTATTTATAATCTGACTTTTCAAATTATTTTTCTGTAGTGCCAACGTGACATACAGTTTCAAAGGTGCAAACAGTTGAAAACTTAATTTCCACTTAGTTTCAACTTAGTTCAAACAAGTGTGTTGGTGTCGTTGGTCGTTATCATTATTTGCAAAAATTAGAAGTTTCTTCTTATTCTGCTAACTGCTAAAAAGAATAAGACCTAACACTATTAGTATTGTTTATTACAATAGATGGCGCTTATATTTTGTGTACTAATTTTAATAAAAATTAAAATTTTAAGATTCCAGCGCCTCTAGCGGTAGTTTCTGAATTTCAAAGTTTAAACATCGACATCGGTAGTAGACATCGATGTTTTATCGATACTATCGCCACCTGAACATCGATGGTAAAAACATCGATGTTTTCAGAAAAGACATCGATGTTTTCGATACATCGATATTTTTTTCCCATCCCTAGTGTGAGGCCACGTTTTGTATACTATACGGTTGCCTCATTTCGAACAGCCAATCAGGCCAAAAAGACTTTTTTTTTTGTCGTCACTCAGAATGTCAAACGCGCAACATACAGGGTGAATTATTTAACGAGCAACATACATGGTGAATTATTTAACGAGCAACATACATGTTTCACATATAATGTTAATGAAGTGAGTTATTTCATTTGTAACATAGCAAATTATGAAAGCAAGCATATCCATGGCAACAGATATGCTGTGGTGATTAAATATAATAATCATTTGACATTTGGCAAGTTCCTAGACGGCTAAAAAATAGTAAATTAGAAACAGTAAATGAATTTTTATTAGTTTGCTTATATTTACACACAAACAAAAATAATAATGTCCTTAGTAGCTAAGTCCAAAATATATTTAAAAAAATAATATTTTGGCTTTTCTGTGGATACGATAAGCATTTGTTTTATGGCTATGTTGCTTTTGAAATAACTCACTACTTTTACATTGAATGTGAAATCTGAAATTTATAAGGGCAATAAACATCGCCATAAACTTAACACACCTGGTTTAAAATACAGTAGCTACATAAAGTGAATTGTTTGTTTCAAAAATGTTAGATAAGAACCGGGGCTAAGCGGCGTTCTACCTACGAGCGATCGACCGACAACTGACCGGGTCTAAGCCAGAGCCGGCTCTAAGCGACGTTCTACCTACGAGCGAACGACCGACAACTGACCGGATCTAAGCAAGAGCCGGCTCTAAGCGACGTTCTACCTACGACCGAACGACTGATCGACCTGTGTCTCGGGATCATGTTTACAGTTCATATATTGCAAAAACCGGCTCTAAGCGACGTTCTACCTACGAACTAACGACCGACCTGTGTCTCGGAAACATGGTTACTTAACCGGATCACTGAGCCGGATCAATGAACCGGCTCAACAAACTGAACGACCTCCACTGATCCGGTTCCGCAAACTGAGCCGAAATTCCCATTTCTATGTGCAACATGCAGATTTTATTTCGGCTCAGTTTGCGCAGGTCGATCAGTCGTTCGTCGTAGGTAGAACGTCGCTTAGAGCCGGCTTTTGCTTAGACCCGGTCAGTGGTCGGTCGTTCGTTCGTAGGTAGAACGTCGCTTAGAGCCGGCTCTTGCTTAGACCCGGTCAGTTGTCGGTCGTTCACTCGTAGGTAGAACGTCGCTTAGAGCCGGCTCTTGCTTAGACCCGGTCAGTTGTCGGTCGATCGCTCGTAGATAGAACGCCGCTTAGCCCCGGTTCTTATCTAACATTTTTGAAACAAACAATTCACTTTATGTAGCTACTGTATTTTAAACCAGATGTGTTAAGTTTATGGCGATGTTTATTGCCCTTTTAAATTGGACATATGGGATTTGGGCAATATTTTTATTTTTGGTATATAGTATGGCTGTAAGAAAATACAGACTAAGCCCAGTTCAAATAAATTGCCCTACAAATTGATGACAATAAATAATACACTTTATGATAATACATTACAAGCCGAGTTCTCGCGAAATTCAACATGACATCGATCCAGATCCGGATCACTCCGGTCACTGCTCACAATCGCCCGACTAATCGTATCCTTGAAACTTGAAACTATACAGTGAGCCGTGAGCCGGCTCATTTCAATTTGGTGAACCGTGTCACTTCGGTCAGTGTACTGAGTCGGCTCAGTGAGCCGGTTCGTTCATGAACGACCCATCTCTAGTTGCACAGTAAATAATTAACACTGTCTATGAAAAATATGTATATTAAAGTTCTCTACTTTAAACTTTAAAATAAATTGTAGCAGATTGTATTTCAACAAAGATTCTCGGCGTGCACATTAGTTCTCATCTTCAGTGGTCAGAGCATATTAATGAGCTTTGTATAAAGCCAAATAGGATACTCTATGGAATGAGGGTGGTGAACGCTAAATGTAATAAATTTGTTCTTAGAACTCTTTATTTCTCCAATTTCCACTCGGCAGTACGATATGGAATTATGTAGTGGGGAAGATCGCCCGAATTACACAGAGTGTTCATATTACAAAAAAGAGCAATAAGGATCTTGGTCAATCTATAGAATAGGGACTCTTGCAAGCCAGCTTTTAAATCTTTGAAAGTGCTAACTGCTCCTACTATTTATATTTTGGAAATTTTTACTTTTAAAAACTTGAACTTATTAACTTAAAATAATTCTTCGCACATTCATAATACTAGACAAAAAAATCATATTAGAGCAGATCAACACCGTACCGCCTGAATTCACTGAATTTCATTGTGGTCGTATGAGTACGAATAATGCTAAGCGCCCAGGACGTCTGAAAGAACTCACAGTTGAAGTGATGGTCAGTAAAATTCATGATATCGTGTTGGAGTATCGTCGTATCGTCGTGTCTATCTGTCTGTCTGTCTGTCTGTACGGTAGAAATTGTAGCCAACGCCTTAATATAGAAAATTGAAATTTGGCATGCTTACACAACCCTTTACTCACACATAGGAAAAATACTGAGAGAAGAAAAACACACCCCAAGATAAATATAAACAAATATGTATTTAATAAAAAAATAGATATACTTTTAAATTTTGAGTGGCATATCAAATGAATTTTAGAACAATATTTTTCTTTTATGGAATTTTTGCCAAACATTTATCAAAAAACTGGGTTGATCTAAAATCCTGAGAAAAATCTTCATAATGAACATTGATGGGAACCGGAATTCAGCAGGATTTTTTTTTTTTTTTAATTTTATAATGTGCTATCAAAAGAAAGCTCTTAACACAATTTTTGTCAAAAAGTACTAAAAAATCTTGCCCCGCACCCTTTTACTCAAAGAGCTAAAACAAAAAATCTGAAAAGATTCTAGGTAATGTACATTGATCTAAGCCGGAAATGTACGAGAGGAATTTTTGATCAGATTGCGTTTTTGAGAAATATTGCAGTTTTTGTGTTTGTGACAAAATTATTATTATTATTTTTTTCATGGCTGTTATGGAAAATTATGTTACGGATCTTTTATATTTATGACTAAGACTTTTTTTTTAATTAAAAATATAATTAAAAATTTTTAACAGCTGAGTTCTGGGTTTATTTGTAGACTCTACGCCAGTGTTTTTCAACCTTTTTCATTGAGTGGCACCCCTGACTGAAGAATAAAAAATCGTAGCACCCTTGACTGAAAAATAAAAAATCGTGGCACCCAATTTGTTTTTACCGACCGTCAACATATATAAGGGAGGTATTGTGATCATACCGATTTTGACATTTCGAGATTTCTATGGATCTCCACGAATTGAGGTCCTTACATAACGTTTTGACTATTTTTAGCATGATGTCTGTCGGTCTGTCTGTCCGTCCGTCTGTCTGTTTGTCCGTCTGTCTGTCTGTCCGTCTGTCTGTGTACACGTGCAGAGCAAATTCGGCTGAAAGGATTTTTATGAAACTTCATATTTAAGCTTCTGCCATCAATGGCACGAGTTGATCAACTTTTGGTAAAAATCGGTCGACTAAAAATGGGAGTTTACTCGTGTCGATTTTAAGATTTTTGTGAATATTTCACAACAGAAAAATTTTTCGAAAAAAATTATTGAACAAAAGTTGCTATAAAAGCAATAACTAATTGCTTTTATTTGATACGTTTTTTGATAAATAAAAAAATTTCGAAAAATTTCTGTAAAATTTTGTCTCAATTTTTTCATACTTTTCCTTATGGTCATGATAAATAATATTTCTGTTAGAAAATATTAGGCCAAGTTATTTCTACTCTGCTGCTAGAATGTATTTTATACAATTACTTTATGATGGCGGTGGGTCCTGTGGTGGCCACAGCTGATTTTGTAAATCTAGTTTTATTATGAAATATATCAAATTACACAAAGCAAAATAGAACTGAAAATGAGTTATCTTGAACTACACTTAAGTAATTTTGCAAGAAATTATTAACTTTACTTTGAGATACTGAAAAAGTTAGTAGAAAAGTCTAGGAGTATTTTGTGGCATTCATTGTTGGACTTTGCGGCACCCCCAATCGGGCGCCGTGACACCCCAAGGTGCCGCAGCACCCCGGTTGAAAAACACTGCTCTACACATATGAACACCAATCTACACTCTACACTGTTATACTGTTATACACTGTGATTCAACATATTGTTTGATTTACTTTAGATTTTTGTTTTTAAGTTAAGAGGAATAGATCATTTATAGTGATGAAATACATATAAATCAAATAACACATTGTTAATAGTGAGAAATATTTCTGCAATTGAAAAAAATTAAGCCATTTATCAATATATTTTTTATTAATTTAATGAAGACTTGAATAGGAAGCAAATGGAAAAAAAGCTGGCATTTTTAGCCGATTATTTAATGGAAGTTTAAAAAAATAAAATGGAAACTCTTAGTACTCAAATAACGAATAAAAGTGATCAAAAAAACTTTTGATGTTGACAGTGGCGCACCCAGGAATTTTTGTTGGGGGGGGGGGCGGAGACAAAATTATTTATAACTTCTATAAAAAAAGGTCCTCACTTCGGAAATACAAAATGATGACATAAAAAAAGGTCCTCACTTCTAAAATACAAGTGACGACCTAAAAAAAAGTTCCTCATCTCAATTTGTGTGTTTATTTTGATTTCCTTCCTTCTTAGCCCCCCCCGCTGGGTGCGCCACTGGATGTTGATGTGAATATAGAACAAATATTCTAGACCGGGAGCTCATGACATTTTTGGTCTCCGATTTCATACAGCATGCCTTTTGGAGGAGAGAATATTTACCCTGTGACAACAAAAAAGGGATAGTACTAAACCCCTGCACGCTTTCCGGTCATAGGGAAAATTGCATTTCCACTTGCACAAAATGTTTGTGTTTTTCTCTGATTTAATATTGCTTGCCCTTTTGTCAAAAGCAAGTTATAACAAATTTAAAGTCTTTTAATTATAGGCATACTGTATGAAAACGCGGAAAATCATATTTTTTTATTACAAGATCACATGACCGTTTGAGCCCTTTGGCACCCTCCGAATCGCATGCATATATTTAAAAGACTTTAAATTTGTTATAACTTTCTTTTGACAAAAGGGCAAGCAATATTAAATCAGAGAAAAGCACAAAAATTTTGTGTTTAAGTGGAAATGCAATTTTCCCTATGACCAGAAAGCGTGCAGGGGTTTAGTACCATCCCTTTTTTGTTGTCACAGGGTAAATAATCTCTCCTCCAAAAGGCATGCTGTATGAAATCGGAGACAAATGTCATGAGCTCCCTGTCTATTCTTAGATATCCAGTATTATGTTGACTTCTTAGACTTGTTAAATACCTACAAGACCCTGAAGTGTGTGAAATTTCACGCTTCACATCAATTTTTTAATTACTAAGTGGATATTTGTGTGAATTGCGGAGGAAGAAAATAACAGTTTTTCCCTACTGGAAAAACACATACCACTATATATACAAAATGTAATCTTTTATTGCATTTCTGTAGCTACATATCTATAAAAAAGTGTTTTGCTTTCCCTTTGCCTCTACCCTCTATCTGTAAATGCACACAAGGGCGGTATAAACTTAGCTCCCCACAAGCAGCAATTTTTGACGCGTCAACTCTGTACAAAGCAACCCACAAAAAGAAAAAAACGAAAGACTACGTTCTGGATAAAAATAAACACCTACATGAATAATTTCTTTGATTCATGAATTAATTTAAACAAGTTAAAGTGTAGGAGTTGATGAAAATGTATCTTTTTAATCACTATTAAAAGTTTTAGTCTATTTTTAATATCACTACTTAGAATTTATTTCTTGTGTGGTCTGATGGATTTCAATGAAACCATTTGACGTCAATTATATTGATAGAATACTCACGAATATATCTTGAATTGTTTGTGTAGAGTTCCGTTTTAAATAGTTCTTTAATATTTATGTTTTACAAAATTGTATATGTGAGCATAAACAAAAAATAATTTATTTATATGTGGCGAAATAAGAAAAACATCTATGGTGGTCGTTAAATATTTAATGCGATTTATTAAAAAATATAATAATAATAATGATAATAATGCTTTATTGTGTCTTAAACATCCGTATATGTCTCCGATTTCATACAGCATGCCTTTTGGAGGAGAGAATATTTACCCTGTGGCAACAAAAAAGGGGTGGTACTAAACCCCTGCACGCTTTCCGGTCATAGGGAAAATTGCATTTCCACTTGCACAAAATTTTTGTGTTTTTCTCTGATTTACTATTGCTTGCCCTATTGTCAAAAGAAAGTTATAACAAATTTAAAGTCTTTTAATTATAGGCATACTGTATGAAAACGCGGAAAATCATATTTTTTTATTACAAGATCACATGACCGTTTGAGCCCTTTGGCACCCTCCGAATCGCATGCATATATTTAAAAGACTTTAAATGTGTTATAACTTTCTTTTGACAAAAGGGCAAGCAATATTAAATCAGAGAAAAGCACAAAAATTTTGTGTTTAAGTGGAAATGCAATTTTCCCTATGACTGGAAAGCGTGCAGAGGTTTAGTACCATCCCTTTTTTGTTGTCACAGGGTAAATATTCTCTCCTCCAAAAGGCATGCTGTATGAAATCGGAGACCAAAAATGTCATGAGCTCCCGTCAAAGTCACAGTATAGATAAGTTCTAGAGAGAAGGTACAGTCTGTTCCAAACGGTTAAGCGGAACTAAATGGGAATTTAGTTCTTTTAGGTTGTCACGAGAAGGGACCTTGCTTGGGTTATTTCATTTTTCACGTTGGGATATCAAAATTTAAAATTCCAACTATGAAACCATGGAAACGAATGACATATGTCAAAATTAAATATTTTTTTAAGATAATAGAGAGTTATTGCAACCTCGGTTCTACTGATCTTTTAATAAAGTTTTCCTTTATTTGACATGTGCGCATGCGCAGTTGATATATCCTTAATTTTTTCTTTTATTAAAATACAGGCAACCTATATTTAATTTAAATAACGGCAAAGCATTTTTTATTTAAAGCACCTTAATTTTGACAGGTTAACCTCAAAATTAACAACGGAGTAAATTCGAACATAAAATTTGTTGACTTTTCTTGTGAGTAATGATGCAAGCTAAAGATAAAAAACGTTTACGATTTAAATACGAGGACGATGTTATTCTTCTCCGAGAAATTGAGTCACGAAACCCTTTTGGAATGGTTGTGCCGTATGGGAAGAAGTTAAAAATAGTCTGCTGTAGTTAACTTCTATATTCATTACGATTTCGATCTATCAATTTGGCATATTTGTCAAAATAAAGTATGAAGCAAGAGCACCGTTGCAATAACACTCTTTAAAACATCATGAAAAATTTTAATACAGGATACTTTATTAGAGGTTTCTTTTAATAAAGTCAGCTTTGTTTCACTTTGCAATATCTCTCTATTTTAATGACAACAAAATAAACAAATGGGAAATTTGTATTAAGAATAACACAAAAAATCAAAATATAAAGAAAATGACATTTTAAAATGATATTAACCTTAACCAAAAAATGTTTATTGTAAGTATGATTTACAAAGCTTAAACAAAACGGCCGAAAGGCACGATTTAAACGATGAAAGTAACTAGATTGCAAAATCTAGTTCCGCTTAACCGTTTGGAACAGACAGTACATTTTAATTATAAATAAAAATAAATAATGATTAATTACATAAAAACAATTGTAAAAGAATTTGGTTAAAATATAAATTAAACTATAGAATTAGACAAGAGGCATATGTTTTTACATGAAGTACAGTCTGTTCCAAACGGTTAAGCGGAACTAAATGGGAATTTAGTTCTTTTAGGTTGTCACGAGAAGGGACCTTGCTTGGGTTATTTAATTTTTCATGTTGGGATGTCAAAATTTAAAATTCCAACAATGAAACCATGGAAACGAATGACATATGTCAAAATTAAATATTTTTTTTAGATATTTTAATGACAAAAAAATAAATAAATGGGAAATTTTTATTAAGAATGACACAAAAAATCAAAATATAAAGAAAATGACATTTTAAAATGATATTAACCTTAACCAAAAAATGTTTATTGTAAGTATGATTTACAAAGCTTAAACAAAACGGCCGAAAGGCACGATTTAAACGATGAAAGTAACTAGATTGCAAAATCTAGTTCCGCTTAACCGTTTGGAACAGACTGTATTTGATAAATATTTAGAAAGTTTTAATAACTACATTGAAAGTAACCTTCTACTGAATATAATGTATTTTTCAGCAGTATAGATTTTATTTCTATCTTAAATGAGGTAATATAAGCAGTTCACTTTTGTAAGAACAAACTAAGAGGGAATTTTGTTTCCAATAGTTTGCACCTTTGAAGCTGTATGTCATGTTGGTATTAAATAATGTCACTTTTTTAAAATGTCAATCCATTTGACATATGTCATAATGAAAAATGATATCTTAATTAAAATGATCATAACCTTATCAACCTAAAGTCGGTTTTACAGCGTAAGGAATATTTTTAATTGATATTTAAAGTCTGTAACACACCATAAAAGTAACCAAAATAACCAGATCTAGTGTGTTCTTACAAAAGTGAACAGCTTATATTGCTTATTTGTTTTAGGCCCGGTATTTCCACCTTACTATTATCTATAAGAATAACTATCAATAGGATAATATTATCCTCTTGATAGTCACTAGGATAAATTGCTTTCTGTATTTCCAACTCTAGTTATCCCGTAGATAACTATTCTGCTTGATAATACAGTCTGTTTCAAACGCTTAGGCGGAACTAAATGGGAATTTCGTTCTTTTAGGTTGTCACGACAAGGGACCTTGCTTGGGTTATTTAATTTTTTCACGTTGGAATGTCAAAATTCAATATTACAACAATGAAACCATGGAAACGAATGACCTATGTCAAAATTAAATTATTTTTAATGACAAAAAAATAAATAAATGGGAAATTTCTATTAAGAATGACACAAAAAATCAAAATATAAAGAAAATGACATTTTAAAATGATATTAACCTTAACCAAAAAATGTTTATTGTAAGTATGATTTACAAAGCTTAAACAAAACGGCCGAAAAGCACGATTTAAGCGATGAAAGTAACTAAATTGCAAAATCTAGTTCCGCCTAAGCGTTTGAAACAGACTGTAATACAGTCTGTTCCAAACGGTTAGGCGGAACTAAATGGGAATTTCGTTCTTTTATGTTGTCACGAGAAGGGACCTTGCTTGGGTTATTTAATTTTTCACGTTGGAATGTCAAAATTTAATATTCCAACAATGACACCATGGAAACGAATGACATATGTCAAAATTAAATTATTTTTTTCACATATTTTAATGACAAAATAATAACTAAATGAGAAATTTGTATTAAGAATGACACAAAAAATCAAAATATAAAGAAAATGACATTTTAAAATGATATTAACCTTAACCAAAAAATGTTTATTGTAAGTATGATTTACAAAGCTTAAATAACACGGTCGAAAAGCACGATTTAAACGATGAAAGTAACCAGATTGCAAAATCTAATTCCGCCCAACCGTTTGGAACACACTTTAATACAGTCTGTTTCAAACGGTTAGGCGGAACTAAATGGGACTTTCGTTCTTTTAGGTTGTCACGAGAAGGGATCTTGCTTGGGTTATTTCATTTTTCACGTTGGAATGTCAAAATTTAAAATTCCAACAATGAAACCATGGAAACGAATGACATATGTCAAAATTAAATTATTTTTTTTACATATTTTAATGACAAAAAAATAAAAAAATGGGAAATTTGTATTAAGAATGACACAAAAAATCAAAATATAAAGAAAATGACATTTTAAAATGATATTAACCTTAACCAAAAAATGTTTATTGTAAGTATGATTTACAAAGCTTAAACAACACGGTCGAAAAGCACGATTTAAACGATGAAAGTAACTAGATTGCAAAATTTAGTTCCGCCTAACCCTTTGGAACAGACTTTATATTCGAATGTTTTGTTATGTTGGTATTAGTAGCGTTATCTTAAACAGACTTATATGCGACCCGAACGAATAAAAGAGAGATAGATACAACTGTCAAAATAAATGACAACTGTCAAAATTTTGTACAGAAAAATGTGCGATAAACGCCAAAGAAGCGCAAATTTCAATATTTCCGAAACAAGGTAACTTGAAAATCTTGTGTTAAAATTTAAAAATGTTATAGAAAATAAAGCTACTGACGCTGTAAATCTAAAAGATAAACATGGGGCCTGGGAAAAAAAATTATTACGTATAATGCATCCTACAGACAGAATAAAAATGTAAAAACACTGAAAATTAAATACGACCGTTTATTTATTTTTATTTTTTAATTGGTGGAGCAGGATATTAACTGCATTTTTCTAAGCGAAATCGATTAATAAATTCTTTCTCATCCCAATGGTCCATATGATTTGGTCTAACACGAACTATGTATGGACGTTCTAAATACTCTACAATTTCTTCATCATCGTCTGCTTGCAAATCTTCTAAATCAGCATCCATGATTTCTTTCTTTAAAAATAACTGTAAATTATCTAAAAATAATCGGCAATATTTTTTTTATTTCAGTATAAATTAAAGTAGATTACTAAATTATTTTGAATTTATTTTGATATAGGTAATTACACAATAAAATAGTACACATAATGGAAACAGGTGTATGTAATATGTTTATAAACTGTAGGTATGTACATAGTACCTGTAATATTACATACATTTATCAATAAAATTTGACACCTATCTGTCAAAATCTGTCATTTTTATCCAATGGATAATATTTATCAGTAGCTCCACGTTGTGAATAACTTATCCTATAGATAACTTAGTTACTCTATAGATAAATAATTGGAAATACGCAAAAAATCGTTTATTCCCTTGATAACAACTTCTTATCCCATAGATAGTCAATTTTATCTATGGTTCGAAATACCGGGCCTTAATGCAATAGGTATCAGGTCAGTCCATAAGTTCGTGCGCATTTGTATAACATTTTTAAACAATGTAAATAAAACATAGCTTATTAATAATTTTGAATTTAACCGACAAAGCTGTTCACTGTAAACATCTGCATTAATGGTTTGATTCGGTTCTAACAGTTCATAATGAATAACGCCATACATATCCCACCAAACACCTTTGCTGTTGGAGAGGGCTGCTTATCTTTATCTGTCCATTGTCTTTTTTTTGTGACATTGTGATAAAGATTCCAAAAAGGCTCTCGTTCAAGGCGAGATAAAAGGGAAATGCAGATGTTCATTCGTTGTTGGCAATTGGTTTCGGATAGTTCATGCGGTACCCACTTTCTAAGATTGGATACTTTTCCGATCTCCTTTAAGTGACGAAACACTGTTCCATGAGATGAATCCATCCTTTCTGCAATCTGATCCACTGTTAATTGTGGCTCTAACTCCACAAGACTTTTAAGTACGTCGTTGCTAAAATTAACAGGACGTCTCGAACGGGGCTCAACATCAATGCTAGTCCGTCCATCTTTAAATTTTTTAAACCATTTCTGGGCAGTCCTTACACTAATGATATTTTCACCATGAACACTGTTAATTTTTATCGCTGCAAATCTGACAGTTTCACCACATGAAAATAAAATATATAAAACTGCACGTTTGTACTGATCCGATGTTCACAAAAATTGGTGATAGACTGACTAATTTAATGGGGAATCGAAAACAGGATTTGACAAGTTTGAAATTTTATTATTCTACGTAGTGAGTCATAGGGAATCGCATATACAGTCTGTTCCAAATGGTTAGGCGGAACTAAATGGGAATTTCGTTCTTTTAGGTTATCACGAGAAGGCACCTTGCTTGGGTTATTTCATTTTTCACGTTGGAATGTCAAAATTTAAAATTACAACAGTGAAACCATGGAAACGGATGACATATGTCAAAATTAAATTATTTTTTGTACATATTTTAATGACAAAAAATAAAAAAATGGGAAATTTGTAATAAGAATGACACAAAAAATCAAAATATAAAGAAAATTACATTTTAAAATAATATTAACCTTAACCAAAAAATGTTTATAGTAAGTATGATTTACAAAGCTTAAACAAAATGACCGAAAAGCACGATTTAAACTGTAAGCATTTATTTAAAGGTAAACACTATATTTTATTGTAAATTACAAAATTACATGATTAAATGAGTTCGAAACGTTAACAAATATATTTAAGCTATTGAATCTACTGAATTTAGAAAGTTATGACTATTGTGATATAAAATAAACTAAATAACATTGGTTTCTTTGTCTGAAAACACGAGCACTAAACACAGTAATGGCGTAACATTACTTAACTTTCAGACTAGCGTCTGTACAACCCTCTTAGTAACAAGAAGGGTGGTCGCGCACAACCCTCGCGCACTTCGCACTCACGTGACCGTCCAGTGGCGTCTCGTTACATCCTCCCCCTCAAGAGGCGATGTCGGAGGGATCGGCTCTTATTAAAGAAGACGGGACGACGGTGGTGACCATTGTTGTTGTAGCATCAATCTCGGGTCGATATCGCTTTGGGCGGCCTCGGGCACGTGTCGCTGGTGGAACGGCTGTGTTGTCTGGCGGGGTTCCACGTCGTGGACGTCCTCGTCGTTGGGACTCTCGTTCTGTTGTCGGGTCTTCCTGGGACTCGTTCTTGCGGGGTCTTCCTCGGCCTCGTATTGGTCGGACCGGGGCGGTCTCTTGATTGCTCGGCACGTACGGGGTAAGTGCCGTAGTATGGTATGCGCCAAGGGGCGTATTTGGATTGGAGAGTGAGGAAATTTGGTAGGTAGTAGGGGACAACTGTGCAAAGACCAAATAAGGACCATCACGTCTGGGTGCAAATTTGGAGGTGTACCCTTTTGAGGCTCTACTTAGTGCGTGCACGGCGACTAATACCTGGTCTCCAACCTTATAATTGGGTGCTTCACGGCGATGAGCATCAGCATATCTCTTCGAGTGGTCTTGCTGATTCTCTCGTTTCTCTCTAGCTTCCGTTAGAGTATTGGCCAGTTTCTTTAGGTACGGCGTAATTTGCGGTACGAAATTATCTTCGTCCACGACAGCACGCAAATCACGATGAACATCATCAGGCGTTCGAAGTTCCCTGCCGAAGGTAAGGTATGCGGCGGTAAATCCGGTTGAGTCGCATTTAGATGTGTTCATTGCGAACCGTATCATTGGGAGTTTTTCTACCCACTGACTGTGGTCCGATTGAACTAGAATGGCCAACTGTCCTTTTAAGTCCCTGTTCTTCCTTTCAACGGGGTTCACTTCTGGGTGGTACACTGGTGTCAGGTTTTGCTTAAAACCGAAGAAATGGGCGACCTGTTGCATCACTTCCGTGACGAATTGTGTGCCATTGTCGCTTATTACTCGCCTAGGAACTCCATAGCGCAGTATGATCTCGTCAATTAAACATTTGGCACAGTTTTCGGCAGTGGCCTCTTGTAGCGGACAAAGCTCAACCCAACGGCTTGCTACATCCTCGATGACGTAGATCCATCTTTCCCCAGTAGCACTTTCGGGTAGGGGACCGAAGAGGTCAATGGAAAGTACCTCAAAGCGGCGATGCTGAATTGGTGTTTGTAGCAGTCCAGCAGGCTTTTGGTTGGAGGGTTTGAATCGTTGGCATTCGATGCATTTTTTAACATGTTCGGTAACGGTTCTACGCATGCCAGTCCAGTAGTACCGAGAGCTTATCCTACTCAAGGTTTTCTCAATCCCATAGTGACCAGCTGTCGGCGAATCATGGTAGTCGTACAGGATTTTTGGTAATAAGTTTTTCGGCGCGACAAGGGCGGCTTCCTCTTCCTCCTCGCCATCTGGTGGGTAGCGGTATAGGACTCCACTAAACATGACGTAGCCGCGTTCTGTCCAGCGCGAAACATCTACGGGGTCATCGTTTGACTCAAATGCTCTAATGATTGTTTTGAGATCTGGATCTGCTAATTGCTGATGACGCAATTCACTTGCAGCTGCGGTGGGCAAGTCCACCGTCACTGTACTTACATCTTCACCAGGCGGTCGAGACAAGGTGTCGGCGACTGTGTTGCTGCGTCCTGTGGTGTAGTCAATATTCAGGTCGTATGATTGTAGCTGAAGGGCCCATCGTGCAAGTCGGCCACTTGGCGACCTCAAGGACATTAGCCACTTCAACGGCTGATGGTCTGAAATGACGGTTACCTTGGCTCCGTCTAAATAACCACGGAATCGGTCCATTGCCCACAACACCGCGAGGGCTTCACGCTCGGTGGTGCTATAATTTCTCTCCGATGGCGTCAAAAGGCGACTGGCGTATTCCACGGGAAGTTGTTCCGGGCTCTCCCCCTGCATTAAAACTGCCCCAAGAGCATAACCGCTGGCATCAGTCCTCAATATATAAGGTGAGTCTGGGTCAGCCTGTTGAAGAATCGGTGCAGTTGTTAACAGCCTCTTGAGTGTAACAAAAGCTTTGTCCTGCTCTGGTCCCCAGTGCCATTGCACGCCCTTTTTAGTGAGATCACTGAGTGGACGAGCAATACTGGAGTAGTCAGGCACGAACCTTCTAAACCACGATCCTGTTTGAAGGAATGTAATCACTTCCTTGGTATTGCGCGGGTTTTTCATCTCAGCGATGGCAGAGATTTTCTGCGGATCAGGCCTTATGCCGTCTTTTGAAATGAGATGACCAAGGTACTTCACTTCTGGCAACATAAAATTGCATTTTTGGCGATTGGCGCGCAGCTTAAACTGATTTAAGCGCGTAAAGACCAATCGTAGATCATGAAGGTGTTCCTCGAAACTTGATGATAAGACGATTAAATCGTCGAGGTAGGCCAGGACAAAAATACCTTTCAGTCCTGATCGAAATCTATCCATCAATCGTTGAAATGTGCTTGGAGCGTTTCGTAATCCAAACGGCATTCTCTTAAAGCGGAAGTTCCCCAAGGGACACGTGAAGGCAGTCTTGTCTCTATCCTCTGATTTTACTGGGACTTGCCAGTATCCTGATTTTAAGTCAATAGTGCTCATATATTGGCACTTCTTGGTTGCGTGTAGCAGCTCGTCGATACGCGGAAGGGGATATCGATCCGGTACAGTTACAGAATTAAGGCGTCGGTAATCCACGCAAAGTCGCATAGTTCCATCCTTTTTAGGAACGAGAACTACTGGCGCGGCGTACGGAGATTCGCACTCTTCTATAACGTCCGTAGCGAGCATCTTTTCCAATTCTTGCTTAAGAATATCTTTTCTTGCCGGGGATAACCTGTAAGGTGGCACAGCGATTGGCGTATCATCCGTAACTTTGATTTGGTGTTCCGCAAACGGTGTTGGCTCTACACTTGGGGAGAAAACATCCCTAAACTCTACAAGCAACGCTTCGAAACGTTGTCGTTGCTCCTCATCGGAGTCTTCGTCTTCTTCTTGGCCTGAAACTTCTGTAACGTCGTTTGGCGGAAGAATTGGTAAGTTCGGTTCCTCGGCGAATTGGTGCGTCGTGTCCGGTTCATCGGCGAAGTACCAAACTTGGGCGGAAACGTCCAATACGATGCCAGCCGTCTTAATAAAATCAACACCGAGCAGCATTCTACTATTAATGTGGTTCGGTACTGCAATGAGTGTCGTAGAAATGATTCTATTGTGCACCGTGATTTGCACATCAAAATTTCTTATAATTACTCGCTGCACTTCTCCATCAGCCAGCCTAAGGTCTACTTCGTCCGTCGAATACGCGTGTCCTCTATCAAGCAGGATTTTGTGAAGTCGCGCACCCGCAAAACTACGTTTGGCACCAGTATCTAGGCAGGCTATGCCATTTAGCCCGAATAGTTGCACATGCACCATTGGCCTATTCGCGTTAGTATCAGTAGGACATTGCACAGTGAAGAACTCTAGGGATTCATGTACAGGAAGTGAGGAGTTGGCTTTAGTAGGGTTACAAGTTGGGCAATTACTACGCACATACCCCGGTTGTTGGCAACCGTAACATTGAAGTTGTTTCTTACCCGCTCCTACAGGTGGTGGTGGCGTCTTCACGGCTGGTGTGTGGTCTCTGCGAGCCTTCTTCCTGCAGTCGGCTTCCATGTGACCGAAGGACTTGCAGTAATTGCATTTGGGACGAGTCTTCTTTTCTGCTCTTTCTGGAGAAGTCGTCTTGGTGGATTTCGGAAACGTTGTCTTCGCTGCATACTCTCGCTGGGATACTTCGATATCTCGCGTTTTTGTTAACAGCGCTTGGAAGCTGTCAAAGTCTGCGCGCGTGATGCGTTTTCGAATATCATTACGCAGCAGTCCGTACAACATGTCCAGCTGCATGCGTTCCGGAACCGGATATGGCAGTTGAGCCACTAATGAGCGCACGTTGCACACGAATATTTCCGTGGTTTCGTCCGTGTATTGCTCGCGAGAAAACAGTTCTCGAAAAATCTGCGATGGTGGTAGCTGGCGGGAGTAGGCATTTCGTAGCGCTTCGAGGGCACCGTTCCAGTCTAACACTGTGTTTTTTACTCCTCTCCACCACGTTGAAGCGATCCCCTCAAGGAGAACGGGCAAGCCACGCAGGGCGTTGCAATCACTCACATTGTTACAGTCTTTAAATATCGCAATGGTGTCGATGAACGCTTCCACGTCGGAATCGACCGAACCATTGAAACGCGCAGTACATTTCGTGAAATTACCGGAACGTGGCGCGACAGGCGGCGGGCTAACACTCCCGCGCGAACTGCGGTCACTCGCGGCGCTCCCAATACTGGCGAGAAGTTCGCGAAATTGCACATCCGTTAGAACAATATTTGTTGATGAGTCTGTTGACGTACTCGGTTTTTCTACTTTGGGCGGCATTTTACACAGATAGCGCACTCAAAAGAGATGAAAATGTTTTTAAAGAAATAGTTTATTGCGCAAAAGTGAAAAAATGGCGCGACATGTCAATACAGCGGAAAGTTAGTAGAAAACGCACTAAACTTTCTTCCACTCCGCGAAAAGTTTGTAAACTATACACAGTTTACGCAAAATCTGTTCAATTTTCACTTTTGTTTAGTTCACTCTGTCACTAACTTCACTAAATCAACGAACAAAACACTTTTAATAATAAGTTAACGGCTTCTTAGTTGGGCGCCATTTTGTAAGCATTTATTTAAAGGTAAACACTATATTTTATTGTAAATTACAAAATTACATGATTAAATGAGTTCGAAACGTTAACAAATATATTTAAGCTATTGAATCTACTGAATTTAGAAAGTTATGACTATTGTGATATAAAATAAACTAAATAACATTGGTTTCTTTGTCTGAAAACACGAGCACTAAACACAGTAATGGCGTAACATTACTTAACTTTCAGACTAGCGTCTGTACAACCCTCTTAGTAACAAGAAGGGTGGTCGCGCACAACCCTCGCGCACTTCGCACTCACGTGACCGTCCAGTGGCGTCTCGTTACAAAACGATGAAAGTAACTAGATTGTAAAATCTAGTTCCGCCTAACCGTTTGGAACAGACTTTATGTTATAAATATACAGTCTGTTTCAAACGGTTAGGCGGAACTAAATGGGAATTTCGTTCTTTTAGGTTGTCACGAGAAGGGACTTTGATTGGGTTATTTCATTTATCACGTTGGAATGTCAAAATTTAAAATTCCAACAATGAAACCATAGAAACGAGTGACATGTCAAAATTAAATTATTTTTTTTTACAAATTTTAATAACAAAAAAATAAATAAATAGGAAATTTCTATAAAGAATGCACAAAATATCAAAATATAAAGAAAATGACATTTTAAAATGATATTAACCTTTACCAAAAAATGTTTATTGTAAGTATGATTTACAAAGCTTAAACAAAACGGCCGAAAAGCACGATTTAAACGATGAAAGTAACTAGATTGCAAAATCTAGTTCCGCCTAACCGTTTGGAACACACTTTATGTTTATAAACGAACTTATGGACTGACCTTATAATTGATTATAAAATTTACATGCATTGTAGCTAATAATTTTTTCAAATAATGCGGTATGGTGTTGATTGCTCTAATATGATTTTTTTGTCTAGTATTATGAATGTGTGAAGAATTATTTGAGTCTAGTAAGTGCAAGTTTTTAAAAGTAAAAACTAAATTTCAAAAATATATATACTAGGGGCAGTTAGCACATCCAAATATTTAAAAGCTGGCCGGCAAGAGTCTCTATTCTTTAGATTAGCCAAGATTCTTATAGCTCTTTTTTGCAATATGAACACTCTCTGGAATTATAATTGTAAAACAATTATAATTGTGGTTCAAATTATTGTGTTTGTCTCCTGGGGCTTACGTTTTCAACACTTGCCATCCTGTGTTCGAATCCGAGTTCAAGTAAGTGATACAAAAGGTACAAAACACAACGTAAGTATTTAAAATAAAGGTCCTAGCTACTTTGTATTATCACACAAAGTAAAATGTAGCGTAAGGGATAGTAAAACGAAATAATTCCGACTTTATAATACCGTAATTTTTTTGAACATTATACTAGGATTCACTTCCAATATACATATTTTGGTGAATATTCTACTCTGTTACCCATAACTAATATTCGACGAAGCGCAAAAGCTATAAGCCTTTGGAATCGATAATAATTTGCCGGTGTCAAAGCTGATTTATTTGTAAATTGGTTCTTAGTCCCGCAGACTCAACACGTCAATCAAAATCTGTTACTTCAATAAAAATAAATCACCTGACTGAAAAAATAAATGCTTTTAATAATTTGCATAACACTTTAAAAATTTGCATATTTTTTACCTAATAAAGAAATACAAATAATAATTACACGAAAAGAACAAAAATGGTTTAAGAACAACTTTCAGATCTTATTGCTAAAAATCGGCATAAAAAATACCTATTGTTCACGTCGAAACTGCAGTTACAGTCTGTTTCAAACGGTTAGGCGGAACTAAATGGGAATTTCGTTCTTTTAGGTTGTCACGAGAAGGGACCTTGCTTGGGTAATTTCATTTTTTACGTTGGAATGTCAAAATTTAAAATTCCAACAATGAAACCATGGACACGAATGACATTAAATTATTTTTTTACATATTTTAATAAAAAAATAAATAAATAAATGGGAAGTTTGTATTAAGAAAGACACAAAAAATCAAAATATAAAGAAAATGACATTTTTAAATGATATTAACCTTAACAAAAAAAATGTATTGTAAGTATGACTTACAAAGCTTAAACAAAACGGCCGAAAAGCACGATTTAAACGATGAAAGTAACTAGACTGCAAAATCTAGTTCCGCTTAACCATTTGGAACAGACTGTAGCATGATTAATATTTATCGTATAGCATAAAAAATATTCAAATCACAGTAAATATGATTATACGATACAAAATAAGAAAATAACAATAAATAAGATATGCTATCAGTCAATTATTAATTGACTGCAAAATCTACAATTTTGTGAAAAATTAGATTTTTAGATAAAATGGTTCCATGTGCATAATTCTATAACTTAACCAGCGAGCCGTGGCGTACAAAATTAGGATGCGTGTTGGATTAACAGAAAAGTAGTATTGTGTGCGCATTTAGTTTCGTATTTCGAGTCTTTCCCTTTCGCGTTCTCTCTCTGCGCAGACCTTCTCCCATCTGCCACAGGTCGCTGGTTGAGGTATACCTTCATAATTATGTTATATTGCCATTTTTAGGGTTTTGTAGGTATGACCAAAAAACCCTTATACCGTCATTTTGTCGTCTGTCTGTCTGTCTGTCTGTCTGTCTGTCTGTCTGTCTGTCTGTCTGTCTGTCTGTCTGTCTGTCTGTCTGTCTGTCTGTCTGTCTGTCTGTCTGTTCGGTAAAAATTATAGCCTAACGGCTAAACCTAGAGAGTTGAAATTTGGCATGCTTATACAACTCTTTGACCCGCACATAGGAAAAATACTAAAACATCTAAAAAACATACCCCCCTAAAAATATAAACAAATATGTGCTCATCGAAAACAAAAATATTTTTTTTTAAATTCTGAGTAGGGTATCAAATGAAAGCCCTTAGTACGTTGATTAACGATCAAATTTTTATTTTTGCAAAATAAATTATTTTAATGCGATTTTTGCCAAAATTGTGCAAAAAAAATGTTGTCCCACACCCTGTAGCCCAGATGGTTTAATCTAAAAATCTGAACAAATTCTAAGTAATGTATATTGGTGTGAACCGAAATAGTACAACAGGAATTTTTGATCAGATTATGTTTTCGGAAAATAACGCATTTTTTGTGGTTTTTGGTTCACAAAGTACAAAAGTTATACCAATGTAAGACACTCACATGTAAGGCGTGCGATAGCTTACTGGGTTAGAGCATTGGTGTCGTAAGCTGGAAAACGAAGGGTTTCGAGTTCGAGTACGGAGCGAATTTTATTTTTTCTGTTTTTTTTGCATTTTTATTATGTTGAAATTATTTTGTCAAAATTCTAGTTATATTTTGACAAATGTTGTATTTAATTTTTAAGAGCGTAAATTTAATAACCAGTCTTATTATATGATTAACAGACGATAAATTATTTTAAAAATATCGTTCATTTTGCCGTGATTACTACAAAGTAAAATTTGTCCTACACACTCAGCATACCGCCTTCACTTATTATATACCTGCGAAACCCTGAAATGTGTGAATATTCACACTTCACATCAATTTTTTACGGTAAAATTGAAAATTTTTAATTTAAAAGGTTGTATCTGCATGCATTACTGCTTCTAGTTTACATAAATAGTCCTATCTACATTACAATCTATCTTACATTTAGGCCCGGTCTTTCCACCTTCAGATAAAGTCCCAGGTAACTATCTGACATAAGGTTATTTTTAACTTCATCTGCTGAATAAATGTCATCCCTTCTGTCTATACAAATGTATCTATCAGATAGTTATCTAACGGATAATGACACTGATGTATTGGATTCACTGACTGGTATTGACATTTACTCAGCAGATGAAGTTACAAATAACCTTATCTGTCAGATAGTTACCTGGGACTTTATCTGAAGGTGGGAAGACCGGGCCTTTCAATTAAAGTAGGCAATTATGAGTAGTTGGCTATGGAAAACAAGTAAAAATAATACCCAGGAAGACAAAACAAATACAAATTTCACAAATTTTATTCAGTACATGATCCGTAGGTTGATCAAATGTTTCATTTTAATTCGATTTAAAAGTGTTTTTAAGTAGTGGCTTATTTTTTTAATAATGGAGCGACAGCATTTAACTATTCACGAGATGAATCGTGCGGTAGGACTCCTCCAAGCTGACTTCAGGCAAGTTGTTGTTGTCGAGCGGATGGGAGTTTCTCAAAGTGTCATTAGTCGGTTATGGAGGCGTTACAGGAAAACAAGGAGCCGGTCGGACAACATCCGGGACGTGGTCGCTGTACAACCACAGTATATACAGTAGTGAATCCTGTTAGGACGCGCAGTTTTGCGAAGTGAATAAATTAAAAAATATTAAATATTATTTTATATTTTAGTAGTTTTCCTACTTTATTATTATACTACTCTCAATAGTTTTTGTATAATATTTTTTAAATTCATTTTAGGACCGAGAGTTCCAGTTCTTAATAAACTCCCTAATAGTTATTTGACACATAATATATTTATGAAGCTAATAAATTTATTGGTGATTTCCAACTTAATTTTTTATTTTTTGTTTTTTGTTTTTGTATTGGTATTTCTTATGAAGATAGTAACACGGTGCAAGAGGGATAGAGCTATACGTAAATTTGTAGAGCTAAAGTGAGTTGAAATTTTGACACTGAATATTTTGACATTAAATATTTTAACAATAAATAATTTGACTTTACATTCAATGACATTACGTATATTTTTTGTGTTACTGTTAAAATGACAATTAACGGCGTTCAACAAATTTTATCACAGAAAAAGAGGACAATATAGATAAAAGAGAAGTTTATAAAAATATCAATTTATAATACAAAAGAGACTGAAAATAAGAAGACAACCATATTTTGCTTTATTTTACATTCCTTAAACAATATGAATTAAACTTATTTATTATTTTCAGCCATACATCTTTATTATTCTGCCAATAATTGCGTCTGTCTTCTAATTTTCTATCATTTTTATATAAATAGTAATGCTTAAAGTATTGTTTGTAATGTGTTGTAATCGTAATTGAAATAAATACATATATAAAAATAAAAGACAATGTTTATTTAAAAATATATATTTATATATTGTTCTTTATATATCACATTTACAATAAATGCCCAAAATATTCTAAAAACGGTTGTCCATAATTTATAAATTCATCCAAACAGATCGTCGATTTCGTCAAAATACAACTAAAATGTATATAAAACAGTAAAATCACCATTATAGAAATATTTAAAAACTACACATTCGTATATTCTTTTAAAATTATACTGTTTTTCAATTGAAATTGAAATATTAACACATTTTGCGAACTTGTTTTTGGTTATACGTCACTTTATTAAGCACTTCATGTTGCCTATAAGTTATTAGACAAATAAACCTATTTATTAGCAACCTAATAACTATTTCGGGGTGGAACTCTCGGAAAAAAATTATGTTGCTAATAAGCTTATTGGACAGTTTTTAGCAACTGGAACTCTCGGCCCTTAGAGTCATAAAATGCAAAATTCTTTTGTTTCAGTTGTCATATAAATTTTGTCCGTATCCATACGCGTAATAGTCTGTATCGTTCTGTAGAATCCTGGTTAGGACGAAGTAGCTCGAGGTCACGAAAATATGGTACGCCAACATCAAAGGTTCCGACACGACTGGGCTTACTGTATTATACTGTGGTACAACAGCAAGTAAAGACAGATTTTTGGTCTTAGATGCTAGAAGACAACCTGGTATTACAGCACCCGAATTGGTAAGGGAGTTACAGAAGCGCATAACTTAACCGTTAGTCGCGATACTGTAAGAAATCGTCTCCACAAAGCTAATATTCTATTTCGACGACCAATAAGATGTCAACCCCTCTCTAGAGGCAATCGCAGAGCAAGATTAGACTGGTGTCACAATTTTTAATATTGGTGTGATAATGATTGGGCTACAGTTTTGTTTACTGATAAGTTCAGATTTGGAATTCATCCAGATTCCAACAAGGGTATGGAGAAAATCCGGTAATTTGGAACGTTTCAGGCACGTCCAGGAACTTCCCAGTTACAGAGGTGGTACTGTTATGGCATGAGGTCGGATAATCATTGGCGGCAGAACTGATCTCGTTTTTCCCAATGGATTTTTACCAGCGCAAAAAGAAAATGGATAATATTCTTCAACCTATTGTGCGTCCATTTCATGGTGCTGTTTGTGATCAGTTTCATCTTGCCCAGGATAATGCTCGGTCACATGTTGTGCAAATTGTAACGAACTGGCTGGATATCGAAGGTATTGATGCGATACCATGGCCAGCAGAGTCACCGAATCTAAATCCGATTGTACACGTGTGGGACATGCTTAAGAGAAGAATTACTCCACATATGGATAACATCCACGATAATTTTAGATTCAGAGAGCTTCTAAGAGCAGAATGGGCACAGTTACCTCAAGAAGACATTGATAATGTTATTTTGTCCATGAATCGCAGATGTAGTGTTGTGATCAACCAACGTGGAGGTCATACTCTTTATTAGCATTTGTTTTTCTTTTTTCATTTATATATATATATATATATATTAATAAAAAAGGTATTTTATGAATAATAAGACATGATTTTATTGATCAACTAATACGTCTCACACATCATATGATATATTTTATACTATTCTATTTACATAAAACAATATGCCTTAGCAACGATATAGCACCCTACGATCGTTAATAAGTGTAAATGTTGTATAATGATATATTCGCTAACACGGCCAGACTGACATGCGGAACGTTCTCGGGACGCAACTTTATTCTTCACACCATTAACAGCATTGTTGTTATCAGCAACAGCAACCTGCATACCACCAATGGTCTGCTCCATACCAACAACAGCATCCTGCATCTTGCATACCAGTATCAGCATCCTGCATACCAGGAACTCCATTCTTGAGCTGGTCCACCATTCATCTTCTACTGCATCTTGAAAGTCTTCACCTAATTCATAATCTGTAAATAGAGCAAAATTGGGCGCAGAATTGATCTTTCACAAAATCAACCATGCACCAATATCAATTAGTTAAAATAAATATTAGCTTACAACAAAACCTTCCAATAGCAGAGTATAAATCGTGATCTGAAAGTTTAGAGACTTTTGTTATCATTTCATTTCTCTATCACGAACTCAGTGACTAGATCAACAAGCTCAGATACTCAATAACTATCTATTAGTTTCCTTCATTACAGATTGTCTACAGTACAACAAGCTCAGAGGCCGTTTATTCATTTCTGCACACACAGTGCTCAGCTCAGAGAGCGTCTATTCGTTTCTGCACACACAGTGCTTTATCATCATCATCATCAGCCCGTCGCCATAGCTCACCATCTGCCACCATGGTTACAGAGCTATTACCGGACTGATGCCACTGGCAGCGGCATGTCTTGCGGTACTCGACAAGCTTTCAATTCTCAACTCATTATCTATTATATTTCTCAGTTTATTTTGCCATTCCGATCCCAGTGATCTGTCATTTACCTTTTCCGATAAACGTTCAATTTTAAAACTCAAATCTCGAAACTCAGATCTTAATTATCAAATCTCAAATATCATAACTCAGATATTAAATCTCAAATATCAAAAACAAAATCTCATATTTTGATGTCTTAAAACTCAATTATTAAAATCTCAAATGTTAAATCTCAAATCTAAATTTTACTCATTATGGCTAACACGTGCCATATGATTTAACCAAAACAATAAAATGCCTCTTACCATTTTAGTCATCATCAATACCAGTTACCTTCGTAAATTGTGTTTGTTAATAACAAAGCAACGCTCGCTCATCCTGACAATTTTTAGGGATCTTTGTTAAGATTCTGCATTTTTCAAACAAATGTCACATTTCATATTTATTCCAATAAGTGTCATTTCCTTAGAAACCACTTGAAATAATTTTTGACAAAATAACTTGAAATTTGCCAATTTATTATCTAGCTCATAATTCATACTACCTTTATATGATTCTCAATCGTCACCAATCGTTTGCAATATTATACGACAATTTCTTTGCACCAATATAATGGTTGCATTAAAAAAATATTTTTAATATAGCGCTTATTTTATATTTCTTGTGGGTGATAGGCCAATCCCACTTCTGATATTAATAAAAAAGGTATTTTATGAATAATAAGACATGATTTTATTGATCAACTAATACGTCTCACACATCATATGATATATTTTATACTATTCTATTTACATAAAACAATATGCCTTAGCAACGATATAGCACCCTACGATCGTTAATAAGTGTAAATGTTGTATAATGATATTTTCGCTAACATATATATATTCAAATATTGATTATTTTTATAAATAAAATTTAACTTACTTTGTTGTGGACTATTCTTTTTTGAGTATTTTAATTGATAGAATACAATAAACGTACAAAAGAAACCATACGCTATTTATTTTCATATATTTTTTTATAACCCTAGACTTTTCCGATGTGCGTAGATAGCCATATAATGATTTATTTGCGCATATCGTAGAAGGTATACGGCGCATGTTCCCCATACCTAGACCCAGGGCCGCCCCTAGTATTTGCGGGGCCCCATCTATATATATATATATATATATATTTCTTTAATATTATTAACTATTAACAAAGTACTCATATTCAATGAAAATATAAATTTTTTTCCTACTACAGTCGATTCCGCTTAATTGGGACACATCGGGACTTAGACCTTTTTGCCCAATAAAGCGGCTGCCCCAATTAAGCGAATTTCACATAAAATTAAACTATGCATATTTTTCTTTCAATAATTTTATTTTATAAACTCATGGACAAAACTATAAATTACATATAACCAAAAAATATAAACTTTTAAGAAAAAATAATAATAAATTCCAAAATAAAATAAGAAATAGGTACATACAATTTCATTCAATGCAAAAATGGGTCAAGAGTAGTCTGTCTTTTGTTTTTGTAACATTTCACTTCTACAAAATCAGCACAGGTATTCAGTGCGGATGTAGGGCCCCCTTCATTTCCTTCCTGCATAAAATAACGATGTAATAATAAATTATTTGTACATTTTCTTGAGAATATGTGTAACATAATATGTACTGTGATCTTAACTGTCCCAATTAAGCGGAATGTTGTCCCAATTAAACATGTAAATTTACTGTTGGTTCCTTGGTTTGGTTTCTGTTCTTTAAGATTTGTCCCAAATAAGTGGCTGCCCCAATTAAGCGGTGGCCCAATTAAGTGGAATCGTCTGTATTTATAAATCTTAATATAATTTAATAATATTTTTAATGTAATTTATTATTTTATTACTTGACGGTCGAAGCGGTGGGCCCTTAAAGGCGCGGGGCCTGAGGCAGGTGCCCCACTTGCCCCACTTGCCCCGTCCTAGGGGTGGTCCTGCCTAGACCGCAAGCCATTGAATTATTCATGATTATGCTTATGCAATGCATTTGTGTTATGGATCTATTATAAACGAAACTTTACACTTAAAAACGTGTAGTTAAAAATTGTAACCATTAAAATTACGAGTAATTTTGATATAAAACAATTGTATATTATAGTTTATGTTATCAAAAATAAAGTACCAATAAATTAGTGTACTGTCTGAAATTATTTAACAAATGAACATCTGGCGACCTCGTAAATCCTCGAATTCTTTATACAGAAATATTTTTCCTCTGGCTGTTTTACATTACTTGTAAGTTCTTTAAAAATAGTCACTTAAACAAAAAACAATTTTGATATAAACTAGCATATAACTATAACCAGGGCCGTATAAGTTTTTTATAACTTTAAACAAAAATAACTTTATGTGTATTTACTTTATAATTACTTATTTTCAACACTGTTTAAGAGAAGATTTATCGCTCTTCTTGAAGTAAAACAAGTGCTTTTCTATGTATCTTAAAATGAGTAAAGATCTTAGAAAACATGCCAAGAGCAACCTGTATCAGTATAGGTAGGTCTACGAAAATGGAAATGCGTCCCAAATGTTGCCAGATCAAACGCTATGTTGCCAGTCCGGTTACTTAATTTACACACCTCGTAGATTGTTGTGCTATTATTTTATTTTTATGTAATGATACAAATTAAAATAAATAACAGAGGTTAGGAGATATTATTATATTATAGAGTAATGTGTGCAATTCTTAAGCCGCATTCACAGCTCTAAAATTAGTGGACTATACGCTATGAGTTGTTCACTGTAGATTGTCACTAACAAGTTTGTAATATGGTAGCGCAAATAATCGTTCACAGCTCTAAATTTAATAGACTATGCGTTGTCGAGAGTTTTCTAAACTTTATAGTTAGTGCGTTGTTTTAATGAGACAGACATATAAACATACATTAGCTATCTCATTTCACATAAACTAAAAAATACTGTCGCTCAAATTTCAACAATTTTCGAATCAATGACGGATTTTGCTTTGGTTTGCTCAACCCCCAAAAAAGACAACGAAAAAAAAATATATAATTTTTCGTAATAATAATCAAAACAATATAGCATTTGATCTGGCAAAATTTGGGACATGGGACTTGGAAGGGCGGCAGATGAACATGTGCTACGCCTTCAGTACGAGTTTGAACTCGCTAGAATAATTTTGTTGTCCGTAACGATTTTTTTCGTGAAACAGTATTTTCTAGTTCATTCTAAAAATGAGTGACATTCATTTCGAGCAACGGTGTGCTATCAGGTTTTGCTTCAGACTTAGGCACAGTGCAACGGAAACTTTTGCAAAACTTCAGCAGGCCTACGGAGAGAGTGTTTTATCAAGGACCCAGTTTTTTTTTGTAGTTTAAGGCATTTTCAGAAGGAAGAGAGTTGACTGAAGATGAATCACGCAGCAGAAGGCCTTCATCTTTAAAAACCGATGAAAATATCGACAGAATCCGGGATCTTGTGCGTTAAGATCGTCGGTTGACAGTCAGAATGATCGGGGAAGAGTTGAATTTGACTCAGACTACCGTTCAGCAATTTTGACCAATTAATTGGGGATGAGAAAATCAATTTATGCGCCTTGTCACACAACAATTGCAATAAACGATATTATGGCCAGTAAAAATATTCCTGTGGCTCCTCAGCCTCCTTATTCGCCTGACTTCAGTCTTTGTGACTTTTTCCTCTTCCCAAGATTGAAAAATCACCTCAAGGGACGTCATTTTGGGACACTCGAAAGCATTCGAACGTCCGTAATTGACCAGCTTCAAGCTATTCCAGTATCCGAGTTCCAGCACTGCTATGAGGATTGGAAGAACCGTCTCCAGCGTTGTGTGGCTTCCCAAGTAAGTTATTTTGAGGGAGACAATATTAAATTGTAATTCTATTCGATTAATTTTTTTTTTTTATCAGTTCGTTTACTTAATTTACACATTTCATATATACCTAAAGTAACTAATAGGTACAACAAACAATATTTAAAAGGAAAAACCTAAAAGATTAAAAAGGTCTTAGAATCGGAGAACTAATAAGCTCTAGTCGCATTAATTCGTGCGGTTTTAGACTGTTGGAAACAGTCTGGGCTCGGCGGTCGGTGGTTCGAACCTCCTTCGTTGGTGATATTATTCGGGCGATAATGATATGTTTACATTACTCCCATTTTCACAATCATTCACCGCTCATCCAGGTGTAGGAGCTCGCCCCCTGGCATCGGCGATTAGCCTCGTTGCACAAATAGGCCGATGTAAAATAAATAAAATTAAAAAAATAATAAGCTCTAGTTGTTCATTCACTAAATTTTTCTTCTTAGAAATAGCTTTTTTAATCTTTAACGCGTTCTTCATAATAATACATCTATATAATTTTTCTTAAAACATTTGTTAAACCTTTAAACGTTAAACCTTTTAATTTGTCTCCATTGCAAAAAACGTTTTAAAATTATTTTTGAATACTAAATAAATTTTAATTATTAAAGCTGTTTTACACAGTCAAATTTAATTTAAAATTAACCGTCCTTAACACAAGTTTACTCAGTGTTTTTAATTAGTTGGAAATTATATTTAAACCAGAAATGCTTGAAGGGACATTCTTTTTTCTTTAGCTGTCTGAAATGATCACTTTTTTACTATTTTTTTATCATTTGAGCATTTTCTGTGGGGTGGTTGGTCAAGCTTCGACCCTCCTTCACAGCACCCCGAAACGGCAGCCATGTGGTTTGGTACGTAAAGAAAATACTTTATTTAATAAGAATGCAAACTTGTAAATGTGACTTTTGAATTTTTGATTAATTTTTATTATATTAAGGTTATATTCATTCAAAAACTACATATGTCAGATACCAAATTGGCATGTCAAAATTGTGATTGTAATAAACAAAATATTAGTATCAACAAATGGATTTCAGATGAATGAAGCAATTACTGAATTTTACGAAAATCAGAAAATCCTATTTCAAAATAATTTTTAAGCTAAGCGAGATTTTCAGAATATTTATTTATCTCAATTTGGAAAACTACATCCCGAAGAACGCTTCGGGCGATGCGCGCTGTTTCCGAACGAAAAAATTAGTGGCGTAGAAAATTTACCGAAAACTTTTTTTTACAAATAATCGTCCAAATTAGTACCTAAACTTAAAGTTTTTCTTTCTTTCTATATATATAGCCAACGTGGTGGCCGAACGCATTAAGTCATGCGGATTGAGACTGTTAGAAACAGCTTGGTCTGAGCGGTCGATGGTTCGAGCCTGCTTCGTTGGTGATATTATTCGGGCGAGAATAATATGTTTACATTACTCTCATTTTCACAATCATTCACCCTTCATCCAGGTGTAGGAGCTCGCCCCCTGGCATCGGTGATTAGCCTCGTTGCAGAAATAAAGGCCGATGTAAAATAAATAATATAATAATAATAATAATTTCTTTCTATAAATAAAAGAAATGCCTGAGCAACTGTGGCCATTAACTGGGGAATTGTATTTTATAGAGATTTCACATAAATTTTTATTGGAAATGTTATTACTAATTAGTCATTAAGTACACGAATAACATTTAGTGAACGAGCGATAGTGTAACTGAAGTAGGGATGGAAAAAAAACATCGATGTATCGAAAACATCGATGTTTGTTTTAAAAACATCGATGTTTTTACCATCGATGGTCAGCTGGCGATAGTATCGATAAAACATCGATGTCTACTACCGATGTCGATGTTTAAACTTTGAAATTCAGAAACTACCGCTAGAGGCGCTGGAATCTTAAAAATTTAATTTTTATTAAAATTAGTACACAAAATATAAGCGCCATCTCTTGTGATATAACAATACTAATAGTGTTAGTTCTTATTCTTCTTAGCAGTTAGCAGAATACGAAAAAATAAGAAGAAACTTTTAATTATTGCAAACAATGCGAACGACCAACGACGCCAACATACTTTTTCTTTTTGAGTCTTGCTGACACTTTCCCAGTTGTTATTCCTCCATACCCTGGATTTTTGTAAGTTGTCATAAGCTATTTTTTTATATATTGAAGTTGGCTTTTCCTGAACAAAATGATCAAAAGCTTCAATTAATCGGTAAAAGTAACTAGAATTGAAAATCTAGTTCCGCCTAAACCAAAGGAACAGACTTAATTTCAACTTAAAAAAGTATAAAAATAATTGTGTATGACAGTGTTATTTATGTTAAATAATATAAAATTAACATTAAGATTACTATATTAGTATTGTAATAAAATCCAATATTTCATTTTAGAAATGTAAAAATAGTAAGGTCTGTTCCTTTGGTTTAGGCGGAACTAGATTTTCAATTCTAGTTACTTTTACCGATTGATAGAAGCTTTTGATCATTTTGCTCAGGAAAAGTCAACTTCAATATATAAAAAAATATCTAATGACAAATTACAAAAATGAAAATTGCGGTTAGTTCCGCCTAATCGTTTGGAATAGACTGTAGGTACAAATTAGGATTATTATATTGGGTATAATAATGTTAATGTGAAATTAATTACTATTAAAAAGGAATATTTCTATTTCAAAATCTAATAAATGCTTTTTGTGTATTATATGTTACTTTTTTTCGTATTTTATCTTTACATTATTAAATAAAACCTATATAATATAAATAAATAGTTTTTTTTTAATATTAATAAAACATCGATGTTTCCGATACATCGATGTTAACATCGATGTATTGCCATCGATGTATTGCCATCGATGTACAACCCTAAACTGAAGTACCTTTTCATCATTTAACTTCAACCAAATTTGAATCAACAAATAATTGGAAGGTTTGTGTGGTTACTGGCGTAACCAGGTAATGTTAAAAGTTTGGTTTTCTGCCAGCTTTGAACCGGCAATTTTCTTGTTCACAAAACTTTCTAACAACGTCCTAGTTGTGGATGAATTTCAATCATTAAAACCGCATCAAAGGCTGCTGTGGACAGCATTATACAGTCAACTAATCGTGGGTAACATCAATTTATATGCCAATAAACCAACATAGTAAATATGCAGTGTTGTGACGTATTCCACCTCATCCCAACACAAAATCTAAATATAATTCTTGTTCATACGTTAAACAAACGTAGGATTTAATCTCGAAAACAGTAATATTTTGAGTTAAGACGTACTTATGCCGGGTTTACAATAGTATACGAGCCCTAACAACTACCAGGTCTACAAGTATGAAATGCGGATTTTTTTTCAAACTTGCCGCGCAAACAGGTTGTATAGTTCAAAGTTTCAACACATATGGCGTTTTGTTAAGTTATCATTAAGTGTCAAATGCGTATAGGTTATAATTTGAAAAGCGATCATATAGTTTTGTTTTACTGTGTTAAAATGGTTAAATATTGTGCCAAATAAAGAGCATTCGCGGACAGTACTACTGTTTTGTTTTCATTTGAAAAAAACTGCTGCTGAATCATACCGACTGCTTCGAGAAGCATATGGTGAATATGTTCCATCGCAAGATACGTGTGAATGATGGTTTCGGCGTTTCAAAAGTGGTGACTTTGACAAACAAAGAACATGGAAAACCTCCAAAAAAAATTGAAGATACAAAATTGGAAACATTGCTACAGGAAGACGATAGTCAATCACAAAAACAACTAGCAGAGCAGTTAGGCGTTAGTCATCAAGCTGTTTCCAATCGCCTACGAGAGATGGGTAAGATCCAGAAAGTCGGCAGATGGGTTCCACATGCCTTAAATGAGAGGCAGATGGAAAAACGCAAAAACACTTGTGAAATTTTACTTGCACGGTACAAAAGAAATTCTTTTTTGTATCGTACCATTATGGGCGATGAAAAATAGATTTATTTTGAAAATCCCAAACGCAAAAAATCATGGGTGAACCCAGGCTCACCATCCACATCAACTGCAAGACCGAATCGCTTTGGCAAAAAGACAATGCTCCGTACTTGGTGGTACCAAAAGGGTGTGATCTATTATGAATTGTTAAAACCTGGTGAAACAGTTAATACCCAACGCTACCAACAACAACTGACCGAATTGAACCATTCGCTGCTCATAAAACGACCAGAATACGAAAGAAGACAGCACAAGGTAATCTTTCTTCACGATAACGCTCCATCACATAAAGCAACACATTGGAGACACTCAAGTGGGAAGTGCTACCCCATGCCGCTTACTCACCAGACTTGGTCCCTTCAGATTACCACTTGTTCGCATCGATGGGTCACGCACTTGCCGAGCAGCACTTTTGTTCCTATGAAAATGTGAAAGAATTGCTAGATGAATGGTTTGCGGGGAAAGGGGAAGAGTTCTACTGGCGAGGTATTCACAAATTGCCTGAAAGATGGGAAAAATGTATAACTTCTAATGGAGCATACTTTGAATAAATAAACTTTTACTGTTCTTTTGAGTTTAATGTGTTTTATATAAAAAAAAAAAATCCGCATTTCATACTTGTAGACCTGGTACATTGTTATTAGGGTATTTAAGAAAAGTTGAAAAGTTGAAAAGTTGAAAAGTTTTTAAAAAGTTGGTTTAAAGACACACAGATGTCGGACTATTCGTAACTTATTAATTTCTAACTTGCTGTGAACGGTACGTAGAACGATAAAACAATGCGTAGAAACATAACTTACAGCGTAAATGTGAAAGAATGGCTAGATGAATGGTTTGCGGGGAAAGGGGAAGAGTTCTACTGGCGAGGTATTCACAAATTGCCTGAAAGATGGGAAAAATGTATAACTTCTAATGGAGCATACTTTGAATAAATAAACTTTTACTGTTCTTTTGAGTTTAATGTGATTTATTAAAAAAAAAAAAAATCCGCATTTCATACTTGTAGACCTGGTACATTGTTATTAGGGTATTTAAGAAAAGTTGAAAAGTTGAAAAGTTTTTAAAAAGTTGGTTTAAAGACACACAGATGTCGGACTATTCGTAACTTATTAATTTCTAACTTGCTGTGAACGGTACGTGGAACGTTAAAACAATGCATAGAAACATAACTTACAGCGTAACAACGAACAGTCTACAACGTGTTAATTTAAAGATCTCTGAATGCGGCTTTAGTTTTTGTAAAAACTTTAAAGGTAGCCCTCATAGTACAATGCAATACATACTGTAAATATAATTTCTGTCACGTACCTGAAATCGAAAGGAATTCATAAAGCTATATTCAAAGTAGTTCGGAAAACAAAACAAATTTACCTTTTTACGTTGTTCAGAATTTATTGTGTTTCCTAAAAATAAAACTGTTCTTCTTACAGTCCGATTATTTCGGGAGAAAGCTCGCATGCTCAATGGACATGCAAAATGTTCGATTCCTGTTTCGAATATAAACTTCCTATTTGTGATTTTTAGTGCGAAAATATTGCGTGGAAAAAACTGTATGTTTTATATGTCAACAAATTTTATGGTTATATTCAAATTTTTTAGACATAAAAAATTGCCAGTAAAATAAGATGTGCGTGTTGAAATATATTTACTGGAGTTTTGTAAGAAATATAAATAATGAACATATGAATTTTAATGCTTGATTTTTTTTTCAATGTCAAGACATACAATAAATAAACAGACCACAATAGTGTAATTATTTTACAATATATAAGATGCAACAAAAAAGGAAATGTCCATATAAAACTGTTCAGAAAATGCTGAAGTTTATGAGTTTATGACACGGATTCGTTAGGCAAGAAATATATATATATATATATATATAAATATATATATATATATATGTTATCGAAAATATAATTATGCAACATTTACACTTATTAACGATTGTAGTGTGCTATATCGTTGCTAAGGCATATTATTTTATGTAAATAAAATAGTATAAAATATAACATATGATGTGTGAGACGTATTATTAGTTGATCAATAAAATCATGTCTTATTATTCATAAAATACCTTTTTTATTAATATCAGAAGTGTGATTGGCCTATCACCCACAAGATTATTAAAATTGAAGACTATAAGTGCAATATTAAAAATATTTTTTAATGCAACAATACATTGTTGTAAAATTGAAAAGAAATTGTCGTATAATATTGCAAAGGCTAATGTAAAGGTTTCAGTTAAAGGTGACGATTGAGAATCATATAAAGGTAGTATGAATTATGAGCTAGATAATAGATTGGCGAATTTTAAGTATTTTGTCAAAAAAATACTTCAAGTGGTTTCTAAGGCAATGATACTCATTGGAATAAATTTGAAATGTGAAATTTTTTTGAAAAATGCAGAATATGTCAGGATTAATTATCCAAAGCAGATCTCTAATAATTGTCAGGATGAACGAGCGTTGCTTTATTATTAACAAACACATTGTATGAAGGTAACTGGTATTGATGACTAAAATGGTAAGAGGCATTTTATTGGTTTGGTTAAATCATACGGCACGTGTTAGCCATAATGAGTAAAAATTAGATTTGAGATTTAATATTTGAGATTTAATAATTAAGACCTGAGTTTCGAGATTTGAGTTTTGAATTTGAGCGTTTATTGGAAAAGATAAATGACAGATCACTGGGATCAGATTGGCAGAATAAACTGATAAATGTAACTGCTAATGAGTTGAGAGAAAAGGTTGTTGAGTACCGCAAGACAAGCCTCTGCCAGTGGCATCAGTCCGGTAATAGCTCTGTAACCATGGTGGCAGATGGTGAGCTATGGCGACGGGCTGACGCAAGATGCAGGATGCTGTTGTTGGTATGGAGCAGACCATTGGTGGTATGCAGGTTGCTGTTGCTGATAACAACAATGCTGTTAATGGTGTGAAAAATGCAGTTGCGTCCCGAGAACGTTCCGCATGTCAGTATGGCCGTGTTAGCGAAAATATAATTATGCAACATTTACACTTATTAACGATTGTAGTGTGCTATATCGTTGCTAAGGCATATTGTTTTATGTAAATAAAATAGTATAAAATATAACATATGATGTGTGAGACGTATTAGTTGATCAATAAAATCATGTCTTATTATTCATAAAATACCTTTTTTATTAATATATATATATATAATGAATAATGAAATTATTTTGAATTAACAAATATAAATTTTTAATAATGAAAATTTTATATCAAAATACAACCTCACCGGGAATCGAACCCGCATCCTAGAGATTACGCGTCTCGGTCCCAAGCCATTGGGCCATGGAGACATATTATATATATATATATATATATATATATATATATATATATATATATATATATATATGTATATATATATATATATATTTAATAAAGTTATTGGGAATAGCGGTGGAGGAAAAAGTAAACTCAATATTTACATGTACCCGATATTTCGATTTGAATTTTCAAATCTTTTTCAAGGGCTGAAAATAGTTTAATTAAAAATTATAAATATAAAACATAAATTTAAGTGCGGACTTACAAGTAAAATTTAAGAGTTGCCTCTGTTGTAACACATTAAAAGAATAAATAAATTATAGTTAAAATAGAACATTACAATTATTATCACATTGAAAAATTACACTTTAAAATTGTTATCACAGAACTGTATATTGACTAAAATAGTATTAAATAAATAAATCTACTTGGATTAAAATTAGAAAGTTCTTCTTATTTTCACCTAGAATATAGCGGGAAAGATCCAACGAATTTTATACTCATAGATGAAGTCGGTAATGTAGGAAGCATAGCGTGTCTTTACCTTCTTACTTTTGAAGCGATTTGTTGTTAAACAAGGATTAACCTAGTTTTTGGTTCTTAGAAATGTGTAGTAGATTTTTGTAAATAGTGTTTAAACCCTGAATGTCCGTTTTTTCATTTAAGTTTTGCACGTTTTCGTTTATATAACACATTTCAAGGAATGTGCGTTTATAAGTGTTGTGATGGGAGGCCAAAATCGATGCATCTTCGAACTTAGGCACGTGATTCGTGGATTTCAAATGTTTGCTTAGCGCACAGTATTGAGGTTTACATTTCACATCTGATTTGTGTTGTGAAATGCGATGACCTAAGCATTGCGATGTCTGTCCAACGTAAGGTAAGCCGCATTCACATTCGATCTTATAAACTACGTCACGTCTGTTTTTTGGTTTTTGTTTGTCTTTTAAAGGTGTGAAGAGTTGCCTGACGGTCAGTGATGATTTTTCCTCCACCGCTATTCCCAATAACTTTATTAAATATAATACAGACACGGAATAACGATATATACATATATATATATATATATATATATATATATATATATATAAATGTTTCACTTCAATCATCAAATTCTTTGTTTTTACATCTAACAGACGCACATGAAGTGAAAACCATAATAGCACAACTGAAGAGAAATAGAAGTAAAGATGTTTATGGTTTTAATACAGAATTTATTAAAAACTTCTCCAGCTATATATGAGATCAATTAGCATATATTTTTAACTTATGTCTAAGTGAGGGTATTTTTCCTCGTGCTTTTTAAGTTTCTAGGGTAATACCGATACGCAAAAAACGAAACTCTGATAGCCTGGACAACTTTAGACCGATTTCTCTACTACCTGTAATTTCTAAAATATTAGAGAAAATCTTAAAATCAAGATTGCTAAGTTTATTCGAGAAAAATAATTTATTTTCTGCGAAACAGTATAGCTTCCGGTCGGGAAAATCAACAGGTCTTGCTGTAGGAGAGGCGGCACACTTCCTCCTAAAAATGTTTGATGAGGGTCAAATAATATCTTCTTCTTTCTGCGATCTAAGTAAGGCATTTGATGCTCGCATCTCATGATATTTTACGCGTCTCGCATGATATTTTACTTGCCAAGATGGAATACTACGGTATAAAAGGTTTGCCATTAGAATTGTTCAAATCTTACTTATGTGAGAGAAGCCAATTGGTTGAAGTAAATAACATAAGATCTTCGTTGCAACCAATCAAGTTCGGTGTCCCCCAAGGTAGCGTTTTGGGTCCAAAAATATTTTTGAGTTTGTCATAATATTTCCTACAAAAAATACTCGAACTTTGTCCATTTAACCGAATCTCTATCTATATTATTAACAAAGATATCAATGGTGAGCAACTTGGCTAGGACACCTGTATATAATAGAAATTTTATTTTTATTGCCCTTCGGCCTATAATCTACGTCAATATATATGGTAAATCGTTTATATAGTGTCTAGTGTATGTCATATCCTTTTATTTAGAATTATTTCCATCCAGTCTTTTCCTTCTCCATGTTCGTCTGGACGCTGTAAGGCGGGTTGCACACTTATACGACATGTCGCATGTTCTTTTGTCTACGACATGTTTACGACGTGTTTACGACATGTGTCGTATGACGATATCGTAAACAAAAACCTGTACCTTGCACATCAGTACGACACGACATGTCGTCGGATGAGTTAGTTAGTTAGTTAGTTAGTTAGTTAGTTAAAATTTTTAGCTCACAGCAACAAAGGCTATTTGCGCCTAACGCAGCCCATCTAAATGACTAGACTGTATATTAAAAACAATAAATTAGACAATAAATAAATAAATAAAATCATTAAAAATACGCATACTCAATAAAAGAAATCTTGCACTGACAAACACAAATAAATAATATAAAAAGTCTGTTCGAAAATTTGAACAGACATAGGGTGATGGTAAGAGGCTGGAAAGGGGCCAATTACCACTGAATATCACAGTCAATAACTAGAAACACATTAAAATAAGGTGCAAGACTTCACACCTAAAACAATAAGTTCGATTCTGGACACCTCCTTCGCGGTGAAGAGTCCCCTATCTGTGAGACGTGTAACACAGATTTGTCTGTGTTACACTTTTTAACTGAGTGTATACGGTTCGAGAATGTCAGGAAGAGTATCAGCCTGTCCATGAGTACACTGTCGTCACCTAAAGCAACTGACAGGTCATAGCACAGGCCTAACCTCTCCCTGACATTCTTGAACCGTATACACTCAGTTAAGAAGTGTTACACAGACAAATCTGTGTTACACGTCTCACAGATAGGGGACTCTTCACCTCGAAGGAGGTGTCCATGGGTCCACCAACAGTGACCTATACGGAGGTGTGTGATGGTGGTTTCCTCCCGACTTTGCTCTGACGAAACAAAAAACAGGGCCTTGAAAATAGCGTACAGCTCAGCAGTGTACACACTCGTTATGGAGTGCAAACGGTACTGAAACTGTTGACGTGGGTTCAGGACAACGAACGCACACCCAACCCTGGTTCCGGATTTTGATCCATCACAGTCAGCAGAGAATATGTTCATGATATCAGGATAGGTGAAATTTTGATTATTCTCCGTTGAACACGAGTTTTGCGCCAGTCTTGTTTGTTACTTTTGAACCGTCAGTATATACTGCATGGAAAGGTAAGTATTTCTCGACTATGGATTTGTAGGAATTTCGGTATAGGATTGGGTTGGTATTAGATTTGTTACGTAATTCTTATCAAAAAGAAAAACAATCAATTTCCTTTCTTAACAAACTTTCAAGAAGGAAAATTGAATACTCTCTAAGCTAGGGAAATTAAATTACGAATCTTTATTCCATTAGTGAGTTTTTAATTTTCTTTCCAAAATTATTGTTTAGCTGAGGGCATTGATTTTATCACGATTTGTAATTAAAAGCCGAAATGTTACTTCCTGTGACAAATCTTGAAGTTTAAATACTCTGACTATATTTAGAGCAGGATTATCTAAGGCCTGAAAGGCAACTGAATATTTCTTTTACTAATAATATCTCAATTTCAAATCAAAGTCCTTTAATTTGGATTTTATGAGATTGTACAAGAAAATTTGATTTAAATTTGCAAGAAACGATTTTTAAGGTAGTTGCGCAAGGAATATGTTTTTTAATATAAGGTAAAAAGTGGTTCTTTTTCAACCTCGTAATCCATTGATTGAAATAGGTCTCCCGTAGTGTTCTGCAATTGCTTATATCTTTTGTCAGTTGTAGACGTTCTGTTTAATATTGTCAATCTAGTAAGAAACTATTTTTTATGGTTTGGTAGATACAACCAAAAACTTCTATACAGTTTTCAATATTTTTATAAGAAAAACATGACATCATCAAGCAATCAAAGATATACGCATATACAGTGCGTAAGAAGATAGAGGGAATATGTTTTTTCTCTAATGTGTTGATACAAAAAATAGTTCTGATGAAATATGTATGGTTTGTACGAGTGCTACCTTTAAAGTTTTTACAAAAACTAAGAAAGAAAAATATTTTTAAGGAACAAACTGTTATTGCTTTTCAAAATATTCGCCTTTAAGATTTACGCATGCATTCAAACCAATTCTTGAAACATTTTGTCTACTCTGAAATTAGTAGGTATCTCAAAAACATTGTTTTCGAAGGCTTCAGCTGTCCACGCATATTTTGTTTGACATTGGGGAACAAAAAAGGTCTTTAAGGGATAAATCAGGTGAATACGGGCAATGAGACATTAATTCGATGTTTTTCTCCTTCAAATAATGAATTGTTTGACGTGCTGTGTGGGAGCTTGCATTGTCATGATGAAGAATGATGCGACGTTTTTGGTTGTTGGATTTTGTCGATGAACAAATTATTGTATACCATTCAGCAATAACTGTTCTCCGATCCTCTAAAGCAGCGGTTCTTAAACTGGGGTCCGCGTAGCCATTACCGGGGGTTCGCGAAACAATTTTGACATTAACTTTACATCCACCAACTTTTCGCCTTTATTCAAATAATTCATTTAATAAAAATCCTACATGGTCAGGACTTTTTGTATTTGTTGTTACCTAACTAGTTACTGACATAACTAAACAATAATTAGGAAAAATTTAATTATTTTTATTCAACTGCAAATTATTTACAACATATTATAATAAGATCTATTTTGACCAATATTAAACCAAGAAATGTTTGTATGAGCTTAACGTATTATAATTTGTAACTGTTCTAATTCTTTTTACTATGTTTATTCATTTTATGTTTTTTTATTTGTAATGCTAATAAAAATGTTCATCTCTGTAAATGCCAAGACCATTTATTAAAATTACCAGCGATACATTTTTACCAATATTTATTATAACATAGTGCCTATGAGATTACTGAGCTAGAAATCTCATAGGCACAGCCATAAATCGCAAGTCTCAAGAAAGACGAAAAATGCCTAGGGTTGGGATGGGGTCCGCAAAAAAAAAATGTTACTCAAGAGGGGGTCCTCGGACTACATAAGTTTAAGAACCCCTGCTCTAAAGGAATGGTTGCGACATGTCCAGTACAACTGAAGAAACAAGCGATCTTTTCGTGAACGAACTACTTTTGTGAGTTTCGGTTCATCTCGGAAGACCCAAACAGTGGATTTTTGCTTAGTTACCAGTTCATATGAACGATGTTGTATACGAATTTTGCAGTGCCTAGGTTGATTTTTTTTAGCATTCCCTTACACCAAGCCACGAGCCTTTTTTGAGCCTGGGTCAAATTATATGGAATCTATCGGGAACATATCTTTTTCACAGCTAAATGTTCATACAAAATCGAATGTATTGCAGTCTGCCATATGCCAAAGGATACCTCTATCTCACGGTAAGTCACATGCCGATCTTCTTCAATCATTTTGCGTACAGCATCGATTTTTTTTTTATCATAACCGATTTTGGTTGACCTTTCGAGATTCATCACTGACAGACGCACGACCACGACGAAATTCTGCAAACCAATTGTAAGCAGTTTGATGGTGCTTCATTACATTACCAAAAGTTGAACGAAGCGAATATATGCATTTTTGTTGAGTTAGGCCTTTACTAAAATCGTTAAAGATCATCCAACGAAAACCATCATGAGTAGGGATGGGAATTTATTTTTGAATATCGATATAAGCGCGATTCGATATATCGTAAGTGTGATATCGATATTCGATATATATCGAAGTAAAAATATCGATATTTTCGATATATCGAAATAACTAACACGTAACATGTAAGATATATAAATTACATATTTTTTTGTTGGCTTGGCGGGAAAAGAAGTCGCCAATTGACAGACAATCACTTTACAGTTGGTACTCGCCCAGATACCAACCAACTTTCTAATATTATCCTTGTTAACAGCTCTCTTAATTGAATATATATATGCTGTTCACTTTTGTAAGGACAAACCAGATTTTTTGGTTACTTTTATAGTGTATTACGGTCTTTAAATATCAATTAAAAATATTCCTTACACTGTAAAACCGACTTTAGATTTATTGGTTATGATCATTATTAAGAAAGTGACATTTTTTATAATTTTTTAATACCAACATGTCAATTTCAAAGGTGCAAATTAATGAAATCAAAATTTCGTCTGCCGGAATAGCTTATTCCAAACGATTAGGCGGAACTAAATGGAAATTTCGTTATTTTAGGTTGTCACGAAAAGGGACCTTGCTTGGGTTGTTTCATCCCAGCAAACATTCAACTAACGGCCGAATGCTGGCAAACTGCTTTTATGCTGGTAAATTACTGGCACCAAAAGTAACTGCAACGCCAGTATTAATAATGTACTTCACATTTGTATTTCGCATTCCGCCTATACGAAGTACTTTACCAGCATTTTATAAGCACTCTTCTCACTCATACTTTTTACTTAAAACCATCAGAAATAAATCTTGCAAATAATGCGATTATTTTGCACTTTACCGTTGCTGGGCCAGCAACTGATACATCAATGGGCCAGTAACGGCCCCGGGGACACCGGGGTACTGGCCCATTACTTTCAATGCCGGGGAGTATGTGCTTTACCAGTACTGGCCCGTATAAAAATGTTTGCTGGGATGTCTCAGGTTTGGTATGTGAAAAATTAAAATTCCAACAGTGAAACCATGGAAACATATGACATATGTCAAATATTTTAATACATTTTTCCATATTTTGAAGATAAAAAAATTAATAAATGGGAAATTTTTATTAAGAATGACAAAAAACTAAAATGTAATGAAAAGGACATTTTATAATGACAATCAATTTAATCTAGAATTTGCAATGTGAGCATGATTTTGAAAGCTTAAACAAAATGACCAAAAGTCCGAATTAATTGATAAAAATTACAAGATTTCAAAAATTAGTTCCGCCTAAACGTTTGGAATAACCTATAGTTTGTTTCTACAAAAGTGAACAGCATATATTTAAATGTAAAAAAGATACAAGAATACCGATATTTTGTGCGAATATTGATATTTTGCGCGATATATCGCATTTCAAATATTGATATAAAAATATCGATATATTTTTCTAAAATATCGATATTTTCGATATATCGATATATCGTTCCCATCCCTAATCATGAGTAATATCCATTTTTTGACAAACATGTTTTTTTTACGCTCACTGTCAACAAACTACTCGGTCAATTTATAAGCTGCCACTGATTTCACAATAACAAATATCGAATTTTACGAATATAGTAATAGCACATTTCAATATTGCCATCTAGTCGTTTGTAAAAACATAAAAGGTAACCCTCGTAAAACCAGTTCGATTCCTTCACTAATGGCCGGTTGCTAAAGTAAGAATTATCCCTAACTCAATTTAAAATCATTTGTTGTTGTACAAGGTGTCTCAAAAGAAATTTTATATTTAGTGGATCGATTAAAAAAAAAGTAAGCCGTATATAGAAAAAATGTTTATTAATTATTAAAATACACTTTTTGGGGATTTATTTCTTAAAAATAATATCGTCTAAATGTAGACCCTCGCGTTCTCGGCACTCATTTAATCGAACAGTAAAATTACTTATGACGTCTCGGCAGGTGGACTCAGGGATGGCTGCCATTTCGTGACGGATATTTTCTTTCAAATGCGCCAGTGAAGTCGGTTTATTGGCGTAAACTTTAGATTTAAGATAACCCCATAGGAAAAAGTCCATAGGGGTTAAATCTGGACTGCGTGGAGGCCAATTTATGTCACCTCTCCGCTCAATCACCTGATTTACGAAATTAAGCCTCTGACTGGCATCTTGGGGCTTTAATTCTTGCACCAATTGAATTTTGTAGGGGTGCAGCTTTAGGTCTTTGTGCATAATGCGATGTAATGATGATCTATGCACATTTAAAGCACTTGCGCGCTTCCGAATTGAAAGGTTCGGGTCGTCACGAACAGACTGACTAACATTCTCCACGTTTTCTACCGTTCTTGATGACCTAGGTCGCCTGGATTTTGATTTATCCAGCGTTTTACTAGTCTCTTCAAACTTTTTAACCCAATGTCGAATGAGAGGAATGCTTGGCGCATAATTTAATTGGCGAAAACCTCGAATACTGCAGAATTTTCTACGCGCTACAGTCGCCGAATCACCGTTTTTGTAAAACTCTCGCACGCATAACGCGCGGTCTGCTCCCGAGAAACGCTCCATAGCGACTAAATTCCCAAGAACCAGGCTACCGATTGACATAACCCCCGCGCCCCTCGGATACGTTGCGTTCACGCAGTAAGCTAAATAAATATAAAATTTCTTTTGAGACACCTTGTATGTTGTAACATATAAAAACAAATGATTTTAACTTGAGTTAGAGAAAACTCTTACGTTACCAACCCGACATAAAAGCATCATAAGTACCTTATCGCCACCTAAGGCAACTGAAAGATAATAGCAAAGGCAAACTTTCTACAATATATAAACAAGATATAATTTATGTAAGAAAATCCATTAAGACTCTTGAAATTTTTGTCTGTAAACTAATAATTTTGACATGCACCCTACTTTCTATCAAGCTCTTGTTTAGTTCAGTAAGACGCCGCTAGGGGCGTCCTTGTACCAGCATCTTCCTTGTTCGCTAGTAATACGTTTAATTTCATTCATTAGGTTCAGAATTGCTCGTGTTACGAATCGATTTCAATCGTACTTATTTAATTATACTTCTCTATAAGACATTTTGGAATAATGGCCTTGAAAATTTGTTATTTTTTAATTATCTTGAAGTATTAGCACAATATTTTACGCAGAAATGATGTACTACAACGTAAAAAACTGCAAATTATAAAGAATTATCTTTAATGATTTTTTATTGCAAATAATCTTTGTTGAAAAAATATAGGCTTCCCAAGATATAATCTTAAGAAATGAGCTTAGTTTGATAAAAAACGAAATACTACTACGTTAAATTGTTCTGTAATAAACAAAAAAATAAATTTAATATATTTCACCATATTTATATACTCCCTCCGTTGCAAAATAAGTGTACGATTAAGGCCCGGTATTTCCACCTTACTGTTATCTATAAGAATAACTATCAATGGGATAATATTATCCATTTGATAGTCGCTAGGATAAATTGTTTTCTGTATTTCCAACTCTACAGTCTGTTCCAAACGGTTAAGCGGAACTAGATTTTGCAATCTAGTTACTTTCATCGTTTAAATCGTGCCTTTCGGCCGTTTTGTTTAAGCTTTGTAGATCATACTTACAATAAACATTTTTTGGTTAAGGTTAATATCATTTTAAAATGTCATTTTTTTATATTTTGATTTTTTGTGTCATTCTTAATACAAATTTCCCATTTATTTATTTTTTTGTCATCAAAATATCTAAAAAAAATATTTAATTTTGACATATGTCATTCGTTTCCATGGTTTCATTGTTGGAATTTTAATTTTGACATCCCAACGTGAAAAATGAAATAACCCAAACAAGGGCCCTTCTCGTGACAACCTAAAAGAACTAAATTCCCATTTAGTTCCGCTTAACCGTTTGGAACAGACTGTAGTTATCCCGTAGATACAGTCTGTTCCAAACGGTTAAGCGGAACTAGATTTTGCAATCTAGTTACTTTCATCGTTTAAATCGTGCTTTTCGGCCGTTTTGTTTAAGCTTTGTAAATCATACTTTCAATAAACATTTTTTGATTAAGGTTAATATTATTTTAAAATGTCATTTTCTTTATATTTTGATTTTTTGTGTCATTCTTAATACAAATTTTCCATTTATTTATTTTTTTGTCATTAAAATACGTAAAAAAAATAATTTAATTTTGACATATGTCATTCGTTTCCATGGTTTCATTGTTGAAATTTTAAATTTTGACATTCCAACGTGAAAAATGAAATAACCCAAGCCAGGTCCCTTCTCGTGACAACTTAAAAGAACAAAATTCCCACTTAGTTCCGCCTAACCGTTTGGAACAGAGTGTAACTATTCTGATTGATAATAATATTTTCGAATGTTTTTTTATGTTGGTAATAGTAGCGTTATCTTAAACAAAGAGATACATATACGCAACTCGCACGAATAAAAGAGAGATAGATACAACTGTCAAAATAAATGACAACTGTCAAAATTTCGTACAGAAAAATGTGCGATAAACGCCCAAGAAGCGCAAATTTCATATTTCCGAAACAAGGCAATTTGTAAATCTTTTGTTAAAATGTAAAAATGTTATAGAAAATAAAGCTACTGACGCTGTAAATCTAAAAGATAAACAAGGGGCCTGGGATAAAAAATTGTATTATGTTTAATGCATCCTGCATACAGAATAGAAATGCAAAAACACTGAAAATTAAATATGACCGGTTATTTCTCATCCCAATGGTTCATATGATTTGGTCTAACACGAACTATGTATGGACGTTCTAAATACTCTACAATTACTTCATCATCGTCTGCTTGCAAATCTTCTAAATCAGCATCCATGATTTATTTCTTTAAAAATAAATGTAAATTATCGAAAAATAATCGACAATATTTTTTTATTTCAGTATAAATTAAAGTAGATTACTAAATTATTTTGAATTTATTTTGATATAGGTAATTTCAGAATAAAATAGTACACATAATGGAAACAGGTGTATGTAATATGTATATAAAGTGTAGGTATGTGTAATATGTACATAGTACCTGTTATAATATATATTTTACGTATATATGCTTATATTATGCACATATGTTTATCCATAAAATGTTTTTTGACACCTATCTGTCAAGATCTGTAATTTTTATCCAATGGATAATATTTATCAGTACCTACACGTTGTGAATAACTTATCCTATAGATAACTTAGTTACTCTATAGATAAATAATTGGAAATACGTAAAAATCGTTTATTCCCTTGATAACAACTTACCCCATAGATAGTCAGTTTTATCTATGGTTCGAAATACCGGGCCTAAGGAATTTTATTTGTTCAAAAATAAGTGCCCAATTTCATAAAAAAATGTGCAAAGGGATATATGACGTATATTTTCTCAGCTAAACTAAATGGGAGGAAGCTTCTAGTCGTTGCCTCCTCTATGAAGCATGGTCAGCTCCATACACTTCTGCAGTGTAATGAAACAATTGTCTAGTTTTTCCGCGGTTATTTCATCCCATGTTTTATGCACGGCCGCAATGAGTTCATCAATACTGGACAGGGAGTCTTTGTGCTGTAATGATTGAATGACGTTAAAGAAACCCAAATCGAGGACTAATTTAAATAAATAACTACTGATACATTTAATTTCATTATTTCAATAATCTCAAGCACCTACACTGCAAATCTTAATGAGTAATAGTACTCCTTTTAAATGAGTACTTTTTATATTACTCATTTAAAGTGCGTACTTGTACTCACTTTGAAGAAGGAGATAAGTGTACGCACTTGAAGTGAGTACTAGTACTCGTTATAAATGAGTACTTCAAAATACTCACGTAAAACGAGTACAAGTACTCACTTCTAAAGCGGAACTGAAACTACGCGTTATATGTGAGTACTAATACTCATTTTAAATGCGTACTTTTAATACGCGTTATATGTGAGTACTAATACTCATTTTAAATGCGTACTTTCAATATACTTGCGATGAATTTCATTTCTATTTATAAATATTTTAGAAAATACAAATATTACTAATAGCATGAATATTTTTCGTATGAGTAATTATATCATTGTAAAAAATGTTCTAATGTTAATTTATATTCGTTTTATCCGTTTTTATTTCTTGAAATACATAACATTATAAAGTAAAAATAATTTATTTTTTTGAAACATATTATACAAATTATGCACCAAATTCCACATATTCATAGCTGATTAAAGGGATACAAGTAATGTTGTTCATACTGAATTCAGATACTGGATGGGGAAAAATTAATGATTTAATATTTTTCAAATATAAATTAATTTCTGAAATCTTCTGAATTACGTAAGCATTAAGTTTTGATTCATAGTAAAGAGTTTTTAATGGGGATATTTCTAATAATTTCTGGTTATTTAAAACGTAAATTGATTATAATAATTTAAAAACTATTTTTCTGATGTTCAATCAACATTTTTACTTTTCCTGAATTTTAAAGCTTTATTGTGACGTCACTCAAGAAAAGAGTTTTATACCTATGTACGCACTATAAGTGCGTATTACTACCCTCTCTTCCTTTCCACTACCCATTTAAAACGCGTACTAGTACTCACTTTAAGTAAGTACTAGTACTCATTTAAAGTGCGTACAAAAGTACTCACTTGTACGTGAGTAAAAACGAGGACAAGCAATGTACGCACTTTAAATGAGTACTAGTACTCACTTGAGATTTGCAGTGTATTTATGTTATAATGCTATAATTAATGATTTTTGTTTTGTTTGTAAAATGTTATATGTAGTTAATGATATATCAAATAGTTTATGTAGATTTTAATCCGAAAGGAAAAATAAAAAACTTTACTTCTACATAAAACTAATTTGTGCACCTAAAATATTGAAATGACAATTTTAAATTACCAGTTGCGCCGGTTTGCCGAGCAAAGTCTTCTCTCAAGTTTCTAAACGTAACAAAACAAAAGAAAATTAATACAAAACAAATTACAAACATATTAGATAATTCTCGTATTAAATAATATATCTAGAAAAGATCAAAGGAAATAATAATGAAACTAAAAGTAGTAATATTTGAAATGAGTCTTTTGAAGAAGTTGTGCCGTGACAATATCCAAGAGGCTAGGTCGTGAGTGGCTCTGTTACAAAGTTATCCACATCACGAACAAAGTTATCGAATTCTCTAAGAAGCGGAAGGTCACATTTGCTTTAACATGGTTAGTGTTGGGTTAGTCAACCCACAACTCTCCAGGGATTGTTTTCTCGCACCAAATGATATTATACATGGAAACATCACTCTTTTCTATGTTGATGTCAATAAGGTCCAACTATACCCGTGTCTACCAAACTACGTGCCAAGAGAGATTCCAGCTGCGCCGCTAACATTTTATAAAATATTCTATTTTGCTTCAAAATTTCAAGATCACATATGGGGAGCCTACTGATAATATATTAAATAAAATATTAAACGATCCGCCGATTGATTTTGAATATGATATTAACATACTCCATTTGTACTTCTTCTGTACATCCTTCAAACTCCAGGTGTCCCACATAATCAAAAGTCCACAGCAATGAGTTTATATCCCGCGAGCGGTTTTCGGATATAAACACCCCTCTGGCACGCTAACTGGTTGCAATGATTCTTACTCAATATTTTAACAAACTTACTTTAGTTACGCCCGTATCGAATATTTACATTATTATACACTAGACTTATAATTATGATGATAAATATACACGAACACTAAAAACAGGAGATGCTCTATAATACCAACACTTATTTGTCTCTCACAAGTCTCTCAATATTGTCTCTCCATTCTTTATATTGCACAGTACACTAACTAACATACGTACATTACAACATGCCGTCAGATATAAAGTCATTGTGTCATATAAAAGTCATAAGCAAAACGACAACACCAGGCAAATTATATAGGAACTGCTACGGAGATATCATGGAGAAAATACCCAATGCGTGCCACATTTATACAGATTTTAGTGATTGGGGACAACATCAAAATGTACCTCCTATCAGAGACATCATCCATTTTCCCGGCAGAAACCTACAGTATCCTGAAAGCGGCCGAGTTTATAAGAACAAACGGACAGACAGACACAACATATCTTATATGCACCGATGTTTGTTTTAAAAACATCGATGTTTTTACCATCGATGGTCAGATGGCGATAGTATCGATAGAACATCGATGTCTACTACCGATGTCGATATTTAAACTTTGAAATTCAGAAACTACTGCTAGAGCGCTGGAATCTTAAAATTTTAATTTTTATTAATATTAGTACACAAAATTTAAGCCCCATCTATTGTGATATAACAATACTAATAGTGTTAGTTCTTATTCTTTTTAGTAGTTAGCAGAATAAGAAAAAATAAGAACAACCTTCTAATTTTTGCAAACAATGCAACGACCAACGACGCCAACAAACTTGTTGCTTTTTGAGTCTTGTTGACACTGTCCCAGTTGTTATTCCTCCAATCCCTGGAATTACCGTATTGGGAAATATAATTATAATTTATTAATTAATAAAAATATTATTAGGTTTATTATATTGTAATGTTAGTGTTAAATTAATATTAGGATTGCTATGTTAGTGTTATAAAAAATGTAATATGTATTTCAACTTAAAAAAGTTAAAAAAAATGTGTATGACAGTATGTTATTTTTATGTTAAATAATATAAAATTAACATTAAAATTACTATATTAGTATTATAATAAAATGCAATATTTCATTTTAGAAATGTAAAAATAGTAGGAACATATTAGTATTATTATATTGGGTAATGTTAATGTGAAATTAATTACTATTAAAAAAGAATATTTCTATTTAAAAATCTAATAAATGCTTTTTGTGTATTATAAGTTACCTTTTTTCGTATTTTATCTTTACATTATTAAATAAAATCTATATAATACAAATAAATAGCTTTTTTTTAATATTAATAAAACATCGATGTATCGGAAACATCTATGTTTTTCCTTCGATGTTTTTTCAACATCGATAGTAAGGCGTCGATGTTAATATCGATGTTAAACATCGATGTTTTGCTTTCGATGTACAACCCTATTACTGAACCCGAATAAATGAAGAAAATTAGAAAATAAAGTTCTGAATAACATCGCTAAATATGTCAATGCACCCAACTCCACAGCATATTGTTTAATAAATTCTCCAACACATTGAAGATAAATGAACAATCTCTGGTTTATTTCAAGGAAGAACAAACTTTTCTTGTTTTCTAACAAGAATCCGAGTCGTGGGAGTGACATTGTATTATAAATAAGCGCGCTATGCAACAGATGGCGCTGAAATTTAAGAACACGGTAACTTTAAACTTGTTCAAGAAATTCTGCACATCATTTTGTATTAGTTTTTTATTTTAAATATGCTAATTTATAAGAGTTTATAAAGATAACTAAATTATGTTTATTTTCTCTTTAAATCTAATGAGATTTTTTTTACATATTTCATATTTTATCACGGGTTTGACATCATTTATTATGTCATTATGAGTGTAATTCATTTTTATGGTTACGACTTCCGTTTTAAGATACAAATCTTGGGTCAGGAGTGCATATGCAAACTATTTATATTTTTCTACGTTCAGTAAAAACTAGGTTAAAAAAATGAGAGATTTTTTAGAGTAACATGAAGGGACACGTTGATACGTTTAAATTAAGGTCTAATTTATGCAACAATAACAAAATTATTGTATACAAGTTGAGAAACACATAGTTCTTATGTTTTTTTATTGTATATAGGGATGGGAAAAAACATCGATGTATCGAAAACATCGATGTTTGTTTTAAAAACATCGATGTTTTTACCATCGATGGTCAGCTGGCGATAGTATCGATAAAACATCGATGTCTACTACCGATGTCGATGTTTAAACTTTGAAATTCAGAAACTATTGCCAGAGGCGCTGGAATCTTAAAAATTTAATTTTTATTAAAATTAGTCACAAAATATAAGCGCCATCTATTGTGATATAACAATACTAATAGTGTTAGTTCTTATTCTTCTTAGCAGTTAGCAGAATATGAAAAAATAAGAAGAAACTTCTAATTTTTGCAAACAATGCGAACGACCAAAGACGCCAACACACTTTTTCTTTTTGAGTCCTGTTGACACTTTCCCAGTTGTTATTCCTCCAATCCTTGGATTTTTGTAAGTTGTCATTAGCTATTTTTTTATATATTGAAGTTGGCTTTTCCTGACCATAATGATCAAAAGCTTCAATTAACGGTAAAAGTAACTAGAATTGAAAATTTAGTTCCGCCTAAACCAAAGGAACAGACTTTATTTCAACTAAAAAAGGAAAAAAATAATTGTGTATGACAGTGTTATTTTTATGTTAAATAATATAAAATTAACATTAAAATTACTATATTAGTATTGTAATAAAATCCAATATTTCATTTTAGAAATGTAAAAATAGTAAGGTCTGTTCCTTTGGTTTAGGCGGAACTAGATTTTCAATTCTAGTTACTTTTACGGATTGATTGAAGCTTTTGATCATTTTGTTCAGGAAAAGTAAATTTCAATATATAAAAAAATTTATGTGAAGTGTGAATATTCACACATTTCAGGGTTTCGCAGGTATATAATAAGTGAAGGTGGTATGCAGAGTGTGTAGGACAAATTTTACTTTGTAGTAATCACGGCAAAATGAACGATATTTTAAAAATAATTTATCGTCTGTTAATCATATAATAAGACTGGTTATTAAATTTACGCTTTTAAAAATTAAATACAACATTTGTCAAAATATAACTAGAATTTTGACAAAATAATTTCAACATAATAAAAATGCAAAAAAAAAACAGAAAAAATAAAATTTACTCCGTACTCGAACTCGAAACCCTTCGTTTTCCAGCTCATTTTAGCAGTGCTCTAAGCCATTAAGCTATCGCACGCTTTGCATGTGAGTGTCTTACATTGGTATAACTTTTGTACTTTGTGAACCAAAAACCACAAAAAATGCGTTATTTTCCGAAAACATAATCTGATCAAAAATTCCTGTTGTACTATTTCGGTTCACACCAATATACATTACTTAGAATTTTTTTAGATTTTTAGTTTAAACCATCTGGGCTACAGGGTGTGGGACAAAAATTTTTTTGCACAATTTTGGCAAAAATCGCATCAAAATAATTTATTTTGCAAAAATAAAAATTTGATCGTTAATCCACGTACCAAGGGCTTTCATTTGATACCCTACTCAGAATAATAAAAAAATATATTTTTTTTTTCGATGAACACATATTTGTTTATATTTTTAGGGGGATATGTTTTTTAGATGTTTTAGGTTTAGCCGTTTGGCTACAATTTTTACCGAACAGACAGACAGGCAGACAGACAGTCAGACAGGCAGACAGACAGACAGTCAGACAGCCAGTCAGACAGACAGGCAGACAGACAGACAGACAGACAGACAGACAGACAGACAGTCAGACAGACAGACAGACAGACAGACAGACAGACAGACAGACAGACAGACGACAAAATGACGGTATAAGGGTTTTTTGGTCATACCTACAAAACCCTAAAAAGGTTGCAAAAAAAAGGTTGCAAAAATAAAAATTTGATCGTTAATCCACGTACCAAGGGCTTTCATTTGATACCCTACTCAGAATTTAAAAAAAATATTTTGGTTTTCGATGAGCACATATTTGTTTATATTTTTAGGGGGGTATGTTTTTTAGAAGTTTTAGTATTTTTCCTATGTGCGGGTCAAAGAGTTGTATAAGCATACCAAATTTCAACTCTCTAGGTGTACAATTTTTACCGAACAGACAGACAGACAGACAGACAGACAGACAGACAGACAGACGACAAAATAAAAAATAGACCACGTTTTAGGACAGATCGTTTATGGTTGTTTATAGATCGTACAATATTAATTAAAATTTTAATTGAACAAGATTTGCAACATCTATTGATAGAAATTGTTTATCAATATGCATAGTTCGAATTCAGTTCGTCGTAGGAACGCAACTTCTCGATAGTTTCCTTACTGTAAATGCTTGATCTAATGATTCGACAAGCTAACATAATTGGATCGCTAAATGCATATTAATTTTCGCCTTGCTTAGTTAACATTTTTTTAATTTATTTACATTCATGCCACTCTGTTCATTAGTTGTTTCATGTCAGTTAAAGACATTAATTTTTACTTTTAAACATTACCAGCATTTCTTGTATGAATTCATCAATCATGTGCGTCCAATCTAAATTCTATGGAATACAGTTTTTGTCAAAAAAATCTAATGGAGAAATAATACCACCAAAAGATTTACGACTTTTAACTTGAATTTAATCTGCAGGAAAAATATGTTATTTATCGTTTTTTCTTTAATTACAAATTCGCATAGAAAAGGGCAGTAAAGACAACAAAGTTTTACTGAACAGGAAAGATATTTGATAAAAAAACAAAAAAAAAAAAAAAACACAAATGTGCTCTGGAACACACGGAAGAAACATATGTAAGAAAAAGATTAGCTACTATTTATTCCGGTTCGGTGACAAATCCGCACAAGAAGAATGCTCACGCGAAAATTACCCACAGAAAGCTGCACACAGTCATAAGTGTTCACAGCAAAACTCCTCCACCCGGAATTATGCTCCCACAGAAAATTCCTCACACCGAAAATAACGCACAGTGATAAATACTCACACGAAAATTGCTTACACTGAAAAATGTTCTGAAAAATTACCCATATTTATATATAAAAGAGAATATTTGTGGCTATGTCCGGAAATTCTAACCCACTTCCAGATATGCTACAGAGTTGAAATTTTGCATACAGGTAGGAAATGCTTTCATCATAACTAGAAAAATCAAAAATCTCAAAAAAGTCCCATCAGAAACGAGAAATTAATAATTTTGTTTTTAATTATATTGGACCATCGAAGTATGTATGATGCGTTCAGTGAGATCGCGGGAATTTCGTTTAATTGGTTGTTTGGACAACTATAGTAAGTTCGTGGATCATCGGCCAATACCGTTCGGCACGATTCATTGTTCTGCTATAGGTGATTTTATTCAGTTATTTAGCAAAATTTATGTTTAGTGTATGCATACTTTTCTGGTTTTTTATTTTTGCGCATTTTTAAGAATTTTGTTAATTTTATTTATTTATTTTTTATCTATTATTTTATATAGATATTTAAATATAATAGTAAAATATTTTATATACATAAAACAGAAAATCTGTGTATACCGAGTTGAAATTTGGTATATACATAGGTAGGAAATGCAGTCAAAATAAGGAGGTATAAAACATTTTTTTTAATGTTTTTTTTTTTCAATTGGATTGATATTACGGGAGTTGCGAAGGGACAACCTAAAACTAAACTTTTGAAATATCTCATTTACTATTGACTTACAAGCAAAAACGCACATGAGAAAAGTTGTTTAAAATTTAAAAAAAACAAATATAATATGTTGTCCTATAAATTATTCAATTGGTTGAGAAGCTGGGATAGGGCGGAGGGGGGTGGGTGCTAAAACTACAATACTGGAAATATCTAGATTATTATTTACTTTACATCAACAATTTATAAAGACAATTTTTTTTTTATTGAAGTACGATTATTTTCTGTTTAGTGTAGCTTTTGAATATTTAGGGGGACAGAGAGAGCGCTATTTATAAACTTGAAATATCTCTCTTATTATTGACTTACACAAGTACAAAAACGTATTTTGCTCTGATCAACCCATAAACAGCAAATCTAGATTCAAGGTTAGTTATAAAACGCTTCGTATGGCCCGTGTTTTATTTCTTTTTAACACATAGATGTCTGTTTAGAATCTGTACATGTATTAAAACTCAAAAACGGCTTAACCGATTTTAGTGCTATTTGCAACAGCGTCTTGCAAATTTGTCTGGAAATATTTTAAGCTATATATCATTATTATTATTATTAGCTGTATTACACCAGGCTTCCGATAAATTAAGAAATATTTAGAAAAAAGTCGGAAAATTTTTCCGTATTATAAAAAAATATAAAAGATACACATATTCAAAATATATATTAACGAATTTTAGGGTTTAATATTGCTACAATAATGTTCCCGACAATATATATCACAAATTTTTTTATTTTCATTTTTCACGACAATTATAACGTTAAATTCGCTGTTGAACATTATTGTAACCCCCTAAAGCAATACGAAGGAAAAAACTTCCTTGGGTGGCAAGAATATTTACTAAAAAAAAAAGTGCTCCGACCTATATTGGTACGATTTATAAATCAGGAGTAATTATAATAAATATCATAATAATTATAATAAATAATTTCGTAAGGTGCAACATAAAATGTTTCACGTGATCGGCGCTGCATTTGGCGATGAGTGATTCTCACATGGGCATTTTATGTGGCATTTTCATTGATTAACACAACGGGACACTTATACGTTTTGTTACTAAATGTCTATACTACCAATGTTTACAAAGAAGTTCGTACTTAAATTATTTGTATAAGAAACACATATTAATACAATGGTAGATTAAAACAAATAAATATATTTGAATGTAAAACGATTCGCAGCAACCAGTCTTGAACAGATTTCGAAATGGGCCCGATCTAAGCGGGCTACGACTATTTTTTTTCGGTAGCGAAGCAGCGGGTATACTGCTAGTATTTTATAAATCCTCACATACCTTTTTATTTATAAAAGTGGGTAATTTTCCGTGTGAATTGTTATGTGATATAACGTTACGTTTCTAATATAACGTTATAAAATTAATTTTTATTTGTAACTCGGCAATTACCCATATTTGGGATCTGTTTTGGTGGTAAATGTAAAATTATTCCTACTTGTCTTGTGGTTGAAAACTGTTTTTAGGAAATATAAAAGTGTCTACGAAAATGGAAACTTTCTTGAAATCACAATACTTTTATTCAATACAAATGAAACATTTAAAAAATATTTGTATTACATTATTAAAATAACGTTACAACATAACTTTTTATGAAGCGTTATAGGTTATTATAACGTTATAAAAATATCGTTACGTTATCCATCCCTGGTTTGAAGAATAACTAAGATCAAGGTTATTAAAGTAAAGCTTGTCTCGTATATTCTGACCAATCATAGCGTGAGAGAAAATACGTCACACGTATGCGTAATTCAAACTAGCATACAGAATTAATATTGATGTTGGTCGTTTTTAAATATTTTTATTGACTATTTTCATAATAGATATTTATTTTAAGACAGTTCTACTGAATAAATATATAAAATTTAAGGTGATGGATATTTATTTGTATTATAGTTAATAAATAACAATAAAATGGAATACAAATGTTAGGTATATTTAATAGATCGGGAGCTCATGACAGTTTTTGGTCTCCGATTTCATACAGCATGCCTTTTGGAGGAGAGAATATTTACCCTGTGACAACAAAAAAGGGATGGTACTAAACCCCTGCACGCTTTCCGGTCATAGGGAAAATTGCATTTCCACTTGCACAAAATTTTTGTGTTTTTCTCTGACTTAATATTGCTTGCCCTTTTGTCAAAAGAAAGTTATAACAAATTTAACGTCTTTTAATTATAGGCATGCTGTATGAAACCGCGGAAAATCATATTTTTTTATTACAAGATCACATGACCGTTTGAGCCCTTTGGGACCCTTCGAATCGTATGCATATATTTAAAAGACTTTAAATTTGTTATAACTTTCTTTTGACAAAAGGGCAAGCAATATTAAATCAGAGAAAAGCACAAAAATTTTGTGTTTAAGTGGAAATACAATTTTTTCTATGACCGGAAAGCGTGCAGGAGTTTAGTACCATCCCTTTTTTGTTGTCACAGGGTAAATATTCTCTCCTCCAAAAGGCATGCTGTATGAAATCGGAGACCAAAAACTGTCATGAGCTCCCGGTCTATAAATAAAAATAGAAAAACAAATTGCTACAATAATATAGTTATTAATAAAACTGGAGGTTATATCTGTTTTAAAAATGGCTGGACGTATTTTAGCGAAATTTGGTACAGTAGAGTAGAACCAGGATCAAATAAAGGCATTGTATCTCAAAATTTTCTTTCTTAGTGGGTGTTTTTAGGTTAAAACTGGTACTAAAAAACTTGAAATATTTGCTTTACAAACAGAACTATCTTTACAGAAAAAACTATATATCTTTGTTTTATGCATTTTTTCAATTTGATGAATATTAGGATAGTTACGGGGGGACACCAGAAAACTAAAATATGGAAATATTTCACTTATTATTCTCTTCACATCAAAAATGAATGTAAGAAAATTTATTTAGAACGAAGAAACATTCCTTTCGAAGAAAAAATGAATTAAAACTAGTAGAAAATCAAAAAATTTAACGATATTTTAATATTTATAGCAAAAAATCAAACTTCACGTGTATATATTAGGGTTGTACATCGAAGGCAAAACATCGATGTTTAACATCGATGTTAACATCGGCGCTTACTATCGATGTTGAAAAAACATCGAAGGAAAAACATCGATGTATCGGAAACATCGATGTTTTATTAATATTAAAAAAAACTATTTATTTATATTATATAGGTTTTATTTAATAATGTAAAGATAAAATACGAAAAAAGTAACATATAATAACAAAAAGCATTCATTAGATATTGAAATAGAAATATTCCTTTTTAATAGTAATTAATTTCACATTAACATTATTATACCCAATATAATAATCCTAATTTTTACCTACAATCTATTCCAAACGATTAGGCGGAACTAACCGCAATTTTCATTTTTGTAATTTGTCATTAGATATTTTTTTAGTTATTGAAATTTACTTTTCCTGAACAAAATGATCAAAAGCTTCTATCAATCGGTAAAAGTAACTAGAATTGAAAATCTAGTTCCGCCTAAACCAAAGGAACAGACCTTACTATTTTTACATTTCTAAAATGAAATATTGGATAATATTACAATACTAATATAGTAATCTTAATGTTAATTTTATATTATTTAACATAAAAATAACACTGTCATACACAATTATTTTTATACTTTTTTAAGTTGAAATTAAGTCTGTTCCTTTAGTTTAGGGGGAACTAGAGTTTCAATTCTAGTTACTTTTACCGATTAATTGAAGCTTTTGATCATTTTGTTCAGGAAAAGCCAACTTCAATATATAAAAAAATAGCTAATGACAACTTACAAAAATCCAGGGATTGGAGGAATAACAACTGGGAAAGTGTCAACAAGACTCAAAAAGAAAAAATGTGTTGGCGTCGTTGGTCGTTCGCATTGTTTGCAATAATTAAAAGTTTCTTCTTATTTTTTCGTATTCTGCTAACTGCTAAGAAGAATAAGAACTAACACTATTAGTATTGTTATATCACAATAGATGGGGCTTATATTTTGTGTACTAATTTTAATAAAAATTAAATTTTTAAGATTCCAGCGCCTCTAGCGGTAGTTTCTGAATTTCAAAGTTTAAACATCGACATCGGTAGTAGACATCGATGTTTTATCGATACTATCGCCAGCTGACCATCGATGGTAAAAACATCGATGTTTTTAAAACAAACATCGATGTTTTCGATACATCGATGTTTTCGATACATCGATGTTTTTTTCCCATCCCTAATATATATACGATAAACAATGAATGACGTCTCGTTAGCATACGGATGACACGTAGCCTTTCTATTTACCCGCACTACTAAAAGTTACAAGACAACCTTATACTTTAATAATCTTGAACTTAGATAAGTTTCTTAGTGATAAATAATGTAATTTAGTATTAGTCTTATTTGTATTTAGGTTTATGTCAGATGCTAGTTTTAGTAATTTTGTGAACTTGCATCTTGTTATTGTATTTATCTTTATTTTTGGTATTTATATATTTAAGCAATACAAGCTTTGGGCTTCCGCTCTTAGGCTGGACTAATAATAATAATAATAATGTGCGGACGTTAAATATTGTGTGAGCCCGTCGATCGTAAATCACCAGGATTTGGGTTGCTATCGATTGCTGGGATAAAGCTCCCTCGACTTTCTCGTGAAGGTAAAAGGTAAGCGTTTCGTCTATGCCGAACACGTTGCGGGCAAACCTGGACGGTACTGGCGGGACTACAACCCCCCCTTAATAATAATAATACCTTCCTAGATATCGAGACTAAACAAATGTTTGTGATCGAATCCTCCGGTCCAGCTGAGATGAATATCTCTCTCAAGGAGGAGAAAAAGAGGTCCAAGTATATGGATCTCTTGTCCGAGCTTAGAAAGCTATATCCAGGGTATAAAGTTAAGCTTGTAGTCCTTATAGTTGGTATGAAAGCCTCCTATCGAAGGGAAATTGAGTACATTCCCGCCTGCAGATCTTCTGCCAACTCTTTGATCAGCAGGATGCACAAAGCAGTGCTGCTCGGGTCACTCCGCATTGTGCGGGCACTGGATCTGGGGTAATTTCCACGTCTGTATATCGCCAGGGTTTGAGATGCAGTCGTGTGTATTTAGCTCCACAAGTCTCTAGCATGACGCGGCTCAAAATATTACTGAAGTTTGCGATTAGTCGACGCTTGTCAAGAACTGGCAAACTTCAAATAATAATATGGTACTTGATATTAGCTGCGCTAATTTAGTTGATAAAATACTTTCGCTGATATTCTGCGACGGGTAAGCTAGTTTTAAAATATGATATAATAATCTTGTCATGAACTCGAATTCTAATAATTATTTCCTTGCTGAAAGGCACGGATAAAATATAATTGTAAATTTTCTCAAAATTATTATTAATAAAGAAGTAAACAAACTTACCACTTTAAGATTTTATGGTGGATCCAATTAAGGTACTATAACTTTAAGGATCAGCAGCCAACCGGAAATCAAGCTTTTATCAACTCTTCTTGAAACCCCAGACTTTTGAACTTTTAAGCTCTGTAAAGTTTGATCAACTTTACAATTGGAATTTTAACTGACAGTGGAAAATTATTTGTACATTTTTCTTATTAGGTAGTTTTTTAAGAAACTACAAAATAATTAAAAAATTTCACAGAGAAAGTTTATATATATTTGTATCGTGAATCATAATTACTTCTTTTAATTGTTTTTATAGGCTTAACATGATCATTAAACTATACAATCAGTTCAGCTACAGCTACTGAAAGGCATTCTACGCAGTACGCAAGAGGTTTTATTAGATACCCTACACAAACTTTTCTAAAATTATTTAGTTATATACACATTTGTTTATATTTCTTGTTGTTGTTTTGAAGTCGCAGTATTAATCCTGTATGCGGGTCAAAGAACTGTATATGCATTCCAAATTTCAGCTGTATAGGTATAGCCGTTTTGCCACAATTACCATACTACACAACCGCAACTACCGTTTAGACCAGGACTGTTCAACATTTTTGTATTTTTTTTTTACCGACCGCCAACATATATAAATTCCGTCCGTCTGTCCGTCTGTCTGTGTACACGTGCAGAGCAAATTCGGCTGAAAGGATTTTTATGAAACTTTATATTTAAGCTTCTGCCATCAATGGCACGAGTTGATCAACTTTTGGTAAAAATCGGTTAACTAAAAATGGGAGTTTACTCGTGTCGATTTTAAGATTTTTGCGAATATTTCACAACAGAAAAATATCTAGAAAAAATTTATGAAACAAAAGTTGCTATAAAAGCAATAAATAATAACTTTTATTTGAGACGTTTTTTGATAAAACGAAAAATTTCGAATAATTTCTCGAAATTTTTTCCAAGTCTCAATTTTTACCGACCGACCACATACATATATAAGGGAGGTATTGTGATCATACCGATTTTGACGTTTCGAGATTTCGATGGATCTCCACGAATTGAGGTCCCTACATAACGTTTTGACTATTTTTAGCATGATGCCTGTCGGTCTGTCTGTCCGTCCGTCCGTCCGTCTGTCTGTCTGTCCGTCTGTCCGTACGTCCGTCTGTTTGTCTGTCTGTGTACACTTGTAGAGCAAATTCGGCTGAAAGGATATTTATAAAACTTTATATTTAAGCTTCTGCCATCAATGGCACGAGTTGATCAACTTTTGGTAAAAATCGGTTGACTAAAAATGGGAGTTTACTCGTGTATTAATCATTAATTATTTATTTTTGCGAATATTTCACAACAGAAAAATATTTCGAAAAAAATTATTGTACTAAAGTTGCTATAAAAGCAATAACTGACAACTTTTATTTGAGACATTTTATGATAAAAGGAAAAAAAAAATTGAAAAATTTTTCCAAATTTTTCCCTAATAGTTTTATGTCATTATGGACCAAACATTAATTTTTTCTAGACAAAACAAGGTGTGATAATTCCAAAAATTCAAACCTCAAGTCTCTATTTCTTACCTTTTTTGACATAAGATTTTTTTAAATTCCATTAAAATCAAAATTTTCCCTAATAGTTTTAGGTCATTACGGACCAAACATTATATTTTTCTAGACAAAGCAAGGTGTGATAATTCAAAAAATTCAAACTTCAAGTATCTATTTCTTACCTTTTTTGAGATATGAATTTTTAAAATTACAAATGTTTCAAAATTTTCCCTAATAGTTTTAGGTCATTACGGACCAAACATTATATTTTTCTAGACAAAACAAGGTGTGAGAATTCCAAAAATTCAAACCTCAAGTCTCTATTTCTTACCTTTTTTGAAATATGAATTTTTAAAATTACAAAAAAATCAAAATTTTCAATAGTTTTAGGTCATTACGGACCAAACATTAATTTTTTCTAAACAACACAAGGTGTGAGAATTCCAAAAATTCAAACCTCAAGTCTCTATTTCTTACCTTTTTTGAGATATGAATTTTTAAAATTACAAAAAAATCAAAATTTTCAATAGTTTTAGGTCATTACGGACCAAACATTAATTTTTTCTAAACAACACAAGGTGTGAGAATTCCAAAAATTCAAACCTCAAGTCTCTATTTCTTACCTTTTTTGAGATATGAATTTTTAAAATTACAAAAAAATCAAAATTTTCAATAGTTTTAGGTCATTACGGACCAAACATTAATTTTTTCTAAACAACACAAGGTGTGAGAATTCCAAAAATTCAAACCTCAAGTCTCTATTTCTTACCTTTTTTGAGATATGAATTTTTAAAATTACAAAAAAATCAAAATTTTCAATAGTTTTAGGTCATTACGGACCAAACATTAATTTTTTCTAAACAACACAAGGTGTGAGAATTCCAAAAATTCAAACCTCAAGTCTCTATTTCTTACCTTTTTTGAGATATGAATTTTTAAAATTACAAAAAAATCAAAATTTTCAATAGTTTTAGGTCATTACGGACCAAACATTAATTTTTTCTAGACAAAACAAAGTGTAAGAATTCCAAAAATTCAAACCTCAAGTCTCTACCTATTACCATTTTTGAGATATGATTTTTTGAAATTTACAAAATAAAATCAAAATTTTACCAATTAGTTTTAGGTCATTACGGACCAAATATTACAGAAAAAACAGCGTAAAACTAATTTTTTTTAAAGATTTAAACCTTAAGTCTCTATTTCTTACCATTTTTGAGATATTGTTTTTGATTTAATACCCAAATTTCCAAAAATAACTACACTTTCACGAGACCCAATATATTCCATGTTAAAATACAAATAAAAAATAACTTGGAATTTATAAGAAAGACATTTTAATGTTATCTCGATGTTTTGTTAACCACAAATGAATTAGTATGGGATTAAAAAAATAATTAATCTTCTTAAATAAGTTGATAAGGAAATTTTATTTTTATATCATTAGCAGGAATTACGTAAACATTTATGCGACGAAACCTGTTTATCTGAAAAAATATATAAACTGTGAATTTTCATAGTTTACAGGATTTCGTAGACAGGGCTGATATTAAAAATATTTGAGAAGATAACATTCAAAATATGATTTATCACAGTAATACAGTTTTGAAATTATTGTAGTAAACATTACAAACTAATTTGCAACAAGTTAGGAACCTACGACCTACTTATTTTTAAGGTCCCAAACAATTAATTCAAATATGTCCGTCTGTCTGTCCGTCTGTCTGTGTACACGTGCAGAACAAATTCGACTTAAAGGATTTTTATGAAACTTCATATTTAAACTTCTGCCATCAATGGCACGAGTTGATCAACTTTTGGTAAAAATCGGTAAACTAAAAATGGGAGTTTACTCGTGTCGATTTTAAGATTTTTGCGAATATTTCACAACAGAAAAATATCTCAAAAAAATTTATGAAACAAAAGTTGCTATAAAAGCAATAAATAATAACTTTTATTTGAGACGTTTTTTGACAAAACGAAATATTTCGAATAATTTCTGTAAAAATTATAAGTCTCAATTTTTTCATACTTATATGTAACGTTTCCAGGGTCATGATAAATAATATCTGTTAGAAAATATTAGGCCAAGTTATTTCGACTCTGCTGCTAGAATGTATTTTATATAAGTACTTTATGATGGCGGTTGGTCCTGTGGTGGCCACAGCTTTAATTTCATAAAAATTCTTTCAGCCGAATTTGCTCTGCACGTGTACACAAACAGACGGACAGACAGACTGACAGACAGACGGATAGACAGACTGTGGAGACCCATTAATGAGCGTGACGTAACGGGAAGCACCGTTAATGAGAAGATTTAGATAACAGAGAAACAACACATTACTGGGCAGTCGTGCACTGATATCAGTAGTGTAGAGTAAGGACTATTAGTGTAGGAATATAGTGTATGTGTAGAGTTCATAGATAATAAATAATAGTTATCCATCCAAGGAGAATTGTGTATTATTTATAACCCAGGGTAGCACACAGACCGATAGACATCATGCTAAAAATAGTCAAAACGTTATGTAGGGACCTCAATTCGTGGAGATCCATCGAAATCTCGAAATGTCAAAATTGGTATGATCACAATACCTCCCTTATATATGTTGACGGTCGGTAAAAACCCTTATACCATTTTGACTAAATGATCAAAAAGGTAATTTAATCCTTTTATCTTTTAGTTAATATTCTTTTTAGACCTTTTTGGACATTTAGTCAAGTTTATCGTCATAAAATTTTGTCCGATTATCCGGCTTAACCACAAAAAGAAGCGGCAGCGTCGGGTGAATGCGATAAAACCGCACGTAGATATGTGACAACTCTAATTTAAAATCGTGTTACCAACTCCTCAAAACAGTACCGGTTTAACCGCAACAGAAGAAACGTATAATATAACTTATGGGATAAATAGCAGTAATATTAATAACTGTTGATAATTATGCTGGTATGTGGCAAAATTATAATGTATCAAATATTCTACAAGAAACGTTAACCATGTGTTAGCTTATTAAATACGTAAATAATTACGAAATAAATTCTGAAACCTCACCTGAAAACTATCCACATTAAATATAAACAAGACTTGTTAATGTGCAAGAAATATGGGGAAAAAGTCATTAAGATATTATCGAGGTTGTAGTACTACCGAATTTATCTTAAATAATTTTAAATATGGAATAAAATAATAAACAGTTTAAAAATACATGCAGCACGCACTGAGTTATGCAATGTGGAATGTTGGGAAATCATTTTTAAACAGAAATATTTGAGAATATTCAAGCAAGTGTCGAATTTTTGCTCCAATTATAATTGAAGAAAGAGAAAATTATGGTCACCTACTTATGTTGGAATCATGCAACGAAACGACCGATGAAGCAGTTAAAGAATTTAAAAACAAGACAGCCATCCTAACCAGTACAGAAACAGAAGACTTCAAGAATCAATTTACAAATACTATTCAAGACATCTGACAGAATGAATGGTCCCAAACGATGGTCAACAAACTAAGATAAATAAAATACAACACGAAAACTTGGAATACATTAGACAAAAGACAAGACAATTATTACCAGACTTAGAATCGGACATTGCCGACTAACACACGAACATACCTCCCAAAAAGAAGACATAACACAGAATGAAATCTGTAAGACACCATTGACAGTAATACATATTATTACAGACTGCACAAAATAGGCTACTGAACGACAGACATACCAAATACCATAATAGAAGTCTTGGACAGCAAAACAAAGCTCCCAAATATATACCTACAGTACCTAGACAAAATATTATAACCACTTCTGATGTTTTAAAAAATAATTGTTTTACACAAAATCAACAAAATAGTAATACACATATTTTATTTTTATTTTGTATTTTATTATTTCAAATTATTTTAGTACATTTATAAAATGTTTTTTAATATTTTGTGTTGCCCCCCTTTGCTTTTATTATTGCCGCAATTCTTGGAGACATACTCTCAATACATGTCCTAATACAATTTTCAATTTCTGGAGAGCCATGCCATACTTTTTTAATATTATCTATTAACTTGTTTATTAGTATTATTTAAATCATAAACAAGTCTTTTTAGTAGGTTCCAAAGATTTTCGATAGGATTGACATCCGGCGAGTTACCTGTCCAGGAGAAAATCGGTACTTTTTGTTCTTGCAAATCAGTCTCAGAATAAAAATACAGAGTTGAAGCTGTTTAAAATAGCTTATCTTTTAATAAATACATGATATATATAAAGTAGCATATGATTATATGTCGGCATTTTTAATAAACAGTTGTTTTTGTAAGTGGTTATAATATTTTGTCTAGGTATTGTATATCCAACCATATAACCGAATTGATTTGTAATTTTGCACTATGCTTGTAACATACATGTATAATCGGTACTGTCGGTCTGTCTGTCCGTCCGTCTGTCTGTCTCTCCGTCTGTCTGTCCGTCTGTCCGTCTTTCTGTGTACACGTGCAGAGCAAATCCGGCTAAAGGATTTTTATGAAACTTCATATTTAAGCTTCTGAAATCAATGGCACGAGTTGATCAACTTTTGGTAAAATTCGGTTGACTAAAAATGGGAGTTTACTCGTGTCGATTTTAAGATTTTTTGTGAATATTTCACAACAGAAAAATATTTCGAAAAAATTTATTGAACAAAATTTGCTATAAAAGCATAATTAATAACTTTTATTTCAGACGTTTTTTGATAAAACGAAAAATTTCGAATAATTTCTGTAAAATTTTTCGAAATTTTTTCCAAGTCTCAATTTTTTCATACTTATATGTAACGTTTCCATGGTCATGATAAATAATATATCTGTTAGAAAATATTAGGCCAAGTTATTTCTACTCTGCTGCTAGAATGTATTTTATATAAGTACTTTATGATGGCGGTTGGTCCTGTGGTGGCCACAGCTGAGTTTTTCTACTCTGCTGGTAGAATGTATTTTATATAAGTACTGTATGATGGCGGTCGGTCCTGTGGTGGCTACAGCTGATTTTTTTTTAGATTATATTCCACTAAATATACAAGGTGTCTTGTTAGATATTTAAATCAGTTTCGTTTGGGTACATGTTTAGATATCATGCGATGCCTGTATCACAGAAAATGCTGAATTAGCGTCTGGACCGCAGACAATGAACGATTATATTTTTGTGATAATTTAACACACAAAACATTTTCAGTATGTCAAGTTTAACCGTTGTGTGTGGTCCAACGTGAATGTGTCATATGTAGTTATTCGTAATATTAGTTTTCACAATAAATAAGTTACTCAACTTGTGTTATATGTGCTTACGCGAAACCACCCTGTGCAAATCCTAACAGGTTATGGGCCCAGGTGCGTCGCATATAATCAAGGAAGTTCGGTAAGTACGTGGAATCGGTTTATGTGCAGTGTTTTAGTGTCCAGTTAAGTGACAAAGTGAAATAAACATGAGTGCACAAAACTTTACGCGTATTGAAGCGCTGAACAAAGAAAACTATGACACTTGGCGAATGCAAATGCAAGCATTATTAATTAAAAATGACGCGTGGACATACGTAAATGGGGAATGTGTTCAACCAACCGTGGTAACGGGTGATACAAACTCAGAAAACGCAGCGAAAGCGTGGATTAAAAACGATTTAAAGGCTAAATCGGACATAATACTGTGCATCGGTGCGTCGGAACTGAAACTTGTTAAAAACTGTGTTACATCGCGCGCGGTTTGGACAAAGTTGGAAGAATATTATTCATCCAAGGGACCTGCTCGTAAGGCTACCCTGTTGAAACAACTAACCCTTTTACGGATGAATGAAGTCGAAGATGTTCGTGATCATGTCTCAAAGTTTTTTGATGCCGTGGATAAGCTCGGAGAAATGGAAATTGACATAAACCCGGATCTACTGGCCATCATGCTACTGTACAGTCTACCGTCATGTTTCGAAAATTTTAGGTGTGCAATCGAATCGCGCGACGAACTACCGTCACCGGAGATTCTTCGCATTAAAATAATTGAAGAAAGTGATGCACGTAAAAATAAAAATAAAAGTGACACCGCTAATGATACACAGACTGCCATGTACTCACAAAAGAAATTTAATAAATCGCGTTTCGCGTATAAAGAAAAGTACTCAAAATCGGAAGATCGCGATAAAAATAAAGTGTTTAAATTTCGTTGCCATAATTGTGGGAAAATCGGACATAAAGCCGCGGATTGTAGATCTCGTGAAAAATCAAAACAAGATGTTAAAAGTGCGGGAAACGTTATGTACACTGCGGACGCTTTTCACGCGGGAACAACGCATCATAACGCGAGATGGTGTTTAGACAGTGGCGCAACATCACATATTTGCAAGGAAGCTAGCGATTTCGTAGATCTTAGCAGTGCAAAAGGAATATTGAACATGGCGAGCAATCATTCTTCGGACATTGTTGGAAAAGGAACCGCATCGCTATCAGCGGACATTTACGGTGATACTAAAAAACTTTCAATACTTGAGACTTTACATGTGCCGGATTTACGCACGAACTTACTATCGGTCGGAAAAATTACTAACAGTGGTGCTAAAGTGATTTTTAAGAAAGACATTGCATTAGTTTACGATCGAAAAGGAAAAGTGATGCTAGTTGCCGATCGGATTGGTGACTTGTACTACGCGCGCGAAAAACAAACGAAAGAGACAGGCGAGACACGAAGCACAGCTCTTGCCGTGAAGAATTCTTCCGAACTGTTGATGATATGGCACCGACGCCTAGGTCATCTCAACGTAGCCGACGTTCGCGAATTAATAAAGAACGGTCAAATCGCAGATATGGACCCTGCGCGAGTTATTGAAAAATTGGACTGCGATGTATGTCACCGAGGTAAAATGACACGGAACGCATTTCCAAAGAAGTCAGAACGGGAATCAGAAATGCTGGCTATTATACATTCCGACGTGTGTGGACCCATGCGTGTCGAGTCGCTTGGAAAGGCTCGTTATTTTGTCACATACATCGACGATAACTCGAGATGGTGTGAAATACGGTTCGTCAAATCCAAGGATGAAGTTGCTGAAATAACAAAAGAAGTAATTTCTATGATGGAAACCCAAACCGGAAAAAGGGTCAAATGCCTACAAACAGATAACGGCACGGAATACACGAACAAGCAAGTTGACGAATTCCTCAAAAAGAAGGGGATCATTAGGCGATTGACAGTCCCGTTTACTCCTGAACAGAATGGGATCGCTGAAAGGAAGAACAGAACTCTAATGGAAATGGCAAGATGTCTACTCATCCAAGCAGATCTTCCACCAAGTTTTTGGGCTGAAGCAATCAGTACTGCGAATTACATACGAAATCGTTGCCCTACCAAGAGTCTAAATGGTCTAAGTCCAATAGAAGTATGGACGGGAAAGAAGGCCGACTTAAGTCAACTACAAGAATTTGGGTCAAAAGTATATTTCCTAGACAGAAAACCAGGACGAGGAAAGTTGGAACCAAAGAGCCTGGACGGAATATTTCTTGGATACGATCACCATTCCAAGGGATTTAGAATCTGGCTACCAAAACAAAGAAAAGTAGGAATTTACAGAGACGTAAGGTTCTCGAAGACCAAAATCGACAAAGGAGAAGGATTCGCAGACTTCATACCCAAGGAGATGGACGACCGAAAAGAAACAGTCGAAATACAAATCAAGGAAACTGAAGACGACGAGAATGCCGAGAATGAAGTACAACCCATCGATGTACCAGGAAATGTTTCGGCACCTCCACCCCGAAGAGGTCGTGGTCGCCCTAGAAAATTGCGAACAGGATCACGAGGAAGACCCCGGCTTGAATACGCAAAGCCACTGGAACCTCAAAACAGTTCCACTGATTTGGAAGAAATCGAAGAAGAAACAAACAATGATGAAGAGTCGTCTCTCATTGCTGAAGTTCCACTAGTTACTGCTTTGAAAGGACCGGATGCCGAAGACTGGCACGACGCTATCTCCTGTGAACTTAGATCAGTCATAAAAAACGATACATGGATATTGGTCGACCGCCCCAAAGACCAGCGTGTTATCGGAAGCCGAATTGTACTGCGAAACAAATATAAAGCAGATGGTAATCTAGAAAGAAGGAAGGCGCGTCTTGTTGCACAAGGTTTTGCACAGCAGCCAGGAATCCATTTTAACCAGACGTTCGCTCCTGTTGCCCGGACAAGTTCCATCAGAAGCTTAATAAGCCTTGCTGCTCAAGAAAATATGAAAATTTATCAGCTCGACGTCACAACTGCCTACTTAAACGGAGAGTTGGAAGAAGTGATTCACATGGAGCTCCCGAAATTGCTTCCAGAAACTTTGAAAAGAATCATCGAGAGCGGAGAGCGTGCTGACAAATTTATCAAGAAGTGTGAGAAGATGCTTCAAGAACTACAAAAAGGTGATAAAGTATGCAGACTGAAAAAATCATTATACGGCTTAAAGCAAGCTGGAAGAAATTGGCATACAAAGTTAGACGACATTCTTCGAAAGTACGGAGCTGTACCAACCAAGTCCGACCCATGCATCTACCGTATTAACAGAGGAGAGGACACCATACTCATTGCCATCTACGTAGACGACATTTTGGTCGTGACCAAGAAACGTAAGTCTGTTGAAAATTTAGTGTCACACCTAAGACGTAGTTTAGAAGTCAAAGACCTTGGAGAAGCAAGCCACTGCTTAGGAATAGAATTTCTAAGGAAGGAGGGGAAGATAATCCTGATTCAGAAGGGTTATATACTCGATATCCTAGGACGTTTCGGGATGTCAGACTGTAAACCCGTAAGTACACCGATGCTACCTCGTCCGAATCTACTTCCCGAAGAGAAACCAACGGATGAAGATACAAAGCTGCCATATCGCGAGCTAATCGGGGCATTGTCCTACCTGGCCACTACTACGAGACCCGACATCAGTTTCGCTGTAAGTTATTTGAGCCAATTTAATAATTGCTTCGGACATTCCCACTGGATAGCAGCAAAGAGAGTGCTGCGCTATTTGAAGGGAACGACAGAATTAGGTTTGTCATATGGCCCTAACTCAAAGACATTGGAAGGCTATGTGGACGCCGACTGGGGAAATTGTCCTGTCGACAGACGTTCATACACTGGATTCGTTTTTACGTTAAACAACGGCCCATTGTCGTGGGAATCCAGAAAACAGAGGACTGTCGCTCTATCCTCAACTGAAGCGGAATATATGGGGTTGAGCGAAGCAACCAAGGAAGCGTTATATTTACGCACTCTTTTACAAGAGCTTGGGGCAAAAGTAAAGGAACCAACAACACTTTACAACGACAACCGTGGAGCCCTAAGTCTAGCTGAAAATCCCACCATTCACGGAAGAAGTAAACACATCGACGTGCGATGTCATTTCATTCGACAAGCCGTGAATGATAAGCTGATCGAACCCAAGTACATGCCGAGTGAAGATATGTTCGCGGATTTCTTAACGAAAGGACTTCCAAAATCCAATCATACTCGCTGTATGAATTCGATATTTTTCAACATTGAATAATATGTTATTGTTCAAGTGGTACACGCATCGAGGGGAAGTGTTAGATATTTAAATCAGTTTCGTTTGGGTACATGTTTAGATATCATGCGATGCCTGTATCACAGAAAATGCTGAACTAGCGTCTGGACCGCAGACAATGAACGATTATATTTTTGTGATAATTTAACACACAAAACATTTTCAGTATGTCAAGTTTAACCGTTGTGTGTGGTCCAACGTGAATGTGTCATATGTAGTTATTCGTAATATTAGTTTTCACAATAAATAAGTTACTCAACTTGTGTTATATGTGCTTACGCGAAACCACCCTGTGCAAATCCTAACATGTCTCAAAAGAAATTTTATATTTATTTGGCTTACTGCGTGAACGCAACGTATCCGAGGGGCGAAGGGGTTATGTCAATCGGTAGCCTGGCTCTTGGGAATTGAGTCGCTATGGAGCGTTTCTCGGGAGCAGACCGCGCGTTATGCGTGCGAGAGTTTTACAAAAACGGTGATTCGGCGACTGTAGCGCGTAGAAAATTCTGCAGCATTCGAGGTTTTCGCCACTTAAATGATGCGCCAAGCATTCCTCTCATTCGTCATTGGGTTAAAAAGTTTGAAGAGACTGGTACAACGCTGGATAAATCAAAATCCGGGCGACCTAGGTCATCAAGAACGGTAGAAAACCTGGAGAATGTTAATCAGTCTGTTCGTGACGACCCGAACCTTTCAATTCGGAAGCGCGCAAGTGCTTTAAATGTGCATAGATCATCATTACATCGCATTATGCACAAAGACCTAAAGCTGCACCCCTACAAAATTCAATTGGTGCAAGAATTAAAGCCCCAAGATGCCAGTCAGAGGCTTAATTTCCGTAAATCAGGTGATTGAGCGATTTTCAACGTTTACCAACATTTTGTTTTCGGATGAAGCTCATTTTCATCTTAATGGCCAGTTAAATAAGCAGAACTGCCGCTACTGGAGTGCAACGAATCCGAAACGCAAACATCAGAAACCCCTACATTCGCCTAAAGTGACCATATGGGCTGCGACGTCGGCGCGAGGAATTATCGGCCCTTACTTTTTTGAAGACGAAAGGGGGCGTGCAGTTACAGTGAATTCAGAGCGTTATGTGGAGATGTTAGACAACTTCTTGGTACCTGAACTGCAAAACTTTCCTGGCTATAACCAAAGAACATGGTTCCAACAGGACGGAGCAACTTCACACACGTCCAATATGTCTCTGCCACGTGTTCGTGAAATTTTCTCAGGCAAATTGATCTCCCGGAGAGGTGACATAAATTGGCCTCCACTCAGTCCAGATTTAACCCCTATGGACTTTTTCCTATGGGGTTATCTTAAATCTAAAGTTTACGCCAATAAACCGACTTCACTGGCGCATTTGAAAGAAAATATCCGTCACGAAATGGCAGCCATCCCTGAGTCCACCTGCCGAGACGTCATAAGTAATTTTACTGTTCGATTAAATGAGTGCCGAGAACGCGAGGGTCTACATTTAGACGATATTATTTTTAAGAAATAAATCTCCAAAAAGTGTATTTTAATAATTAATAAACATTTTTTCTATATAGGGCTTACTTTTTTTTTAATCGATCCACTAAATATAAAATTTCTTTTGAGACACCTTGTATAATTATTTTTGTAATATTTAATTGAAAGTGTACTTGCCCTTATACATATAGAAGTAGTAACAAAAAAAATATATTCATACAAATTTTTCACACAAATTATTAACTGTATATATTTGTAAGCTGACTTGTTAGCTAAATGAAATTTATTATGAAGTGGATATTCGAAAAAAATATTTATGTAGCTAATAATTATATTAGGTACCTAATTAGGAAGGTAGATGATATCTCGGCTTTAAATTGTACAAATTAATGTAACATATATGTAATGGTAATGGCCTAGAATCCGAAGCATCCTTTTAAACAGAAAAGAAAACACCGGTGTAAAGATATTCAAACATTGTAATTATTCGAGCAATATCCAATACTTTGAATTATATCAGATTTTAAAAGGTAGGGGACAAAAGATTTTTCGTAGTTTTGGAGCAAGAATTGCGTCAAATTATAGGGTAAAGTTGGTATAGATGCCCCAGTGAGATAAACGCCCCACTTCGCATATATCCATAACAGTGTGTGTTTGTATCATTTCAGTACTGACAGTTTGTACGAGAAACACAGTCTTCTGAAATAAATGTGTTAAATTATCATCAATGTTAATAGTTTATGAAAAATTAAATTGTAAAGGTAGGTGCTCATATGAGTGGTTGTATTTCAATAGTTACGACAATTTGTCTTAAGGTTTTATGACCTAACTATAACTTAAACAAAATTAGTTTCATTACTAGGTATCAGAAGACACTTAACCTCACATTATAGAGTAGAAAATATTGCTCAATATAGTATACATTCGAAATAAACAGATTGGGCATCTATCCCATAGGAAAAGGATACAAGGCCGCAATAAATGTGGGATATATGACTCGGGCATTGTATATATAATCTTATAATAAAATATATATAAATATATATATATATATATATATAATCTTATACTAACATTTTCCCAAGGACACGCAACAACATATATGCCAAAATAGATACTTGGAAAAAATATCGCAAAAATATGAAAAGTTTTAAAAACTTAATTTTTGTAGAATACATGAAAAATTTTCTCTGTTGCGAAATATTCGCAAAAATCTTAAAATCGACACGAGTAAAATTACATTTATAGTTGACCGGTTTGTACCAAAAGTTGAACAACTGTTGGCATTGACGTCAAAAACTTAAATATGAAGTTTCATAAAAATCCGTTTGGCCAAAATTGCTCTACACATCTCCTTGGACCGACAGACACACGGACCAACAGACATCATGCTAAAAATAGTCAAAATCGGTATGACCACTCCGTATATACGTTGCCAGTCGGTAAAACAATAATAATAAATTGTAATTTTGATTAAATTGTAATTTTTAATTGTTATTTTAAAAAAATATTAAAATTGTTGGTCAAAATTAAATGTATTATTTTAGTGAGGCATAAATACCACCACATGGGGTAAAAATCCCATCGATATGGGATATGTGGCCAATTGCAGTACTATTTTAAATCATTCATTTTATATATTTAGAATAATTATAAGTGTTGTAATCTTATGTTATTGTGTAGTAAGATTATCTAAGAATTATAGCAAAGTAACAGATAAAGTTTAATAATTAAGAATAATGCAACACGATTGTTTTTCTATAACTGGGGTATCTATCCCACCTTTACTATATAATATAATAAGAGGAAAAGCAAAAAGCCCGGCATTAAACAATTCTGCCTACGTCACATGTAGGATGTAGGACAAGTTCTTTTAATTGTAGAACTATCCTACTGAAAATTGGACTCCTGGCAGTTAGTACTAATCCTAAAAACGAAATAATAAAAATAAAATTTTGAAACCACCCTGTTAATAATAATAAAATTTATATGAAATGATACCACAATAAGTTATAATGTACATATTGTAATTTAAAAAAATCCACTCGGGAAATCATATATGTTCCGGACAATAGACACAAAAAATAGAACATAAATTCACAAATTGTACTTTTTTGTTCAGGTGAAAATATAAAAAAATACATTTGGATATAAATCATGTTTACAGCTCTTAATATAAACTCAACAGTTCCGTGAGACGACAACATTCAACAGTTATTTGAAAGCCATGTTCAACAGTTAAAATCAATTTTCAATGAATGATCTCTCTGCTCTGTTCTGTTCAGTTCAAATCCCTCAGCCATTAATCTCTAAAGCTTCCCGAATACGTTCGACTCAAGCGTTTTAGAATAAATTGAATAATGGTCACACCACGTTGTTTACTGTTCAAGAGGAAATTAAATGAGAAAAAGAAAATGTAAATTAAATCAGGTACTTGTTGGATTATTTTGAAAGTAAGTAGTATGGAGGGGGGGGGGGTATATTTAAAATAAAACACGCAACACACATGTAACTGGAAGTCTTATCAGTTGTGGTTTCCGGTCGAATAGACAGGTTAAACCGGTTAAACTGCTCAAACAGACAGGTTAAACCTAGACAGGTATAAAGCAAAGTGGGGGAATTGTGTGCACTAGAGATGGCAAAAAAACATCGATGTTTGTTTTAAAAACATCGATGTTTTAACCATCGATGTTCAGATAGCGATAGTATCGATAAAACATCGATGTCTACTACCGATGTCGATGTTTAAACTTTGAAATTCAAAAACTACTGCTAGAGCGCTGGAATCTTAAAATTTTAATTTTTATTAATATTAGTACACAAAATATAAGCACCATGTATTGTGATATAACAATACTAATAGTGTTAGTTCTTATTCTTTTTAGCAGTTAGCAGAATAAGAAAAAAATAAGAAGAAACTTCTAATTTTTGCAAACAATGCAACGGCCAACGACGCCAACAAACTTGTTGCTTTTTGAGTCTTGTTGACATTTTCCCAGTTGTTATTCCTCCAATCCCTGGAATTACCGTATTGGGAAATATAATTATAATTTATTTATTAATAAAACTATTACTAGGATTATTATATTGTAATGTTAGTGTAAAATTAATATTATGTTTGATATGTTAGTGTTATAAAAAATGTAATATGTATTTCTATTTAAAAATGTGAGAAAAAAGTGTATGACAGTATGTTATTTTTATGTTAAATAACATAAAATTAACATTAAGATTACTATATTAGTATTATAATAAAATGCAATATTTCATTTTAGAAATGTAAAAATAGTAGGAACATATTAGGATTATTATATTGGGTAATGTTAATGTGAAATTAATTACTATTAAAAAAGAATATTTCTATTTAAAAATCTAATGAATGCTTTTTGTGTATTATAAGTTACTTTTTTTCCTATTTTATCTTTACATTATTAAATAAAACCTGTGTAATATAAATAAATAGCTTTTTTAATATTAATAAAACATCAATGTATCGGAAACATCGATGTTTTTCCTTCGATGTTTTTTCAACATCGATAGTAAGGCGCCGATGTGAACATCAATGTTAAACATCGATGCTTTGCTTTCGATGCACAACCTTAATCTAGTTACCATTTTTCAGCAATTTTAAAAATGTTTTTTGTTATTTGTCTTAGCTGTCAGTGTCTAGTAATAAATATTAATTAATAGATCTTGCGGACAATTATTAAATTTACAAACTTTAATTTTAAATCTACTGGAATATTTTAAATCCGAAAAAGAGAACAATGGACCACTTATTTCTCTATCTGGTGTCCGTCAAAGAGTATCAGCTGCCTTAAAAATTTCGGAATCAACAATTCGTAGAATTATAAAATGTAATAAATCTGAACTTCTCACTAACAAAATCACGAGAAAACGAAGGAAATTAAAATCTGAACCAGTTTATTTTATTGATACATTGGTACAAACGTATGGTCTTGAAGTACTAAGATTACCTCCTTATCACTGCCAGTTTAACCCGATTGAACTAATTTGGGGTATAACAAAAAATTATTATGATGACATATTGGTCAAAACGGATATAGTGATAACGAAGTTTTGAAAATGTGGCAAGTAGCCTGTGATCAAATTAGTTGTGAAATTTGGGCAAAATCTGTTAAAAAAATCGAAAATTTAATAAATGAATGCTCGGAAAGGGAAAGGATTGTTGATGATATTAATCCAATAATAATAAATACAAGAAATGACAGCGATAGTTCAGATGATGACGATATCATGCATCACAGTGACAAATTTTTTTAAAATAAAAATAAACATTTAAATACAACTTGTAGCAATATATTATGTGAATAAATATATGTTTTTTACGTATGAGTATAAGTTTTTCCTTATTTATAATAATTACCTAAAAATTAATAATTTTGTTTGTTTGAGTACTGCTGTGAATTTATTTCCGTGCTCTAATTAGTAAAGATATCTACTAATCATGCCGTTTCTTTCTAATGCTTTGTTTTTTATTAAAATAATTTGGAAGGTTAGTTGTCTACTTGCGTCACTATACGTTACTATGGGTGTGCAAATAATTATAATGATATAGACAGAGAAAGCATATAGTATTGTATATCGATAATTGTAGCAACGAACAGTCACCTATTAGCAATCCGACTATATGTATAATTTTAATTACTTGCGAGTTTACAATCGGCGGTAAAACCTGATAGTATGTTTATATTCGTTTATTTATATTCAATACGACCATTCGATTGCTTTGGTAGACTTTAAGTCGTTAAAAAAATTCACAACCAGCTAACACATCGCGTTTTGGAGAAAAAAGAGAGTGGAAAGATGGTCATATCCATCCTGTATATCAGTGTTTCTCAACCTTTTCTGGCATGGGACCCCCCGAAATTATATGAATATTTTCTGCGGCCCCCTATATGTATATGGTGTATCAAGATAGAGGCAAACACGATTTTTCTCGAAAAGGCAACATGTGAATAAGTTGGGAAAAATTTTGAACTAAAATTTATACAAAACATTAAATGCTAGTATTGAAATTTTCCGGAAGTACAGGATATTAAGGACAGTTTCGAATTGCTATATGGGAACGTATGTCATATTGAGTATCTTTGGATAGAGCTTTTCAAAAGAAACAACTTTTACTCTTTTAAAGAAACATTTTTGCAGTATCTTTTACGGTTGACAAAAAACTATAATATATATGACGATTATATTCCCTATAACGACTTGAAAGTAAAGTATTTTTATTTACAAGTGTTCAAAGTGCCTTATATTTGGATTTAAACACATTCGCATCCTTACTCTTGAGCTCTGTTATCTGTAGCTCGGAGAACAATAAAAAAAATATAATAAAAATATTGAACTTTTAAGTCGTACCTACTTGAAAATACAACTTGAGTTTTGATTGCTTTTCATCAGTTTGTTTAGCAAAAGCCAATTTTACTCATTATAAAGTTAGCTAGTGACAACTTTAGAAAATTAATACTCCATTTAGTTCCGCTTAAACGTTTGAAATAGCTTGTAGCTTAAATTAGTTGTCAAAATAAGTAATTAGATAGAATAATGAATAAAATATTTATTTTATTTATGTTATGAATGGTATATTTTTCTGAATATAAATATAAGACTCGTATTTATAAATATGAATAAAATTTATATCTTGCAAGATTGAGCGCATTGCTATTATATCTACATGTACCGATCTTGTATGACTTCGCGGCCCACCGAAGAAGCCTTCACGGCTCCCCGGTTGAGAAATTCTGCTGTATTTGATATCTTTCTATAAGTATGTTATTTGTTATTCTTTAATAACATCCTCTTTTGAAATATTTCAAGATTGAGTAGAAAATTTAAAAAATAATATCCGTAAAACAATATTCATACAATAAATTTTATATATTAAAAATATAAAAGCTATCTTGGGGTGTATTAGAGGAGATGTACGAGAAGTTGCTGACATTTTACAACAAAACCGAGGTGATAAATCTACGAGCACTCGCTATAACAGATGCCGCCTTCATCTGCTTTAACGGACAGAAATGACACAGCTATTTATATAACATTGTAAGCTCTTTTTCTTCTCTTCGCAGAAGATCTTTTAAATAAATAAACAATGCGTTATGACCATTAATCAATTACAGAGTGTGTGAATGTTATATGTTACAAGAACAAAGCAACTGAATAATAATATACAGAAACGGTTCTTAGCCGTTTATAACTACATATAAAAACAAAAATTAATGTGAAGTGTGAATTTTCACACATGTCAGGGTTTCGCAGGTATTTAGTAAGTGATTAATGATTATTTCGGATGCCAAAACAAATATTATGTTAAAATATATATATATATATATATATATAATTCTAAACTTTAAATTAATAACATTGTATACATTTTTTACAAAACAATATTAATTTAAAGTTTTTTATTGTGAAAATGTTATGGTGCCTGATTGGTTTGGGATTTATAACGACTTAGTTCGTTTTTTGATAACATCTATGTGTTCCTCTTAATTATTTCAGTGAGTAAAAATTAACTGTTGTTATAATTCCATTAACTAATTTGCACATTGTTGTTATAGATACCTTGAATAAAGCTAACGAACTGTTGGCGAAATATAGGCCTTATGAAATAAATGTGGGTTATTCACAACACTATCTTCTTTATCCCGACTAAATTAAGTATATTTAATTTCAACAGAAGAAAGAAATTCTCCGGGGTGTATATATATGTATATATATATATATATATATATATATTGTTAATTTTAATTCAAATGCCTAATACCATTATGTAGGTTTTTAAATATGTGCAGTATTTTTTTTTTTTATATATAGTAAGGTTCAATAAGATTTTGAAAATTGCGCCTATGGCTTCCATTGGTTGTTTTAGTCGTAAGCTCCGCCCTTCTGATTTCGTGTATTCAATTTCAACAATTTCCACTAGTTATTAAATTTTAAATTTACGCTTTTAAAAATTAAATGCAATATTTGCCCAAATATAACTACAATTTTGAAAAAATAATTTAAACAAAATAAAAATGCAAAAAAAAACAGAAAAAATTAAATTGCCTCGAGGACGGATCGAACTCGAGTTTGTAAATTAGAACGCCAGTACCATAAGCATTACACCATCAAAGCGCTCTGTTTACTGTACTACATAATATCATTAAATATTTTACATGGTCAAGCAAAAACCACAAAAAATGCGTTATTTTCTGAAAACATAATCTGATCAAAAATTCCTGTTGTACTATTCCGGTTCACACAAATGTGCATTACTTAGAATTTTTTCAGATTTTTAGTTTAAACCATCTGGGCTACAGGGTGTTGGGAATTTGTTTGCACAATTTTGGCAAAAATCGCGTCAAGGTAATTTATTTTGCAAAAAAAAAATTTTGATCGTTAATCCACGTACTAAGGGCTTTCATTTTATACCCTACTCAGAATTTAAAAAAATATATTTTGATTTTCGATGAGCACATATTTGTTTATATTTTTAGGGGGATATGTTTTTTAGATGTTTTGGTATTTTTCCTATGTGCGGGTCAACGAGTTGTATAAGCATGCCAAATTTCAACTCTCTAGGTTTAGCCGTTTGGCTACAATTTTTACCGAACAGACAGACAGACAGACCGACAGACAGACAGACAGACAGACAGACAGACGACAAAATGACGGTATAAGGGTTTTTTGGTCATACCTACAAAACCCTAAAAATGGTGGTGGAAGGCAGGATAAAAGTTATGTCCCTATTCTATGCGGATTATATGGTTTTGTTGGCAATAAAAGAAGAAGAAATGCAGGGAATGGTGAAAAGGTTTCAAAAATATATAAGCAAGACAAAACTTAATCTAAATGCAGCTAAATCCAAAATCATGTATGTTAGTAAGAGAGGAGGAAGGGAGAAAGTAGAAAAAGTAAAGGAATATAAATACCTAGGGTACCAATTTAGAAGCAACGGAGGAACAGAGGCACATACGAGACTATTATATAAGAAGGCCATGCTAGCCCTACCGCAAGTATGGAGTATAGGGAACGGAAATTCAAAGGGGATTGTAGAATTCGTATGCTCATGTACGAGGCGTTGCTAAAAAATATAATAATGTATAGAGCAGAAGTATCTGGATGGGCGGAAAGAGAACACATAAAAAAAGTACAAATAAAATACTTAAAATTGATTGTTGGGATTAGACATGAAGACACCGACATACATTATACTGGAAGAAACGAAAATGAAGAAAATAAAAATAGACGCAGTCAGAAAAGCCATAAAGTATGAAGAAAATATAATTAAACGCCCGGAAAAAGAAATTCTTTATGAATGCTGGAGGTAAATGGAAATACGGAATCAACAAGGAAAGCCACTATCAAGATGGGAATAGGGAAGCAAGGAAATGTATGAATATTGTTGCTACTCAACAACAGCGGTAAGACTACAAAGAATGAATGGAGAAGAAATGGGGCACTAAGTAACAGAACGAATAATTGACATACAACAAACGGAGCAAGATACAAGAGAATCAAGATATAACAGCAAATAAGAAAATACCTGGGCTCTGAGAAAACCACAGTTTTGACAGAAAAAGGCAGTAAAGAGAAGGACAAAAGTGATACCGAGATTTAGATGTGGAAATGAGGAGAGGGACAATAATTTTTGGATGAAAGAGGAAGAAAGAATATGTAGAATGTGCAGGGAAGTTAAGGGGACAATGGAACATTTTCTGGAAGAATGTGAAGAAATACGACACAGAACGGAAACGAGAAAGAAAATTTTGGATGAAACAGGAAGGGAGTATGAATGGATGAATAAATTGAAAAACAAAAGGGAGGAAATTAAGAAAAGAAGTCAACGAAGATACTAATTAAAGGAGAAGGAGATTTTAAGCCGAAAGGCGAAAATTATAATTATTATTAAGTGAAATTTAATTAGTGTAAGATAAAATGTATTAAATAATACAAGGTGTCTCAAAAGAAATTTTATATTTAGTGGATCGATTAAAAAAAAAGTAAGCCGTATATAGAAAAAATGTTTATTAATTATTAAAATACACTTTTTGGGGATTTATTTCTTAAAAATAATATCGTCTAAATGTAGACCCTCGCGTTCTCGGCACTCATTTAATCGAACAGTAAAATTACTTATGACGTCTCGGCAGGTGGACTCAGGGATGGCTGCCATTTCGTGACGGATATTTTCTTTCAAATGCGCCAGTGAAGTCGGTTTATTGGCGTAAACTTTAGATTTAAGATAACCCCATAGGAAAAAGTCCATAGGGGTTAAATCTGGACTGCGTGGAGGTCAATTTATGTCACCTCTCCGGGAGATCAATTTGCCTGAGAAAATTTCACAAACACGTGGCAGAGACATATTGAACGTGTGTGAAGTTGCTCCGTCCTGTTGGAACCATGTCCTTTGGTTATAGCCAGGAAAGTTTTGCAGTTCAGGTACCAAGAAGTTGTCTAACATCTCCACATAACGCTCTGAATTCACTGCAACTGCACGCCCCCTTTCGTCTTCAAAAAAGTAAGGGCCGATAATTCCTCGCGCCGACATCGCAGCCCATACGGTCACTTTAGGCGAATGTAGGGGTTTCTGATGTTTGCGTTTCGGATTCGTTGCACTCCAGTAGCGGCAGTTCTGCTTATTTACGTGGCCATTAAGATGAAAATGAGCTTCATCCGAAAACAAAATGTTGGTAAACGTTGAAAATCGCTCAATCACCTGATTTACGAAATTAAGCCTCTGACTGGCATCTTGGGGCTTTAACTCTTGCACCAATTGAATTTTGTAGGGGTGCAGCTTTAGGTCTTTGTGCATAATGCGATGTAATGATGATCTATGCACATTTAAAGCACTTGCGTGCTTCTGGATTGAAAGGTTCGGGTCGTCACGAACAGACTGATTAACATTTTCCACGTTTTCTACCGTTCTTGATGACCTAGGTCGCCCGGATTTTGATTTATCCAGCGTTGTACCAGTCTCTTCAAACTTTTTAACCCAATGTCGAATGAGAGGAATGCTTGGCGCATCATTTAAGTGGCGAAAACCTCGAATACTGCAGAATTTTCTACGCGCTACAGTCGCCGAATCACCGTTTTTGTAAAACTCTCGCACGCATAACGCGCGGTCTGCTCCCGAGAAACGCTCCATAGCGACTGAATTCCCAAGAGCCAGGCTACCGATTGACATAACCCCCGCGCCCCTCGGATACGTTGCGTTCACGCAGTAAGCTAAATAAATATAAAATTTCTTTTGAGACACCTTGTATTTAATAATAAAAACATTCCATCAAAAAAATAAATCTTCTGAGGTCCAGTTATGTTTTGTTGACATATATGATATCATAAACCATAGCATATTGCATAAGTAGTTTCCTACGAATGCTATGTAATTAATAAATATAAAATATAAATAAGTAATTGCAATTTGTCGTTTGAAAATGAAATTTGCGTTGGTAAAATATGAGCTAGAAAATTAGTGGAAGCACATAATGAACCAACGTACCTGTGTCCCGTAGTCAACCGTTTTACAACGGAGCCACGAAAAATTCAAATTCATTATAAGAAATATAAAATATAAAAAACATTGAGGCAGGTTTTATCACTGTTTTGGCGACATCCTATCTTCCCTATTTGCATAAACAAAATCGAATACACATATTTTATAACCTACAAAGCAATATGACTGAATACAAAAAAGTCCATAACACTATATCATTCGGGATTTTTAATATGTATTCATTGATACAATGCTCAACAACACAAATATTTCAAAAATTTCTTTGTACTCTTTACACAACATCCTTCCGATTCATTATAAATTTAATAATTATTTTTTACAAAGCAATTTCTTTGATGTTTCTTTATATTTTCTACGTCTATTTACAAAAACAACATAAAATTTATGATATAGACGTAGTATATGACATAAGATGCAATAAAATATATGTGTTACGGCGTATTTTATGCTGGCGCAGCCACCAAAAATATGTCTTATTATATAAGATAACTACCCCTTTCAAAATCATGAAATAGACTTGATATAACTCGCAATAAAAGGAACATCAAATCAGTGGAACATTCCCTATATTCAAAGAAATAAAAGTATATTTTTCAGGTTTTTCGGAGTAAACGGTGTCTAAAAATATCGAAATCAAGGTGTCTCAAAAGAAATTTTAAATTTATTTAGCTTACTGCGTGAACGCAACGTATCCGAGGGGCGCGGGGGTTATGTCAATCGATAGCCTGGCTCTTGGGAATTCACTCGCTATGGAGCGTTTCTCGGGAGCAGACCGCGCGTTATGCGTGCGAGAGTTTTACAAAAACGGTGATTCGGCGACTGTAGCGCGTAGAAAATTCTGCAGTATTCGAGGTTTTCGCCACTTAAATGATGCGCCAAGCATTCCTCTCATTCGACATTGGGTTAAAAAGTTTGAAGAGACTGGTACAACGCTGGATAAATCAAAATCCGGGCGACCTAGGTCATCAAGAACGGTAGAAAACGTGGAGAATGTTAATCAGTCTGTTCGTGACGAGTGCCGAGTGCTTTAAATGTGCATAGATCATCATTACATCGCATTATGCACAAAGACCTAAAGCTGCACCCCTACAAAATTCAATTGGTGCAAGAATTAAAGCCCCAAGATGCCAGTCAGAGGCTTAATTTCGTAAATCAGGTGATTGAGCGATTTTCAACGTTTACCAACATTTTGTTTTCGGATGAAGCTCATTTTCATCTTAATGGACACGTAAATAAGCAGAACTGCCGCTACTGGAGTGCAACGAATCCGAAACGCAAACATCAGAAACCCCTACATTCGCCTAAAGTGACCGTATGGGCTGCGATGTCGGCGCGAGGAATTATCGGCCCTTACTTTTTTGAAGACGAAAGGGGGCGTGCAGTTACAGTGAATTCAGAGCGTTATGTGGAGACATTGGCGCACCCAGGGGGGTGGCCCGGGGGCCCGGGCCCCCTCCAAGAAGGAGGAAAATACCAAATTTTTAAATATTTTATCACTATTTCTTATATTTCTTAGGTAAATATATGGATTTAAAAAGAGATGAGGACCTTTTTTTTGTCACCACTTGTGTTTTACAAGTGAGGACCTTTTTTTTAGATCATCACTTGTATTTCAAAAGCCAGGAACTTTTTTTGTCTTCCGGGCCCCCCCTATAAAAAGTTCCTGGGTGCGCCACTGTGTGGAGATGTTAGACAACTTCTTGGTACCTGAACTGCAAAACTTTCCTGGCTATAACCAAAGAACATGGTTCCAACAGGACGGAGCAACTTCACACACGTCCAATATGTCTCTGCCACGTGTTCGTGAAATTTTCTCAGGCAAATTGATCTCCCGGAGAGGTGACATAAATTGGCCTCCACGCAGTCTAGATTTAACCCCTATGGACTTTTTCCTACGGGGTTATCTTAAATCTAAAGTTTACGCCAATAAACCGACTTCACTGGCGCATTTGGAAGAAAATATCCGTCACGAAATGGCAGCCATCCCTGAGTCCACCTGCCGAGACGTCATAAGTAATTTTACTGTTCGATTAAAGGAGTGCCGAGAACGCGAGGACGATATTATTTTTAGACGATATTATTTTTAAGAAATAAATCCCCAAAAAGTGTATTTTAATAATTAATAAACATTTTTTCTATATACGGCTTACTTTTTTTTTAATCGATCCACTAAATATAAAATTTCTTTTGAGACACCTTGTATAAGCGCTAAGATATGTCAACTATTGGAAACGAGGCGTTCATAAAATCAAATTGCTTCGTCTCTTCACTCTGCCAAATCGTAGCGATAAATTCCAATTTCCATTCCTGATGACGTATCCTAGTCACAGAAACCGTCTATCTGTTTTTGTTTATCTGATACTCGAATTTGAATACTGGGATACAGTATTTAATTCTTGGGGCCAGTTTATTACCCATTGCTTGATATTGGGATTTTGGGTAATACTGTTGAATTCTCTTTATTAAGATTCACGTTTCGGTGCTCTACAAATTTGTTTTAATAACAATTATTATTATATGTTGCATTATTCAGCAAATAATTGAAACGTTTTTCGCGCCACTCACTGATTTTGCCCGGATACTCAGGCCATACAGTCGTTATATGAGGACCCATTTATACCAAACATCCCTAAAAGTTCAAGGGCTCCCACATACAATGAGTTCTAATCCGTGAGCGGTTTCGGATATAAACTCTATGTGTTCGCTGACTGGTTGCATTGATTCTTAGGATAAACTATCGTTTCCTTTCCACCTCTGTCGCATCCACTCCGCATCTCCAGTAATACTCTTTTCTCATCTCCCCCCATGCGTACCATCTTCCTTTCTGTTCCTCTCTGGCTCTTTCTTCCCAGCATTCCCTCATTATTTTTTTGTCTATTATTATTCTAACTTCTTCTTCGTACTTAACCGCCCTCCTTCCTGTACTCACTTTCATCTTATCCCTTTTCAGTTCCTCTCGTACAATGTACCCTGGTGTCGTTCTATCTACCCCTAAGATCCATTTTAAATACCTCTCCTGTACTCGTTCTACCTTCTCCCATTCCTTCCATCCCCAAATTTCCACCCCATATAGCAGGATGTTTTTCACCACGGCGTCAAATAACCTCAATCTCCATCTAATATCGTCGCTAAACTTCCTCTCTCCTATACTCCACAGCTTCCCCATGACTATCCTTGCCTTCTTTACTCTTTCCCTTATGTGTAGTTCAGCCCCATTGTTCCTCGTTAGTATATAACGTAGGTATTTTATACTCTTCACCTCTTCTATTTCTCTGCCACCCCATTCCCATTTTATCTTCTTTCTTCTTCCTCCTCCTTTACCGAATACCATTACCTTCGTCTTATCCCTGTTTACTTCTAATTTTTTCCTTTTGAAATATTAATCCGCCCTTTCAATCATTCTCTTAAGCTCCTGTTCCTCCTCTGCCATCAATACAATATCGTCCGCGTACCCCAAGAAAAGACGGGATAAGCGTGTTTGAGGAGTTGTGGAGGAGGGATAAGGAAGTGGGGGAGCAAGAAAAGACAGTCAGAATAGACAATTCAAGGAGCGCAGGGAGATATAAGGAGGTCAGAGCTATAGGGGTACCAAGCTACTTGAGGGGAGAAAGAGGAAGGTCAGGAGGGAGAGTTAGGAGGATTGCAAGACTAAGGTGCGGGAATGAAGAGAGAGGAAATAGATATTGGAGGAGACAGGAGGATAAGATGTGCAGGATGTGCGGGGAGGAGAAGGAAAATATAGAGCACCTCGCGAAGAGGTGTAGAGAGATGACAGTATGGTCGGGGAGCACATTAGACCTGTTGCACGAAGATGGAAGGGGGGAGAGGTGGGCGAGAGAATTAGAGGCAAGAAGGATGGAGATTGGGGAAGGATAACAGGAAGGGGAAACGGAAAGAAGAAAGAAAAGAGAAAAAAATATTGTAAAATGTAAATTGGATTGGATGTTATTGTTATGTATTTTTGGATTGAATGTTTTATTTTTATTTTATTTTTATTTTTTTATAAATGTTAGCACCTTGAACGCCGCAAGGCTTAGGGGAATAAAGAATATATATATATATAAACTATCGTTTCCGAATACCAAATGTTTCTCTGAAGCTTGTACCTCTATGATATTGGAGGTACAAGTACGTTTTTTACTTTCACTTTATCGACATCTACATAAATTGAATGAAGGAATGATTGCATGAAGGTAAATAAATCTAATAGTAGTATAATCTATTCTATTGCACAATACTTCACTAGTTTTATTGTATTTTATTTGTATTTTACTATATTTTATATTATTATTTTATTGTATTTTATAACATTCTTTTGTACTCTATTTTATTAATTTATGCAATTTTTGACTATTTTAAACTTTTTATATTTCCACCTGACAGAATGTAAATTGCTAATTATCAGCGTTTTATTGTATCTTATTGTGTTTTATATTATTTTATTGCATTCTATTATATTTCAATTTTGTAATTTATTTAATTCTTGAGTATTTATTGTTACAGATATTAATATCTATTTTAGACTTGACAGATAGTAATCAGCGTTTTACTGTGTTTTATTGTGGTTACTGCATTTTATTGTATTTATTATTTTGTTTCCTACAATTTATTTTATACTGCTCTTGTATTTCATTGATATGATAACTTCCACACCTTTCTACTTCGCACGTTAACAAATATGACTATGCCTATCACATCAATGCATGCATGTACATCCATGTTTTGTATATGAAGGTTAATAAAATACAGATTCATACAATTACATTGACAACAGTAAAACAATTTAAATGTGATATATTATATTTAATAAATTGTACTGTTGAAACCAGGTTGTCTTTCAATCAAACCACCCACGTGACAATATTATCGCTTGTTTATATATCAAAGTTAATGCTCCTGAAATTTCCTTCACAGTTCTTTAGTTCAGCAGCATTTTTCAGAGAGGCCTCTTTGTACGCAACGCACCAACACTCAAAGGTAATTTCCGTATTGCCATTTCATCTTCTATTTTTACACCAATTTTACCCGAAATAGCGCAGCTCGCAGTACAATCCACACTCTAGCCGTTTCTTCTGGCGTTACCTTTAAGAACGACGCAACAAACGTTTATTATTATCACTCTGTTTTACAAGGAAACTTTAACATATTATAACAGGCTGTAGATTTCATGCTGCAAATTAAAAGCCCACTGTAATAATCTTTGCAAACGTAGCAGAATCACCACTACCGGAGGGAAAAATTAATTGCATTGCTTCATTGTAAAAACATCTTTTCAATATGCAAAGTAGAATGAAGTCGAGCTGAACATTACATGAATTAATTAAAATATTCATAATTGCGTTTTCAGCTTATACAACACGGCCCTTGTGTTACTTACAACAAAAAATGCTTTACATTTACATTTCTATTTAACAGTTTGTCATGCACAGTCACTCTGGACATGACAATTATGACCATGCATTAATAAACTTTTTGTATAAATGTCAATTAGTAACATTTTATTGATATTATGTGAACATAGTACCAAAATAGAAAAAATCAGCTGTGGCCACCACAGGACCGACCACCATCATAAAGTAATTGTATAAAATACATTCTAGCAGCAGAGTTGAAATAACTTGGCCTAATATTTTATAACAGAGATATTATTTATCATAACCATGGAAACGTTACATATAAGTATGAAAAAATAGAAAAAAAAATTCAAATTTTTTTCATTTTATCAAAAAATATCTCAAATAAGAGTTGTTAGTTATTGCTTTTATAGCAACTTTTGTTAAATACATTTTTTCGAAATATTTTTCTGTTGTTAAATATTCGTAAAAATCTTACAATCGACACGAGTAAACTCCCATTTCTAGTTAACCGATTTTTACCAAAAGTTGATCAACTCGTGCCATTAATGTCAAAAGCTTAAATATGAAGTTTCATAAAAATCCTTTTAGCCGAATTTGCTCTGCACGTGTACACAGACAGACGGACGGACGGGCGGACAGACAGACAGACAGACAGACAGACAGACAGACAGACATCATGCTAAAAATAGTGAAAACGTTATGTAAGGACCTCAATTCGTGGAGATCCGTCGAAATCTCGAAATGTCAAAATCGATATGATCACAATACCTCCCGTATATATGTTGGCGGTCGATAAAAATGTAGAAAATAGTTTTAAATAAAATAAACAAGTTTGGTGATAATGGCTTTATTAACATAGATAAAGAGTACAAGAGGGATACATGAGATGGATTTAGACAGAACGACACCAGGTTATATAGTGAGGAAGGAAATGAAGAGGGAAAAGCTGAGAGTGGGAGCCGGGGCGAGGGCGGCGAAGTATGAGGAGAAAATCAGAAAGGACGAAAGAAGGAAGATATTAAGATAATGCTAGGAAGAACAAATGAATGAAGAACAGAAGGGTAAACTGTCGGAACGGGGAGAAACAAGGAAAGATTACTATTGGAGATGTGGGATGGACACAAGGGAAGCTGAGCGAAAGAGAAACGGAGGAAGAAACATAGTGGAAGAATTGAGGAGGAGAGACAAGGAGGTACAGGAGCAGGAAAGAACAGTAAGAATAGACAATTCAAGGAATGTGAAAAGGTATTGAGAGATAAGGACGGCAGGAATACCTAAATATTTGAAAGGGAGAAGAGGAAAGGCAGGGGGCAGAGTTAGGAGGGTTGCCAGATTAAGATGTGGAAATGAAGAACGCAGCAACAGGTATTAGGCAAAACCAGAGGATAAGTTATGCAGAATGTGTAAGGAGGAGGAAGAATCCTTGGAACATCTATCAAAAAGGTGTGGAAAGATGATAAAATGGAAGAAAGAGATAAAGGAGCTGTTGAGTGAAGAAGGGAAGGGAGAAAGATGGGCGAGAGTACTCGAGGAAAGAAGGAAAGAATGCGGAGAGGTAAAGCAAAACTGAGAACAGGAAGGAAGAGAGAGGCAAAGGAGGAGGAAAGAAAAGAGGGAAGAGAAGCGGAAAAGAGACGAAAGAGGGGCGGAAGAACTAGAGTCAAGAAGGAAGGAGACCGGAGACGAGAGATTTAACACGCTAACTTAAACCACCTAACTTCACGAAATGACAGATTTTATGACAAAATGTCATGTGAAAACTTAGGTTATAAAACACACAACAAATAAAACTAACTAATATCAACAGCTGACGAAGCTATGATAAAAATAAATCGCTTATCACTCTGTCTGGCTTATGTATTGGCAATAGAAGGTAGTATGAGACGGCGCTATATAGTAGAGCGCAACTTAATCGGACGAGCTAATGAACCAAAATACGACAACTGTGCATCGCAGGCTATCTTGTGAGTCTTTTTGTCATATATATATATATAAACAAGTATATGGCGCATGAACGCTGGCTAGATGTTCCATGATAGAAGGATGGAGCTATGTATTGTCGTGCCCCTTTATGCCCGGTGAATTGTTTGCGCATGTCTAAATTACGACCTTGCTATTGGTCGAAAAAATTACAGTTACGTAGCGGGAGTTAAGAGAAGGAGCTAGGCATGTGGACATGTGGCGTCCTTCTTTCGGTTAGAAATATTATACGAAGTTTTGTCTGTATTAAATTGTGAAAAGAATTTATAACGAAAATGCCAGCAAATTGTGTATTACAACTCTAAATGTAATTTTAAAGTAAAGAAGTGTGTTGTTCCTTTTAAATAATCAGTCAATATTCACAGTAAATATTATATTAGCCATTTAAACGGGTACAGCTACGTCTTTTTTACCAAATAGTATAAACCAAATAATTAGGGTTTTTGTTTGATAACTTCTAACCTTATTTTTTTAAATGTAAATGTCATTTCATCTGATTTTATCCTGCTTTTTCAAAATGAATTGATACTACCCGAGCATGCGCATTGTGTTTTACGGTCACCAAAAACGACAGACATATGTATATCTTACTCTCTATGTTGGAACATTTTAATTTACATTGAGAGATAGGCCAGGCGCCATATACTAGTTTATATATATATGCTTTTTGTATATCTGTCTCTCTTGTCCGTGTTTCCAATTTTCTCTATCTACTCGAACCACCGTGTTACTAACTGTCCTTTTTCTCATCTCCATAGTTTTTCCAACTTTCTCGAAGTTGGCAATGAGTTAAACATTTTGCGGCCTGCCTACTTAAGGTCCATTGATCGTTACAGTACTTATCAATTTTTATTTATTTTTTTCTAACTGCACACAGTCGTAAAAAATATTGTATTGCTCCTTTACACACTAACTGCTTCCTTAATCTAAACTAGTATTTTAAACTACATGAAATAGTTTTTACTTACATGATAGAATAAAACGGTCCATTCAGTCTAATTACGACGGATTTAAAGAAGTTGGAAACACTTACCTAAAACAAAAAAGAAAATTTTATTAGACCGACATAAAAGTAGCTTTATTAGGGTTTTAAATCCGTACAAGTTATAGTAATTACATGACGTCTTTCTGGGACATAAAGATAAATTACGGATAACATTGTCACCGGCATTATTTCCGTTTTCTGACGTTTCGGATATGAAAAAAAGTAGATAATGTCATACATTAACATTAAACCTTATGTGGTTTAATACATAAGAGGTTTAATTATAAGATAAGTTAATCATAATCATAAGTTTAATCATATGTTATGATTCATAATAGGGATGGGAAAAAAACATCGATGTATCGAAAACATCGATGTTTGTTTTAAAAACATCGATGTTTTTACCATCGATGTTCAGATAGCGATAGTATCGATAAAACATCGATGTCTACTACCGATGTCGATGTTTAAACTTTGAAATTCAGAAACTACTGCTAGAGCGCTGGAATCATAAAATTTTAATTTTTATTAATATTAGTACACAAAATATAAGCACCATCTATTGTGATATAACAATACTAATAGTGTTAGTTCTTATTCTTTTTAGCAGTTAGCAGAATAAGAAAAAAAATAAGAAGAAACTTCTAATTTTTGCAAACAATGTAAAGGCCAACGACGCCAACAAACTTGTTGCTTTTTGAGTCTTGTTGACACTTTCCCAGTTGTTATTCCTCCAATCCCTGGAATTACCGTATTGGGAAATATAATTATAATTTATTTATTAATAAAACTATTATTAGGATTATTATATTGTAATGTTAGTGTAAAATTAATATTATGATTGCTATGTTAGTGTTATAAAAAATGTAATATGTATTTCAATTTAAAAATGTGAAAAAAAAGTGTATGACAGTATGTTATTTTTATGTTAAATAATATACAATTAACATTAAGATTACTATATTAGTATTATAATAAAATGGAATATTTCATTTTAGAAATGTAAAAATAGTAGGAACAAATTAGAATTATTATATTGGGTAATGTTAATGTGAAATTAATTACTATTAAAAAATAATATTTCTATTTAAAAATCTAATAAATGCTTTTTGTGTATTATAAGTTATTTTTTTTTCCTATTTTATCTTTACATTATTAAATAAAACCTATATAATATAAATAATTTTTTTTAAATATTAATAAAACATCGATGTATCGGAAACATCGATGTTTTTCCTTCGATGTTTTTTCAACATCGATAGTAAGGCGCCGATGTGAACATCGATGTTAAACATCGATGCTTTGCTTTCGATGTACAACCCTAATTCATAACGTGCCCGAAGTAGCATTGTAAAAGTTGTTTTTTTTATTGATAATTATTTTAACTGATAAGCTTTATTGCTTACATTTAAAGTAATTTCTGATATTAATAGCACCCTTATTTTACATAGAGTTCATGTATGTTATGCTCTCTCCACCTATTATTACGCGTCATGATTCAACCTACTGTTTGAATTTGTTTTCAAGTTATCAAAGAAAAGTAAATCATTTATAGTAGTGAAATATTTATAAATCATTTTTTTTTTTTATTATTATTAATGAACTCTGTCAACTTTTATTGACCACTGCTTTTTTGGCTTTCCGATCCCCCCGGCATTCCTCTCAAATATTTACAAAATATGTTTTTTCGATGAATTGATCATTCGAAGAATTGATTTTCGATGAATTGATTTTCGAGGAATTGATTTTCGATGAATTGATTTTCGATGAATTGATTTTCGATGAATTGATATTCGATGAATTGATTTTCGATGAACTCATCGGTTACCATAAAAAATTGATGTGAAGTGTGAATTTTCGCACATTTCAGAGTTTTAGACGTATTTAATAAGTAAAAGACGCCAACAGAATTCTGAGTGTCTAGGACCATATTTCGTCTATTATCACATCCAAGTCAACAGTTTATTTGGTAATTATTTTTATTAATTATTTGAGTACTGGCCCATAACTTTCATGCCGGGGAGTATGTGCTTCAACAGTACTGGCCCGTATAAAAATGTTTGCTGGGTTATATCTTGCAGGTAAGTCTTAGTGTGTTTGTTGTGTAGTGTAAATCAGTCTTGTTTTATTATGCTCTGCCTTTTGAGGACAGACTATAGTAGATTTCTGTTCACTTGCTTATATATCTTCCGTGCCATTTGTGGTATTTCACTAACTCATCAAATCATAAAACCCTCCCTTCTTACGTAATTTTCTCTGTTCTTCAAAGTCGGCTTTTTCACACTTCTCATAGTCTTTTATCAGGTGTGATCAAAGCCACAAGATATCCCTGGGAAAATTTAGGAAATCTCACTTAACATCCCAACACAGGATCAATAGGAAAGCATGTGGTTCTGGAAAATTTTCTACTATGTTTTGGTCGAGCGTGTGATTTTCTTAACAATGTAGCATTCGGCGTTAAAACGATAGTTTACTTTATTTATCATTTTGTATTTCAGGTTTTATCATACCTGTATGATCAGCATCACTATGGATTTAGGGAAGTAAATAGTATTATACGAAGGTTACCTTTTATGTTTTTACAAACGACCACTAGATGGCAATATTGAAATGTGTCATTACTATATTCGTAAAATTTGACATTTGTTATTGTGAAATCAGTGGTAGCTTATAAATTGACCAAGTATTTTGTTGACAGTGAGCATTAAAAAAACAAGTTTGTGAAAAAATGTATATTACTCGTGAAGGTTTTCGTTGGAAGATTTTTTACGATTTTAGTAAAAGACTAACTCAACAACAATGCATAGATTCGCTTCGTTCAACTTTTGGTAATGAAGCACAATCAGAAAAGACTGTTTACAATTGGTATGCAGAATTTCGTCGTGGTCGTGCATCCGTCAATGATGAATGTCGTGAATGTCGACCAAAATCAGTTGTGGTTCAAAAAAACATCGATGCTGTGCGCAAAATGATTGAAGAAGATTGGCATGTGACTTACCATGAGATAGAGCCATCCTTTGACATATCGCAGACTGCAATACATTCGATTTTGCATGAATATTTAGCTGTGAAAAAGATCTGTTCCCGATGAATTCCGCATAATTTAACCGAAGGTCAAAAAAAGGGTCGTGTTGATTGGTGTAATCCACTGTTTGGGTCTACCAAGATGAACCGAAACCCAAAAAATCGAAAAGTTGTTCGTTCACGAAACACTTTCAAGAAAATGATCGCTTGTTTTTTCAGGTGTATTGGACATGTTGCAACCATTCCCTTAGAGGAACGAAGAACAGTTAATGCTGAATTGTATACAACAATTTCTTTGCCAGAAGTCACCGACAAAATCAGGAAAAACAACCAAAAACATCCCATTTTTCTTCATCATGACAATACAAGCTCCCACACAGCATAAAATTGATTATTTGAAGGAGAAAAACATTGCCTTTAAAAATTTATCCCCTAACGACTTTTTTTTCCAAATGTCAAACAAAAAATGTGTGGACAACGATTTTCATCACCTCAAGAAGCTGTTGAAGCCTTCGAAATAGACCGGGAGCTCATGACAGTTTTTGGTCTCCGATTTCATACAGCATGCCTTTTGGAGGAGAGAATATTTACCCTGTGACAACAAAAAAGGGATGGTACTAAACCCCTGCACGCTTTCCGATCATAGGGAAAATTGCATTTCCACTTAAACACAAAATTTTTGTGCTTTTTTCTGATTTAATATTGCCTGCCCTTTTGTTAAAATAAAGTTATAACAAATTTAAAGTCTTTTAAATATATGCATGCGGTTCGGAGGGTGCCAAAGGGCTCAAACGGTCAAGTGATCTTGTAATAAAAAAATATGATTTTCCGCGTTTTCATACAGCATGCCTATAATTAAAAGACTTTAAATTTGTTATAACTTTCTTTTGACAAAAGGGCAAGCAATATTAAATCAGAGAAAAACACAAAAATTTTGTGCAAGTGGAAACGCAATTTTCCCTATAACCGGAAAGCGTGCAGGGGTTTAGTACCATCCCTTTTTTGTTGTCACAGGGTAAATATTCTCTCCTCCAAAAGGCATGCTGTATGAAATCGGAGACCAAAAATGTCATGAGCTCCCGGTCTAAAAACCATGTTTTTGAGATACCAACTTCAGAGTGGAAAAAATGTTTCAAGAATTGTTTTGAACGCTTGCAAAAGTGTATAAATCTTAAAGGCGAATATTTTGAAAAGCAATAAAATTGTACCAAAATAATTTTTTTCTTTCTTAGTTTTTGTACAAACTTAAAAGTTAGCCCTAGTATAAGACAGGAAAGTTAATCAGAAAATTAAAAAATAAATAAAATAAAAAACAAATTTAATAATTTTAAATTTTTTTATTGTTTTTGCTTGCGCGTTTTGGATGATACAAAACATGTTTTAGATTAATTTAATGAGTTTATTTTATACATTTGATAAAGAGGAATATCTCAATTTTGAATTTTGTATGATAAATCACATTTAGAATACTACCTCTCACAAACATATATTTCGTTTTTCAATTGTTTTGTAGCTTCATGTGAGTGCACGTGTTGCTAATTTGAGTTATACAAAGTTTCGATAAAAGCTATTTTGTCAACATGTTTACTTTCTAATTATATCATAAATGAGGTATTTAAAGAATGTGTTATTGTTTTAAATATTTGATATTTTGCAAACATAATTAATTGCGTTATTCGCCTGAACAGTTTAAATACGAGAGACCTTAAAATATAAACGATAATTTAGCTCCGGTTCGACCATAAGGGAACTTTCGATTTGACGCTCCGAGCGTTCCGAGCACGTTCTGTACACTCAAACGTGTTCGATGTGACGCTCGGAGTACACTCAATTGCATTCGTTTTGCGATCGAGCGAGCATTTAGAGTGCGCTCTATGTATTCGGGGTTTTAAGACCGAGCATATGGAGTATGACGTAAAAAAGTGGGGGAACGGTGGGAAAGAAATAAAAGTTTAAAATTAAATTATAAATAAAATAAAATTAATAGCCTTAGACAAATAACAATAGACATATAATATTGTTATTTGTCTATGGCTACAGAGTACGGCCATTTTATGTATTTTTGACGTTCTGTAAACAGCAAAAAAATTATTAAAATATAAGTTGTTCACTTTTGTAAGAACACACTAGATCTGATTATTTTGGTTACTTTTATGGTGTGTTACTGGCTTTAAATGTCAATTAAAAATATTCCTTACGCTGTAAAACCGACACAAAAAAAAACCGTTCTTACAAAATTGAACTGCTTATACACATATAATACAAATAAAATACAAATTATTAAAAAGGAAAAAATTCATTAAATTAATTCATTAATTATTATTTAATTTTAAAGGAAATCCGAGGTATATACAGTCTGTTCCAAACGGTTAAGCGGAACTAGATTTTGCAATCTAGTTACTTTCATCGTTTAAATCGTGCCTTTCGGCCGTTTTGTTTAAGCTTTGTAAATCATACTTGCAATAAACATTTTTTGGTTAAGGTTAATATCATTTTAAAATGTCATTTTCTTTATATTTTGATTTTTTGTGTCATTCTTAATACAAATTTCCCATTTATTTATTTTTTTGTCATTAAAATATCTAAAAAAAATATTTAATTTTGACATAAGTCATTCGTTTCCATGGTTTCATTGTTGGAATTTTAAATTTTGACATCCCAATGTGAAAAATTAAATAACCCAAGCAAGGTCCCTTCTCGTGACAACCTAAAAGAACTAAATTCCCATTTAGTTCCGCTTAACCGTTTGGAACAGACTGTAATTTTGATTCATGACTGACGTGAACTAATCTGACAGTAAAAACGCCGCCTAAAATTGTAGGGTTAGATTTTATAAACATTACGTCAGAAAAACGCTCGCTCCGTTAGTGCTCTGTTCATGACGTCACCATCAACTGTTCGCTCAGCGCTCGCTCTACTCTGTACAACTCGAATGCACCCTAAATGAATTTTGTTTTATTATGTATATACAGACGAGGAATGTTTACACAAGTGCTAGGCAACAATTTTGGCATACAGCGGTGCATACACGGTCAACTGGGCGAATGGGCGAGTGTCAAGTGGGCGAAGTTTAGTTGGGCAATGGACATGTGGGCGACTTATTTACGCTCCAGTGAATAGATGAAACACTTTACTTGTAGGAAAAATAATATTTTGTTTTCTCAGTTTGTAAGGGAGGTAATTTTGGTATTATTTCATAAATAAAATTTCATAAATAAATTCATTATAATCATTCAATTAGAGTAAAATATTTAATCTGTTAAACGATACAAAAATAATCTATTGCTTAGAAAGAACATTTAAGATAACGGTAGATTGTTTATTATTGCAACTTGACACTTTTGTCAATGTAACATGAAAAGTGAATCGTAAATTATTGTGTTAAAAAAATACGTCAACCATAAGCACATAAATAATAATTAACTTTTGTCTGAGATATAAATATTATGATTCGGCTATTTTCTAATGGGATATTTATCTGAGTTATCACCAATAAATTATGAATTTTAAGATAGTACAAGACAGATAGTCAAGAGGTGTTAAATGACATTTAACAGTTGGGCGAAGTAAGCATTTTCAGAGCAGTCATGTTTTAGGGGAAGTAGATTGAAAACCATCATAACGTTAAGTTCAGCTTAAGCCGTCGTATGGTTAAGACCATGTTTTGGAGTTGGTTTTTAAGAGACATGGGTTAGAGACATTTAGAGTGTTTGGACGAGTCGAAATAAAGTAACAATGTAATTCCGTATGAACGTTAGTGTAGTGACCAGCTAAAAAGTGGAGAGACAATTTTTAGAAACATGTAGCGGTTAAATTAGTGTTTGGTGTAAAGTGTGTATAGTGTGTACGAGTGTGTGTCTCTTTTGAATTTAGCTGTATCGACGAAATTGTAAGTCTATTGTAATTAGTGTAAATATTTAAACCTTAATCGTAATTAAAGTAGGTTAGCTAAAATGTTGAGTTTAATTGAAACAACCCTTAATCCTTCCAAGAATCATAGCAACCAGCTAGCGGACTCATAGGGGGGTCCAGACTTGATCCGCTCGCAAGTCTTGGAACCCATAATGTGAGGGATGTACAGAGTAAGTACAAATGAAATAAATAAATCAGCCAACCGTGACATTTCATTATTTATATATCGTAACTCCCCACAAGTTGACATGATATTTCTGTTATACTTCGGAGAAGCAAATATTAAATGGTTCACATCTTGTGTAATATTTGGCTCGCAGGTCTAAGCCGCAGTTGGGATCAAATTTAGTCGGTGAAGGTGTTGTTTGGCTTTTGTATGGTTAAAACGTATTCCGCATATCGTTGTGGTGAATTTTCTGTTAATTTCCAAAGTAAACCATCTTGAAGAACGAATATTTGGTTGTAGGGAACCATAAAAGGATCCTTTTGATGTCAAACTGGTTCGGTTTTCTTCAATCCATTTATTTCTGATGAATTTAGTATACAAACTATAAGTTTCAGTTATTTCAATAGGATTGTCCAAAGGTATTTCTGTAATTATGGCTTCCTTTCCCAAACTGTCTGCCGCCTCGTTGGTGATGTTGTGAATCGGTTGTGATTCAAAAAACCATCGATGCTGTGCGCAAAATGATTGAAGAAGATCGGCATGTGACTTACCGTGAGATAGGGGCGTCCTTTGGTATATCGCAAACTGCAATACATATGATTTTGCATGAACATTTAGCTGTGAAAAAGATCTGTTCCCGAAGGATTCCACATAATTTAAGCTCAAAAAAGGCTCGGGTTATTGGTGTAAGGGAATGCTAAAAAAAATCAACCTAGGCACTGCAAAATCCATATACCTACAACATCATTACAGGTGACGAAACTTGGATTCATATAAATCGGAAACTAAGCAACAATCAACAGTTTGGGTCTTCCAAGATGAACCGAAACCCACAAAAATTGTTCGTTCAAGAAGCACTTCCAAAAAAATTATCGCTGTTTCTTCGGTTGTACTGGACATGTCACAACCAGTTCTTTAGAGGATCGTAGATTAATTAAGCTGAATGGTATACAACAATTTGTTTGCCAGAAGTCATTAACAAAATCAGGAAAAAGAACCAACAACGTCGCATTATTCTTCTTCATGACAATGCAAACTCCCACACAGCATGTCCAACAATTGATTATTTGAAGGAGAAAAACATCGAATTAATGTCTCTTTTCCCTTATTCACCTGATTTATCCCCTAACGACTTTTTTTTGTTCCCCAATGTCAATCAAAAAATACGTAGACAGCGATTTTCACCACCTCAAGAAGCTGTTGAAGCCTTCGAAATCCATGTTTTTGAGATACCAACTACAGAATGGAAAAAATGTTTCGAGAATTGGTCTGAACGCTTACAAAAGTGTATAAATCTTAAAGGCGAATATTTTGAAAAGGAATAAAACAGTTTGTTCCAAAGAAAATATTTTCTTTGTTAGTTTTTGTTCAAACTTAAAAGGTATCCTTCGTAAAACAAAATTGATATTTGTGCAGTAGGAAAAAGAAGACCTGTTTCTAAACATAATTTTATTTCAATCGTTTCGGCAAAATAAATGGAGTAGTTAAAGTATAGGGTGAAGAGTACATCATTGTGAATTTTAAAATACACGGTTGAAGTACCGACAACAATGTCGAACGGTATCAAGTGCCATTTGAAATTAAAATTATCATAAAATTACTAAATACGTAGAATTCTATAATTAAGCCACAAACTAATCACTCCAATTTCGATTTACCCCAAAATTATACATTTGAGTGTCCCAAAGTATTTGTTTTGTAATTCGTCCTGAAGATCAGTGGTGGTTTCATCCAAATAATATGTAAATTTTATGCAACTGCATGCATTTTGATCATGTGCGACAAGTTCTAGGACGCGGATTGCTTTCATGTTTAATCAGTGAATAAGTTAATTTGTACGATAATCCGGCGGAGCGTGGCCAGGATTAAACTTCTAATAATTGCTTAAATCATGGCAATTGTTTTCTAAAGCTGGATTAGAACCAACGTACTCGTGAAACTTATATTAGGTAATTTGTTACGGGAATTTAAGGCACTAAATTTATTTCTAGGTCAGGGTTCTGGTAAGAAGTGTCAGAACAATATTTTCTCTTGTTTATTACAACTGTATGTGTGTATAGGCAATCCACAATATCAGCGTATTTGTTTCACAAAGTTAGTAAAAAACCTAAAAAATAAAATATTTCTAAACATCAAATATTTTCGTTGAATGAACATTAGATAATTTCTTTTTTGAGCGACCATATCAAAAACAGTTCTTGTTAATCATCTAGTAGCAGCCATAAAGTAAATCTTTTTCGGCCTAGGCCGAATCACTTATTTTTTTGGCTGCTGGATGCTAGAGCCATCTATGTGTCATTTCTCAAGTTACAAGATCTCCATGGTTACATTGAAACAATTGACAGTTGAACATTTATAATAGACCATATAAGTAACTACGTCACAAAATGGTATTCAGTGCTGCCGTCTCGCGGTTGAATTCTTTTTATTTGAATTTAGCATGTTGTTTTTTTGTTAAATTGTATTTTGGAAATATAAATTAAGTTTTCAAATTAAGAGAATGCTTCACATGAACACTAAAAGTGAATATTTATTTATTAAAATTCTTATTTAATACATTATAATTTAATAATTCATTATTTTTGCAGAACAATATTATTTTGCAGGTTCATTTTGAAAATTTTACGTTATTAATCGTTATTATGGCAAGTAACATAGCAATAAGTGTGTATGCCATATCTAAATGGTTTGAAGGAACAATATGTTGTTTTTATTTTATCCATCATTGTTTTTCATTTTCATCTGTCAAAAAACGGAAAAAATTGCAATTAAGAATGTAGCTGTAATGTTTACAATTTGGAGCAAAAAAAATACACCATTAGGCATTCTAAAACAAAATATTAATGATTATTTAGTGTTAATTAAATAAATACTAAAGATATTTCGATTTTCATATTATTTAAAAACGTAACCTATAAATATATATTCGAATCCTTATTTATATATTTATAAAATCATTATTCTATAATATAAAGTATCTGGACTGTATATATTAGTATATACTTATCAAACATACATATTTTTGCTCCAAAATTGAAGATATTCATAAAATTAAGGTAACAAAAGTAACGTCACATGTATTTTAAACCAGTCAAAAACTTCCAAAGGACTCAGCTCTCAGATGGCAGCACATGTATATGACGACACACTAATATGGTCTATTGCAATAATTGTTCAGTAACCATAAATTATTCAATGTAAGTAAATAAATATAACTTTTCTAATAAATTTTTTTTTTTGTCGCCCAAAAAATTTAATGTGCACTTTGGCCAAAAAGATCTTTTTCGTCGTTATCTGTTTAAAGTCCTCGGATGCGCGTCGGCCTTTAAATTCAGATGCGGCCAAAAAGATCTACTTGTTGGCCATGATACACAAATAACTATTTTAGGAGACCATATCAAAAACAGTTCCTTTTTATCATCTAGTAATAGACAAAAAGTAAATCTTTTTTGGCTTATTCGATTACTTTTTAGACCGTGCCAACGCCATCTACGATATTTAAATGTTTAAAATTATGTAGCTAATTAAAAGAAATAAGTTTAATTTTTATAATAAAAATTACTTTTAATTCAAAAAATTTAATGTGCACCTTTACCGAAAAGTTCTTTTCCGTCTTCATCTGTTTGAAAGCTTCGGCCGGTCCCGGCCTTCAAATTCAGATGCGGTCGAAAAAAATCCACTTTTTGGCCATAGTACACAACTTACATAGTAACTATTACTCCTATTAAATTTAAACAATAAAACGATTGTTAAATAACATTTTTATAACTTATTTTTATTATAATAAATGTTCAAATAAGTCACGGTTCTATAATAAACAATATGTCATTATAAAAAAGAAAAATTGATGTAAGTGTGAATTTTCACACATTTCAGGGTTTCGCAGGTATTTATTAACTGTGTGATGATTATTTGGGACGTCAAAACAAATTTTATGTCAAAATATATTTTTATGAATTTTAATTCGAATGCCTAATACCATTATTTAAGTTTCTAAATATGTGCAGTATTTTTTTTATATAGCAAGGTTCATTAAGATTTTGAAAATTGCGCCTATGGCTTCCATTGGTTGCTTAAATCATAAGCCTCGCCCTCTGATACCTTCAAATATAGAATTAAATTATAATTTCAACACTTCCCACTGGTTATTAAATTTACGCTTTAAAAATTAAATGCAACATTTACCAAAATATAACTAGAATTTTGACAAAATAATTTAAACAAAATAAAAATGCAGAAAAAAACTGAAAAAATAAAAATTGATGGGATTCGAACACAGTTTCTTACAGTAGTTTCAACTCACTAAGCGAGAACGCTACCACTGTGCTATACAGGATCACTCGTTTACTATGTTAAATAGCGGATTAAATATATTACATATTTTACTTAAAAACACAAAAAATGCGTTATTTTTCGAAAACATAATCTGATCAAAAATTCCTGTTGTACTATTCCGGTTCACACCAATGTACATTACTGAGAATTTTTTCAGATTTTTAGTTTAAACCATCTGGGCTACAGGGTGTAGGACAAATTTTTTTTTGCACAATTTTGGCGAATATCGCCTCAAAATAATTTATTTTGCAAAAATAAAATCTTGATCGTTAATCCACGTACCAAGGGCTTTCATTTGATACCCTACACAGAATTGTAAAAAAATATTTTTTTTTTTCGATGAGCATATATTTGTTTATATTTTTTGGGGGATATGTTTTTTGGATGTTTTAGTATTTTTCCTATGTGCGGGTCAAAGAGTTGTATAAGCATGCCAAATTTCAACTCTCTAGGTTTAGCCGTTTGGCTACAATTTTTACCGAACAGACAGACAGACAGACAGACGACAAAATGACGGTATAAAGGTTTTTTTGTCATACCTACAAAACCCTAAAAAACAAAACCAAAAGCGAAACAACAAATGTAAAAAATAAATACCACGTTTTGTAGTGAAAGAAATAAAAAACTAAAAACATCAAAATCGATTGCAAAAATTTTCGATAACATTAGAAGTGGCTAAAATTTGTTTTTAACTGGATACCATTACGAAGTTTGTGTGTTAATATAAGGAATAGCAATCGCAAAGAATTCAATCTTTATCACCTATGTTCCGAAATAAAAGTTGTCCCCCGGTATTTGTAATCATGGTGTATTGTAATCATACAATTGTACAACTTTTCGAGTTTTTGACAAATAAGCATGAATGTCTTTTTGTAACACGAATCAAAATCAGCAATATCACTGATAAATATAGAAAAGAACATAGGACCAAAGTTTGAGCCCTGTGGAACACCAGAGGTGACAGGGGAAGTTGCTGAAATTATTAATAGCAACAAACTGATTTAGGTTTTTGAGATACGACTCAAGCCCACGAAGCCGGTTTCCACAGATACCGAATTTCTCCAATTTAAACAAAAGTGTTGGATGATAAAACTGAATCAAAGGCTTTGGAGAAATACATATAATTAGCAGAAACCTGTTGTCTACGATCAACTCATTCGGTAACATACTGCACTAAAGGAAGACTATAGAATTTATAAAAAAGTTCTTAAATTCTATTACTAAAACTAGTTTTCTTTTTAGGGTTTTGTAGGTATGACCAAAAAACCCTTATACAGTAATTTTGTCTGTCTGTCTGTCTGTTCGGTAAAAATTGTAGCCAAACGGCTAAACCTAGAGAGTTAAAATTTGGCATGCTTATACAACTCATTGACCCGCACATAGGAAAAATACTAAAACATCAAAAAACTTATCCCCCTAAAAATATAAACAAATATCTGCTCATCGAAATATTTTTTTTAGTACGTGGATTATCAATCCAAATTTTATTTTTGCAAAATAAATTATTTTAACGCGATTTTCGTCAAAATTGTGCAAAAAAATTTTTGTTCCACACCCTGTAGCCCAGATGGTTTAAACTAAAAATCTGAAAAAATTCTAAGTAATGTACATTTGTGTGAACCGGAATAGTACAACAGGATTTTTTGATCAGATTATGTTTTCGGAAAATTACGCATTTTTGTGTTTCTTGCTTTACCATGTAAAATAATTAATGACTTAGGTAACACAGTAAACCAACATGCTTGATAGTGCAATGGTTACCATGCTCGCGTTCTAATTTACAAACTAAGGTTCAATTCGGTCTCGAGTCAATTTTATTTTTACTGAATTTTTTTGCATTTTTAAATTGTTTAAATAATTTTTTCAAAATTATAGTTATATATGGGCAAAATTTGCATTTAATTTCTAATAACGTAAATTTAATAACCAGTGGAAATTGTTGAAATTGAGTACACGAAATCAGAGGGGCGGAGTTATGACTACAAACAACCAGTGGAAGCCATAGGCGCAATATTCAAAATCTTAATGAACCTTGCTATATAGAAAAAAATACTGCACATATTTAGAAACCTAAATAATGGGGTATAAGGTATTCGGATTAAAATTAACAAAAAAAATATTTTAACATAAAATATGTTTTGGCATCACAAATAATCATCATTTAATACTAAATACCTGCGAAACCTTGAATTGTGTGAAAATTCATACTTCACATAATTTTTTTTTTAACAGGACTAATGGCCGGGTGTTAAAGTAAGAATTATCCCTAACTCAAGTTAAAATCATTTGTTTTTGTATGTTGTAGCATACAAAAACAAATTATTTTATTTGAGTTAGAGAAAACTCTTACGTTAGCAACCCGCCATAAATGTCTCAATTACACTGTAGCTCACAAACAGCCATGTTCTGACCGGGATTCAAACCCGGAACCTTTGGCTCGTGAAACAGGAGCGCTACCTCTGCGCTACCGAGTCAAACGTTAAATGCCCTGTCTTACCCAACCTTCTCAAAATAAATTAGTGTTAATTATTTGCAGACTCTAACTATTCACATAAATTTAATTAGACGTATGAAGTGTGCGTTTGTCAGAATATTAATGAAGAATATTCCAATAAAACTCTGAGAAATATTCATGCACAGTATTCTACAATTACTGCTCCAAAATAAACTATCACGACAGTCTAACAACAAAGGGCCATGTTCATAATCTTTTACTAAATATTGCGATTAAGCGTTACTTGTTAAAATAAGCAAGTACGATACTATCGTTAGTAGTGTTCATAATCACAATACTAAGATATTTTAACTAATATCGATGTAAATTTGACAACGTTGCTGTTGGCATTAGAAAGAGATAGACATATGCACTGTTCAACATGTTAAAAGAGATGGAAGGCGTGTTACTAGCTTGTATTATCGGTTATTTTACAATTTGCATCACAAATAACCTGCGAAAAAATATAATAAATTATCTTATTGTCATACATTTTGGAAATAAATTTACCTGTACATTTAATGAATGGAAACCTTTACGACATACATATGCATCACGATAAGGTCCACCTGGGTTTTTGATTTTTATGTGCGTCTCATCAATAGCACCAACTATATTAGGCATTTGAGCAATGTCATAAAATTTTCGTTTTACAGTTTCTAGTTCTGCAGGAAATAATATAAATTGTGGTCGTTTTCTGGCTAAGGTCTGCTGACTCCATGTAAATCAGCTACAATAAGCATTGTTATGTTAAAAGAATTCTAAATAAAAACATAATGGTAACTAATTATTCATGTTATTAACTACTTACCTATATCTTGTTGATATGAACCTTTCGCAAAATAACGTAAAGCAATACATATTTGGAGTTCAGTAGAAATACTTCCACCTTTTGAAGATACCGGTTTTATATCGTCATGTAAGATTTCAATTAATGTTCGAACTCTGTCTTTTGAAAATCTATATTTTTTTTTGAAATCTTCTTCACTTAATATTTCCAATACATTTTTTCTTTTACTATAAAATTTTCTTGGCAATTGTGCCCGTAATTCACGAATTTCACGAACATCACGCCAATCTCTCATATACATGATTAAAGTCAATCAGTATTATGAACACAATTGCTATTTTAATGTATTTAATACAGCCTCTCCGCACTTCTAAATCTGTACTACTAAATTACAATTTACTAAGCACTACTAACAATAATTCTGTATTATGAACACCCATTTTTAGTAACGCTTAGTATACTTGTCTTAGTAGTGCTACTAAGATTTAGTAAAACATTATGAACATGGCCCAAAGTTTATTAGAAATTATATTAATAATTTCACACTGGCTTCTGGCTATCAGTTTAAAACTACTTGAAAATCATTACAATTTTCACCGTCCACCGCATTGTCAATTTACGGATTACCCACTGTTAGTTTAGTACAATTTTAAAGTTTCAATAATAACTTCGTAATAATGTAAACAGGTTGGTATTCCACTAGGGATTAATGTTTCTGTTGGTAAAATGTGATGTGACGAGCACGGGACGTAATATGCAGTGTATTTAGTCGTTATCAACACAAATGAGCGAGATTGATTTGTTAAAAGCATATATTCACAAGTGATCCATTATGATATTACTCTACTAGTGCACCCGTTGCCAACTGTGTTGGCAAACAAATCATTTCCTTAATGTGGAACTTGCTCGACACCTCAGACTTCTTTCTCTAGCCATACGCCTAACTTCATCCAATTCAAATTGAATCAACTCTTCGCTTATTAAAAACTGGACAAATAATGAACATTAATCCGAATTATTAATTCATTAACTTTTTAAGATGGGAAAACGATTAATTTTCACTCAGTGCATTATATTTATAATGTTAAAACTAAAAATGATTTGAGACGTTAAATTTAAAATATATTTATTAAAATTAAATTTCCATTTTCTTATATAATATAAAAATACGCACACGGAAAAAACGCACACGGATTAATACGCACACGGAAAAAAGCACACATGAAAAAATACACACACGGCAAAAAGGGCACACGGAAAAAAGCGTACTTACATTATATCTCAAATCAGGGGGTAGATTTACTGAACACTGCGCATGCGTCACACCCACGTCATTTGTTCAATATACAGAGATTCTAAACAGGTGGGACTGTGCAGAACTTTTAAAACAATTTTTAGGTGGTTTATAAAAAAAATAAAATAAACAGTTATCAACCATAACCTAAGATAGTGCTTTTAAGGTGAATCTCTGTCCCTGGCCCTGCACAGAACCGTTAAAATACAATTTATTTTTAGGTGGTTTATAAAAAAATAAAATAAACAGTTATCAACCATAACCTAAGATAATGCTTTTAAGGTGAATCACTGTCCCTAGCCCTGCACAGAACAGTTAAAATACAATTTATTTTTAGGTGGTTTATAAAAAAAAAAAAACAGTTATCAACCATAACCTAAGATAGTGCTTTTAAGGTGAATCTAACCGAAACTAAAAGGTAAATGATATTTTAATGTGATAAATAAACCATTGTTTTAGAGCCACTGATAATTCTTGAATTATTTAGTGTAGTCGTTATGTGCTGCCATCTGTATAGAGTTTGCAGTGGGATATTGTAAATCTTGTCCTATAAATCGTAAAAATAAAAAAATAATAAAGCATTGAAAAAATAATAATAAAGAAAAAAAGTCACATTTTTCTTACTTTCATCAAAACCAAATATTTTTTAAAATAATTTTTTTTCTACTAATAATAATTTTAATCAAAAATGTCGAATATCACGGAAGGATAACGTTTTTCTGTGTTTTGTTTCGTAAAAAAACCTATCCGTGTATTTCACAACTAAATTAATAATTGTGAAGTGATTTTTTAATGAAAAACACAACTATCATTTTTACTAATTTATTGTCAACACTCAAAACAAATATCACAACACACTACTGTCCAATACATAAACAATAATTTCTTACAATTCTATCAATTATTATAAAAAGTGTTCGTAGAATATTCACTATTATTGCATCTTATAATAATTATAAAAAGTGTTCGTAGAAAACTCACTATTATTGCATCAACAATATATTTTAAACAATTTTGACATAAATAATTAACATATGCGCGCGTCTATCGGGGAATGAAGAAACGACCGGTCGAACATACAAACAGGCGTCCAGTCGAACATACGAACATACAAACAGGCGTATTATATTATAGGATACCAGGGGCGCTCACACTTAAACCATCGGCGATCGACCATAAAAGCATTAGGCGGCAAGCGATCGACTAGGTAAAAATAAAATACAAAGTTCATAAATGGTTATATTTATTAATTGAAAAGATACAACAACTAATGTTATTTTGATGTTGATGAATGGCATTGCATATCATCTGCATACTTTTCATAAAACGGCACATAATTACAAAGTGCCAAACGCAAGCATGAATTATGATATTCGTCACTGAGCCGATTACGATATTTAGATTTAATTATTTTCATTTCGGAAAACGCAGACTCGCACAAATAAGTTGACCCAAATAATTCTGTTAACTGAAGGGCTATTTGTTTCAAACATGGATATTTTTCTTCAGATGAACAAGCCCAAAACTTGTTATCTGTTGCTCTGGCTTTGAGATGTATGTATATCTGACATAATTTTCAAGACTGGAATGAGATCTACCTCATTCCAAATAATATCTATTAAATGTTAAATCTTAAATTATCATCTATTATTCTATCAGATAGTTTAACATTTAATGTTCCTTACTAAATTAATAACTATTAAATTACAATAACTGTAAAAAAATATTTAAAATACTTTTTATAAAAATGTACGCGATCGACTTAAAAACCTCTCGCGATCGACTGTTTGAGCGCCCCTGCTCTATACAGTGATAGACGATAATGAAAACCCATTTACAAGGGATAGACAGAAAATATATAACTGGTTTTTATTTATCGTCATTATCATCATTAATCAGCCTTTCTTGTCCACTGCTGAACGTAGGCCTCCTCAAGCTTTTTTCATTCGGAACGACATTGTGCTACTGATTTCCAGTTCCCCGCAACTCTCTTTACGTCATCCGTCTACCTAGTTGGGGGTCTTCCTCTGCTTATGTTGGTATCTCTGGGTCTCCAATCTAGGATCTTCTTTGTCCACCTGTCATCTTAAAGTCTAGCCACATGTCCAGCCCAGTTCCATTTAAGACGAGCAATTCTTTCGATGACGTCACATACTTTTGTTTGCTCTCGAATCCACTGGTTTGTTTTTCGATCAGCTAGACTAATTCCTAGTATTGCTCTCCCCATCGATCTTTGGGCAACTCTTAATTTTTCAGCTGACTTGGATGTTAATGTCAGAGTTTCCGACCCATATGTTAGAACAGGTATTACGCATTGGTTGAAAACTTTTTTCTTCAAGCAATTTGGCAAGTTGCTAGTGAAAACATCTCTCAACTTGCCAAAAGCTGCCCACCCTAGACCGATGCGGCGTTTCATTTCACGGGTTTGATTGTCCCGGCCAATGCTTATGTCATGCCCTAGATATTTGTAGCTGACTACCTGTTCTATCTGTTTGCCACCGAGGTATAGATGGTTACTCAATACTAGGTGCATCATCAATTGCGTCTTAGAGATATTTACCTTCAATCCAATTTTTCCAGTTTCCCTTTTTAGTGCTTCCAGCATGTACACCATGTCTGCAACATTGTCTGATAGTAAAATAAGGTTAATGTTCCGTATAAGTCCACCAGGCATAACTCGTCAGACAGAACGTGTATGCTAGTTGAAATGAGATTTGGTCTTGACGAAGCGCCGCCCCTTTCTTTCAAAATATAACATTTACGATTCTGAAATCTAAATAAGTACTTGATAGTTATACGTTTTGAAATCCAAGCAATTATTTAATAAGTGTTTGTTAACATTTAGCTCGTATTAAGGTTTTTAAAGAAAAACTTGAGTAACGAAATTTCAGTATTTATACGCTTAAAGTCATATTTAAATAGTTTGAATGAGATATATAGTATACATATGTTGAAAAACACTAACTTTATTAAAAGAGAGAATCCTCAAATTATCAATATATTCCGACCTACCAATTTAATGCCTAAAATAGGACATTCCGTTTTTCATCGCATTCATACATACCAAATTATGTAAATGTATTAAAAATGTATAAAGCATTTATATATCTTCACTATATGCAAACAAACAATGATAAAACTAGTAGGCAAATCCAGAGCCGTGAAAATCGCCACAGAATACCTTTTTATATAAAATTATCCATCATTTTTATAACTCTTTGAAGTTGTACGCGATATAATTTAGCTATCACATTTTGGGTTTAAATTTGGGAAAAAATGGATAGCATTTAGATCACATTGCAATTATATAAATCAGGGGTCTGGGAAATTTTTGGGACATTTACATTCAGACACAATCAGACCCTCATTCATACACCACCTTAACACCTCTTTCATATCCTTACTCTCCATATTACTTCAAAAATTGAAATAATTATCAGCCATTTTCCAAGTTTCAGGAACTAACTATGTAAATAACACCTGTGTAGACACCGTCCTCCCTTGATTCTAAATTGCACAAAAGTTGTGTCTGATTACACCGAGCACATATGCAAGAATGATTACTATTGGTTCCCCACTCTTACATATATTCTATTCTAAACATACAGCCTAGTTCTAATTTGACGCGGTGGACTTATACGGAACAATAACCTAAAATAATATCGTCAGCGAATCTAAGATGGTTAAGTTTCACTCAATTTGGGGGAAATCGAATCGCCTTGTCGAACAACGCGTTCTATCCCAAATTTCTCCGTTTTCATATGGAGTTTTACGTATGCTGTTGTATTACTATAAATACTATCTATCAGCCAAGGATATCGATAATCTATTCTGCTGTGTTGCATTGCTTTTATTACTGCCCACTTTCCACCTAATTTAATGGCCTATTGTACTCTACAGCTTTTTCTATAAGAATTTTTATGACTAAAAGATGGTCATTGGTACTATAACCACTCCGAAAACCAGCCTGTTCTACGGGTTGGTAGAAACCAAGCTTGTTAGAAAGGCGTCTTGTCAAAATTCTTGTGAATAGTTTATAGATGTGGGGCAGTAAGCTTATAGGTCGATAGTTTTCAAGGTTTGTTGTGTCACCTTTCTTGTGGAGCAAAATAGTTTCGATATTGTTCCACTGACAGGGCGTAATTCCTTCATCCAAACCCTTATCAAACAGAAGTTTTAGTGCATTTAACAGTGCTGGGCCTCCAGCTTTTATTGCTTCTATATTATTTATCGTATGGCATATAAAAAGTCGTATGGCATACGTATGGACTAACGTATGGAGCACCCTACGTTTTATAGAATTTTATGATTATTATAGGAAAAATGGTAAATAAAATAATACATACAGCTTTTAATGACAAATTTAATCAAAATTATTAATATTTTGTGGTACCTCCTCGTGCTTTAAGGTACTATTACCGTCTAGAATGCTAAAAAATGGCATATATTCAACTTTTTTTTTTTTCACTTTCTTTACTATATATGGTTATCAATTTTTTTTTTAAATATAAAACAATTCTTAAAGATTACGAAAAAAATTTTTATTTTTATTTTCTATTAATTTTACATTTTGTAGAGGGCGCTCAAATTTTCTTCTTAAAAAAACAATACTGCATGGCGGACAGTTAATCTCTGGAACGGTAAGTATGAAACATAAAATTCAAAATGCGTTACAAAAAGGAAGTGTTCTTACGTGATAGTTTACCAGAAAAATTTAAAAATCATTAAAAATAAAAAAATGGCGGACATTTTAAATTTTTTTTCAAAAATCGACTTTTTTCCGACCTTTTTTGAGCCTCAAAAATTTTATATATTTTTTTGTGGTCAAATTGTGGTAAACTATCATACAGGATATAAAAACAAACAAAATGCTTCAAAGTTTATTAAAATCGGCTCAGTAGATCCGGAGATTAACTGTCCGCCAGTTAAAAAAATATATATTCAAGAAAAACGCGTTTAAAGTTTTCTTTATATTTTTTTGTAAATATTGTTTTTAAAATTGATTTTTATGACTTACAATCAATTAATCGGCAATGCCTGGATCGTACAGAAGTAGACCTTCATCCTCAAGTGCCTGATGCTGCTCCAGTAGGTCTTGCTTCTTCTCCAAGCGACCGCTTTTCGTTGCCGCGTTGGTGCCTTTTTCTGCTAAGGAAACTCGCTCGATATCTTTTTTGATCACGTATTCGTAAGAATTTTGATTTAATATTTTAGAAAGTTATTATTGAAGGTATAAAGAATCAAAATTAGGCATACAGTCCACAAGTTTTTTACGTACATCGGATTGTACATTGAACCATTCGTCCACAATAATTTTCTTCAATTCTTCTTTTAATTTGTATTTGTAAAGAGACACCTTGATTATCAGAATCAAACATAAATTATCAATTTGCGATAAATCTGGTGACTGTGGGGACATGCAAGAAGTGGCACATTGTTTTTGGAAAACCATTTATTTGTTGCTTTGGCTTTGTGACAGGGGGCATTATTTTATTGAAAAACATATTCTGGATTGTCTTCATCAAATAATTTTAATATTGATGGCTCTAAAACTATATTAAGCATGGTAATATAATGAGCAGAATAATGCGTCCCTCGCACAAAAAGATTTCACCTAAGTCACTGGCGGATATGCAACCCCAGATTGTGATGCTACCACCACCAAATTTGACCGTACAGGGTGAAAAGCTTCACCCGGCTTCAAAAAAATTGTCTTTTTTGTCCCACACCCTGTAGCCAAGATGGTTTAAACTTAAAATATGAAAAAATTCTATGTAATGTACATTGGTGTGAACCGGAATAGTACAACAGGAATTTTTATTCAGATTATGTTTTCGGAAAATAACGCCTTTTTTGTGTTTTTTGGTTGACGATGTACAAAAGTTATAGTTATGTAACACACTATACTAGAAGGCGTATCCTGGTCTAATGGTTAGCTAGCTCGCTTGCTACGCAACTGACTAGGGTTCGCTCCCAGGCAGAGGAGACAATTTTATTTTTTTCATTTTTATTTTGTTAAAATTATTTTGTCAAAATTCAAGTTCTATTTTGGCAAATGTTCAATTTAATTTTTAAGCGTAAATTTAATAACCAGTTGGAATTGTTGGAATTATATTTTCATTCTATGTGTCATGTATACGAAACCAGATGGGCGGAGCATATGACTTAAAGCAACCAATGGAAGACATAGGCGCAATTCTCAAAATCTTAATGGACTTTGCTATATATATTAAAAAAAAAAAAAACTGCACATATTTAGAAACATAAATAATGGTTTTAGGTCTTCGAATACATAGGGGAGATGTGGGGACGGTGGCACAATTGGTACAGTGGAACATTTTAAATATCTTTGAAATATAGAATATTTTCATGTCTGTTTGGGTATATATAGGCCCCTCTGGTACTGAGAAATTATACTATCCACATTTTGAGTCTATAAATTTAAGTCCCGCCATTTATGATGAAAATGTTGATTTGAGGTTGACAAACTAAAGTTTATCGTAACAAGAAATTTTTTATTTGAACGAGACACAACTAAATTAGTAAGAAATTTTGTATTACATGTTGTAAATTGGTCATTTGTCTACAGTGTAAAGCAATTACTAATGTTCTAAACTAGATCATTTATTATATTTGATAAAATGTTCGTGAAAATAGGGTTAGGCTAACAGTGGCACACGTGTTATGTGGCACACGTACGTAGGTACAAGTTAGAAGAACAATTCCAAGCTGTGCAAAATAAAAAAGAACAGAAAATTAAAAGATATTATTATAAGTTCAGACACATCTGATACTGATGTCAATATTGATGAGAATTCAAACTCAGATGATAATGTTGACTCTGAATGTAATACAGATTCAGAGAAAGAATAAAATGAAGAGCCACTCTATAGGGGAAATCATAGAAATAACGACTGACGATATTGTTGTAACATATCTCCGACGGCTGACTCTATTCTTTAAATTTATTAAAACAAATGAAAATTACACATTTAAAAAAACAGAGCTGATAAAAGTTTTACCATCTCCTGCTCCGTCTGGTAGCACTAAAACACCGTTTAGACGATTTGATTTTTACAGTAAATTTAATGAAATATAATTAACATTAAAATAAAAACTATCAAAACTTACTGCTTCCGAGGAACTTACCAAAGTATATTTTTTTATATTCATAATAAATTTACATTTATATATTTATATACATTATTTAATTACTTAGTAGTTTGTTCCAAAAATTTGATTTTTTTACAATATTATTAATTTTTCAGTACCTTTCAGATGATTTATTTTTAAAGACATTGAATTGAAGTTTCAATAAAAATTATTGATACATATACAGATTTTTTAGATGCCTATTATATTTACTGTTCCACTGTATTCCTAATGCTGTTTCACTGTACCCTCACGTATAGGTACAGTGGCACAATTGCAGAGGTCAACAAAAATATTAATTATAAATGGCACGTGATAAGGTTATTAATTTTTAACAGGTTATTTAAACAACGGCATTATAAGTATTAAGTGGCAAAAAGATTTATTTAAAAAATTCAAAATTGAAGATGTTATGTACAGAAAGCCAAAATGTGTGCCACCGTCCCCTACAATTAACAAAAAAATATTTTAACATAAAATTTGTTTTTAAAGCTCTTAGATTAACAGACGATAGTAAATAAAAGTATTTTAATCACATCAATTTTTGATATTATAATAGTTCCAGTTTCACTTTTACAATACCTTGAAAATTTACTAAAGTTTAAAGACAATTATGTTTTTAATAATAAATAAGTTTAATTTAGTTTCCCTTAATCTACTTTGTAAATAAGAAAATGTATACATTTAGCAGTATTTCGTTAAGTGGATACAAGAGACGATGCAAATCATCTTTATTACCATATTTTGAAAATTTATCACAGAGATAATTACATTCTATTCTATTAAAAGAATTGCTTTGGGGTGCGTCATGCAGGAAAAATGACATCCATTTGTGTTGTAAAAGAAAAGGTGTGTCAGAAAAAAATATACACAATCTGGTGCAAGATAATTCAACTATTATGCGTAGATACATTAATGTCTACCAAGTGGTTCTTATACAGGTTAAAGAAGATCTTTCACATAAGCAATTAAGACAAACGAGCAAGTACGACATAACAGCATGTTTTGTTTTGATACTAGTATTATTTTGCATACTTTGCAAATTTTGGTTTATTATGGAATATTTTGCATATTTAGGACTTCAAGTGCATGTAGGGATATGCGATTGGGTAGGGCGGGGCTAGTTGAGCAATTTTTCACGTGATCGGTCATAGCTTCTAAACGATAAGTCAAAATTGCGTGTTATGTATTTTGATAGATAAGTAATTTATTCCTTTTTAAAAGTCTTCTGAGAAATTTATTTCTCATAAATCAAGTTTAAGAGCTACAGTCGTTTAAGTGAAGAAAGTCAGACATGCTCAACATACCCCATAGATCAGGTAAGTTGAGCAAGGGTATGGGGCTAATTGAGCAATTAGAAAATCAAGCCATGAGATGACGTGAATGTTTACTAGACATGTAATAAAACTGCTATATACAAGGAGGTACAGGAGCAGGAAAGAACAGTAAGAATAGAAAATTCAAGGAATGTGAAAAGGTATAGAGAGATAAGGACGGTAGGAATACCTAAATATTTGAAAGGGTGGAGAGGAAAGGCAGGGGGCAGAGTTAGAAGGATTGCCAGATTAAGATACGGAAATGAAGAACGGAGTAATAGGTATTGGGCAAAACCAGAGGATAGGCTATGCAGAATGTGTAGGGAGGAGGAAGAATCCTTGGAACACCTAACAAGAAGATGTGGAAAGCTTACAAAATGGGAGGGAGATATAAAGGAGCTGTTGAGTGAAGAAGGAAAAGGAGAAAGGTGGGTGAGAGTACTCGAGGAAAGAAGGAAGGAATGCGGAGAGGTAAGACAGAACTGAGAACAGGAAGGAAGAGAGAGGTAAAGGAGGAGGAAAGAAAAGAGGGAAGAGAAGCGAAGAAAGAGGGGGAAGAACAACTGGAGTCAAGAAGGAAGGAGACCGGAGACGGAAGCCGAAAAGAGAATAGGAAGAAAGAGAGGAACACCGGAGGAAGAATGTAGAAGAAGAAGAAAGAAGTCATAAAATGTAAAAAATGTACTATAATATTATTATTTTATTATTATCATGATATTTTTTTTAAATGTATTGGTTAAAACCCTAAACGCCGCAAGGCTTAGGGTAAATAAAGAATTTATATAACTGCTATATGACAATTAACTTTTTATTTATAAACTCTTAGTGATATAATAGTGAAACAGAAAAGGATGTCACTCTAGAAAAGGATGTAACAAAAATATTTACTTCCACTATTTTCCAAATGAGAAACAATTTGTGAATTGTTAATAAATTTGGTGTTGTGGAAGAGATAATAACAAACTAGTATTTATTAAACAAATTAAATAAAAAATTGATGTGAAGTGTGAATTTTCACACATTTCAGGGTTTTGCAGGTATTTAGTAAGTGAATGATGATTATTTGGGGTGCCAAAACAAATTTTATGACAAAATATTTTTTTATGAATTTTAATTCGAATGCCTATTACCATTATTTAAGTTTTTAAAGATGTGCAGTATTTTTTTTTTTTATATATCAAGGTTCATTAGGATTTTGAAAATTGCGCCTATGGCTTCCATTGGTTGTTTTTAGTCATAGCTCCTCCCCTTTGATTTCGTGTACATTTAAATATATAATTAAATTATAATTTCAACAATTTCCACTGGTTATTAAATTTACGCTATTAAAAATTAAATGCAACAATTGCCAAAATATAATTAAAATTTTGAAAAAATAATTTAAACAATATAAAAATGCAAAAAATAAATAATAAATAATATTGTCTCCTCACGTAGGACTCGAACATGAGTCCGATTACGAATTCTTGGACAGAACGCAAGTATCTTAGCCACAGTACCAAGAAACACGTTACTGTTTAGCGTATTATATAACTATAAGTTGTCAACATTATTAGCAAAAAAACACAAAAAATGCTTTTTTTTTCAAAAACATAATCTGATCAAAAATTCCTGTTGAACTATTCCGGTTCACACCAATGTACATTACTTAGAATTTTTTCAGATTTTTAGTTTAAACCATCTGGGCTACAGGGTGTGGGACAAAATTTTTTTTGCACAATATTGGCAAAAATCGCTTCAAAATAATTTATTTTGGAAAAATAAAAATTTGATCGTTAATCCACGTACCAAGGGCTTTCATTTGATACCCTACTCAGAATTAAAAAAAAATATTTTTTTTTTCGATGAGCACATATTTGTTTATATTTTTAGGTGGATATGTTTTTTAGATGTTTTGGTATTTTTCCTATGTGCGGGTCAACGAGTTGTATAAGCATGCCAAATTTCAACTCTCTAGGTTTAGCCGTTCGGCTACAATTTTTACCGAACAGACAGACAGACAGACAGACAGACAGACAGACAGACAGACAGACAGACAGACAGACAGACAGACGACAAAATGACGGTATAAGGGTTTTTTGGTCATACCTACAAAACCCTAAAAACAAACACTAAATTATAAAAATCCTTCTCGAACATAATTAAATATCTACCCGTGTAATTTTAATACAGAATTAGGGCAAGCGGTCTCAAATTCTGTACGCAGCTTTTCTAATACATTTTCACTGAACCTTCAGTGCCTGCTTTTGTTTTAATTCAATTTATTTAGGCAAGGAGTTTCTAACAGAGGTTGCGGTTCATACTGTTGTAAGACAGGTTTTTTAAAAGTAGATCACAGGCATTTTAAATCTGTGCTGGTTAATATTTCCATACACAATATATTGTTTCTGGAACAAAAAGAAAAACCAACAGAAACCACATAAAAAAAAAAAAAAGAAAAATCAAATATTACAATCAATCAATGCCCTGATCTTGGCTTCTTTCATTTTGGTTTGTTAACCATCTGGTATAAAATAATAGGACAGCTGAAATGTGTTTGAATGTAGTTCCTGCTTTACAGGTGCAGGACATATTTAAAATTTCAACATCATTACTAAAATTTTAATTTCCCAGTGACTTCGTGAGGTGGTGTTCTCAAACTGCTTTTTTGTAAACATAACCCGCATATGTCGACATGCTCATCATTTTTGTCCAAAATTCCGCACAACATAAGATGTCCGGCGTTTAACAACTCTTCTCCTTCAACTACACACCTAGAAGAAGGTGTTGCACATAAAAAATTAAAATAATTTAATAAGGATAGCTGTTTATTATCCATTGCAAATCGATGATTTAACATGTAAACAAATATGGACAACTTTCACATTAGTCGTTTCAATCAGCTGTTCACAGCGCTCGTAGCGCCGCCATCGAGCATTGTTGTACCCAATATATTTTTAAAGATAACGAAATTCTGCTGTCTCACTGCCCTTTGATAGAAACGATATAGAGATATACAGAGAAGAGAAAAATAAATGTAATCTGCGAATATTAAGCAATTTGTGTAGATTATTTTATATACTGCCTTCTCAAAATTTCCACTTTTATACCTGATTTACTAAATATTTTGTTTGCGTGTTTATTAATGCTGTTGGACTAAAGAAACGTGCGCGTGTATCACAGAGATAACATAGAAATATATCATATGCTCTCAGTAAATTATATTTTAGTGAAACAAAACTGCCGCATCATTTTAGTAAATTAAAGGGAAAAAAATATTTAACTCTAATAAAACTAATGTTCCATAAAGTTCAAAAGTTCATACGACTACAATTTTAAGAAGGCAATTAAAAAAATTATTTTAAGCCCTGAAGACTGAACATCATAAAAACAACAATTTTTGTAATTTTGAAAATTAATAACTGAGACAATTTTTGAGACGGTAAACTAGTAAATGAAATTTACCGTTCTTCAAGTGTTCTATAGCAGTGCTTCTCAACCATTTATGGCCTGGGACCCCCCAAATTATATAAATATTGTCTGCGGTCCCCCTAGTCTGCGGTCCAGCTATATATATATATATATATATATATATATATATATATATATCGCACATCATATTATATATTTTCTACTATTTTATTTACATAAAACAATGTGCTTAGCAACGATATAGCACACCATGATCGTTACTTAGGGTAAATGTTGCATAATTATATTTTCGCTAACATATATATATATATATATGGTGTATCAAGATAACATGGATGGGAATACAAGTTTTTTCAAAAAGGCGACATTGCTCACACGTCACTCATACATCAAAAATTTTGAACTAAAATTTATCCACAAAATTGAATGGTAGTATTGAAATTTTCCGGAAAAAACGGAATTACACGACATCAAGGACAATTTCGAATTTTTAAATGGGAACGTATGTCATATTGGATATCTTTGCATAGAGCTTTTCAACAACTTTTCCTTAAACATTTTTTTAATATCTTTTACGGTTGACACAAAAAACTGTGATATTTTTAAAGGACGATTATAGTCCCTATAACGACTTGAAGTAAAGTATTTTTATTTACAAGTGTTTAAAGTGCCTTCCATTTTAATTTAAACACATTCGCATCCTTACTCTTGAGTTACCTGTAGGTCGGAGAGCAATTAAAAAAATATATAATAACAAATATTGCACTTTCAAATCGTACCTACTTCAAAGCACAACTTAAAAACACTTGAAGTGCCTCCAACGCGAACCCATTTACCGACACATACAATTTATTTGACATTGATATAGTCTACTTATAGTCTGTTTCTTTTGTTAAAGCGGAACTAGATTTTCAAATCTAGTAATTTTTATCGATTAAATGAATATTTTGATCATTTTGTTTAGTAAAAGCCCATTTACTAAACAAAATTTTTAGATTCATTATAAAGTTAGCTAGGGACAACTTAAACCTTTGAAATAGCCTGTAGTTTAAATTAGTTGTCAAAATAAGTATATTAAGTATAAAAATAAATAGAATATTTATTTTATTTATGTTGTGAAATGTATATTTTTATGAATATCAATATAAGATACTCGTATTTATAAATATGAATAAAATATATATCTTGTAAAATTGAGTGCATTTTTATTATATTTTCATGTTTCGATCTTGTATGACTTCGCGACCCCCCGACGAAACCTTCACGGCCCCCCGGTTGAGAAACGCTGTTCTATAGTGTTCTATTTTATATACACAAAGGCTCGTGTAGATTGATGTAAGGGAATGCTAAAAAAATGCAACCTAGGCACTGCAAAATCCGCATACAACATCGTTACAGGTCACAAAACTTGGATTTATTCATATGAACCGGAAACTAAGCAACAATCCACTGTTTGGGTCTTCCAAGATGAACCAAAACTCATAAAAGTAGTTCGTTCACGAAGCACTTGCAAGAAAATGATAGCTTGTTTCTTCGGTTGTACTGGACATTTCGCCACCATTCCTTTATAGCAGTGATCTTCAAACGTTTTCAAGTCGTGGAACCCTTTACAGTCCAACAATATTCCGTGGAAAATAAAAAAAGGAAATTAACATAAGTTTGAAAACCCTAAGATTGAAGAAACAAAACAAAAAATGGAAATACAGTACATTTTATTAAATTTTGACCCCCTCCAAATTTTAAGTGATAAGCAAAAAAACAAAAGGTCTTCACTTCCAAAATCCAAGTAACGAGCAAAAAAAAAATATTCGCCTCTAGCTACGCGAGAGGGAAAAAGTATAAGCCGACGCCCAATTTATTTATATTAAGTTAAAGAAAAATCTCGTGGAACCCTTGAGGACCTTGTGTGGAATCCCAGGGTTCCATGGAACATAGTTTGAATACCGCTTCTTTAGAGGATCGGAGAACAGTTAATGCTGAATGGTATACAACAATTTGTTTGTCAGAAGTCATCGACAAAAGAAAAACAACCAAAAACGTCGCATCATTCTTCATCATGACAATGTAAACTCCCACACAGCACGTCAAACAATTGATTATTGTTTGAGAGAAACGTCGAATTAATGTCTCATTGCCCGTATTCACCTGATTTATACTCTAACTTTGTTTTGTTTTCCAATATCAAACAAAAAATGAGTGGACACCGATTTAAATCACCTCAAGAAGCTGTTGAAACCTTCGAAAATCATGTTTTTGAGACACCAACTTCAGAGTGGAAAAAATGTTTCGAGAATTGGTTTGAACGCATGCAAAAGTGTATAAATCTTAAAGGCGAATATTTTGAAAACCAATAAAACAGTTTGTTCAAAAAAAAAATGTCTTTCTTAGTTTTTGTAAAAATTTAAAAGGTACGACATAATTTGATGTATATTTGAAGATTAACCTAAATCTTTTTTTAAATTAAAAAAAAATTATGTATTTTTTTATTATTATTTTTTTTTATGGGAGGGCAAGTCTAGCGGAGGTGTTCCTTCGCCACTGGTTTCAATACTATCCAAATTTGATGTCATTTCAACTTTTGATACTACAAAATATAGTGGGGGGAAATATAAGAGACAGCGATACTTCCATCTTTTATTACTTTGTGATACTCTTCACTGCCAACTTAAAAAATTCTAGTTTCAGGTGACAGACAACAGTTTGGTTATAGAAACAATTCTAGTAACCAATTTATAAATATTGTTTAATTGTGCTAAGTTTATATTTAATTATATGTTCTAAATAAACTTCGTAACAACTTAATAAACTAGCAAAAACTAAAAAGTTGGTAGTTGGTACAACTGAGAAGTATACAACTATCAACCAAAGTTTTGATCGGAGGTAGTTTTGAACAGGGATGGGGAGTCGGAGTCGGAGTCGGAAAAAGTTATCGACTCCCGACTCTTTGACTACATATTTATCAAGGATGAGAACAATCCGAAAGCGAAAGCAAAATACCATACTACCAGAATTTGTTAAAGAATGGGAACAGGAACGACATTTTTTCTCTGTTCATGAACGAAAATGAAATTATAAATATTCAATTCCGGTTTCCTTAATGCTTTTCAGTTAAAAATTTAGTTAATTTTTAGTAATATCTAATTTTTCTTTTTTTGTATACTTTATTATGTTAAAACGTAACTAAACTGGATTTTTATTTTCTCAAGTTGTAACGGGCTTTGTGATTATTTTATGTTTCATGTTGGCAGCTAAAATCTATATGTCAAAAGAAAAAAGTGACATGAAAAATAAAGTACAGTCTGTTCCAAATGATTAAGCGGAACTAACTGGAATTTTCATTTTTGTAAGTTGTCATCAGCTATTTTTTTATATATTGAAGTTGGCTTTTCCTGAACAAAATGATCAAAAGCTTCAATCAAACGGTAAAAGTAACTAGTATTGAAAATCTAGTTCCGCCTTAACCAAAGGAACAGACTTTATATAAAATACAAAACAATTTTTTCTTTAAACTAATATATTTGAAAATTTGTATTAAAAATGACTCAATAGTCAAGATGAAATGAAAATGACATTTTATAAAAACAGCTCGCCCCAACCCAAAATATTTAATGTAAGTATAGTCTGTTTGCTTGGTTTAAGCGGAATTAGATATCGAAATCTACTAACTTTTAAGGATTGAATGAAGCTTTGTATCATTTTGTTTAACAAAAGCCCACTTTGATAGTTAAAAAGTAAACTCGTGATAATTTGAGAAAATAAAAATTCCATTTAGTTCCGCTTAAACTTTTGGAATAGACTTTACAATTTACCAGTGAAAGGAGTCGGGAGTCGGAGTCGGAGTCGGAGTCGATTTTCAAAAATACCGACTCCGGGGTCGAGAGTCGGGAGTCGATAATTTTTCTGTCGACTCCCCATCCCTGGTTTTGAAACTAGTATAGTTTGTAGTGTAGCATCGAAAGTTGGAAGGAAGTATTGTGTTTCACATTATACTTTTTACGTCAGTACTACGCAAAAAATCTGTAGTGATTCGCAAAAAAGTGTAATGTAGAACGAACTTAATGGCGAACGTGGGCGATTGCTAAAATTAGACTACTTGATAATAATAATGTTTAATGTTTATTGACTAAGATACTATACAGAGTAGGTATTGTTTTTAGTCAGTCAAAATACATAAAATACAAAATACAAATTTCACAATTATACATTTTTAAAATTTACATGTTCTAATTCCTCAAAGCTGTACAATGGATTTTGACACAAGATTACTTTGAGTTTTGCCTGGAATTTTTGAAAAGGTAGATTTCTAACCTCCTCAGGTAAAAGATTAAAAAAAATTGATGTGAAGTGTGAATATTCACACATTTCAGGGTTTCGCAGGTATATAATAAGTGAAGGCGGTATGCTGAGTGTGTAGGACAAATTTTACTTTGTAGTAATCACGGCAAAATGAACGATATTTTTAATTTATCGTCTGTTAATCATATAATAAGACTGGTTATTAAATTTACACTCATAGAAATTAAATACAACATTTGTCAAAATATAACTAGAATTTTGACAAAATAATTTCAACATAATAAAAATGCAAAAAAAAGACAGAAAAAATAAAATTCACTCCGTACTCGAACTCGAAACCCTTCGTTTTCCAGCCAGCTAAGAGTGCTCTAACGCATGTAGCCATCGCACGCCATGCATGTGAGTGTCTTACATTGGTATAACTTTTGTACTTTGTGAACCAAAAACCACAAAAAATGCGTGATTTTCCAAAAACATAATCTGATCAAAAATTTCTGTTGTACTATTTCGGTTCACACCAATATACATTACTTAGAATTTTTTTAGATTTTTAGTTTAAACCATCTGGGCTACAGGGTGTGGGACAAAAATTTTTTTGCACTTTTTTGGTAAAAATCGCATCAAAATAATTTATTTTGCAAAAATAAAAATTTGATCGTTAATCCACGTACTAAGGGCTTTCATTTGATACCCTACTCAGAATTTAAAAAAAATATTTTTGTTTTCGATGAGCACATATTTGTTTATATTTTTAGGGGGGTATGTTTTTTAGATGTTTTAGTATTTTTCCTATGTGCGGGTCAAAGAGTTGTATAAACATGCCAAATTTCAACTCTCTAGCTTTAGCCGTTTGGCTACAATTTTTACCGAACAGACAGACAGACAGACAGAGAGACGACAAAATGACGGTATAAGGGTTTTTTGGTCATACCTACAAAACCCTAAAAATTGAATTGAATAATAACTGCAGCAGTTTTTGGATATATTTAGGCGTAGAAAATTGGAGCGGATATTGTTTCTCGAACGAGTATAATGGCTGTGTGTTTCGCTGTTGGTTGGAATAAATTGCAAATTTTTAAAGATATGCAACAGGCAGTGATAGATATATAAGGATGGCAGGGACATTATATGGAATTTCACAAAAAGATCCCGGCAGTCAGCTTGGAAAGGAGCAGAGGCCATTATTCTCACAACTTTACGTTGTAGGGCGAAGATTCTCTTGGCAGCTGGCGAATGTCCCCAGATTAGTAAGCCATAGCTTAGTTGGGAATGAAAAAGAGAGAAATAGGCTTTTAGAACCACGTCAGTATTAACTTCTCGTTTGAAGTTTCTAATTAAATAAGTAGAAGATCATAGTTTACGACTAAGAAATTCCGTATGTTGGTCCCAGCGAAGATGGGGATCAACATGAATGCCAAGGAATGTTACATGTGCGGGATTGTCGTAGTCATGTGGTCTAGTTGTTACAAGAAGGTTCTGGGATTTGCTTGCGTTCAAGCATAATTTATTGCTGGTAAACCATAAGTTGGCATTGTTGATGATGGGTTCATTTTCAGATAGAAGTAAGTTTAAGTCTGAATTTGCAGTTAACAGAGTTGTATCATCAGCGTAAAGGATTGTTTTGGACTCCATGAAAAGGGAGAAGTCATTGATATAAATTAAAAATAGTAGTGGTTTGACATAGAATTACCCAGACTCTATTGTTAAGCCATTGTTGAACCTAAATCCTTACCGTCAGGTACCATTTAATTTAAACTTAACTTCATTCACGTGTCGTGAGTACGTAGGCGTTATAGTGGTTTCGGAATCCTTCTACTTTCTACAAAGTTTCATGATCCTCTTACGCTTTTGAACGTAAATAAACAATTGGAAGTCGATTCACATATGTGCAGATGTTTGCTGTGTTCAGAATTTTTATTTTCAGTAACAAGGAATATTGTTTTCGTATTATTGTAAATAAAACGTATAAGGTTTTTATGGAGTTTTTCTAAAAAAATTCTCTTTGAAAATCAATGAATTCACAAAATTGTTCTACTTGACTAAGGGCCGAGAGTTCCAGTTCCTAATAAACTCCCTAATAGTTATTAGACACATAATATATTTATGAAGCTAATAAATTTATTGGTGATTTCCAACTTACAAAATCCTTCTAATAGTTTATTAGCATTTTTTTGTATTGGTATTTCTTATGAAGATAGTAACACGGTGCAAGAGGGATAGAGCTATACGTAAATTTGTAGAGCTAAGTGAGATGAAATTTTGACACTGATTATTTTGACATTAAATATTTTGACAATAAATAGTTTGACTTTACATTCAATGACATTACGCATGTTTTTTGTGTTACTGTTAAAATGACAATTAAACGGCGTTCAACAAATTTTATCACAGGAAAAGAGGACAATATAGATAGAAGAGAAGTTAATAAAAATAGCATTTTATAATACAAAAGTGAATGAAAATAAGAAGACAGCCATATTTTGCTTTATTTTACATTCCTTAAACAATATGAATTAAACTTATCAGCAATTTTCAGCCACACATCTTTATTATTCTACCAATAATTGCGTCTGTCTTCTTATTTTCTATCATTTTTATATAAATAGTAATGCTTAAAGTATTGTTTGTAATGTGTTGTAATCGTAATTGAAATAAATACATATATAAAAATAAAAGACAATGTCTATTAAAAAATATATATTTATATATTGTTCTTTATATATCACATTTACAATAAATGCCCAAAATATTCTAAAAACGGTTGTCCATAATTTATAAATTCATCCAAACAGATCGTCGATTTCATCAAAATACAACTAAAATGTATATAAAACACTAAAATCACCATTATAGAAATGTTTAAAAACTACACATTCGTATATTCTTTTAAAATTATACTGTTTTTTAAGCACTTCATGTTGCGTATAAGTTATTAGACAAATAAGCCTTTTTATTAGCAACCTAATAACTATATCGGGGTGGAACTCTCGAAAAAAAAAATATGTTGCTAATAAACTTATTGGACAGTTTATTAGCAACTGGAACTCTCGGCCCTCAATCTTATCATACAAATTTTCAAAACTAGAGATACGATGAAAAAGAATGTGCGTACTGTAGACAGGGGGACAACTTTTACATAGGAACATAATGCCCTTTTCCAAAACCCAACTGATAGTGCTAAGAAAAATGAAGAAAGAAATACGAAAAAATATTAAACCGACTTACGAAGTAAAATTTAGTTAGAGACAAATTTTAATTTTTTCAAAAGCTTTTATCTTTGCTATACTTCAGCGCTGAGAATAATCACCATTAAGTCCACAATATAATTTCCTGTATACACACACATGTATACATATATACATACATACAGACACATATACATATGCTCATAATAGCGTAGATAAACACGCATATACAGAAACAACACAATAAAGAGACAATTGCAACACATCTAGAAGATTAACTAGGATAAAGCACACACGTGGTTATTGCCAACGACGCCCTGCGGAAGAAAATCGAACTGACAAATGATTTATATTATACGTGGAAAGGTTTTATTTATATGCCAAAAATAAAAACAATGATTATATTTTATGAGAAAATTGTACCTGGAAGCTTACACTTTAAATTTATTAACGTATTAAAGTAAAAATTATCTCTTAAGTCAACCTCAACAGATCAGTTAGCAGCCGTTTCAATAGCGTCATTCGGTTTGGGAGATGAGCAGCATCACTTTGGGTTCTAACAGTTCGTAATAACAGTCTCTTTCTTAGTTGAAACAGACTGTACCAAATTTTCGAGCTTCATAATATTGTCACATAGGTAATCCTAGGTCAGGATTACGACATCTAAACATTGTGACGATCAGCAGTCTGATTAAAAACTATTCGTCAGCGTCTGACGTATGTGGTCTGATTACGAAATGCATACACCGCATTTTCGTAATGAGGAAATATTTGTCATGACAAATGAATATTGAAACTGGGTTAAACTTTCGTTACAAAAAGGCTGAATGAAACAGAATATGGAAGCAGTGGAACATAGCCAACTCCGATGCACGTATTAGTCCACAAGGTGACGACCAAGACACTGATGTCAGATTCTTGTACCGAGGGTAAAGCCAAGCAAACAGTCACCATGTGAGTGGAAGAAGACTTCTCCAGGCTTCTTGACTCCCGGATTTGTAGCCCCCGCCTCGGAGATAGGTCCAAGCCGATCCTGGTCGACACGGAGTGGACCGAAGACTTCTCCAACTCCATGGACCAATTCAAACATTATATTGTAAATTTGATAAAAATGTTTACTAAATTTGTTATGTTGAAATTTGTTATGTTGGGAAATGTCAGGAGTTGTGTATCAATCAAACCACCCACGTAACAATATTTCATACAATTATCTTGAAACTGTTCAACGACTTCTTCTTGCGTATGAGGTGGATTTTTATTCAGTAGTTCTTGGAATTTACTGATCCTCAATATTTGCGGCGTTTTCTTCTTGTTTTAACTTGTACTGAATGTAGTGTCGAATATACAGATAGTTGTCGCTCATTTGCTCAATAGTGTTTTGGAAGGTTATGTTTCGACCCCCGCAACTAATAGTGCAGTAATTTTTTCAGTTTTTGAGTTATGTATATTATATATTAGAATATAGTATAATCTTTCCTTGGAAAAAATCGCATCTTATAAAACTGTACGTTATGCTACCAAAATTACATTTTTACCGACCGCCAACGTGGAGACCAAATTCGTGGAGATCCATCGAAATCTCGAAATGTCAAAATCGGTATGATCACAATACCTCCCTTATATATGTTAACGGTCGGTAAAAAGATATGAATTAAAATGAAACAGAAACTTTTAAACAGAAATCCCTTACATTTTTCCTAAATATATAAACACAATTATCTCGAAACTGAAAAAATTGAGTTACTACACTATTCGTTGCATGGGTCGGTTTATTAAATCATGATATATGGTTTTCTATAAACTTCCTTAACCTTAACGCTAAAAAGGCGCGAATTTTAAATAATTGTACCAGAGTGCTAAAACCATTAATAATAAAACAAAAACTTTGTGGTAAAAATAATTGGATCTTAAATGTCAACAAAGAACTAAATATAAAATAATTACACACATTAATATAAATATGAAACTAAAACGTAGTAGCTAAACGAGGATGTTTATTAAAAAACATTATAAATAATTTAGTTATTAACTTATTTGGAAGTTGTTTAAAAAGCGGACATTATTTAAAAACGGAAATTGAGTTATTAATGCGTGTGCTTTATAACTTCCATTAAAACACTGGGTGATTACAAATTAAACTGAACAATGCTATTATATCATCCATTTTGCTTAAAGCTGGTGGATATTTACCTCTTTGAAACACTGGGTTACGGCTGTCGCTGTGTTATATGATGTACGTGTATGTGTATGTGTGTGTTCCATTTCATAAATATTGAACAAAGAAATGTTTTACCATAATAAAAGCACAATTACCAGTAAATAAACCTACTGAAATTAATTTGAATTAATTAGAAAACCTTTTGATGCATATTCTCCTCTTTAGCACTCTTTGAGGTATATTCTCGTCTTCACTTCACATTGTTAAACAGAATATGGAGATAGTCAAGTAATATTGTCACGTGGGTGGTTTGATGGAAAAGTAATTCTTGGTTTTAACAGTTACAACAGTATTACATGGGAATTGCCCTGGGAGCTGGGGAAGTTTCCCGTCGACCCCATGCTGATCGGGGTTGACTTAATCCTTTCTCCTGGCGGGAGTCGTGCATTTGGGAGTCGAGGAGTCTGGTAAAATGTGTCCCTACTCACTGGAGACTGCTGCTTGGTCTACCTGGAAGGTATTCATATATGGAGTCGGACTCGTGGTCATCACCGTAGTTGAGTGGAACGTCGAAGAGGAGTTGGCTGGGTCCCTGTGCTTGTTTTCCGTACGACATCCATTTACTTATATCTCGGATTAATCTAGTTCCGCTATTTATTCGTCCTGGTAAATTTTACCTTATTACGAAAATGCAGCGTATGCATTACGTAATCAGGTTATACTTGACAGACGCTGACAAATAGTTTTTGACCTCTGAGCACGTTACTTAAAATGAATAAGTTTTAAAGAAAAAAGTTGGCATAAAACAATTCAACCACTCTACTTTCCTGATTCAGTTTCTTAACTCGCAGGTTCGGGAATAACGTTCCTCTACAGTTTATCGGAAAACGAATTGTACCATCCATGGCATTCTGGAGGTATCACATCAGCTTTGCATAACATTTACCAAATTTACTGCTTTTCTTTTCAGTACTCAAACTCAAATAGTATTTTTAAGTAACTGTAACACCTAGTGATAAAAATTCATGGTACAAAATACCCCGAAAATAATAATAATAATAATAATAAAAAAAAAAAACAATGAGAAGAACTGCTTTTTTGGGTCTTGGTTTATTTGGAAGTTTCCATTGAGATGATTTAGCCTTCCTGTTTTGTCGTCATAACCTTCCAGCTGCCCAGCAAACATTCAACTAACGGGCGAATGCCGGCAAACTGCTTTTACTGCTGGTAAATTACTGGCACCAAAAGTAAGTGCAACGCCAGTATTAATAATGTACTTCACATTTTTATTTCGCATTCCGCCTATACGAAGTACTTTACCAGCATTTTATAAGCACTCCTTATTTGTAATAATCCAAGCAAACATTTTTATACCATCTCATGTATCCCTCTTGTACCCTTTCTACTATCTTCCATTATTTCCATCTCCAGATCTCTACTCCGTACATGAGGATACTCTTCACAATATCGTCAAACAATTTCATTCTCCACCTGATATCGTCGTCAAACCTCCTCTCTCCTATGCTCCATAGCTTCCCCATAACCATTCTTGCTTTCTTCACCCTTTCTCTAACATGTTGCTCAGCTCTGTTGTTCCTCGTTAGAACATATCCGAGGTACTTCATACTCTTTACCTCTTCAATTTCTGTCCCTGACCGGACACTTATAAAGGGAGCCTTAATTTGGGTTCTCCCGTGAAATGTGAAACGGTTGGCTACCCTAATTGCTAAAGAACATTTCTATTTATATAACTAAACATAAAAATTGTGATGTATCTGTTCCAGTTATAATAAATTACACACAACACTGTAATATTAATATTATTTATAGCACAAATAATTTATATTGTACTCTCCCGTTTCCCATTATTCATACAGTGCAATATCACTAGGAACCTTCAAACTATAGTTTTCAATACGCGTCCTTTCATGTAACTAATATAAAAAGTAATGATTAAAAGTATAATTAAAAACCATATACATTGATCTATCAAAGGAATTGTTTATAGATCAATAATACATGATCCAATATTAATCATTCGTATTTCGGAGAACTGCCACGATGATATTCAAAGCCAATGTGTCAAATCAACCTTTCATCCATAACAGCGAGTAATTTTGCCTATTAATTAAGTGGTATATTATCATTGCGTTTGATAGCGTTCTGATTAGCGTCAAATATGTGTTAGTTGACCATAAAATCGTAACATTAATGTACACATGTTCATATACAAGATGTTATATCAATTCATGGTCAAATGGATTGACGACTGGTTAGGCCAGTGATGCACAACGCGGTTCAACACATTTTCTGTGGTCCCTCGCAACTTACAAGAAATTTAACCCTTTCGCCAAGAATAGCGTACATATACGTCTTCATATACAGGTGTTTGTTTGAAACGCCGCACCTCGAATAATTACTTTATTTTAAGAGATACAAAAAATTCTTCAGAAAAAAAGTTAAACTAGACAAAAGGGCCCACTTAAGGACTATAATAAGAATTTTGCATCACTTTCGGTTTCAACGGAAATTGTTTCAACTTTTTATCTAGCATAGGTAATCGATTTTAATGGCTAATAATAGACTTGTTTTGGCCAGAAAGTAGAGAAAAATAGTAACTACCCAGCAAACATTCAACTAACGCCCGAATGCCGGCAAACTGCTTTAACTGCTGGTAAATTGCTAGCACCAAAAGTAAGTGCAACGCCAGTATTAATAATGTACTTCACATTTGTATTTCGCATTCCGCCTATACGAAGTACTTTACCAGCATTTTATAAGCACTCTTTTTCACTCATACTTTTTACTTAAAACTAAACTTTTTTTGAATGTAATAATTTGAAAAGTCTGATTGTTCTTAGTCATAAAACGCCCTAACAGCGTGGCCTTGTGATTATTGTGATTTGTGTGTGTTTTGTTAGATTTAAGGACGTAGTTTACACAAACTGTTTCATGTTAAATTGTTTAATTTTTAGTTTAGTTCAATTATAGTTTTTTTTCATGTAATAAAATTTTCAATTATTAATAAATCTGTTACAATATTATAAATATGTCATTTAAAAAATATAATTTGTCATATTTCATTTTGAAAACTTAATCCAAAACTGTAAAGCTTTTTTTACAATATAACCAAGTTTCTAAAAGTCCTTAATACACTATAAAAATCACCAAAATAACCAGATCTAGTTTGTTCTTACAAAAGTGAACAGCTTATAGAATTAATACTTATAAAATTTGATTATTGAATTTATTTTAATAAGTATGATTTCTTTAGGTTGACATTCTTCAAGTCAGGGGGAAAAGATGTGGTAGATAATACAAGACGAATATTGGCGAAAATTATTAGTCACCCCTTATCTTTAGAATGCAATTGGTTTGGCCGAATGGCAGAAAACCATTTTCTTAAAATTCTTCATTAAATTAAATAAACTAATTCCTGTTATTCCTGAAATTATATTTATTTAATATTTATAGGTAAATCAATAAATTATAACTGTTAATACAATTTACAATCGGCCAGTTTTCCATCGTTGAATAAATTTATTTAACAACCGATGCGATATTGTCAACTTTATTTGTTAAATAAATTTATTCAACGATGGTGAAAATGGCCAAATGAGTATTTATTTTGTACCTAACCATTAATTTATTTTAATACTGGGTAAGTACACATATGTTACATTTGAAACACTAGAGAGTGGGTATAATATAAGCACTGGTCCATCAGAAATAAATCTTGCAACTAATGCGATTATTTTGCACTTTACCGTTGCTGGGCCAGCAACTGATACATCAACGGGCCAGCTAACGGCCACGGGGATACCGGGGTACTGGCCCAGTGCAAAATGCCAGCACTGGCCCACTGCGAAATGCCAGCACTGGCCCAGTGCAAAATGCCAGGACTGGCCCAGTGCGAAATGCCAGCACTGGCCCCGTGCGAAATGCCAGCACTGGCCCATTACTTTCAATGTACTTTACCGTTGCTGGGCCGGCAACTGATACATCAATGGGCCAGTAACGGCCATGGGGACACCGGGGTACTGGCCCAGTACGAAATGCCAGCACTGGCACATTACTTTCAATGCCGGGGAGTATGTGCTTTACCAGTACTGGCCCGTATAAAAATGTTTGCTGGGTAGCCTCCCAAAACATTTAGTGTAAGTTGTATTGGTTTTAAACAAATGACGCTTTATTTGGAAGTTATGACAAGTAACTTTTATCATATCATATGTAATATCAGTTTGATAAGCCGTACAATGTTGAAAAATATTTATTTATATAGTATATATAGCAATTATTATATATAGTATAATAATTGCATCAACGAATGGAAGAAATGTGGAAATGACAGGTAATTTACTACAAAAGAATATTGGTTCTTTATATTGTACAAATAAAACGCTTAGACTTTTACTTTTATTGTTATTATTTTTTCTAGAAGTGGAATTGTTGACACAGTAAAGAAGTTAAACTTACTTCAGATATCATGTTTACCTAAAAATGTCGAAGTTTTTTCTTAAAATAGAATTTATATCAATTATTTTAAGTGTATAGATTTACCCAAACTCCAATTTGCGTCCGGGTTGCGTTCTTGAAAATTGTGTCGCAAATTGTAATGACGCACATCGAAATGTAATTATCCGTAATAAATCATTAAAATATAGAGGTTATTAGGCCAAATCCATGAAGATTACATATGAACCATGCAATCCAAGCGGAATATAATTTTGTAGCCGTAATTAAATCACAATGACTGCGGTTACTTGGATATTTACAAAGTACGTCCAACCTAAATATGTTTAATAAAGTATTGAATTATACACCGGACGGAAATACGCCAAAAGGTGGACTTACAAGTCGCTGGATTGATGGTTTAGATGACTGGAGAGCCAAAGCGTAAAATACGACCGAATAATGCCTGATCCATAAAAAAGGAGATAAACTGGGTTGTAAAAATTATCATGAGTTCTCACTTCTATGCAAATCATATCAGATCCTCTCAAAAATTATTATACGAGGACTATTTTTTTTTCAAGTTCCGTTAAGTTAACAAAAACAAATAACGGTAATAAGAAAACTTTTAATATACACAAGAGTTACTAACCATTCAAAACTGTAAAACATAAAACTTGGCTTGGGTAGAAGTGTGGCCGACGCGTTATACCGAGTCATAAATAAAGCTGATAATTATATGCACTCAAATGTACGAAAATATGCGCATATATAGGCATAAATTTGCAAATTTGTTGACTATATGCACCCAAAATAACAATATATGCACAAAATATGCTCTAATTTTATTGAAAATAAAAGGAAATCTAATAAAAAATGTAAAAATTTTAATTATTTTGTGAGAGTATATCTAATTATTATTCAAAGATTATATTATAATTTAAAACATATATATTTTTTATAAATAATCAATAAATTCTTTAACAAAGAAGTAAAAGTAATATTTCTAATTTGTAAATTTGTAAATTAATTTCTAAATTGTTAAAAACATTAACAATTATGTGTTTTTCTAAATCATCAATTAAAAAAAAAAGTCCTGCGATCGTATAATATTTGCTTGGATAGTCTATTTCACGATAACTTGCAGTGACTATCTACTTATGGTCCTAAACACAGTGGGTAGTAATTACAAATAACACTAATCCCTTGTTTGCACCCATAAACTAGTCAGTGATGTATCAGGTATAAATTGCAGATGTTTTAAATATCTTTTCACTTCGCTTTGAATTTTCTATCAGATAACTTGTGATTTGTGTTAAATAGTTCAGTACGTGTTAGAAAAATGTGGCGTCCTTGGAACGAACAATTAACTTCTGTGCAAGCAAATGAAGCAGATGACTGTGTGACCATGATAGAAGATGATGATATAGTGCAAGATTAGTATTTAACGTCCAATTTTGAATATAGGTAGAAATAGGAAATAATTTCATTCAGCTTTTTGGACAAGAAACGTTTATTTAAACAACACAACGTTTCGCCAACAACATTGTTGCCTTCTTCAGATTCTATAACAATAACATCATAATAGAAAAACAATCTTATACAATCATAAAGAAATTTACCTATGTTCGTTAAACGTAACTATAACAGACTGTACATCAATCATCTCCAAGGATGGTGAAATTGCAGAAATTCATTGACAATAATATGTACTTGAAGAATACAGAAAATAGGAAAACAGGAATTAAATTTCAATTAAATATTTGTAATATAATGAACTGGGAGGAAGGAACCACATGTACCATTTTTGAGGTTATGTTAATTTTAATCTGTTTTTTCAGATTTTTGATGAGTTTGGCGAGTTAACTTGAACAATATCCTTTTACCTTGTGGTTCCTTCCTCCCAGTTCCACAAAATCAATATTTTAATTTAATTTAACTTATTAATATTATTAAAACATGTGTTAAACAGTTCTTTTTGGATTCTCTAGGGGAATAGAGTTTTTGGGTCCGATATACCATCGATTTTGGGGAGTTAGTACACTGCAAATCTCAAGTGAGTACTAGTACTCATTTAAAGTGCGTACATTGCTTGTCCTCGTTTTTACTCACGTACAAGTGAGTACTTTTGTACGCACTTTAAATGAGTACTAGTACTCACTTAAAGTGAGTACTAGTACGCGTTTTAAATGGGTATAGTGGAAAGGAACAGAGGGTAGTAATACGCACTTATAGTGCGTACATAGGTATAAAACTCTTTTCTTGAGTGACGTCACAATAAAGCTTTAAAATTCAGGAAAAGTAAAAATGTTGATTGAACATCAGAAAAATAGTTTTTAAATTATTATAATCAATAATTTATACACTTTTTTGCCAATTTTCAATGCAATCCTTTTCCAGAATTTATGAAGCTTCATATTTTTCTGTAAATAATAAAATGCGATTATTATTATTTCTTGAATATATTTATTTAAAAAAATTTCAAACCTTTCAGATATTACAACTAAAATAATCATAATGATTAAGTATAAGTATGAACTTAGTTATCATCTAAAATTCAATAAATTATTCTAAACAATTTCTACGAATAATAGAAGATAAAAATTATGATTTTCTCCTTAGTTACATTTTGAAACGTATTATTTTAGTATCTAAAATATAATGTAATTGTCTCGGTAATTATGTCGTATAATAGAATCAATGTTAAATCTTTAAACATATCTAGAAGGTACCTGAATTAATCTGAGCGCATTTATTCCTAAAATAATGCAATCATCACATGTGCTATTATTATATCGCATTTAAATTAAAACTGCATATTTGTATAACTAACTTTGAGGCTTCCGAACCTGCTTAAACAAAAACTATGCAAAAATAAATTCTGGCTTCAGCAGCCTCTCAATGCTACATTTCACTTTATTATTATTATTTTTCACTTTTACTTAACTTTAAATTCACTTATTAATCAGCAGATACTTTGGCACATTTTTTAAAATTTTTAATTGTCTAATAAACGTTAATATTGTACTATTATTTGGTTGTTTAGTTTTAAAAAGCTTATATGACAGGAAATTTAATATGTTAGGTTAGGTATGAGTATTAGTACTCACATATAACGCGTATTAAAAGTACTCATTTAAAATGAGTATTAGTACTCACATATAACGCGTAGTTTCAGTTCCGCTTTAGAAGTGAGTACTTGTACTCGTTTTACGTGAGTATTTTGAAGTACTCATTTATAACGAGTACTAGTACTCACTTCAAGTGCGTACACTTATCTCCTTCTTCAAAGTGAGTACAAGTACGCACTTTAAATGAGTAATATAAAATGTACTCATTTAAAAGGAATACTATTACTCACTAAGATTTGCAGTGTACGTCGGACTGTATGAAGATTTAATGGTCTATATCCATCTATACTGTTATGGTTTCCAACTGTTACCGTTATGGTTTTTCCGGTGTTTGTACCGGTTTAAATTTTATTGTTGTTGCAATTTGTAATTGTATTTAAATTAGGTGTCTAGGTCCCTAAGGGTTCTGGGTTTCGGACTTGATATACCATTTGAGGTACCATTCTCTCATTACTTTGTACGTACCATTGTTTTGCATATTATTTATCTTTTTCTTGGAGTTTTGGCGCCCTTGTGCACTGCACAAGCTTACACTTATGTACAGCGCAGGACTGCTTGTGAGTTCACTACGCTACTCGGTACGCTACACTACTGAGAATGTGTATATTTGAGAGCTAGTTTTGACGCCCCTAACAGCGGGGCGCCCTGAGCCTATGCTTGTGCCTTTCGCCGTTGCTGCAATCAAAAATCCCTTTGCGAATAAAGTAATCCTTGCCTTTTGTAGTATACGGTTAATAAAATTATTTCAAAAGATTTTTAGCTCAAAACTTTCTTGGACCAAACCATTATTCAAACAATTATTCAATATCCTTTCAATACTCTTGAAAACGATACAAAAAAAGTTTTTTTAGTAAACTCAATTAAGTGTGTATCCATTAGGCTTTTATTAGAAGCATAATACGGTCCATGAAGCCCGCAATCAAAAGGTAAAGTAGAATTAGACACTCCATTCATCTTTCCTTGAAGCTCTCGTGTTGAATTAATTCAATTTTCACATTTATTTTATTAAGAACGATCGGACAAAGCCAAAAGATCTTTTCTTTATCTACTTTTGACATGATTACTTTTTATGATAAACTTTTATGATAACTTTGTGAAAAATTCTGGAAATTTCTGGAATTTACTGGAATATTTTATGATAATTATTTTTACAGCAGTTATAGAACTGCTGCCATACGTTACGGTAGGTGTTCGACGCCCTATACTTTTCTGTTCTCTTTACTTTATTTAAACCGTGAAATCAAGTGACGTAAACAGGTTGTTTTCTTAGGGTGAAGTTGAGGGGGGGGGGGCGTTAGTTACTTAAACAAGCTGATGAGCAATAAAAAAGGAATTCAAACTAGCTGGTGAGTAAAAAAATATAGTTTAAATTAGCTACTGAGAAAAAAAAAAAAAAAAAATAGAAAGAAACTTGAACTAGCCTATGAAAGAAACAAAAAGAGTATTATAAATGATGAGCAAAAAAGAGTAACTCAAATTAGCTGATAAGAAAAAAGAAGAAACTCTAACTAGTCGATGAGCAAATTAAAAAAAAAAAAAAATCAAACTATGTGATGAGCAAAAAAATTAAAGTTGATGAGAGAAATATTAAAAAATTGTCCTGACGTGTGAATTTTCACACATTTCAGGGTTTTGTAAGTATTTAGTCAGTGAATGGTGATTATTAGAAGGCTAAACGATGAATGCCTGTCAATACATAATACAATTACAAGTGTTGGTTTTAAATCATTTAAATCAATAGGCACGACAAGAAGGTTGCAGTTAGATTTTTTCTACCGTGTATCATACAGTACCTAGACAAAATATTATAACCACTTATGATGTTTTAAAAAATCATTGTTTTACACAAAATCAACAAAATAGTAATACACCAATTTTATTTTTATTTTGTATTTTATTATTTCAAGTTATTTTAGTACATTTATAAAATGTTTTTTAATATTTTGTGTTGCCCCCTTTTGCTTTTATTATTGCCGCAATTCTTGGAGGCATACTCTCAATACATGCCCTAATACAATTTTCAATTTCTGGAGAGACATGCCATACTTTTTTAATATTATCTATTAACTTGTTTATTAGTATTATTTAAATCATAAACAAGTCTTTTCAGGAGGTTCCAAACATTTTCGATAGGATTGACATCCGGCGAGTTACCTGTCCAGGACAAATTCGGTACTTTTTGTTCTTGCAAATCAGTCTCAGAATAAAAATACAGAGTTGTAGATGTTTAAAATAGCTTATCTTTTAATAAATACAGGATATGTTAAAGAAATAAATAAAGTAGCATATGATTATATGTCGGCATTTTTAATAAACAGTTGTTTTTGTAAGTGGTTATAATATTTTGTCTAGGTACTATATATCTCTAATAATACCATAGTATATATTGTAAGGCATTTTTTTTTATATTAATTGTTTAATTACAAAAATATCATTCAAATACAGACCTGGTGACACTGCTGGCGATCTTTTGTCACACAAGAGTATAACACCTACAGAAATTGTTTATATTGCGACTATATGAAAAACTAACAGATTCTCTACTAGAAATGGAACCCCAGCTACCGGCCAGTTAATTATTTGTTTTCCTAGTCGATATTTGCAAAATAAATTTACGTACCTATTCTCTACCCATAACAAAATGTATCCATGTATATACAAATATATTTTTTTAATTTTAGCTAAGATAATAAACGAAAATCTTAATACTTAGCAAAATTTAGTCAAAATGAAATGTATTTCAAAAATAAATTACGGTTCATTAATCTGCAATTAAAGAGCTTCCATTAAATATCACCACAATAAAATTTTAATTTTTTTTTTTTTTTCAAAAACAAACTAATATTTTCCGAAAACGAAATCGGGTTCAAAATTCCTCTCGTACGTTTCCGGTTCATAGCAATATACATTGCTTAGAATTTTTTCAGATTTTTAATTTAACCCCCTTAGGGTTAAAGGGTTCGGGACACTGATTTTTTAGTACTTTTTTGAAAAAAATCGTATTAAAATAAAAAATAAAAAACTACTTCCCGTTCCTTTATCTACGTCTTAAAAGCTTTCTTTTGATACCACACAATGAATTTAAAAAAATTTTTTTTTTCGACGACACGTTTTAATCAATATTTTGCGAAAATCCAATCTGATCAAAATTTCCTGTTGAATTATTTCGGTTCCCATTAATGTACATTATTGAGAGTTTTTTCAGATTTTTGGTCCAACCCCTCTGGAAGATAAAGTGGGGGACAAAAGTTTTTTGCCATTATATTGACAAAAACCCATAAAAAAAAAGATTTCTCGAAAATAAAAATTAGTTTATGCATCCACGCATTAAGAGGTTTTATTTGATACCCCACTCAAAATTAAAAATATATATATATATATATTTTTCCATTAAACACTTACATATTTGTTTATATTTATCCCGCGCTGTATTTTTTTGAACTCTATAGTTTTCCTATATGTAGGTCAAAAATTTGTACAAGTATGACAAATTTCAACTTTCTATGTTTAGCCGTTTGGCTACAATTTCTACCGTACAGACAGACACATGAGTGACGTTATAAGTTTTTTTTTGTGGTCATGCCTACAAAACCCTAAAAAGAACTTAAATTAGCTGATAAGAAAAAATCAGCTGTGGCCACCACAGGACCGACAGCCATCATAAAGTATTTTATATAAGTATATAAAATACATTCTAGCAGCAGAGTAGAAATAACTTGGCCTAATATTTTCTAACAAAGATATTATTTATCATGACCATGGAAATGTTACATATAAGTATGAAAAAATTGAGACTTCATTTTCGAAAAATTTTACAAAAATTATTCGATTTTTTTGGACAGACGGACAGACGGACAGACAGACGGAGAGACAGATAGACAGACGGACAGACAGACGGACGGACAGACAGACCGACAGACATCATGCTAAAAATAGTCAAAACTTTATGTAGGGACGTCAATTCGTGGAGATCCATCGAAATCTCGAAATGTCAAAATTGGTATGATCACAATACCTCCCTTATATATGTTGGTGGTCGGTAAAAAAGGAATCTCTAACTGGCTGATGAGCAAAAAAAAAAAAGAAAATAAAACTAACTGGTGAGCAAAACAAAAATGGAACTCAAACAAGCTGATGAGAGAAAAAAATGGGCAGAAAAAATTAAACTCAAACAAGCTGATGAGAGAAAAAAATGAGCTCAAATTAGCAGTAGAGCACTTGCTCGGCATAAGTAAGTGTGTCATTTTCTAATTTTAAATTATCATTTGCTGAGTTTAAGGTATTTAAAAAGTGGTATCATTGGCTAATAAAATTACTTTCGAAGCGTCTATATTTGCTGGAAGATCATTAATAACGATTAGAAATACTACTGAACCCAAAACTCTACCTTGGGGACACCAAACTTGATTGGTTGCAGCGAGGATCTGTTATTTACTTCAACCAATTGCCATCTTTCACCTTGTTAAGACTGGAACAATCCTAATCAGTGGCGGCTCCTGAGTACGCGCTGCGGAGCTGCAGCTCTTACTTGAAAATTTAAAAAAAATCTTTTTTTGAACTCAAAACGCATTTAACATAGTAATTATGGTGTGAAAATGTTTTTTTTTTAAATATATTTTGAACATTGAATGCTATTGTTTCATAAATATTTACAAGTTTCCTTTGAATAAGTCTACGTCGCGCAGCTTATATTCTAGCGTCAAGGAAAGAGCAAATGTAGGCTTGTAAAGGGGAGCGGTGCGTAGGCAGTAATGATAAACTGGTGGGGATCGGAGATAGAATGCTGTTAGCGTCACAATAACAGTGATCACAGTACTATGAAATTATTGAATGTATTTATTTAAGTCGTAACTGAAATCACTATACCTATATTATCTCTAAAAAGTTATTGTTTAGGTAGGTATTAATAATTAGTATTTTATAACTGTTTCTTTTAAATTTATATAAGTATCTTAGCTTAACAAATACGTTTCGTATTTTAAATTATAAAACAATAGGTTTAAAAAATTAATACTGTCAAATCGTTGTTGGAAATTCCATTTAACAGACGAACGTTAGAAGGAAAAATTGGGGCGACACACATCAAATTTAAATATTTTGGAAAGTGCAAAAAGCTAAAATTATAATTATAAGAGGCAATTCAACAGAGTCTTTTATGATAAAACGTCGTGGTTAAACACCTAAACCTATCCTTGTATTATAATTTGCAGCTCTGAGTCCCAAAAAGTCACGAACCGCCACTGATCGTAATATATTTTTTTTTATCGTAATATTCCAACAAAGCAAATAAAATATCATGCGAGACGCAATCAAATGCATAGATTGCAAACAACAGAAGATATGATTTGATCCGAATCAAATATCGAAAGAATTGCTCGTCTTACATGGAACTGGGCTGGACATATGGCTAGACTTCAAGATGACAGATAGACAAATAATATTCTAGATTGGAGACCCAGAGATACCAACAGAAGCAGAGGAAGACCCCCAACTAGGTGAACAGATGACGTAAAGAGAGTTGCGGGGAACTGGAAATCAATAGCACAAGATCGTTCCGAATGGAAAAAGCTTGGGAGGCCTACGTTCTGCAGTGGACAAGAAAGGCTAACGTTAATAATGATGATGATGATGATGATGATCAAATATTTTTAGAAGAAAGTACACTGGGTTTCCTTGAAATCAGTGGCAGCTAGATTATCTAAATTGGATAATTTGATTAACAGCATTTGCACTTTTCAGAGGAAGTCAAACATCACCGGATAATGGAGAAAGCTTGATGATGATGAAATGCATTGCATCCAGCTAAGCCAAACTCATTCGATGACTAAACTACAGTACAAAATTAAAGTGAATCATATATTTTAATATTTTATCTAAAACTCTATCTTTATAAAGGTTCCGGATCTTCGAGATTATATTACAGAAATTGGATTATATCATGTTTCTAGCCAATGTGACAAAAAATATAATAAAAATAAGAGACAAGTAGAATTTTTCAAAAAATGTTTGCATATCAAAGTATTCACAAACAAACAAGCTTAGTATAAACAAGATTATTCGTAAGACGATAATTCTGCAATGCAAATACATAAAAAAGTTGACTGGAATTTTAAGTACAAGTGGTGAAAGCTGTAAGCCTTTTTCTTCGAATTAACGTTGGACGAAAACATTGCAAACTGTTATATTAAAATAAATGACGTAGGCGAATAAAGAATATTAGAAACATGGCTGCCGAGAGTATTTCCAAGCCCATATATGACTATGCCTTCTCTAAAAAAATAAATAAAATAAATAAAGAAAAAACGGAACTCATAACGAAGTTATGAGAATTGTGTGAATACGGAAAGATTAATGGTAAAGTTAAACATTGATATAAATTGTATAAATACAATAAAATAATACCGCCTCGAAAACGCGGTGGCGAACTCACTCGCGGTGTTTACACTTACCGTCCTAAAACGGGTTGGCCAGGCTCTAGGTTAATTTTTTGTTTCTTAGGATTTTGTAGTTATAACAAAAAAAAATCCTTAAAGCGCCCTTCATTTGTTTGTCTGTCTGTGCGGTAGAAATTGTGGCCAAACGGTTGGACATAGAAAGTTGATATCTGACATGAATTCCGCTATTTATTATCTTTTGGGGCGGGGCAGTTAAGACTACAATAAATAAAATTAAGGTTGCCCAAAAGATGATTCTTAAAATAATGTTGAATAAACCCAAAAGATACTCATCTAAACTTTTATTTGACAATGCCGGTATCCTGTGTATCAATCGTCTCTATATTTTAAATATCACCCAGTTTTTTCACAACCATAAACATAAGTTCTATAAAATAATTAATACTCATTTACACACTCATTCCTATAATACTAGAGGTAAATCAAAAGGTTTTTCTAAATCATCTTGCACAAAAAAGATTGTTAGTAGCGGCTATTTCATGAATAAGTTGCCTAAATTGTACAACTATTTACCCAGTGAGATTAAATCAAATTTTCTCTCTCTTTCATGTATATCTCTCAAACGTAAAATGAAAAATTGGTTATTCAATACCTCAACTGAACTGCTCAATAAAATTCTTCTTAACCCATACATTTCTAAATTTTTTATTTATTTTTTGTTGCTTATTGCTAACTTTATTTATTAATTTATTATTTATGTATGTATGTATATATGTATGTTAGTGCTATGTATATGTATATATTTTTTTCTTCTATTATGATGTCAGTAACAGATCATCTTTTTTTCTCATATTTGATTGTGTTTTAATTATTTGAATAGTATTTAATGTTTTGTCACCACAAGATATTACATATCTTTTGTGACTTGTTATTTTATTTTTTTTTTTGTAAATTTAGTAAAAAAATTCAGTTTATTTTGTGTGATGGAAGTATGTACCATTGATATTTTTTATATTTTCTGTAAATTTTCTCTTACTTAATAATATTGTACTAACCATGTGAGATTTAATTAATAAATTTATTATTATTATTATTATTATTATTATTAAAACGACGCACAACCCTATAGTTCTCAACAGTTTCTTATACAAAACTAATAATAAAAAATAAAATTAATAACAATTTATATATCAAAATTTGCAGCGAATTTTTATCTATCTAATAGAATGTTTTTAATTGTAGAAAAAACTGTTATTTAATTGTAAATAAGCAAATTGCGTTATAGACGCCATCCTGTAAACAAATCAACGCATATTTGCGTACGATGCGGCAAATTGTAGCTAAAGATTCATTCTACAAATATGTTTGTAGCTATTTCGCTCTATTGTGAAAACTACTTGAATCTGCCGCGGTTTTCAAAATAGGTGTTACGGGTAAAAATCATTTAATTTTCGTCAAGAGTAAGTGTACTAAGTGGTATTCCATTATCATCAAGCATAATATTTTTCGACGCAGGATCTAAACTATAAGTAAGCTAATCGAAAAAAATGTTGACATATTATTTGAACATTTCTACACAAAACTGTATAAATATAAAAGTGATTCGAAACCTACAAATATATTAAATAATTAATAATTCGGAATAATAGTCATTATTTGTCCAGTTTTTAATAATGTGCGAAGAGTTGATTCAATTTGAATTGGATGAAGTTAGGCGTATGGCTAGAGAAAGAAGTCTGAGGTATCGAGCAAGTTCCACATTAAGGTAATGATTTGTTTGCCAACGCAGTTGGCAACGGGTTCACTAGTTAAAAATAATTCATTATTATATTTCAAAAATTTAAAAAGTCACCAACTAAAACTCTTATAAAATTTTAGATTTAAACACAGAGATTTTTGTAACATATTGGACAATGTCCATGGTTACGACACTGCATTTCACAACATGTATCTTGTAATTGTATAACTACAACCAAATCCCGCTGTATATTCCCAGAACTAAACATGGGAATTAACATGTTCTAGATTTGGCACACGAAATAATGTTAACAGAGCTCCCATTATTATGCTTACGAACAACCCCCAATACATTTAATATCCCCATAGGTACTCCACTGTTCAAACACTAATGATTAGGACTTCACGCTCCTAACTTAATAAATTGATCAACTTGAGTATAGGCTGTATGCTAAAAATGAATTGTTTTGTTAAATCAGGCTAACAGCACTAATGACGGCGATTGGAAGGGTGTGAAACAAAAGACCAATAAATGAAAAGGAATGAATGGAACGACAGAGTGAAAGGTTTTGTGGTGTTTAGAAATGTGTATTAAATGTTGCTAATTAAGACGGCCTTCGGGAACAATAAGCCCACACATAAATAAGAATGAAGGATGTTATTGATTTTATATTACCAATATAACATTTCTATTAGGAAAGTTATCGAAGATGCTTATAATGAATTATTATATTAAATAAATATAAATTACCTTATGAAAGGAGTAAAGTAAGTAATTATTAATAATGAACGTGAGTTGCGACTTTATAGGCAGACCCGTGTCTAGATATTTGAGAAGGTAGCATCCAAATAGTGATTTGTCACACAAAATTCAATATTGGAATATTGGTAAAGCTTGTTCGATACGAGGGCATTCAAACAATAAGTGGTTCGAATCGCTGACAGACAAATTATCAGACGGACAGAAAGGAGAAGTTACCGTACGAGGGCTACCTTTTATGTTTTTACAAAAACTAAAGGCCTTATCACACTAGAGTTAATATTAACGTCTTGACTTGGAAAATTAAAGTTTTTACATTTGAATTCGAAGTCATTTGCGTGTGAAGAAAAACCTAGGTTTTAAAAACTAGGCAAATGGAACAAGTTTCAATTCCTGCGGCTATTTATCCAGTTTTGTCAAAAAGCGCGTGCGCCAACTGATGCTCTCTCGCTCAGCTGTTTTGCGTCTTTGTCTTTTTTTTACGTTGAGGTTAGTTTGTTGTATAATTGTTATTTACGAATGAAATATTTAAAAAAAAAATGATTTTGGAAGACTAATTAATTTAGTGAAACCTCACAAATAAACTCTTCAAATTAAAACTGTCAAAATTACACAATGTACGCATGCGCAAACAAAAAATTTCCAAGTCTTAAATATTATTCAAATATTGTGTGATAAGTCAAAACCTAAAGACGTGGATCCTGAAAAAAACCTACAAAATTAAAACTTGGATAGCGTTCTAGTGTGATACGCCTTTAAGAAAGAAAAAACTTCTTTTTTTTTGGGACAAACTGTTTTGTTGCTTTTCAAAATATTCGCCTTTGAAATTTATACACTTTTGCATGTGTCAAGCCAGTTCTCGAAACGTTTTTTCCACTCTCAAGTTGGTATCTCAAAAAACATGGTTTTCGAAGGCTTCAACAATTTTAGAGGTGATGAAAAACACTGTCTACGCATTTTTTGTTTGACATTGGGGAACAAAAAAAAGTTGTTCTGGGATCATTCAGGTGAATACGGGCAATGAAACATTAATTCGATGTTTTTCTCCTTCAAATAATCAATTGTTTGACGTGCTGTGTGGGAGCTTGCATTGTCATAATGAAGAATGCGACGATTTTGGTTGTTTTTCCTGATTTTGCCGAAAACTTCTGGCAAACAAATTGTTGTATAACATTCAGCATTAACTGTTCTCCGATCCTCTAAAGCAGTAGTTCTCAAACTTATTTGTCCTACCACCCCATTTTCAGAAAAAAATTACTCAGCGCCCCCTGGAAATCTACATTCTTTAAACGAAAAAACAGAAGGATATACACTGCAGGCCAAAAGTTTCCGGACAAGAAAAATATTTATAATATTTTAGTTAAAAGTCAAGTATAAAGGTACCAATAATGTTTTAATATATATTTTTTTTAAATTCTGGTTATAATACATTTAGTATAGAAAACATTTTGACATAATATAGAGATAAATAAGCAAAAGAAAAACACATAATCACTAAACTTTCTTTTCGTCAAAAAACGAGCCCTTTGATTCTAAAAGTTTTTTTGTAATTTTTGGCAATCGATCGATTAATTTTTGAATGGTTTCTGCAGAAATTGCATCCCATGACTCCTTCACAATATACCATAACTGATTTTTGGACGTTGGATATTTTTTCGAACATTTCTATCAAGTTCCTCCCATAGTAACTCGATTGGGTTTAAATCGGGAGATTGAGCTGGCCAGTTCATATTGTTAAGGATACCTCTGGCTTCTTGTTCTTGAATATAGTCGCGACATAATCTAGAACTATGTTTTGGATCATTATCCTGCATGAACATAAATCCAGGACCAATTAATCGTAAGCCAGATGGAATAGCATTTTCTTCAAATATTTTTTTATAATGTTCTTTTCTCATTATGCCGTCAATTTTCACAAGATCGTCAGTGCTAGTTGAAGAAAAACATCTCCACACCATCACAGACCCACCTCCATGTTTCACTGTTGGAACTACACACTGTGGATCCATTTTTTCTTTCGCTGTTCTTCTCACATAGACACGTCTTCGGTTACCGAAAACTTCAAATTTGGACTCATCTGTCCACAATACATTGGGCCCATTCTAACCTTTTTTTCTTGTTTTCTTGCCTAAGCAGAGGTTTCTTTACAGCAACACGATTAAAAAGCCCTGCTTCTCTGAGACGCCGTTTTGTCGTATTTACAGATATTGCCTTTGAATGACTTTCATTAAACTGGGCGGTAATTTCGGGGGCTGTAAGTCTTCTATTACGTTTACTCATCAATACAATTGTCTTATCTTCACTTGACGTTGTGGTTTTAGGTCTTCCTGCTCTTTTTTTATCCGCAAAACTACCAGTTTTATTCCAACGTTTGACAGTATCTTGAACAGTACTTTTTGAAACTTTCAATTTTTTCGAAATATCACAAATATTGTAACCATCTTTGTGGAGAGTTATTATTTCAGAACGCTTTACAATAGTTAAATTGGATTTTCTACCCATTTTCTTAATAATTTGTTGAAATTTATTTGAAATGAACTTTCAATCCAATTCTACGTCTAATCTTCACTATACCAAGTTATAACTGACGTAAACTAAATGAAAGTAAGTTCAAATTATCATAGTATATCATATTTAAAATATTTACATTATTTCTTAAGTGATACGCACGTTAAAAGTAATGTTGATAAACAAATGCTGACAGCGGACGATATCTATAATAATAATAATAATAATAATAAACATTTCGCGAAGTAGGCATATTTTGTATTTATCGTTCATCATTTCGTTCAAACTTGCTCTAGGTTCTTACAAAATGATCATTGAATTGTTTTATAAATAAATTTCAATTGATTTACAAGAATATATATATTTTTTTGGTATTTTAATGCAAAATCATATCTTGTCCGGAAACTTTGGGCCGGCAGTGTATGTATCTATATTTATACCTACGTTCTAAAATATAGTAAAGAAAGATGTTGTAAATATGACACCTTGAACCTTGAATTTAAAAATTATTTATTAAAATCATATTTTCATCTTATGAGAAGGATGAACCTGGTGCGCTGCTATCAATGTATCAATCCTCGGCTCTATTTTTGTCAGCAGTATTCTTAAATCTCCGGTTTTGCAGACGTTTTTTTTTTTTGTTAATAGATTTGTGACTGCACTGAACCCACGTTCCACTAAATATGACGCAGGATAAGCTGTAGGAACCTGCTTTTGCAGCCAGAACTGTTGGTAGCCGTCTTTGAATTGGAATTAGATTACGAATTGAAATTTCAATGCGTAATCTGTTGTTACTTCCATCAGTTCTTTTTGTAATTTTGGGGCGTTTGCACTTGAAAAAGGATCCAAAACCCAATCGGGTATGTTCATTTTAAAAATATCTTCAAATCGTTGGTTGAAGTCAGAATGGAGAGCATCCAAGTGCTGACAATAGGTAAGCAAGTCTTCATCATTTTCAATGCCTCCCTAAATGCACTCGAGGCTACTATCGCCCCCCTGGATCATTCCAGCGCCTTCCCGGGGGCAGTAACGTCCACTTTGAGAATCACTACTCTAAAGGAATGGTTGCGACATGTCTAGTAACGGGTGTTTTTTTTAGAGTATAGAACTTTAAATTGCAATAAAACAACGATGGATTATTCGATTGACATGAATTATTTTTTATTCGAAAGATAATCTTGTGGCATTACATTAAATCATACCAACAAGACGGCGCAACATGTCACACAGCTTGTGCCACAATCGATTTATTGAAAGACACGTTTGGTGACCGCCTAATTTCACGTTTTGGACCTGTGAATTGGCCTCCAAGATCTTGTGATTTAACACCGCTGGACTACTTTCTGTGGGGCTATGTAAAGTCATTGGTCTATGCGGATAAGCCACAAACGCTTGACCATTTGGAAGACAACATTCGCCGTGTTATTGCCGATATACGGCCACAAATGTTGGAAAAAGTCATCGAAAATTGGACGTCCAGATTGGACTACATCCGAGCCAGCCGTGGCGGTCATATGCCAGAAATCATATTTAAAATGTAATGTCACAAGATTATCTTTCGAATAAAAAAAAATTCATGTCAATCGAATAATCCATCGTTGTTTTATTGCAATTTAAAGTTCTATACCTCTAAAAAAAAACACCCATTACAACTGAAAAAACAAACGATGATTTTTTTGGAAGTGCTTCGTGATCGAACAACTTTTGTGGATTTCGGTTCAACTTGGAAGACCCAAACAGTGGATTATTGCTTAGTTTCCGGTTCATATAAATAAATCCAAATTTCGTCACTTGTAACGATGTTGTATACGGATTTTGCAGTGTTTAGGTTAATTTTTTTTTGCATTCCCTTACACCAATCAACTTGAACCTTTTTTTGAGCTTCGGTCAAATTATGCGGAATCCATCGGGAAGAGATCTTTTTCACAGCTAAATGTTCATACAAAATCGAACATATTGCAGTCTGCGATATGCCAAAGGATGCCTCTATCTCACAGTACGTCAAATGCCGAATTCTTCAATCATTTTGCGCACATTATCGAGGTTTTTTTGAATCACAACTGATTTTGGTCGACCTTTACGAGATTCGTCATTGACGGACGCACGACCACGACGAAATTCTGCAAACCAATTGTAAACAATCTTTTTTGATAGTGATTCATTACCAAAAGCGATTCGATGCATTGTTGTTGAGTTAGGGCTTTACTAAAATCTTAAAAAACAAAAACCTTGCCGAGTAATATCCAGTTTTTCACAAACTTGTTTTTTTTAACGCTCACTGTCAACAAACTACTCGATCAATTTATAAGTGGCCACTGATTTCACAATAATGAATGTCAAATTTTACGAATATAGTAATGTTAAATGTTTTGTTAAATCAGGCTAACAGCACTAATGACGGCGATTGGGAGGGTGTGAAAAAAAAAAAAGACCAAAAATGAGAAGGAATGAATGGAACGACAGAGTGAAAGGTTTTGTGGTGTTTAGAAATGTGTATTAAATGTTGTTAATTAAGACGGCCTTCGGGAACAATAAGCCCACACATAATTTTTTCAATATTGCCATCTACTGGTTGTTTGTAGAAATATAAAATGTAACCCTCGAAGTAGCTGACTTAACGGAAAAATTCAAAGTCATAAACAAAGGAATAACGAATTTTTGTTAAAAACATTTAAAAACATTACCTGATACGGTAATAAGGCAACTAAATTGGAAAATTTAATTACTTAATCGTAAAGATTTTAGGGCGAATCTAATTGGGATTTAATGCTGAATGGGAATAACATAAGGGTGCCGTAGTGAATTATGTCATCGCCCTTAATTGAACACGGGGAATTACATGTGTAACAATTTGATTTTAGGTTTCCAGTGATATGAATGAAATTTAATACATTGAAAGCAATACATATGCACGTGCAAATTAATGTGAATCAATGAATATATTAACCATCAATTTGATTTAATCTAATATAGGAAGGCCTCTGGATGGTTAAAATATGCAATTACTGAATTTTGGGAAATATAATAAATAGATATTATAGTTGAAGGTAATGGGATTCGGACCAGTCAGAAAATAAAAACAAATTTATTAACTTCGCTAACGTTTCGATTTAATTTAAACCTTCATCAGAGCTACAAACATATATAGAAATATAAAATTATTAAATTGGTAAGTTTACATGTATAAAATTACGATAGTGTTCAAATTTAACAAGTCAAGTAGTTAAAATAAGCATTACAAAATTGTCGGAATGTAAAATATAACATAAAATAATTATAAAATAATAAAAACATATCAAATATGAGTTAAAGAATAAAAAACAATGTTAAATTTACATTACCTTAGTTAATAGTCACGATATAAAATAACAATTTTAAAATTAATAGAGAATACATCATATTGTCCGGTTATTGAACTCAGAGATAAGCATATGAATAAGCCACGTATGAATTTGAAAAAGAGTTTGAGATGGTTGAAACAAGTAAGTAACGCTATCTATTAATAAATTAGAATTTGATTATTAGGTGAAATATGTTAAATTTAGAATTTTTTTAATATATTACAATAGATGGCGCTTATATTATCACAGTCGGTTTTAAAGTTATCTAATTTAGGGTTCTGAATTATATGTATGCTCTCAGTAATCAACCTTTTACTGAGATTGTCTACTTTATCTAAGATTTTAGTTTCTTCAAAATTAAAATTGTGGTTAGTGGTGAAGAAATGGGTATTGAGTGCCGTGTTTTCTTTTTTATTTTTAAATTTATCCTGACAGCTATTTTTATGTTGGTATACTCGGTTTTTAAGATATTGTCTGTCCAACATAACCTAAATCACATCCTCCACAAGGAATGTGATAGACTACTGACGACATTTTATTAAATTCAGTAGGTTGTTTAATTTTTGAGTGGAGTTGATTAATAGTTTTAAGATTATAGAAAGCTAATTTTATATTATAGGGTTTAAAAAGTTTAGCAATTTTAAATGAAATATTTTTGATATGTGGAAATTTTAAATACGAACAATCAGTGTTGATATCTGGAAGTGAATTATTATTGGTGGGATTATTGGGATTGTTATAAAAAATTCTATTAATGATATTTCTAGGGTAGTTATGAATAATAGAATTTTTTATAACAATCCCAATAATCACATTCTTTGTGGAGGATGTGATTTAGGCTATGTTGGACAGACTAAACAATATCTTAAAAACCGAGTATACCAACATAAAAATAGCTGTCAGGATAAATTTAAAAATAAAAAAGAAAACACGGCACTCAGTACCCATTTCTTCACCACTAACCACAATTTTAATTTTGAAGAAACTAAAATCTTAGATAAAGTAGACAATCTCAGTAAAAGGTTGATTACTGAGAGCATACATATAATTCAGAACCCTAAATTAGTTAACTTTAAAACCGACTGTGATAATATAAGCGCCATCTATTGTAATATATTTAAAAAATTCTAAATCTAACATATTTCACCTAATAATCAAATTCTAATTTATTAATAGATAGCGTTACTTACTTGTTTCAACCATCTCAAACCCTTTTTCAAATTCATACGTGGCTTATTCATATGCTTATCTCTGAGTTCAATAACCGGACAATATGATGTATTCTCTATTAATAATTATTTTATGTTATATTTTAAATTCCGACAATTTTGTAATGCTTATTTTAACTACTTGACTTGTTAAATTTGAACACTATCATAATTTTATACATGTAAACTTACCAATTTAATAATTTTATATTTCTATATATCTTTGTAGCTCTGATGAAGATTTAAATTAAATCGAAACGTTAGCGAAGTTAATAAATTTGTTTTTATTTTCTGACTGATCCGAATCCCATTACCTTCAACTATAATTACTAACTTACGGACGTAACTCATCTAATGAATAGATATGCCAGACACAAAGTAAATTTTTTTCATATCCTACGCCTGGAGTGATTTTTTTTTTATTTAATTTTTTTTACCGTCGATCTCTTCACGTATTTCCTCCTCTATATTAATATTACAAATTCGGTGTATTGCCAATTATTTGTTTACAAATGTCAAAAAAGTTAGGTTATATTCAACCACTTATAAAAAGGGATTGAAAACCTATATTTCCAAGGGAGTAACGGGGCTAATGTGAATTATGATATAATGTACATATATAGTAGAAAGAAGGCAAATATTTTATTACAAGAATACAAATATATATATATATATATATATAAATACTAAATACAAATATATATATATATATATATATATTTGTATTTAGTTAGATTGTTGTTCTTGACGAAAAATGTAAGAGGAAATAAAAATTCTTGAATACTCGTCAAAAGTTTATTTATAAAATATCAAGAGACGTTTCGACTGGTAAATCCAGTCATCCTTAGTCTAGAGTACGTTGTCAATATTTTACAAAAGTATATTCTTATAAAAAAATATACGTAAATGAAAAAACCATCCCAAACACATTCAGAGTAGACATGGCAGTGTGGAACAGGACGGCTCGAGATTGTCTGATCGTTTCAAACGATCACTAATGGGTGAGTACTTCATGCATGACAAATAATATGTACAACAAATTTGCTGGTTAGCCTTATAAAAGGGCTAGTTGTAAATAAAATTATATTCAATAATTTATATATTTTAATTTCAAATGTTTGTTTTCTTCGGATAACGAATATTCGAAAATTCCTGTCAGAACTTATTACAATACATTAATTACTATACATAGCAAGGGTGGGCAAATCGCTGCCCGCGAGCCGGATCCGAACGATTTAGAGAATTCGTTCTGGTACTAAAAAATTCTCCTATTAAATGGGAAGAACCCTATTGTTTTTTATGAAGATTGGTTGACTAGAAATGGGAGTTTACTCGTATTTTTTTTATAACTTTTTTTAATGGGAGGGCAAGTCTAGCGGAGGTTTCCCTTCGCCACTGGTTTAAATACCTTAATATGCATGTTTTCTTCTTTATTCATTGAAACATTCATATTGTTTACCCGTATCAATAATTTAATAATTGTTACTACTTAAACATAAATGTATAAATATATATCTCCTCTACTTGTACCGCCATGTTTTGGTGGCACGTAGCTTCATTTGTTGAGAACAATACCATCTCCCCTCTACTTATACCGCCATGAATATAATAATATCTAATCAGATGAATAACAATAAGACTTTTTAGGCTGTAAATCTCGGCAGTTCTACATATTATAGATATTCTTAGAGCACCGAAGACCTCGTATGCCGCGCAGATTGTTTGTGACACTTCTTCATCAAACGAATTTTTGCAGGATAATATTATTATTGCTATTACATTGCTTAGAGCAGAAACCAGTCTGTGAAGAATTTTTCTGATGTTATCCAATATATCCGGATCACGTCACCACGCGTTTTTAATATACCACTCTGTAATATGCTATCTAGGTACTTGAAAGATGTTTCATTATTGTCGTCTTTGCCATGTTGAAGATGTGGAGACTGTTGCTATGTAACAGCACGTCATCCATGATTCAGAGGTATATAATATGACAGGTATATCGTTTTCATTAGTATCACTTTGGTTTTTTTGTGATTTGTTGGTCATTTTATATTATCATGTAGTTGCGTCATGTCTTTCCATTTCTATACGCCTTCTTATTTTTGGTATACACGATCCGGAACTGACAATGAGCGAATCTTGATAAATGAACTTGTTAACAACTTCACAGTTTCTGTTATGTTTAATTCCAGGTCGATTATTGTTAAGTTTATCAATTATCCTAACTTTGTTCTTGGTTTGATTAATATGTAGGTCGTATATCTGACTCTGGTTCTCAAGTTTCCCTATCCATTCAGATAATTCTATACGACAATATATAGCTGCCTTAGCTGTTACGGTTTATTTATTATTGTTTTTAAGTTATTTTGGTGTAGGTTGTGTGGACCCAAGAATGGTTATGTTCTCGACGTGAAGAGGCGATTTTCCGCATAGACTTGCTAAGTGTCTGGCTTCTACCGGGGACATTCATTAGGTAACGGGCAGTGTGATTGAGTGGCCACGTTTCTATAATCAGAGTTGGGCATTATTTAACTAAACTTTCAATCAACTAAAAATTTGAATGAAAATGTAATCAAACTAAATTAATCATCTTTTATTCAATCAATAATGGATATAATCATAAATCCTTAACTAAATGATAATCATTAGTGTCAAATCATTAGTTTTCAATCATATTGTGATATTTTGTCAGAAAAATTTGAATCGCTTGGATCAATTTATATATTACATATATAATATCCCTATATCCAAATTCTCAATAATTTTCGGTCTTCTTGCAGCTTTGGAAAGATCATTACATTTTGTCACTTTACCGACCAGTGGCGCACCCAGTGAGCCCCCCCCCCCCTTAGGAGGAAGGAAATGAAAATAAAAAGACACAAACACACTAGAAAATTTTAAAAATAGACATGAGGAGCTTTTTTTACGTTCGTCACTTGTATTTTAGAAGTGAGGAACCTTTTTTTAGGTCATCACTTTATATTTACATTATTTAAATAATTTTGTCTTCCGGGCACTCCCAACAAAAATTCCTGGGTGCGCTACTGCTAGCGGTAATGTCTTCTTCAAATTTTTGTTGTGACAATGTTCCGGCTCTAATAGTTCTTGATTTTTGAGAAACAACTGTTTGTCTACCTTTAGAATCAATGTTTTTTTAAATGCAATAAATGCATCGTTTCCGTGTCGTTTTTTAAGATGAGATATAAAATTCGATAAACAATTTTTTTCTACTTTGCGTTCATAAGACGCTCATTTGAGTGCTATAAGAAGGTCCATTTCAACACCCGAATTTTAGTTAATGGAGGTTGGTAACACTGAATGAAACGTCAAATTTTGATGCTGTCAAGTTAACCTAATATATTCGTGGACTTATGATTTTTTAAATTTTTTTGGAAAGTTTTTCTTGAAACGACTGAAAAGTTTCAGTTTTTTGCCTCTAGCGCCTTAGGGCTTCAGAATTTGAGGTTTTTAACGTGTTTTTTATCCCCCTTTATAAAGGCCCTCTTCAATTCAAGAGTCCGCATATTTTTTGGTGTGTAACCCCCCCTCCCTCTTAACTCATATTAATGATTCGTTTTTTTTAACTATCTCTCTTGCGGAAATTCCTTCTGAAATTGGGTTTTAGATCCTTCAACGCCAGAAAGCCGTCCCTTCTTTTCTTTTTTAGGTATATAAGGTAACTTCTCCTCCCCCCAATATTATAGTGGTGTTCAATGAACTTTCCCCAAATAATTTAAATCCTTCCCCAAAAAAGTTCTCTGTCGTATGCCTCTTTTGACTTCCGGTGAAGTAAATTTTGTAAGGTATTTACTGCAATATGGTGGGGTACTGACAGCTGACACATATTTCAAAACAACAAATCAGTGATACCAACATATAACAAATATTGCTTAAAATGATACTGTTTGCTATTAATACAAGTTTATCAAATTAAAGAATAAATGGCAAAGTAGAAAAAATAGTGAAAAAAACGTTTCATAAGGCCTTTTGCCGCACTTGTCTATTGGAAAACTCGTGAAAAAATCAAATCTCAATCCTGAATTTAGTTTCAATCATAACTAAAAATTTAATCGTAATAATGAGTAAATATTTAATTTAGTTACCAGTGTGAATAACTGCATTATGAGTGATGTACCTTACTCATTAATCAAGTCTTGAAATTCAATTTTTAATCTCAATCGTCAATCATTAGTTTGATTGCAATTTGCCCAACTCTGTCTATAATATGGATAAGTAATTGAGTGTGATTTTTAATTTAGTCTTTGTTCTCCAGTGGAGTCGTAAGTATTCTGAGTATTTTATTTATTGTTGATCACAGCAGTTGGCGGATTTTGTGTCGATATGATGGGCCGACTAGCTCCTTTACTCGGTAACGATTTAATAGGATAGTGGAACAGACTCAGGTATATGTGAGTTTGTTTGTGGGTCGATCTGGCTGGACATCCACTTCTTTGATTCATGGCGACGCTTTAGATTTTACTACGTACATATTGAATCAACCTAGGCAGGTCACGTATTTACCAGAAAACGAGAGCATTCTGCAATTTGTGATGGTAGGACGTGGTGGTCTAAACCACCTGGTGCCCTAAAACTAAATTTTATTCATCCATATGAACCGCACGATCTTCTCCACTGGATGCTAGACGCATACACTGGGGAAGTCATAATCTTGAGGTCGTAGTACAGAAAACGGAAGCTATAAGCTATGATTTTTTTTTTGCGAAGAATATGTAGAGATATATTTCCCGAGTGGTTTACGGCTGCAGTTTCTTGCTTCCTTTTTGCCAGGCGTTCCTGTTCAGCCAGTCGCCGTTTTGGAGACCTCAGGTCCCCTTGGACTTCTTCTGCGTGCAGGAATCCACTCCCAAATCTTGGGCCATCAATCATCTTGCATACGCTGGATGTGCACATACAATTATGCATCATTTTCATGTTAGTGTCAAAGGCGTGACAGGGGTGAGAAGCGTGGTGTTATATTTACAAGTTCGAATTTCATGGTGGGGTTGGAGGCGTGATAAGTGCGCGTTTTCGGTTTTGACAACATTTGTATCTAACCCAAATCTAACCTAAAAGTTTACACAAGTGTTTGGAGTAAACGGTTATTCAATTTCATTAAATATGTCGTCAAATCGAAGGAGACGTCTAGCTCTTTTTTATGCATATTTAGACTTATTGCGATATGAAGAAAAGCGATGGTGGGCACGTCTCATATATACATAGAAACAGAAGGCAACAGGGAGATTATTTTAACTTGTTGCAAAAAATGAGACACAAAAACCACAGACAGTTACTTCAATTACAAGAAAAGAATTTAATACACAATCTTTTTTACTTGACATCAGTTTAGAATGAAGATTCTGTTGGCCCCTGCTTGGGGGTGTATTACTTGACATGATTGCATGACATTTCTGCAGACCAGATATTGGAAACCGAATCCATAATAATAAACTTTATGACTGCTGACAACATTGTAAAAGTCGCTATTTCGCTACATCAATTTACGTTTTTTAAATTTTGTTTTAGGAAATTAATATAAGTGTCTCGCTAAAGATCTCACCATTCCGAAAATATATATATCTGTTTCTATGGTTTCGACGGTGCCGCCAGTGCTAGAGTTGAAATTTCTGAACTTGCGACACCGCGCCTACGACACCATAGTACGGGTTTTTTCAAAATAGAGCGATCCTATTGGTTGAATTTTTTGTTCCACGCTACCAACACCAGAATGAAAATGATACATTAGAGTCATTTGTTCTATATCGAATCTACAATGGTGTTTTCAACGTTCATAGTTGCCCTTATGGTATCATTTCAACATTGTTCAAGTTTAGAGATACCGCAACTCCTTCTCCAAAAGTCCATTTTCTCGGTGCTAAATCAGGATTAATTTCTTTTTGTCACCTTTCATGTTTCTGAACCTTAGGTACAGATGCTTTCGACAACAGTCTTTAAATAACCGTTTTTGCCTTTGTGGTTATATTGTCGTTCCACAATACCGGGTTTAATTGCTTGATTACACCCTTTTCTTGCTATATTTTATTATTGATATCATCCTCACTCTTCCCTCTAAATTAAGAGGTGACGACTAATTATTTTAATGACTATTTTCTTATTATTCTCTTTTAGTCGTTGTAGTGTTGGGTTTAAACCCGTTTACAACGCGATACTCTATTCGCTACTCACCGACAACGAGATACACAGTCTTCTGTGGATTTATTTCAAAACCCTATTTTTTATATTCCTCTCTTAGCTTCCACACCATATAACTGAGATCATCTTCGTCTTCAGCTATCAGGACTTGGCCATCTGATAATAATAGAGTATAAAATTGATTGCCTCCAATATTTATACCCATATTACTGCATTCGCGCCTCTATGCCTTCAAAGCCTCTTGAAGTAACTTCAGGTGTACCTCAAGGCTCCCATTTAGGTACAATATTATTTAACATTTATATCAACTCAATATTTAGTTGTTTTAAAAAATGCAAATTTGCTCTTTTTGCCGACGACTTGAAGTTCTACACTACTGTAGATTCAATCGAAGATTGCATTTTAATGCAAGAAGATTTAAAAATGTTAAATAATTATTATTGTGAATCTAAATACTTGTCATTAAATTTAAGCAAATGTTTTATTGTAAGCTTCAGCCGAAAGAAAACTAAAATTATGTTCAAGTACTCAATTAACAATAAACAGTTATCAAGAAAAGATTCAATACGTGACTTGGGCATCATATATGACTCAAAACTACTTTTCAATCAACACATTGATACAATTGTAAAAAAAGCCTATAAGCTACTGGGCTTCGTTTTGAGAACTTCCAAACCATTTCAAAACATTAAATCAATTATTTTGCTTTTTAATTCAATTGTAAGACCTCAACTAGAGTATGCTACTTCTGTTTGGAATCCTCAATATTCAAAATATATTAAACGAATTGAAAGTATTCAAAAAAAAATGTTAAACTTCCTTTGCTACAAATTTAATATTCAGCTGAACCCTTACTCCGATAAATTAGAATTTTTGAATTTAAAATCATTAGAACAAAGAAGAACTAAATTCGATATCCTGCTATTATTCAAAATTTTCAATAATATGATTGACACACAGACCTTTGTACTTGAATTTACCTTTTTAATACCAAACAAGTCTACACGATCACAAAATTTATTTTATATTAATCAATTTAAAACTAACTGTTGCAAGAACTCACCAATTAATAGAATAATGATTTCATATAACAATAATTTCAAAAATTTCGATATATTTTCCTTAACTTTTAATAAACTAAAAAAATTATTGTAATGAGATTTATAATTTCCAAATACTTAATTAATATAAATTGTAATGAGATACTTAATAATTAATATACTTTGTTTACGTACACAATCTGTAATATAATTTATAAGATTTTGTTCACTATTTAATTGTATTTCGTGGAAGCTACTTGTGAGCAACCGTTAGCTTCCCCAATGTATAAATAAATAAATAAATAAATAAATAAATAAATAAATAAATAAATAAATAAATAAATAAATAAATAAATAAATAAATAAATAAATAAATAAATAAATATATAAATAAATAAATAAATAAATAAATAAATAAATAAATAAATAAATAAATAAATAAATAAATAATTAAATATATATCTTAAAGAGGGTGGGAGCTAGAGTGCAGCCTTGTCTGAGTCCTTGCGTTACAGGGAACTTGAGAGTTTCTTCCCTAGTTTGACACAGCTAGAATATATTTCATAGAAGTTGTGAACAGCATTAACATAAGTCTCACTAACACATAGGAATCTCGTTTAAATTAGTATATAGTCTAGCATCACATTACTTGCTGAAGATTTTAGAATGGTCTCCCGCAGTGGTGTCCTATCTACGGTCCGCGGACCGCATCCGAACCGACGATAAGTTTTAAACGGTTTGCATGAAATTTCTCTCTTCGTCCTTAAGTGATTTTTGGAATTACTACCCCACGTCCTCAAGTAATTTTCAGAATTTCACTCCCCTCTCCCACCACTAATTGCTTTCCATGATTTTTTCCCACAGATCTCAAGTGTTTTTCGGAATTTCCACCAGTTCTCAAGTTGGTTTTAAATATCTGCCCACCGTGGAACATATCTAGAATTAAATATGGCCCCACAATTGGAAATTGATGACATTACTAGTGTAGTATTCAGTAATTATTAGTGTAAAATTAATTTAGTCAAAGACTATAAGAATAAGAATGATTTTGAAATCAACTAAATTGTGTGTCAGTTGGCATGTTTTTATTTGTAGGAACTGCGCGACACTTTAAATTATCGCTTCTAGGTCGTACGTTTCTCCTAGAATGCTCCTCCTAGTGCTCTCCTAGAAGATCCGTATCCTTATCCGCAGATCATGGCGCAAATAATCCGTAGATATCTTTATCCACGGATCTACTTTTATGTGATCCGGCACATCACTAGTTATAAATATACGTAGAAAATGCAACAGAGTTGGAGCTTGTAGAGACCTTAAGCTCTACTGTTACTCCTAAACTGTTTAAATCGTTATATAATCAGATTTATTGACATAATCGTATAATAATAATAGTTAACTAACTTTGATTAAGATATTTCATACAAAACGATTTCCCGGAACAAATTTCGTTGTAATTTATTTCCTGTTGATCTAACCAAAGTCTATATTTGTATTAACTTCGCCTGATAACCATCAGTTACAAACCTAACCTGTCTCAACATAGCACAACCCTATATGAACGCACTCAATATTTAATCGATTATTTATATCCAATAAACTAATAAACAAGAAACGTCAATGTCGTCCCACTAATTTGTTTGTATAAGGTACCATAATGAATTCGGAGTGACGTTTATGTCAACGCTCTCAGGGGCTTGGATTTTATTTGTGAAACAAAATTAACTGGTCACGTGATATTTGTCTTTATGCTATAAATCTTTGTTATTAATTGTATGCGAGATATTTATGTAATAATATAATTTATAAATATTTGGATATTATGTTGATAAAAAAATATATAAAAATTATTAACACAGGACTGTATTTTTAACCCTTTTATAACTAAAGGCTATTCCAAACGTTTAGGTGGAACTATACTCTATGTCAAATAAGAAAAGAGTAAATATTATCTGTCTCATTTTATAATACGTAACTAACAGGCAGGGCCGATCATCTACTTCTGGGGGTCCGTTCTTAGTTTTTGTAAAAACATAAAAGGTAGCCCTCGTATTTACAAAAATCAGGCAACACGAAACAAAATTGAATATCTATTTGTTGAATACCGCGTCTTCGCAGACCAGCGAGATCTTCTATCAAAAAGAACTAATCCATTTGCCCTGTACAGCAATATAATGTTTGAACGGCTACTATAGTATAATGCAAATTAATTTATTAAATAAATTAATAATACCTCCCCCCAGCTGGACTTCTTGCACTTTACTTTAGAATAACTCGTTTTTATTATTAAACAAGCCTTTTATTCTGCAACTCAATCTCAATTCATAAATTCTTAAATCTTTTGTGATTCTAAAAGAATTGTTATTATTTTAGGTTTTTATTAACATTTTTCTCAATTTATTTTTCATGATTCAAATTTCTTCAAGAATTTCAAGAATAAAATTTTAATGAATTCATCCTAAAACTGACATGCCATTATTTTTATATAAGCTGTTCACTTTTGTAAGAACAAACAAAAAGGGAATTTTGTTATCAATAGTTCGCAGCTTTGAAGTTGTATGTTATGTTGGTATTAAAAAATGTCACTTTTTTAAAATGTCGATCCATTTGACATATGTCATAATGAAAAATGATATCTTAATTATAATGATCATAACCTTATCAACCTAAAATCGGTTTTACAGCGTAAGGAATATTTTTAATTGACATTTAAAGTCAATAACACACTATAAAAGTAAACAAAATAACCAAATGTAGTTTGTTCTTACAAAAGTGAACAGCTTATACCTGCCTTTTTACTTTGAAAAGAATTGAACCAAAAATAATTTCTTAAACAGTATACAATAGATTTACAAATATTTGTTTGTTTGTTTTTTTTTTTTTTTATTACTATTAAAAATTAATTAAGAAGAATAATTATGAATTAATGAAAGTAACATTTAAAATGCAATATTTAAAATTACGTTGTATGCCTTTCAACATTTATTATTAAAATTTAAAAAGCTCAATAGAAAATTAATTAAAATTTTGTTATGTTAAAATTTAAACTATTTCTTTTATGTCTATTTTAATTCGAGCCAATTTTAATTTTGCATTTTAAAAATGAAACATTTCTATTATATTTTCATTCATAAAATATTAAATGTTCAGGGCCATTAACGGCGGGGATGCAAAATGTGCCCCCGCACCTGACGGCCGAGCTCAGGGACGAGCTGCTGTAGACCGTTTTTGCTGTGGCAATCCAGGATGAACTTAAATTATTTAACGAAATATTAAGTTTTAGGAAAATATTCCCCACTTCTACAGAAGTCTTATAGTAGACAATGAATTCATAACTTAATTTCCTAATTTTTCTAGGTATAACTGTTTTTTTTTTTTTGGTTTTGTAGGTATGACCACCAAAAAAACCCTTACAATGTTAGTCCTGTGTCTGTCTGTACTTCTATTGTAGCCAAACGGAAGCACATAGAAAGTTGAAATTTGGCATACTTGTACTACTTTTTGACCCACATATAGGAAAACTATAGAGAGCGGGATAAATATAAACAAATATGAAATTTTATAAAACCAGTGGCGAAGGGAAACCTCCGCTAGACTTGCCCTCCCATAAAAAAATTAAAAAAAAAAAAAATGTAAATTAAAAAAAAAAAATAATATTTAGATAAATCTTCAAATATACATCAAACTAGGGGCCTCAGCCCGGCTACGCCGGTCTTCTCCCCTACATTGTTAAAACTCGTCGCTTCGCGACTCGTTTTAATATAATTTTGTCGCACTTGTCGATTATAAAACTCGTCGCTCATCTTTTTTTAACACTATTTTATGGAAATTCCCCCTGCAAATGTCTTAAGTTTTATCGTTAATTCACCTTAAATACTTAATTAGTTTTCTTCTATCAAGAAATACGTTCAAAATGTGAAATCTCGTCCCAAAAAATGCTGTGATGTAATGCTGAAATGTTAAAATGCAAAAAATTTGACAGCTGTCACCTTCTGAAATCTTGTAAGCATATTTCCAATAATGGGCCAGATTCTTTGAAAAATGTTTTCTGATGCCTCAAAATATTATCTTGCACGTCAAATAAGCTATCTTGAACCATTATCACCACTTAACACTTTGATTAACCCTGAAATTTTTAATATCTATAAATCTTTTTTAACACTATTTTATGGAAATTCGCCTTGCAAATGTCTTAAACTTTATCGTTAATTCACCTTAAATCCTTAATTAGTACTCTTCTGTCAAGAAACACGTTCAAAATGTAAAATCTCCCATTTTAAAATGCAAAAAATTTGACAGCTGTCACCTTCTGAAATCTTGTAAGCATATTTCCAATAATGGCCCAGATTCTTTGAAACATGTTTTCTGATACCTCAAAATATTATCTCGCATGTCCAAAAAGCTATCCTGAATCATTATTACCATTTAACACTTTGATTCTCGCCGTAGATATTCTGGACCGGCCGTCTTGTATTAAGAATATTTTTGAATTATCGTCTGATAAAACCTGTCCGTGCCGATCAATGGTGACTTTGATTCGACACGGTTTCGAGGAAAAAATGCATTATTTTTATCAATAAAAATTAGTCAGTACCCCCTGTCGAAATAAAATTAAGTCTAAGCACTAAAAAAATATCACCCGGATAAGACGGCGGTTCATTTTCCTCTCTCCGCATTACCGGAAAAATGAAGATACACCAGAAGTTGAATAGAACATATATACCAACACTTGTACAATATAATAGTAGATTATATACTATACAAATTTTTGTCCAAGGCTTGCTTTACTAGTTACGAATTAATTATCATGACCATGGAAACGTTACATATAAGTATGAAAAAATTGAGACTTTTTTAAATAATTTTACAAAAAAATTCGAAATTTTTCGTTTTATCAAAAAACGTCTCAAATAAAAGTTATTAGTTATTGCATTTATAGTAACTTTTGTTTAATAAATTTTTTCGAAATATTTTTCTGTTGCTAAATATTCGCAAAAATCTTAAAATCGACACGAGTAAACTCCCATTTCTAGTCAACCGATTTTCATAAAAAACAATAGGGTTCTTCCCATTTAATAGGAGAATTTTTTAGTACCATAACGAACTCTTTAAGTTAAACCGTTTTTGAGTTATCGTGTATACACACAGACAGACAGACAGACAGACAGACACACACACACACACACATACGGACGGCACTTCGAAAATAGGTTTTTTGGATTCCCTGGACCATGAAACGTGGTCATCCGTCAAAATCTCGACATCGAAAATTTTCGCGATTACAATACTTGCCCCTTATATATTAAGGTCGGGCAAGTAAAAATAAATACTTTTTTAAAATTTTGAGTGTTATACCAAATGAAACCTCTTAATGCGTGGGTCAACAAACATGTTTTTATTTTTGAAAAGTCATTTTTACTTGTGTGTGTGTGTGTGTGTTCAAGTTCAAGTTCAAGTTCAAAATCGTTTATTTAATTTAGATAATCAATACATACATCATAACAATCAGACAATTTTACATTTTTGTTTAGGCATTTAGTCGCTGTGTACCGCACCAAGTGCTACAAAGCACGCGCGGAGCGTATACAACAGTTACAAACATGTTATTAACTAACAATTTTACGTACATAGACACAAGTGTTCACACATTACAATTGAAGCATTTTCAGCATACATAGAAATAATAAAATTGTAATTTACTTTACCTTTTGCAGTTTATAGAAGTGTTTTTTTTTTCTACAGATTTTCATAATAAATAAATAATTAAATAAATAAATAAATAAATAAACAGAATAAAATGAGAATAAAAAATGAAAACACTCAATAAAATGATAAATAATACAATAAATAAATAAGATAAATAAAAAATATATTTTATATAAGATAAATAAATGTGTGTGTGTGTACACGATAACTCAAGAACGGTTCAACTTAGAGAATTCGTTCTGGTACTAATACATTCTCCTATTATATGGGAAGAACGCTATTGTTTTTTATAAAGATCGGTTGACTAGAAATGGGAGTTTACTCGTGTCGATTTTAAGATTTTTGCGAATATTTAGCAACAGAAAGATATTTCGAAAAAATTTATTAACAAAAGTTACTATAAATGCAATACCCAATAACTTTTATTTGAGACGTTTTTTGATAAAACGAAAAAATTAAATTTTTTTTTGTAAAATTATTTAATATTCTCAATTTTTTCATACTTACATGTAACGTTTCCATGGTTATGATAGTTAATTCGTAACTAGTAAAGCAAGCCTTGGACAAAAATTTGTATACAACATAATTTGATGTATTTTTGAAGATTTATCTAAATATTAAAAAAAAAAAAAAAATTAGTTAATTTTTTTTTTTTATGGGAGGCCAAGTCTAGCGGAGGTTTCCCTTCGCCACTGGTTTTTAGTGGATTTTTGCCAATATTGTGTAAAAAAAAACTTATACCTGATACATCTCTGGCTAGTTTATGGGTACAAACAAGGGATTAGAGTTATTTGTAATTACCACCTACTGTGTTTAGGACCATAAGTAGATAGTCACTTCCCTTATCGTGAAATAGACTATACTATTGTTTTGATATTTGAAATTATCTGGTTCATTTACCAAAGCTTTTTTTAGATGTAACCAAAGATTTGCAAATTTGTTCGGAAAAAGAGTGAGAAATTATCGATCTCGCTGATATAACTGATATTTATATACGCGTTACATTTTTGTGATAGGTAAATACCTATCACAAACAAAAGGTTTATTCGTGTTTTTTAACAAATGTTACTATGATTTCAAAATTTTTGAAACAAATATTTGTGAAATAAACCCAAGTGATATTTTTCGACATACCTATTCCACTGACCTTTTTTCATAAAACTTGCATAAAAACACTTCGTACAATCAAATATCGAGTTACACCAGATTTTATTTTAATCATGACGATCGAAACCAATCAAATGGCTTACGTGCATGTATCATCCCATTATTCGCAGTAACATCCGATCTTCAACTGCGGGAGATCATTTCATGAATTTTATTTTTTCACTCGTGTTTTTTTCCGCCTTTTTCACATTCTTTTATTTTTAGTGCGATCATAAAATATACTACATCTTCCAATGAGTTTTCTAATCTTTCATAGCAAAGTTTATTGAATCGTTAAAAATATAGGTTAGGTCAAGTGATGAATTCATTTAGTTATTTGTTGGGCAGATAGATTGTTTACAGGGTTTTATACTGCGCAGTTCCAGGCCAATAAAATATATCGTAAAAACACTTATACCCTTTTCACACTAGAGCTTTAAGACGAGTGAACTTAAAGTTCACTGATGTTTAAGATCGGTATTCTTTCACACTTGATGTTTAAATCTCTGGTGCTGTCATCAGCTACAGTAATTTTGTCCTTAAGTTACCGTCATGAAATTACCAGTTTTGAACTGTCTGCGCAGACGCACATTTTGAATTATTATAAACAAATATAGATATTTCATTTCATTCTACAATAAAGACACTACAATAAAGAATACATTACACCAGTATTAACATGTAAGTCGATACATTTTATCTCAATTATTGTAGCTCTGTATTTTATTAAACACATTATTAAAATAAATATTTGTAGTATAACAATAAGTATAAACTTCTTATAACGTCGATATAATACAGTATTCTTGTTTATGATAATATAAAATGTTGACAGCACAAATTCAAGGAGTATTTTTTTATAATAGAAATTTAGTTGGCAATGCGGACGAAGTTTAAGACGCAGATCTCTGGTTTAAACATCGCTTGTATTTAACCGAGGCCATACGGTTTCACATTAGCGTTTAAAGATACATTCACTTTAACATCCGATCTTAAAGATCTAGTGTGAAAAGGTTATTAGATGAAAAATATTGTTTGACATTATTTTTGAAATGACTGTTAAGTATGTTATTGTAACGTGTTCGGGTTCTTCAAACAAAAACGCGGAATTTTTCGACAGATAAAATTTATTTACACTTAAATATTACACTTATATTTTTGTAGTATACGGAATACTAACAACACTTTTCACCCGGAGGCACAAACTGTCAGTATATTTGCCAGAGCAAGAAATCCAACTGACTACATAACACAAATTATAAAACAAGGAAGATAGCGGACTCCCACGTTACGGCTTTGGACAGCGATAGTTGCGACTCGTGGTTGCAACCCGCAGTGCACACAAATATATTTTTATATTTTAAATTGGTATGAATTATTAGTAGTATCATTAATTTTCTACCAAAATTGAAAAATAAAATATAATTTTGGTAGAAAATTAAAGATTGCCTTGAACCCAAAATTATGATTAATTTATTTACAACTCTCCTAATTAATTTCCTAAAATTAAAAATAATTACAATTGTTAAAAGTTAATACTTCAGTAAGCATTAAGTTTTCACACACACACACACACACACACACACACACACACACACACACACACACACACACACACACACACACACACACACGCACACGCACACGCACACGCACACGCACACGCACACGCACACGCACACGCACACGCACACGCACACGCACACGCACACGCACACGCACACGCACACGCACACGCACACGCACACGCACACGCACACGCACACGCACACGCACACGCACACGCACACGCACACGCACACGCACACAGCTCGATAATTTATTGCGACGCAGTAAATTAGGGTTCGCTTCCGGGCAGAGGAGACAATTTTATTTTTTGTTTTTTGTTTAATTTTTATTTTTTTAAATTATTTTGTCAAAATTCTAGTTATATTTTGGCAAATGTTACATTTAATTTTTAAGAGCGTAAATTTAAAATCAGAATGTTGGAATTATATTTTCAAACTATGTGTCATGTAAACGAAACCAGAGTCACGAAACCAAGTCATGTTAACTCATATGACTTAAAACAACCAGTGGATGCCATAGGCGCAATTTTTAAAATCTTAATGAATCTTGCTGTATAAAAAAAAATACAGCACATATTTAGAAACCTAAATAACGGTATTAGGTATTCGAATTAAAATTAACAAAAAATATTTTAACATTGTATTGGAAACTCTTAGATTAACAGACGATAAATTATTTTAAAAGTATCGTTCATTTTGCCGGGATTACTACAAAAGCAAAATTTGTCCTACACATTCCGCCTTCACTTATTATATACCTGCGAAATCCTGAAATGTGTGAAAATTCACACTTCACATCAATTTTTTGTTTGAAGCCTTTGACGGGCCCCTAAGAACCATGGGCCCGGAGAATTCTACTCCACCTTCCTCACCTTTTCGTAGGGTCTGATTATAATTCTTTAAATACCAATAATAGAAAAAATGAAATATACATGGGATGTTCACCCTGAATACGTAGATATTAAGATTTAATGAATAATAATTTTAAACATGTGTTAAGTGTATTTTTCGGTCACAGATTTTAAGGAGAATATTATGTAAAGAAATAGAATAGATATTACCATATTCCATTTCTACAAACAGGTATATTTTAACATTTATGAGGCATCAGATGAAAGCGAAACTGATAAAAGCTATTCATAAAAAATGTGATAGCAATATGTCGTTTTTAACCTCTTTTCGGATCATAAATACCATTTTAGAGAGGACTGCATTTACATATGTAGATAAGGAAGGAACAGTTTAGGGCTTCGTTTTATCAATTTTTTATAAGCCCTGTAAATTGCATCTCTTTTTATGATACTCAAACTGTATAGAATAAGAATTCGAGAAAAATGTTACGTACAAATTTATAGCAAAAATGGAAACTTAATAATAAATTTAAGTCACAGATTATACTTTATTCAGGATGAAGAGATAATAATCACACATTGTTCACGTGATAATTTCGTCAATCTCTCGTCGTTCGTTGGATGTTGAGTCGTTAAATTCATGTAACAGCCAATGGGGTAGCGACTTCAATCTTTCAGTGATTTTATTACTATTTCTGAATTTCGAACAGGGAAACCTCTCTTGCAGTTTAAGAGAGGTAATTTTGGTATTGTTTCAAAAATAAAATGTCATAATTAACTTCAATATAATCATCAATTTAGAGTAAAGTATTAAAAATGTTAAATGATAAAAAATAATATGTTTCTTAGAAAGGGCATTTCAGATAAGGGTAGATATGTTTGTTATTGTAACTTGAGACCTTTGTGAAGTTAACATGAAAAGGAAATCGTAAATTCTTATTCTGATGACAACTTTGTCAATTAATAGATTAGAAACTATTAATCTCTGTCTAGAAATATAAAGATTAGTTTTGTTACTTATCTAGAGAGATTATAGTATTAAATTTATGAATAAGAACTGTCATCTGGATGACCGGGGTGTGAAATGATATTTTACAGTTGGCTGATGTAAGCTAAGGTTGTAAATCGAAGGCAAAACATCGATGTTTAACATCGATGTTAACATCGGCGCTTACTATCGATGTTGAAAAATCATCGAAGGAAAAACATCGATGTATCGGAAACATCGATGTTTTATTAATATTAAAAAAAGCTATTTATTTATATTATATAGGTTTTATTTAATAATGTAAAGAACAAATACGAAAAAAGTAACATATAATACACAAAAAGCATTTATTAGATTTTGAAATAGAAATATTGCTTTTTAATAGTAATTAATTTCACATTAACATTATTATACCCAATATAATAATCCTAATTTGTACCTACAGTCTATTCCAAACGATTAGGCTGAACTAACCGCAATTTTCATTTTTGTAATTTGTCATTAGATATTTTTTTATACATTGAAGTTGACTTTTCCTGAACAAAATGATCAAAAGCTTCAATCAATCGGTAAGAGTAACTAGAATTGAAAATCTTGTTCCGCCTAAACCAAAGGAACAGACCTTACTATTTTTACATTTCTAAAATGAAATATTGGATTTTATTACAATACTTATATAGTAATCTTAATGTTAATTTTTTATTATTTAACATAAAAATAACACTGTCATATACAATTATTTTTATACTTTTTTAAGTTGAAATAAAGTCTGTTCCTTTGGTTTAGGCGGAACTAGATTTTCAATTCTAGTTACTTTTACCGATTAATTGAAGCTTTTGATCATTTTGTTCAGGAAAAGTCAACTTCAATATATAAAAAAATAACTAATGACAACTTACAAAAATCCAGGGATTTGAGGAATAACAACTGGGAAAGTTTCAACAAGACTCAAAAAGAAAAAGTGTGTTGGCGTCGTTGGTCGCTCGCATTGTTTGCAAAAATTAGAAGTTTTTTCTTATTTTTTTGTATTCTGCTAACTGCTAAGAAGAATAAGAACTAACACTATTAGTATTGTTATATCACAATAGATGGCGCTTATATTTTGTCTACTAATTTTAATAAAAATTAAATTTTTAAGATTCCAGCGCCTATAGTGGTAGTTTCTGAATTTAAAAGTTTAAACATCGACATCGGTAGTAGACATCGATGTTTTATCGATACTATCGCCAGCTGACCATCGATGGTAAAAACATCGATGTTTTTAAAACAAACACCGATGTTTTCGATACATCGATGTTTTTTTCCCATCCCTAATGTAAGCCTCTCGGAGTAGTTGAGTATAAACCGTCATAAGGTTAGGAGATGTTTAAGGAAGTGGAGTTTAAATCGTCATAAGGTTAGGTGATGTTTAGGAGAGTTGAGTTAAGGTAGTCATCATGTGAAGTTCAGTTTTAAGAGTGAAGAGGTTAAGACGTGTTTCAGGGAGTTAAGTAAAGGGAGTGAGATTTTGTTCATCATGGGTTTAGAGATATTTAAAGTGTTCCAAGTAAAGTAATTCCATATTTAAGTTGTTGTGTCCGTGTATTATTTAGTGTAGTATCCAGCTAAAGATATGGACACTATTCAAATGAATGTAAGAGACAAATGGTTGCAGACAATGTTGACAAATTTGTGTTAATTTTCTGACCAATAGTCTCAGCGACTATTGGTCAGAAAATGTTTTTTTTTTTTAACATATAAAATAAAATATACATAACAAACAAATATATATAAATATACAATACATAAAATATAAATTACATTCAAATTTTTATATTAGAATTTTTTATAAAATACCAAAGAGATTCCAGAATTTTTTGATTGTGAGTAGCCAGTAAGGTCGAAACGTTATGGGGAAATTGAATGCTCAAGTTGAAAGGATTTTGTAGAAAAATGTTTTTATATCGGTCGTAAAGTGGACAAGAAAAAATTAAATGATTGGGATCGCCAATTACATTGTTCTCACAGGTGCAAAAGGGACTACTTCGCATATTAATTTTATGTAGATGATATGGGGAGAAGTTGTGATTGAATTTAAGGCGGCAAATAGTAGAAATAAAATATCTGCTTTGGCTAGGATTGAACCATTGATTTAGAGGTAGAGAAGGATGAATTTGTCCGTAATGTGAGCCCTTCTGAAGAATAGAGTCTAAATATTCTTCTTTCCAGCTATGGATAATTCTGCTTTTTACAATATAATTAATTTCAATATTTTTTCTAGTTGCAATGTGTCAAACAAAACGTTAAACACGTTATGCGTCAGTTAAAATTCTCCTACGTAAAAACGCACTGTTTCCATTTGTTAGTTACAGGACTGAGAACTGCGATCTATATCCTGCACACTGCAAGCAGATAGACAGTAGGCAACGGGTACTATTCAAGATTTGAGACGCACTTTTGTCTAGAGCGTTTTTCATTACTGTATTTCAATAATAATGCGCGTTCGTGCGTACTTGCATTTTTTCGCGACAAAAACATTTTTGGACAAAAATGGGTAAAAATATCACACATATTTGGTTTTAAAGTAGTATGTAATTCATTTTTTTTTTTAATATAAACGTTTACAAAATAAGGGAAGCACTGCTTCCTGTGCTTCCATGGACGCTTCGCCACTGGCACAATGTATTGGGACTAAAATACTGGACATTTTTTATAAATAAAGTGTTTGTCTAAAACTCATAACAGACATAGAATATTCAATGGAAAATTCATCATGGGAACGCTCTATGTTGCAAGTCGAAAAAGGACATACCCCAGCAAACATTTTTATACGGGCCAGTACTGGTAAAGCACATACTCCCCGGCATTGAAAGTAATGGGTACCCCGGTGTCCCCGTGGCCGTTACTGGCCCATTGATGTATCAGTTGCCGGCCCAGCAACGGTAAAGTGCAAAATAATTGCATTAGTTGCAAGATTTATTTCTTATGGTTTTAAGTAAAAAGTATGAGTGAAGAAGAGTGCTTATAAAATGCTGGTAAAGTACTTCGTATAGGCGGAATGCGAAATACAAATGTGAAGTACATTATTTATACTGGCGTTGCACTTACTTTTGGTGCCACTAATTTACCAGCATAAAAGCAGTTTGCCGGCATTCGGCCGTTAGTTGAATATTTGCTGGGACGGTATATGTTGTACAGTCTGTTCCAGACGGTTAAGCGGAACTAGATTTTGCAATCTAGTTACTTTCATCGTTTAAATCGTGCCTTTCGGCCGTTTTGTTTAAGCTTTGTAAATCATACTTACAATAAACATTTTTTGGTTAAGGTTAATATCATTTTAAAATGTCATTTTCTTTATATTTTGATTTTTTGTGTCATTCTTAATACAAATTTCCCATTTATTTATTTTTTTGTCATTAAAATATCTAAAAAAAATATTTAATTTTGACATATGTCATTCGTTTCCATGGTTTCATTGTTGGAATTTTAAATTTTGACATCCCAACGTGAAAAATTAAATAACCCAAGCAAGGTCCCTTCTCGTGACAACCTAAAAGAACTAAATCCCCATTTAGTTCCGCTTAACCGTTTGGAACAGACTGTATATGTTTATGGTTCATTTTGCTCCTGCTTGAAGCATAAGGCCTCAATAAACTTTAACATCGGCGCTTACTATCGATGCGATATTTTATTCTATTTTGAGACAGCTGTATTAGCTCTTTCGATGTGTTGGCGCTTATATTGGCTTCTCGTGCTGTTAGTGGGAGGGAAGTATCAATAGGTCTACCTCATATTTTGTTCCCTTGAGGATTCCAGTCAAAATCAATTTTATTAATCGATTAAGAGCTTTTTCGAAGAGTATGTCCGATCCATCTCCATTTTTAGGGTTTTGTAGGTATGACCAAAAAACCCTTATACCGTCATTTTGACGTCTGTCTTTCTGTCTGTCTGTTTGTCTGTCTGTCTGTCTGTCTGTCTGTCTGTCTGTCTGTCTGTTCGGTAAAAATTGTAGCCAAACGGCTAAACCTAGAGAGTTGAAATTTGGCATACTTATACAACTCTTTGACCCGCACATAGGAAAAATACTAAAACATCTAAAAAACATATCCCCCTAAAAATATAAACAAATATGTGCTCATCAAAAAAAATATATATTTTTTAAATTCTGAGTAGGGTATCAAATGAAAGCCCTTAGTACGTGGATTAACGATTAAAATTTTATTTTTGCAAAATAAATTATTTTGAAGCGATTTTTGCCAAAATTGTGCATAAAAATTTTTGTCCCACACCCTGTAGCCCAGATGGTTTAAACTAAAAATCTGAAAAAATCCTAAGTAATGTACATTGGTGTGAACCGGAATAGTACAACAGGAATTTTGGATCAGATTATGTTTTCGGAAAATAACGCATTTTTTGTGTGTTTAACTAAAATATGTTAAATATTTAATTCGCTATGTAACCCTCCAGATCAGTAACTCTAGTAGCACAGTTGGTTTTGTGATGCACTTTGTAATTTGCAGTGCGAACGTTGCAGAGTTCGAATCCTGTTAATTTTATTTTTTTCTGTTTTTTTTTTTTGCTTTTTTATTTTGTTTAAATTATTTTGTCAAAATTCTAGTTATATTTTGGTAAATGTTGCATTTATTTTTTAAAAGCGTAAATTTAATAACCAGTGGGAAGTGTTGAAATTATAATTTAATTCTGTTTGACGAAATCAGAGGCGGGACTTATGATATAAGCAACCAATGGAAGCCATAGGCGCAATTTTAAAAATCTTACTGAACCTTGCTATATAAATAAAATACTGCACATATTTAGAAACTTGAATAATGGTATTAGGCATTCGAATTAAAATTCATAAAAAAATATTTTGACATAAAATTTGTTTTGGCATCCCAAATAATCATCATTCACTTACTAAATACCTGCAAAACCCAGAAATGTGTGAAGATTCACACTTCACATCAATTTTCTTAGCTTGTTGATGAAAGTTAATGACCTAGAAAGTTATCTTGAGAAAAGTTTTTTTGTAATAAACCTTAACCCACCAAAACATGTCATTAATACAAATACTTCTCGTAACTGTTGGTTAAAAACTGTTGACCTACTAGATTTTGTCAAATCAAACCTTATAAAACTTTATTAACTGGATCATTTCTCTAAAGAGTTCGCACATTTTTCCTTAACTATGCGCTCAAAGTTAAATAGATCGGAGCAACAATAAACTTCAAGAAACAATCTTGGTCAAGATAATAACTGTTTACTTAATCAAAACGCTCCCTTTTCTTTTTATGTTGAAAAAAACACGTTTGTTTGCTAACAAAATTTATGTAAACAAAAGTTTATCCTATATATGAGAAAAATCAACGATATCAAAAGAAAAGTCACGATCCATTAGGCCCCTACAAAACATTTCGCTATCAGCAAGACATCGATCAAAGCTGCCGAGCAAGAAAAAATACCAATATAACAAGTTTCTATTGTAAGTGTATTATAAATGATCTTGAAAACGGAATCATTTGAGTGTAAAGTATATTTACTTAACATTGACATGTTTAAAAAGATTTTTTTGTGTCAGTGCTTAAAAATCTTACACAAAATTAAATAAACTTTCATGAAAAGATTGAATTTTCCAGACTGTTTCCATGACCCACTTCTAATTTAATTAGAATTTTATATTTTGCGGTTTGTAATATCAATAAATATATAATGATGAAATAAAACTCGTACGACTTGTTTGGACAAAGTATTTATTTTAGATACACAACGATTCGCTAACATATATTTAGCTTTACCAGGTGCTATTCTAGTATAATATAATACAGTGAATTTATTCTTTTATGCAACATGTACTATGTCATTACCATGGATACAGTTTTTGACAGCAATATAAATCGTGTTCATTTTCATTTGCAACATAGAAAAAACCATATTTACTAGCAAAATCAAAATATTTTATTGAAAATACAAATTATAAAAATAATAATAATAATAAATAAATAACTAATAAAAACTTATAATAAATGTTCAAAAGTTTCTCCGTTTACTTGCATACAAAATGTTAAGCGATCATAAAAATGATTCAAAACATTCAGCAATTGCTCTTGAGGTATATTGTTGGATGCTTAAACAATTATGTCTTGCAGTTCAGCAACATCCCTAAGTTCTCCTATATATACTTTGGCCTTAAAATATCCCCAATAAAAAAAAAATCATTGGGTGCCAAATCCGGAGATCTCGCTGGCCAATTCATCGACCCTCCTCTTCCAATCCAGATTTTTGGGAAAGTTCTATGTAAATATTCTTTAACTATTCTAGAATAATGGACTTGTGCGCCATCATGTTGAAACCATACTTGTCCATTAATATTCAGGTTTCGCAACGCAGCTAATATTTGGTTTTGCAAAAGGGCTAGATGTTTTGCGGCATTAAGGTTACCGTCAGTAAAAAAGGCCCTATAATATTGGTTCCTATTATCCCTGCCCAAACATTTAATTTTTGCGGATTTTGAGTTCGGGAGGAATGAAACAAATGTAAATTTTCTCGACTCCAGTACCTAAAATTTTGTCTGTGCACTCCACCATTTAGAGTAAACGTTGCTTCGTCTGTAAATAAAATTCTGAAGCATTGTTGGGTCGGAATTAATTTTTTCAAACATTTCAAAACAAAAATCCATACGTACTGCTGCGTCCCTTTCTAACAATTCTTGATGATTTTGAAATTTGTATGATCGAAACTTTTCTTTTTTTTGAGAAGTTAAAAACAGATCCAATACTGACACCAACGGTTTGTGCAATTGATCTTAAAGTATTTTGATTGTTTTCTTCCAATTGTAATAATATTTCCAACTGCTTCTCTTCTGTAAGCACGTGGGATGTTGTTCTTTTTTTATTATGTTTTGACTTAAGACATCCTTCGCGATGACTAATTTATTAACTAGTCTTGAAATTGTAGAGGGATTTGGTATTGGCCGATCTGGATAAGTTGCACTAAATACTGCAAAAACTTCTCTTAAACTCATTTGGGAATTATACCAAGTTACCATCATTATTTTTTCTTCATCTGTATATACATGTTGATATTTTTAATTTTTAAATAATTTTTAATTAATTTTTAAATCAGTAATGAGCGAAAGTATACACACTAATTGTCTATGTTGCAAATGAAAATGAACACGATTTATATTGCTGTTAAAAACTGTATCCATGGTAATGACATAGTACATGTTGCATAAAAGAATAAATTCACTTTATAAGTACAGGCTATTCCAGAAGTTTAATAAATCTAGTAATTTTTATCTATTAAATCTTTTGGTCATTTTGTTTAAGCTTTGTAAATCATACTTACAGTCTGTATAATAAGACGTCCTTGTTGATTTTCGGAGAACTATAAGAGAGAAAAGGAAAAACTAAAAATAATTTAAAAATTTACTGTAAATATTATTACGCTGCTACCTAATAATTGGTCCAATCTCCATTATTATCAGTTATTGCTTGGCATCTTTTCGGTACACTTTCTACCAGCTTTTCGGCATACTTTGGCAGTGATCTCCATATCTGCCGTATTTGACGAGTTAGCTGATCCAAATTTTGAACGCTTATTGTTCGAAGCTTATATTTTATGTAGCATAATAAAGAGAAAACCACATCACTCCAATCGCGACCTAAATTTTCCTTGGCCCAAGCGTGTCCTTTTTCGACATGTTTCACCGATAACAATGGTTTTGTTTAGTGCTCCTGAATTTAATACAATTTTCAATTAAACGACTTCTCAGGGTTATTAGACTTAACTTAATGTTCTTTTTTTAACAAAATTGCCTGATGTTTACGTAAAGATAACATAGGATTATTTTGAAAAACGTTTTCAAACAAAAGGTTGGTTTGCAGCATTTCTCCATACTTCCCTGTTCTCAGTCAGTCTCCCTCTTGTGTCTACTATTGTCTGAAGTGGTTGTTTTCTATCCACCGGCTTTCATGGTATTTTTTTCTTTATGTGAATTATTTTTATAGGGACACTGGGGCACACTTGCCCCCAGTGTCCCCCCCCTGAATACTCCAGTGAACCCCATAGTCAAATACTACTCTATTCTAATAAATTAGCTTTAATATTTATTACACACTGCAAAAGCATTTCTAAAATACTGCTAGTTTTTTGTTTGATTATTCTCCCAGTTCAATTTATGTTTGTTCAGCATTTCATTTGTTCAATAAGTCAATAATACTGGGCCCTATTTTATTTCCTTCCGGAAATTTTATTTCTCTTGTTTTTCAGTGCATATTTTAGTAGCAAACAGTTTTAGTTTTTGTTTGTTTGGTCGTTGTTTTTCATTATATCTAATTAAGTAATTTTTTTTTGTCCAATAATCTGGTTATTTTTTTAATATTCACTTTATAAATGCAATTCTGATAATTTAATAACGTTATTTGTTAATGTGATTTTACTCATTAAAATTCTGTCAAATCAATGTTTTTATTATGATTGATATTTTCATCGAATTTTGAATTAAATAAAGACCTAATTCGTGATTTTGTTGATGGTCAAGCTAAAAAATTGATAGTTACTGGTGCGAACATGAATATTTCAAATATTTCCCTAGTATTTCAAATATTGCCTTATTATTTCAAACATTTTGGTAGTACATATTTCAAATAATTCCTAATATTCCAAATAATTCCCTTATTTCAAACATTTCCCTAGTAGATATTTAAAATATTTTGAATTATATATTGGTATGCGAATTAATTCGGTCCGTGTTTTTCTTCCCGAAAAGACTTTATTGTGAGAAAAACATGAAAAAATACACTACACAAAGTATTTGCCAATGCTATTATTTTTTCCCATCTGTCTCGCAGTTGTTGAAAAAGTGAAAATCTAATGGAGCAATGAATACGGCGGGTGAAGTAAAACATCCCAGCAAAGTGCATCCAAGGTGGCCTTCACAATCTTTCCAACATGTGGTCTAGCGTTATCATGCTGGAGAATCACTTCGTCGTGTCTCTTTGCATATTCCGGCGCCTTATTCTTTAATGCGTTGCTTCAACGGAGCAATTGTTGTTGGTAAAGTTCGGCAGTGATGGTTTGGCTCTGCTTTAATAGCTCATGATACACTACACCCTTCTGGTCCCACCATATACAGAGCATTACTTTCTTGCCGTGAATATTCCGCTTTGGTCTCGATGCAGATGGTTTTCCTGGGTCGCAATTGGATTTCCTTCGTTTGGGATTATCGAAATATATCCACTTTTCGTCTACAGTCCCAATACGACGTAAAAAACCTTTTACTTTTTGCCTGGTAAATAATATTTCAGACATGGTTTTGCGCCTCTCTTTGTTTCAGTTCGTACGGCACCCATCTTCCTTCTTTGTAAATCTTTCCCATGGCTGCCAAACGCATAGAAATTGTTGATCGATCAACATTCAACAATTGCGCGAGCTCATTTTGTGATTTACACAGATCTTTATCGATTAGCACCTCCAATTCCTCGTCCTCGAACTTCTTCAGCTGACCTGGACGAGGTTTGTCATCGACACTGAAATCATCACTTTTGAAACGTCGAAACCATTCTCTGCATGATTTATCGGTGGAAGCATTTTCACCATAAGCTTCTACGAGTATTGGGTGAGCTTCAGCGGCTGATTTCTACAAACGTTTACCAACTGAATATTATTGCCATCTGTCAACACTAAAACATAAAGCCACTTGCAGACATTAGAGGTTAGAAAATTACATAGTATAGCAATTGACCGCCAGATGGACCGAATTAATTCACACACCTAATAGTAGGGATATCATGAGCATATTCTCTGCTGAAGCTTATTGTCTTCTAAAGGCAACAGAAGAAATAAAAAACAATAATGAAATCAGGGGCACATATATCATACACTGTGACTCGCTCAGTGTAATTCAATCCGTTCAACAAGAACGTACCGACAATCCAGTGGTTACGAAAATCAAAGAGACGATACATGAAGCTATTCACGACGGCAAGAAACTCATCCTTATGTGGATACCTTCACATATAGGAATCGAAGGGAATGAACAAGCTGACCAACTAGCTAAAGAAGCCATAAGTGAAGAAATCATGGACATACCCATTCCAAGCTATGACCTAAAGAACTACATCCGAAAAAAACTCGAAGAAAAGTGGAAAGTAGCATGGCAAAATAACCAAAATAACCACTTACACCAAATAAAAGATAGTGTAGGTAAATGGTCCTCCCGAACTAACAGAAGAGAGCAAGTGATATTAACAAGACTGAGACTTGGGCACACCATGTACACCCACGTACATATATTCCAAAAAACCGACCCGCCACAATGCAGTACATGTAACACTCGCCTAACCGTAGCACACATCCTTCTAGATTGTCAAGAGTACCAACTACAGAGAGCAAATAATTCCCTACCAGCAACTTTAAAGGACCTGCTAGCCAATAACGCCGATATAGAAGACAGAGTCATTCAATACCTTAAGGATATCAACATGAAATCAAAAATTTAACTTAAAATAATTCATTTGTGCAAACATATGCATGTAAACCATTATGTAACCTGGTGGCCAATAGCCATAGTAGCTGAGGCAACCAATAATTATTTAAATAAAAAAAAAAAAAAAAAAGTAGGGACATAACACTTTCTTTTTAAATTTATTATTTGGTCTGAGTTTGCTGAGACTATTGGCCAGACAGTTAATTTTTTTTTTTTTCATATCGTACAATAAAATATACGTAACATTATAAATTACATTCATAATCTTATATTAGAATTTTTTATAAAAGACCAGAATTCCAGGATTCCAGAATTTCTTGATTGTGAGTAGCCAGTAAGGTCGAAACGTTAAGAGGGAATTGAATGCTCATGTTGACAATCTTTTGTAGAAAAATGTTTCTAGATCAGTTGTAAAGTGGACAGGAAAAAATTAAAAGATTGGGATCACCAATTACATTGTTCTCACAGATGCAAAATGGGTTACTTCGCATATTAATTTCATGAAAATGATATGGGGAGAAATTATGATTGAATTTAAAGCGGCAAATAGTAGAAATAAAATATCTGCTTTGGCTAGGGTTGAACCATTGATTTAGAGGTAGAGAAGGATGAATTTGTCCGTAATGTGAGCCCTTCTGAAGAATAGAGTCTAAATATTCTTCTTTCTAGCTATGAATAATTCTTCTTTTTACAATATAATTAATTTCAATGTTGGATAGAGAGAAGTCTATTGTTGAACCCTGAATTGCAGCCGCTTTAGCAAGTAGATCCACTCTATTATCTTTATATATAAAAATGAATATTTGTGGCTATGTCCGGAAATTCTAACCCACTTCCAGATATGCTACCGAGTTGAAATTTTGCATACAGGTAGGAAATGTCTTCACCATAGCTAGAAAAATCGAAAATCTCAAAAAAGTCCCACCAGAAACGAGAAATTAATAATTTAGTTTTTAATTATATTGGACCATTGGAATATCTATTAGATATGCAGTGAGGGAAAAGGAATTTTCGTTCAATAGTTGATTGGATGACTGTATTCAGATAGTGGCTTTTCGGGCGGCATCGGAAATGTTCGGCTCAAATATTGTCGGTAAACTGCACTGATCTTCAGTTATTTAGCAAAACTATGATAGATATGTAGAACGAGACACCATATATATAATATTTTTTTATTTTTGCCGATATTTATGAACTTTATTATTATGGTTTATTTATTTTTGTTTTTGACGAATTTTTTTTAAAAACAGTTTGACATATTTTAACCAAATGATAATAGAGTAAAACCAGGGTCGTACAGAGGCCATATATCATCTCAAAATTCTCATTCTAAGGGAGTGTTTCTGGATTAAAACTGTTAACTTAAGAACTTAAAACATCATTTTAACATTTTTTTTTAATTGCACCCCGAAAAAAGTAAATTGCTATTTTTTATTCTATAAAACGTTCCTTGGACATAGTCATGAAATTCGGAAAGCATATTCTCTCCATGATGTAAGCACCCCCAAACAAGAGATTTTTTGAAATTCGACCCCAAGGGGGTGAAAAGGGGTGAAATATGATTTCAAGGATTCCTCAATATATCTCGGTACCAATAAGATAACGACTTAGTTTTTGCTTATAAAGGTTACAAATATTTATGAACGAAATTCAGGATTTTGCCCTAAACAACCCTTAAATCTACATTCGGGCTCAATTGTAGAACGCTTCGCATTTCCTATGTTTATTGAGATAACAATCCGTTTTGGCATATAAGTGTCTTTTTAAAATCATCAGAAATTTATTGAGTTTTTTTTTTTTTTAATAATTTCACCCCTAAAGGGGCAAAATGCTGTTTCACTGATTCCTCAATATCTCTTAGGCCCAATGAGAGATATAGACTTAGTTTTTGCTGATACAGGTTACCCATACACATGTACAACAATGTAATTTAGAATTTTATATTAATCACATTAAAATACTATGGCGGTGAACAGCACCGTAGCAACGGGGTGGCGTCGGGGCATTTGCCAGGAGCGCGAGGTTTTATTAGATCGCGAGGTTTGATAAGGGCGCGGGGTCTCATGAGGGGTGCCATTGTGGGTGAAAACCTTTTTTTTCGCTCTTCCTTCACTTGAATTTGGGTAGTGAGGACCTTTTTTTTGCTCTTCACTTGAATGTGGGAGGTGAGGATTTTTGTCTTTGCCGAAAACATTGCTACGGCTCTGGCGGTGAAACTATAAAAGATTAAATATTCAATATATATACGAAGGACTTAGGGTTTAATATTGCTACAAAAATGTTCCCGAGGATATATGTCCCAGATTTTTTATTTTCACTTTTCGACGACAATTATAACATTAAATTTGCTGTTGAACATTTGCGTAGCCCCTAAAACTATACGAATAAATTTTCTTCGGTGGCAAGAGCATTTATTAACGGTAAAAAGTGCTCTGACCTTTATTGGTACGATTTATAGATCAGGAGTAATCACGGAATAATTATAATAAATATCATAACAAATAAGTTCATAAGGTACAAGATAAAATGCTTCACGTGACCAGCGCCGCCTTGGGCGATGAGTAATTCTCACATGGGCAACTGTTTGTGGCATTTTCCTAGGTTAGCACAACGGGACACTTATACGTGCTGTTACCAAATGACTGTACTATCAATGTTTACAAAGAAGCCCTTACTTACATTATTTGTGTAAGAAGAACATATCAATACAATAGTAGATTAAAACAAATAAATATATTTGAACCCTCCAAAACCTTCGCACCAAGCCAGTCTTAAACCGATTCTACCATGGGTCCAGCCTAAGCCGGCTACGACTACTTTTTCGGTAGCGAAGCAGCGGGTATACTGCTAGTTATATTCAAAGTTGGAGTGAGCCTTAATCAATAATACAGTTAAATTTGAAATACATTATTTCAAATACTTTGATCGGTATTTCGTATTTGAAATACTTTCACTGAGTATTTGGTACAACTCTGGCAAAGGTTAACAACCAGTCCCTACAAACATGCAAGAACTAAAAAAAAGTAGAGATATGTACATTTTTCTAATCATGGCGTGGGATATATAATTTCATGCGAAAATTATAACTTAATTATAGCGATAGGCGCTAAAAAACCTTGAAGAATCTCGATGTCAATAACATCGTTTATGAAAATAAACATATTTCAGAATATTAATTAGAAGGAAAAAAATTCTGATCAAATTTGTAAAAGATTTCCATAACATCTTTTGGAATGTAAAAAAATAACATGAAGTAAAGTTAATTAGTCGTTTTTCTTTGAGTGTTTCACAGTGCTAAAGCTTGTATCAGACTGAAGAGGGACAGGGGAGTACTAAGAATGATGCATAAATGAATATTTTATCTTTTCTCGCTGGATTTATAATTGAATCTGTCTTGTCATTAAAGCTGTCTTTAAACAAGAACTTAATATTGAGGTTCTTTGATGTCAAATATATATCAATAACATGGTTTTACAGTTTGGTTGGAATTATGTTTTAAAAAGTTTCATCATTAAAAATTTTAAGGGTTAATTGTCAATTTTAATTTTTTAGAAGGGTTTAGAATTAGGGTAAATGAAAATATACATTTTTGAATTAAAAGCGCGGCGTGGTTAATCAGAATATTGAATAACTAAAATATGGTAGTGGTTTCAAAAAAATGTCTGGAGTAACTGAAGAATTAGGATACTATTAAGATCTAGGGCTGTGTTTCCCAACCGCCGGTCCGTAGAACGGCACCGTTCCGCAAGATTTTCTTTTTATTCGGAGCCGAGATATCCACCTCGCAATAAATTTATCCACAAAAAAAAAATATTTTTTTTGCTATTCGCCTAATTAGTTATCACCCACTTAATTTTGTGATGAAAACCTCGGTCCCTAATCTGTTAATTGCTTAAGTAATAATTTGTTGCTTTTTTTCACTAATTATATGTGATTTTTTATTGGTTGTTTTTTGTGTGTTTGTGATCAGTGCAATAAAACATATAAAACTTTTGTGAAACACATTACTTTCTAAACTTGCCGGTCCGAGAATTTTTTCTAGGTCGCTTTCCGGTCCGCTATGAAAAAAGGCTGGGAAACGCTGTACTAGGACACTCCATTTGGTAGCTGAGTTTGGGTGACCAGATGTATTTTCACAAAACCAGGATATTTAGCATTATTAAAAGCAGGACATTTTTTATACGAGGGCTACCTTATTAATTTTTACAAAAACTAAAGAAAAAAAATTGTTTTATTGCTTTTCAAAATATTCGCCTTTATGATTTATGCACCTTTTCATGCGTTCAAACCAATTCTCGAAACATTTTTTCCACTCTGAAGTTGGTATCTCAAAAACATGGTTTTCGAAGGCTTCAACAGCTTCTTAAATTGCTACCCACGCATTTTTTTTTTGACATTGGGGAACAAAAAAAAGTTGTTCTGGGATGATTCAGGTGAATACGGGCAATGAGACATTGATTCGATGTTTTTCTCCTTCAAATAATCAATTGTTTGACGTGTTGTGTGGGAGCTTACATTGTCATGATGAAGAATAATGCGACGTTTTTGATTATTTTTCCTGATTTTGTCCATGACTTCTGGCAAAGAAATTGTTCAGAAATAATTCAGCATTAACTGTCCTCCGATTCTCTAAAGGAATGGTTGCGACATGTCCAGTACAACCGAAGAAATAAGCGATCATTTTTTTGAAGTGCTCCCTGAACGAACATTTTTGTGGGTTTCGGTTCATCTTGGAAGACTCAAACAGTGGATTGTTACTTAGTTTCCGGTTCATATGAATAAATCCAAGTTTCGTCACCTGTCACGATGTATACGGATTTTGCAGTGCCTAGGTTGAATTTTTTAGCATTCTCTTACACCAATCAACACGAGCCTTTTTTGAGCTCCGGTCAAATTATGCGGAATCTATCGGGAACAGATCTTTTTCGCAGCTAAATGTCCATGCAAAATCGAATGTATTGCAATTTGTGATATGTCAATAGTTGCCTCTATCTTACGGTAAGTCACATGCCGATCTTCTTCAATCATTTTGCGCACAGCATCGATGTTTTTTTGACACAACCAATTTTGGTCGACCTTCACGAGATTCAACTCTGACGGACGCATGACCACGACGAAATTCTGCAAACCAATTATAAACAGTCTTTTCTGATGGTGCTTCATTATCTAAAGTTGAACGAAGCGAATCTATGCATTGTTGTTGAGTTACGCCTTTATTAAAAACGAAAAAAATGATCCAATGAAAACCTTCACGAGTAATATCCAGTTTTTCACAAATTTGTTTTTTATCGTTCTTAAAATCGTTTTTTAAACGTTCACTATCAACAAAATACTCGGTCAATTTTTAGGGTGACACTGATTTCACAATAACAAATGTCAGATTTTACAAATATATTAATGACACATTTCAATATTGCCATCTAGTGGTCGTTTGCAAAAACATAAAAGGTACCCTCGTAGTACATGACGGACGTGCTTGCAGCCGTGGAAGAACTTGTATAAACCTCATTAGTTTGTATTGTTCTTATGACAAGAGTGAAGAAATGACACGTTATGGCACTTCAAGGTTTTTCCTTATTTTAACTCTCACCATAAAGAGACATTTTATGCACTAAAAGGAGTGAAATATAGTACAGTTTTTTTTAACAGAAGTAGAAAAATAATCATTTTAATTCCATTGAACTAGATCGGTATCTGTCTGTATCATATCATAAAAATATTGAACAAGCGTGTCACTAAATAATTCAAACGTAATATTATGTTATATATATAAATATGAGACAAAAAATAATCCGGGAGAAATTATTTTATCAATTTCCTTTACACGATATTTCCTACGTAAGCCAAATTCGATGTAGTTTAATTTCCAATTTAAAGACCCAGGAAGCATCGAATTTCGAACATATGAGTTAAGCTGATTCGAACGTAACGACGTCATGTACGGTCGCCTGATCAAATATCAATAAATGATAAAAAAAATCCAACATTTCCCAACACGCTACGGGTGAAATATTATTAAATTCCGAACTCGATACCTCATGGATTTAAATTTTTTCTCATTCCATAAATAATAACTAAAAAAGTTGTTTATGCATTTCAGTAATTAATATTAAAATGTAGCTAAGAATAAAAATTGTTATGAACTGTGAATATTTTCACATTTTACAGGATCATAAGACTGATGATACTTATACAATGTTCCGTAACTGCACACCTAACTACCGCGGTCGCGGTTACGGTAAAGTCGTGGTAAGTTATGGTTGCCCAGTGGTTACCTGAAAACGAGTTTTAGTTACGGAACGGTAGTCACACTTCACAGTTGATAAAACAGACAACTGAACTGTCATTTTATGGACGTTATAGGTTATAGATATTCTCTTACAAACTTATTAATAAAAATATTTGTTTTAGTAGTACTTGTTTACAATGGCACATTATATAAGAACATTAATGATTTTTCCCGATATTATTTTTCACGACATCGATCAATATTACTAAAAATCAGTTACTTACACTCATTCTTACTGTTTTAATTATAGACTATAGTAAAATAATATTATAATTTACTACTTGCACTACAAAGAAACGATTAATTCCCTCCACTTAACTCTCGCCTTATTGTAATTGTTCGTAAATTCCCGCCTTTTGTAGTTTACATTAGATCTGAAATTTGTAGTGGGAGGAAATAACCACAGTAACCGCGATAATTCCACAGTTAGTTTGGTTACAAAAAAGTAACCAAAATTTTCAGTAACCGCGTACCGAAACCTAACAATTTTCCTGAAAAGGTTAATGTCGTACACTTTCGGAACGGTAAACTTCAACCGCGGCTACTTTCGTCGAGTAATGGAACATTGTATTAGTATCTATAGTTAAAAAGTGAGAATACAGTACAGGGCAAACGTAGTAGTTCTTTTTCATATTTTCTAATGGTTTCTCTCAATGACTCTGTCCTTTTCTTCCTCGGCGAGGTTGCCAGCTGTAGACACTGATCGTTGAAAACGCTGTACAAATGGTTACTCATTTTCCTCTGATTTTATTTCAATTTAATTTGAATAAATTATCAATAAAATAATAAAATCGTGGTCGAACCGTTATTTTTTTCGTTTCGGTTTTTGTTCCGGTTCAATTAAAAAAATATATATCAGTTCGGTTCCCGTTTTCGTTCCGGCAAAAATAACGGTTTTTTTCGGTTTTCGGTTTTCGGTTCAGTTCCAAGTGATAAATTTTTTTAAAACCAAATTTTATGTTAAAATATTTTTTTGTTAATTTTAATTCGAATACCTAATACCATTATTTAAGTTTCTAAATATGTGCAGTATTTTTTTTTTTATATTGCAAAGTTCATTAAGATTTTGAAAATAGCGCCTATGGCTTCCATTGGTTGTTTTAAGTCATATGTTCCGACCCTCTTATTTCGTATATATAACACATAGAATGAAAATATAATTCCAACAATTCCAACTGGTTATTAAATTTACGCTTAAAAATTAAATGCCACATTTGCCAAAATTTAACTACAATTTTGACAAGATAATTTAAACAAAATAAAAATGAAAAAAAAAAAAACAAAAATAAAATTGTCTCCTTTGCCAGGGAGTGAACCCTAGTTTGATGCGTAGCAAGCGAGCAAGCTAACCATTAGACTAGGATACGACTTCTAGTATAGTTTGTTACATAATTATAACTTATGTACATCGTCAACAAAAAAAACACAAAAAATGCGTTATTTTCCGAAAACCGATTTTCCGATAATCTGATCGAAAATTCCTGTTGTACTATTCCGGTTCACACCAATGTACAGATTTTTTTCACATTTTTGGTTAAACCATCTGGACTACAAGGTGTGGGGACAAAAATTTTTTTTGCACAATTTTGGCAAAAATCGTATCAAATTAATTTATTTTACAAAAATAAATTTTTGATCGTTAATCCACGTACTAAGGGCTTTTATTTAATTCCTATTCAGAAAATAAAAAAAAAAAAAAATTTTTCGATGAGCACATATTTGTTTATATTTTCAGGGGGATATGTTTTTTAGATGTTTTAGTATTTTTTGTATGTGCGGGTCAAAGAGTTGTAAAGCATGCCAAATTTCAACACACTGTTTGGCTAGAATTTTTACCGTACAGACAGACAGACAGACAGACGACAAAATGACGGTATAAGGGTTTTTGGTCATACCTACAAAACCCTAGAAGTGGGCAGACATTTTTAACACCTGTTTATACGTAAGAAAAAGGGTATTGAACGTGATGGGAAGTTGTACGACCCCCTTGGGGGTCGTACAACTTTCACCAGGGGTCGCGGGATTTTCCACATTAGCTGTTATTAAAACAAAATATCGCGCACGGTGAATAGTAGAAGACGAAATAAGAGGGGCTTTTTCTTTATATAAACCGTGATTTAACGAATTATATTCGAAGAAACAAGCCCATACTTCACATTGTAACAGTTGCATAACCGGAATTATTTTGATAACAAAGATATTATTTATAACAATACGTAGAGTGTTTATGCAAAACATAATTTTGCTATGTTAACAGTTTTTTCATGAAGGTTAGATAGAATATAAATAATAACATTAGCAAATTATGTGTTGTATAAATAGGAATCAAAATTTATTGTAAATGACTCGGTTCCGGGCTGTGGTCTGGTTTATATTTAATGCATCAGATCCAGTCAAGAGCTGAGTCCGGTCGACCACGTAAGTTTAGTTTTGTAACTTTTATATTTTATATTTTTTAATACCATTCTGTTTTAAAAAATTTTGTTTTTCATTTATTTAATTTTTTTTTTTGTAACTAATTTTTCTTTTCATTTATTGATTTTTTTTTTCTTTTTACGTAATAAGTTTACTATTATAAATTTTCCCACTTGTTTGACTTTAAAATTCCTATCAACAGAGAACCAGGTAAATTCAGCCCTTTCTATTTTCCTAGTTTTATTTAAACTAGGTGGTGGCAGCCTTCCCCCCCGTTGTTACAGTTTACTAAATTAATCTCCTCCCCCCCCCTGGCTGTTACATATTTGTTGGCCAACGGGATATTTTTTTTAATAAGTTATTTTAGTAGCTTTTGATTGTTACAATTGGGATTTTCAAATAAGATCCTTAAATAGCTTTTACCTGTTACATATTTGGTAGCAGCGGTGGGATTTTCAAATAGGATTCTTCAGTAGTTTTTGCCTGGTACAACATTAAAATTGATTTTTATTACATTTTTAATTTGTATTACATATTTAATATTAATATAATTTATTTTTATATGACTTTCGTGATTTATGTTGTGAAAATAAATATTTAGGAATTAGAGAAACTATTTACATTACATATTTTTGCTACTTTTGTGATTATTATTTCAATATAGAAATTATTTTCAAATTGTTTATAAATTTCCTAAATAGGGGGGGGGGCGCCCGAGCTGGGATTTTTTCTAAGAGGTTTGTTACTGAACAAAGTTTGGAAACCGCTGCCCTGGTGTATTTTTTTTTATAAATCACCGTTTGCACCGTTCTTTAATTTTTAGGGAACATACATACATACGTATATACAGACAGAACGAATTAATTTACATTTTAGTATAGATTTGTAAAAAAAATCTTTTCATTAATTAAAAAATATAACCTATTATTTATAGTTGATAGATAATGGGATTCGGACCAGTCAGAAAATAAAAACAAATTTATTAACTTCGCTAAGGTTTCGATTTTAATTTAAATCTTCATCAGAACTTAGTTAATAGTCACGATGTAAAATAACAATTTTAAAATTAATAAAGAACACATCATGTTGTCCGGGTATTGAACTCAGAGATATGCTTATCTCTGTGCATGTCCATTATTCTTTTCTAACGAGATAATTTACTTATGATTTTAAAGCCTTTCTTGTCAAAAATAAATTTAGTAACAACCTAATTAATTTAGGAACCACTTATTGAGTAATTACCTAAAATTTATTTGAGAAAAGTTCCGAAATAAATCCCATGCGTAAGCGTTCGGTAAATTTTAAGACCGACCGGAAGGATGTTATAAATAAATAATCATTATACGATCAGTATTCTACCCTGTGAAAGGTTATAAAATCCCAGCTAATATAATGAAAAATAATACCTCTTCCATTTTATATCAAGCAAGCTTTTCATTTTCCCCCCGAGAATATTTTTTAATATCCTTAATTTTGAACTAATTATTCATGTCATTTAGTAGATAATTGACTAATAAACCAGACTTTGGAGGAACTTGGCTAAAGTAAAAGAACTTATTAAAATCTGAAGTTTATAATAAAGCAGCTTACAAAATAAGGAAGTTTTTCAATTACTTTTAATTTTAATTTATCGTTTATATTTTTTCCGTGTGAATTATTGTGGTTATATTTGTCTTTTAACTTAAAATATAACTAAAAATAATACAATAATTCGCATTTTTTACGGAGCGCAGACAGTGTTGGCCATAGTTTAGTATAAATCACTGTCATGTTGTTAACAATGGCAACATTGTAAAATATTTGTCATATTTGAAAACCAGATCCATGACAATAGTTGTGTTTTCTCTTTTAAGTAAGTGATATTTAAATAAATAATTAATAAATTATAATTATACAAAAGTGTATAAATAACGATAACAAAGGTTATTACATGGTGCCGAAACCAGTATAAAATGACGCAGACTACAAACGATGAAAGCATGATTGGGTTGAAACCGCCAAAACCATTGCCATTAAGCAATGAAACGGACATGGCGCAAGCATGGAAAATCTGCATTCAACAGTACCATTGGTAGGAAACAGCAACTTATTAGATAATTCTAGACCAGGGGTGGGCAAACAGTCGATCGCGAACAGTTCGACAGTCGATCGCAGCCATTTTAAATACCAGGTCTACAAATATGAAATGCGGATTTTTTTTAAAAATAAAACACGTTAAAATCTAAAGAACAGTAAAAGTTTATTTATTCAAAGTATGCTCTAACGAAGTTATAAATTTTTCCCATCTTTCAGGCAATTTGTGAATACCTCGCCAGTAGAACTCTTCCCCTTTCCCCGCAAACCATTCATCAAGCCATTCTTTCACATTTTCATATGAACAAAAGTGCTGCTCGGCAAGTGCGTACCCATCGATGCGAACAAGTGGTAATCTGAAGGGGCCAAGTCTGGTGAGTAAGCGGCATGGGGTAGCACTTCCCACTTTAAGTGCCTCCAATGTGTCAAACTGCTTTTGCCTTATGTGATGGAGCGGTATCGTGAAGAAAGATTACCTTGTGCTGTCTTCTTTCGTATTCTGATCGTTTTATGAGCAGCGAATGGTTCAATTCAATCAGTTGTTGTTGGTAGCATTGGGTATTAACTGTTTCACCAGGTTTGAACAATTCATAATAGACCACACCCTTTTGGTCCCACCAAGTACAGAGTATTGTCTTTTTGCCAAAGCGATTCGGTCTTGCAGTTGATGTGGATGGTGAACCTGGGTTCACCCATGATTTTTTGCGTTTGGGATATTCAAAATAAATCCATTTTTCATCGCCAGTAATGATACGATGCAGTGTTTTTGCGTTTTTCGTAATGGCCCATAAAATCCGTAAGAAATGCCAATTTTTTTTACCCATACTGGATCCTTCCAATTGTTCATGTTTTTCTCCCAATGTGTCCAAAAATGCTATAATTTCAGGCAAAATATTTAGAAATCTTTCCAAAAAGCTTCTTCAGCTGAGCCCCCTAACATAGAAGTAAATCTTCATATTCCGAGTCATTGTCTTCAAGTTGACTACGGAATAGACACCTCCTTCAACTTCGCCCTCTAATCGAATTAGCAATTTTCACTGCCACATCCATAATATCATTAACATCCATTATTTTTGCACATAAGGCATTATTATGAATTATGCAATGAAATGATATGAAATCAGAAAACTGTTCATTTTGTTTGCAAAGGGCTAAAAATCCGTGATTTCTACCAATCATTGAAGGTGCTCCGTTAATAATAATAATAAACTTTATTGTAGGCGAAGTGTCAGCCAGGGCTGGTCTTCCAACTTAACCTTTTTCATCGTGTACATACAATAATACATTTTTTATATATAAATTACATTCTTATATTTTATATAAATTAGCATAAGAAGTTTAGCGAACTTTAATTCAGCGAAATTCAGTAGACATGCGGGTGAAAATATATGACCTGGGAGAATAAAAAGTATATTCGCGAAACAGGATTACTTGGTATGATTTCTTGTCTGCAACCATGTTTTATATTTTACTTTGAAAGATTGCACAGAGATAGATTTTAGGCACTTGGGTATTTGATTATACATAGATGGGGCGCAATAGGAAAAGGAACGCTCGAAAAATGAACTTTTGTGGGCTGGAACTTCTAGGCTATAGAAGTCCCTAAGAGTAAGGCTATGAAGGGAAGTTCTCGAAACTAGTTTGCAGCTTAAATAGGTAGGCGTTTGATTGATTACTAATTTATGAATAAGGGAAGCAAAGTGTAAATTTCGACGCTGTTCCATAGTTAGCCAATTTAATGAACTCAACCCTTTGGACGCGGAGTTCATAGAATAGACATAGCAATCAATTTATGCAAAGGCAAATTTGTTTTTTCGGCAAAAGGCATAAAAGTTGCCATCATATCTGCACCTCACGTTGTTCCCTTTATCGTCTATCATTATTTTAAATTCATGTTTTATCTTCTGCTAAATTTTTAGTACACATTTTAAATTAAAAGATTTGAAATTAACCTAGTAATTTACCAGGTCTACAAGTATGAAATGCGGATTTTTTCAAACTTGCCGCGCAAACAGAGTGTATAGTTCAAAGTTTCAACACATATGGCCAAATAAAGAGCATTCGCGGACAGTACTACTGTTTCGTTTTCATTTGAAAAAAATTGCTGCTGAATAATACCGACTGCTTCGAGAAACTTATGGTGAATATGCTCCATCGCAAGATACGTGTGAACGATGGTTTCGGCGTTTCAAAAGTGGTGACTTTGATCTTATAGACAAAGAACATGGAAAACCTCCAAAAAAATATGAAGATACAAAATTGGAAACATTGCTACAGGAAGACGATAGTCAATCACAAAAACAACTAGCAGAGCAGTTAGGCGTTTGTCAACAAGCTGTTTCCAATCGCCTACGAGAGATGGGTAAGATCCAGAAAGTCGGCAGATGGGTGCCACATGCATTGAATGAGAAGCAGATGGAAAAACGCAAAAACACTTGTGAAATTTTGCTTGCACGATATTAATGAAAGTCTTTTTTGCATCGTATCATTACTGGCGATGAAAAATGGATTTTCAAAATATATATTTCATCGAAATATCTTAAGAGGATATTTCATCAAATCTAGCTCAGACTTTTCAATTGAATTCATCGGATCTAGAGTTAGAAATTTTAACAATACAAACAGATATAATTCTGAAAACAAATGAAAATTATTTTTATGGTTTATTAACAGAAGAAAAATATCCATTATTGAGATCGGTGGAAAGGAAGATATTTGCATTTTTTTGTTCCAGTTGTCTATGCGAAGCAGCGTTTTCTCAAATGAAAAACATCAAATCGTAATTTAGGAGTTCTCTGAATGATGACTGAAAAGACCATAGATATAAACAAAATTTAATATTTACTCCCTATTGTCTCTCACACATTTTAAATCCGTTCATTATCTCGCTCTCTTTCAAAATAATTAATAAGAGACAAAACCATCTTTTGAGCGAGGTTACTAAGAGATTTCGGCTTTTTTATTTATTTATTTATTTATTTATTTAAAGTTTTGGCCACACCAGGATACTAAAGATCCCAATAATAGGGTGGCACTACATAAATTATATAATTATTATCATATTGTTAACATATATAAGCAGATAGCACAACAATGATTTAAATAAACATTTAGAACATCAAATATATAAACTAATTGAGTATGTGTTAGGTTCAATATTATTATAATAAGCAGGGTAATATAGATTTTTTTAAATTTGTTAAATTTGTGTTGAAAAGATCTGGAAATTCATCATGACAAGAATATAAGTTGAACAAGGTAGAGAGACGCAAAGTTGGTGAATTTAAAGCATAATTAGTGTTTTCATGAGAAGTATAGAAAAAATTAGTATTTTTTATAGGATAAGAAGGGGTTCTAATAGAGAAAGAGTTTAGTATGAATATACAGTCTACAGTGCTGTTAAATATTTTGTGAACCATAGATAAATCGGTTAAAATTCGCCTTTTCTCCATCGGCAACAAAATTATGTTGAAATTTGAGAATTTTCTTTTCATAAATTTAACAAATTTGTTTTGTACGCTTTCCAAACTATTTATATAAGTAAAGTACTGCGGAGACCAACAAACACTGCCAAACTCCATCTGGCTTCGTACAAGCGTTTTGTACAAAGTTAAGATGGTTTTAGGTTCCTTAAAGTTTGCGCTGTTTCGAATAACAAATCCTAACATTCTTAATGATTTTTTGGCAATTGTGTTTATATGAATTTCAAAGACTAATTTGCTATCCAAAGTTATACCTAAATCACGGACATGATTAACGTTTTGAATTGGTGTATCGTTGATTTTAAAGTTGTAGTTGATAAGCTGTCTATTTCTTGAAAAAACAATATGGTAGCATTTGTTGATATTTAAAAATAATTTATTTCTTAAGCAGTACCTATAGAACCGATCAATGTCTGATTGCATCAGAAAACATGTTTCGATACAATGTTTCGATACAATATTACAATAATATTTGATTTAATGAAAAATTTTTTTTTTTTTTTCAACACAGAACAGGACTAAATGTCCCAATTACTGTGTCTTACAAACATCCATGCCCTGACCGGGATTCGAACCCGGGACCTTTGGCTCGTGAAGCAGGAGCGCTACCTCTACGCTACCAAGGCCGACAAAAGTGAGTTTAACCTCACTTAAATGTCAAACCTGACATAAAAACGACTGAACAGTACAATCTAAACCTGGCAACGTGTAAAAACGTTACCCACATTCAGTAAACAAATGTACCAACTGAGTACAGCAAATCTATTTAGTACTGGCGTGTGGGAGGTCAGTTTCGCGCAGAGGAAGAACGCATTCGGAAAGAAAGAGAGGGTATAGCGCTTGGATTGTACAGTACGAGACACAAGTTTTCATCAAAATATAAATTTTATCCACAATTTAATGGATTACTTTTTATATTTCCTATTAATAATTTTTATACGTGTTCGTTATGAAGTTTATTTATTTAAATTAGTAAAAATATAATAATAGGTAAACAATAATACGTTTTAAAACCCCCTTATCTAAATTGTCTACACCGGTCACTCTTCTACTTCTTTCTTTCTGTTTTCTAGGTGACGAAAATGTGGAACATTCACCTGAATTTAGAAAATAATAATGTATAAATAATATAACAACAAAATAAAAATGAAAAGCCTGTTAAGAACTGAACTAAAGTTACCAAACAAAATAAATGTCTTGTTGAACAGCTTTGTTGCGTCTTGCAACAAAGATATTTATTATGATTGTTAATTTAGAACGTGAAATTTCGTATTCTTTTGTTAAAATATTTGTTCCGTTCGTGTTTCATCTTTGCATTAAAGTTATATTGTATTACAACTCTTAACTTGTCTAACCTGCAGACACGTTTTTTTCCCTTGTTGATTCTACTTAAACTCCTTGCAGAAACACCTGTGCACGCTGAAACTCGATCCAAAATATTCTTCAACGGTATAATCACGTTCCCTGCTGCAGCATCCTTAGTCATAAAGTCAATTACATTACTAATAATCTCCTTACACTGACTATGGATTACGCGCCCGCATAATTTCGTCTTAAACTCCATTATACTTTTTCATCCGAATGTACTTTCAATGATGTTTGTAGCAAGACAGTCTGAAGACAACTGACGTCCCCACTCCAATTTCTAGTGATTGCTACTGCGCACCCAAGGTCATCTGCCAGGCGTAAATACATGGACTGTAATGGGTTGATGTTTGTTAAATCACATTATGACATTGGTACTTAAATCAAACAAGTGTGACGTCATCTCATATTTATTGTTAATGGAGTTTACTCCAGCTAGTCTAACATAATTTTACATGATTTGATAATTAGGTTTCATTAGGCCTTTATCGCCTTTATATCGGCCAGGCTACTAGAATTTTGTTAGAGACTGGTATTGTTGTTTTATTTAGGCCGGTTTCTGACCGGCCATGGTAGCCTAAACCTTACCTGTATAACGAGATATATTTCGTGTTAATATTAATTTGTTCTGTATTTAAATTCAGAGTCTATTTCGATGCATACATTTGCATATTCAGTCTACTAACCGGCCTTAGTAAAATAGTAGAAAAAATAGTGAAATGTAGAATCAACCAATTTATAATGGAAAATAATATAATAATAGCGGAACAATTCGGATTTAGACACAAGCATTCAACCACTGCGCAGCTAGTTCGGTTAAGTGATGCTGCGACAGACGCTTTCAACCGTAATAAATACACAGATCTTGCTCTTTTCGACATCGAAAAAGCTTTTGACACGATGTGGCAAACCGGTCTGATATTTAAATTAATATAATATAAATTCCCAGTGTATGTAACTAAATTAATTCATTCATATTTATATCAGCGCGTATTCACAGTACATATCCGAGAGTCACAATCAGATCTAAAAATAATCAACGCCGGAGTACCGCAAGGCTCCATATTGGGCCCAATTCTTTACAGCTTATTTATTAATGATATTCCTAAATGTAAAAACACAGATATTGCTCATTTTGCGGACGACTCTGCCGTATACACTAGTTCATGGAGACTCGATACAATAGCAAACAGGTTAACAAAAGCCGCACACGACATAGAAAAACATTTTAACAAATGGAAAACTAAACTAAATATCATTAAAACTAAAGTAATATTGATAACAAAACGTAGACCGCACAATGTTCCAAAAATAAAAATCAAAAACGAAGAAATTGAATGGGTCGAAAATGTCAAATACATGGGTATTAACCTTGACAAAAAATTAAATTACGGCGTACATATAAAGGAAACATGCAACAAAGCACTCTAAGCAATGTGTCAGCTGTTCCCAATGTTTAATAAACACTCTAAACTAAGCTTAAAAAATAAACTGCTCATCTATAAAGTATGTATAAGACCAATTCTTACATATGCCATGCCAGTATGGAGCAACACTAGTAAAGCCAATATTCAGTCACTTCAGATTATCCAAAATAAATGCCTAAGAATCATAAGTAGATACCCTAGATGGACACCTTTAAAGACAATGCACGAAGAACTGAATATTGCCTCCATTAGTGAATATATTCAGAAAGCGACTAAAAAATTTATTGATAATTGTACAATACATGAAAATAGTTTAATATCTGAATTAGGGAATTACACAAAAAGTAGCCTGAAGTATAAAAAGTACAAACACAAACGTGTTAAGCATATTTTGTTGTAACATCAAATATATGTAACAAAGTGCTGGGTTTTGCCCTTTTTCCCGGCGTAACTAATTGTGTGTGGTAACATAGTATTAAACACTATTGTTAAAAAATAATAAAATATTTATACTTGAATACATAGAAATACAATTAGGCATATGTATAACCACCATGTAATTTTATTTTTTAAATTTGTACCTTAAACGCCTGGCAATAAAATATTTTATATATATATATATATATACATTTGCATAAAATCTTACAACTTTACTATATTTGTCAGTCTCTAAAACGTTTACAAAACATCCGATCGAAATCTTCGAGTGACATTGTACAGCCTCACAATAAGGGTTGACGTGACGTAAGGGTCGCGTCAATCAAAATACATGATTGATTTTCCATCTCTCTTTCTCACACTCAATATTCAATTTTTTCATCCCTCGTAGTTATGCGCGATTCTTCTTTCTTTGACAATTGACGTCAGACGGCAACAGAATGCCGTGAGCTTTAGTTACATCTCACAAGAATTAGTCCTCATGTTATGTCAAGTTCAGATGGGGAAGAAATATACCAGTTTAATATAAATTCTGATAAACTTTCTTATTACGTTGACTTTATTGGCAGAATGAAGTCCGAATGAAATTTCAATACTCCTAGTACTGAAATTTCAAAGAATACAAGGTGTTTGATAAATAAGTCAGTGACTTTTCGGACATTTGCCATTATTTGCAGACATACACACTAAGTTTCAAGCATGTATGTGAAATAGTATATTTTTAACGGTATCAGGACACTTACCCCCGGGACACTAACCCCCGGGACATTAACCCCCCCGTCAATAACCCCCGGGACATTAATCTCCCATGTCAATAACCCCCTGGACAATAACCCCCAGGGCATTAACCCCCCGTCAATAACCCCCGGGACATTAACCCCCCGTACCAATAACCCCCCGACCATTAACCCCCTGGCAATTGATTAATATTTTAAATGTTTATTTTTATTTAAAATTTGAACATTTGAAATTAGAACAAAACTGAACAAATGTAATCGTATATATATAATTAGCTAACATGTGTTAGTGATCTGGGTAACACTGTGACGTAATTTTTCCTAAGGTTCTCGTGATTGGCTAACTGGGGACTATTCAGGTCTCTTGATTGACAAGTATTTTACAGATTTGTTCTCTAAGAATCTACGAATATAATTACATATAGAAATGTGTAGGATTTCGTAGGCATAAACAAGAAACTCTAGATACTTATATATCCTTTGACTGATATGAGCAATATTTTGCAGTTTTATTCTCTAACAATCTACCAATATAATTACATACAGAAATGTCTAGGGTTTCGTAGGAATATCTTAGGTTAGGTTAGGTTAGTAAGGGTTTGGTTAGAAGCCGAGCGAAGAGAGCTACCCATCTTCTGGTTTAATGTCAAAACACTATCTTAGGTTAGGTTAGTAAGAGTTTGGTTAGAAGAAGCCGAGCGAAGCGAGCTACTCATCTTCTAGTTTAATGTCAAAACACTATCTTAGGTTAGGTCAGGTTAGTAAGTGTTTGGTTAGAAGAAGTCGAGCGAAGCGAGCTACCTATCTCAAATTTTCAAATTTTAAATAAAAATAAACATTTAAAAATATAAATCAATTGCCATTGAATTTTTTAGGACCTAGAAACTTGAAAATGGCAACTAAAAAATTACAAACAATTTTCAAATAGCACGTATGGCTCAAAATAAAGCACATTTTTCAATAAAAAAAAGTCCTACTGTGAACCCCCACATTTTTTTGGAAATATAATTGGGCACATATTATTACTTCCGTTAACCCACATTCACACAAAAAAAAAATTAACAAAAACGCTACAGGCATTTTTGAGAAAATTTTATTTTTCTAGTTTGGTCTTCATATGACCTCTATATGAACATCAACTTTAAGGCCTAGTGTAATTAAAAAAATACATCTAGATATTCACAAAAAAACTTTAAATGACAGATCAATCAAATCCGTCAAGTAGTTTAGGCCCTAGGCTTGGCAAAACAATTACACTTCAAACCGACAGACATTTTTCCAAAAACATGTTTTTCGGGTTCCCAGGTATGTGAAACGTGGAGAAACATCAAAATCCGGGGGGGGGTCAAAATCTGACTCATCACTGTACCCTACTCTCTATACATACGAGAAAGTAAAAATTATTCTAATATTATATTAATAGTTTCAAATGCTCAAATTTTAAATAAAAATAAACATTTAAAATATTAATCAATTGCCAGGGGGTTAATGGTCGGGGAGTTATTGGTACGGGGGGTTATTGACATGGGGGGTTAATGTCCCGGGGGTTATTGACGGGGGGGTTAATGTCCCGGGGGTTAGTGTCCCGGGGGTAAGTGTCCTAGAATCATTTTTAACAGCGTTCGGAAGAATTGAAAAAAAAATTATTATTATTATTAATGCAGTTTAGGGAGGAGGCAGCTGGCAGCTGGTATTACTCCCGAATATACCTCCCGAAGTTGACACATTACAATTATTATTTTCAATAAAACTTCATTTTACAATAAATAAAATCAATCCACACAGGTATTTTCTAAAACAAAATTAAACAGAATTATAAACGTTAGAGTTCATTGTGTAAATAGATTCTTTGACCGTATTAAATGGTTTGGATAAGTATTAATTTTTTGGGGTATCGGTCTAATAAAACTACGTTTTCTTGTCAAATAGTTAAAACTTATTTATTTGCTTACTAGTTTCGATTCTTCTCTGAATCATTTTCAAAGCCTAAAAGAAATTCAATTTCAAAATTATTACATCGATTTTTTTTATAAATACAGAAACAATGTTTAAAATATATATATATATATATATATATATATATATATATATATATATATATATATATATAATAAACTTACTTGCAGACTGCAATTATTAATTTACTTTAATAGAAATTTCAATCTGGAAATCTCTAGAGACTGTTGAAAATTGATTTAAAAACTTAAGTAATACCATAATCTCGAATGTAATAAAATATGGAATATATTCTTTTCCAATAAGAAAATTCATTGTAAAATGAAAAATCAATCCAATAAAATGTCATCGGATTTGGTATTTGGGAAAAGAATTTTCATAGCGTCTGGTCCCGTGCTAAAGAAAATCGTTTTTCCATTCGGGGAAACATGCATCTGATTTTTATTTTCTATCTTCACTTATAGGTTATCCTTCGGTCGTATTTTTAGTCACTAGTATATACATGCAAATTTCGTTTTAGATTTATTTAGTTTGACTTTTCTTTTTTTCGTGTAACACGCCAGACGTTGTTTTATAATGGTTTGAAAAACCGTCCTTGCTAAAATAAAAGAAAAACACGTGCAGATTCTCATGAAAATAAAACTTCATTTGTAAAAAAAATCTGCATCTTGTCTGAATTGAAGAATGAAACTTCGAACTGAAACAAATATTTTCAGAAGCTGGGTTCACATTTGCGAATCGATCCTCTATTGTATCGAGTAAGGTAATACTCGCTTAAAATCTACGTACCGCAAATGTATTACAATCTTCCTGTGAACAATCCGAGAGTAGAGCATGCTATGAACATTAACAAGAAATTAAAATTTTTGTTAGGGTGTATTCTAAATACACAATTGGCGTTAACATTTATTCAATCCACAAGATTGCTCAGATCGACCTGTTGACGTCACAAGATTAGTCGGATTGCTCGGATTTTGTTAACATTTTCGTAAGCCATATTTGTCTGAAGTTAAGTAGCAGTCGCGGCGTTATACCCTTTTCACACTAGATCTTTAAGACGAGTGAACTTAAAGTTCACCGATGTTTAAGATCGGTATGCTTTCACACTTGATGTTTAAATCTCTGGTGCTGTCATCAGCTACAGTAATTTTGTCCTGAAGTTACCGTCATGAAATTACCAGTTTTGTACTGTTTTGAATTATTATAAACAATTAAGGATATTTCATTTCATTCTACAATAAAGGCACTACAATAAAGAATATATTACACCTGTATTAACATGTAAGTCGATACATTTTATTTCAATTATTGTAGCTCTGTATTTTATTAAACACATTAATAAAATAAATAATTTTATTATAACAATAAGTATAAACTTCTTATAACGTCGATATAATACAGTATTCTTGTTTATGATAATATAAAATGTTGACAGCACAAATTCAAGGAGTATTTTTTTATAATAGAAATTAAGTTGGCAATGCGGACGATGTTTAAGCCGCAGATCTCTGTCTTAAAAATCGCTTGTATTTAGACGAGGCCATACGTTTTCACATTAGCGTTTAAAGATACATTCACTTTAACATCCGATCTTAAAGTTCTAGTGTGAAAAGGGTATAACATGAAACTCGTTTATAATCTACAATATCTTGATAATTTCTCCACGAGCATATTGCTTGAATTTTTATCTGTGTTCAACACCAATTCTTATTACGAAGATTATATAACATCTGTGCTAAGAGTATTCTTATTGCCCTCTTCAGGTGGTATTCATATAAGATGCACATTTTGCGTTATATAAGATGCAAATTGAACTTAACAACGTTATATTCAAGGTTGAATATCCAACATAAAAGTGTTTCTTATCCTAAGCTTTAGCGAAAGCGCTCGAGTGCTTGTTTACCGCACAATTGGTCGCGTCTTTAAATCCTACTTAATTTAATGTTATTATTATGTTATGTTATTTTAAAGATAATGAGTATTAGGTTTGGAAACCGCCTGTGCTAGCTTTATATAAGCCCTGGAACTTATTCAAGTATCAATTGAGAACGTAATTTCTAGAATATTCTTAAATTAAAAGTATCGGATCAGAATAAATCAGTTTTAGCGAAGCCACACAACTATTCTAAACGAAACTGAAATCTACAAGTACGGTGATGGTATAAGTTCTTTTATCCACTGCAGATTTTACGTTTATCAAATATTTTTGTTGTTTATAATGAAATTTTAAATATTTCCTCGTATAATAATGTTCATCATTAACAAATGCCCAATTTTAAGAAAAGATTCGGTTTCGACGTTAAGGGATATTTACTCTATTTAGAAACAGAAAGTCGAACCGGAACCGAACCGAAAACCGAAATTAACCGGAGATTTTAACAGAACCGGAACCCTAACCGGAACGTAAAATTGCTCAATTTGAAAACCGAAACCGGAACGAAATGTTAATAACGGTTAATTTCGATTCAATTTTTACTTGCCCGACCTTAATATATAAGAGGCAAGTATTGTAATCGCGAAAATTTTCGATGTCGAGATTTTGACTGATGACCACGTTTCATGGTCCAGGGAATCCAAAAAACCTATTTTCGAAGTGCCGTCCGTATGTGTGTGTGTCTGTGTGTGTGTCTGTGTGTGTGTCTGTGTGTATACACGATAACTCAAGAACGGTTCAACTTAGAGAATTCGTTCTGGTACTTAAAAATTCTCCTATTATATGGGAAGAACCCTATTGTTTTTTATGAAGATCGGTTGACTAGAAATGGGAGTTTACTCGTGTCGATTTTAAGATTTTTGCGAAATTTTTGCAACAGAAAAATATTTCGAAAAAATTTATTGAACAAAAGTTACTATAAATGCAATAACTAATAACTTTTATTTGAGACGTTTTTTGATAAAACGAAAAATTTTGATTTTATTTTGTAAAATTATTTAAGTCTCAATTTTTTCATACTTATATGTAACGTTTCCATGGTTATGATAATTAATTCGTAAGTAGTAAACTAAGCCTTGGACAAAAATTTGTATAGAACAAAATTTTATGTATTTTTGAAGATTTATCTAAACATTAAATACAAAATTAAATTAATTTTTTTTTTATGGGAGGGCAAGTCTAGTGGGGTTTCCCTTCGCCACTGGTTTTTTATGGGAGGGCAAGTTTAGCGGAGGTGTCCCTTCGCCACTGGTTTTTTTTTTTTTCATTAATTTAATTTATTAATCGCTTTCTTACAACTTAAACTTATATTAGGTGTGTTCGATTTGCACATTTGCAGTTACTGTTTACTGCCGCGTTAAAAAAATCTGTTTGTTTTGTTTCGCAGTAACCAGTTGTCAAATATTAGTAAAATTTCTTAATTGGTCACGCAGTTACTCTTATGAAGTATCAGAGTAATACAGATACTGATAGAGAAACAACAAATTCAAACTATGGGCGTCCTTCAAAATACAGTTTATCAGATGTCATCAGATTTGATAATATTGGTCATCTGATAAAAGGCATGAAACGAATGTAAAAAAAAATGCAGTTTGTGTAAGAGCAACTCCATTTATTTATGTGTAAAATGTAAAGCACATCTGTGCCCAGAGTGTTTAGAAATGTTTCATTGCAAATAAGTTGTATATTTCATTCATAAATAAAATAATTTGCTTATTAGATGTTTACTTATATTTGATATTGTTATTAGCCAAGGGTGCGTATACGCATCCTTATATTCCTGTAGAGTTAAGCATATATATATTTTCAAAATGCAGTAATTGTCTAAGATGTATTTTAATTAATTTGCATTACAAGATTTGTGAAAAATATTTTTTCTTAATAGCTTGGCCATTAATGGGTTAAGTTCTATTTCTTTCGTATTTTTAATTTCTAATTGAAAAACAAGATTAAGAAGGGATTTTGGTAAATAATATTTATCCAAAATTTATACCGGTAGATATTTGGTGTTCGACTCGATTTTAACTTGTTATTCGAACCGGAACCGAATCGGAACTGAACCAAAATTTTTAGACGAACCGAAGCTTTAACCGAACAATTAAGATGGTTCATTTATTGTCTTTGTGGCTATGGATTCTTATGTCATCGGTATATATCGGTAATCGATAATACTGACTGTTTTTAATCAATGTAGGAATTTCATTCACCACTCGAAGAAATAATGGAGTTTTATAAAATAATTTCGTTGCCAAACATTTACCACAATTGGCGTCAAAAAAGTACTTATCAACTGTTCAATTCATAGGAGGGGCCCTAAATTTGACCCTTGTGGTACGCCACTAGTAGTTACATAATTGTTAGATTAACTTTTATTAAATGGTATATATTGTAACATAAACCGAAGACATGGTTACTACAAACGACATTTTTTTTCTATATAGCTGTATACGTGGTATACCTATTATATTTCGGGATTTGAGACCAAAAACAATTATTTATCAACAGAAGTAGCTTTATTGTTCTTCAAAATATTCATAATGAGATCAATACACTTTTGCATGCGTTTGAACTAGAGATGGGTCGTTCATGAACGAACCGGCTCCCTGAGCCGGCTCAGTACACTGACCGAAGTGACACGGTTCACCAAATTGAAATGAGCCAGCTCACGGCTCATTGTATAGTTTCAAGTTTCAAGAATACGATAGGTCGGGCGATTGTGAATAGTGACCGGAGTGATCCGGATCTGGGTAGATGTCATTTTGAACTTCGCGAGAACTTGGCTTGTAATGTATTATCATAAAGTGTATTTTGTCATCAATTTGTAGGGCAGTTTATTTGAAACTAATCGGCTTAGTCTGTATTTTCTTACAACCATACTATATAAAAATATTAAAAATATTGCCCAAATCCCAGATGTCCGATTTATAAGGGCAATAAACATCGCCATAAACTTAACACATCTGGTTTAAAATAACAGTAGCTACATAAAGTAAATTGTTTGTTTCAAAAATGTTAGATAAGAGTCGGGGCTAAACGACGTTCTACCTACGACCGAACGACCGGCAACTGACTGACCTGTGTCTCGGCATCATGTTTAAAAGAACCGGCTCTAAGCAAGAGTCGGTTCTAAGCGACGTTCTACCTACGACCGAACGACCGACCGACCTGTGTCTCGGGATCATGTTTACAAGAACCGGCTCTAAGCAAGAGTCGGCACTAAGCGACGTCTACCTACGACCGAACGACCGACCGACCTGTGTCTCGGGATCATGTTTACAAGAACCGGCTCTAAGCAAGAGTCGGCACTAAGCGACGTCTACCTACGACCGAACGACCGACCGACCTGTGTCTCGGGATCATGTTTACAAGAACCGGCTCTAAGCAAGAGTCGGCACTAAGCGACGTTCTACCTACGACCGAACGACCGACCGATCTGTGTCTCGGGATCATATTTACAGTTCATATATTGCAAGAACCGGCTCTAAGCAAGAACCGGCTCTAAGCGACTTTCTACCTACGAACTAACGACCGTCCTGTGTTTTGGAAACATGTTTACTTAACCGGATCACTGAGCCGGATCAATGAACCGGCTCAACAAACTGAACGACCTCCACTGATCCGGTTCCGCAAACTGAGCCGAAATTCCCATCTCTAGTTTGAACCAATTTTTGAAGCACTTTTTCCACTCCGATTGAGGCTTTTTCCACTACGATTGTCAAATTATGTAGGATCCAATGCGAACAACTCTTTTTGACAGCCAAATGTTCATGCAATAGTGAATGTATGCTGGTCCCACTAATGCCCAAGGATACCTCAATCTCACGATAAGTCAAATGACGATCTTGCAATATCAGTTCACTCACAGCATCAATGTTTTCCGGAACAACAACGGATTTTGGACGACCTTCACGAAATTCGTCCTTAAGCGAACTACAGATTGAAGTCAGCAAACCATCGATAAACAGTAGTCCTTAATGGTGCTTCATCGCCAAAAGTCGTTAAAAATTATCGCTCGAAAATGATCACGATTTAATTCCATTTTTAGCCGAGATGAATTCTTTCAAGTTACTGTAAACAACACAAATAGCGCTCGTACGTCAAAACGTTCTGAGTACTTATACAGTCAAAAATGTCGAACTTTACGATAGAAGCATTAGTAGCCAGATGACAGCACAGTTTAGCGCATATCCGAAATATAAGAGGCAACGCCTTAGCCCGTTTTTCGCGAAAATGATTCCAATGGCGAACACTATATTATATTGCTGACAATATTAAAAAGGATTATGTACTACAGTTCCTTTGTTATAAGTAAATTTTTCATAAAACTCTTTTTAAATTTCTCATTTAATTATTTAGAGACACTAAAAAATTACAGAACAAACAATTTCTTAGAAGTAAAAAATATATTACTGTAACACAAAGTAAAAACAAAGGGTATATTTTACATTTTTCCACTCGTGGAAAAGATTTGGAAAGAGTAACAGAATAACAAATCTTCTGACATTTGTTAAATTGCTACAAACAGTGATTTTATTTTACTTAAATAATTCAATGTTCCAACAATGGACCATAAGTAAAATAAATAGCTATGAAACTCTATTAATCCATTCTGCTTCCTACTGCTCTTACTTGTGTCGGAAATGTAGCAGAGAATATCTCTATAAATCCTGTACTATCAGTGGCAAGTTGTCGTAACTCAATTTTATGCTTTCTACTCGTTACAGTAGAACAGTTGCAGTATACATCCGATAGATCACAACACTAACAATCTGATTTAGTCACTGACTTGAAGTTTTACGCCACATTTACGAGAATATAACACATTATATGCATTTAAGCTTTTAGATAAGGTTAAATGTTATTTAACTACAAGTTGTTTTTAGATAAAAATGTATCGGGCGTTGTTTTGTTTTGAATAAAATGTTTAAATTATGATATTTGATTCCATGAATTCTGTAGAAATGGCTAGAAATTGTAACAGAGATAAGCAAAAATTATTACACTTTACTGCCAAGATTTTTTGCGTGAACGGGTCTCTGACTAGATCTACTAGATCAGTGTTTCTCAACCTTTTCTGGCATGGGACCCCCCCAAAATAACTTAAATATTGTCTGCGGTCCCCCTATATATACAGTATTGGCCATAAAGATTGCAACTTTTAACATTTTTCATTTTTTCAAAATTTAATAATAATATTGGAAAATAAATACTCTTAGTTCTATAATTTAATCATATTTTGTCTGTTACATCAATCAATAGTCAAATAATCTGACTTACAGATTAATAATAAATTATTTCTACATTTTTGCTTGGACAAAAATATTGCAACTACTTGAATTTTCTTGTTATATGCAGGTTTTATCCATAAATAATATGTTGTGCACAAGTAATATTTCAGTTTATATTTGTCAATCATCGGTCGTAGTAAAACTGTTTCAAGTAAAATTAGAAACTTAATAATTTTGGTTTTAAAGACGGGCTGCTGCAAAATGTGATTTCACAACATTTAAATGTTCATAAATCTACTGTGACGCGAATTATAAAACGATTTCAAAAAGAAGGTACGTTTGAAGTTCAAAAATTCCAGGATGGCCACGAATAACTACAAAACGAACTGATAAAAAAATTATTTATTTATCTACCAATAACCCCTTTCTGTCAGCGGAGAAAATTTTGGGCCTTTTGCCACAAATGGATCAAGAAAACATCTCAACAAGAACTATTCGCAGAAGATTAGTTAGTGAGGGTCTTTTTAGTCGCCGTCCTGCTAAAAAACCACTTCTATCCAAAAAGAATGTGAAGGCCCGATTAGAATTTGCTAAAAATCATATTGACTGGACTGTGGATCAATGGAAAAATGTTATTTTTAGTTATGAATCTAAGTTCAATTTGTTTAAAAGTGATGGTGTAAGTTACGTTAGGAGGCCTGCTTATAAAAGATTAGTTCAAAAATACACCTTGCCAACAGTTAAACATGGCAGAGGTGGTATGGTGGTATGGGGCTGTTTCTCGGGATATGGTATGGGTCCTCTATACCACATTGAAGGAATAATGGATCGATTTAAATATAAAGACATCCTTCAGAATGTTATGGAACCTTATTCTGATGAGTTCATGCCTTTAGAACATATTTTTCAGCATGATAATGACCCAAAACATTCTTCGAAGATGGTCAAAAAATGGTTCGAGGATTCAAAAATTAACGTAATGACTTGGCCGTCACAGTCACCCGATTTAAATCCAATAGAAAACCTTTGGGAGACTGTCGACAGAAAGATTAGAAACAAATCTTCAAATATTGAAGATTTGTTTAAAGCTTTGCAGGGTGCCTGGTCTAATATTGATAATGAAATGATCACGAAATTATTAGAATCAATGCCGAAAAGATGTCGGGAAGTTATAAATACTGGTGGTTACTATACAAAATATTAAAATTGATCTGTGAATAATAATTCATTTTCCTAATTAATAAAAAAAAAAGATTTTTTTAAGAGTAGTTGCTATCTTTACGACCAGGCAAAAATAATAAATACTATAAAAAAAAAAAAATAGAATTTAGTATTAAAATTTAATTATTTACTATAATATTTGTAGATGATTGTTAAAGGTAAGAATTACAATTTTTTATTTTAAAAATATTGAATAGAATAAAAATAAAAGAGGATTATCAAAAGTTGCTATCTTTATGGCCAATACTGTATATATAGGCTTACCATAATTATGAAACTTTAAACCGGGACAAGAACGGGAGCTAGGGCAAAGGAAAAAATTTAACCACAAAAAATTGTTTTATTATTAAGTCTTACAAAAGAAATATGCAGATGGTCTGCTGCAGAAGAAAGTTAATTATTTTATTTATTGTACCAGTACAACAAATATTTTTAAAAGCAGGTTCTAATTTATAAATTGTTGTTGCTCGACTTGTTCCCCAATGTTAAACAAAAAATGCGTGGTAATTTTCATCACCTCAAGAAGCTGTTGAAGCCTTCGAAAACCATGTTTTTGAGATACCAATTTCAGAGTATATAAATCTTAAAGGCGAATATTTCTCTTACGTTAGCAACCCGCCATAAGTCTTACAAAAGATATATGCAGATGGTCTGCTGCAGAAGAAAGTTAATTATTTTATTTATTGTACTAGTACAACAAATGTTTTTAAGAGCAGGTTCTAATTTATAAATTGTTGTTGCTATACCAATATAATACAATATTCATTTAGTCAATAATCGGGATTTATGAAAATGATTTAAAAAATAGTTTTGTTTCTCTAGCCAGGAATGTTTTTACTGGCCAAAAACTCGTTTATTAAAATTGCAGATTTTTCTCATCCCCAATTCATTGGTCAAAATCTGATGAATGGTAGTGTGAGTCAAATTCAACTCTTCCCCGAACATTCTGACTGTCAACCGGCGATCTGAACGCACAAGATCCCGGATTCTGTCGACATTTTCGAGGGTTCTTGAAGATGAAGGCCTTCCGCTGCGTGTTTCATCTTCAATCAACTCTCTTTCTTCTGAAAATGCCTTAAACCATCAAAAAACCTGGGTACTTGACAAAACACTGTCTCCGTAGTTCTGCTGAAGTTTTGCAAAAGTTTCCGTTGCACTGTGCCCAAGTCTGAAGCAAAACCTGATAGTACCGTTGCTCGAAATGAGTGTCATTCATTTTTAGAACGCACTAGAATAAACTGTTTCACAAAAAAATTCGCGACGGACAACAAAATTACTCTAGCGAGTTCAAAATCGTACTGAAGGCGTATCACATGTTCTCCTCTCGCCTCTCCAAGATCCGCATCCCAAATGTTGCCAGATCAAACGCAATGTTGCCAGTCCGGTTACTTAATTTACACACCTCATATGACTCGCATATAATAGGGGCTATATTGCACTAGGATCATTACAATCCGCGCCTTCGGCTCGGGTGGTGCACTTCATCCTAGTGACATATAGCCAGAGTTGGGACGAGTACAACTAAAATTTACTTAAGTACTGAGTACTGAGTACTAAGTACTTTGGAAAAACTGGACTTGAGTACACGTACGAGTACAATACTCATGTACTTCAAGTACTTATTTTCGAGTACAAGTACAAGTACTAATACGTCATCCGGTCGTTTATCCGAATAAGTAAAAAAGTGATATGTATACATACTCGTATATATTTTACTTATAGGTTATAGTTCTATGATATAAAAACAACTGGTTAATTGTAATATAAAGAACAAAATTTTTATTTATTACATAAGTACATACATATTTGTATGTATATTATTAGAATTAGAACATAAAATAATACTGTGAAATATACGAGATTAAGATGTGAATTTAGAATTAGCCTTTGAGAGAACAAGTTTTTCAAAATTATCGTCACTTAGTGCATTTCTTCTTGAGGAATGTATTATAGATGCAAAGGAAAATAACCTCTCGACCGGCGCAGAAGAGGACAAATATGTATTGCTTTTAAAGACATTTTTTTTAAGATCTTGTAATCATTCAGCATATGGATATTTGTTCTTCTATATTCCAAATATTTCAATAATTGTAATTCAATTTGATTATGAGAATTATTGTTTTTCTGTATTGTAGAAGTCATATTATCATCGTTTTCAGAAAAATCGAAAAAGCTATCTAAATCATCAGAAGAATATTTATCTTTTTCTTCCTCAACATCCAATAATTCTTTTTCTCCTTCCATCAAAATCATTTTCTTTATAATTTGAATAGTTACATTTTCATTACTTTCATTTTTTATTGAATTGTACCAACGTAATTTAAAATTTGGGCATAAAACTGTGGCAATAATGGCATCTTTAAATTGCATATTAAAAATTGAATCGAATCTTAGTAATAAATTTTCTATGAACAATTTAACAATATTTCTCCTCCGTATTTAAATTTTAAATTCTTCATTTTCTCCCACTTATTTTTTAAGGTGGCCAGACTAGGCAAAAGGAAACCAAAATAAATATTTTCCTGGCCTTGCAGGACGTCCAGGGTAGCCGCCAATGACTTTAACACTAAACAATATTCTTCAAAATATTGTATTTCGGTTTCTTTGAAATAAGTTAGTTCCAGTTTTCGAACAAAATTGGTAATTTTTCAGTGCATACATAATAGGTACTCGAGTACATTCCAAAAATTTGACAGGAGTACAAGTACAAAGTACTGGGTAAAATATGTACTCGAATACGAGTACAGAGTACAGTAAAACTACTTAATTACTGTACTCGAATACTTTTGTACTCGAGTACACCCCAGCTCTGCATATAGCCCCTATTATATGCTTGTTAAATAAAATGCTATTTTTCCACTGTTATTGTTATATTTTTTAATTAATTAGTATTATTCTTTTTGCCGCTGAGAAAAGGTGGCAAATAATATTGTGCACCAGGAACATTCCTTAGCTTGGCCGTGATTCTGGATGTCTGTTTATCCAAATCAACGTCTTAGTTATTCAAACCCTTTATAATTAAATAATAGGATAATTTAATTGCAACTAGTCAACTGTGTTAATTATTAGGGCTGTAGATCAATAAGGTTTGGCAATAATTGGCAAAGATAAATTCCATTGCTATGAAGAATTTCCAGGAAAATGCATCATGAAGTTCACAAAACACGTAGAGTTGTCTTAAGACAAGTACGTGCAATGAAAAACGTGCAGACATCAACGTGCATACATGCAAGTGCAACGTACATACGTGCATAAACGTGCATACGTGCATAAATATGCATACGTGCAAGTAGTGTCCACACACTTTAGGGTTGTTTATCGGTCTTGAATACATTTGAAAATATAGAGGTAAACGTACGTGTGTGTTTGTATATGGAGCGGTTTTATTGCTGCTGTACGAAGAGCGAGTGAAAAAAATTGATGTGAAGTGTGAATTTTCACATATTTCAGAGTTTTGCAGGTATATACTAATAAGATGAGTGTAGGACAAATTTTGCTTTGTAGTAATCCCGGCAAAATGAACGATATTTTTAAAATAATTTATCCTTTGTTAACCTAAGAGCTTTAAAAAAAAAAAATGTATGTTAAAATATTATTTTGTTAATTTTAATTCGAATATCTAATACCATTATTTATGTTTCTGCTATATATGTGCAGTTTTTTTTTTTTATATATATGTATGTTAGCGAAAATATAATTATGCAACATTTATCCTTATTAACGATCGTGGGGTGCTATATCGTTGCTAAGGCATATTGTTTTATGTAAATAGAATAGTATAAAATATATCATATGATGTGCGCGACGTATTAGTTGATCAATAAAATCATGTCTTATTATTCATAAAATACCTTTTTTATTAATATCAGAAGTGTGATTGGCCTATCACCCACAAGAAAATTAAAATAGAAGACTATAAGTGCAATATTAAAAATATTTTTTTTAATGCAACAATACATTGTTAAAGGTGACGATTGAAAATCATATAAAGGTAGTATGAATTATGAGCTAGATAAAAAATTTGGCAAATTTCAATTTATTTTGTCAAAAATTATTTCAAGTGGTTTCTAAGGAAATGACTTATTGGAATAAATATGAAATGTGACATTTGTTTGAAAAATGCAGAATCTTAACAAAGATCCCTAAAAATTGTCAGGATGAACGAGCGTTGCATTGTTATTAACAAACACAATTTACGAAAGTAACAGGTTAGATTGATGATTACTAAAATGGTAAGAGGCATTTTATTGTTTTGGTTAGATCATATGGCACGTGTTAGCCATAATGTGTAAAAATTAGATTTGAGATTTTGTTTTTGATATTTGTGATTTAATATCTGAGTTATGATATTTGAGATTTGATAATTAAGATCTGAGTTTCGAGATTTGAGTTTTAAAGTTGAACGTTTATTGGAAAAGACAAACGACAGATCACTGGGATCGGAATGACAAAATAAACTGAGAAATATAATAGATAATGAGTTGAGATTTGAAAGCTTGTCGAGTACCGCAAGACATGTCGCTACCAGTGGCATCAGTCCGGTAATAGCTCTGTAACCATGGTGGCAGATGGTGAGCTATGGCGACGGGCCGATGATAATGATAAAGCACTGTGTGTGCAGAAACGAATAGACGCTCTCTGAGCTTAGCACTGTGTGTGCAGAAATGAATAAACGGCCTCTGAGCTTGTTGTACTGTAGACAATCTGTAATGAAGGAAACTAATAGATAGTTACTGAGCTTGTTGATCTAGTCACTGAGTTTGTGATAGAGAAATGAATTGATAACAAAAAGTCTCTAAACTTTCAGATCACGATTTATACTTTGCTTCTGGGAGGTTTTGTTTTAAGCAAATATTTATTTTTACTAATTGATATTGGTGCATGGTTGATTTTGTTAAAAATCAATTCTGCGCCCAAATTGCTCTATTTACAGATTATGAATTAGGTGAAGAATTTGAAGATGCAGTAGAAGATGAATGGTGGACCAGCTCAAGAATGGAGTTCCTGGTATGCAGGATGCTGATACTGGTATGCAAGATGCAGGATGCTGTTGTTGGTATGGAGTAGATCATTGGTGGTATGCAGGTTGCTGTTGCTGATAACAACAATGCTGTTAATGGTGTGAAGAATACAGTTGCGTCCCGAGAACGTTCCGCATGTCAGTCTGGCCTTGTTAGCGAAAATATAATTATGCAACATTTATCCTTATTAACGATCGTGGGGTGCTATATCGTTGCTAAGGCATATTGTTTTATGTAAATAGAATAGTAGAAAATATATCATATGATGTGCGCGACGTATTAGTTGATCAATAAAATCATGTCTTATTATTCATAAAATACCTTTTTTATTAATATGTATATAGCAAGGTTCATTAATACAATGTTCCATTACTCGACGAATGTAACCGCGGTTGAAGTTTCCCGTTCCGAAAGTGTACATTAACCTTTTCAGGAAAATTGTTAGGTTTCGGAACGCGGTTACTGAAAATTTTGGTTACTTTTTTGTAACCAAACTAACCGTGGAAATATCTCGGTTAGTGTGGTTATTTCCTCCCACTACAAACTTCAGATCTAATGTAAACTACAAAAGGCGGGAATTTCAAAACAATTACAATAAGACGAGAGTTAAGTGGAGGGAATTAATCGTTTCGTTGTAGTGCAAGTAGTAAATTATAATATTATTTTACTATAGTCTATAATTAAAACAGTAAGAATGAGTGTAAGTAACTGATTTTTAGTAACATTGATCGATGTCGTGAAAAATAATATCGGGAGAAATCATATATGTTCTTATATAATGTGCCATTGTAAACAAGTATTAATAAAACAAATATTTTTATTAATAAGTTTGTAAGAGAATATCTATAACCTATAACGTCCATAAAATGACAGTTCAGTTGTCTGTTTTATGAACTGTGAGGTGTGACTACCGTTCCGTAACTAAAACGCGTTTTCAGGTAACCACTGGGTAACCACAACTTACCACGACTTTACAGCAACCGCGATCGCGGTAGTTAGGTATGCAGTTACGGAACATTGTATTAGATTTTGAAATTTGCGCGTATAGCTTCCATTGGTTGTTTTAATTTATATGCTCCACCCCTCTGGTTTCGTATACATGACACATAGAATGAAAATATAATTCCAACAATTACAACTAGTTATTAAATTTACGCTCTTAAAAATTAAATGCAACATTTACCAAAATATAACTAGAATTTTGACAAAATAATTTAAACAAAATAAAAATGAAAAAAAAAAAACAAAAAAAAATTGTCTCCTCTGCCCGGGAGCGAACCCTAGTTTGCTGCGTAGCAAGTGAGCAAGCTAATCATTAGACACGCCTTCTAGTATAGTGTGTTACATAACTATAATTTTTGTACATCGTCAACCAAAAAAACACAAAAAATGCGTTGTTTTCCTAAAACTTAATCTGATAAAAAATTCTTATCCCGGGTCACACCCATGTAAATTACTTAGAATTTTTTCAGATTTTTATTTTAATTCATCTGGGCGAGGGTGTGGGACAATTTTTTTTCTGCACAATTTTGGCAAAAATCGCATCAAAATCAATTTTGCAAAAATAAAATTTTAATCATTAATCCACGTACTAAGGGCTTTCATTTGATATCCTATTCAGAATTAAAAAAATATATATATTTTTTTTCGATGAGCCCATATTTGTTTATATTTTTAGGGGACTATGGTTTTAGATGTTTTAGTATTTTTCCTATGTGGGGAAAAGAGTTGTATAAGCATGCCAAATTTCAACTCTCTAAGTTTAGCTATTTGGCTACAATTCTTACCGAACAGACAGACAGACAGACAGACAAACAGACAGATAGACGGGCAGAGAGACAGACAGACAGACAGACAGACAGACAGACAGACAGACAGACAGACAGACAGACAGACAGACAGACAGACATACAGACAGACAGACAGACAGACAGACAGACAGACAGACAGACAGACAGACAGACAGACAGACAGACAGACAGACAGACAGACAGACAGACAGACAGACAGACAGACAGACAGACAGACAGACAGACAGACAGACAGACAGACAGACAGACAGACAGACAGACAGACAGACGACAAAATGACGGTATAAGGGTTTTTTGGTTATACCTACAAAACCCTAAAAACAGAGACTTTCCATAAAACCCCCAATATATGAAACGCAGAATATATTAATAACCAAAAAGTGCTGCAGTATTATAAGTCACGCAACTTGTCCTACGAACTTAATAAATTACAATAATAAATGGTAATATCTTCTATGATCTTAATTAATAACTCTAATTCATACATGTGAAGATATGATCAGGGAGAAATTACTTCGGAAATATAGGGAACAATGATATATTACAAATAGAACTTTTACATTTCTAATTATATCTAGAGGGAAATTTTGTAGGCATGTATATTATCTAGAAATGCAAATACACAGGCTAATGAAGCTCTAACCCTTCCAGGAACATACAATTGAAACATGTAATAGTAGTTTTAAAGATAGATGAACATACATACAGAATGCGTAACACAAATATAATAGGGTTATTATTTATTTAAAAGTAGGTGAAAGTTTAAGGTTCATGTATAGAAATTACTCTATTAGGCATAACCTACTATAAAGAGTGTCAAATATAAACCGAACATTTCTAAAAACTCTTTATTCAGTTAAAATATTTCTAATGTAGGTACATAAAAGTTATTATCGTACATAGTATCCGTAAACATTATAGCCAATCCCATCGCACTGTGAGCTTTTTATTCCCGTGTAAAGAAGTGGGACATGTTCGACATTGCACAAAAATACTTTTGTTATTATTTTCGAATGTTGTCCTCCCAACGCCTCTTGAGTGGTCCGAATAAATGGTAATCGCACGGAAACAAGTCGGGGCTGTAAGGGGGAAGTTGAACGATAGTTCAGTGTAACTAGGTCAATTTCTCTTGGGTTATGGTGGCAGTGTGAGTCCTCACGTTGTAGTGGAGAAGTAACACAATGCAGACTGGCGTTACGTCTTTTGGAGCAATATGCTGATTTGACTTTTTCCAAAATACACAGTACACATTTCAAGTACATAGTGCACAGTATTAACTGTCCTTTGATCATGAAGAATGTTGATGTAAAGATATCCTCTATAATAAAAAAAAAAGAAATGGAGACAACACCTTTGCTTGCAATGTTCAATGCAATTTCAATGTTCTCACCAACAGTTTAAATAAGATTCTAATAGACCATATTAGTAACTACGTCACAAAATGGGATTCAGTGCTGCCGTCTCGCGGTTGGATTCCTTTTATTTGAATTTAGCATTATGTTTTTTTGTTAAATTGTATTTTGGAAATATAAATTAAGTTTTCAAAGTAAGAGAGTGCTTCACATCAAAACTACAAGTCAATATTTATTTATTAAAATTCTTATTTTATACATTATAATTTAATATGTCATTATTTTTGCAGAACAATATTATTTTGCAGGTTAATTTTGAAAAATTTACGTTAATAATCGTTATTATGGCAAGTAACATAGCAATAAGTGTGTGTGCCATATCTAAATGGTTTAAAGGAATAATATGTTGTTTTTAATTTTCCATTATTGTTTTTCATTTTCATCTGTCAAAAAACGAAAAAATTTGCAATTAATAATGTAGATATAATTGTTACAATTTGGAGGAAAACAATACACCAATATGCATTCTAAAACAAAATATTAATGATTACTTAGTGTTAATTAAATAAATACTCAAGATATTTCGAATTTCATATTATTTAAAAACGTAACCTATAAATATATCTTCGAATCCGTATTTATATATTTATAAAATCATCATTCTATAATATAAAGTGTCTGGACTGTATATATTAGTATATATTTATCAAAAATACATATTTTATGCTCCAAAATTGAAAATATTTATAAAATTAAGGTAACAAAAGTAATGTCCCATGTATTTTAAACTTCAAAAGGACTCAGCTCTCAGATGGCAGCACATGTTATGTGACGACACACTAATATGGTCTATTGCTAGCAAATTTAAAACAAACGTCATCATCTGTGGTGATTTCAATGTACATTTTAATCGCATAACTAAAGAATCTTCTGAATTGTTGGATCTATTAAAATCGTTTAATTTTAGTACCTATGTAAATTTCAACACCAGGGGAAACAATAGGTTGGATAACGTGTTTTTTAATTTTAAATCTATAGATTTCTCAACTGCTTTTGCTCTTAAGGTACAAGTTCCTTTCTCTGATCATGATGGCATACACTTTTCATTCCCTACCTTAGTAATCAGCAATACGATTAAGGCTGAAATCACGTCAAGACCTATTACGGTAGCTGGAAAATTTTCACTGTATAAAACTCTTCAAACAACAGACTGGAACATGCTAAATAATATCAATCATGGTAATACAGCGTTTACATTATTTTTTGACAAATTTCTTCACGCTTTTGAAGCAAGTTTCCCAATAAAAACCTTTAAACCCTCATCACACAGCAACCAGATAAACATAAAATGGTTCGACAATCGGATCAAAATCATGCGTGACAAACTACAACATCTTCAAAGTTCCTTCAGATCAATGCCCAATGAGACCACACGAGCCCTAAGAAACAAATTCAGAGCAGAATACCGTACAGCAATAAAGTCCGCTAAAATTCTTGCCAATTCCAGTTTTGTATCTGAATCTAAAAATATTTCAAAGGCTACATGGCAAATCATTAATAACAATAGAAATCCACGAAACTCTTCTTTGACCGATACATCCATTTCATCAAATCAGTTCAATATATACTTCACAAACATTGCCAGAAAATTAGTAAAATCTTTACCAGAAACGGACATATCGCCTATAGACTATTTAAATCTTCCATTTCCTATGCCAAAATTTTCTTTTCATGAAGTGTCTTTCAATACAGTTAGAGATATAATAGACTCACTCAAGAACGGCAAATCTAAAGACACCTACGGTATTACTGTAGATCTTCTAAAAATAATCAAGGACACCATTATCCTTCCGCTCACCAAGGTAATGAACTGCTGTATTAGATGCAATACGTTTCCCGACGCATTAAAAATTGCAAAAGTGATTCCACTGCACAAGAAAGGCGATAAACACGAACCGAACAATTATCGACCAATATCTCTTCTACCCGTCTTTTCTAAAGTTCTAGAAAAAATTATGTACATTCAAATAATTTCACATTTTGAAGTACATAATCTGATAATGAGTCGCAGTTCGGCTACCGCACGAAGAGATCTACATGCGACGTTATATTACATCTCATATCCGAAGCTACAGATAGTATGGAAAAAGGAAATTTCTGCCTTTCAACCTTTTTCGATCTATCTAAAGCGTTTGATTGTGTTTCGCCCAAGATTCTCATTGAAAAATTAATAAAATACGGATTTGACGAAGCTAGCTCTTCTTTGATAGAATCCTTCCTTAGCAACAGAATCCAATTCGTCTCTTTAAACAATTCCAAGTCGACTCATCTTCCCCTCGATATCGGTATTCCACAAGGATCTATTCTTGCAGCATTACTATTTATTATATACGTGAATGACTTTCCATCCACTGTAAATAATAAATGTGTATTATATGCTGATGACACTAACCTACTAGTCACATCTAATTCCTTAGAAAGCACGATTAGTAAAAATAACGCAGTTGTTAACAAAGCCAAACTGTGGTTTACATCAAACGGCCTCATCGTAAATCATAGCAAAACTCAACACCTCCTATTTGCATTGAGAAACCATAATTTTGACAACCCAGACTTCGTAAATTTCTTGGGTGTTCATCTCGACCCCACCCTCAAGTGGCATCATCACGTTATCTATCCAATAAATTATGTAGCACTGTATATCTATTAAGAAATCTTATGGCCTCAGTTTCCAGAGAAATTGTTCGCATTACTTATTTTGCATTGTTCCAGTCGCAAATATCCTATGCCATTTTAGCCTGGGGACATTCTCCGGCGGGAGAAAGAATCTTTTCCTTACAACGACGAGCTGTAAGAATTCTGGCCGAAGTCTCTTACCAAAGCGACTGTAGGCTTTGTTTCTCTGAACTGGAAATTATGACACTGCCTTCTCTATTTATTTACAATTCCCTATTGTATGCCCACAGAAACTTCAATGAACTTTTAACGCATGAGCAGGTACATAACTACAACACTCGAAATAAAGGCAAAATCTATCCAACCTATATAAGACTCCAAAAATCAAGAAATAGTACTAACTATTATTCAGTAAAGTTCATGAACTTACTGCCTAATAATTTTAAATCTGACTGTTTTAAGACTTTTAAAAATAAAATAAAAAAAAAAAATCACACACAATCCATTTTATTCTGTCAATGAATTCTTATCTTATAAATTTTAAGGCGCTTGCTAGCTAGTCTCTCTGAACTCTTGTTTTAATATTTGGTACTTTATTTATTTATTTTTTCTTCTATTTTAAACTATTATTTTGTGTATATTACGTGTAATTACGACTGACTTTAAACAATTTATGTATTGTAACATAGTCAATAAATTATATTATTATTATTATTGCAGACAACTGCATTTTCACATGCTAGAGCATGTGAAAAACAGGTCTAGAGACCTGTTTCATCTTTCTGTCTTGTAGTGATGCACCCACGTCATAGGTCAAAATTCGGTTTAAAAATACGTCTGCTTTTGCTTCGTATGGATACAAAAGTCTCTGGTGCAAGTAGCTTCGTACACAATCCACTTCTATTAATGATACGAGAATTAAAAAGCAGCCAATACGGTGGCGTAAGTGCTTAGATGTTCAGCGAAACTATGAAGAAAAATAACTTATATGCACATTAGAAATATTTTAACTGAACAAGGAGTGTTTGGGAAAGTTCAATCAATTAATTCACCTATCACAATGATGAACCTTGAAGAAAACTCACGAATTCCTTAGCTAAGAATCTCATTTAAGTTTGATTTTATAGTTCTTAAATTTTAATTTTTTGCTTTTGTTACATAATTGTCTTCGGACACTGGCTTCCGGTTTAAGGGTCCCTTCCAGCACGAAGGCTGACGATCCTGTGGTGACGCCACATGGGCAGGATTGGACGTTAAATCATCACAATTATAAAAATTAAATCAGTAAACATTTCGAAATGTTTACATTATACGAGATGTGTTAATTAAGTAACCGGACTGTTTTTTAAATTTTTTTATTCGAATAGATTACAATTCAATATTGTCTCCCTCAAAATAACTTCCTTGGGAAGCCACACAATTTTTAGCCACACAATCTGGTGACGGTTCTTCCAATCCTCATAGCAGTGCTGGAACTCGAATACTGAAATAGCTTTCAGCTGGTCGATTACGGGCGTTTGAATGTTTTCGAGTGTCACAAAATGACGTGATTTTTCAATCTTGGGAAGAAGAAAAAATCAGAAGGACTCAAGTCAGGCGAATAAGGAGGCTGAGGAGCCACAGGAATGTTTTTACGGGCAAAAACTCGTTTATTGTAATTGCTGTGTCAAGGCGCATTGTCAATCTCCAATTCATTGGTCAAAATCTGATGAACGGTAGTCTGAGTCAAATTCAACTCTTCCCCGATCATTCTGACTGTCAACCGACGATCTGAACGCACAAGATCCCGGATTCTGTTGACATTTTCATTGGTTCTTGAAGATGAAGGCCTTCCGTTGCGTAATTCATCTTCAACTCTCTTCCTTCTGAAAATGCCTTAAACCACCAAAAAACCTGAGTCTTTATTTCTTACATTTCCACAGTGTAAACACGTTAGGTATTACTTGTCGCCCCACAAAAAGCGTCACTGAAAACACTATAAAATTTTTAATGGTATCTATTTATTTTAGTTTATGGAAACATCAGTTATACATGTTTTAAATAAAAGCTCCCCTGTTGTAGAAGAAGTATAGATTAAATTATTAAGTAGTTAATTAAATTATTAAAACCTTTGTTGATAAAAGTACGCAAATTTGTCATGCTTATATTTTTCCATGACCATAATACAAGAACAAACAGATAAGTGGGTTCTTTTCCAACAAAGCCCACGGCTGTTTTAAAGAAACCGAATGAGCCTTTGTCCTCAGAAATATACATACTAAATTAAATTTGTACATTACCTAACAGAGGTGTAATAATCAAAACGCCGCTCTTACTGAAATTTTGACACCAGAATAATTCTGTAATTGTTAGCTTAGTTTCAAATGAATAAATTTGAAAGGTAGACAAATAAGGTCGGATGTCTATAGAAATATGAAATTTACTCAGCTTGAATTGAATCACGTGTAATGTTTCACTTTTTGATATTTGTAAGGTTTTAAAATACACATATTTTTTTAGGCGTGTATTATGCAACCAGGTATGCAACGGTGTGCTGCAGCCAGTTAGACATGATAAGTTGTTGTGACAATATCGTCAAGTAATGGAGTACCCATGATGACAAAAGTGTCAAGTAATTAATATTTGTATGTTAAAAATTCCGAAGGCTCGGGCTATGATATATTCCTACTAGTTGCCAATGCCAGAATTATCCAAAAAGCACCTACATTTATGGATATTACAATGACAAATGTTTGCTATTAATCATGTAATAAATTTAGTACGAAAACTACGCATTAGTGAGGTCTTTATATTAACAAATTCTCTCAGCGCCAGTCAAACCATAAAATCCACATGTATTAATAGCAAATCTGATCTACTATCGCTTTTGGTTAAGAAAAGAATCATAACTTTCTATATCAAAATTATACCATTACTCTATCCTGGATCCCTAGCTAAGGATGGGAACGATATATCGATATTTCGAAAATATCGATACTTTAGAAAAATATATCGATATTTTTATATCGATATTTGAAATGCGATATATCGCGCAAAATATCGATATTCGCACAAAATATCGGTATTCTTGTACCTTTTTTAAATTTAAATATATGGTGTTCACTTTTGTAAAAACAAACTATAGGCTATTCCAAACGTTTAGGCGGAACAGGATTTTGAAATCTAGTAATTTTTATCTATTAATTCGGATTTTTGGTCATTTTGTTTAAGCTTTGTATATCATACTCACATTGCAAATTCTAGATTAAATTGATTGTCATTATAAAATGTCCTTTTCGTTGTATTTAATTTTTTTGTGATTCTTAATAAAAAATTATTTTTTTGTCTTCAAAATACGAAAAAAAAAAACAAAATTGACATGTCATTCGTTTCCATGGTTTTACTGTTGGAATTTTAAATTTTCACATACCAAACTTGAAAAATTAAATAACCCAAGCAATATCCCTTTTCGTGACAATCTAAAATAACGAAATTTTCATTTAGTTCGGCCTAATCGTTTGGAATAGCCTGTAAGACGAAATTTTGATTTCAATAATTTGCACCTTTGAAATTGTCATGTTGGTATGAAATTGTCACCTATGTCATGTTGGTATTAAAATATTATAAAAAATGTCACTCTCATAATAATGATCATAACCAATGAATCTAAAGTTGGTTTTACAGCGTAATGAATATTTTAAATTTAATACACTAATACCGTAACACACTATAAAAGTAACCAAAAAGATCTGGTATGTCTTTACAAAAGTGAACAGCAAATATATATATATATATTTAATAATGAGTGCAGTTAACTAGGAAAATATTAGAAAGTTGGTTGGTAGCTGGGTGAGTACCAACTGTAAAGTGATTGTCTGTCAAGTGGCGACTTCTTTTACCGCCATGCCAACAAAATAAAAAAACTTTAATTTATATATCTTACATGTTACGTGTTAGTTATTTCGATATATCGAAAATATCGATATCACATTTATGATATATCGAATCGCGCATATATCGATATTTAAAAATAAATTCCCATCCCTATCCCTAGCCATGTCAATATCTATGGAAATATAATAGCTGATCAATTAGCTAAAGAAGAAGCAACTAACAAATCTAACTAATAAATCCACCATAAAAACTACAAACTTTAATCATTTCCTCTCAACAATACCTGCTATTTGTCTGCTAAGCAAGGGCACGGACGTGAGTGCAATTCATGCTTATGTCAAATTATTTGTGTAAAAATATTTATACAGGTTCTGCTTAGCCGATCGCAACAGGCTATAAACTGTAGGTGTCTTTCTGTGTAGGCAAAAAAATTGAAGTAAAACTGACCATATTACTCCTGAATGTACATAGATTGAAAACATGGTCATGAAACCTGGAAACAAAAGGCCTTGCCTCACTTCGGGCTGTCGTTCCAATAACGAAGATAAACCAGAAGTGGCAAGAAGATTGGATATTATCGTCCTCCTACAATAGGTAAACTAAATAGGTAATTAATAAACATGTCATAAAAAGATTACATTAAAATGGAGAATTACAACCCGTAAAGACACCACTAGAATCAAAATGCAAACTGCAAAAGGGAAATAAACGCCCGGCACTCAAAATTCGTACAAGAATCTTATTGGATCATTGATGTATTTATCAGTAACAAGTAGACCAGAAAACATTTGCAGAAAATTCCCGGAGTTAGTTTAACACATCATACCAAACAGAATATTGGGTACCAGCTAGTTTAAGGTACCTACGTGGAACAAAACACTATAAACTGCAATTTGGGAAAGGTAAGGAAAGTATAAATATTTTCAAGAAACTCAAGAACAACAAATACTGTCGTAATTCTAGAGACGACTGACCGCAGAGAATTTAGAGCTTTTTAAAGGCTAAAAGTGGTTATTTTAAAACTAATTAGTGTGTCTTTTCTAAGATTCTTCTATGTATTACGTACTAAAAGAAAATATGTTTAAGCAACCTTGTTATATTTTACTGGAATCTTGTGACAGTATTTATGGTGAGATTAAGTTTATTTATTTGGTCGATTCTCTTTGAAGGACTAAAATTTATTTCATTTCAAGTGTGCTCCATTGTCTCTAATGAACACGTGTATTAACTAACCAGCCATTACATTTAAACAATCACATTCTAAACACTTACCTTCTCATATAATGATACTTGATGACTACAATGATGACAAGTGTGTTGGCGAACAGTGCTAGCAGGAATAATGGAATGTACAGTCCCACCAACGGATAGTTTACTTTCATAAATACATCATGTATTAGTTGTGTACTGTCTAAATTTTCCTGTGTTAGATTTCCCATTTTGTAACTGCACTAGTTTTAGCACTAAATTTTAAAAGGAGAAAATTGACGCAGTACTTTTTAAAATTCAATTAACTTAGTTAAAGTTTTTTTTTTTTATTTCACATGATTTACCTCAACAGTATTAGTGGGTTTTTTGCGAAGGTTTTCACGGTTCACATCTGCAACAAAAAATATTATAAATAAAACATCCTTTGGGATGGCGATAAATTAGATTCGTCAATGTCGAAATCAGATACATTTTTTTAGGTGACTCTAGTAAAAATATAGACTCAAATAAAAATAAACGGTACACTACAGCACTGTCGTGGCAAGGGATATACGTAGGGGTAAGGGTAGATATATTTTTTTGTAGTTATAAAATCGAAATTATTATAAAATCAGTGCTATGACATGATAAAAACAAAAATATCGTACCAGTCCGGGTTAAGGTCATTACTTGTACGAGGGTTTCCTTTTATGTTCTTACAAACGACCACTAGATGGCAATATTTAAATGTGTCATTAGGTATACTATATTCGTAAAATTTGACATTTGTTATTGTGAAACAAGTGGCAGCTTATAAATTGACCGAGTAGTGTGTTGACAGTGAGCGTTAAAAAAAAAACAAAAATGGATATTACTCGTGAAGGTTTTCGTTGAATGATTTTTTACAATTTTAGTAAAGGCCTAACTCAACAACAATGCATAGATTCGCTTCGTTCAACTTTTGGTAATGAAGCACCATCAGAAAAGACTGTTTAAAATTGGTTTGCAGAATTTCGTCGTGGTCGTGCGTCCGTCAGTGATGAATCTCGTGAAGGTCGACCAAAATCGGTTGTGATTCAAAAAAACATCGATGCTGTACGCAAAATGATTGAAGAAGATGGGCATGTGACTTACCGTGAGATAGAGGCATCCTTTGACATACCGCAGACTGCAATACATTTCAATTTTGCATGAATATCTAGCTGTGAAAAAGATAACAGATCTTTGATAAAGATCCGATGGATTCTTCATAATTTGACCGAAGCTTAAAAAATGGCTTGTGTTGATTGGTGTAAGAGAAAGCTAAAAAAATTCAACCTAGGCACTGCAAAATCTGTATACAACATTGTTACAGGTGACGAAACTTGGATTTATTCATATGAAACGGATAGACTGTTTGGGTCTTCCAAGATGAACCGAACCCACAGAAGTTGTTCGTTCACGAAACACTTCCAAGAAAATGATTGCTTGTTTCTTCGATTGTACTGGACGTGTCGCAACCATTTCTTTAAAGGATCGGAGAACATTTAATGCTGTATGGTATAAAACAATTTGTTTGCCAGAAGTCATTGACAAAATCAGGAAAAACAACCAAAAACGCATCATTCTTCATCATGAGGATGCCTAACCTAACCTGATGGTTTTTAAACGGGGATAATTTAATAAATACACATAATATTTTCCAAACGAGCTTTTATTTAGGTAAAAGAAGAAGAATGGAAATTATAAAAAAAAGAGGAGCATTACGACGCAAAAATAACATCAGTCAAATGATGACCTCCATTGTTCTGCATTGTTCAAATAATTATCCGGCCATAAAAATAGAAAGTTCAAATGATTAGATTTTTAGAAAATTTGGCGGGTAAATGTTTAAGATGAGTAATTAGGGATCTTCACGAATTCCTCTGGTTCAGGTCACTTAAATCCATAACAGATATTGGCCATAAATAACATTGAAACCTTTCTTACACTTGATTTTGGTTGAAACAAGTGCCGTCCAAATACAGCACTACCAGAAATAATAAAATATTTTTTGGCAATCACGACTATTTTGGCTCTTTAAAAAAGATTCATTTTGGCGCCTTGATAAATCCGGCCCATCGGCCCTGTTCTTACAAAAGAAAGTTAGTTCGTAGTTATCTTACAGCCCATGTAAGACGAAAACAAAACATTCTATAAACTAAAAATATTAATTATTCCTATATTATTATTATTATACTAGGTTATTACCCGTCAACAATGATGGATTTATAATATAAAAATTTCAATTGTTTGTATCTAATCACGGGATCACCAGTTATCCAATCACGGGAGAGGGTGTCACCTGTCAGCCAATCAAGAGACAGGGTGTCCCCAGTTAGTCAATTACGTAAAATTACGAAAAATTTTGCGTAACAATGTTACCAACACTACATACAGACACTGAACATTTTATATGTCTAATTCTCAGAAAATAAATCTGCAAAATATTGTTCGTATCAGTCAAAGGATATAGCAGTGTCTAGAGTCTCTTGTTTATACCTACGAAACCCTAGATATGTCTGTAAACAATTATATTTGTAGATTCTTAGAAAGTAAATCTGCAAAATATTATTAATATCGGTCAAAGGATATAGCAGTGTCTAAAGTTTATTGTTTATGTCTGCGAAACCCTAGACATTTCTGTAAATACTTATATTTGTAGATTCTTTGAAAATAAATCTGCAAAATATTGTTCATATCGGTCAAAGGATATAGCTGTGTCTAGAGTTTCTTGTTTATGCCTACGAAACCCTAGATATTTCTGTAAATAATTATATTTGTAGATTCTTAGAAAATAAATCTGCAAAATATTGTTCATATCGCTCAGAGGATATAGCAGTGTCTAAAGTTTCTTGTTCATATCTACGAAATTCTAGGCATTTTTTATGTTATTTTATCTGCAGATTCTTAGAAAATAAAACTGCAAAATATTTTTCATATCGATCATAAGATATAGGAGTGTCTAGAGTTTCTTGTTTGTGCCTACAAAACCCTAGATATTTCTGTATACAATTATATTCGTAGATTCTTAGAGAATAAATCTGCAAAATATTGTTGATATCAGTCAAAGGATATAGGAGTGTCTTGAGTTTCTTGTTTATGCTTACGAAACCCTAGACATTTTTATATGTTACTTTATCCGCAGATTTTTAGAAAATAAATCTGCAAAATATTTACATGTCAATCATAGGATATAGGAGTGTCTAGAGTTTCTTGTTTATGCCTACGAAGCCTTAGACATTTCTATATGTTATTTTTTTCGGTGTTTCTTAGAGAATAAATATGCAAAATATTGTTCATATCGGTCAAAACATATAGCAGTATCTAGAGTTTCTTGTTTATGCCTACGAAATTCTACAGATTTCTGTATATAATTATATTCGTAGATTCTTAGACAATAAATCTGCAAAATATTGTTGATATCAGTCAAAGGATATAGGAGTGTCTTGAGTTTCTTGTTTATGCTTACGAAACCCTAGACATTTTTATATGTTACTTTATCTGCAGATTCTTAGAGAATAAATCTGCAAAATACCTGTCAATCAAGAGACAGGGTGTCCCCAGTTAGCCAATCACAAGAACCTTAGGAAAAATTGACGTCACAATGTTACCGAGTATTCATACAGACACTTGCTAATTATATATGTACGATAGTTAATATGAATTGTTCTCCCCAATGTGTTCCCCAATAATATTATCAAGCTATTGCTTGATAATATTTTTTTAATATTAGGTTTTTAAAAGCACTGGTTTTTTAATTCCGTAATGTGAGACTTCCATAATAAGAATTTATTCAACATAATAATTTATTTTCGGATATACGAAAACAATTTCTCGCATACATATTTAAATAACATACGAATATATATTTTGTTTAAATTTCTCTGCTAATTACCATACAACATATCATATAATACATTAAAGGAAAGGACGTTTTATTTTAATATTGTCACAGAACGTATATTGTAGTAATTTATTCATCTCGTAAAAGGGACAAAGAAATTTGTGATGTGTTGGCGCCGGTGTTTGAAATGAAGGAGCTAATTTTGGAATTTTAAAATGGAATGTAATATGAAACCCTTTCGTTGGTTGCTTCATTGTTTGAGGAAACTCAGAATTTGATATAGCAATACTAACATTGTGTTCTTAATTTTAGAATTCTTGTTGAGAAGATTTCTATAGCATTAATTAAGAAATATGAACTGTGCCAAACCAAGGTAATCAAAACATATCGGTTACTATTCTTTGTTTTTTGTACAAGGTTATTCATACTTTAGGTAATTTTATAATGCAGTATAGAATTTAATGTTTTTAACAATAACAATAGGATCGTAATATCTATAGTCAGATTTTTTATAAAGAGAAAGACGAGAATAATGTCACCGAGCTGTAAGGGAGGTAATTTTGGTATTATATCATAAATAAAATTTCATAAATAAATTCAGTATAATCATTTAATTATAGTAAAATATTTAAAATGTTAAACGATAAAAAATAATCTATTTCTTAGAAAGGGCATTCAAGATAACGGTAGACTTGTTTATTATTTTAACTTGACACTTTGTCAATGTAACATGAAAAGTGAATCGTAAATTATTGTTGTTTCAAAAATATACATCAACCATAAGCACATAAATAATAATTAATTTTTGTCTGAGATATAAATATTACGATTGGGCTTTTTTCTAATGGGATATTTATCTGAGTTATCACCAATAAATTATGAATTTTAAGATAGTACAAGACAGACAGTCAAGAGGTGTTAAATGACATTTAACAGTTGGGCGATGTAAGCATTTCAGGGTGGTCGCGTTCTAGTAGTTCAGCTTAAACCGTCGTAGTGGTTCAGTCATGTTAGAGAGTTCATTTTAAACCGTCGTGAAGTTAAGTCGTGTTATTAATTAGAATGAGATTTTGTTCATCATGGGATAGTCATTTAGGTTGTTCGGTTGGACTAGTAAAATGTAACAAGTAATTCCGTATGAACGTTAGTGTAGTGCCCAGCTAAAGACATGTGAGAGATAAATGGTTTTAGAGGATGTCAGTCAGGACTGTGGTGTCCAGTGGACAAATTAGTGATTAGTGCTAAAGAGTCCAGTGTCTAGGTTGTATGAATGTCTCATTTGGATTTAGCTGTATCGACGTAATTGTAAGTCTAGTGTAATTAGTGTAAATATTTAAACCGTATAATAATTAAAGTAGATTAGCTAAAATGTTGAGTTTAATTGAACAACCCTTAATCCTTCCAAGAATCATAGCATCCAGCTAACGGACTAATAGGGGGGGGGTCCAGACTTGATCCGCTCGCAAGTCTTGGAACCCATAATGTGAGGGATGTACAGAGTAAGTACAAATGAAATAAATAAATCAGCCAACCGTGACATTTCATATTTATTTATATATTATATATAGAGGTTTCTCACAGAGCCATTAAAGACAAACATAGTATTCACTCAAATGTAAGCATGTTGTATGGGTACCTAAGTACGCCGTACTTAGTATTACCATCCATACGATGAAATTTGTCTTGTATTATGTATTTACGGAAGAGTTTTTATTAAGAATGAGAAAATGTGTGGACAATAATGGTGGTTTGATCGAACATTTATATATATATACATATATATATATATATATATATATATTTTTTTTTTTTTTTTGTAAAATAATTGTAAAATGTAAGTTTTTTTTTTCTAAATAGTCAAATAGTTTATTTTAGAAATATTTTGTTTCTTTTTTTATTGTTTTCAAAGCTTGCTACGTTCAAATTTGTAAAACTTATGTTGATTATTATTTTGTAAATAAATGGTCGCCATTTTGAAATGGGTAACATAAAAATATGACTTTTTGGTGTCATTGTAAAGCTAATTTAATGTACTTTTAGGAAAAAAAATATAAAACTATTGATTCCCTATGCTAGATCAAAAGTTGACATCATTTCCGGTGAAACCGGAAGTGCCTCAGAATTCTTATAGTAACCTTTAGATGGGCCTTTTTGTTTAATTTAACTTTTGTTCTGAAGATTTTTTTGTATCTTTACAAATAAAGGAGGTTTTCGGGGTGCCCCGTTTCATACAAACACCCTGTATATATATATATATATATATATATATATATATATATATATATATATATATATATATATATATATATATATGTGTGTATATTGTATTTACTTATTGTACTGTTAAAACTTGTTACCTGCGTGTAATTGTCACATAGATTTAAAAATTATTTTATATTTGCTAATATAAACATGTTTTATGCTATTTGATAAACGAGAATAAATTATCATTTAAAATTAAAAATTTACTGTAGAAAATGAAATAAAAAACTTGTATGTTTCATAAATTTGCATTTTTCTGTTTATTAACAATGTACAGACTTTGCTGTATGACTATATGTACTTTTTATTATGCACAAGATTTGCATAACCTTTGGCAAAGCCACATGTTACTAAAAATGTGTTAAGCTCAAAATTCTCTTCGCTCGATAATCGATGGTTAGCGAACACATCTGTTGGCAACTTTTGATTATATTGATCTATCTAGCTCTTATTTGTTAAAGTTAAAACTGTTTTGCTTTGGTAGCAACGTATTATCCTGAATACTTTATAATAGGCGTTTACGTTTATTCAATCCACAAGATTGCTCAGATTGATCTGGTGACATGACAAGATCAGTCGGATTGCTCAGATTTTGTTAACATTTTCGTAAGCAATATATGTCTGAAGTTAATTATTAATATTATTATTATTACAATAAGAGCTGAATCCAAATGGCTTGTTAAGCTCAAAATTTATATAAAACAAAAGCAAAATACAAAATATAAATATTGCGGAGTGAAAATATATTAATATAAAGGTTTTATTCGAACATGGGCGAGATCTTGGCCTTGAAAGAATTAATAGTCGGCGCCGAAATAGTATCTTCAGAGAGAGAGAGTTCCATAACTCAAAGACACGGTTGGACAGAAAGTTTTCCCTATTTTGCTTCTTGTAGATCTCGTGTTTTAGTTTCAGTCTATGTCCACGTGTTGCGCTGATGAGACTGAGTGAATATAATGTGACATATCTGTATCGCATCACGCCAGTTCAAAACTTCAAGGCGTTCTTCATAGCGGAGATGTCGAAGTTCTGGAGGCATACGCGTAGCTTGTCGTTGAACTCCTTCAAGAAGAAGTACGTCACGCTGCAAATACGGCGACCAAACAACAAAAGTATATTCCAAGTGTGGGCGAATATATGTGGTATAGATTTTGCGAAAAAGAACAGTAGAAAGTTTAGAGAAGGATTTGTGCACTATGTAAAGGAGAGTATTAGCTTTCTTCACTATTTTTGTAATGTGCGGAGACCACTCAAGATTAGTGTTTATAGTAACACCCAGGTCAATAACTTCGTTGACTTGCTGTATCACTGCATTGTCAATAAAATATGATAACCGTGGACTGTCCTTTCATATATGAAGACTGCAGCATTTGGTTGTGTTCAGTGGTAGGAGCCAGTCTTCACACCAGGCAACGATTTCGTTAAGGTCTTGTTGAATTGAAGAATGCTGGCTGATTTCTCCATATATCTTAAGATCATCGGCGTACATTTGGTGACTGCTTTTTAAATTGGTGGTTAAATCAGCAACGTAAATTAAAAATAGAATCGGATAAATCACTGTTCCTTGGGGGAACAGTATTAATTCCAGTAATCTTGCCAGATCATCGGATTGCTTGGAAACGATCGGATTGACTAAAAATAAGCTAATGTGTACGCTCCGACTGACTTTACGAACGTATCGGGAGCACTCCGATCGCTCGGATTGATCTGACTGGCTAAACGTAAACGCCTTATGTGTTTAACTAGTGCTTGGTATTCCCAAATTGTAGTTCAATATAAGAGTTACTACCTTTAGTATTTTATTTTATTTATTTAATTTTTAGAATATGGCTACACAACAGGACATGACACAGGACACAGGACATAGTATTTTAACTTCTCTGCGTTAAATACTAAGGCAAATAACGTTGCGTATTTTTAGTACGCTTAACCCGCTAGTTTACAAGCTGTTATTCGGCATAGACAAGTATTTTGTTTACGTAGCTGGTATTACTGGATAAAATCCAGAGTGAGATATTTGTATTAATATGTTTCATTTTGTAACACGTAACTATCACGGAAAGTTCATTTTTTATGTTGTATATTTACAATACATATGTAATATTATCATAGTATTGGTTCACATGGATATGTCAAAGTCCAGCTGATTTGCAGAAGTTAGTTTATAGCTATTTAAAAATTAATATGACCAGGACTGGAGCGAGGGTTTTTGGCGCCCGTATGCAAGATTTAATTGCACCAGACAGGGCAAAATTTCAAGTGAAAACCTAAAAAAAGTCCTCACTTCCAAATTTCAAGTGAAGACCTAAAAAAATTGATGTGAAGTGTGAATTTTCACACATTTCAGGGTTTCGCAGGTATTTAGTAAGTGAATGATGATTATTTGGAATGCCAAAACAAATTTTATGTTAAAATATTTTTTTATTAATTTTAATTCGAATGCCTAATACCATTATTTGGGTTTATAAATATTTTCAGTATTTTTTTATATAGCAAGGTTCATTAATATTTTGAAAATTGCGCCTACGGCTTCCATTGGTTGTGTAAGTCATAACTCCGCCCCTCTGATTTCGAATACATTCAAACATAGCATTAAATTATAATTTCAACACTTCCCACCGGTTATTAAATTTACGCTTTTAAAAATTAAATGCAACAATTGCCAAAATATAACTAGAATTTTGACAAAATAATTTAAACAAAATAAAAATGCAAAAAAAAACAGAAAAAATAAAAATTGACGGGATTCAAACAGTAGTTTCTTAGAGTAGTTTCAACTCACGAAGCGACAACGTTACCACTGTACTACGCAGGTTCACTCGTATACTATGTTAAATAGCGGATTAAATATTTTACATATTTTAGTTAAAAACACAAAAAAATGCGTTATTTTCCGAAAATATAATCTGATCAAAAATTTCTGTTTTATTATTCCGGTTCACACCAATGTACATTACTTAGAATTTTTTCAGATTTTTAGTTTAAACCATCTGGGCTACAGGGTGTGGGACAAAACATTTTTTACACAATTTTGGCAAAAATCGCTTCAAAATAATTTATTTTGCAAAACTAAAAATTTGATCGTTAATCCACGTACCAAGGGCTTTCATTTGATACCCTACGCAGAATTATCAAAAAATATATATATATTTTTTTTTTTCGATGAACACATATTTGTTTGTATTTTTAGGGGGATGTGTTTTTTAGATGTTTTAGTATTTTTCCTATGTGCGGGTCAAAGAGTTGTATAAGCATGCCAAATTTCAACTCTCTAGGTTTAGTCGTTTGGCTACAGATTTTACCGAACAGACAGACAGGCAGACAGGCAGACAGGCAGACAGACAGTCAAACAGACAGACAGACAGACAGACAGACAGACAGACAGACAGACAGACAGACAGACAGACAGACAGACAGACAGACGACAAAATGACGGTATAAGGGTTTTTTGGTCATACCTACAAAACCCTAAAAAGGTCCTCATTTTAAACTTGGTGCCCCCCTGGCATCAAGCGCCTTGCCCGACCCTGAATATGACTGCCATAGTAAAATACTTATTTTTTACTAATCGAAATTATTTATTATTTTCATTATTTAAATTATTAAAATATTGATTTTGGTTTTACTGAACAATTAGAATTAGTAGTAATAAAAATCAATATTAAACTAATTAAAATTTTTAAATTGGCAATTGGAGTACGGATTTAAATATATTACACAATTATAATAGTTATTTTGTTTAGATTAGTTATAATTAATTTAGTATTTAGCATGCTAGCATGTTATTTTTAGTCAAGTTGCCTTTTTATTTATTATTTAATGAAAATCGAATAACGTTTTACCTCAATCTATATTTAATTACTTTTGATTTCTAATTTTTTTCTAACTTAAATCTTAACTAAAGAAATTTGAGGTTAAGCAACGTATTATTAACTTGCTCTTGGGCTAGTGGCGTACGCAAGGGGGGATTAGGCGGATAAATCCACTACCTAAGATTCGAAAAGAACTAAAATTATAATTACCGCATTTCAAAATTACGCGCCTTTTCAAAATGAGTAAATTTCGATGTTCTGAAATATTTTTTGCGTGTACACACTGTCTTAGGCCAGCGTCTAAGTCAGTGATGGCGCACCTTTTGGGCTGGGTGTGTCAAAATTCGGAAAAAAACTAGCTTAACTTGGCTGCCGTGTCACGTCAAGAAAAATCCATAATTTTGGAATATTTGTAGCCCTTGTAAAAAGACATATACAGTGGAACCTCTATATTCGCCATTAATCTGTTCCTGGGGGTGTAACGAATATAGAATATAACCAATATAGAAACAATTTTTTCGATAAGAATTAACTGAAATTCAATTAATCTGTCTTCTAACTCCTAAAACTGGTACAAAAATTATAAAAAAATGTAACTTAAACTTTATTGTACTAAATAGATATACATAGTGGTAGAAATGGAAAAGGAGAAAGGTTAATGTTGAAAAGAAGAGTTGCAATCAATTAAAACAAAACAGCCAATAGTAATTCCAATTCTGATCATGGGGTCTGTTTTGTCGATGATTTAGCAGCACTCGTTTTAACACGGAATTTGTCCAATGTTGTCTGTTTTGTCTGCTCTGTAAAACCTTCCTGAAGTAGTCGGCAGTGGGAGTGACGACGAATACGGAAAATACTAACGAATATGGGGGACAAAAATTGTCATCAAAATGTGACGAATATCAAATATTACGAATATGGAGGTTGACGAATACAGAGGTTCCACTGTATTTTAGATATTTATTTATTTATTTTACATTTTAAGAACACAAACAGGACGAACCCACAGCAGTGTTCAAGAATTTTTTAACAATTACGTGCGTAAAATTTACATATTACACTATACTATAAGACTGCAACGATTTTATTTTTGATTTGAAAAATTTTAACGATTATTTATAGCTATTATATATTAAATTGAAAAAATCGCGACAGTCATGTACGAACAAGAGTATTACAATAAGCAAGTTACATAATACAACAATTTAAACAGAAGCAACTGGAGTTAGACTGAGCTTGAATCCAAATGTTGTAATATAATTTTACAATGTTATTTAAATTTATTTAATGTCAAATTTGAAATATCAACATTATTAAAAACATGGTTGAATGTGGAAGATAGTCTTTCAATGGGTGAATTGGAAAATATATTATTGTTAGTTTTGGAAACGAAAAATGAATATTGGTTTCGGACATTATAAGACGGAATTAAAAAAGTGAACAACATTAACAAATCATTGCAGTCTATAATACTATTGCAAATTTTATATAATGTAACCATATCCGACAGTGTGCGACGATTCCTTAGTGACAACATATTTAGTTCAAGTAGAGCCGAACTGTAGTCAGTAAGGCGAGTTTTTTCTTTAAATAGAATGTATTTCACGGCTTTAATTTGTACGTTTTCTAATTTATTAATGTATTTATCATACATAGGATTCCATATGATGTATTTGTTAAAAAAGCATATTCTCAAGATTGGACCTCAAGTCGACAAACACTTGAGGTCAGATGCGTTCACTGTTCTTCGCCGAAAACCGTCTGTAAACGATGCGTGTCACCCAAAATGTTTTGGCGTGTCACCCGTGACACGCGTGTCATAGGTTCACCATCACTGGTCTAAGTTATACCTATGTATGTAATAGTTTGTCAATAGCGCATGGAAATAGGGACAAAATCGCTTAACCCATAGATAGTTAACAATACCTAGTTATGCATATCTCGACCGGTATGCAAAGTCGAATCATCTTACATTTATTTATTTATTTATTTAAACAATTTGGGTTCACAAACGGGACATGCCGGAACACAGTGAACGCTATTAAATTACAATAAATTAATTTGCAGGTACAAATATGTATGTGTACAAAATGTTACAGAATAACCAAATTAAATAATTAAAATTTAAAACATTTCTAAATTTGCTTGGTAAAGTTAATTACCTTAAATTAACAATACTAATGATAAAAAATTATAGAAAATGATAAACAAAAATTTAGTGATAAAAAATACAAATTAAAAAATTTAAAAAAATAAAATTCAATGTTCAAAATCTAAATTTCACTATTTCAAATTAAAATTAAGAATTAAAAATTAGTGATACAAATTAACTATAATAATGACAAAAAAATTATAAAAAATAATGATAAACAAAAAAAAAATATTAGTGATAAGAAATAAAAATTAAAAATAAATTTAAAATTTCGAAATTAAAAATTCAAAAATTTAGAATTTAACATTTAAAACTTAAAACTTCAAATTAAAATTAAGAATTAAAAATTAATGATATATATTAGTGATATAAATTAGTGATATAAATTATTGATATAAATTAGTGATTAAATGCTTAATGATTGATTTACCAGTTTAGTTTATGCTTTATTTTGGAAATGCATGACTTACGGAAACTATACATGGAGCAGTTGAATAAATCTAAATCACAGAAGTCGTTATTATAAGTGGAAGAGAGTCTGATAACTGGAGAATTTTTGCGTGTATTTGAGCTACTCATGGGAACAGAAAGAAGGTCCACATTACGTGTACTATGAGTTGGAACACGGTAGCTAAATAAACTTACAATTCCATCGGATGATATTACGTTGTTCAGAATTTTATAAAGCATCATCATGTCACCTACTGTGCGACGATCTTTGAGAGGTAGAATTTGTAATTTCTTACATGCATCGTTGTATGTTGTAAATGGTACACGGCTCTTAAAGAGTAGGTATTTCAACATCCGCTTTTGGATCCTTTCTAGTTTAGAAATATATTTGCAATATACATTATTGCGTACCATTTATTTTACAAGTTTCTTGATTTTTTCTTTTTATTATTATTATTATTTTTTTTAATGAAAAACGCACTTTATTTTTTTGTAACATAAAACTGTGAATATAATACGGATTTAATAAAATACTGGTGTTATGTGATAATTCGGATCTCCATTTCAAACAAAAAAGTTAATTTTAGATTTTAGAGTAGAAACATAAAACCTCTCCCTTGGCTCTTTCTTTTATTGGAACCTTGTTTTGCTTTTATGACGTTTTTGTTTATGTTACGCTAATTTCATTGTAAATATTTTTATTAAAAAAATAATAAAATGAGTTTAATCATGTTATTCATTTAAGTTCTGTTTGTATCTTTTCCGCAATTATTTTTTATTAGTTTTTTTCTGACAACGTAAAATATACAGAGCGATCAACAAATCTTGTCCGTTATGCAATACTTGACAAAAACATTTAGTTATCAAACTTATTTCCGTGGACATGTTCACATAGGCGTACATTCTATTTTTATTACCTTATACCAGGGTTTCCCTTTTTTCGCAGAGATATTTTGTTTCTTTTTTTATTGTTTTCAAAGCTTGCTACGTTCAACTTTGTAAAACTTATGTTGATTATTATTTTGTAAATAAATGGTCGCCATTTTAAAATGGTTAACATAAAAATATGATTTTTTGGTGTCATTGTAAAGCTTAATTTAATATACTTTTAGGAAAAAAATATAAAATTATCGATTCCCTATGCTAGATCAAAAGTTGACATCATTTCCGGTGAAACCGGAAGTGCCTCAGAATTCTTGTAGTTACCTTTAGATGGGCCTTTTTGTCTAGTTTAACTTTTGTTCTGAAGATTTTTTGTATCTTTACAAATAAAGGAGATTTTCGAGGTGCCCCGTTTCAAACAAACACCCTGTATACATTTTAGAAAGTTTTAAACTATACTTGATTGTGAACTTATTTAATTTTTATCATTTACATACTAAAATTATACCAGGTCATTTCAGAGTGGGTGTAATTTTGTCCTTCTGTTCTTCATTCTTTTCATCCACTACACATCCAAGTAAATATCGCTTATAATATGCAGAGATGATTTCGCATTTCTGAGTTCTTCTTCACAGTCTCAACTTAAGTGTTCAATGTTCTCTGCTGCTTTGTGGCACATTCTACACATTCTATCCTCTGTTTTCAGCCAGTAATGGTTACTAGCTATAATTTGCAGGTTTTTATTGTTTTTAGGGTTTTGTAGGTATGACCAAAAAACCCTTATACCGTCATTTTGTCGTCTGTCTGTCTGTCTGTCTGTCTGTCTGTCTGTCTGTCTGTCTGTCTGTCAGTTCGGTAAAAATTGTAGCCAAACGGCTAAACCTAGAGAGTTAAAATTTGGCATGCTTATACAACTCTTTGACCCGCACATAGGAAAAATACTAAAACATCTAAAACACATATCCCCCTAAAAATATAAACAAATATATGCTCATCGAAAAAAAAATATATTTTTTTACAATTCTGTGTAGGGTATTAAATGAAAGCCCTTGGTACGTGGATTAACAATCAAAATTATATTTTTGCAAAATAAATTATTTTGAGGCGATTTTTGCCAAAATGGTGCAAAACAATTTTTGTCCCACACCCTGTAGCCCAGATTGTTTAAACTAAAAATCTGAAAAAAATCTCAGTAATGTACATTAGTGTGAACCGGAATAGTACAACAGGAATTTTTGATCAGATTATGTTTTCGGAAAATAACGCATTTTTTGTGTTTTTAAGTAAAATATGTAATATATTTAATCCGTTATTTAACACAGTTAACGAGTGATCCTGTATAGCACAGTGGTAACGGTGACGCTTAGTGAGTTGAAACTACTGTAAGAAACTGTGTTCGAATCCCGTCAATTTTTATTTTTTCAGTTTTTTTTTGCATTTTTGTGTTGTTTAAATTATTTTGTCAAAATTATAGTTATGTTTTGGTAAATGTTGCATGTAATTTTTAAAAGCGTAAATTTAATAACCAGTGGGAAGTGTTGAAATTATAATTTAATTCTATATTTGAAGGTATCAGAGGGCGAGGCTTATGATTTAAGCAACCAATGGAAGCCATAGGCGCAATTTTCAAAATCTTAATGAACCAAAAATACTGCACATATTTAGAAACTTAAATAATGGTATTAGGCATTCGAATTAAAATTCATAAAAAAATATTTTGACGCAAGTATTTATCACACAGTTAATAAATACCTGGAAACCCTGAAATGTGTGAAAATTCACACTTCACATCAATTTTTTGCAAGGTATTATGGCAGGTCGTTTGTCTGAAGAAATTTGTATCTGGGGTTATAAGTAGATTTTAGTATTTTCTCCCTTCTAATTTGCGTCTGGATATCTTTATTTCTTATATTAATTGCCTCTTTTATCACGTACCCTGCCTGCCTCTAATTTTCTATTTCTATAGTTGAGTATCCATTTTGTTGATAATATTCCTGTCTTTGTTCTTCCCATTTATTTCTAGCTTCTATTTCTTTCTTATTTTCTCCTTATCTCTTCCCAACATTCATTCTAATTCTTTCCATGGTGTTCTTCTGGTTCTGTCTTCATTGTTCATGGCCCGTTTTCCTGCCTTTTAAAAAGGAGAAAATGGATCCAATTAATGAGATAAATATTATAATGCTTTTCAGTTGGATATACATGGAGCTTTTCAGCTCCTGCTTGCCTCACCGATTTCTCCAACTATATTTCTCCTGAAATCCAAAAGCTATGGTTTCTCGGAAGCTGCCTGCCTAGTCGTCAGATGACCGTCGACGAATCGGCAGCTAGCAGAATTTTGGCCGAAACTGTGGTGATATCTAATTGGTTTGGAACTGGTAAACCTTTCCGAAATTCATAAAAAATGTACCCTGTTATATTATTTCACAGTCTCTCCTGGATCAGCTCACTCCCCCTCAGTGTCTAGTAACCGGTAGTTCATAAATTTAAGTAATACAACTGCGCTTAAGATAAACAATATTGAGACCAATATATAGTGACTAATTCTAATTGACTTCGAACTAAAGAATAATACAAGAAAAGAAGAGTTTCCATGACATTCGAAGTATTTACTTATTAAATATATGAAACACAGCATTCTTTATGACTTCTTGATGGTTAGATCCATATAAAAATCAAATATTATATTTTTGATAGAAAATGCTAAACCCTTTATGAATGAAACGGAAGAAATATTTTCATTATTCAATAACTGTAATTGGTAGTGTTCATGTTTCTTGTGAAAGACATTGTTGAGCATTTAGTAATATTTACATTTTATTTGTTGACTTTGACTTTGACATAGTTTTAAAACTTGTTTAAATCCAATTGAATAACATTTTGTAGAGAACTATTTATTAAAAAATTTCAAATCTTCGGCGTAGAAAAGAAACCGAGAGTTCTAAAAGTAACCACCAATATCGCTTATAAACATATTGAAAAGGAAGGATCCTAAATGGTTTCCCTGCGTAACACCGGTAGTAATATTTTTAAGTGCTGACTTACACCCATTTACTACAACACATGGTGCCCTTAAATGGTCAGATATAAAAACCATTTTAACATATTTCCATGTATTTCAGTTTTTTAAATAAAATATCATGATCAATTTTGTCAATAGTACTGAACTTTGTGTACACGGCATCAACCTGCATACTTTGATCCATGGATTTTAATATGAAATTGGTAAAATAAACATAATTAGGATAATAATAGAACAATGTGCTGAATAAAGGTCACCAGTTTATTTGATTTTCGTCGCCTTTGAAAAGGCATTTGATAGCCTAGATAGGAAAGACTTTTGGAAAACCCTGGAGCGAAACGGCGTAGATAATAAGCGACTTCGGATAATGTAGGGGATGTACCAGTAGAGTAGTTCATAAAGGTAAAATCAGTGACCATATCCCGATGCTTATCGGTGTCAAACAGGGCTGCGTACTGTCACCTCTACTATTTCTATTTGCAGTTGATGCTATTATGCGAATATAGCTGTAAATAACTGCAACCAAGGAATATAATGACGGACGATATCTGTCTGATTTTCCAAACTTTCCACGATGCTCAAGAAAAAGTGCCCTATGCACAGTTGCAAACAAGACTGGGTTAAACATCAATATCGGGAAAACTAAAGAGAGAATAGATGAGTTTTCGAGCAGACGAATTTGCACAGAGAATTCAGGCAAAGTTTGCTTTGGTCACTCTAATGTGTTCAGTGATGTTAAATGATGAATAATCTGTAATATATATTGGAAATTATTTTTTATTTAATCAGATAATGAAACAAATATCCAAATATTATACTGACCTCAATATTAATTGGAATATAATAATATCTAATATAATTTTAATATAAAAGTTGCAAATATCAATTCAATTTCCGATTATTGCAAATAATAGTTAATGCAATAAATATTTGTAATACTAAAATAGAAATATTTACAACATGATAATTGAAAAGTTGTGGCTTATATGTTTCAGGCATAATTGATTATGAATGATTATTGCCAGGGGATAATGTTACATGTTGTTTTGAATTTTATGACCACAAATGAAAACATGAATGAATATGTTTGAAAAACAATTGACAATTTATTCGCAGAATATACACACTTTTGGAACTATTGCTTTGTTTCATTTTATCAACCAAATGTTGAATGTAGTAGACACAGATCACATGGGTTTAGGTATATTCTTAGATTATATATTCTTAGCATTCTTCTCATGAAGATGGAACGATGAGGAATCAGAGGTCAGCCACTTGTTTGGTTCAAATCCTACCTCAGCAATAGGTCCCACTCTACTATTATTTCATCTAATGGGAGGAAATATAATTCAAGGAAGTTACCTGTAGAAGTAGGTGTTCCACAAGGAAGTGTGTTAGGACCATTATTATTCCTCATATACGTTAACGACCTTCCTCACATTTTCAAAAACAATGATAATTTAACGTCAACGTCATTTGCGGATGATACTAGTCTCCTTCTCGAGTGTAAAAACTGTGTTGAGCTATAGAATCCTTTTAATAGTATCATGTCCAAAGTCCAAACTTGGACATTAAAAAACCAGTTAACTCTAAATGTAGGAAAAACAATATGTCTAATTTTTAGATCAATATTTAATAAGACCATCCTGAATGCATCTCTTTATTTTCGTGGAGATGAAATTATGATCTCAAACGATATTAAATTATTAGGCCTTAAGCTAGATCCGAAGATTACCTGGTCCGACCATATAGATTATCTTGCCCATAGATTAAGTTCATCTATATTTGCCCTAAGATCGCATAAAATTAAATGTAACGCACATATTTTAAAAACATTTTATTTTTCTTGCTTCCATTTACATTTGCAATTTAATATAATACATTGGGGCAATGTAGTGAATGGAAGCGAATATTTATATTACAGAAATCAGCTGTGCGAATCTTGGATTCCTTCGGTCCTAGAGAGTCCTGTAAAGAGTCGTTTAAAAAGTTAAAAATTCTGACCCTGCCATCTGTGTATGTATTTTTGCTATGTGTATTTACATACAAAAATAAACACCTGTTTCACTCTAAAGTCCATTCCCATAACACACGCAATAAAACTCTTTTGGAACCTAAGGCACACAAAACGAGTAGCTACCAAAAAGGGGCATATTTTAATTGCTGCAAATTTTTTAATGCACTGCCTAGCACAATTAAATCAGCAAAATCAATCATTATATTAAAAAATTGTTAAAAAGCCATATATTAGAAAAAACACTGTACGACATAAACGATCTTGTTATATAAATGTATTGTAATGTATTATTTTTATTGTATTTTCATTTTATTGTATTCATTGCAAACATGTATAAATTGTTTTTATAGAATTAAATGTTATTTTAATTAAAGTCACTCTAACTTTACACAATCTATAAAAGTTATACAAGCAAATAAGTTCACGACAGATTGTGTAGCCTGTAAGCTGTAGACTGGGTAGGCTGTACGCAGTACACTTATGTAGGGTATGACGTCACACGTAGTTTTCGCGCGCTACATACATTTATGATTTTTGTGTGTGTGTGTCGGTGTGTGTCTGTGTCTGTGTCTGTGTGTGTGTCTGTGTGTGTCTGTGTCTGTGTCTGTGTGTGTGTCTGTGTGTGTGTCGGTGTGTGTCTGTGTCTGTGTCTGTGTCTGTGTGTGTGTCTGTGTCTGTGTGTGTGTCTGTGTGTGTGTCTGTGTCTGTGTGTGTGTCTGTGTGTGTGTCTGTGTCTGTGTGTGTGTGTCTGTGTGTGTGTCTGTGTGTGTGTCTGTGTGTGTGTCTGTGTGTGTGTCGGTGTGTGTGTCTGTGTGTGTGTCTGTGTGTGTGTCTGTGTGTGTGTCTGTGTGTGTGTCTGTGTGTGTGTGTATACACGATAACTCAAGAACGGTTCAACTTAGAGAATTCGTTCTGGTACTAAAAAGTTCTCCTATTAAATGGGAAGAACCCTATTGTTTTTTATGAAGATCGGTTGACTAGAAATGGGAGTTTACTCGTGTCGATTTTAAGATTTTTGCGAATATTTAGCAACAGAAAAATATTTCGAAAAAAATTATACAACAAAAGTTACTATAAATGCAACAACTAATAACTTTTATTTGAGACGTTTCTTGATAAAACGAAAAATATTCGAATTTTTTTTGTAAAAATATTTAAAATTTGTCACAATTTTTTAATACTTATATGTAACGTTTCCATGGTCATGATAATTAATTCGTAACTAGTAAACCAAGCCTTGGATAAAAATTTGTATAGAACATAATTTGATGTATTTTTGAAGATTAAACTAAATATTTATTTATTTTTTTTATGGGAGGACAAGTCTAGCGGAGGTTTCCCTTCGCCACTGATTTATGTTTGCATATAAACATATAAACTAGAGGAATATAATAAAAAAAAATTAAAAAATCATGCCTATCCCCTATTTTAAAGTATAAATAAGATTTTAAATTCAGTTTTCCTTTTTTTTTTTTTTTTAGGAGAACACTGTCCCAGCACCACCCTGTCTCAGCCGCCACTGCGTGTAACTGTTTTAAAGGCCAAAATATTCCTAGCAGGAACGCGATACAACAAGCAAAAAAAAAAACATGCGACAATTTCGTGGTATATCCCGTAGGCGTCCAAATTGTCTGTGTCTGTACAAAATGTAGAATATGAATTAATATTCCGATCATGGTCAAATAATAGTGAAATACGGCATATTGAGCACACGGTTATGAATCAATACATCTTCGTTATACAAACAATATCATAGCTACTTCAAGTAAACAATATCAGTTCGTATGTTTGATCACAAACTGACATTATGACCGTTTGTTATTATGTTACATCAACACATCTTGTTATTAGTGTATTTTGGTAGTTTGGACTTAACACACTCTCACAACATGGTTGCTAACAAGTTTTTGTCAGGAACAATAAAACTATAAATAGTACCATTTATAAATCTGCAGTTGTCATGGTCACTTAGTTTACGTTATTATATACCAGTAGATTCTTAGTTTAAATTATTGACGTCTACTTCTTCTTCGTGTGCTGATATTGCTTTGCTCCTCACTCCATGATCTTCCTTGTTGTATACGCTACTATACAATTTTTCAACGACATTATTGTCGAAGTTTGTCAATGACATTATTTTTTTCTTAAATACCCTAATAACAATGTATGCTGATGATACAACAGCACTTATAACTATGGTCAATTTCAAAATAGAAAAATGTGTGTAAGAAGATAGGAGCTGTTTGTCCTTGCTTCGAATTGGTTTAGATCGTCATCCCTATTACACTGTAAAAATATTGTTTTTAGTCAAAGTTGACAGATGTTCAGTGTCGTACACTAGAAATTTATATTATTTAATTTTTCTCATATATTTTGTTATTATTTACATATTTAGACTTTTATTTATATTCTTGGCGTAGATTTTATGGAGAAAATTCTGCATGTAATTTGTTTTTACGCAGTTATATATTTTTTAGGTTATCTGACATACATACTGACATATAAATATTTTTTGACAGTTGATAATTAACAGATCAAGAAAGAGGACTAATGTGAGGCCAAAAGACAGCCCAGCTGATTGTGTCCAAAGAAGAAGTTATTGATATAATTTTTAGACCTTCATATATACATATATTTTTAATTTTTATTTACAATATATAATTATTTAAATAAGAAACTTTAGCTCTGAAGATATATTGTTTTAACTTTTTCAAATTTCCCATTAAACTGAATTTATGTCGTATGAATAACGTAAGTGTATTATCTGCCTTGTTTATTTCAATATCTTATTAACCTTTTTAATATTAAAAAAAAATCACTTGCTAACCCAGTTGCTACGCCCATGCCCTAGTTGTAACTTATTTTAAATTTCCCGCTATACTATATTTGATCAGTGTAAATCGTACTCGGTTCGCAGCGCTATCTACTTTTTTCTACTTTGAAATTGACCATAGAATAAATTATAATGAATTCCAACTTAAGGCTAAAGAAATATTAAATAAATTAAGCTTTTGGTTTATAACAAACAAATTATATTTAAATGTTTCAAAAACGGTTTTAATGATATTCCGTCCCATTCAAAAATAAGATGTTCCAAATATTATACTTCAATACAATAATGCCACGATAGTTCATGTGAATACAAAAAAAATTCTTGGTTCTTTAATAGACGATAATCTTACCTGGACTGCTCATTGTCAAGATGTCATCATAAAACTAATACAATGTTCCGTAACTGCACACCTAAAAACGCGTTTAGTTACGGAACGGTAGTCACACCTCACAGTTGATAAAACAGACAACTGAACTGTCATTTTATGGACGTTATAGGTTCTAGATGTTCTCTTACAAACTTATTAATAAAAATATTTGTTTTATTAGTACTTGTTTACAATGGCACATTATATAAGAACATATATGATTTTTCCCGATATTATTTTTCACGACATCGATCAATATTACTAAAAATCAGTTACTTACACTCATTCTTACTGTTTTAATTATAGACTATAGTAAAATAATATTATAATTTACTACTTGCACTACAAAGAAACGATTAATTCTCTCCACTTAACTCTCGCCTTATTGTAATTGTTTTGAAATTCCCGCTTTTTGTAGTTTACATTAGATCTTAAGTTTGTAGTGGGAGGAAATACCCACACTAACCGCGATATTTCCACGGTTAGTTTGGTTACAAAAAAGTAACCAAATTTTTCAGTAAGCGCATTCCGAAACCTAACAATTTTCCTGAAAAGGCTAATGTCGTATACTTTCGGAACGGGAAACTTCAACCGCGGTTACTTTCGTCGAGTAATGGAACATTGTAGAAATCTGATGTGTTAACGTGATTAGAAATTTAAAATATAATGTGAGCAGATCTACTATACTAAAATATTATTATGGGCAGATATATTCGACGTTGTTGTATGGCATTCACAGAACACAATATATTAAGAACGGACACTGGCAGCAGAAAAAATTAGTACGTTCCTTCTAGGAATGTACCTATGAACTAAACAGCAACAACCGCCAAATTTAAATTTTACTATCTGATTTACGTTTATAATTACCATTATTATTGTATTAAATATATTTTATTATTTATATTATCAAAAGTCTTACAATTAACAAAGAAATACATATATATTTAATAATCCATATACATTAATATAACATATAAATAAGGAATTTAAATAAATAAATCTAAATAAAAGGTGTAGGCTATTTATTTTTGAAACACAAAATTATACACAACATTAAATATTATTTTAAACACAACATTAAAATTACTAATTACAAAAACTGTATTAAGAAAATTGGAGGCTATACCTGTTTTTTTTATTTTTTTTTTGGCCTCATATTTGGTTTCTACATAAAGTCTGTTCCAAACGGTTAGGCGGAACTAGATTTTGCAATCTAGTTACTTTCATCGTTTAAATCGTGCTTTTCGGCCGTTTTGTTTAAGCTTTGTAAATCATACTTACAATAAACATTTTTTGGTTAAGGTTAATATCATTTTAAAATGTCATTTTCTTTATATTTTGATTTTTTGTGTCATTCTTAATACAAATTTCCCATTTATTTATTTTTTTGTCAATAAAATATGCAAAAAAAATAAAAATAATTTTGACATATGTCATTCGTTTCCATGGTTTCATTGTTGGAATTTTAAATTTTGACATTCCAACGTAAAAAATAAAATATCCCAAGCAAGGTCCCTTCTCGTGACAACCTAAAAGAACGAAATTCCCATTTAGTTCCGCCTAACCGTTTGGAACAGACTGTATTTCAGATTATTATAAGACAATATCCGCAAAAAATCAATTTTTGTCCGTCTTCCCGAGATGTACAATGTATGTATCAAATACAGTATAAGATGACCAAAATTGAAAATAAAACTCTATTATTTGAACCATGTATTTGAAAATTAACAAGCTTAAATGCATATTACTTCAACACCAACTGTCATGTGTTTGACAGCTAATGGCGGCTGATCTACAGCCAGGGGTATGAAACTCATATACACGGCCTTGAAACGGTTTTAAGTTATATTCCATCCACCGACAGCACTAAAAGCGTTTTTTTTTTTAACCAACATTTTGAGAACACTTCATTATCGGCAATTTGCGGCAATTGTTTTTGACATTGTAACGATAGGTGACAGTAAATTGTGATTGTGACAGTGATGAATTTTATAAGAAATTTTAAATATTAGCACCACATTTTTTATTTTCAAATAGTGTAGTGTAATTAATAATATTTTAAATGATAAATGCAAAAGAAATATAAATAGTGTAATAAAAAAAAATGGCACAGACTAAATTTAATATGTACAATAAAAGTAAATATAAAAGTAAAAAATAAATACTTGTTTATTTATTTCATATGCTTGCTTGCAAATAAAATAATAAAACTTAATGCTTACTGAAGTATTAACTTTTAACAATTGTAATTAATTTTAATTTTAGGAAATTAATTATGAGAGTTGTAAATAAATTAATCATAATTTTCGGTTCAAGGCAATCTTGAATTTTCTACCAAAATTACATTTTATTTTTCAACTTTGGTAGAAAATTAATGATTCTACCAAATCGCCGATTCCAGAAATCAACGCGATTCATAGCAATTTAAAATATAAAAATATATTTGTGTGCACTGCGGGTTGCATACTATCTAATCCTAGTTCATATTACAACCACGAATGTCGCAACTATCGCTGTCCAAAGCCGTAACGTGGGAGTCCGCTATCTTCCTTGTTTTATAATTTGTGTCTACAGCTAGAACACGAAGTTTCTGATCGTTTTAAGTCGGGTGTATTCGTAATTTATTTTGCAATCTTCTGCCATCTACCAATATACCAGAAAACTAAAACTCGAGCCAAGGTCATTACATGCCAGTGTCACCAAGTGATGGCATTTGTTTCAGGGCTTGCTCGAAAACTTACAACGATATATACGAAAAAAATATGTTGTCTAATTATACCTACAGAATCATAAAAAGGCATTTGAAGTTTAAATTTGTCTCCCCTTCAAATTATATTCCGTACGCGTAAAAATTCCATTTTTTCCAAGTTCTAGATATATTTTTTTCTTCAATTGGCTTAATTTATCTGTATAAATAACGGAGTAGGCTCTGCAATAAGATAATGTATGTTAGAAATTCTATTAAAACTTTTGTAATAACAAAAAATTATTACAAAACTTTTATAAAGAGCCTGTGGCGAAATATTCAAAGTCAAGTTCCGGTCAAAAAACGAATTAAAAACTAAGTATAGGTAACCTACTGTTTGACTCATAGTGTAAATATTTACCAGAATTCTATTTGACGTTTATATAAATTGTAGGTAATAAATTTTAGTTCGGCGATGTCTGAGAATGTTTATATTACATTGTTAGTTCAGTTGTTTTACTTAAAGCGTACTTTGCACTTAAATTTTGTACCCAAAAAAATATTTTTATTGTTCGTGGTCGTGTGAAGTTGTTTGATTTGGTAATTAAAAAAAGCAATGGTATTCAAATATTTGTTCAAGTGCTAAAGTATATAAGAATCAGTGGCACCTCGTGGATACTGAAGATAACAAGGAATTTTTACCAAACATTATAAATTTGACTCTGCCAATATAAAAAATTTAAGGCCTTTTTAAGTTTTATATTTTCTCCACACTTTTTGTCTACATATTTTATGGATGATCAATACTAGAGATGGGAATTTCGGCTCAGTTTGCGGAACCGGATCAGTGGAGGTCGTTCAGTTTGTTGAGCCGGTTCATTGATCCGGCTCAGTGATCCGGTTAAGTAAACATGTTTTCGAGACACAGGTCGGTCGTTAGTTCGTAGGTAGAACGTCGCTTAGAGCCAGTTCTTGCAATATATGAACTGTAAACATGATCCCGAGACACAGGTCGGTCAGTCGTTCGTTCGTAGGTAGAACGTCGCTTAGCGCCGGCTCTTGCTTAGACCCGGTCAGTTGTCGGTCGTTCGCTCGTAGGTAGACGTCGCTTAGAGCCGGTTTTTCCTTAGACCCGGTCAGTTGTCGGTCGTTCGCTCGTAGGTAGAACGTCGCTTAGACCCGGTCAGTTGTCGGTCGTTCGCTCGTAGGTAGAACGTCGCTTAGCCCCGGTTCTTATCTAACATTTTTGAAACAAACAATTCACTTTATGTAGCTACTGTATTTTAAACCAGTTGTGTTAAGTTTATGGCGATGTTTATTGCCCTTATAAATCGGACATCTGGGATTTGGGCTATATTTTTAATATTTTTATATAGTATGGTTGTAAGAAAATACAGACTAAGCCTATTAGTTTCAAATAAACTGCCCTGCAAATTGATGACAATAAATAATACAATTTATGATAATACAATACAAGCAGAGTTCTCGCGAAGTTCAACATGACCTCGATCCAGATCCGGATCACTCCGGTCTATGCTCACAATCGCCCGACCAATCGTATCCTTGAAACTATACAGTGAGCCGTGAGCCGTCTCATTTCAATTTGGTGAACCGTGTCACTTCGATCAGTGTACTGAGTCGGCTCAGTGAGCCGGTTCGTTCATGAACGACCCATCACAATACTGAATGTCTTGGCCACTTCATTGCAATTCTTTTTGTCCGCTTACCAATTATGAAGAACTAAACCCAGAGAAATCCTGATATGTAGCACGGGAGCAGAATTTTCAAAAATATATATTCTCACCCAGTGGCGCACCCAGGGGAGAGAACCGGGCCCTCGACATGTGTCCACTAATCGTAAACTTCAGTAACCTTTTGAGCCGCGTCATACTAGATGGAGTTAAATACACACGACTGCATCCCAAACCCTGGCGATATGCAGACGCGGAAATTATGCCAGATCCAGTGCCCGCACAATGCGGAGTGACCCAAGCAGCACTGCTTCCTGCAGATTAAAGAGGTGGCAAAAAATCTACAGGCGGGAATGGACTCGATTTCCCTTCGATAGGAGGCTTTCATACTACCCAAAACACCAACTATCAGGACTACAAGCTTAACTTTATACCCGGGATACAGCTTTCTAAGCTCGGACAAGAGATCCATATACTTGGACCTCTTTCCTCCTCCTTGAGAGAGATATTCTTCTCAGTTGGACTTGAGAATTCGATCACAAACATCTGTTTGGTCTCGATATCCAGGAGGGTTGTTATTATTATTACTAGGTTATTACCCATCAACAATGACGGATTTATAATATAAAAATTTCAATTGTTTGTATGTGTATTTGGTTTTATTTTTTAACGTATCTTAATTTGTTCGCTGGTCAGCGAATCACGGGACAAGTTATGACCCATTAGCTAATCACGGGAGAGGATGTCACCTGTCAGCCAATCAAGAGACAGGGTATCCCAAGTTGGCCAATCATGAGAAAAATTGACGTCATAATGTTACCGACAATACATACAGATACGTGCTGTTTATATAGTTAGATTATTTATTCATGAACTTTTTAAGATGGGAAAACGATTCATTTTTATTCAGTACATTACATTTATATTGTTAAAACTAAAAATAATTTGAGACGTTAATTTATGCCTACGAAACCCTAGACATTTATGTATGTAATTATATTCGTAGATTCTTAGAGAATAAATCTGCAAAATATTGTTCATATCGGTCAAAGGGTATATGAGTGTCTAATATTTCATATGTATGCCTACGAAATCCTAGATATTTCTATATATAATTATATTCGTAGATTTTTAGAGAATAAATCTGCAAAATATTGTTCATATCGGTTAAAGGATATAGGCGTGTATTAAGTTTCTCTTTTATACCTACGAAAATCTAAATATTTCTATATATAGTTATACTCGTAGATTCTTAGAGAATAAATCTACAAAATATTGTTCATATCGGTTAAAGGATACAGGTATGTCTAAAGTTTCTATTTTATGCCTACAAAACTCTAAACATTTCTATATGTAATTTTATCCGCAGTTTCTTAGAAAATAAATCTGCAAAATATTTTTCATATTTATCATAGGATATAGGAGTGTCTGGAGTTTCTTGTTTATTCCTAAGAAACTCCTATGAAACTCCTATGAAACTCCTATTCCTAAGAAAAAGATATTTCTGTAAATAATTATATTTGTAGATTCTTAGAAAATAAATCTGCAAAATATTGTTCATATCACTCAAAGAATGTAGAGTTTCTAGTGTATGCCTACGAAATCCTAGACATTTCTATACGTTATTTTATCCGCAGATTCTTAGGAAATAAATATGCAAAATATTTTTCATATCGATCATAGGATATAGGAGTATCTAGAATTTCTTGTTTATGCATACGAAACCCTATACATTTCTATACATAATTTTATCCGTAGATTCTTAGAAAATAAATCTGCAAAATATTTTTCATATCTATCATAGGATATAGGAGTGTCTAGAGTTTCTTGTTTATGCCTACGAAATCCTACACATTTCTATATGTAATTATATTCGTAGATTCTTAGAGATTAAATCTGCAAAATACCTGTCAATCAAGAGACCTCAAGAGTCCCCAGTTAGCCAATCACGGAACCTTAGGAAAAATGACGTCACAGTGTTACCCAGATTACACACTAGCTAATTATATATGTATGTACGATTACAAGGCATGTATACAGAAATTTGACAATAACTGAGTTATGATTAACTTAAAATGATGTAATAGAAAACTAAATACACAATGTTGACAAATAAAACACTAACTTTTATACGAAGTTCAAGAGTGGATTGAAGGTCCATTGTTTTAAAAAGTCATTGCTCGAATTGTAAAGTATATTCAAATTAATTTTCATAGCTTGTCTGTTTAATTTGTACATCTCAAACAGTTTAATATCAGCAATGTTCATTTTAATTATTAATTAATTACATACGGAAGAGGAAAAGCGCACCTGTGGTTATCCTGGGGATATCATATACACTTTAATTCATTTAAGCTTTATTAAATTTTTATTTACATTCATTATCCGTTTCTATATTTGCTTTTCAATGAATTAGCAGGTTTTATTACCTTATATAAACAAGTGAGAATAATAAAAACTGTTCCAACTACAATTCTAGATAACTTGGTTTCAATAAATATTTTTGTTTTGAATAACACAAAAAAAATCGATATTTTTCGTTGGAAAGCAGCCATTAAACACCAATGGGACCATTTTGAAAGTTGTTGGTGCAAATTAAATTTAAAAATCAGCTGTGGCCACCACAGGACCGAACGCCATCACAAAGTACTTATATAAAATACATTCTAGGAACAGAGTAGAAATAACTTGACCCAATATTTTCTAACAGAGATATTATTTTTCAATACCATGGAAATGTTACATATAAGTATGAAAAAATTAATTGGTTTTATTGGTAAAAAATTTTTTAATTTATCAAAAAATGTCTCAAATAAAAATTGTTAGTTATTGCTTTTATAGCAACTTTTGTTGAATAAATTTTTTCGAAATATTTTTCTGTTGCTAAATATTCGCAAAAATCTTAAAATTGACACGAGTAAACTCCCAGTTTTAGTCAACTGATTTTTACCAAAAGTTGATCAATTTGTGCCATTGATGTCAAAAGCTCAAATATGAAGTTTCATAAAAATCCTTCTAGCCGAATTTGCTCTGCATGTGTACACATACAGACAGACAACAGACAGACAGACAGACAGACAGACGGACAGACAGACGGACAGACGGACAGACAGACCGACATACATCATGCTAAAAATAGTCAAAACGTTATGTAGGGACCTCAATTTGTGGAGATCCATCGAAATCTCGAAATGTCAAAATCGGTATGATCCCAATACCTCCCTTATATATGCTGGCGGTCGGTAAAAAAAATCAAAAATAAAATAAAATACATTCTAGCAGCAGAGTAGAAATAACTTGGCTTAATATTTTCTACAGATATATTATTTATCATGACCATGAAAACGTTACATAGAAGTATGAAAAAATAGATAATTTAAAAAAAAAATCGAAAAATTTTTCAAATTTTTTTCGTTTTATCAAAAAATGTCTCCTATACAAGTTGTTAGTTATTTCTTTTGTAGCAACTTTTGTTAAATAAATTTTTTCGTAATATTTTTCTGTTGCTAAATTTTCGCAAAAATCTTAAAATCGACACGAGTAAACTCTCAGTTTTAGTCAACCGATTTTTATCAAAAGTTGATCAACTTGTTCCATTGATGTCAAAAGCTTGAATATGAAGTTTAATAAAAATCCTTCTAGCCGAATTTGCTCTGCACGTGTACACAGACAGACAGTCAGACGGACAGACGGACGGACACACCGACATACATCATGCTAAAAATAGTCAAAACGTTATGTAGGGACCTCAATTTGTGGAGATCCATCGAAATCTCGAAATATCAAAATCGGTATGATCACAATACCTCCCTTATAAATGTTGTCGGTCGGTAAAAATAAAATGTATGATAATTATATAATTGTGCATTATTTCTGAGATCACCTTTTTTTTTTTAATTTTTGGACTTAGTTTCTATGGCCATTATCCAAAAGATGCATTTTATTCTTTAGAAATCCATGCCATAACCGGGATTTGAACCCGAGCCCTCATGGTCTAGAACAGTGCTTCTTAAACTTTTTGATGTCGCGGCTCCCCTGCAACTCAAATCAATAACCACGGCCCCCCTAATTTTTTTTTTTGGAACCAAGATTAGTTAAAATAATACATACATATAGTTTGTTACCCTCATATCATTCAATAATCTATGTATAGTGAAGAATAATATTTATGTAGCATTAAAGTTAAAGCGACATATCATTTTTAAATAATAAAATAATTAAGTGTTATATTTGCGGTTCTTCGCGGCCCCCTTGTGGGAACACCACGGCCCCCTAGGGGCCGCGGCCCACCACTTTAAGAAGCACTGGTCTAGAAGTTAGTGCATCGCTACACGAACCACTACGCCATGGCGATCGGCGAGATTACCTTTGTGCATTTAACTATTGTGGCAAATTAGTTTTTTTTTTTTTTTCAAAAAACAGAACGAATAAAACGGTACAGTAATACAAGGTGTCTCAAAAGAAATTTTATATTTATTTAGCTTACTGCGTGAACGCAACGTGTCCGAGGGGCGCGGGGGTTATGTCAATCGGTAGCCTGGCTCTTGGGAATTAAGTCGCAATGGAGCGTTTCTCGGGAGCAGACCGCGCGTTATGCGTGCGAGAGTTTTACAAAAACGGTGATTCGGCGACTGTAGCGCATAGAAAATTCTGCAGTATTCGAGGTTTTCGCCACTTAAATGATGCGCCTAGCATTCCTCTCATTCGACATTGGGTTAAAAAGTTTGAAGAGACTGGTACAACGCTGGATAAATCAAAATCCGGGCGACCTAGGTCATCAAGAACGGTAGAAAACGTGGAGAATGTTAATCAGTCTGTTCGTGACGACCCGAACCTTTCAATTCGGAAGCGCGCAAGTGCTTTAAATGTGCATAGATCATCATTACATCGCATTATGCACAAAGACCTAAAGCTGCACCCCTACAAAATTCAATTGGTGCAAGAATTAAAGCCCCAAGATGCCAGTCAGAGGCTTATTTTCGTAAATCAGGTGATTGAGCGATTTTCAACGTTTACCAACATTTTGTTTTCGGATGAAGCTCATTTTCATCTTAATGGCCACGTAAATAAGCAGAACTGCCGCTACTGGAGTGCAACGAATCCGAAACGCAAACATCAGAAACCCCTACATTCGCCTAAAGTGACCGTATGGGCTGCGATGTCGGCGCGAGGAATTATCGGCCCTTAATTTTTTGAAGACGAAAGGGGGCGTGCAGTTACAGTGAATTCAGAGCGTTATGTGGAGATGTTAGACAACTTCTTGGTACCTGAACTGCAAAACTTTCCTGGCTATAACCAAAGAACATGGTTCCAATAGGACGGAGCAACTTCACACACGTCCAATATGTCTCTGCCACGTGTTCGTGAAATTTTCTCAGGCAAATTGATCTCCCGGAGAGGTGACATAAATTGGCCTCCACGCAGTCCAGATTTAACCCCTATGGACTTTTTCCTATGGGGTTATCTTAAATCTAAAGTTTACGCCAATAAACCGACTTCACTGGCGTATTTGAAAGAAAATATCCGTCACGAAATGGTAGCCATCCCTGAGTCCACCTGCCGAGACGTCATAAGTAATTTTACTGTTCTATTAAATGAGTGCCGAGAACGCGAGGGTCTACATTTAGACGATATTATTTTTAAGAAATAAATCCCCAAAAAGTGTATTTTAATAATTAATAAACATTTTTTCTATATACGGCTTACTTTTTTTTTAATCGATCCACTAAATATAAAATTTCTTTTGAGACACCTTGTATATTGTTTCGTTAGAAACAAAAAAATAATTAGTGTCCCACTGTCTGTCAAATATCAACAGACATGTTCGTAACTGGTTGTCAACTGTTACTGTTGATATTTCACATGTCAGTTTAACAATGCTATTGTTACTGTAGCAGTTAGATAATTAATTAAACACTTCTGATGGAGATACATCTACTAAATGCTAGACCACACTGGGCTTATACCGTCCACTATTATTGGCTACAGCAGGAGCACCAACATTATACGTCTGATCGGATCATCTTTAATATATAGATCCATTTCATGATTTAGTTACGTCACTTTAGATACGTTTACATGGCATCCAAAATAGAAAATATCAGCTGTGGCCACCACAGGACAGACCGCCATCATAAAGTACTTGTGTAAAATACATTCTAGCAGCAGAGTAGAAATATCTTGGCGTAATATTTTCTAACAGAGATATTATTTATCATAACCATGGAAACGTTGGGACTTATTTGATTTAAGTGAGACTTAATTGAGACAAAAAAAATTGAAAAATTTTTCAAAATTTTTTCATTTTGTCAAAAAATTTATCAAATAAAAGTTGTTAGCTATTGCTTTTATAGCAACTTTTGTTCAATAAATTTTTTCGAAATATTTTTCTGTTGTGAAATATTAGCAAAAATCTTAAAATCGACTTGAGTAAACTCCCATTTTCAGTCAATCGATTTTTACCAAAAGTTGATCAACTCGTGTCATTGATGGCAGAAGCTTAAATATGAAGTTTCATAAAAATCCTTTTAGCCGAATTTGCTCTGCATTGGTACACAGACAGGCAGATAGACAGACAGACAGACAGACAGAGGGACGGATGGACGGACAGACAGACCGACAAACATCATGCTAAAAATGTCAAAATCGGTATGATCACAATGCCTCCCGTATATGTTGGCAGTCGGTAAAAAAAAATAAATAAAAGAAAATAAAATACATTCTAGCAGCAGAGTAGAAATAACTTGGCCTAATCTTTTCTACAGACATATTATTTATCATGACCATGGAAAAGTATGAAAAAGACAGACGGACGAATGGGCGGACAGACAGACCGAAACACCGACAGACCGACAAACATCATGCTAAAAATAGTCAAAACGTTATGTAGCGACCTCAATTCGTGGAGATCCATCGAGATCTTGAAATGTCAAAATCGGTATGATCACAATACCTGCCTTTTGTATGTTAGTGGTCGGTAAAAAGTTGAATTTAACTTGAAAAGCATTGAATAAAAAGATTACTTTGAAATATATAATTTTGTTTTTGAAGTATGCCCAACAATTTTTTAAAACCCTCATGTAAAACAAACATGAACTTTAATATGTTCAGTTATCTTCTTGCGCAGAATTGAATTCGTAATTTATGATACCCTGTATCTTTCTCATAAAGAAACAACATTTATACTCTATCTCTGAAAGCCTGATAGTAATAAATCATTTTTTCAGGCTGTTACCAGTGGCGCGCACATTTTAAATTGGTTTTGTGTATTTCTATATTACTATTTATCATTTTATTAAACGCACGCCTGTGATCATATTTATCATATCATTAAACACACCCCTGTGACCATATTTTTCCTCAAAATTTTATGGTCAAATTTTTATGGCCTATTGTGTTTAACCCTAGTTCATATTCCCATATACTATGTGCGGCACACTCGGTTGTTTTTAACAATATTTCGTTTCAACGAACTATTCATATTTTGTCGCTTTTGTTTTACCGCTTCTGTGTGATAATACAATAACTTTTTACAAATAATAAATTATATTACTATCAGTCTTTCGGAGATAGAGTATAGTTCCTTCAACAAAAATTTCAATCAGAATCGCTGTAAAGAGCATAGGCCTAGGGCGCATATTTACATCCAAAAGTAATGATAAGAACCAATGCTACCAATCAAACACTGGGGCACAAATTTTACAACAATAATTTGCCCTACTTTTTCTTATCTAGGGGCTTTAGTTTATAGCAGTCAAACCAGTTGTAATTTACACCATATTTGACTAGTAGTATTTTCAATATTTTTCCAATTTTCTCCTTCATTATTACTCTGTCATCCACGTATGACAATAAAATGTTTTTAAAACTCTTCCTTTTTCAGACAAATTAACATTTATATTTTCTAGATTCTAATGTAAAACTGTATTTTTTTCAATACTGCGGAAGAGCCTGGAACGTTTTCTATGCATAACATGAATATTTATATCAGGGAAATGTAAAAATAAAATTTTCTACGCACTTGGCCTTCAGTCTAATTTTCTATTTGACAGACTTACTAGTAATTAAGATCGACGAACGCCCCAGTATAAAACTTTAATAGTTCATTAATGTCACAAATAACGAAATCAGTTTAAACATATTATTAATTTCATAAATTTTATCTCTTTTTTAAAAATCATGAATAACATATTTAAATAAAATTTATACATTTATATTTCATTTTTTATCTTCAGCCTGTTAATAGGTTAATATTAGGAACTAAAAACGAAAAACCGTTCGGAACGAAAACAAAAATACAGCTTTCGTTTTTAACGTTCTCACCTGTAGGGTTACTTAGAGATGGTCTTAACCCTTAATCGGCTAACGTATCTCGTGAGATACATCAACATTTGAAATTTTTTATACAAATCCGGTGCAAGTTAAATGAAAGTGGGATACGTATCCTGCAAAATACATAATCATAGAAGCGTGGTGTACTAGTGGCGATGCTTTTATCGGTGTGGGAAGTTATAGAACGGGTATTTACTTATTGTGCGCAATGGCGGTGTCTACATATGCAGACGAGGTAAGTGGTAAAATACCACAGTTTTTAAATTTGCCCTATATAAAACTCCTTACAAATCAAAGAGATGGTATTTGGGGATATTTAGCCAACTCATCGACATTGGCGTGAATAATGCTTGGCTACTATACAGAAGAGACATGGAAGCTTTCGGAAATAGAAATCATGAAAACTTCAAAACATTTCGGACACATTTAGCTTTGTCGCTTATAAAAGCTGAAAATGTTACAAAGACCAGAAAATCCGATTTTGCAACAGAGCAGCCAGCCAAAAAAGTCAGAGTTCCTACAAGTGCCAGACCCACTGATGACATCAGATATGACCAATTAGGACATTTTCCAACATTTGTCAAGAAGTGAAGGTGCAAACTTTGCACAGATGGTCAAACAACAGTGTTTTGTAACAAATGCATTCTACGGTTCTGTATTGTAACAGGAAGTAGCTCAAGAAATTGTTTCACAATTTATCATATGAAGAATTTCTAACGAGCACTGTATCTTCTGAGATAAGTTTTTTTTTTTTACTAAATGAGAAAAAAATATAAATTTCTTTTTTTTGTAACCTTTAATATATATTAAATAAGGAAATTATGAAATTTCCTGTTTTTCATTACAAATAAATATTTGCCTGTTTAAGGGTTAACCGTAGGTATCAGGTAAAATTTTTTCGTTTTTATGTTTTATTTTACATAAATCAGATTCTTGAGGGGTCTAGATTTCTATCATATGGTTTCCAGGCTTTTATTGCATACTTGTACATGCATGACAAATTTCAACTTCTAGTTCAGTGATTTCTAAATAGGCGTATGCGCTTGTTCGCTCAGGGTGGCACGATAAAAAAAAAAATAATAATAATAATAAGGGCGGCAACAGATACATATATTACTTTCAGTGTTGTAATAGATACATTTAAAAAAATACCTAGATACAGATACAGATACCTAAGAAAAATTGTATCTAGATACAGCTAGATACTTTTGAAAAAACACTGAAAAATGAAAATGCCATATTTTTTACCAAACAAACAGTGCATGTTAATCAGTATTATACAGGCTGTTCAAAAATGACCATGACGACACAAAAAGCTTACTAAATTCAAGGTAAAACACTATTCTACGGAATAAATTTTTACTAAATAACGTATTATGTTAGCCATATGTGCTAACGTATGAGCTGCGTAATGTTAGTCTTATAGATACGTAGCTATGTTCTTGTTAAGAGGATTTTCCTTTCAATCTAATTTTAGCCCTAATTGAAGTGGATGTCGTGTAATATCACGATCATTTTTGATGACTAATAAAAAATCAGCTGTGGCCACTACAGGACCGACCGCCATTATAAAGTACTTATAAAAAATACATTCTAGCAGCATAGTAGAAGTAACTTGGCCTAATATTTTCTAACAGAGATATTATTTATCATGACCATGGAAACGTTACATATAAGTATGAAAAAACGTTTTGACTATTTTTAGCATGACGTCTGTCCGTCGGTCTGTCTGTCCGTCGGTCTGTCTGTATGTCCGTCTGTCTGTCCGTCTGTCCGTCTGTCCGTCTGTCCGTCTGTCCGTCTGTCCGTCTGTCCGTCTGTCCGTCTGTCCGTCTGTCCGTCTGTCCGTCTGTCCGTCTGTCCGTCTGTCCGTCTGTCCGTCTGTCCGTCTGTCCGTCTGTCCGTCTGTCCGTCTGTCCGTCTGTCCGTCTGTCCGTCTGTCCGTCTGTCCGTCTGTCCGTCTGTCCGTCTGTCCGTCTGTCTGTGTACACGTGCAGAGCAAATTCGGCTGAAGGGATTTTTATGAAACTTCAAATTTAAGCTTTTGCCATCAATGGCACGAGTTGATCAACTTTTGGTAAAAATCTGTTGACTAAAAATGGGAGTCTACTCGTGTCGATTTTAAGATTTTTGTGAATATTTCACAACAATATTTAGAAAACATTTATAAAACAAAAGTTGCTATAAAAGCAATAATTAATAAATTTATTTGAGACGTTTTTTGATAAAACGAAAAATTTCGAAAAATTTTTGTAATATATTCCGAAATTTTTTTTGTCTCAATTTTTTCATACTTATATGTATCGTTTCCATGGTCATGATAAATAATATCTGTTAGAAAATATTAGGTCAAGTTATTTCTACTCTGCTGCTAGAATGTATTTTATATAAGTACTTTATGATGTCGGTCGGTCCTGCGGTGGCCACAGCTGATTTTTTAATTTGTGTTTGTTCGTGTAGTTTTTGCTACTAATTCATAATTAACAATAAAATTCATATGGTACTCATAAATTTAAGTATAATTCAGCTTATTTAATTTAACGTTTATTTGACCTAAAACTTTAAAATCATTTTTTTAATTTGATAAACATGAAAATTAATATTTAAGTGTTAAGAACAAATAAGTGTAAATACTTATATTAAAATTAAGTGTATATAAATATGTGTTTAAAATTAATAATAACAGTTATGAGTTGTGTTTATAACTTTATATAAAATATAGCGTTTGGTGGCTAAAAAGTCAAGCCAGAAGACTAGACCAAATCAAGGTTTGTTTTTATTATCGTTTTTACTTGCCCGACCTTAATATATAAGGGGCAAGTATTGTAATCGCGAGAATTTTCGATGTTGAGATTTTGAGTGATGACCACGTTTCATGGTCCAGGGAATCCAAAAAACCTATTTTCGAAGTGCCGTCCGTATGTGTGTGTGTGTCTGTGTGTGTGACTGTGTTTATACACGATAACTCAAACACGGTTTAACTTAAAGAGTTCGTTCTGGTACTAAAAAATTCTCCTAATAATTGGGAAGAACTCTATTGTTTTTTATTAAAATCGGAAACCGGAAACGGAAGTTATTAAACATTAAAATTTAAAAAAAATCGTAACTAATAAACCAAGCCTTGGACAAAAAATTGTATAGGACATAATTTGATGTATTTTTGAAGATTTACCTAAATCTTTTTTTAAATTAAAAAAAAATATATGTATTTTTTTGTTTTTATTATTATTTTTTTTATGGGAGGGCAAGTCTAGCGGAGGTCTTCCTTCGCCACTGGTTTTTTTTTTTACTGAGAAATTAAAGAGTCCTCGCAAAGCTAATTAGTAATAAAAGAGTAATTAAAGAGTAATTTTTGCTTATTATTAGGTATTATGTTGGTAGTGTTGGGACAATATATTTTATATAAAAATTTAAAACAAATATTTTCATTTTAAAACTTTTAAAAAAACTTTGAAACTTTTCCTAACTCCTAAAAATAAAGCATTAAAAAATCCTTACATGATTAAAATTCAGTGGTAAACTGTATTTTCCATATTGCATAAAACAAAGTTTATAAATTCCTTTTCACTATTAAATTCACGTTTAATTTGCGATGTTTTACACTTGCGACCGTCCGGAGAGCTTACCAAAGCGTCGCGTATCACTGACTGCTGGATGCCGCCGAATCTTCAGATAGCGTCTATTTTTCACGCATGCGTCACGCACACCATTAATAAAACCCTACTGACATCTTCAACGGCTGGACATTCGCGTGAAACTAAACTTTAAAATTGATATCAATTAACACGGGAAATTTCATAATAACAGGGGGTAATTAATATTTTTTTCCAAAGTATGTTTGAAAATTGGAATTAATTGAATTCAAATTAAATTGTTTTTATCAAGAACTATTATTGAACATACGGATCCGAGTCGTAGACGATGGCAGAAAAAATAAGTAGCAAAGTAACAGCTACAGAAATGAGATTGTTGAGAAAAACAGCTGGAAAAACGAAGTGTGATAGAAATAAAATAGGGTTTTGGAACAATTTTAGTGTAGCAATTAGTAGAACAAAGCTAGTTGAGGTGATATGGACCATAAAAGAGGGGCAAAAATGATGTTTGCAGCAATACTTAAAAAAAGCCAATACCAAGAAAACCTGAAAAAATGAAATTCGTAGCATGGAGGGCGGTGAAATGGAAAGAAGCAAAACCTATGACGCAAGATAGAAAAAATTGTCAAGAAATATTGAGAATGAAACCGAACAAGCACAAAAAATAAATCTCAAACGCCAATAGCGTGATACCAGAAAATAGTACAATGGCTTTAGAATTAAGTTTAAGTAGTACTACACTCTAAAAAAAAGTAGTGTTAAAGAGACTTCATGGTACCTACACTAAAAATCAGCTGTGGCCACCACAGGACCGACCGCCATCATAAAGTACTTATATAAATTACATTCTAGCAGCAGAATAGAAATAACTTTACCTAATATTTTCTAACAGATATTATTTATCATGACCATGGAAACGTTACATATAAATATGAAAATATTGAGAAAAATTTCGAAAAATTTTACAGAAATTATTCGAAATTTTTCGTTTTATCAAAAAACGTCTCAAATAAAAGTTATTAGTTATTGCTTTTATAGCAACTTTTGTTTAATAAATTTTTTCTAGATATTTTTCTGTTGTGAAATATTCACAAAAATATTAAAATCGACACACATAAACTCCCATTTTTAGTCGACCGATTTTTACCAAAAGTTGATCAACTCGTGCCATTGATGGCAGCAGCTTAAATATGAAGTTTCATAACAATCCTTTCAGCCGAATTTGCTCTGCACGTGTACACAGACAGACGGACAGACAGACGGACATATTTGAATTAATTGTTTGGGACCTTAAAAATAAGTTGGTCGTAAAATTAGGTTCCGAACTTGTTGCAAATTGGTTTGTAATGTTTTATACAATAATTTCAAAACTGTATTATTTTAATATCAGCCCACCTACGAAACAAATATTTTTAATATCAGCCCGGCCTACGAAATCCTGTCAACTATGAAAATTCACAGTTTATATATTTTTTCAGATAAACAAGTTTCGTCGCATAAATGTTTACGTAATTCCTGCTAATGATATAAAAATAAAATTTCCTTATCAACTTATTTAAGAGGATTAATTATTTTTTTAATCCCATACTAATTCATTTGTGGTTAACAAAACATCGAGATAAGTTATTTTTTGTACATATTTTAACATTGAATATATTGGGTCTCGTGAAAGTGCAGTTATTTTTGGAAATTTGGGTATTAAATCAAAAACTATATCTCAAAAATGGTAAGAAATAGAGACCTAAGGTTTAAATCTTTAAAAAATTTAGTTTTACGATGTTTTTCTGTAATATTTGGTCCGTAATGACCTAAAACTAATTGGTAAAATTTTGATTTTATGTTGTAAATTTCAAAAATTCATATCTCAAAATGGTAAGAGGTAAAGACTTGAGGTTTGAATTTTTGGAATTCTTACACCTTGTTTTGTCTAGTAAAAATTAATGTTTGGTCCGTAATGTCCTAAAACTATTGAGAATTTTGATTTTTTTGTAATTTTAAAAATTCATATCTCAAAAAAGGTAAGACATAGAGATTTGAGGTTTGAATTTTTGGAATTCTCACACCTTGTTTTGCCTATAAAAAATTAATGTTTGGTCCGTAATGACCTAAAACTATTGAGAATTTTGATTTTTTTGTAATTTTAAAAATTCATATCTCAAAAAAGGTAAGAAATAAAGACTTGAGGTTTGAATTTTTGGAATTCTCACACCTGGTTTTGTCTAGAAAAATATAATGTTTGGTCCGTAATGACCTAAAACTATTGGGGATAATTTTAATTTTTTTTTGGAATTTTAAAAAATTCATATCTCATAGAAGGTAAGAAATAGAGACTTGAGGTTTGAATTTTTGGAATTCTCACACTTTGTTTTGTCTAGAAAAATATAATATTTGGTCCGTAATGACCTAAAACTATTAGGCAAAATTTTGATTTTAATGGAATTTCAAAAAAAATCTTATCTCAAAAAAGGTAAGAGATAAAGACTTAAGGTTTAAATTTTTGGAATTCTTACAACTTATTTTGTCTAGAAAAAAATATTGTTTGGTCCGTACTGACCTAAAACTATTAGGGAAACATTTGGAAAAATTTTTCAATATTTTTTTCATTTTATCAAAAAATGTCTCAAATATAAGTTGTTAGTTATTGCTTTTATAACAACTTTTGTTCAATAATTTTTTTCGAAATATTTTTCTGTTGTGAAATATTCGCAAAAATCTTTAAATCGACACGAGTAAACTCCCATTTTTAGTAAACCGATTTTTACCAAAAGTTGATCAACTCGTGCCATTGATAGCAGAAGCTTAAATATGAAGTTTCATAAAAATCCTTTCAGCCGAATTTGCTCTGCACGTGTACACAGACAGACAGACAGACGGACGGACGGACAGACAGACAGACAGACGGACGGACGGACAGACAGACCGACAGACATCATGCTAAAAATAGTCAAAACGTTATGTAGGGACCTCAATTCGTGGAGATCCATCGAAATCTCGAAACGTCAAAATCGGTATGATCACAATACCTCCCTTATATATGTTGGCGGTCGGTAACAATATAATTATTTATTAATAAAATTACTATATTTACGATATACTAAATTTATTATTTAGATTATTAATTTTTTATGTACATTTGTTTATAAAGCATAGCTACTTGTTAAAATTTCCTCGGAAGTAGTTGGAAGATAATTTACTTACCCAGCATGTAGAGTTTTAAATTCAAAGTAAATTTTATTTCTTGCACTTTTTCCCCTACCTAGGTCAAAGTTCTACTAAGGTTAGGTTAATGCGACATCAATGGAAGTTTAGAGATATTCTTGTCGAACGACACGCCATAATATACTCGATCTTTGTACTTTTAAATTAGAAATTAGCCGGTCGCTATGGCGTAGTGGTCAGCTCATTTGACTACCAACCATGGGGGCTCGGGTGCAAATGCCGGTTATGGCATGGAAATTTTCTCAAACAAAAATTGTCCTGGCTAATTGCCACAGTAGCAAAGGCCATTAAAAATTAAAAAAAAAAAAAAAAATAGAAATTACTAGGGATGGGAATTTATTTTTGAATATCGATATATGCGCGATTCGATATATCGTAAGTGTGATATCGATATTCAATATATGTGAAAGTAAAAATATCGATATTTTCGATATATCGAAATAACTAACACGTAACAGGTAAGATATATAAAATACAGTTTTTTTTTTTTTTTGGCTTGGCGGGAAAAGAAGTGGCCATTTATAGTAAAAGAACTTATACTAAAAGTACTTTTATAGTGTATTACGGACTTAAATGTTAATTAAAAATATTCCTTACGTTGTAAAACCAACTTTAGATTTATTGGTCATGATCATTATTAAGAAAGTGAAAATTTTAAAAAAGTATGCGTAATTTTATTGATTTTATCTTTTTATTGATTGTTTAATTTATTGTTTTAAATATGTAGTGTAGTCATTTAAATGGGCTGCGTCAAGCACAAATAGCCTTTGTTACTGTGCTCCAAAAATTTTAACTAACTGAAAATTAAAAAAAAAAAAATTTAATACCAACATGACATACAATTTCAAAGGTGCAAATTATTGAAATCAAAATTTCGTCTTACTTTAACGATTAGGAGGAACTAAATCGAAATTTCGTTATTTTAGGTTGTCACGGGACCTTGCTTGGGTTATTTCATGTTTCAAGTTTGGTATGTGAAAATTTAAAATTCCAACAGTGAAACTATTGCCAGTGAAACCATGGAAGCGAATGACATATGTCAAATATTTTAATACATTTTTCCATATTTTGAAAACTGAAAAATAAATAAATGGAACATTTTTATTAAGAATTACAAAAAATTAAAATGCAATGAAAAGGACATTTTATAATGACAATCAATTTATTCTAGAATTTGCAATGTGAGTGTGATTTACAAAGCTTAAACAAAATGACCAAAAGTCCGAATTAATAGATAAAAATTACTAGATTTCAAAATCTTGTTCCGCCTAAACGTTTGGAATTGCCTATAGTTTGTTTTTACAAAAGTGAACAGCATATATTTAAATGTAAAAAATATGCAAGAATACCGATATTTTGTGCGAATATCGATATTTTGCGCGATATATCGCATTTCAAATATCGATATATTTTTCTAAAGTATCGATATTTTCGAAATATCGATATATCGTTCCCATCCCTACAAATTACTGATTCATCTAATTTTTACATTGATAATACAAACGAAAATATTAAGAAGTTTAGTAATAAATTATTGCACTCAAGAATAATACATTGTTAAACTTACTGTTTAGTTCCAAATAAACAGTTCTACAGTCATAAGTTTTTAAAAGTAATCTTCGTGTCAGATTTGAGCTTTAAGCTGTGTTTTAAAAGCGCCACGCTCTCATTCTCCAGAGACGTTACTTTTATGTTGAAATACAAGCAATGTTTATTATTTTTATATCAGTTAAATGTTTATTATCACGCGAGTTTTAAATTCATTGAAAATAGAATTTAATCGTTTGATGGTTTCATGGATATAAAAAATGGCTGACAAATTATAAACTGTATTATAATTAATACATACGTTCATATCAGCATGCATCAATCGTTTTCTGCAAGAATATTTGTGTATTGTCAAAGATTATAAATATAATTACTATATTATCTTTGGTATTGTTCATACCTTGCGTTATGCATCGTAGTGTATCAGTCCTTTTAATGTACAGTTTTCGGTATGACGCTTGAACAGATAGTTATTTAAAAATTATGTGTGAATTTTCACATATTTCAGGCTTTTGTAGTTTTTTTCTTTTTAATCAAATTAAATTCTTACTTAATCGTTGAGCCCTTTTACCATCTCTGGTTTAGTGATGGGCGCGTGCTGTGAAATTTCCGTGGCACTTCGTCCATTCATCATCACGGCCATTCACGTTATAATCGTGAGTAAACGTGATTAATATTTTTCTTTCGTGCGTGATTGTGCGTGATTTAAAATTTGTCGTGACACGTTCTGCGTGCAATCACGGCGTGTCCACACACGAAGTTTAAATTTTACTAAATAGAAGGAATAAGAAGAAAGAATTGTATATTTTGTATCTTTATTTATGCTGGATTTTGTATCTCTTTCTACGACGAAGCAACATGTCTCCGTTGTATACAGGTGTTGGAATTATTTTTTGTTTAATTTTGAGTGGATTTGACTGGATATGGATAACTCCAAACAATTTCATTTTTACTAGTTTGCGTTTTTTCTCTAACCAGTTGGATTTGGTGGGATCGTACGAAACATTAACCAATATTCTTCATTTCTTCAAATTTTCTTCATAAGTTATAAGTATACTCTTCTTAAAATAAATTGAGCCCTGCAAATCCGTGGATTTTTCTGCGGATGCAGATAAATTATCATATCCGTTTATTCGAAATATTCGCGTAAACTTAAAATCTTCGGTTAGACAGCTCTTTCCACGGAAGACGAAACAATTTCGTAGATACAGTAATTTCTTTGGATTTGTTGCCAGTTTATTAATATAAAAATAATTTTGTAATGTATCGTCTTATTTTGCATTTTTTGAAATATTAGTCAAAATTAACCATGGTAATTTAAAAAAACACAAAAATATCTTAAAATTCTTGAAATCGTCATATAACTTTCATCATTTAATAATAGGAAGAATTTAAGAAATTAGTTTTATTATTACGTATTATTATTATTTTTTTTTTATTTGCTGATATTATAGGTCTTTCCTTGTTATTTATTGGTCATAAATAGAGTCCAGCAAATACATGTAATGCAACGGTACTTTTGCCTTAGGCGTGCTATTTTAAACTTTATTTTGAACGTTTGGTTTGCACTTTTCTGCAAAAATTTATGAAAAATTCTATTCGTCTTCTAGTGTTTCTTCATTTTTACGGTAACGTGGGGAGAGGGAAATGAAAGAAAAATAATTCGTTTTTATATATCTACTAAACACTCTAACGTGAAAAAATTCACGCGTGTCACTATTCACGATTCACGCGTGAGTTACGATTCACGCGTGAGTTACGATTCACGCGTGAGTCACGAAACACGCGTGCGCATGAAGCACGCGTGCGTGACCGTGAAAATTTAAAATTATGATTTCGTGTGCGTGCGTGTAATCTTGAATCTGACTTCGTGAGCGTGCGTGATCGTGACAAAATTTTATTCACGCGCCCAACACTACTCTGGTGTCGGGCTTAGTGTGAACTTGAACTTGTACTTGTTTTCTTCTTTTTCGGGGACACGTCTCCACAGTTTTTTCCATACCTTCCTATTTTTAGTCCTAGTTTTGCTTCACTCTAGGAGGTATATTTTCTTTCTACAGCTTATCTTATTTCATCATTCCATTTCATCCTAGGTCTTCCTAATAAATAATTTTCCAAAAACGAAATCTGATTAAAAATTACTCTCGTACATTAATTATAATTTTTTCACGTCTTTAATTTAACCCCTTGGCGTTAAAGAATATGGGACAGCAATTTGTTTAGTAGTTTTTTGGAAGAAATTAAAAAATTCTAAAAATTCTAAAAAAGTACGGGTGCGCACAACCGTATAGTTTTTTATACAAGACTAACAATCTGAAATAAAATTAGTAACAAAACGAAACTAATAGGATATTTTTAATTGTAAAAAACTGTCATGTAATTGTAAATAAACAAATTCCGTTATAGACGCCATCTTGTAAACCATTCGATGCATATTTGTGTACCATGCGGCAAATTGTAACTAAAGCTTCATTCTACAAATATGTTTCGAGATATTTTGTTCTATTGTGAAAATTACTTATAGTTATTGTATTTGGTAATATACTTTTGCCGCCATCTCGAATCTGCCGCTGTTCGCAATATAATTGCTGCGGATAAAAATGATTTATTTTATGTAAAGAATACTTATACCAAGTGGCATTTCATTATCATCAAGTATAATATTTTTCGACGAAGTTTCTAAACTATAAACAATCATGTCGAAAAAAATGTTGACATACTATTTGAACATTTCTGCATAAAACTATATAAATATAAAAATTATTTGAAACCCACAAATATATTTAAAAAATTACAGAACATTTTTGTGTGAGACCTATTATTAAGTTATTGAGCAATAACATTTTTACAATAATTTTTTCACAGTCCAAAATATCCTACTAGATAGATAAAAATTCTGTGCAAAATATGATGTATTGATTGTTATTCATTTTATTTCAGATTGTTATACTCTATCTCTGAAAGACTGATAGTAATAAATCATTTTGTCAGGCAGTTACCAGTGGCGCGCACATTTTAAACACGTTTAAATTGGTTTTGTGTATTTCTATATTACTATATACATTCTTTATTTCCTAGGCCTTGCGGCGTTCAGGGTATTAGCCATTACAAAAAATAAAACCAAATAAAATCAATCCAAAAATAAATAAATAACGTTTCACTACAATTTACAATGTTTTTTCTCTTTTCCATCTTCTTGCTCCAATGTCCCTCTCCTTCTTCCTGTTCTCCTTCTGGTTTCTCTCTCCGATCTCCTTCCTTCTTGCTTCCTGTTCTCTCGCCCATCTTTGCTTTATTTTATTTTATTTTATTTCATTCTCTTCCCTTCCAACCATTTCTTCACCCCTCCTCCTATCTCTCTTCCTTCCTCCCCATTTCAAGGTAACCTCATCCTCCTTCCTTCCATTTCTCCCCTTCTGCTTCCCACCGGGTCTCCTCCTTCTTTCCTTTACCCATTCCTGTTATCCTTCCCCAATCTCCATCCTTCTTGCCTCTAATTCCCTCGCCCACCTCTCCCCCCTTCCATCTTCGTGCAACAGGTCTAATGTGCTCCCCGACCATACTGTCATCTCTCTACACCTCTTCGCGAGGTGCTCTATATCTTCCTCCTCCTCCCCGCACATCCTGCACATCTTTTCCTCCTGTTTCCTCCAATATCTATTTCCTCTCTCTTCATTCTCGCACCTTAGCCTCGCAATCCTCCTAACTCTCCCTCCTGACCTTCCTCTTGCTCCTTTTAAGTAGCTTGGTACCCCTATAGTTCTGACCTCCTTATATCTCCCTGCGCTCCTTGAATTGTCTATGCTGACTGTTCTTTCTTGCTCCCCCACTTCCTTATCCCTCCTCCACAACTCCTCAATCACGCTTATCCCGTATTTTCTTCTCCTTTCCACCTCTGTCGCATCCACTCCGCATCTCCAGTAATACTCCTTTCTCATCTCCCCCCATGCGTACCATATTCCTTTCTGTTCCTCTCTGGCTCTTTCTAGTAGGTTCCCTCATTATTTTTTTGTCTGTTTCTATTCTAACTTTCTCTATTTCTATATTACTATTTATCATTTTATTAAACGCACGCCTGTGACCATATTTATCATATCATTAAACACACCCCTGTGACCATATTTTTCCTCAAAATTTTAGGGTTAAATTTTATGGGCTATTGTGTTTAACCCTAGTTCGTATTCCTATATAATAGGTGCGGCACACTTGGTTGTTTTTAACAATATTTCGTTTCGAACTATTAATATTTTGTCACTTTTGTTTTACCGCTTCTGTGTGATAATACAATAACTTATTACAAATAATAAATTTTATTACTATCAGTCTTTCGGAGATAGAGTATAGTATTATATAAGAAACAAATAATTTCTGGGGGTTGTACGTAGCGTTAAGAGCTTTCTTTTAATGTCACATAAAAATAAAATAATTATTTTTTCAACGACATAATTTATTTATATTTTTCGAAGGGGGAGTAGGAGGCTCAGAGGCCAAACATTTTTCTTAGAGGGCTCAGGATCCAAAAATTTTCTTAGGGCGCGCTCACATTAAATTACCAGACATATTTCTTCCCTATTAACGTGTTTTTTAAATGCTTGGGGGTAATGCTGAAGCCCGTGAGTCCTATCTCACCTTGAAATTTCGGTTAGTTTAGTTCAAACTCATGTAAGTTTTTGAGGTATAATTTATTAAATAATAAAGTGTAATTTATAATAAATCTTCCACATGAACACTTGATATTAAAGAGAGTGAAACTTGTTTACTAGAACAGTGTTTATAGACGGTGATTTCCAAGTCTGAAGTTAAGTTTTGCTACTTCTGAACAACACTTGAGATCTTCGAACACTCTTGAACATTTACAAACAGTTTAAAAGTCGATTCACCGTTTCGATTATGTGCACAGAATTTTTATGTACTTTTAAGAGAATATTGTTTTCGTTAATAAAAAATGTGCACTTATTTTCAGTTCAATTCTTTCTAAATTCTTTCAATATGTTGTTGTACATTTTGTTGTTTTAGAGATTTTTTTTTCTTAAATAAATGTAAATGTAATAGGTAAAATTTAATTGAGTCGTGATATAAGACAAAATTAGAGCAAACAAGCTGTTAAAAATATTTCTTAATTTAAATTTCCGGTGTACCGCGTCTAAGGCAATTTGCAGCAAATTAAAATAGTTGTCAAGGGGTAAGAAAAGGTTATGTATGGATGTTCAAGACATTAGGCGTGCTCAGTATTCTTATAAAATAACTGTCCAAATGTTCTGAATCCGTTTTTAAAAAGTTTTATTTACGACATTAACAAAATTAAATAGATACTGATCAAGATTAAAATAATAAACATAGCATGTTAATATAGACTGAAAGAAAATGCTGATTATTAAAAAGTATCAAGTACATCTTCGGAATATGTTATATAAGTATCAGTTAATGAAATTAAAGACTTAGGAGTAACGTTTGATAAGAAACTGTCGTTTGAGAAATATATCGACATTATTGTCTCGAAAGCATATAAAAACTTGGGTTTTATCATCAGATCTTGTAAATACTTTAAAAATATCTCTACTATTAAAGTGTTATACTTTCCTCTGGTTAGAAGCAATTTAGAGTATGCTACTCCAGTTTGGAACCCCATTTATTTAAAATACATCGAAAGAATTGAGAATATTCAGAGAAAATTCTTTAAATATATAAATTACAAATTTAAGTTATCCTTGGGTCATTTTTCTTACAACTCGCTTTCTGTTTCACTAAAAATATCAAAATTGGTTCATCGTAGAACCTTTTTTGATATGTCTTTGTTGTTTAAAATTTTTCACTATATGCTTGATTGTGATGAATTATTATTGAACTTTGCGCTTAACGCACCTACCCGCAATTTAAGGGTTATCAACATCCTGCATCAGAATCACATGAACACAAATTTGGGACTTAACTCGCCGTGTTATAGAATTTCCGGTCTATACAATATGCATTTCTCGGAAATTGATTTCTTTAACGAAACTTTTTCATCTTTTAGAACTAAGATATTTAATTTACTATAATATTGTATAATACAAGGTGTCTCAAAAGAAATTTTATATTTATTTAGCTTACTGCGTGAACGCAACGTATCCGAGGGGCGCGGGGGTTATGTCAATCGGTAGCCTGGCTCTTGGGAATTCACTCGCTATGGAGCGTTTCTCGGGAGCAGACCGCGCGTTATTCGTGCGAGAGTTTTACAAAAACAGTGATTCGGCGACTGTAGCGCGTAGAAAATTCTGCAGTATTCGAGGTTTTCGCCACTTAAATGATGCGCCAAGCATTCCTCTCATTCGACATTGGGTTAAAAAGTTTGAAGAGACTGGTACAACGCTGGATAAATCAAAATCCGGGCGACCTAGGTCATCAAGAACGGTAGAAAACGTGGAGAATGTTAATCAGTCTGTTCGTGACGACCCGAACCTTTCAATTCGGAAGCGTGCAAGTGCTTTAAATGTGCATAGATCATCATTACATCGCATTATGCACAAAGACCTAAAGCTGCACCCCTACAAAATTCAATTGGTGCAAGAATTAAAGCCCCAAGATGCCAGTCAGAGGCTTAATTTCGTAAATCAGGCGATTTTCAACGTTTACCAACATTTTGTTTTCGGATGAAGCTCATTTTCATCTTAATGGCCACGTAAATAAGCAGAACTGCCGCTACTGGAGTGCAACGAATCCGAAACGCAAACATCAGAAACCCCTACATTCGCCTAAAATGACCGTATGGGCTGCGATGTCGGCGTGATGAATTATCGGCCCTTATTTTTTTTGAAGACGAAAGGGGGCGTGCAGTTACAGTGAATTCAGAGCGTTATGTGGAGATGTTAGACAACTTCTTGGTATCTGAACTGCAAAACTTTCCTGGCTATAACCAAAGAACATGGTTCCAACAGGACGGAGCAACTTCACACACGTCCAATATGTCTCTGCCACGTGTTCGTGAAATTTTCTCAGGCAAATTGATCTCCCGGAGAGGTGACATAAATTGGCCTCCACGTAGTCCAGATTTAACCCCTATGGACTTTTTCCTATGTGGTTATCTTAAATCTAAAGTTTACGCCAATAAACCGACTTCACTGGCGCATTTGAAAGAAAATATCCGTCACGAAATGGCAGCCATCCCTGAGTCCACCTGCCGAGACGTCATAAGTAATTTTACTTTTCGATTAAATGAGTGCCGAGAACGCGAGGGTCTACATTTAGACGATATTATTTTTAAGAAATAAATCCCCAAAAAGTGTATTTTAATAATTAATAAACATTTTTTCTATATACGGCTTACTTTTTTTTTAATCGATCCACTAAATATAAAATTTCTTTTCAGACACATTGTATTATACCGCTCACTTCTCTCTTTCTTTTTTTAAATATATTTTTGTACGGATACTACTCGCTTTTTGTGTTCTTAGTCGCTTATGGTGCTTAAGATACATTAAATTTTTGTTCAAACTTTTTTCACTGTTCTATTTTATATATATGTATATATACATATAGGATTGTGAATGCATGCGCATGTGTGTATGCACGTATGCATGTATGCATGTATCTCTTCCTATTTTGTATTGTTAATTTGTAGTATTTTTTTTTCAATTGCATTGTTGTATTTACTATGCTATGACTTCTGTCATTGGTCTGTGGCTTTCACAGACTGTTGAAGTCATTTTTTTGTATTAAATAAATAAATAAATAAATAAATAAATAAATAAAAAGGTGGTGTCTTATTATGTGTCGTCAGCGGGAACTGTTGAGGTAACAGAAACACGTCATCATAGATTGTGACGGAAGAAGTTAAAATTGACCACTAAAGGTAGAGGCAACCTGGTGGGCTATAAACTTCGAGGAGTACATGAAAAGGTATCAGGAAAAAGAGATTATAAACCAGTGCTGGAAAGAACTGAAAAGGAAGGGAGAAGAATGCAGTACTCTCTCGAGATGTGAAGAGAAATGGAAAAGCAGGTAACAATATTGCGGCCTTTCGCTTGAGGTCTAGACCACAAAGCATCATTGACGAAGTAGCACATAGAATAAAATATATACGAGGCCAAGAAAGACAGGGAAGGGTTAAAGAATCCAGACAACAATATGTATTCCAAAATTTGGACAACGAAAACACCGAAAGTACCTAATGGAAAAAAGAAATAGAAAGAAGTAACGGACGATAGCAAGATTTAGATGTGGAAACGAGGAGTGAGACAAACAATTCTGGAGAGAAGAAGAAAGAGTATGCAGGATGTGTTGGAAAGAAATGAAAACCATCGAGCACCTACTTCACAATCGTGAAGAGTTCCGACCCAGAGGAGGAAGACGAGAAGAAGTTTTAAAAGACACAGGATAAGGATGGACATGGATGGATGAAATTTTACAGAGAAGAACCTTTATTCAACAAACGCACAGCGGCGGAAAAAAGTAAAAGGAAATGAAATAAAAATATGCAAAATATAGTATAATATACTAAATAATATAGAAATCAAGCCGAAGGGCAGAATTTAATAAATTTATTATTATAACCTAATAAAAGCAGGGATAGAAGTTGGGCATAACAAGATGATCTAAGAGAAGACTGACTTACCCAAAGAATAATATTTATCCATCTTAGTTAGACATATGTTAGTTCTATAGTATGGGACTGTATATTTATAAATCTAAATTTGTGAAATCTCGATAATCTGTACGATTTCTAGTGTGTATTTTCTGTAAACTTAGCTTAAAATTCCCTTTAAAATTTTAAAAGAGGCCAGAGAGTTAAGGTATGGTAAATGAACGGTAATTCTTTCTGTCTCATTTCCTACTGTCATGATAAGAATATGTCTAAGTGACTGTGATTATTCACGTTCTTCTTAAAGGAGACAAACTGCTAAAAGTTCATAGTTGAAAGTACAATTAGAACAAAGTGATTTTAATACAGCGAAAAGTAGGTAAATACTTCACAGCATTTGCACAAATTATGTAGCCGGAAGTTAAATTTGTTTTTATTCAGCGTCAACATTAAAACAAATATCCAAATTAAAACTACACACATATATTAATTGGCGTTATATCTATAAATAAAATTTAGCAATAACAAACAATTTCAAACTAATCTGATAATGACTGAAATATTTATTCGTTTCATTTACAGTTTTTGACTAAAGTAACTTTTAACCATAAATATATTCTCTGGCTTATACAGTAGGGTTGTACATCGAAAGCAAAACATCGATGTTTAACATCGATATTAACATCGGCGCCTTACTATCGATGTTGAAAAAACATGGAAGGAAAAACATCGATGTTTCCGATACATCGATGTTTTATTAATATTAAAAAAAGCTGTTTATTTATATTATATAGGTTTTATTTAATAATGTAAAGATAAAATACGAAAAAAAGTAACTTATAATACACAAAAAGCATTTATTAGATTTTTAAATAGAAATATTCTTTTTTAATAGTAATTAATTTCACATTAACATTACCCAATACAATAATCCTAATTTGTTCCTATTATTTTTACATTTCTAAAATGAAATATTGCATTTTATTATAATACTAATATAGTAATCTTAATGTTAATTTTATATTATTTAGCATAAAAATAACATACTGTCATACACTTTTTTTCACATTTTTAAATTGAAATACATATTATATTTTTTATAACACTAACATAGCAATCATAATATTAATTTTACACTAACATTACTAATATTTATAACATTTATAATCCTAATAATAGTTTTATTAATAAATAAATTATAATTATATTTCCCAATACCGTAATTCCAGAGATTGGAGGAATAACAACTGGGAAAGTGTCAACAAGACTCAAAAAGCAACAAGTTTGTTGGCGTCGTTGGCCGTTGCATTGTTTGCAAAAATTAGAAGTTTCTTCTTATTTTTTTCTTATTCTGCTAACTGCTAAAAAGAATAAGAACTAACACTATTAGTATTGTTATATCACAATAGATGGCGCTTATATTTTGTGTACCTACTAATATTAATAAAAATTAAAATTTTAAGATTCCAGCGCTCTAGCAGTAGTTTCTGAATTTCAAAGTTTAAACATCGACATCGGTAGTAGACATCGATGTTTTATCGATACTATCGCCATCTGAACATCGATGGTAAAAACATCGATGTTTTTAAAACAAACATCGATGTTTTCGATACATCGATGTTTTTTTCCCATCCCTATTATACAGTGATTGATTGTCCTTGAATAAATGTATGTCTAATAATGTTAGCCATGTTTCAATTATTAATGCCAATGTCTAATAATATTGCCTCTGTGTTCATATTATGTGGCAATACACCGAAACTTTTAGGAATTTTATCAGTCTGCAAAGTTCCCAGTCTACCAACATATTACAACGTTTATAGAATCATAAAAATTCATATGCTATCAAGGCGCTACTCGAAGTTTCCCAAATTATTTTTATTTATTGTCAAACATTTAATAATTCAAGTTGCAAAATTCAATTAAAAATACTAGGCAGGTTTCACTAATATATTTATATTCACAATACGTATTTCGGCTATTATGCCATTTTCACGAGTTTACAAAATAACTATATATAATACATAGAACAGATATTTATATACTGTGTTATTATACAGAGTAACAATTAGATTTTATTATGGGGCTGTTATATAATTCTACTTACTCAATCATTAAGTTAATTAAGGTCGTTAACTGTAAAAAAATAGTTTCCCTTATAAGTAGTACGTTCAGCAACAGGTTATAGGTACAAGGTCGCAATGGACAACCAGATCAGTTCCACTCGACTGCTGAACAACGGCCTTGCTCAAGGATCGGTACTTGCACCGCTACTTTTCAAACCGTATATCTCCGATATGCCGCTAACAGCAAGCAAAAAATTCGCTTAACGCTACGTACAACCCCCAGAGATTATTAGTTTCTTATACAAAACTAACAAACTGAAATAAAATTAGTGACAAGCTATACATCAAATTTTGCACAGAATTTTTATCTACCTAATAGGATATTTTTGATTGTAGAAAAAGTTATTGTAAAAATGTTATTGCTCAATAACTTAATAATAGGTATCACACAACAATGTTCTGTAATTTTTTAAATATATTTGTGGTTTTCAAATAATTTTTATATTTATATAGTTTTGTGTAGAAACGTTCAAATAATACGTCAACATTTTTTTAGACATGATTGTTTATAGTTTAGAGCCTTCGTCAAAAAATATTATACTTGATGATAATGAAATGCCACTTGGTATAAGTATTCTTTACATAAAATAAATCATTTTTATCCGCAGCACCTATATTAAGAACCGCGGCAGATTCGAGGTGGCGGCAAAAATAGATTACCAAGTACAGTAACTATAAGTCATTTACACAATAGAACAAATTATCTTCAAACATATTTGTAGAATGGAGCTTTAGCTACAATTTGCCGCATGGTACACAAATACGCGTCGAATGGTTTACAAGATGGCGTCTATAACGCAATTTGTTTATTTACAATTACATGACAGTTCTTTTTACATTTAAAAATATCCTATTAGATAGATAAAAATTCGCTGAAAATTTTGATATATAGATTGTTACTAATTTTATTTCAGGTTGTTAGTCTTGTATAAGAAACTGTACGGTTGTGCGCACCCTTAAGCAGACGATCTCGCCATAACAACTCAGCACAGAAATTTGCTCAACCTGGAAAAGATGCTAACAGAAGTTCTAGCCTTACTTAACGAGTATTTAAAAAAATGGCGAATAACTCTCAGTACTGCAAAAACTGAAACTTGCTGTTTCCATTTAAACAACAAATTGACTCATACACCTACAAATGTGACTATTGATGGAGTAATCCTGCCTTTTAACCCAGCACCAAAATATCTGGGAGTGACTCTTTTTTTGGTGTGAACCGGAATATTTCAACAGGAATTTTTGATCAGATTATGATTTCGGAAAATAACGCATTTTTTGTGTTTTTAACTAAAACATGTAAAATATTTAATCCGCTATTTAACACAGTAAACGAGTGAACGTCCGTAGTCCACTGGTAACGTTCTCGCTTCGTAAGTTACAAATTACAGATCGATTCCCGTCAATTTTTATTTTTTCTGTATTTTTTTTGCATTTTTATTTTGTTTAAATTATTTTGTCAAAATTCTAGTTATATTTTGGCAAATGTTGCATTTAATTTTTAAAAGCGTAAATTTAATAACCAGTGGGAAGTGTTGAAATTATAATTTAATTTTATGTTTGAATGTATACGAAATCAGAGGGGCGAAGTTTATGACTTAAACAACCAATGGAAGCCGTAGGCGAATTTTTCAAAATATTAATGAACCTTGCTATATAAAAACAATACTGCAAATATTTAGAAACCCAAATAATGGTATTAGGCATTCGAATTAAAAAAATAATAACAAATTTAATAAAGAAATATTTTAACATAAAATTTGTTTTGGCATCCCAAATAATCATCATTCACTTACTAAATACCTGCGAAACCCTGAAATGTGTGAAAATTTACACTTCACATACATTTTTACCGACCGCCAACATATATAAGGGAGGTATTGTGATCATACCAATTTTGACGTTTCGAGATTTCGATGGATCTCCACGAATTGAGGTCCCTACATAACGTTTTGACTATTTTTAGCATGATGTCTGTCGGTCTGTCTGTCCGTCTGTCTGTCGGTCTGTCTGTCCGTCTGTCTGTCCGTCTGTCCGTCTGTCCGTCTGTCCGTCTGTCCGTCTGTCCGTCTGTCCGTCTGTCCGTCTGTCCGTCTGTCCGTCTGTCCGTCTGTCCGTCTGTCCGTCTGTCCGTCTGTCCGTCTGTCCGTCTGTCCGTTTGTCCGTCTGTCTGTCCGTCTGTCTGTCCGTCTGTCTGTCCGTCTGTTCGTCTGTCCGTCTGTCTGTGTACACGTGCAGAGCAAATTCGGCTGAAAGGATTTTTATGAAACTTCATATTTAAGCTTTTGCCATCAATGGAACGAGTTGATCAACTTTTGGTAAAAATCGGTTGACTAAAAATGGGAGTTTACTCGTGTCGATTTTAAGATTTTTGTGAATATTTCACAACAGAAAAATATTTCGAAAAGAATTATTGAACAAAACTTGCTATAAAAGCAATAATTAATAACTTTTATTTGAGATGTTTTTTGATAAAACGAAAAATTTTGAATTATTTTTGTAAAATTTTTCGAAGTCTCAATTTTTTCATACTTGTATGTAACGTTTCCATGGTCATGATAAATAATATCTCTGTTAGAAAAAATTAGGCCAAGTTATTTCTACTCTGCTGCTAGAATGTATTTTATATAAGTACTTTATGACGGCGGTCGGTCCTGTGGTGGCCACAGCTGATTTTTTATTTTTACAAGCGTTCAAATGTTCCTTCAACCTAATCTTCAATTTCCTTTTTGTTTTCCCGATATATATTTGGTCACAATTATTACATTTAATCTTATAAATGCCATTTATTTTCCCGAGGATCAATCTTGTGTAATTCATTATTGACTAGGAAATTTATAACTGTTTTACCACCAAAGTGGTACTTATATAGACAAAAATCTAGAAATATATAACTACTATTAATGTAACTTTAATTAATTTTCTGCAGTTTACCGTTTTACTGTAGTAGTTATAAAACTTTTGCCAATAAACGTTCAATTTATTTGTAATAAACTCGACAAAGTAGAAGAGTTCGCATGCGCCAAGTGAACCTTTAATAAATCGTCGAGGTGGAGTTCGTTCTGGTCATTGCTGAAAGCAGTAATAAGAGTATGAATTTTTTATTAAAAGTATTCCTTGTGGTATACGTTTTAATAGATACTTTTCAAGAGCTGTCATGAGATGGGTTGCGATGATACATTAATATTATACAGACAGAAATAGAATGTTTTAAAAGCCGTTTTACCGCTAATAGATAAAACAAAAACTGGAGTCATATGGTTCATATTTTATAAATTAAACTTAATGTCAATATGATTTTATAATAGAGAAAAGCACAAATTATTTAGTCTATTCCATCATTTGTTTAGTACTAATTTTGGAGTTAAGAAAAACACAAATTATTTAATTCTATCCCACGGCTTCTACATTTTTTGGACATTAGTGTACCTAATGTATCAGCTGCCTTACGGATGTATCTTTCTTTGATGATGACAAATTGTTCCGGTGAAAGTTCGTTTAGCAAAAAATAAATACTATTGATTATTTATTTTTTGCCTTGCGGCTTTAAAGTCTACATTTTCATTTACATTAATAATATTAGGGGAGCGAAGGGTAAATGCCAACATCGGGCAATGCCGAACACCCACTTATGTCCCATGCAGACATTGCTTGGGTTTCACCGACCATTAAGTTTGTAAGCTAAATGCGCCACTTTTGCCCAGTTCAAGCGTAATAAACTTAGGTAATCATATGTAAAAGTTATGGCGACTAAAAATTTTCCACGTGTAGCGATATTATTTCGCAGTATACTATATTAAGGTAGGTTGACAATATAAGTTAACATTTTGCAAAATTTTCACAAGGGTTATGATTGTTGAGTTGTAGTCTACCTCTATGCATAGCAGCTTTGAAATATAGGTGTTTGTTTACTAACTATAACCTAAAACAATTTCGATAAACATTTCGGGCAATGCCGAAAACGCTTTTCAGAATTACCCGACATATATACTGGGAAAGTTTCAACAAGACTCAAAAAGAAAAAGTGTGTTGGCGTCGTTGGTCGTTTTAGAAAATTAGAAGTTTCTTCTTATTTTTTCGTATTCTGCTAACTGCTAAGAAGAATAAAAACTAACACTATTAGTATTGTTATATCACAATAGATGGCGCTTATATTTTGTGTACTAATTTTAATAAAAATGAAAGTTTTAAGATTCCAGCGCATATAGCGGTAGTTTCTGAATTTCAAAGTTTAAACATTGACATCGGTAGTAGACATCGATGTTTTATCGATACTATCACCAGCTGACCATCGATGGTAAAAACATCGATGTTTTTAAAACAAATATCGATGTTTTCGATACATCGATGTCTTTTTCCTATCCCTAGTTGTAATCAGTACGAAAATATATTACATAAAATGTTGACAATGAATAAACTTATGAAATAAATGTTTGCAAATTCTTGTTATTTAATAAAAACTTGTGAAGTGGAAAAGATATAAGATTATGCAATTACATCTACTGGAAATGCAACAATTTCTTTAATTGGTTCTAATTTGATTTGTCTGTTTCAGCACAAGTTTTAAACTAATAATAGAATTATCTAGGTAATCTACAAGTTCCCTGCTACGTAAGATTTATAAGACATCTACCATGACATGCTTCTTCATTTCATATAAGTAGTTTCAGATGCAGGATTGGATGGAACTGTAAACGATCTTCTGTGACTCAAAATTTTAATGGAATTGAGTTTAAGGAAGTAACCAATATTTTGGAAAAGCATTCTACATAAAATATTCAACTATAGTTAAAATATTCTTGTAACATATCTAACAGATAAATGGTAAATTAAAAATGCATCTGAGTTCAGAATCGATCCTCTTCAGAGAGTCGAACCGAAATTTATTTCGTTCCGGTTTTTGGTTACGTTCCAAGTAAACGTTTTTCGTTCCGGTCTCGGTTTCGGTTCGTCGAAAAATTTCGGTTCAGTTCCGGTTCGGTTCCGATTCAAATAACAAGTTAAATTTTAATAAACAATCGGCCCAATTCTGTAAGCAAGTTACTACAAAAAAGTTACAATAAAAGTTGCTAAATACAAGGTCAGTAACTTTTTTAGCAACTTTCACGAAATCCGTATTCTGTAAGAAAAAAGTTACTATGAAATTAGTAACTAGTTGCTAAAAAAGTTATTATGGATAACAACTAACAGAAAGCAGTTGCTACACTTAGTAACTTCAAGATAACTTGTTAAAATCGTGAAAAATCGCAATTTTTCTGTTTAATAATGAATTATTTCAAGGGCAACATAGAGACAATAATTATAGAAGGATTTTTATTTTATTTTCTATATAGCACAAAATTCTTCGAGTTCTTTATTTCAATTTCTATTTTTTTTTTTTTTTGTATATTTACATTTGTTTTATAATAGTATAACAGTACAATATTTTTTAAATGTATTAACTACGACTGTCAATAGAAGCCGCGCACACAAGGGGGTGGTCGACGAGTGCAGACCCCCTCCCCCAAGGATTTGAAATATCAAATACTTATTTAATAAAAACTAAGCGATTGCAAATAAGAATCACCTTTTTTATTATTAAAAATTAAATTATAATCAAAATTAAATTAATATATAAACCCAGTCCTCTCCATAAAAACACAACAATACATTTGTATTATATTACAGATATTTTTTCGAAATGGACCCTTCCCAGATCAATGTTTTAAGTGCGCGCCTGTTCAATGGCTATCCGAGCTTCTTTAACTGTATTTCACGCAATTCATTTAAATTTGGACTATAACTTGCACCACCACATAGAAAACAGTAGCCACATAGCACATCACTACAGCACCACCACTCGTTCCTGTCAATTATTTTTTAAACACTCGTATCGCCGACCATGACCGGGTTATTTGCCAGGAAATTCAACAGAATTTCCATCTGTTTGCAATTCTTTTTCTGATTTTGTTTATAAAACATTTTTCGTTTAACCTCAGAAACTCACAACATAGCTGTCAAACTCAATTAAAAACGAATACCTCGCCTGCGCGGAACGTAATCTGCTTCTAGCTTCACGGTTCTTTGTAGCAACGTTACTAAATATAACTTGTTATAAGAACGTTGCTTGTGCTTATGCTTGGAGAATACCAATTGTTTGGCGATTGATTAGAAAGTTACTATAAGAGTTATTTCGTAGCAACGTTACTCAGTAGCAACTAACCTAGTAACTTTTTACAGAATCGGGCCGATTGTGAACTTTCTCTTATAAAAATAAAAAATAACAGTTCGTAGAATTGTAAAATTATAAGGAAGAAAACAGAAATTGTTAACAAATTGACTTTATTTACGCCGATTTTACATGTATATTTGAACAATTAATGTACACACGTAAACTTCCATCACTGGTGTTGGGTGTATGAGCCATTAAATTGTTTTTTCTTTTAATTTTGTTTATTCATTTATTTCTGATAATCGTTGATAATCGGGCACAATTAGGTAGTAAATACTTAATACAAATAGAATTCTTTACTAACTTTTCATTGGACACAATACAGGAATGTTACGTATAATCTGCATCTATAGAGTGAATTCAAATTGTAAAGAGCCAGTCTATTGCCTTGCGCAGTAAACCAAAATTCGTCCAGACGAGTCCAACTGCATATTGGAGGGGTGTATTTAAGTGATATTCTGTTTCATAGACGCATCATAGACGTACGTCTAACGCTGTTGTATGACATTTGTTAGTGTGTGATAATTTCTTATAATTCAGAAGTTTCTAGCTGTTGATTAGAAATAGCTTTTAAGAAAAGTTATTACTGTTTACTAATTGATTAATATTTAAGGTAAATATAGTTTCTATAATAAATAAAAGTTAGGTTATATAACCACAATCTAATTTTTTCGTTTTTTGTTACATTATAGTTACTTATTGTTTCACGGAACATGGAAAGCGAACCATCCAAAACTTTTGGTAAGAAGGGAAAGGTGATTCACAGCCAGGATCGAATATGTTTATAATATTATTTTGATATATTATTTGTAATATTATTTGGATTATTTTAATAAATTAAAGCAGGTTTTTTAAATTTTGTTCTATAATTTTCAATTAACCCAGGATTTTTCTCATAAACGTCCTAAGAAAATTATACAGTAAGTATTATATTAATTAATAATATTAATTTAATATTATAAATATACATGTTAATTGTAATTATAAATATACATACATTAAATATAAAGTAAATAATTTATGTTGAAATTATTTAAGTCATATACGACTTTTCATGAAGGTAAAATGTATTTTTTCTATAAAATAAATAGTGTCTCAATACGCCTTATAAATTTACAATGCATAATTGCCACGCCAATGTATTGTCAAGGTTGCGCATGATGACGTCAGAGCAGTGGCTCTTTACATTTTGAAACATCTCTACAACATAAATATATGCAGAGCCGGCGCAAGGGTCTGCGGCGCTCGCAAGCAAGATTTAATTGAGCGCCCCTAAGTAGGGCGCAAGTAGCTTTTTTTCGAGATCTTCCCTTCTAAATTTCAAGTGAAGATCTAAAAAGAAAAGGTCCTCACTTTTAAATTTCAAGTGAAGACCTAAAAAAAAGGTATTCACTTCTAAAATTACATTTCACTGCCTTACTTTTATATTCATTTGGTCATTTAGCGCCCCCATCGCAGTGGCGCCCGCATTCCCGTCAGTGCCGGCTCTGAATATATGAAATGCGTAGTGTTATCAGTGGTCACATAATTATCAGGTCTTAGTTTTTAGTAAATTTTGAAAAGAATTTCAGATATTCTGATAAATATAGCTTTTTTATTACCGTAATGACCATTACCATCGAAGAAATATAATTTTTGAGGTAATCTAATAATAAAAATAATTCAGGCAATGCTGCACCATAAATTTATCACAAACAAGTGGCAACACTGGTAGGCAGTGTCAAATGAAGGAGTAGGGGTTACTCTTACGCTTACGAAAGAAGCATTACATTTCATCAGGGAGAATTAAAGAAAGCGGTTAATGAATTAATATAATAAAAAAAAAAAAAATTGAACCGAAATAAACCGTTTTTTTTTTTTTCGTTCTAATCGAAATTAACCGTTATTTTTGTTTCATTCCGGTTTCGGTTTCGGTTTTTAAATTTAGCAATTTTACATTCCGGTTACGATTCCGGTTCTGTTAAAAATTCCGGTTAGTTTCGGTTTTCGGTTTTCGGTTCGGTTCCGGTTCGACTCTCTGATCCTCTTAGACTCTGTTGTAAAGCGTCTTTCAAATTGAGTGCTTTTTTCATTGATTAATAAAATACAAAATTCCTATTGAATAAAAAAAGTTTTTATTTATAACAAAAGTAGAAATCATGACATTTATACACGAAAAATAGTAAAATAGTAAGAGATTCTTCACTTCTGGCTACCTGTCACCAAAAATAACCTTTCTAAATCTAGATTACAGCAGAAGCATATTCGCCCGAAGTGTACTTCGCGCGTACTTAACCTTATTCGCTCGACTGATCCAAGCGTGTAGAAGTAAGCATGGGTACATTAGAAGCAGTTGCGGGAACAGCTGGTTATCGCTAGAAGTTCAAACAGGTTTGTTTATTTCGGGCGACCTACGCGTTCTCCATACAATTTTAATTTGTTTATGGGAATTTGTGAGTGAAAAACGAATATTGAAAATTTAACTAATAGTTTTAATATCAGCCAAATGAGCACCTCTTGAATCTTGACAGTGAGTCACTGTTTTATCAAAATTTTCAATAACATCTAGGCATAATTGCGGCTCTATCTCACCAATAACTCGAATAATTTCAGCTTTCAAATCAGAAATTGTTTTGGGATTATCTTTATAGACCTGTTCTTTCACGAAGCTCCACAGAAAGAAATCCAACGGCGTCAAATTGAACGATTTTGGCGGCTAGTTGACATCACAGTTTCTCAAAATTACGCGACCTGGAAATTTCTCATGCAATAAATTCAATGTTTTACGAGCTGTATGGGACGTAGCGTCGTTTTGTTGAAACCACATCTTGTCCAGGTTCATATCTTCCAATTTCTGACATAAACAATTAGTTATCGTCTGACTGTATCGAAGACCATCCTCGGTTAAAGTGGTACCATCGGCATTCTCAAAAAAAATAAGAACCAATAACACCACCAAACCAAAATGCATACCACGCAGTGATTCTTTGTGGATGCATTGGCTTCTCTTGTATCAGTGATGGGTTTTCCTCTCCCTAAATGTGGAAATTTTGCTTATTAACGTAAACACCAATGTGCTTTGTCAGAAAACATGATTTTTTGATAAAAACCACTCGGCTGTTCTGCTATCCAACTGACGAAGTTACAATGTTGCAAATGAACTTGCGTATTCAGTTATTGTGTCAGTTGAATTTTATAAGCCTTCATCAATAAATCTTTGTTCAAAATGCGCCATGTTGTATTTTGTGACAAACTCAGTTGCTGTGAACGTCGAGAATTCTACATACCTGGGTCTTCATGAACACTTAAGGACTTAATAGCAAAAAAAAGCTCTAATCAAAATTATCATAACATGAGCTCCATATGAAAAATTTAAATTGACCCCGATAATTTGAAAACGGTACGTGAAAAAAAATTGAGAACTTCTGTAAATTCACCATGAAAAAGTGCCTCAAGAAAGTGCACACGAAAATCACTTAATATTTCAATTTTGAAACTTATGATCAAAAATTAAAAACAGGAAAATTTACCTTTTCGTAAACCTATGTAATTTTTTGGGGGAACAAAGACATTAAAATGGTCCCTAATGCGGCAATTTTGATCTAATTTAAGCGACCTCGTATCTCTTACCGTTCTCGAGGTCCACATACTTAACAAGTTATTTGGGATATCCTGTATATCTGACACAATTTTATGTTTTCTTTTTTTTTTTTTAATTGAAGTTTTATGCTGCTGCCCAACTAAATCTTTACGTATTAATTCCAAATTATTTTTATTTTCTTTTTCATAAACCCGTCGATAATAAGAGGAAAGTTAGGTTAGTTATAAGTTAAATTATGAGAAGCCAACTTTCTAGATTTATGGAGTATATTACGCTATTAAAACTATAGTTTTAGAACCAGGCGATTATTAACTGCAGTTACTCGTATACTTCCATGCAGTCAACTTGGTTTCGCTTGACGAAACATAATTGAAGAATGTTGATTTTTGATAAAGCAAAAGTTATGAAAAACGCTAGTTCGGACAAAAGCTCTAGGTATTTGATTTATTATAGATAAGAAGAAAAAAACTTGCACTCAATATAATAGTTATTTATGTATCTAGGGAGCAGACAGGGGTATGAAACTCATATACACGGCCTTGAAACGGTTTTAAGTTATATTGCCGAGGATATAGGACTCCAAATAAACATAAAAAAGACCAGAGTAATGACAAATTTAGTGCTGAGTGGTAATTTGTCAATCGCGGGTAGACAACATTGATCAAGTTTGTCACTACAAATACCTGGGAGACGAAATCACTATCGGCCGGGACAACCAAACTATAGAAATAAACAGAAGAAATGGTTTGGGATGGGCAGCCTTTGGAAATCTGAGGCACATTTTAAAAGGTGATTTCCCCATCTGCCTCAAGAGAAAGGTATTTGATCAATGTGTCTTACCAGTCTTCACCTATGGTGCTCAGACTCTCACCCTCACGCGAAAATCTGCAGAAAAACTACGAGTTGCTCAAAGATCAATGGAGAGAGCGATGATTGGCGTTACACTTTTAGATCGAAAGACAAATTTGTGGATCAGACAGCAAACAAAAGTTTGTGATATAATTGGAAGAATTTCACGTCTGAAGTGGCAGTGGGCAGGCCATGTTGCCAGATTAAATGATGATAGATGGACCAGGAAAATACTGGAATGGCGGCCTAGAGATAGTACAAGGAACCGAAGCAGACCTCCTACTCGTTGGACTGATGACATTAAGAGACTGGTCGGTAATTGGCTGCAGGTGGCACATAACAGAGAGGAATGGAAAAGCAAAGGGGAGGCCTATGTTCAGCAGTGGACGTCAATGGCTGAAAAATGATGATGATGATGATGATAAGTATTAAACTAATATTTTAGAAACTGTTAGTGCCTCACTATAATTGAGCTAGCTGCCTATTTTGTGGCCAGAATGTAAACAAATAAATAAATATTCTTCTCAACAATACCAGTAAACAATAATTAAATTATTTGAAGTATGCCACGTGGAAGGTTATATTTTATTTAAATATAAATTTGAATTCCAGTTTCAGTGTTAGATATTTCATCTTCTACGTTTTGTAAATAAAACACTTTAACTATAATCACATCCTCCAAAGTCAAGGAGAAAGTAATTTACATACAAATATAAACAAATACTAACTTTTGTTATCTTTCACGCCGCAGCACTCGTCTATTAATAACATAAGTTAAACAAGTTAACAACTATGTTACCTCAAAATACAGGATGGTTGAACCAAATCAACTGAATACTTGTTAGGGTTGTACATCGAAAGCAAAACATCGGCGCCTTACTATCGATGTTGAAAAAACATCGAAGGAAAAACATCGATGTTGGCGATACATCGATGTTTTATTAATATTAAAAAAGCTATTTATTTATATTATATAGGTTTTATTTAATAATGTAAAGATAAAATACGAAAAAAAGTAACTAATAATACACAAAAAGCATTTATTAGATTTTTAAATAGAAATATTCTTTTTTAATAGTAATTAATTTCACATTAACATTACCCAATACAATAATCCTAATTTGTTCCTATTATTTTTACATTTCTAAAATGAAATATTGCATTTTATTATAATACTAATATAGTAATCTTAATGTTAATTTTATATTATTTAACATAAAAATAACATACTGTCATACACTTTTTTTCACATTTTTAAATTAAAATACATATTATATTTTTTATAACACTAACATAGCAATCATAATATTAATTTAACACTAACATTACAATATAATAATCCTAATAATAGTTTTATTAATAAATAAATTATAATTATATTTCCCAATACGGTTATTCCAGGGATTGGAGGAATAACAACTGGGAAAGTGTCAACAAGACTCAAAAAGCAACAAGTTTGTTGGCGTCGTTGGCCGTTGCATTGTTTGCAAAAATTAGAAGTTTCTTCTTATTTTTTTCTTATTCTGCTAACTGCTAAAAAGAATAAGAACTAACACTATTAGTATTGTTATATCACAATAGATGGCGCTTATATTTTGTGTACTAATATTAATAAAAATTTAAATTTTAAGATTCCAGCGCTCTAACAGTAGTTTCTGAATTTCAAAGTTTAAACATCGACATCGATAGTAGACATTATGTTTTATCGATACTATCGCCATCTGAACATCGATGGTAAAAACATCGATGTTTTTAAAACAAACATGTTTTCGATACATCGATGTTTTTTTCCCATCCCTAATACTTGTGTTTGTTAAATGCAGATTCAAAATTAAAGAATGCAGGAAATCTAGTAAAAATATTGTCACGTATGTGCATTAATGAAAAAGTAAATTCCTGGTTTAACGACAATTATTTTAATTACAATTGCCCTGCCTAATTGTCTTAGTAGAAAAGGCCATAAACGTCAAATAAAAAAATAATAATGAATGGATCCCGAGCGAAGCCTGACAGGGCAGCTAGTATGAGAAAATAGTATTTTATTTAACAAGTCTATAATGCGGGCTATATTTCACAATGTAGAAGTTTACCACCCGAACCGTAGGCAAGAGTTGTAATCATCCGAGTGAAATATAGCCATTATACGAGGGCTACCTTTTCATTTTCTACACAGCCAACGAAGTAGCCGAGCGCATTAAGTCGTGCAGTTTGGACTGGTGAAAACAGTCTGGATTGTGCGGTCGGTAGTTCGATTCTCCGTTGATGATATTATTCGGGCGAGAATAATATGTTTTCATTACTCTCATTTCGCAATCATTCACCCCTCATCCAGGTGTAGGAGTTTGCTCCCTGGCATCGGCGATTAGCCTCGTTGCAGAAATAGGCCGATGTAAAATAAATAAATAAATTAAGTTTCTACAAAAACTAAGAAAGATTTTTTTTTGAATAAACTGTTTTATTGCTTTTCAAAATATTCGCCTTTAAGATTTATATACTTTTGCATGCGTTCAAACCAATTCTCGAAACATTTTTTCCACTTTGAAATTGGTATCATAAAACCATGATTTTCAAAGGCTTCAACAGCTTCTTGAGGTGATAAAAATCGCTGTCCACTTATTTTTTGCTTGACATTGGGGAACAAAAAAAAAAGGATAAATCAGATGAATTCGGACAATGAGACATTAATTCGATGTTTTTCTCCTTTAAATAATCAATTGTTTGACGTGCTGTGTGGGAGCTTGCATTGTCATGATGAAGAATTATACGACGTTTTTGGTTGTTTTTCCTGATTTTATCGATGACTTCTGGCAAACAAATTGTTGTATACTATTCAACATTAACTGTTCCCCGATTCTCTGAAGGAATGTATGCGACATATCCAGTACAACCGAAGAAACAAGCAATAATTTTTTTTGGAAGTGCTTCGTGAACGAACATTTTTTGTGGGTTTCGGTTCATCTTGGAAGATCCAAACATTGGATTGTTGCCTAGTTTCCGGTTCATATGAATAAATCCAAGTTTCATCTCCTGTAATGATGTTGTATACGGATTTTGCAGTGCCTAGGTTGATTTTTTTTTAGCATTCCCTTACACCAATCAACACGAGCCTCTTTTTGAGCTTCGGTCAAATTATGCGGAATCCATCGGGAACAAATCTTTTTCATAGCTAAATGCTCCTGCAAAATCGAATTTATTACATTCTGCGATATGCCAAAGGATGCCTCTATCTCGCGGTAAGTCACATGTCGATCTTCTTCAATCATTTCGCGCACAGCCTCGATGTTTTTTTGAATCACAACCGATTTTGGTCGACCATCACGAAATTCATCACTGACGGGTGCATGACCACGACGAAATTCGGCATACTAATTCTAAACAGTCTTTTCTGATGGTGTTTCATTACCAAAAGTTGAACGATGCGAATAAATAAATAAATAAATAAATAAATAAATAAATAAATAAATAAATAAATAAATAAATAAATAAATAAATAAATAAATAAATAAATAAATAAATAAATAAATAAATAAATAAATAAATAAATAAATAAATAAATAAATAAATAAATAAATAAATAAATAAATAAATAAATAAATAAATAATTAAATAAATAAATAAATAAATAAATAAATAAATAAATAAATAAATAAATAAATAAATAAATAAATAAATAAATAAATAAATAAATAAATAAATAAATAAATAAATAAATAAATAAATAAATAAATAAATAAATAAATAAATAAATAAATAAATAAATAAATAAATAAATAAATAAATAAATAAATAAATAAATAAATAAATAAATAAATAAATAAATAAATAATGCATTTATTATTTAACTATCCTAGATACCAACATGTTTTGACTATGCTATTATTATTCCTAAATCATTCGATCATTTACTTATTAACGAATTATTAAAATACTTATTATACCTATTTTAAAATTACCTACTAATGCACCATTAGTAGTTTTATGGTCCAACATGTAAATCTTACAGAATTTAAGGCTAAATGAGTCTTTAACTTCGACTGTTAAATTATTTAAAATTTTACTGTTATGGTCAACTAAATTTAAATACTTCAGCTACAGAATTGTGCCCTTGTTAGAGGCTAATTGAGTAACGTTCAACTGAGCATTGGCTGTCTCTGTTTCTGCGCATTGAATATGAGAGAAAGCAATAGTAAAGACATGTTAATTTAGTGTTTTTATGGTAGTGCTGGCTGTCAGAACATATAACGTGATATACCAAAAACTTAAAATCTTTATTTATTGAATAAAAATCAAAAAAATACATAGCAAACTGAATTCAAAGTACATGATTTATTAAACCATGTTTACAATATTTACCCAATAATAATAAATAGTAAAAGTTGAATTTTAAGATAAAAATGTATGTTCATAGGTAATTTTCATACAAAATAACACACATGGCTTAAGCGATTCATAATGATCCTGCCTACTTGGTTTATAGCTTTGCTTAAACTACTCTGGCTTATGCAATTAAAAATGGAGTTCCCCACAGCTTTTTGGTCAGAACCAGTTGCCAAAAAGTTGATAGTTCCTAACACTTTGAGATGCAGTGGAAGTTCGTCTTGCCTTGTAGGTTGTCCATTATGTAGTGGTTGCAAAATTTCGTAGATAATCATTTCTTTTGACAGCCGAAAAAAAATTCTAAAACTCTCATTAGCCATTTCAAATGGATTTTCTGTGTCTCTTATAAATCTCTTATAAAAATCGTTCTATGCGAAGATTGTTCCTAAAAATACATAGTACATATTTTTGATAATTTATAATGTTTATAAATTTATCTTTTATTACCTGTTGTCATCTTCCTCGGCAATTAAATGAACTAAAACATGGATCTATTCAATTTTATTGTAAATAAAAATGTTTAATTTTAAATACAATTAATTTCGGGAAACGTTACAGTCTGATCCAGTGTCAAACACAACCTCAAATTTAGCGCTATGGAGAGATATATCTGGCTGTAGCTTAAAGAAAAATTTAAGGATTTATTTAACGTTAAATGGTGACCGTAATTGCACTTCACGCTAAAGCCTGTGACCTTCACATTTAAAGAGCTTAAATATTTAACTGAAATGATCATAATCGCACCATTAATCATAGAAAAACAGAATGTAAAACTACTCTCATGAAATGGAATTTCAAAAATAAATCGTACGTTCCGATGATAAGTTTAGTCAATAAAAAACGTAAAGAAAAACCTTATCGAAAAATATTGTATCTACATCTTAAATTTCATATTTTATTTTTCTGCATGAAAAGATGAAATGACAGTGTCCTTATCTAAAAATATACTGAAAAAAATTAATAACAAAAAATGATATTCTTTCTCTTATTTGTAAATCTATATCAAGATTTACATATCCACGTAAATTACGATACACTGAATCCGTTTCTCTCAGTAAAGGGTATTCTAGAAATATTTCAAGAGAAAAAAACAGAAAATAGATTTTATCCGTAGCTTCATAGAAAGATGGTCGTCTCCCAGCTCAGGAACGAAGGGTTATGGTGAGTTTAGTCAACACTTAGCGATAGCTGCTGCGTTAATTTGAATCTTACTCTTAGTTTTAGTCTTGGCTTTCATCGTCTTGAATGAGTACGGGTTTATACAATGTTTTAACGAGTTTTAACTTTTAACAAGTAACCAATGAGACGTCGAGTTTAACGCACGCGCATAGTATCATTTTTCTAAATGTCAAAAAATTAAAATTTTTGGTTATTGACAAATATAACATTGTGTGTAAACATGTACCGAAATAAGTCTAGAAGTGTTGCTGCTATTTATGGCCTTATGTTGGCCACGATGGGTGCTTTTAGAATTTAAATCGGGGTGCGCGCACGCGCATGGTGCGTTTTAACGTGATTTACTCCCAGCCGTAGGAAAGTTAGAATTTAGTTATCTTTCAAGGCGAGAACCATAGGACTAAAATTAAAGAAATGTGTTGTATGAACTTGCTCGTAGCGATACGATAGTTTATCTTTTAAGGATAAAATTAAAATATAGGAGTAAGACTAAAGCTATCGCTAAGTGTTGACTAAACTCACCATTAGTCTCTTCTGTTAGTTAGTTAGTTAAAATTTCTGGCGCACAGCAACAAAGGCTATTTGCGCCTATAAAAAACAATAAATTAAACAATATATAAATAAATAAAATCAATAAAATTACTCATACGAAAGAAAAGAAATCTTGCACTGATAAGCACAAAGAAACAAGATAAAAAGTCTGTTCGAAAATTTGAACATACTCAGGGTGATGGTAAGAGGCTGTAAAGGCGCCAATTACCATCGAATATCACAGTCTAAAAATAGATCACATTAAAATAAGGTGCAAGACTTCACAAATAAAACAGTAAGTTCGATTCTGTCAGGAAGAGTATCAGCCTGTCCATGCGTACTCTGTCGTCACTTCCAATCTCTTCTGATTCCATTCTGAAAAGTAATATGTACTTGCAGTTGCAAATCTTTACTGGTACAACGTAGGGGCACACCCAGGTAGGCTCACGGTCTTGCCCCCCCCCAACACTCAAAAATTGTCATGGAACACAGATTTTTTGTTATTAATCGTGATCCCGCAGCAAGAAAAAGCTTCTGAGTAGGAATGACGATAATTAAAAATTTCTGGAACAGCGTCACCGATACTCCTGGGCATTACCCGCTACCCTTTAATAACACACTACCCGTTTATTACCAGCTATTCCCGTTAATTAATCGCTATTCTTATTAATTTCCCGCTATGACCATTATTTACCCGTTATTCGATAAAAACATAACGATAAAAATTAGACACAAATACTCAAAATACCTCGCACAATTACCCGTTAATTATTCGCTACCCGTTAAGTGGGGAACAGAATGCAACGAGTTCTACGACGCGTTAACGGCGTTCGTACGGCGCGTTAACGGCGTTCGTACGGCGCTATCTATCAGAAGAAAGTTAAAACCAAGCTGTCGTACGCAAGTGCACAGGATGGCCAACGTCCTACGGCGTTCGAACGCCGTTGATACTGAATTTTCGTCAACTTCCAACTTTTGACGCCGTTGAACGTTGACGCAGAACACCTAACCTCAGTTTTTACTGAATGGTAAAGTGTTTGTATGTATAAATAACTTGCATACAACATAAATAACATCACACACAAGTCTTCATCATACATTATACTTTTAATAAAAGAAAGCGCACGTATATACACAGATATAGGTTGTCACGTAACACTTGACGGCGTTAAAAATTATTGCATTGTGTGCAGGCAAAAATTCTCAACGGCGCTAACCCATTAATTGAACTCAGATTTGAAGCAAAAAATGAAGGACATTTCACTAATTGAGAATTATAAGAAATATTTCTTAGTCGACAAATTTCCAAAACTCACAGCTTTTACTCTGAAGAGAATTACGGTTTTTGGAAGCACTTACAAATGTGAGCAGTTATTTTCTTTGTTGAAATTCGTTAAATCAAGAACATGGACGCGAGTAACGGATTCGCACCTAGAAAATACGTTGCGTGTTGCTACATCAGTTGTTTCCACGAACAATGACAAACTTATGAGCAATATGAAGTCCCAACCAACCCATTAAAATTATTTATTATTTAACAATATTTATGCATTATAAAAGATATTTTATTTTCTTGTTATTTTTTTATGAATGTTATGAACTTATATAAACTATACAAATATAGTTTAGAAAATTTAGAATGTGTTTTCTGGTCTAGGAAAAAGTTCGTGGCATTTTTTTAGAAAAATTCAACTGGTTTTATTATAGTGTGAAAATGAATTTATTTAAACCAAATATGCTCCATTATTATCGACAACGTTTCGCCATTTTTCGGGTAGAGCCATGATGCCATCGGTGAAGAACTCTGTGGTTTCTGGTTGAAAAACTGAATCAAGTGGTTTTCACAGGCTTCTATTGAAACTAACTTAATTCCATTGAGAGAATTCTGCAGAGATCGGAATAGGTGATAGTCAAAGGGTGCTATGTCTGGACTATACAGTAGATGCAACAAATTTTCGCAATCAAGCTCTCGCAATTTCGCTCATCGTCATCAAGGAAGTGTGTGGTCTTGCGTTGTCATGATGAAAGACAACACCTTTCCTATTATTCATTTCGAGCCGTTCTCTTTCTATTGCCTGCCGTAATCGCTCTAATTGTCTACAGTAGAGTTGAGAATCAACCGTCTGACCAACTGGATGTAGCTCATGGTGGACGATTCCCTTCCAATCCCACCACACACACACACAGCATCACCTTGTTCGACGTCAATCCTCGCTTCGCGAACGCTTGTGACGGCTGACCATCCCTTGTCCACGATCTTTTACGCTTCCGATTGTCGTACATGATCCATTTTTCATCACCGGTTATGACACGTTTCAGAAATGGCTCGATTTCATTGCCTTTCAGCAGCGCATCGCAGATTTTAATTCGGTTTATCAGGTTTTTCGGGCTCAACTCATGAAAAACCCATATATCGAGCTTCTTTTTGTAGCCAGCTTTCCATAAATGGTTCAAAACAGTTTTGTGGTCAATGCCTAGCTCCGTACCAATATCGACATTGCTGATATGCCTATCTTGCTGGACTTTTTCACTGATTGGACGACCAGAGCGTGAGTCATCTTTTACATTAAAATTACCAGAACGAAAGCGAGCGAACCATTTCCGCGCAGAAGATTTTGATAAAGTACTTTCACCGTACACAGCACAATTTTTTTCACAAGCCTGCGCATCGTTCTTCCCTTTGTTGTAATAATATTGCAAAATATAGCGCAATTTTTCATTACTTTTCTCCATTTTCAAACGCAAACAACTTTCCAACCACTGCACAAATTTTGATGTTTAGACACTCAAAGTAACGCTCGAATTGTCACCTTTCCAACGAGCGCTTAGTGGTGTCGCTCCGATCTGTGTTATTTGCAATTGGCGCCGTCTAACAGCAAAAACGCCACGAACTTTTTCCCAGTGATACTTTTTAGGGTTTTGTAGGTATGACCAAAAAACCCTTATACCCTCATTTTGTCGTCTGTCTGTCTGTCTGTCTGTCTGTCTGTCTGTCTGTCTGTCTGTTCGGTAAAAATTGTAGCCAAACTGCTAAACCTAGAGAGTTGAAATTTGGGATGCTTATACAACTCTTTGACCCGTACATAGGAAAAATACTAAAACATCTAAAAAACATATATCTCTAAAAATATAAACAAATATGTGCTCATCGAAAAAAAAAATATTTTTTTAAAATTCTGAGTAGGGTATCACATGAAAGCCCTTAGTACGTGGATTAACGATCAAATTTTTATTTTTGCAAAATAAATTATTTTGATGCGATTTTTGCCAAAATTGTGCAAAAAAATTTTTGTCCCACACCCTGTAACCCAGATGGTTTAAACTAAAAATCTGAAAAAAATCTGAGTAATGTACATTGGTGTGAACCGGAATAGTACAACAGGAATTTATCAGATTATGTTTTCGGAAAATAACGCACTTTTTGTGTTTTTAATTAAAATATATTAACTATTTAATACGTTGTGTAACATACAAGAACAGTAGCTCTCGTGGCGTGGTTGGATTTGGCGTACGCTTAATAATATAAGTTAACTTGCAAACTAGGGTTCGAATCCTGTTGATTTTATTTTTGTTTTTTTTTGCATTTTTATTTTGTTTAAATTATTTTGTTAAAATTCTAGTTATATTTGGTAAATGTTGCATTTAATTTTTAAAAGCGTAAATTTAATAACCAGTGGAAAGTGTTGAAATTATAATTTAATTCCAGGTTTGACGAAATCAAAGGGCGGGACTTATGATGTAAGCAACCAATGGAAGCCATAGGTGCAATTTTCAAAATCTTAATGAACTTTGCTCTATAAAAAAAAATACTGCATATATTAAGAAACTTAAATAATGGTATTAGGCATTCGAATTAAAATTCATAAAAAAATATTTTGACATAAAATTTGTTTTGGCATCCCAAATAATCATCGTTCAGTTACTAAATACATGCAAAACCCAGAAATGTGTGAAAATTCACACTTCACATAAATTTTTTATATATAATAAAGACAATTTCAGTGAAGTAATTTAAAAAAAAAAACTAATGATTCTAAAAAAAAAATCCTTAAAAAGTTCTGGCCCGCGAATGTATTTCGGATCTCTATACGGCCCTCGGTATTTTGGAAGTTACACATGCCTGATTTACGGTAAAAAGTGTTGAAGTTTACCCCTTCAGTAGTAGCCATTTTAGCTACTTGGTCAGTTGTTGAAATGTTAAAACCTGTGATACTATTTTGTTTTAAACTAAATTGTTTACATATCTGATAGAACTTCTACTTGAATTACCCCAGAGTATAGAAATTTCTGAGAAAAAACTCCTTTTATTGCTGTCCGTTCTCTTGATGTCACTTCAGTGTAAGACAAAACGTTGCAATGGAAACAAGTCTATCGGGAATTTCAATCAGACGAAGTGGAAAGATAATTAATTGATTTTTTATGTTTTGACGAACGTACAAGTATCAATGTTAAAGAAGTTTGTCATTTGAAACTAATTTCAGAAGAAAACTTTTTATGCTTGTGGGAAAATGTATTTATTCGAATATCCTTACAAATGACAATTCTGTCTTTTATTTGAAACTAGCAGAAAAGTCCGTCATTCAACGGGGGAAAAAAAATAACCAAATTAAAAAGAACCTCTCGGTACAATATTGAGACGGTGGTAGAATTTATTGTTGTCGTCTACCTACCTATCTTTGTAAATGTAATAAACTGCCAGGTAAATGCCTAATTAGGTAAGTGAAATAAAGTAATTACAATAAATGAAACTATAAATATCTGTAAAACAATTATAAAGGGCAGAGAATATTTAATTACTATTTAAGTCTGTCTTTACCAGGCATTTCAAAAAAATAAATAAATGTGGAGCTTCAGTACAGAAAAAAAAAGTCAAGCAAGATTTTTTACAAAATTTCAGGGTCATCACATTGAAATGAACAATAATTTGAAAATTATTTATCATCTGATAATTTACTTACTAACAGCTTTTAACTAAAGGTGCATACTGACTAGAGCATTTGTGCGCGCACGAATGTTGTGCGCGTACACTAATACGCCCACGAATGCTATCCGTAGCTCGTCGGTCCCACCGATAAGATCAAAGAGCTTGTGCACTCAGTGTGTACGGGTTTAAGCAGTCATATAATTGTGCGCGTAAATTTAAGTAAACACCAGTAAATATTCAACAAGGAATGGAGTAAAAAGGTATTGCATGCTGGTAAACGAATCCCCAGTTGCAAAGAACATAGGGTTATGGCTACTCGTTCTTTCACGGAAAAAGCCTTTATAAATCTTGTCTTTCTTCCCAATTTTGTGACCAACTTTATTAACCCTTTCCACTCCAAGCCTTTTTTTGTTTTTATTCCACCAGGTCCACGCCAAAACTGCGTATTTTTAACTTTTAGTTTTTTTTTTATATTCGATAATGCACAGTTGAAAGTAAGGTGTTGACGACAGCACGGTGCGATAACAACTAGTGTACTTATGTGATTATCAATCGTGATTCAAAAATTTTAGTAAAAAAATCCCTCCTATTTTAAAATTGTCCACAAAAAGAAGTATTACACCATGTCGAGTGTCACTCGACATTGGAGCTGGTGGAACAAAATCAATGTCGAGTGACACTCGACATTGGAGTGGAAAGGGTTAACGAGTAGTTCAAAATTTGCCGCTGACATCGAACAAAATTTTGAAATTGTCCACTAACCTCTTGTAATTGTAGTTCTGCTAGCAAACTGGACCATTGCATATTTCCCTGCTTCTATATAGTTGTGTCATCCACCACGTTTGTTTTGTTTTTTCGTTTCTTTTTACCAAGTATACTACGGCCGCATTCAACAGACTCACCAGTGAGTTATCGGTTGACAATTTTTTTCCCGTATGCATACGTTGATCTACCGGTAAGTTACCGTACTTACTCACCGGTCGCCATTTTATTAACTGGTATTCATTTATATATATATATAAATAAATAAATAATAATTAAGGCGCTTTTCAATTAAAACAATCACCCGCATTGTGCGATTTTACTATATTTATTTTTTTATTCTGATTTGAAGTTATCATTTTTATATGAATAGTGATTTACTTTGAAGGATTCTCATACAACAATATAAATTCTTAAATGTTTCGTAAATTACCCAAATAACCACGCCATAACACTTTCTTCTCCTTTTTACACAAAGTAGTAATTTAAGCATATAATCTTTCTTGATGACAACAAATGAGTACGTACTTAAGGTTAACATTAGTCTTTATTAACTGGCACAATACAAAGTACATTTAATTCAGGAGAGCATGCTAAATTTCTGTAATTAGTCTTACAATACAGAAAGATCTTTATTTAGTGATCTCCATTTTGTGGTCTTAAAAAGGACAGTTTGAAAAGGGCAGAGATTTCCATGTTTTGGGGAATCCGATTTTTTTCCTGCTAAAACATATTAAATTAATATCCTTTGTTTTTTTGAGATACATTAAGATGTAAGTCAATTATTTATATTAGAATTCCTGTTATGGTTAGAGAAAGAATAAATCACTCAGCTTTTTGGACAATACTTATATTTTTGATAATGGTTTTTCAAACCATTCCTCAGGTGCTATAAAGAACAATAACCTTAGTAAACTAAAATACACTTTTTGGGGATTTATTTCTTAAAAATAATATCGTCTAAATGTAGACCCTCGCGTTCTCGGCACTCATTTAATCGAACAGTAAAATTACTTATGACGTCTCGGCAGGTGGACTCAGGGATGGCTGCCATTTCGTGACGGATATTTTCTTTCAAATGCGCCAGTGAAGTCGGTTTATTGGCGTCAACTTTAGATTTAAGATAACCCCATAGGAAAAACTCCATAGGGGTTAAATCTGGACTGCGTGGAGGCCAATTTATGTCACCTCTCCGGGAGATCAATTTGCCTGAGAAAATTTCACGAACACGTGGCAGAGACATATTGGACGTGTGTGAAGTTGCTCCGTCCTGTTGGAACCATGTTCTTTGGTTATAGCCAGGAAAGTTTTGCAGTTCAGGTACCAAGAAGTTGTCTAACATCTCCACATAACGCTCTGAATTCACTGTAACTGCACGCCCCCTTTCGTCTTCAAAAAAGTAAGGGCCGATAATTCCTCGCGCCGACATCGCAGCCCATACGGTCACTTTAGGCGAATGTAGGGGTTTCTGATGTTTGCGTTTCGGATTTGTTGCACTCCAGTAGCGGCAGTTCTGCTTATTTACGTGGCCATTAAGATGAAAATGAGCTTCATCCGAAAACAAAATGTTGGTAAACGTTGAAAATCGCTCAATCACCTGATTTACGAAATTAAGCCTCTGACTGGCATCTTGGGGCTTTAATTCTTGCACCAATTGAATTTTGTAGGGATGCAGCTTTAGGTCTTTGTGCATAATGCGATGTAATGATGATCTATGCACATTTAAAGCACTTGCGCGCTTCCGAATTGAAAGGTTCGGGTGGTCACGAACAGACTGATTAACATTCTCCACGTTTTCTACCGTTCTTGATGACCTAGGTTGCCCGGATTTTGATTTATCCAGCGTTGTACCAGTCTCTTCAAACTTGATTATGGCTTACTCAATGTCGAATGAGAGGAATGCTTGGCGCATCATTTAAGTGGCGAAAACCTCGAATACTGCAGAATTTTCTACGCGCTACAGTCGCCGAATCACCGTTTTTGTAAAACTCTCGCACGCATAACGCGCGGTCTGCTCTCGAGAAACGCTCCATAGCGACTGAATTCCCAAGAGCCAGGCTACCGATTGACATAACCCCCGCGCCCCTCGGATACGTTGCGTTCACGCAGTAAGCTAAATAAATATAAAATTTCTTTTGAGACACCTTGTATTACCTATTCTAATGTTACGTTAAACTAACATCATAAACAACATCCATCACAGAAGATAGGGCGGTTGCAATGACTAACCATTAGATATAATGTGTTGACAATCTTAGCAGATAGGAAATAGGAAAACAAGAATAGTTTTAAATTGGTTTAAAGGAATGTTATATGAATTTAAATTAAAAAAAAACAAAATCTATGGTCCAACATCTGAGGATAACAGAAATACCTAAAAATAAAAATACAATACAATAAGTAATTACAATATTATGACACCACGTAGTTCTACACTCCCTAGAGTCTGGTACGCACAAACCCCAGAGATTGAAGCGCTACCTGATGTGCAACACATTGTAACCATTTAAGTCTAATAAAACTAGTTGCAATACCGAATACCAATTAAGAGTAAATTAAGAACTAAACAGTGCGAACTACAGAATGCAATTCCACGATGGAAAATCATACAAATCTGCGTACTACCCTCCCCCTAAAATCAATGGTACGCTCAAGGATAATGAGAGAACAGTACACCAAATTGTATATCCAGACCACCGAAAAAATCACACCAATAAGTCACACTGTCCGTCCCCCAAAACCAAATAAGAATAAATTTAAGAACTAAAAAAACTAAAAAATGAAATAAAGATTACCAGGACTGGATCAATCTTACTGAAAATAGTATAGTTAAGGAACCAAAAAAATTTTGGTCATTTATATCGTCCAAAAAACAAAAATCTAATATTCCCAAAACAATAAATTATGGCAATGTCTCGGCAAGTGATATAAATGGAATATGTAAACTCTTCAGTAATTATTTTCAGTCTACTTTTGAACCGAGGTTAGTTATAAAAAACAAAAAATACCAAGGAGAATCAACTAATAATATAAACTTAGATTCTATTAGCCAAGGTACTATTCTAAACAAGTTAAACCTTATTGATATTAATAAAGGTGGCGGTGTTGATAACATTCCAGCACTATTTGTGAAAAATTGTTCAACCACATTGTGTGAGCCATTATGCATAATATTCAACAAATCCTTGAAAGATGGCATTTTCCCCGATGTATGGAAAAAAGCCTTAATAACACCGATTCATAAACACGGTTCTCTTAATGAAGTAACGAATTACAGACCAATTTCAAAATTAAACACCTTTGCCAAAATTTTCGAAAGCATTGTGACAGACTTCCTGTCTGAAAACCTTAAACATTTAATTATACCTCAACAACATGGTTTCTGTAATCAACGCTCTACTTTAACTAATCTAGTCCCCTTGACAGAATTTATCAGTTCCACTCTTGACGTCTCTGGACAGGTTGATGTTGTGTACACCGATTTTCAAAAAGCTTTCGATAAAATTAATCAGGATCTCCTAATAGATAAATTGATTGGAATTGGAATACATGGCAACTTGTTAAGATGGCTTACTAGCTACATCAGAAATAGATCCCAGGCAGTGGCAATAAATGGTAGCATATCAGATTTTATAACAATTACTTCCGGTGTGCCACAGGGATCTCATTTGGGCCCGCTTCTCTTTATAACTTATATAAATAACATCTACACAGCCATAAAATTTTCACACTTTCTTTTATTCGCGGACGACCTTAAAATTTTTAAAAAGATTTCCTGTGTTCAGGATTGTGAAGAGCTTAATAAAGATTTAAAAGAATTTTACAAGTATTGCTCTGCAAATCACCTTCATCTTAATCTAGAAAAATGCAATAGTATCACTTTTACTAGGAAACGGCTACCAATCAAATTTACATATCAGTTAAATAATACACCTTTGACTGAAGTAAATATTATTAAAGATCTTGGAATCTATTTTGACAGTAAATTCAAATTTGATCACCATATTGAAAAAACAACCAAATCAGCATTCAAGCAACTTGGTTTTATCATGCGTTCTTGTAGGCATTTCACAAAGCCAAAAAGCATAACAATATTATATAAATCCTTAGTCTGTAGTAAATTGGAATATAATTCTATAATCTGGAACCCACAATATGCCACATACATTAACAAGATTGAAAATATCCAAAGACGTTTTGTAAGGTATTTGGATTACAAATTTCACACAAATGATATGAATCATTCGTATCTTGGTCGTTTAGATAGATATAATCTAAATACCCTGGAAAAACGAAGAACTAAATTAGAGATGAACTTTGTTTATAAAATTGTAAATGGTATGATTGATTCAACAGACATTCTGGGTCTTATTAATTTTAATGTACGAGCATTAAATCTGAGGCAAGTAAATACCTTTTATACACCCAACTCTCAAACCAACATTCGACAAAATTCACCTCTCAATAGAATAATGTTCACTTTCAATTCTTGTTTTAACAACAGCGATATATTTTTCTTATCTTTTTTTTGCATTCAAAAAAAAAGTCGATTCTTATTTAACGACTAGAGTTTTTTCCATACGTTAACTTATACTAAACTGATATTTATTTAAAACTGTTACTTATATTATTTTCTTTCTTTTTGTAAAATACAGTTAAAATATTTTTTATTTTGTATCAATGTAATATTTTATGCACACTTTTTATTATTTTGTATTCTGTGGAGGTCTATAGGAACTTCGTTCTGTTTGACCACCCAAAAATAAATAAATAAATAAATAAATAAATAAATAAACAGTAGAGAAAATTCTCCATGTAATTTATTTTGACGCAGTTATATATTTTTTAGGTTATCTGACATATAAATATTTTTTTACACTTGACAATTAACAGATCAAGATAGAGGACTAATGTGAAACCAAAAGGCAGCCAGCTGATAGTGCCAAAAGAAGAAGTTATTGATATAATTTTTAGACCTTCATATATACATATATTTTTAATTTTTATTTACATTAAATATTTAAATAAGAAACTTTAGCTCTGAAGATATATTGTTTGTTTTATTGTTTTATTTAAACTCTTAGTCAAATCTATCTTTTTATATATGTACATAATTTTTAAAAATTAATATTTTTTTGATCTTTTTCAAATTGCCTATAAAACTGAATTTATGTCGTATAAATAACGTAAGTGTATTATCTATTTTTTAAATTAAAAATAAAAACATTTGCCAACCCAGTTACTATGCCCATGCCCTAGTTGTAACTTATTTTAAATTTCCCGCTACAGTCTGTTCCAAATGGTTAAGCGGAACTAGATTTTGCAATCTAGTTACTTTCATCGTTTAAATCGTGCCTTTCGCCCGTTTTGTTTAAGCTTTGTAAATCATACTTACAATGAACATTTTTTGGTTAAGGTTAATATAATTTTAAAATGTCATTTTCTTTATATTTTGATTTTTTGTGTCATTCTTAATACAAATTTCCCATTTATTTATTTTTTTGTCATTAAAATATCTAAAAAAAATATTTAATTTTGACATATGTCATTCGTTTCCATGGTTTCATTGTTGGAATTTTAAATTTTGACATCCCAACGTGAAAAATGAAATAACCCAAGCAAGGTCCCTTCTCGTGACAACCTAAAAGAACTAAATTCCCATTTAGTTCCGCTTAACCGTTTGGAACAGACTGTATACTGTATTTCTCCAGTGTAAATCGTAATCGGTTCGCAGCGCTATCTACATTTTTCTAATTTGTAATAGACTATAGTTTCGTATTACAAATTGAGACGGATTATACTTCGAATATTTTTTGATGTATGGTTAATATACATATAAATGAAAAGATATTAAATTAAATCTAATAAATATAATATTTACATCTTCTTAATATGTATTTCATTTTCACATGTCTAGTTATTTTCGTGGTTACTAATTACTAACTGCCACTTTAACATGGCCTACTTAGATGAGAAAATATCATGAATGGATTCAATTTCCTCGTGAAAACACTTTTCATTATTCAGAACGTAATGGTCTCATCATTTTTTGAACTGTAGTTTCTTGTGCCTTTTCGTTTTATCATTAAATACTATGACTTGATGACGCTTAAATTTAGGCCAACTCGGATCACTTTTAATATTGAGGCACTCATCAATCATCAGCATTTCACTTACTGTAAAAAAATAAAATTAATAAAATAGCTGAAAATCGCGCTGGTTGTTAAAAACACGGTACAAAGGATTAATCATTTTTCCCTTATACTTTTTCTATTTAATTAGAATAAATTATCAACAAAAGAATATAAAATTACGCATAAAATGGTAGTCCAATTACGAGGTGTGTAAATTAAGTAATCGGACTGGCAACATAACATTTGATCTGGCAACATTTGGGACGCGGGACTTGGAGGGCCAGCAGGTGAACATGTGATACGCCTTCAGTACGAATTTCAACTTGCTAGAGTAATTTTGTTGCCTATAATGATTTTTTTCGTGAAACAGTGTTTTCTAGTGCGTTTTAAAAATTAATGACATTCATTTCGAGCAACGGTGTGCTATCCGGTTTTGCTTCAGACTTAGGCACAGTGGAAGTGAAACTTTTGCAAAACATCAGCAGGCCTACGGAGACAGTGTTTTGTCAAGAACCCAGGTTTTTTGGTGGTTTAAGGCATTTTCAGAAGGAAGATAGTGAAGATGAATCACGGAGCGAAAGGCTTTCATCTTCAAGAACTGAAAATGTCAACAAAATCCGGGGTCTTGTGCATTCAGATCGTCGGTTGATATTCAGAATGATCGGGGAAGAGTTAAAGTAGCATACCGTTGCTCGAAATGAATGTCACTCATTATTAGAACGCACTAGAAAACTGTTTCACGAAAAAAAACCGCTACGAACAACTAAATTACAGCCGGACAAATCTCTTGTGGCCGGGCGTGAAATATGCGCAATTCGTCAACAATGCGTCAAACATGTGAAATTTTTAGTGGGGATTATAACTTTAGCGGATTGTATTATTTCCTGCACATTCTATTACAGTCAAGTGCATAAGCGCAACATTCAAAATATATTAAATATTAAAATCATGCAGACAAAAAGCAAACTAGGTGGACGTGCAGTCAAAGTCGAGAAATAATTAGAAATGTTCTTGATTTTTGAAACTATAATTATTTACAATCTACTTGAAATTGCTGGAGTTTGGAAACAGACGCGGGACGGGGGTGCTCTGGCCAATAAACAAGCCAGTAATCACTTAAATCAAGCAGCTACGTTTCTATAGTTTTGTTGTTTGACTGTAATTGGAGGAACTTGTGTTTGTAGACGTACCTAACTGATAAATATATGGTACACGTGTAAGAACGTGAACTTGTTTCTTTGACTGTTCTCTGTATCTGACACTGTCTTTCATAGTGCCCTCTCTATGGGCACCATAAGCCACGCCCGGGTACGAAAGGTCTGTACAGCTGTACTCTAAAGAGTTCAAACTCGTACTGAAGACGTATTACATGTTCACCTGCCGCCCTTTCAAGTGCCGCGTCTCAAGAGTTGCCAGATCAAACGCTATGTTGCCAGTCCGGTTAATTTACACTCCTCGTATTTGACACTTTTACAACATTTGGCAACACCGTTCCCGTTTCCCATAAGTGTGCATTTAACAATAGTGCATTTTAACGTTTGAACGGACTATTGCTCCATCTTCATTTTACCTGTATTATGTACGCAGTCAAATAAATGCATATCACATTTATTTCTAAATGTTTTGAAGTATAAATCACGTGCCGGTATATCATCTTCTTCGTCCATGCTCTTCATCACTTTGGCACAAACTTGAAATCTTACGTCATCTAGTTTTAGACATTCATTGTAAACCTTCATACAGTTCTCAGTAGCCACTTTAACGTGCTTCCGTCTAGTGTTTGTACGGCTTATGTAATTATCGCAATTTGTTCCAACTACTTCTATTTCTGCAAATTCAAAATTAAATTAAATTAAAAGTTGCATAAAGGCTAATTTTCAAAAGGTTGTTTATACATAATGGCAAATCGCATAAATTTTGTGGTGGTTCTAGAAGGTGTAAAATAAATTGAAGAGCTCTGTGAAAATTCTGGACAGCTCCAAATTTTTGTCAAAAATCGCTCTTTTTCAAATGATCTAGTCCAGAGTTTCCCAAACTTTTTTAGCCGCTGAGCACTTTTTACGAGATGAATTCGTCGCGGAGCACTATCGTTGCTATATATTTATATATTTTTTAGTTGGATCTTGACGTGTGGTACGTTGTAGAAATAAATTTGAAGGAATTTGTACTGCATTTATGTATGCCGCTTCTATAATATATAAGCCCTGTAATAGAACAGTCACTCAGTTGTATATTTGTATTTCATATAGGTTAAAACTTTTTCAATGACCAGTGTAACCACTGGGATTCGAACGCCTTTATTTGCCTTTATTGGAGGCAATAAAATATTATTGTACTGGCTTTTGTTATCTTCAGTAGCGTATCATTTCTGAGTGAAACTTTTGTTTTGAAAAAAACACAAACACTGTTTTCAAATTTGATCACATTTATTTTATTTACTTTTCTGTCTAATCTTCTCGCAGAGCAGTTTAGGAAACTCTGATCTAGTCGCTAGGATGATTAAGTAAAGGATGTGCTATTCGTATACTAACAACATTGACGATTGTGTGAAAACCCCTGTTGAGAAAGAAGGCAATATATGTCTGTACTGTGCACACTACAACTACGTAATGCGCATGTGCTACATTTGAATTTGAAACAAGCGTATTTTTAAATGAAAATAATTATGGAATTTCTTAGAAATTATTCAAAAATCTCGTAATTTCTTAGCAAATTTATATTTGAGAAATTTGTATAACACGGCGTTAATTTTCTGCGTATCGTGTCAAACGGACATAAAACTGTATAAATGTGTATTTAAAATTTATCTAATCATTTTAAAATAATATTATTTGTCATTAAAACAATCTTTAATGATATTTTAAAAATTAAAGGCTGCCAATAAAGGAGGCAGTATTATGAATTTAATAGTCAGTTAAAGGATAAAGTGGTAGTTCCATTAAACTAAAATAAGCTTGAAAAATATTAGTGCCAAATAATACTACCCAAACATCTTGTTGCGAAAATTACATGACTATGGCCCGATTGCAAGAATCTCTATTAAATTTAATGATCCAAAATACCAGAGGTGGCTAGCTATAGGTCCTTTTCAAATATTTCGATAAGACGTTGAAGGGCCACATCCTTTGAGTATCCCCCTACAAACCAGAAATTAATTTAATTTTTATCGTTCGATTAATGAAGGATTGAAAGACGGATGTACAAAATGAAATATATTGGGGAGGGGGTGTAGAGGGTTTAATTTTGATATATATATTTTTACATTACATAGAAATATTCTAATCTTTACCTATAAGGGATGGTTTGATAATTTTTATTTGGTTGTGATAATTGATTAAATGGAAAGTATGGAAATAAAATATATAACACAAATAGATACACATATGTTTATTCGTTTTGAAATATCACAAGTATGTTGAACATTTTTCTTTTCGACATCTTGTGTATATCTAACAGTTTAGCACAGTAATAGAATCTTACGTGTGTACGCAGTACCGCGATATATATCTTTCTCGCTCAGTAAGGGTTTCAACACATTTTACACACGAATAGCGCATCCTTTACTTAATCATCCTAGTCTAGTCGTTTCAGAAGAAGGACCGGATACAACAAATTCAAATCAAGTAAATTTAATATAGTAATGGACATAAAATTGAACCCTGCTGTACCCCATGACTAAGTTGGGGCTAATCTGAGTGAGAATTATTTATACAAACAACCTGTTTTATGTTAGTCAGTTATAATTACTACTCTTTCTGCATAAGGCGGTCTCCTGTCTAAGGTGACCTTGAGCTGGTCCCTTTGGTGATCACTTTAGCTAGGTTTGAATGTATACAGTTATTATTCTTACTTTTATCATACATGCACTCATAGTTTAACTTCTCGCATATATTTTTAAAGGATTTTAACAAATGTATCCTTCCTGAAACAGATGAGATTGAACCACAAATTTTTATATTATTATCCTTTTGTAGAAGACACTGTCTATTCCATGTATCACAGTGTTCCTTTTTCTCCTTGTTCAAGACTCCATGGCAAGTATTATTATGTATTTTGTAAGTAACTATAACAACAAAAAATACAGAGTGGCATTACTATCATTAAAAATTCTTCTTCCATCTTACTTAAACTCCACCATCTATTTCGGAGTAGAGATACACAACCTATATTTGCTTTAAAATAAAATTTGAACTTACTGCCTGTCTTAACTTCTGGGTCAATTTTACAAACATGTTCAAGGCACTGGCATTTTCCTTTAAATTCAACCAAAAATGTATTATTTTTTCCAAGAAATATTTCACTGCAGACGACAAGTGATGTTAATGAAGGAACACATTCATTGTTGCAGTCGACTTGTTCCAGACTTGTTACCAATGACTTCCCGGTAATACACAGCAATACAACTGAACGACATGAAAAAGATAATAATATAAAACAACTTAAAAAAATAATATAATTAATGAAGCCCACACCGGATGTCCCTCAAGGGTCTCACCTGGGTCCTTTACTTTTTATTGTTACATAAACGATATAGATCAGGTTTTCTAAAACTGCGAATTTTTACTTTTTGCAGATAACCTGAAAATTTTTAAGAGTATCGACTCACAGGTTGATTGTTATTATTTGCAAAATGATATGAATACATTTTATAAATATTGTGCCGAAAATTGTCTCTCCCTCAATGTTGATAAGTGCTTTGCTATGACTTTTACAAGGAAACGTGATACTATATGTTGCGACCACTTGAGTCGCAAAACTATTCAAAATTACCGCTTTTGGTAATTTTTATGAATTCTTATTTTTCATCTACAATTCTAGCGTTCATTGTCTGAACCTCTAGAATCTTGTATAATTCTGTCTGAGACGGAGACTACTCGATTGTCTTTCATCGAGAACAGACGTCTTTTGAGTTTTTTTTTCATAATATCTAATATACTGTGTTTCGAGTTTACCAAGACGAGGCTGCGAGCTATTTGGTAAACTAGAATTTGCGCTTGACCACATTCGGGATCTACGTTTTTTACAAGGAAAAAACCCCCGTTTTGGATCGCGTCAAGAAGATTTATTTTGATATTTTTCACCAAAAAGATACCTATCTATAAAGTTCTCAAGTAGCGTCTATTTGGAACTACCAAATATCGAGACGAGAACCAGGAGAACCAAGACCACTCCAGAAGTTGGGCCACTAATCAACTAGAGATGGGAATTTCGGCTCAGTTTGCGGAACCGGATCAGTGGAGGTCGTTCAGTTTGTTGAGCCGGTTCATTGATCCGGCTCAGTGATCCGGTTAAGTAAACATGTCTCCGAAACACAGGACGGTCGTTAGTTCGTAGGTAGAAAGTCGCTTAGAGCCGGTTCTTGCAATATATAAACTGTAAATATGATCCCGAGACACAGGTCGGTCGGTTGTTCGGTCGTAGGTAGAACGTCGTTTACACCCGGCTCTTGCTTAGAGCCGATTCTTGCAATATATGAACTGTAAACATGATCCCGAGACGCAGGTCGGTCGGTCATTCGGTCGTAGGTAGAATGTCGCTTAGAACCGACTCTTGCTCAGAGCCGGTTCTTGTAAACATGATCCCGAGACGCAGGTCGGTCGGTCATTCGGTCGTAGGTAGAATGTCGCTTAGAACCGACTCTTGCTCAGAGCCGGTTCTTGTAAACATGATCCCGAGACACAGGTCGGTCGGTCGTTCGGTAGAACGTCGCTTAGAGCTTAGAGGTAGAACGTCGCTTAGAGCCGACTCTTGCTTAGCGCCGGTTCTTTTAAACATGATCCCGAGACACAGGTCAGTCAGTTGCCGGTCGTCCGGTCGTAGGTAGAACGTCGCTAGCCCCGACTCTTATCTAACATTTTTGAAACAAGCAATTCACTTTATGTAGCTACTGTATTTTAAACCAGATGTGTTAAGTTTATGGCGATGTTTATTGCCCTTATAAATCGGACATCTGGGATTTGGGCAATATTTTTAATATTTTTATATAGTATGGTTGTAAGAAAATACAGATTAACCCTATTAGTTTCAAATAAAGTGCCCTACAAATTGATGACAAAATACACTTTATGATAATACATTACAAGCCAAGTTCTCGCGAAGTTCAACATGACATCGATCCAGATCCGGATCACTCCGGTCACTGTTCACAATCGCCCGACCAATCGTATCCTTGAAACTTGAAACTATACAGTGAGCCGTGAGCCGGCTCATTTCAATTTGGTGAACCGTGTCACTTCGGTCAGTGTACTGAGCCGGCTCAGTGAGCCGGTTCGTTCATGAACGACCCATCTCTATAATCAACCGACATCGGCGATTCCACCAGGATATTGTAGAGTCCGATTGTGGATAACTGAAGCCAACTTCTGTATCTGTACTCCACGCTAAGTATTTTTCCGTATTTTCATACGGAACTCGTGACTACACATTTCAATTAATATTTTTTCATTGTATTTTGACGCGCCGCACAGTTCAGTACCTGTGCGTGCGCACATTGTTAATTTTGCCACTTGTTAATTTAGATTCTGTATTTTGTAAATTGAATATTAATTTGTGTATAGTTTCTCACCCCAATGCATTTGGTTGTGTCGGGGAGAAACATATATTTGTAAAACTTTCATCACCCGTCTACCAGGTGATCAATTATTTATACTAATTTCCGCTACATTTTCCCCAATTAATTTTTGTTTGTTATAAAAATTATTCAAAATAATTTTTCGTGTTACTCAGAGCAGTTCTACGATATCAACGGCTGATTAGGGATTCAAGAGGACAGAATTGTGTTATTACTCCTCCAGAACCACTGTGTGGCCCCCTTCGAATACCTCTACACCCAGGAAAAACCAAACCACATGTAATAAGTCTCCAAGTATAACCCCTTGGAGTGAAATACGTCTGAACCCTGCCTGTCCTTTTTTATGTTTGTGAGTATAACTCTGCTCTGAGGTAACGCGCCCCCTTTTTTCAACGATTTACCTGCAATTCTGCTGCAGGTTAAATCCGCACATCACAAATTTCTCAGCAGAACCGTTTATTGGTCACCACGTGTGGCGGGTCCTACGATCTTAGTCGTAGACCTATGTGACGCCGCGACGCCTGCGTCTCTCCTACGAAACCAGCGCAACGGACGCCACACTATATTATATCCCTACAAATTAAATACCGTTGCAATAAAAAAAGTTGATCTTACGAAAGATCTAGGTGTTACGTTAGATACTAAGCTTTGTTCCGATCAGCACATAGAATATATCATAAATAAATCTTATTAAATGCTAGGTTCTGTTTCAAGACAAAATTTTAACTACACTAATTCCAAAACACTGTTGACCCTGTACAACCGTCTTATTAGACCCAACCTGGAATACTGTACACCAATCTGGAATCCTCTGTACTATAAATATATTTACAGCATAGAGCTACATATTTAATTTATGAGGTATTTAGCTCGAAAACAAAACTTAACTTTTCATTCATCAACATCATTCATTTTTAAATGATTTAAATTACAACACGCTGGAAACTAGAAGAATAAAAAATGATATGATCTTACTATATAAAATTATCAATAGGTCAATAGATGTTCAACCATTTATTTGAAATATAAACATATTAGGACCTCAAAGAAATACTAGATAAAAAAATACATTTTACGTTAATAATTGCAATAGTCAAAATTCACCTCTAAACCGATGCATGTCAGTCTTTAATGAGTAATTTAATGCTTTAAACATATTTAATGGTTCACTTCCAAAGTTCAAATCGAAAATGAATATTATGTTAAATATTACATGTTAAATAAAATAAAATTGTTTCATATTGTATTTAATTATAACAACACATTTATTTATATCATCTGATACATTATACTATTATTCTGTAGATATCTGTAATTGGTCACTCACTGGCTGTTGGTGTCTAAAATTAAATAAATAAATAAATAAATATTAGACATTTTGGAATTAAATACTACCAAGGAGCCCTGGGGTTCCGCGAGCTACCTTAAAGGGCTCCGTGAATTATATTTTTTTTTATTAATAAAAATAGTTTCTTTTATTTATGTTTCTTAATTTATTAATTTTATTAGTTTTTTTTTTTTGAACTTATCTTCAATATTCATATAGTTTCTCATACAAAATGTTAATTCACTTTGCGCTGTTTCAGTATGCGTCGCAAAATTTTGGATCGTATCTACGACGCAATGTGGGGTCTAGGTGTAGGTACTGGCTAGTAGTAACGAAGGTTTAAACAAAGCTAAAGTATGGTTTAGTAAAATTGGACTACTAAATTAAAATAAATCTCAGCAACTATTAACAAATTATAAACATCATAATTTTAACATCCCACTTTCCGTTAAATTCTTATGATTCAACTCTCAAATGTATCCATTTCTACAATATACTATGCAGTATAATATACCTTTTTAAAAATTTAGCGTTTTATATATCTGATAATGTTATGCGAGTAGCAAATTTCTCACTTTTCTAATCTCATATGCACTATTAGCGTGAAGACATTTGCCGGTTACGGAAAGAATTTTCTCATTGCAACTCAGAGCGTTCAGAATCCTTGTCATATCATCTTACAGAGCTGACTGCAGGCTATACTTTTTTAAATTAAAAATCATGACTTTGCCTTCCTCTATATAATATATATAACTGCCACTTGCTAGCTTATAATAACTCAAGCGAACGTGTTACTTTCATAATAAAAACAAAAGAAATAAAAAAAGATCTATCCACTATTCTTAAGATTAACTAAATCTAAAAATAATACTAACAGTAAGCACCAATAGTTTTATCTCTTTTAAATACACTATAAAAATTTTCATGGTTTTTATTCTGTAAATGAATTCTTAAAACATAAATTCTGAATAATTTTTGTTGCATTTCAATTTGACGTTATTTTTCAGATACTTAGAAATTTTAACTTTGTATTTATTTATTTATTTATTTATTTATTTATTTATTTATTTATTTATTTATTTATTTAATACATCTGTCCCAACAGCATAGCCAAAATTGCACAGGAACATAATTAACAATATTAAGACTTAAAAATTAAAAACTATAAAACATAAGAAAATACAATACACAAGAATGAGTAATTACTAGAACAATTCAATTATTGTATTCTGCTCATAAATGAACACATCCCGTTCAATGGGGATTTAAGGAATAGATTGGTATGTGCCTGGGAAAGATAAAAAAAGTGAAGAATGCCTTGTACGGAAAGATAGCATGCGGAAATTTAATTGTTGAAAGGAGAGTAGATCGTCAATTAAATTGGATGCTATTTTTTTCAGATAATTTGTGAAGCTTAACTCACGACGCTCACTTAAAGATTTGGTGGAAAAAATATTAAAAAGGGTACATGAAAGATCGAAAGGGGGGTAGGATCTCATTACTTTAAAGTAGATGAACTTCAAGAATTTATGTTGCACTTTTTCAATGGCATTCTTTTGAATCTCATAAATTGGAAATGTAATCAAATTAATTTCGCCCACAAAAAAAAAAAAACATTTCTCAAAGCACCATATACAACTATACAAGGAAAAACATAAAATTTTACATTTACCACCAAAACCTGTTGTAACTCGCTGGCGTACATGTTTGAAATCTGTACTATTTTACACCGAAAACTTCGAGACTACAATGAAAACTTCAGTGAAATTCGATAGCTTTGATACGATATCGATTCCTCAATGTACGGAAGCATTTAAAGATTTTTCAATTAAAATAATATATATTGCTTTGATTAAAACACCCTTTTGACATATACTTGCGTACATTACAAGACCTGCATGCCTTGCTTAAAGTGATAAAAAGTTTGCTAACAATAAATTTATTTAAGCAGAATACAGAAATTATTGTATCTTGGCACAGTGGTGAACGAGGACTGGGATCACTCCGCAGAAATAAAATATAGAAAAACGAGAGATCGCGACTAGAGATGGGTCGATCATGAACGAACCGGCTAACTGAGCCGACTCAGTACACTGACCGAAGTGACACGGTTCACCAAATTGAAATGAGCCGGCTCACGGCTCACTGTATAGTTTCAAGGATACGATTGGTCGGACGGTTGTGAGCAGTGACCGGAGTGATCCGGATCTGGATCGATGTCATGTTGAACTTCGCGAAAACTCGGCTTGTAATGTATTATCATAAAGTGTATTATTTATTGTCATCAATTTGTAGGGCAGTTTATTTGAAACTAATACGCTTAGTCTGTATTTTCTTACAACCATACTATATAAAAATATTAAAAATATTGCCCAAATCCCAGATGTCCGATTTATAAGGGCAATAAACATCGTCATAAACCATCTGGTTTAAAATACAGTAGCTATGTAGCTACTGTACAGGGAGAACTTTATGTAAAGTGAATTGTTTGTTTCAAAAATGTTAGATAAGAACCGGGGCTAAGCGACGTTCTACCTACGAGCGAACGACCGACAACTGACCGGGTCTAAGGAAGAGCCGGGTTTAAGGAAGAGCCGGCTCTAAGCGACGTCTATCTACGAGCGAACGACCGACAACTGACCGGGTCTAAGGAAGAGCCGGCTCTAAGCGACGTCCACCTACGATCGAACGATCGACAACTGACCGGGTCTAAGCAAGAGCCGGTCTAAGCGACGTTCTACCTACGAACGAACGACTGACCGACCTGTGTCTCGGGATCATGTTTACAGTTCATATATTGCAAGAACCGGCTCTAAGCGACGTTCTACCTACGAACTAACGACCGATCTGTGTCTCGAAATCATGTTTACTTAACCGGATCACTGAGCCGGATCAATGAACCGGCTCAACAAACTGAACGACCTCCACTGATCCGGTTCCGCAAACTGAGCCGAAATTCCCATCTCTAATCGCGACGCTTTTAAAAAAATACGGCCAGTACTCTGTAGCCATTCTCTGACCATGAACACTAAGTTCCGCACTCTCAAGTTATATGTCAGGGACTTATAGTCCCTGTCGTACGAAATGGAAGTATGGTCCCTCATCGAGGCTACATCCAGAAGAATTCAGGCTTTTTAGATGTGGTCCTATCATAGAATGCTAAGAATTAGTAGGTTGACAAATTCACAAATGCCAAAGTTCTCAGGAGGATGCAGAAGTTTAAATTTTATGTTGAAGTTGAAGTTATTAGAAAGTTGGATTATCTGGGACTAGGGATGGGAATTTATTTTTGAATATCGATATATGCGCGCTTCGATATATCGTAAGTGTGATATCGATATTCGATTTATATCGAAGTAAAAATATCGATATTTTCGATATATCGAAATAACTAACACGTAACATGTAAGATATATAAATTAGTTTTTTTTTTTTTTTTTTGTTGGCTTGGCGGGAAAAGAAGTTGCCATTTGACAGACAATCACTTTACAGTTGGTACTCACCCAGCTACCAACCAACTTTCCAATATTTTCCTAGTTAACTGCTCTTATAATTAAATATATATATGCTGTTCACTTTTATAAGGACAAACCAGATTATTTTGGTTACTTTTATAGTAAACATAGTATTTTTTTTTATATTAACAGTCTCATTTTGTGATTCGTAACTAACAGGGAAAGTTCATTTTTTATGTTGTATATTTACAATACATTTATAATATTATCATAGTATTGGTTCACACGGATACGCCAAAGTCCGTTTACACCACAAAAGTTACCAAAATCTTCAGATCTAGATACGTATTACAAAATGAAACAACTTGTAGTAAAAGTACTTTTATAGTGTATTACGGACTTTAAATGTCAATTAAAAATATTCCTTACGTTGTAAAACCGACTTTAGATTTATTGCTTATGATCATTATTAAGAAAGTGAAAAATTAAAAAAAAAATTAATACCAACATGACATACAATTTCAAAGGTGCAAATTATTGAAATAAAAATTTCGTCTTACTTTAACGATTAGGCGGAACTAAATGGAAATTTCGTTATTTTGGGTTGTTACAAAAAGGGACCATGCTTGGGTTATTTCATGTTTCAGGTTTGGTATGTGAAAATTTTAAATTCCAGCAGTGAAACTTACGCCAGTGAACCAATGAAAGCGAATAACATATGTCAAATATTTTAATACATTTTTCCATATTTTGAAGACTTAAAAATAAATAAATGGGAAATTTTTATTAAGAATGACAAAAAATTATAATGCAATGAAAAGGACATTTTATAATGACAATCAATTTAATCTAGAATTTGCAATGTGAGTATGATTTACAAAGCTTAAACAATATGACCAAAAGTCCGAATTAATAGATAAAAATTACTAGATTTCAAAATCTAGTTCGGCCTAAATGTTTGAAACTGCCGGTAGTTTGTTATTACAAAAGTGAACAGCATATATTTAAATGTAAAAAATATACAAGAATTCCGATATTTTGTGCGAATATCGATATTTTGCGCGATATATCGCAATTCAAATATCGATATAAAAATATCGATATATTTTTCTAAAGTATCGATATTTTCGAAATATCGATATATCGTTCCCATCCCTATCTGGGACTAGGGTTGCCAGGCGTCCGGATAAAGCAGGACATAGTTAGGCTTTTTGATTGCGTGTCCGGCCAAAATAAACGGTGTCCGGCTTGTCCGGCTTTTGTTAGGCTTTTTACATTTCGCAAACGAGCGAGCGCCGTTTTCTGAACAATAACAAAGAGAACGTTAATTTCAAGAAGCTATTAGCACACAAGAAATGGGTAGCCTATTTTAAATCGATGAGTAATCAAGATTGCTTTTCAGAATTCCTAACTATTTGTAGGTATTACTTTGCGATCCCAGGACATAACGCAAAGGTTGAAAGAGTTTTTTCCTTGATAGGTCAGCAATGGTCAAAAGAACGCAACAGATTACATGTTAACACTGTAGCTAAAATGTTGGTAGTAGAATTTAATTTAAAACATTTGACGTGTAAGGATTTTTACAACTGCATTTTGAAAGAAACTGAGCTTTTAAAGCAGATTTCTGCCAACCAAAAATATGAGTAATTATTTTTATTGTTTAACTTAAAGTTTTGTTTTGTTTTTGTTTTGTTTAGATTGTTTTTTTATTTTGTTTTGCTTTGGGAAGTAATAGCAAGTAAATAAGACTTATTTGTGCAATTGCCTTTATTTAATTTAAGAAGAATTTAAAAATGTTGATAAATGTTTATCTAGAATCTAATTTTGACCGTTGACTTTATTTGACTGATTAATAATAAATTATTTAGACTGATTTGGCGTTTTATTTATTTTTTATTAATTTTTCATTAGAATTTAACAAGATTTATGGTAATAATCAAAAAAGCTTGATTCTACATAAAAAAATTTTGTCGTACCTATTAATACTGAGAAACAAAATCCTCAATTATGTAGGGTGTCCGGCTTTTTTAACCAAACGTCCGGCCAAACTGGCTGGTCTTTTCGGCTATTAGGTTTGGCGACCTGGCAACCCTATCTGGGACACATAATGAGGAACTCAAATAAATATCAGCTTCTCCAGCTTATAATGCAGGGTAAAATTGAAGCCAGTAGAGGGCTAGAATAGAAGAAGTACTTCGTGGTTCAGTAAACATATATTCCAGTCTGTAATTAATAGAATTTATCATTGATGTGCACACTGTTGCTTTACGATATGCACTCTTATTTTGTGAGAAGAAAACTGTTGTTTTAGAACAACTAAATGATAAATTCAGTGACTACAATTTGGGCATTTCTGGTTGCGTGTACCTAAAATTAATTCGAATTCTTTTATTTTAAGCAATCTAATTACACCCTCATTAATTTGTACACCACTGATATTGTGTACAAGGCTCGGTTTTTTTGTGTTGACATTACCGCGCGTCACTATGTATCGAATATTATGGATTTTTGAGGAAATATTTCAAGTGTCACTAAATGAAAGCTTAAATATTTAATATTTACAAAATAACTTTTATTTATTCGTATTTTTGTATGAGTGGTCTTGTGTTAATCTCTCTTCCCCACCAAATAAATATACAATATAAATAATTTGTTAACATATTTTGTATATTGTCTATGGCTATTAGCGCTTATGACAGCTTAGTACAATATATACATTTTCTAAGGAACTTACGTCTAATTTATCACAGAAAAGTACATGACTATAAAAACTAAAACAGTTAATATATACAAAATTCCAAATAATTTACTGTTTTATTAGAGGATGGTTATTGTAATAGTGACAACTATAAAGTGTTATAATTACAAAACACATAAATTTTTCAAATTTCTACAGCACTTACACAGTTACGAGCGTCTTGTAACGCTTATTTCCAGTGATTTGCGAGTTGAAAGATACCATTAAGAACGCCTGTTCGTTTGATCGTTCATATAGTACGGTCTACGGCGTTAAGAATGAGTCGGTTATGTGTTGTCCTACATGCTGTACTTGAACGTCAGAACATTACTAAGGAGTATTACTCTAAAATTTTGGAACACAAACTGCAAACAGTTTTGTAGAAGAAGCAGACACGTTTTCTGCCGAACAGACCCTCTTGTCAATGCCCGAGTTTATGTTACACAAGTTGGGGTTGAACTGTACTTGACAGGTCTGGGAAGTATAATACCACCTGCCGTATTTCTCTAAATTAAGACGTAATGACTTCGACTTGATTCTTAAAATGAAGAAACCACTTTGCGGTATTTGATTCAAAAGTATCCGAAACATTTTTGATGCCGTAGACCGCTCTGTACGTACGATCGACTAAACAGGCTTCGCTAATGGCATTCTACGACTACACAATGCAGCCAACGGGTGTTACACAACACCGATGACTACATTAAATAGCTATAAATATTTGAAAATAGGTCTGTGTTATGTATCTATAGTTATTATACAAGGTGTCTCAAAAGAAATTTTATATTTATTTAGCTTACTGCGTGAACGCAACGTATCCGAGGGGCGCGGAGGTTATGTCAATCGGTAGCCTGGCTCTTGGGAATTAAGTCGCTATGGAGCGTTTCTCGGGAGCAGACCGCGCGTTATGCGTGTGAGAGTTTTACAAAAACGGTGATTCGGCGACTGTAGCGCGTAGAAAATTCTGCAGTATTCGAGGTTTTCGCCACTTAAATGATGCGCCAAGCATTCCTCTCATTCGACATTGGGTTAAAAAGTTTGAAGAGACTGGTACAACGCTGGATAAATCAAAATCCGGGCGACCTAGGTCATCAAGAACGGTAGAAAACGTGGAGAATGTTAATCAGTCTGTTCGTGACGACCCGAACCTTTCAATTGGGAAGCGCGCAAGTGCTTTAAATGTGCATATATCATCATTACATCGCATTATGCACAAAGACCTAAAGCTGCACCCCTACAAAATTCAATTGGTGCAAGAATTAAAGCCCCAAGATGCCAGTCAGAGGCTTAATTTCGTAAATCAGGTGATTGAGCGATTTTCAACGTTTACCAACATTTTGTTTTCGGATGAAGCTCATTTTCATCTTAATGGCCACGTAAATAAGCAGAACTGCCGCTACTGGAGTGCAACGAATCCGAAACGCAGACATCAGAAACCCCTACATTCGCCTAAAGTGACCGTATTGGCTGCGATGTCGGCGCGAGGAATTATCGGCCCTTACTTTTTTGAAGACGAAAGGGGGCGTGCAGTTACAGTGAATTCAGAGCGTTATGTGGAGATATTAGACAACTTCTTGGTACCTGAACTGCAAAACTTTCCTGGCTATAACCAAAGAACATGGTTCCAACAGGACGGAGCAACTTCATACACGTCCAATATGTCTCTGCCAGGTGTTCGTGAAATTTTCTCAGGCAAATTGATCTCCCGGAGAGGTGACATAAATTGGCCACCACGCAGTCCAGATTTAACCCCTATGGACTTTTTCCTATGGGGTTATCTTAAATCTAAAGTTTACGCCAATAAACCGACTTCACTGGTGCATTTGAAAGAAAATATCCGTCACGAAATGCCAGCCATCCCTGAGTCCACCTGCCGAGACGTCATAAGTAATTTTACTGTTCAATTAAATGAGTGCCGAGAACGCGAGGGTCTACATTTAGACGATATTATTTTTAAGAAATAAATCCCCAAAAAGTGTATTTTAATAATTAATAAACATTTTTTCTATATACGGCTTACTTTTTTTTTAATCGATCCACTAAATATAAAATTTCTTTTGAGACACCTTGTACATTTGCCGATATTGAAATTCCAATCCTCGAATTTACTGTACTAACGCTTGTTCATTAAAAAAATCGCAGCAGGCCATGGAAAATTAACGTATGTAGGTTTCTTACGGCGACACATGATTTGTTGTGTTTACATTTGTTTTACATAACCTCAACTATCCATAAAAAACGACATACGTTATTTTTTTATGGGCAGCTGCTAATTTTTTTATTGCTACTTACTCAGTGCATTTCTTCTTAACATTTTTGACAAAATATATAAGTTTCAGTATTCAACTTAACATGTTCAATTTAACATATTAATTTGGTGATTTTACAGTATTATATACCTATTTAAGTGGGCAAAAACATAAAATATTTATACATGTTCAACAAACAGATTAGAAAAATAATTTCAAGATTGAAAATTACGTTTTTCAAGTAATTTCACACTGTATTAATATTACGTAAATATATTTAAATTTATTTTCTGAATTCAAAACAATATGCTCGGAAATAATAATAGTTATTTATGTAACAAATGCATAAAGCATTACATTTTTTGCAAGAATGAGAAGTTTGATCGTATGAGGCATCGGCGAGTGCAATAATCCCATGAGTGAAAAAATTAATGTGAAGTTTGAATTTTCACACATTTCAGGGTTTTGTAGGTATTTAATGTGTAAGAAGTCAACAAAATGCTAGATGTCTAAAACATCTTTTTTTCTATAATCACACCAAAATCAACAGATTTTTGATAATCATTTTTATTCGATATTTGAGTACCAAGAGCTTCCATTCAATTTGTTTCAATAAAATTTAAATAATTTGCGAATATTACGTCGCAAGAAAATATAAATTAAAAAACCTTAGGGATTATTTTCTGCATTTACTTCGTATCTAAGTCTTCATTAAAATAAGAAATGTATTCATAAATGGCTTCTATAGCGGGTTCAGTGGCGGAACTACCATACCGCCAGACCCCGCAACGCGGGGTGCTCGAAGCTTTGGGGGGCCCGAAAATTTTGAGAAAATTAGTCGCGTTTTATACTGAAAAATAAAGAATTTACTTTTTACTATAAAACATACATAAAAAAAAATAATACAAAAATATAAACATTTTTTTATCTTATGTTTAGTAAGATAAAAAAAGATTAGTAAGATAACATTAGAATGGCGTTATCGGTGTTTTTTTTTTTTATTAACCTTTTTTTAGAGACGATACATAATTGCATAGATTTTCAGAGTTGCTTGCAACTCGACTGTTGCCTCTGGTGTCTGTTACCTCCCTATTGGTCAGTTTTCCAGACGTAGTTACTGCAATTTTATTATTTTTAACACTTCCTGTCACTGTGGCAACGGCAGAGCGTTCTTTTTCCAAATTAAAAATAATAAAAAACTATCTACGAAATTCTACTGGAGAAGAACGCTTACATAATTTATTGTTGTTGAGCATTGAGGGTGAAATTGCTCAATAAATGGGCATTAAAGACTTAATTAAAGATTTTGCTAATTTAAAATCCAGAAAGAAAGATTTAACATTTTAAATTGATTTATTTATTTATATCTAGTTTTGTTTTGTTTTGTCTATGTTTCATTTTTTTGATATTATTGTTTTTCTTTTATATTCATAATAAAATATGTATTATAAAGTAAAATGATTCTTTGTGTAAGAAGAATGCAAGGTTAAATTTCTTAAAAATTGTGGGACGCTAGATAAGAAAAGAAAAAAATTACATAAGGTTGGGGGGCCGATCTAATTTTTTGCGGGGGGGGGGCAAAATTTGTAGTTCTGCCACTGAGCGGGTTCATATCAAATATACGTTCACTATAAAGAATTAAGTTCATTTTATAATTCGATCACTCACAAATTACAGAAAATAATAAATATATATTGATATAACTAAATAACAATTTTGGTTATAAAGTGATGAAACGTCCTCAATGGTGACTAATTAAGTCACAGTGGCAGAGTGATACTATTGATCTCCGCGCCAAAAGTCCTATAGTCCTCTTACACTTATATTACTCTTATATTTTTACTCTTATACTTATTACTCTTATATTTTTTCAATATCAGAAACGTATATCTCACTATTAAAAATGTGCTATTTGTTTTAAAAGTATTTCACTACTATAAATGATTTATTTCTCTTTGATACCTTAAAAACAAGACGTATAACATAGGTGCTCCGCCTAGTGATCGAGTTTATGAGTGCAAGCTCCTTAAGAAGGCGATTCTTTGTCAGCTGTTAACAATTTTTTAGTATATTTTTAATATATTTTTTTTTTTCAAAAATAAAAATTTGCTTGCCTATCTACGCATTAAGAAGTTTAATTTGATACCTCACTCACAACTTTAAAATTTCATTGATTACATATTTGTTATATTTATCTGGGGATGTGTTTTTTTGAACTCTCATTATTTTTTCTATATGTGGGTCAAAGACTAGTATAATTAAGTCAAATTTCAACTTTCTATGTTAAGCCATTTGGCTATAATTTCTGCCGTACAGAGAGACACTTGAGTGACGTTATAAGGGTTTTTTGGTGGTCTTACCTACAAAACTCTATAAGAGTAGATACTTTTATTGGGGCGGGGCATTACATTCGTAATAAATTAGCAATCTTAATAATTTGTCACCACAATATAAAAGCGCCTAAACGCGGTTTAAAATGTTTGCACATCCCTGCCTTAAAGTATAAAATTACTCTATTTTCATTATACTTTGAATATTATAACACTGGCATAAAAAGTTCATGATACGACCAAGCAGATTCCAAATGATAAAAACAGCAGTTATTACAATTGTATTATGTAATTTTCCTGCTGTAGTCCACAGTAAAATAAAAGCAGTATCTTCTACGTATAACACAATATTACAGAAGATTGCTTCTCTTTCACTATTGCAGTAAGGTACAAATATAAATTTAGCACCATATAATAGATAATTTGGTATATTTCTATAATATTCTCGCCTCTTGAAGAAAAACACTGTTCCCCAATGAAATATCAGAATTGGTGTACACCACCACCAAGAACGAAGTGAAAAACAGGCAACCATTGATTGAATCCTGAACACTGAAACAAGAAATTTATTTTATATGTTTCCTTTTTACTTATCTAAGAGAGGAACTTAATTTTTTATGTTGTATACTCATAATATCATTTTAGAGATAATTCTGACACCTTTCAAAATATTTGCCAAATAATTGACATTAATGATAATCTGATACCCTTTTCACACTAGATCTTTAAGACGAGTGAACTTAAAGTTCACCAATGTTTAAGATCGGTATGCTTTCACACTTGATGTTTAAATCTCTGGTGCTGTCATCAGCTACAGTAATTTTGTACTTAAGTTACCGTCATGAAATTACCAGTTTTGAACTGTCTGCGCAGACGCACATTTTGAATTATTATAAACAATTAAGGATATTTCATTTCATTCTAGAATAAAGGCATTACAATAAAGAATATATTACACCTGTATTAACATGTAAGTCGATACATTTTACCTCAGTTATTGTAGCTCTGTATTTTATTAAACACATTAAAATAAACAATTTTATTATAACAATAAGTGTAATCTTCTTATAACGTCGATATAATACAGTATTCTTGTTTATGATAATATAAAATGTTGACAGCACAAATTCAAGGAGTATTTTTTTATAATAGAAATTGAGTTGGCAATGCGTACGAAGTTTAAGACGCAGATCTCTGTCTTAAACATCGCTCGTGTTTAGACGAGGCCATACGGTTTCACATTAGCGTTTAAAGATACATTCACTTTAACATCCGATCTTAAAGATCTAGTGTGAAAAGGGTATGAGATTTGTAATTTTTGACTAAATTTAACCTTAACCCTCTATGAGCCTATGTCAGCTTAGAAAATGTGTGTAATAAGATAGGAACTGTTTGTCCTTGCTTCGGATTGGTTTAGAACACCAACTCTATTACAATGTTAAGTAATAACATTGTAGTTACAATTACTAAAACCTTAACAAGAGGACTCACTTGTTAAGGTTTATTTATTTTATTTTATTTATTTATTCAGTTTTTACATTATACTTTCATTCATACTTTCATATTAAAATTTATTATTGTTACAATACATTCTACTGTTATATACACTTATATTATATATCCTATTGTAGCTCCGATGAAGAATAAATCTTATTCGAAACTTGTCAGCTGATTTGATAGGTTTTCATTGCTGTCCGCAACCCGTACAACCACCTTCTTTATAAATATATATATATATATATATATATATATATATATATATATATATATATATATATATATATATATTAGAGCATTTTTTCCGTAGAGCTGTTTTATGCTGTTCCTCCGATTTGACAAATGTAAATTTACATGCTCAGTTCTTGGGGGGCGAAAAAACGGATACCTTATTCTTCATTTCTTTAACTATTTGCCATAACACCTTATCCGATAGATCAACCTCTTTTGATGTTAAAATAATAGCTGGAGTTTTGGGAATCCACTTTTGGCTTAAAAAATACATAGCCGTTACAGATATGGATTTTTGTAACGAAAAGTGCTCGGCAAGAGAAATCCAGACAGAAGATCTATTTAATGGTTGACAATTTTAAGGGAATGAATCAGCTCCTCCGGACAGCCCTTAACAAGGTCAAGATTGCCGTTAGAATATCCAATATCCGAAACGGACAGACACTAGAAGAAGAAAAATACTTACATAAAGGAATTAGAGTAGAAATCGCCCATAATAAACATCCTTTAATGTTGGATCCATATCCTTGACATAAAAATATGGATTTCCTCATTGTAAATTGGTTCCAAATAATGCTAAGGATTGACGTTACATATGACAAGATTTGTAATGTTGGTAAAGGTGATGGGAACACTAAAACAAAAGAATTTATTATATAAATAATGTCAATGAATTTTTTCAAATGTTAGGGTTTCGTAGGTATTTACCAGAGCCATACCTAGATGTCTCTTCACTTGATGCCAAAAATAAATGCACGTCTCTATAGAGGGTGGTCTGAGTTACTTTAGCCAATAACTCGTTTATTATTGAAAATAGGGTATAACATAGGGTTACTACATGATCTTTAGTTATCTATATTTAGAACTACAGTTGACTATCACATCCATTTTGTTTAATAAAAGCCCACATCAATTGTTAAAAAGTCAGCTCGTGACAACAAAAATAAAAAATCCATTTACTTTCACTTAAACATTTGGAACAGCATATAGTTTATTTCTTTGATTTTAGCGGAACTGAACGGGAGTTTCGTTTTTAGGGTTTTGTAGGTATGACCAAAAAAACCCTTATACCGTCATTTTGTCGTCTGTCTGTCTGTCTGTCTGTTCGGTAAAAATTGTAGCCAAACGGCTAAACCTAGAGAGTTGAAATTTGGCATGCTTATACAACTCTTTGACCCGCATATAGGAAAAATACTAAAACATCTAAAAAACATACCCCCCTAAAAATATAAACAAATATGTGCTCATCGAAAACAAAAATATTTTTTTTAAATTCTGAGTAGGGTATCAAATGAAAGCCATTAGTACGTGGATTAACGATCAAATTTTTATTTTTGCAAAATAAATTATTTTGATGCGAGGTTTGCCAAACTTGTGCAAAAAAATTTTTGTCCCACACCCTGTAGCCCAGATGGTTTAAACTAAAAATCTAAGAAAATTCTAAGAAATGTATATTGGTGTGAACCGAAATAGTACAACAGGAATATTTGATCAGATTATGTTTTCGGAAAATAACGCATTTTTTGTGGTTTTTGGTTCACAAAGTACAAAAGTTATACCAATGTAAGACACTCACATGCAAGGCGTGCGATAGCGTAATGGGTTAGAGCACTGGTGTCGTAAGCTAAAATGCGCTGGAAACGAAGGGTTTCGAGTTCGAGTACGGAGTGAATTTTATTTTTTCTGTTTTTTTTTTGCATGTTTATTATGTTGAAATTATTTTGTCAAAATTCTAGTTATATTTTGACAAATGTTGTATTTAATTTTTAAGAGCGTAAATTTAATAACCAATCTTATTATATGATTAACAGACGATAAATTATTTTAAAAATATCATTCATTTTGCCGTGATTACTACAAAGTAAAATTTGTCCTACACACGCAGCATACCGCCTTCACTTATTATATACCTGCGAAACCCTGAAATGTGCGAATATTCACACTTCACATCAATTTTTTTTCTCATCACTTGGATTTGAGGAGGTACATTTTGTCAATTTACTTTATTTGCCAAGGGCGCCAAGGTATCGAGGAATTTTCATTTGAATGATTAATGCGAAACTTTTCTCAGGACGATCAGTTACAATTTATTTACGCAATTTGAAATTCTCAGCATACCGCCTTCACTTATTATATACCTGCGAAACCCTGAAATGTATGAATATTCACACTTTACATCAATTTTTTTAAGTGGTCACAAAAACAGAGCTTGTCGATATTAGTGTTTTAAATAATCATAATTTATAATATATAAAGATGTCCAACCACAGATAATTAACTTATATTATTGAGGAACATTATTAAAAACACAGTATTTTCTAATTGAATTCAAAATTACTCAGTAGAACACTTTTTATATTTTTCCGAACTATGGATCTTTTTGAGTAGGTGTTTTTTGCTTTGTAGCTTTTTATAAAAATCCCCACAGTTTTCTTCATAATTTACTTTAATATTTGCTTTTTTTTCACAAATTATATTTGATTTTTTATTTGTTGTTTTTTTGTGTCTGTAATCAGTGCAATAAAAAATATAAAACTTTTGCGATACACATTACTTTCTAAACTTCGGCGGTCCACGAATTTTTTCAAATTATTTTATTTTATTATTTATTTTCACAAATTATTAAGGTCCAGTCTTTCCACCCTTAGGTAAACCTCTAGGTAACTATATAAACTATCTAATCATAAACTATTTAAACATCTAGGTAACACATAAACTATCTGACAGATAAGGTTATGTGTTACTTTCTGTGCAGAATAATTGTCATCCCGTCTTTCAATACAAATTTATCTATCGGATAGTTATCTAACGGATAATGAGACATTTTGCAATTGACAATTGGCATTTATTCAGCAGACGAAGTTGCAGATATCCTTATCTGTCAGATAGTTACCTAGAGGTTTACCTGAAGGGGGAAAGACCGGCCTAAGTGACATTATATTTAAAAAAAAAAATGTGTCAAGATATTGGGAAAACAATTTTTCTCGAAAACGCGAAGTATAGTCCGTCGATGCAAACAAAGTCACTGGGTAGGCGTGTCTTACCGCTCTATGCGTTCTCAAGTACACTCAACGGCATATTACGCTCGCGCGAAATTCTATATATGTGTGAACTATTATATATAAATATTAATAAAAGTTATAAATATAAATAAATTTTGAGTTCTAAATTCAAATCAACTTGAATTATATTAAACATAAATACTAATGCACAAATTATACAAATAAAGCGTAAAATCAGTACTTATCAGTTCTGTGTCAGACTATACACATTCCTTAAGGTAGTTCCTAATTGGTCAGACGGAAACCCGCCTAAAAATTTTCAAATTAGTTCACATATTTTCCGGGATTCTTGTTTGCTTCGGCGCACTATATCATCAAGTTGGGGAAAAAAATTTGAAGACCAAAAGTTACTCAAAAAATCGAATGGTAGTACTGAAATTTTTCGGCACAAACCGAAAGTATCTACAAGATATCAAGCACAACTTTGTTTTTAAAACATATGTCGTGTTGATCTTCTTTTCAAAAGAAACAACTTTAAGTAAAATATTTCATTGAGTCAGCATAAACTTACAATCTGGGAAAGAAATATGTCCTTCGGCACACATTTTCCAATCAACTGAATATAATATGATTAACTGCAAAATAATTTGTGGGGCTGTTTCCAGGCCTGATTCCAGTATCTTTGTTTCTGCAGCATAATAAATTTTCTTTAAATACTTTTTAACTAATTTAATTTGTTCTTCTTTTTTCTTGTTCTTTTGTGCATGTGACAAAAGTATTTCTAGTTCATTATTTATCTCCATGTATTTATGTACAACTATCCATTGTTCCAAGTATTGGACAAACATTTGAATATTCAATACAGTATATGGAATCACAGATATATAGAAAAATCTTTTTGTGATATTTTTCCTGTAACAAAATATGGCTTATTACACAATTGAAAACAAATTGAAACGTCAAAAAATATATAGTTTCGACACATGGCGGATTAAAACTGATTTTAAACCAATGGAGACCAAACCGATTCCAAATACACAAATTATTACAGTATATTCACTGATGGGTCGAAAGTAAATAATCGTACTGGGGCAGCAGTAATAACTAGAATGCACACTCTGCAATATCACTTACCCGACATAAAAATTATCTACATTGCTGAAGTCTACAGCATATTGAAAGCTAGTGAAGAGGTTAAAAATTCCACCTACACACACCATATCATGGAAACCGATTCCCTTAGTGTACTGGGGAGTATTAAGCAAATCTATTCTACTGACCCCCACATCCAACCAATACAAGAAAAATTGCATGAAGCAATTTCAAGAGCAATATCAAGGCAATGAAGTGGACCACACAGTCAATGAAGCAACCTATGTCGACATCTCCAATATACTTATTCCAGCAGATGACCTCATAAGTCACATAAAGAGTAAAGTTAAGAAAAATTGAGTCAATAATAGTTGAGTCAACAATAAGATAAGGAGGATTCAATTAGAAACCGGTATTTGGAAATATTCCAAAAATCGAAAAGAGCAAATTGTCCTTACCAGACTGCGAATTGGACACTCCCTAATAACGCTCAATATCTCTTCGAACGCCAAAATCCCCCGGAATATGATACTTGCTACACACTCCTCACAATAGAATATATAATTCTTCAATGCTAAAAATATGGTAACCAGAGGGAAAACAACAAGATACATAAAAATATTCTGACATTCTTGAGAGATATCCACTTATAACGGGTGTTTTTTTTAGAGGTATAGAACTTTAAATTGCAATAAAACAACGATGGATTATTCGATTGATATGAATTTTTTTTTATTCGAAAGATAATCTTGTAGCATTACATTAAATCATACCAACAAGACATGTTGCGCCAACATGTCACACAGCTCGTGCCACAATCGATTTATTGAAAGACACGTTTGGTGACCGCCTAATTTCACGTTTTGGACCTGTGAATTGGCCTCCAAGATCTTGTGATTTAACACCGCTGGACTACTTTCTGTGGGGCTATGTAAAGTCATTGGTCTATGCGGATAAGCCACAAACGCTTGACCATTTGGAAGACAACATTCGCCGTGTTATTGCCGATATACGGCCACAAATGTTGGAAAAAGTCATCGAAAATTGGACGTCCAGATTGGACTACATCCGAGCCAGCCGTGGCGGTCATATGCCAGAAATCATATTTAAAATGTAATGCCACAAGATTATCTTTCGAATAAAAAAAAAATTCATGTCAATCGAATAATCCATCGTTGTTTTATTGCAATTTAAAGTTCTATACCTCTAAAAAAAACACCCATTATAATAAAATATAAATGTAATCAATATTAACAATGTGTATTATGTGTATTATGTATATAATGTATGTGTGTATATATATATACAGTATTGGCCATAAAGATTGCAACTTTTAACATTTTTCAATTTTTCAAATTTTAATACTAATATTGGAAAATAAATACTCTTAGTTCTATAATTTAATCATATTTGGTCTGTTATATCAATCAATAGTCAAATAATCTGACTTACAGATTAATAATAAATTATTTCTTCATTTTTGCTTGGACAAAAATATTGCAACTATTTTAATTTTCTTGTTATATGCAGGTTTTATCCATAAATAATATGTTGTGCACCAGTAATATTTCAGTTTATATTTGTCAATCATGGGTCGTAGTAAAACTGTTTCAAGTGAAATTAGAAACTTAATAATTTCTGGTTTTAAAGACGGCCAAAATGTGATTTCACAAAAATTAAATGTTCATAAATCTACTGTGTCGCGAATTATAAAACGATTTCGAGAAGAAGGTACGTTTGAAGTTTCAAAAATTCCAGGACGGCCACAAAACGAACTGATAAAAAAATTATTTATTTATCTACCAATAACACCTTTCTGTCAACGGAGAAAATTTTGGGCCTTTTGCTACAAATGGCTCAAGAAAACATCTCAACAAGAACTATTCACAGAAGATTAGTTAGTTAGTGTCTTTTTAGTCGCCGTTCTGCTAAAAAACCACTTCGATCCAAAAAGAATATGAAGGCCCGATTAGAATATGCTAAAAATCATATTGACTGGACTGTGAATCAATGGAAAAAAGTTATTTTTAGTGATAAATCTAAGTTCAATTTGTTTAAAAGTGATGGTGTAAATTACGTTAGGAGGCCTGCTAATAAAAGATTAGTTCAAAAATACACCTTGCCAACAGTTAAACATGGCGGAGGCGGTGTGATGGTATGGGGCTGTTTCTCGGGATATGGTATGGGTCCTCTATACCACATTGAAGGAATAATGGATCGATTTACATATGGGACAGTCATATTACGTATGTTGTAAATAAAATCAGAAAAATCAGTCATTTGTTTAGAGGTCTTAGAAATTTTACAGACTCTAAGTCGCTTAAAATTATTTATTTCGGATTTATACAGTCAGTGCTGTCGTATGGCTTGATGGTTTGGGGTGCTGCTCTACCAACAACCCTAAAGAGAGTAATGACGGTACAAAACATAATACTTAAAATAATCTTTAAAAAACCGTATCGTTACTCTACAATGACGCTTTATAAAGAAGCTGAATTGTTCAATATAAAAGAATTATATTTCATCTCGATAGCTAAATTTATTTATAAATACAAACACATGAACATTGTTGTATTAGCTGAACATGACTACAAAACAAGAGCAGCTGTGTTAGGACAATGTCTCCATTTTCATGCCAGGAAAACAGTAGGACAGTCAAACTTCTTGTATTACATCCCCAAAGTATATAACTTTTTAACTAATGAGTGTGATTTTACAAATGTATTAAGATTTAGTTATTTTACTTACATGAAAAGTATTAAATCTGTTGTAAAAACGCAGGTCAATAACAAAATTTCAGATTTATTTTCTTAAAAAGAAAAATAAATAATAATCAATAAGTACATATAAATAATAAGATAAATATGACTTTTTTTCTCTTTCAAAAATATTAATATCCGTAAATTATCAAATACCAATAGTTCTTAGCGCCCGATTCGACATATGAGATATAAGTATTTGTTAAATATAAGATATTTTTCTTCCGAGTGGGGCGACAAGCTTCTAGCTTAGCCCTTCTTGGAAGTTTATATAGGACAATTATGATAAATTGTTAAATTATTGTCTCTTTTTCTTCTATATATATGTGTGTGTGTATGTGTATGTATGTGTATATGTGCACATGTATATATGTATATATGTGTATGTATGCACATGTATATATGTATGTGTATATATATATATGTATATATATTTATATTGTGTTTGCAAATTTTTTGCTGTAATTATAAATGTATGTGTATGGAATCTTTGTACAATTTTTGTTTTGTACAATAAATTAAAATTAAATTAAAAATTAAATTTAAATATAAAGACATCCTTCAGAATGTTATGAAACCTTATTCTGATGAGTTCATGGCTTTAAAACAAATTTTTCAGCATGATAATGATCCAAAACATTCTTCGAAGTTGGTCAAAAAATGGTTCGAGGATTCAAAAATTAACTTAATGACTTGGCCGTCACAGTCGCCCGATTTAAATCTAATAGAAAACCTTTGGAAGATTGTCGACAGAAAGATTAGAAACAAAACGCATTCAAATATTGAAGATTTGTTTAAAGCTTTGCAGGGTGCCTGGTCTAATATTGATAATGAAATGATCACGAAATTTATAAATAAACTTATAAATACTGTTGGTTACTATACAAAATATTAAAAATGATCTGTTAATAATAATTCATTTTCTTAATTAATAAAAAAAAAAGATTTTTTTAAGAGTAGTTGCTATCTTTATGTCCAGGTAAAAATAATAAATACTATAAAAAAAAAAATAGAATTTACTATTAAAATTTAATTTTTTACTTTAATATATGTAGAGGATTGTTAAAGGAAAGAATTACATTTTTTAATTTTAAAAATATTGAATAGAATAAAAATAAAAGAGTATTATCAAAAGTTGCTATCTTTATGGCCAATACTGTATATATATATATATATATATATATATATATATATATATATATAAATCCGGGCAACAACTTGGCGTCCACATATAGTTATTACCGTTTGGCATCCACCAGAAATACAAGTGATATCTTTACGTTTGTTGAAGTATATTAACTTAATTTTGGCATAGATTAACGAAAGCGCATCAGTTTTTGCAAATTTTGAACTATTTTAATATACACATTTCATTTTTTCACGTTTACAATAGTATTTTAATCGCTTCCTTTTATTTTAAAAACAATATTACGTCCTGCCAATATACACCTACAGAATGCAGGTAATTTTACGTCCGTAAGTATATCTGTTACACATTTTACCAGTAAACTTGCATCCTACATAGTTGCCAATTATACTTACTGTTATATTAATGTAAACATATCTCAATCGAACAGCCTGCAAAACTTTACAAAAAGTTCTGAGGAATGACTTATGCATATGTTACGCAAGATATGTAAATAAAAAGACAGATTACAATAAGTCAATTACTTTTATTTAATTCAGTATAAAACAAAAAACAAACAAATAAACATATTAATTAAAAATGAAGAATACTTAACAAAAAATAAACATTTGATTATTTTTTATATATTAAGACGTTCATTTATATTCTTGGAATTGAGAATTATAAAATAGGTTAGCGCCGTTATACGATTTATTATCAAAATTAAATAGTTTTTAATATTTTTTATAATACGGTTTAACCATTTTTATGGTTTATATGTCAATCGGTGTTTAGGTGAGTGTGTAATCTAAGGAATCCATCAGTCCTATTTTGACAGGGACAGTCCCGTTATCATAGATAATGTCCCCAGAACATTTCCCGAGACATGAAAATGTCCCGTTTTTAGTGATACCTCTTTTACTTGCCAATAAAACTTAATTATGTTAATCTCATATTTTTTTTATAAAACATATATCGAATTTATTTTGGTTGTTGATAAATTACATGTATATGTCAGCGCCAAAGAATTATTAACATCAAATTATTAATCAAAAAGATCAAGATAGTTTTTAATGAGACATTTTGTAATTTTTCAATTTTTTGTCCAATTTTAATTTTTTATTTTATTTTTTTTATAATTTTAAAAAATCCTAATTTAAGGACAATAGAATGTGGCTTAAATTTTTCAAATCTTCATATATTGTTTAGTATAGAAAAAAAGGGGCCTTAAAACCCCATCTGATACAATAAACACGGATCCTCATACAAACCTTTGAAAATGATCAAAAATCGAAAAAATGTTTTCTCTTCGATTTACTTAAAAATGTGTATACTTATGTATTTTGAGTCGTAGATCTTAAAAATAATACCAATTACAAACTACGGTTTACTGTTTTTGAATAAATTTTAAAAAAAAACGACAGAAAATGACGTGTAAACGAATGAAAAATACATGTATTTCAAAATACACATATAAGAGGGCGCTTTAAATATATTTTTTAGACTTCCCACCTTAATTTGGCCTAAATAAAATTAAAAAAAAAAAAAGGTAAAATTTGCAAGAACGATTATATCCCTTACTTGGTATAGAGAAGTAACACGCTCGAATACGCTAACTGGTAGATATGTCCCGTTTTTCAGTTTGAGAATTATGGGAACCCTAGTGTAATCGTCAAAGCGGAAATTCGTCTTTAAATTCAGACAAACGAGGCAAACAATTCAGCAAAAAGAGATGAGAAGGATAAATATTTGTGTTGAAATGATTTTGAATATTGCATATGTATTATAATATCAGGAACTGATATATAAAAATATGCTAAGTGAAAATGCGATAGATAAAATTTTTATTAAAAATAAGACGGACGTTAAAAAATTGATGTGAAGTGTGAATTTTCATACATTTCTGGGTTTTGCAGGTATTTAGTAATTGAACGATGATTATTTGGGATGCCAAAACAAATTTTATGTCAAAATATTTTTTTATGAATTTTAATTCGAATGCCTAATACCATTATTTAAGTTTCTAAATATATGCAGTATTTTTTTTTATACAGCAAAGTTCATTAAGATTTTGAAAATTGCACCTATTGCTTCCATTGGTTGCTTACATCATAAGTCCCGCCCTTTGATTTCGTCAAACAGAATTAAATTATAATTTCAACACTTTCCACTGGTTATTAAATTTAGGCTTTTAAAAATTAAATGCAACATTTACCAAATATAACTAGAATTTTAACAAAATAATTTAAACAAAATAAAAATGCAAAAAAAAAAACAAAAAATAAAATCAACAGGATTCGAACCCTAGTTTGCAAGTTAACTTATAAAATTAACCGTACGACAAATCCAACCACGCCACGAGAGCTACTGATGTGGCATGTTACACAACGTATTATATAATTCACATATTTTAGTTAAAAACACAAAAAATGCGTTATTTTCCGAAAACATAATCTGATCAAAAATTCCTGTTGTACTATTCCGGTTCACACCAATGTATATTACTTAGAATTTTTTCAGATTTTTAGTTTAAACCATCTGGGCTACAGGGTGTGGGACAAAATTTTTTTTGCACAATTTTGGCAAAAATCGCATGAAAATAATTTATTTTGCAAAAATAAAATTTTGATCGTTAATCCACGTACTAAGGGCTTTCATTTGATACCCTACTCAGAATTGAAAAAAAAAAATTTTTTTTTCGATGAGCACATATTTGTTTATATTTTTAGAGGGATATGTTTTTTAGATGTTTTAGTATTTTTCCTATGTGCGGGTCAAAGAGTTTTATAAGCATGCCAAATTTCAACTCTCTAGGTTTAGCCGTTTGGCTACAATTTTTACCGAACAGACAGACAGAAAGACAGACAGACGACAAAATGACGGTATAAGGGTTTTTTGGTCATACCTACAAAACCCTAAAAACTGTAAACGATGAAAAAGCATTTGGTGTGTATTAAAATGCAGTTCGCTTAGGTTCAATAGTATAAGCTATTATATATTATTTACAAAAAACATGCGTTTATAGCTGTTTATAAACTTTTTAATTGTTTAAATTAATCCACACTTTAAATGCGCGCTAAAACTGGAAAGAAAAATGTGGAAAAAGAAACATTACCTCCAGTCATATAAGGTGTCATTCCTTTTACATGTAAAAAGAATTAGCTAAGCTGACAAGTTAGTCAAATGCCTTAGCAAGCGTAAGGGGGGAGGAAAAATCTTTTGTAGTCTTATAAATGGAACGTCCTTACAACTTAGATTATCTTAAGTAAGGTAAAATTACTTATTGTGGTAAAAGAAAAGCAGTTATAGTAAGAGATCCCTCTTCATAGTTTATTTATTTTTTATTTTTGCACTCCAAATTGATTCTATCATGATTTTTAACTAATCATCCTTTTCTCTTGATCTAATAATTATGAACATTTCAAGATTACTTTCTTAACTTTTGTAACAAGCAAAATCTGTCGAGAAAAGCAACTTTTTCTCGATAATTCAAAAATAAGATTCATTACATCTGTTTTTTATTTACGACGAGTCGCTATGTGTTGGACACATCAGATTTATTCAATACTCAGGCCACACAATTTTATTACTCATTATAGTTGGGGAATCCTGCTGTTTAACTGCTCCCGTGTTATACAACGTTGCCAAGTGTAAGGACGCAAAACACTCAGCAATATATGTAAATGTATATTAATCCGAATATACAGCTAGCGACAGTGGCGCTCATGGTGGCAAAAGCAAAAACTAGCAATTTATACATTTTGAGAAAATATCATCATTTTTGCGTCCAGACTAAAATTCGTAGATAGCTTCTAGAACACTTAATGAGCCCAAAAAATAATTTTCATGGCGATGTAAACTTGCGTCCGTATATCGGACGCAGTATGCACCTGGACGCAAGATTAAATGTAAATTTTTAATGGGTGGATGCAGAATTGTAGCCTGGATATATATATATATATATATATATATATATATATATATATATATATATATATATAATAATGTTACCGTAACCATAAAACATAATGTATCCGGTGCCAATCGCCCTAGCTGCTGAGGCGCATGTAATTTTTCTTTTAATAAAAAATTTTAAAAAAAAAACAATGAAGAATGTTAAGGAGTATTTGTTGTCTAAAATACAGCCTTGGACAAATGTATGGAGCACCCATGCAGTTATAATATATCATCTAAATTTATGAACATTGTAACTTGTATATATTTGACAAAACGTTTTTAAACTTTTATTGACACATTCTAAAAGACGTACATCTAATCAGATAACCGAAAATGTAAACATAGTTATGATAAATCTTGAAATACAAATAAATATAGGCTCAGATCTTTTACGATTTGTTTACATAAAAATAAACAACTAAGGCTTGGATCATTATTACACATGCGTTTGAAGTGAACCCTGTAATTTTCATGTTATTGAGTTAGTTGTTATTGAGTTTATTAGTGTTATTGAGTTCAATTGGATATTTTTAATCTTATTATGGCTAAAAAACGTGAACTCACTGTGGCAGAAAGGAGTCAAATTGTATTGTTCCATTAACAAGGAAAGTCGCAGGTGAAAATGTCTTAAATTGTGTCCAAGAAAAACCTTGCAAATTACCATCAAAAGGTTCTAAGAGAATAATCTTATGAAAACAGACCAAAAACGTGCAACCACTTCCAAAGATGATCGTTTTATAAAGAGAAGTGCTCTTCGTAAAGGCTCAATATCGTCAAAAGAGCTGGCTGGTGATGTGTGGGAGCATAGAGAAGTTAAAGTTTCTTCTAGAACAATTAGAAGATGTCTAGTGGAATCTAATTTGCATGGAAGAAGAGCTCTCCGAAAACAATTGTTGACCGAGCAATAAAAAAACTTGAGTGGGCTAAAAGACATTTAAATTGTACACCAGATGAATGAGCGAAAATCATTTGACCTGATGAGTCCAATATAGAAGTAACCTTTGTAATAGACCGGGAGCTCATGACAGTTTTTGGTCTCCGATTTCATACAGCATGCCTTTTGGAGGAGAGAATATTTACCCTGTGACAACAAAAAAGAGATGGTACTAAACCCCTGCACGCTTTCCGGTCATAGGAAAAATTGCATTTCCACTTATACACAAAATTTTTGTGCTTTTCTCTGATTTAATATTGCTTGCCCTTTTGTCAAAAGAAAGTTATAACAAATTTAAAGACTTTTAAATATATGCATGCGATTCGGAGGGTCCCAAAGGGCTCAAACGGTCATGTGATCTTGTAATAAAAAAATATGATTTTCCGCGTTTTCATACAGCATGCCTATAATTAAAAGACTTTAAATTTGTTATAACTTTCTTTTGACAAAAGGGCAAGCAATATTAAATCAGATAAAAACACAAAAATTTTGTGCAAGTGGAAATGCAATTTTCCCTATGACCGGAAAGCGTGCAGGGGTTTAGTACCATCCCTTTTTTGTTGTCACAGGGTAAATATTCTCTCCTCCAAAAGGCATGCTGTGTGAAATCGGAGACCAAAAATGTCATGAGCTCCCGGTCTATAATGGTTTAATGTACTTATGAATTTAACAGAATAAAAAATTTCGAAGCAATTATTGCACTAACAATATAAAATTTGATTTACTATAAATTTACGAAATTAAGGTTTGTTTTTTTCTTTTGTGGATCAGATTTTTAGACGACCTGGAGCCATCTATGTTAGACGTAAGCCGGGTGAAGCTTTTCATCCTGACAGCATCATCCCTACGGTCAAATTTGGTGGTGGTAGCAAAAAGCCACGTTTGGAACAGATAATCTAGACCAGCGTTTCTCAACCTTTTGTAACATGGGACCCCCCAAAATTATTTAAATATTGTCTGCGGCCCCCCTATATATACATAGTGAACCGTGGAGTCAGCGTTTTTATTGTGTCTGTGCCGTATTTTTAACGCTTACAACACGATTATATATTTGTAGAAATACTAAAAAATAAATAAAAAAACAAATAAAAGCAAGCTCGACACAATAACACTTGTAAACAACGCAATGAAAAAATGTGGTTTTTAAAAGTTCTTTTCATTAACAGACGGCATAAATAAATATTTACATTAATTAAGTTTTATAAAATAATGTTTGCAAGACGGCACAGTAAAAAAAGGCGATTTATCCAAAGAACTGAATGGTAGTACCAATTGAAATTCTCCGAAATTAACCTGAAGTACAGGATATCAAGGACAATTTTTTAAATGGGAACGTATATCAACTTGGGATAGAATTTTTTAAAAGAAACAATTTTTTAAATATCTTTTATGGTTGACGAAAAATCGAATTCCCTAAAATGACTTGAAAGTAAAGTATTTTTATTTACAAGTGTTCAAAGTGCTTTCCATTTTGATTTAAACACTTTCGCTTCTGCACTTTTGAGTTATCTGTAGCTTGGCACATTATAAATAATAATAATATTTCATTTCCAAGTCGTGCCCATTTGAAACTACAACTTACAAGTACTTGAAGTACCTCCAACGCGATCCGTTATCACAGAAACGCATCATACACTTAATTTGACATTGATATTATTTAAATTAGTTACCAAAATAAGTATAATTTATTTTATTTATGTTATGGAAGGTATATTTTTATGAGCATGAATGTAAGATTTAATGAATTGAGCACATTTGAGCAAAATTGAGTGCATTCTATTATATTTTCATGCTTAGATTTTACATGACTTCGCGGCCCCCCGGTTGAGAAACGGTGATCTAGACAATAGAAAAGAAAAATGGTGCATAAAATTTACTTACCATTTTTTAATGTTACTTGGATATGCTCGATTAAATAAAACAATAACAGAAGGAACGGCAACAAATATTATTGTCATTAATGCATAAATCCATTTTCCATTATAAATAAATTTTCCAGAAAGAAATACATCAAATCCAGTATCAAGTATAAATACAATCATTGATATGGCAATAATCAAATAATCATGGTTATTAATTTTATAATAACTCTCCCAACTCAACAGAAAATCTGTATTAATCATCCCTAAAGCTTCACTGAATAAACGTTGTCGAACATCAGGCAAACGCATATTATCTACATTTTCCTTTAATGCGATTTTATAAATATTCATACTCATTTCTTCAATAATCGAGACGATTGTACCACAAAATTTTTTCTGAGATAACATTTTTAGTTTTTCATCAATTTGAGAATTATTACTTCTAAATGCGTTATAGTATAACTTAAAAATCACTCCAATTCTCTGTGCCAAAGTAATCCATTGTCTTTCTTCATTAAAGATAACAATATCTCTAATTATAGTATTCATTTCATTAATATTTAAATTTATTTCTGCCACATATACATTACTTGAACGGCATTGTCTATAAACTTCATTTAACTCGTCTCTTATAACTAAATCATCAAGAAATGCTTGACTTGTTTGTGGATCAATGTCTATATTTTCACGTAAGATAAAAGCATGTAAATATTGAATTATATTCAATGATTCATCTCTTAAATATACAGTCGACTTATTACTATTAAATCTCTCCATATATTTGTAGAATGTCTTTAACAATTGAACTAAAAGAGCACCTATACTATTCCAAATATTGTTTCTTATTTGGTTGTTTCTATATAAATTAATATGCATGTATATATCTAAAGTTTTACGTAAATTTTTTTCATCCGTCTTTGTTTTTTCATGAATCATATTAAAGATTCTTAGACTACATTTTGGATTTATGTTATTATCCTTTGGAGATGATTTATCTGATCCTTCAATTAATTGCGAATGTACCTCTGCTAACATTTTGTATCGATAGTACAGTAACAGTTCTCGAAATTAAAAATTTTGGGGAGCGTTTTCGAAATTGGATAGATAATATAAAAGTAGCAAAATGTCAGTTCAATTAATTAAAACTTAATGGAAGTCCGGACAAAATAGTAAAAAGAGATTTTGAAGTAAGGACAGTGAAGAAAGTTAGACAAAGAAGACCGAGAAAAACCTGGCACCCAGAAACAAAAGAAGCTGCAATGAAGAGAAGTGTAAAGTAGAAGGAGATGAGGAAAAATACAAAGGAGAGAAAGAAGTATAGAGAACACCAGAAAATAACTATCTCGTCTTACACTGCAAGGTAGAAAGGCGTGAGGATTAAGTAAATATGGAAGTTCGTTGGTTCTCGCCGGGAAAAATATTGCACCTTGGAGTAAATTAAAACGCTTTAGAGGGCAATATGTTTAAATTTTTTTAATTTGGGTGTGTGATATACAACTTTGAAAATATGAGTTCAAAATTGCATTTAACTAAAACTACGAATAGATGTCATCAATGACGTTTGGAATAATATCGCCCCTTAAGGGTCAAACAAAATGATTGAGGGAGAGGTAAGTTTCAAATAAAATTTTGGTGGGTAGCAAATTTGGGTGAACGATATAAAAATAAAAATATATGAGTTCAAAAACTAATTAATTAGCTAGACATTGTAACAATTCAAAAGTTTCAAGTTGTTGCAATCTCAAAATTATTTAATTATTTTAATTATAGGCAAAAATAGATGGGGTATCATTTCCTACTTTACTTACTTTTAAGTTTTGAACCAAATATCAATTATTTACCAACATTAAGGAACAAAGGAGCAAGTTATTAAAAAATTATCCTTTTTAAATTTAGTGTATCTGTTTATATTTATTTCTTTTTTACTAAAAAACATGGGTGTTTATTATTACTTATTATTACCGTATATATTGTTGGTGTTATTATTATGTTAATTTTCTATAACTTTAACTCTTTCAAACAAAATGTTGTTGGTTAAGTTGTAATAAAATAGGGTATGATGATCGCAATATGTGTTTAACTGGAAAGGCGTATTTGTTTGTTGACAAACACTGGGTTAGAACATGTGTTCACAAAAAATTACACAGTTGATCTTCACAATACTTATCGGCACTTGTCGTAAAGAAGTTTATCTTCAATAATCAACAATCAAATATTTTATCAGTGATAAATTATTAATCTTAATTTCCGATATCTTGTCATTGATAACGTTATAAGGTGTGATTTTTTAATACTATTTATAAGTATTCGTCATAATATTGGATTTGTTTGTAAAAAATTGCTGTTATCTTGGCAGGTGAATATAAAAAACTGCGGAACTTTTACGAATGTAGCTGAAAATATTTAAAACGCCAGTCAGCAGAAGAACGGACTGACGATGTCTTAGATAAATCGTATTCGTTGTTGCATTGAAACGAATGATATAAATCAATTTATTGCCATCTCCAAGTTAGGTTGCATTAAAGAAGACGAGCTTTGCAGGATGGACTCAAATCCAACCAGATATCTTATTGAATCAGGATGGTATGGTTTGGTATTAGTAATTTTCATTAAAAGGAAACGTTCTGTTATCCTTTTATTACCGTTTCCATCCCGAAGTTTGCTATAGACCTATATGACCTTTCCAGATTACTCTACGTCAAATCCAACGCGACCGCCGTAGCGTAGCGGTAACACATGTGCCCTGCGTTGCTAAGGGTTCGAATCCCATTCAGGCATGGAATTTTCAGTTTGAAAGATAAGTATTGTCCTGGCTAATTGCCTCAGTAGAAAAGGTTATAAACGTGAAATAAATTTTAAAAGAATCCAACCTTCACTCTTATTGAATCAGCATATATTCGTTGCTATTTTTATTAAAAGGACACGTATTATTATCCTTTTAGTGCCACTTTCAAGTGCAATAGTTGTTTAGCAAAGTTGCACTATGTCATATCTGACCAGTGTTCGAATTTAATCAGCAAGGCATTAATACTTATGATCATCGTTATCACCTGAGTAAAAACGAAACATCATATTCATTTATCACCGCTCCCAAGCCGGATTATGGGAGTTATAGAATTGGACCTTCACTTTCTCTTAGTAAAAAAAACGTCTTCTATGACTATATGGTTCTGCTATGAGACGTTTATGAGTTGATATTAATATTAGTCAGAAGATACCATAGATTAAGCTTAGCAGTGGATTCTTCTGTAACTTTTTCTTTTTTGCCCTCAGCACGACGAGGTGTATTTGTCTTGTCTTAATCTATACCGTTGTTCTAATTCAATTAAATCTTTTCACAGCTTTCCGATAACATCTTTATATAAACCTTTGACCAAAGCTCAATTGCACACTTTTTTCGCTGTTTTGAGCTTAGGAAGCTTTCTGTCGTTGGTAGAACGGTTGTAGTCCAGTATTAGTCTAGTATTTGTTTTATTGTAGCTTGTACTTTTATGTAATGGGACAGCTTCTTTTATTCTAAAGACTGCGTTTTATTTTTATATTTTTTATACTTTGTCTTTAGTTAATTAGAAATTGTTTTATTTAAAATCCTTTTTTATAAAGTACAATACTTAACGTCAGTCCTCAACTTATTTAATTTAATGATCACTAAACAGCTTGATGAAATATCGTTGCTTTATTGGCTTATTTTACTGTGTTCACTAGTAAGTTGTTTTATATTTCTAAGATACTTATTTTCAAGCACATTTCAGTGAAGAATTGTTATTGCAGCACTTTTTTATTTTTACGTACAGTTTAACACTTTAATAACGCAAAACAATAGATAACTAATTCTGCACCAGTACTTTATTTATTTCTGTTAAAAAATACACTTAAAATTGATTCGTTAAAGTTTTGACGCACATTAATCTGTTCCACCTTATTTTTGATAATTTTTGCTGAGAATGCATTTTAATGACAAAAGTATTTTATCAATACAGATATAACTATCTAATAACCAGATAATAAATATCAAATGTATGAGAAATGATGTATTAAAGATTTTTATTAGATAATATTTATATTACTACTTAAGGAACATCTATAAATTAATAAGGTGTGGCTGTGGAGATACAGAGAATTGAAATATGGCTTTTCACACACGGCAAAAATAAAAATTCCTTTTATACGTAATTTATTTGGTTTAAGCGGAACTAGATTTTTAATTCTAGTAACTTTTACCGTTTGGATCATTGGATCATCACTTTAAAAAGAGACCTCATGATAACTTACAAAAATGAAAATTCCAGTTAGTTCCACCTAAACGTTTGGAATAGCCTATAAATGAGTTTCGTATTTTTGAGTTATCACGAAAACAGAGCTTGGCTAGGTTATTTCAAGTTTCATGTTGGAATTATTAAGTATCAATTATAATATTTATATTCCTATAATTTATAATACGAATATAAATGCATTATTAAATGTTCCGTATGATTCCATCACAAGCAGCTAGTTATAGAAAAAGCACAAATTAGTTAGAATGAGATTTGGCCTGAATGGAGCGTCACTTCTTTCTCTTAAAATATAAAATTTACAATTCAGTCTTATCTTTTCCAAAAAATTTATTCAAAACTGAAATCTAAATAAGTGTAGGTATTTAATAAATATTCATTCTGAAACTAAGTATTTTTTTAATAAGTGTTTGTTAACATTTACATGCTTCTCGTTTTGTACTGTTAAACATCAAAATTTGGGGCTATATATGTTTTTTTATTTTTTTTTTTTTTTTTAAATATGGTTTCTACTAGAGATGAGAATTTTGGCTCAGTTTGCGGAACCGGAACAGTGGAGATCGTTCAGTTTGCTGAGCCAGCTCATTGATCCGGCTCAGTGATCTGGCTAAGTAAACATGTTCCCGAGACACAGGTCGGTCAGTTGTCGGTCGTGCGTTCAATACGGTTGTTGGTTTGCAATATGTAGGTAAAACGTCGATCAGCCTGCTCTTGCATTATATGAACAAGTTAAATAAATAAAAATTTATAGAAGTGAATTATCTAACATTTTTTCCGGGTTAATAGTAAACAAACAATTCACTTTATGTAGCTACTGTATTTTAAACCAGATGTGTTAAGTTTATGGCAATGTTTATTGCCCTTATAAATCGGACATCTGAGGTATGGGCAATATTTTTAATATTTTTATATAGTATGGTTGTAAGAATGTACAGACTAAGCCTATTAGTTTCAAACAGACTGCCCTACAAATTGATGACAAAATACACTTTATGATAATATATTACAAGTCGAGTTCTCGCAAAGTTTAACATTACATCGATCCAGATCCGGATCACTCTGGTCACTGCTCATAATCACCCGATCAATCGTATCCTTGAAACTTGAAACTATGCAGTGAGCTGTGAGCCGGCTTATTTTGAAGTTTGTGAACCGAGTCACTTCGGTCAGTGTACTGAGCCAGCTTTGTGAGCCGGTCCGTTCATGAACGACCCATCTCTAGTTTCTACATGTTTCAAATAACTATAAGACAATGCAAAAAATCATTTTTTGGCTGTCTGTCTGTCGTAATTTGGTATGATGATAGAATAGGCCCAGAATTCGAATAAAGGCTATACAGCGTTTTAAAATTTTTATTATAGGGGGGTGTTTCGGGGTTATATTTATTAAAAAACACAAAATATCTCCCTTGTTATTGACTTAACAGAAACATATATACAACGAAAATTGTTTATAGTAATAAAACAAATCTTTTTAGTTTAATGCAGTTTTCTATTAAATTGTTGTATATACTTTTACGATTGGATAAATATTTAGGGAGTTACGGAGAGACATCCTAAAACTAAAATCTTGAAATATCTCACTATTATTAACTTAACATCAAAAATGTGTATGAGGAAATATTTTTATTCTTCTCTTAAATGCAGTTTTTTAAATAAGAGATATATTTGGGGAGCTATGACGAGAGTTACCTATAAATGAATTATCTCACTTATTATCTACTTAGTGGTTTAGAATAAAGAAACGATTATTTTGTGCTCTATTTGAAATTGAAATATCTCACTTATCATTTACGTTACAGCGAATTTCAAAAATCGTAGGAAGTACGGGTACTCCAGCTAATTAATAATAAAGTTTACTATAATCGGGTCGCAGCATGAATTGTTTTTATGAAAAATTAAGTTGTGAAGCAAGAGTTCTGCGTTATACCCTTTTCACACTAGATCTTTAAGATCGGATGTTAAAGTGAATGTATCTTTAAACGCTAATGTGAAACCGTACGGCCTCGTCTAAACACGACCGATATTTAAGACAGAGATCTGCGTCTTAAACTTCGTATTGCCAACTTAATTTCTATTATAAAAAAAATACTGCTTGAATTTGTGCTGTCAACATTTTATATTATCATAAACAAGAATACTGTATTATATCGACGTTATAAGAAGTTTATACTTATTGTTATAATAAAATTATTTATTTTAATAATGTGTTTAATAAAATACAGAGCTACAATAATTGAGATAAAATGTATCGACTTACATGTTAATACAAGTGTAATATATTCTTTATTGTAGTGCTTTTATTGTAGAATGAAATGAAATATCCTTAATTGTTTATAATAATTCAAAATGTGCGTCTGCGCAAACAGTTCAAAACTGGTAATTTCATGACGGTAACTTAAGGACAAAATTACTGTAGCTGATGACAGCACCAGAGATTTAAACATCAAGTATGAAAGCATACCGATCTTAAACATCAGTGAAGTTTAAGTTCACTCGTCTTAAAGATCTAGTGTGAAAAGGGTATTACAGATTGTATATTTAGATGTGTGGTAACGTGAGTAAACTTACAAAGCTTGTGTAAACATCGTTCAAAAGGCAATAAGGGGTACGATATCCTGTCATGACTTATTCACGCCAGATCCAACCACTTCACAAACTCCTGACTTCATTATTTGATGAATCTTTTTCACGCATACACATAGGTATAAGCAATAAAATGAAAATATTGTCACGTGGATGATTTGATTGTAAAACTCCTGGTTTTAACAATACAAATTTATTAATTATATATCCAATTTACAATGTAATGGTATGAATTTGCCCATGGATTTGGGGAAGTCTTTGGTTTACCCCGTGTTGGCCAGGATCGAATTCGACCTATCTCCGAGGCGGGGGCAGCCCATCAGGGAGTCGAGGAGCCTGGAGAAGTCTTCTCCCACTCACATGGTACTGCTTGCTTGGCTCACCAGCTGTACGAGTATCTGGTGCCTTTAGCACAAGAGGATGCACTGGATCTGAATCTTGGATACTGATCAGAGCACTCAGCGAGTCCGTCAAGATAACACGTGACTGACTTTGCTCTGACGAAACAAAACACAGGGCCTTTAAAATAGCGTACAACTCAGCAGTGTACCCACTCGTTGTGGAGTGCAAACAGTATTCACACTGCTAACGTGGACGAATTTTTATTTAATAAAATGGATTATTGACCATATAAAAATATTTTTTAAAAAAATACAGTAATTTCTAATTGAAGTTAGTTATAATTATAATAGAAGGATCTATTAGATTGTGTACCACATGCATGATAGTGGAGTAATTTTACCAATCACATACCGGCTGAATACCAAATAATTAAATTTAATAATTAAAACCTGTATAAAATCTACTATGACAATCTAAACCACCGAATTTCAACCACTGTGTCATGCGAATGGTCCGCAGGAAAGCCGTTGAGTGTTTGGTGGAGAATTAATACATCACAATGTAATTACGGACTAAATTATATAGGACGGAGTGTTCAAACTTGACTCGCATTTTATTTTTTCTGAACGCAATTGAAGTGCCACTGCAAAAAGGTTTTACGTTAATTATAATGAATATGCTAGATCAGAGTTTCCCAAACTGTGCTCCGCGAGCGTCTACTAGTGCTCCGCGATCTACTAGTGTTGCTTTATATATAACAATGATAGTTCTCCGCGACGAATTCTTCTGGTTAAAAGTGCTGCGCGGCTCAAAAAGTTTGGGAAACTCTGTAAAACTGATTTTTAGCTTCAGACCCCCGAAATTTTTAGCTTCAAGTCTAGATCTGCCACTGTGAGTCATCTATTTATACAGAGATACCAGGACCGGTCGAAATATCACTTTGACCACATGGTTTTCATATATATGGTCGAAGAGAAATGGAAAACTTACCTTGACCGTTCTTATACGCAATCTGGATGTTGAGAACCTATTATTATTATTTAATAATATAGATTTCAGTTTCCGTATCAATAATGTTAATGCAAGAGAAATTTTCACATCGGAAATTGAATAGTAAATTTGTATTTCCAACTGATTGTATCTAAAAATACATTTTCAATTCTTGTTGAATTCTAAAGAAATGTATATAAGAATAAATAAAAAATTCCGATATCTGGTTTGACAGCTTACAAGAATAAAATTTCTGGCCGGACAAATTTCAATCACTTTTATATTAATTGAGAAATTTAAATGAACGGAAAGAAATATATTTGCTGTATCAAAGTGTGGTTCAACAAATAATACATGTACAAAATAAGCGCCAAAAGTTTCCAGTCTAACAACATTCCAGGGGTGATGGAAATAAAACGACGTTGTCATTTTTCAATATACGAATCCTTGAATGACGCAACAGCAGTGATAATTATGTCAATTGTAGTTGAAGGCTAGAGGAAGAAGCGTTTTATTTTCATTTATAAGATACTCTGTTTTTTACAAACGCGAGCTAGAAATGGAGCCTGAAGGAATTTCGGTTATTGTGATTGTTGACGATCAGAAGTGGTATCAAACTATTGCTTTCATATCTGGCGTGTTGATCCCTTTTGGACAGCATGGACGGGCATCATCAAAAATGCTCTTACGACCTCGTTTAAATTTAATTGTCCAATATTTAATTGTTGATATCGAAGGTGCAGAGTCTCCATAAACATCGTTCAATTCGGTGCTGATCTCATCGTTCGTTTTCTTTTTCAAAAACAAGTATCTAATCACTGCACGGTATTCTATTTGATTCATTTTTGTATAAATGCAAAAGTTGTTCGCTTTCAATAACTGTCAAATACTAAGGGTCGGTTTCTGAAAGCTTAGATAACTATAACCAAATAGTTAGAAAATGGTTGCTATGGTTACTTATGAGATTGTTATAATGTAAACGAGTTTAACCAGTAGATTAAACTCGGATAAGCTTTCAGAAACCGGCCCTAAATGACTCAGCTGATTGACAATTTTCCAGTAGTCATTTGAAGGTTAGGATTTACGAAAAACAACATTGATTTAATACTGGTGGCGTCATCTCTTGCCTAGGCCAATTACTTTTCAACCACCCCTCGTGTAAACACTATTATTTCAATCATTATTACATCAGGATCAACTATGACGGATGATCGTTTATCCGGTTTGAGTATGTTAACTATGTGCAGGGAAAAAATACTAATACCAGAGTAGCTTTTATTGATAAAGTAATTTAACAGTTTGCCAACTATCGCAGACACCATTAATTTCTATTTAAACAGTGTTCTGTGTTTAGGAAAGTTTATTTAATGAATTACTAAATAACTTTAAAAATATTCCTTGATATTTCGCCCCCCCCCCCTTCCTGAAACAAAATGCTGTGGGCGCCTATGTATGTGTTGTAAAATGCATAAGTTATTTTGCGATTTTTGTTATACTGTCTTGCAACAAAAGCAGTGTTGGCTATAACAAATTTACCAGTCATTTAATAGCAGTAGGGGAAAGTTAAAATTAATGTATTCAGCCATAAAGTTTCTTGTGAAATCAAGACCTACTGACATTACAATACATTGTATAACACCAAGGATCAAAAGCTGCAAAACCTCAAATTTGCATCCGTGAATATATACATAGCTAACCACTTCAGAGCTGCATCTAAGGCGAAATTACTCCTGTTCAGGCACATTCTGCAAGGCATTACAAGGAGACATAATGTGTTCCATTAACACTATGTTTATCTAAGGTACTACGCTAAGAATGTTATTTTATGTAACTCATCAAAACACAATTTTACAAGTGTTCCTAATGGAATCTTAGACATTTTAAGACCAATTTTGTGTATGTTAAAGATTAATTTCAAATGTTGTCAGGTATAGTTCAACCAAAATTAAATGAAATGATTTGTTGACACGGTGACGATAATACAAGAGCTACCTTTTAAGTTTTTACAAAAATTAAGAAAGAAAAAATTGTATTGCAACAAACTGTTGTATTGCTTTTAAAAATATTCGCCTTTAATATTTATACACTTTTGCCTGCGTTCAAATCAATACTCGACATTTTTTCCACTTTTTCCACATTTTTTCCACATTTTTTCCACTTTGAATCTCTTGTTTGAATCTCAAAAACATGGTTTTCGAAGGCTTCTACAGCTTCTTGAGATGATGAAAATAGCTGTACACGCATTTTTTGTTTGACATTGGGGACCAAAATAAACTCCTTAGGGGATAAATCAGGTGAATACGGGCAAAGAGACATTAATTCGAGTTTTTTTCCTTCAAATAATTAATTGTTTGACGTTCTGTGCGGAAGTTTTTTTGGTTGTTTTTTCTGATTTAGTCGATGACTTCTGGCAAACAAATTGTTTTATACCATTTAGAATTAACTGTTCTCCGATGTTCTAAAGCAGTGTTTCTTAAAGTGGTGGGCCGCGGCCCCCTAGGGGGCCGTGACCATCCCACAAGGGGCCGCGAAGAGCATCGAATATAACACTTAATAATTTTTTTTATTATTTAAAAAGGATAAGTAGCTTTAACTTCATACAGTCATACTACATAAATATTATTCTTCATTGTAAATAGATTATTGAATGACTGAGCGTAAAAAAATGTACGAGGGTAAGTCAAAAAGTCCTTACAAACAATATAAAAACACATTATTTTGGATTGATTCCTTTTTATTTGTCAACATCCTCCTTTTAGCTCGATACACTTCGCCCAGCGTTTCTCCAACTTTTTCAAACCATCCAAAAAGTAAGATTCCGGAAGGCGTTAAAATAGGCATCTTTTTATGATGCCTCTTCGTTCAACGTGAATCTTTTTCCGGCGAGCCATTTCTTCATGTTAGAAAACAGGAAAAAGAGGCTGAGGGCCAAATCTGGTGAATACGGAACAATTCAAACAGTAATTCATACATTTTCGCCATCAACCACAGGATTGCGTTTATTCTCCACTGTGGGTAAACGCGGCACCCATCTTGCCGATATCTTTTTCATACCGAATTTTTCGTAAATTGAATCATTTCTGGCGTAGTCCTTGGACACATGGACGTTGCGAACGATGAGCATCACTTGTGGATGTACGACCATGTTTAAACTCATTCACTCATTTGTAATCAGTTTTTAACGCTGGTGCAGATGTGCCATGAACTTCATCCAACTCGGCTTTTATTTCCTTCGGTGCTTTGACTTTCAAATGAAAGTGTTTAATCACTGCACGAAACTCGTTTTTTCCATTGTTCCAATATAACAAAAGTTGTTTGTTTCAATTAATTGTAAAAATGAAATCACGCAAAGGACATGGCTATAAATTTGAGAGCAGTCTATTGACATGTGGTACTTTTCAGAAATAAACTTGTTTCCGACACTAGCGCGTTCTCTTGGATTTTGTAACAACTTATTGACCTACTGTCGCATATTTCAAATAAAAAAAAATTTTTTTTTTATCCAAATGGGTGCAAAAAAAAAATTGGTGGGTCGTAGGCTAACGATTTGTGATGCAGGGGAGCCGCGACATCAAAAAGTTTAAGAAGCACTGTTCTAAAGGAATGGTAGCGACATGTCCAGTACAACCGAAGAAACAAACGATAATTTTCTTGGAAGTGCTTCGTGAATGAACAACTTTTGTGGGTTTTGGTTCATCCTGGAAGACCCAAACAGTGGATTGTTTTTTGTTTCCGGTTCATATGAATAAATCCAAGTTTCGTCATCTATAACGATGTTGTATACGGATTTTGCAATGCCTAGATTGATTTTTTTTAGCATTCCCTTACACCAGCGGTTCTTAACCGGAGGATCCCGAACCCAGAGGGGTCCCGAAGTTAAAAGAAAAAAATTAATTTACCAGTCTTTCTGCGATATGCCAAAGGATGCTTCTATCTCACGGTAAATCACATGCCAATCTTCTTCAATCATTTTGCACACAGCATCGATGTTTTTTTGAATCACAACCAATTTTGGTCAACCTTCACGGGATTCATCACTGACGGATGCACGACCACCTCGAAATTCTGCAAACTAATTTTAAACAGTCTTTTTTGATGGTGCTTCATTACCAAAAGTTGAACGAAGTGAATCTATGCATGTTGGGTTGGGCCTTTACTAAAATCGTAAAAAATCATCCAACGAAAACCTTCACGAGTAATATCCATTTTTTCACAATCTTGGTTTTTTAACGCTCACTGTCAACAAACTACTCGGTCAATTTATAAGCTTCCCCTGATTTCACAATAAAAAATGTAAAATTTTACGAATATAGTAATGACACAATATTGCCATCTAGTGGCCGTTACTAAAAACATAAAAGGTAACCCTCGTAAATAACTATAAATATTTACAAATTAATGTTATTTTTACTATATCACCAAAAAATTAATAAAACATATATATAATCAAAAGTAACTAAATTATCGTACATCAGGAATTATCGATCGTACATTGTACTTCTAGTTAAATTATCGTACAGTGCGATCATTAATTCTTGAGCGTTACAGAATGGTAAACAATAGGTTTTTAAATATCAAAACTGTATTCTAATACACAGCTGAAAATCCAAATTTAACAAAAAACCAATCAGATTACTTCGTTGGCCCGAACTCACCCGAGGAACAACGAAAATCTGTTGCTAACTTAATATTTGTTATCAACTCATTGGCATGTAGAGAAAAACAGTGTTTATTTAATAATTAATTCGTATAAGGTAATAAAAATAGAATGTACGCTTATGTGTACATGTTCTTGGAAATAAGTTGGATAACTAAATGTTTCTGTCAAGTATTACATAACGTTCAGGTATTAATGATCGCATTGTACAAATACGATAGTTATCGTACATCTGATAGAACTGCTTATTATTAACTTTTTTACTTATGAAAATAAATTAAATTTAAAATTATTCTACACATTTCCAGGAACGCATTATGTCCTTTATTTTCTATTTTGAATAAAAATAAATTTTTATATAATCTCTTAAAACAAAAGTGTTTGTCAAATCAAACGAAATAAATTAAAATGTAAATGAATTCTCAAAAAAAGGTTGGACAATGCATTAAAAGAACATTAAATGGTTTGTCAAAAATCACGCACGAAATTCAATAAAAAGACCATGAATATTCAAATAAGTGTTATTATAAAGTGCATTCCGAGGGCAATGTTTGAAAAAGTATTTAAATCATGAAAAACTACGAGACTATAAATATTCAGCAGACAGACTACGAGAAAAACATGCTTGTTATAGTTTTCATATTGAACAGTTTTTTTTTATTTTTCTATCGACTTGAAAATATCAAAATAATGAACGTCGCTAAGGACAGGGTAAGCACGACAATTCAAGTTTACAATATTAAATTAACAATCTGAAGTAAAATTAATAACAATCTATTCAAAAAAAATTGTAGCGATTTTTTTTTATCTATTTAAGATTATGTGCTACCCAGTCCAAAGTCAAATAGACTATTTTGTGCGTATCTTTTGAGCCCACAATTTTAAAATTTTTCTCTTATGTAAAAGAATTTGTGCTAAAGAAAAACTAAAATGCAACTTGGAAGCACATTTTGAATTTGCTAATTATTTTGTTAATTACTATATTCTATGATTCATCGTATTTTGCACTTGGTCCCCTTTTCAAAAGGAAACTCTTGTCGATGAGCTCCAAGATCAAATTATACCAAGTTATAGTACGTCCCGTACTTATGTATGGTTCCGAAACATGGACCTTAACAAAGCGAGATCGACAACACCTCATGGTTTTCGAAAATAAAATATTACGCAGAATCTTTGTTCCGATTCAAATTAATGGTGAATTGAGAATCCGTAAGAACAAAGATATCCGAGAACTGTACTCAAGGCCAAGTATCACCCAAGAACTCAGAGGCAGACGATTACAGTGGATAGGACACGTTATGAGGATAATGGAGGACAGAATTGTTAGGAAGTTATGGGAAGGAAGATTGAATACCCGTCGACCAGTGGGAAGACCTCGCAAGAGATGGAGAGATCAGCTAACAGAAGATCTGACAAGCATAGGCATACAGGGTACTTGGCAAGACTTGACAAAGAATAGATCGAGATAGGGGGCTTATGTGAGTGAGGCCAAAAGTCAATCTGACTGATAGTGCCCAAAGAAGAAGAAGAAGAAGAAGAATAAGAAGACTATACTCTATGTCAAATTAGAAAAGACCGATTTACACAGGGCAAATACAGTACAGCGGGAAATTTAAAATAAGTTGCAACAAGGGCATGGGCGTAGTAACAGGGTCAGCAAGTATTTTTTTTTTATATAAAAAAGGAATTGGTTAATAAAATATTGAAATAAACAATGCAGATAATACACTTAAAGTCTGTTCCTTTGGTTTAGGCGGAACTAGATTTTCAACTCTAGTTACTTTTACCGATTGATTGAAGCTTTCGATAATTTTGTTCAGGAAAAGCCAACTTCAATATATAAAAAAATAGCTAATGACAACTTACAAAAATGAAAATTCCTGTTAGTTCCACCTAATCGTTTGGAATAGACTGTACGTTATTTATACGACATAAATTCGGTATAATGGGAAATTTGAAAATTTAAAAAAATATTAATTTTAAAAAATGATGTATTATCTGTCTCATTTTGTAATACGGAACTATCAGTGAAAATTCATTTTTTATGTTGTATATTGACAATACATTTATGATATTGTCATAGTATTGGTTCACACGGATACGCCAAAGTCTGTTTACACCAGAACAGTCACCAAAGTAACCAGATCTAGTTTCGTATTACAAATTGAGACGGATTATATTACAGTCTATTTCATACGATTGTATAATCCGTCTCAATTTGTGTATTAGATCTGGTTACTTTGGTTACTGTTGTTGTGTAAACAGACTTTGGCGTATCCGTGTGAACCAATACTATGATAATATTATAAATGTATTGTCAATATACAACATAAAAAATTAACTTTCCTTGTTAGTTACGTATTACAAAATGAGAATGATAATACTAAATATACTCGAACAATAATCTGTTCTCGAAGACAATCTCATTATAAAATACAATGTACGACACTGAACATTGGTCAACTTGGACTAAAAACAATATTTTAACATTGTAATAGGGATGATGTTCTAAACCAATCCGAAGCAAGGGTCAAGGGTCAAGGGTCATGGTCAGCTCTTATCTTCTTACACACATTTTCTAAGCTGACATAGACCATAAATATTTTCAAAAATACAGTCTGGTCCAAACGGTTAGGCGGAACTAAATGGAAATTTCGTTCTTTTAGGTTGTCACGAGAAGAGACCTTGCTTGGGTTATTTCATTTTTCACGTTGGAATGTCAAAATTTAAAATTCCAACAATGAAACCATGGAAACGAATGCCGTATGTCAAAATTAAATTATTTTATTTACATATTTTAATGACAAAAAAATAAATAAATGGGAAATTTGTATTAAGAATGACACAAAAAATATAAATATAAAGAAAATGATATTTTAAAATAATATTAACCTTAACCAAAAAATGTTTATTGTACAGTCTGTTTCAAACGGTTAGGCGGAACTAAACGGGAATTTCGTTCTTTTAGGTTGTCACGCGAAGGGACCTTGCTTGGGTTATTTCATTTTTCACGTTGGAATGTCAAAATTTAAAATTCCAACAATGAAACCATGGAAACGAATGACATATGTCAAAATTAAATTATTTTTGTTACATATTTTAATGACAAAAAAATAAATAAATGGGAAATTTGTATTAAGAATGACACAAAAAATATAAATATAAAGAAAATGACATTTTAAAATGATATTAACCTTAACCAAAAAATATTTGTTGCAAGTATGATTTACAAAGCTTAAACAAAACGGCCGAAAAGCACGATTTAAACGATGAAAGTAACTATGGTCTATTTCAAAGTAGAAAAATGTGTGTAAGAAGATAGGAGCTGTTTGTCCTTGCTTCGGATTGGTTTAGATCGTCATCCCTATTACACTGTAAAAATATTGTTTTTAGTCCAAGTTGACAGATGTTCAGTGTCGTACATTGGAAATATATATTATTTATATTATTTAATTTTCCTCATATATTTTGTTATTATTTACATATTTAGACTTTAATTTATATTCTTGGCGTAGATTTTATGGAGAAAATTCTCCATGTAATTTGTTTTTACGCAGTTATATATTTTGTAGGTTATCTGACATATAAATATTTTTTGACACTTGACAATTAAGATATCAAGAGAGAGGACTAATGTGAGGCCAAAAGACAGCCTAGCTGATTGTTCCCAAAGAAGAAGTTATTGATATAATATTTAGACCTTCATATATACATATATTTTTAATTTTTATTTACAATAATTATTTAAATAAGAAACTTTAGCTCTGAAGATATATTGTTTGTTTTATTGCTTTATTTAAACTCTTTTAGCAAATCTCTCTTGTTATATATAGTACATCATTTTTAAATATTTTCAAATTTCCCATTAAACTGAATTTATGTCGTATAAATAGTGTATTTAACATCTACCTTGTTTATTTCAATATCCTATTAACCATTTTCATATTTTAAAAAAAAATCACTTGCTAACCCAGTTACTACGCCCATGCCCTAGTTGTAACTTATTTTAAATTTCCCGCTATACTGTATTTGTCCAGTGTAAATCGTACTCGGTTCGCAGCGCTATCTACTTTTTTCTACTTTGAAATAGACCATAGTTCCGCCTAACCGTTTGGAACAGACTTTATGGGCCGGTTTCTAGAAGCTCAGTAAACTATAAGCTAATGGTAAACTACGGTTGCCTTAGTAAACTGTTGCAGGAACAAAAAACAATCCAAAGTTAACCATAAGTCAACTATGCATAGTTTACTTCGCATTTGACGTGAGTTCAACCAAGGCTTCCTTGGTTAAGTGTTGCACAAACGTTGGTCACGACTTGAACTCGAGTCAAACAATTGAATTTTTCTGACTATACTTTGATCACAGTTTAACTGCGATATACGTCAATATTCGGTTTTTTCATAAATTTTATTTTCATAATTTTTGGGCTAAATAAGAGAAAAAAGTAATTTAAATAAGAAGACGGTAAATTAAATTCTTAATTTGTGTTTTAAAATGAAAATGCACCTAACTATTATTAATGAATGTGACTTTAATATAACATAACCTACAAAATTTCCTTATAAATTCAAAATCAATTTTTAATTTGATATTTCAATAACGTTATAATATAATTGTAAAAGAAATATTAAATACATGAATAATTTATATATATTTATTTTGTACCACTGTAAATAAATATTAAATACATATATAATCATTATATATTTACAAATTTTGATTATTCGTACATAATTCTAGGTTTCTATTATTATTTTTTCCTTATCCTATTCGAGCAATAGAAAAATTTCAACTTCCAGCCTATGTTCTTTGCCCTCAATAGAAGATATGGAATAAGATTCTTCAGACGGCGAAAAAAGGCTTTAGTAAAGTACTAATTTTATATCATACAAGTACTCGGAGCAACAGATTATGCACATTATAATAATGTTGATTATGCACCAAGTCACTTGGTGCACTTATCAACAATTTTTCCTGACACTACCTTTGAATACACATATAAGAGTAGAGAAAAATTCTAATAGGGCCCATGTTGCAACAGGAATGGCAATTAATATTGACCGTGTCCTAACGACAATTATATCTTGTGCCGTTTTACATAATTTTTGTATACAACAGCATGATACGATATAAATTCCTGTAGAACTATTGCAGAGCGATGAACCAAACATTTGAGAGGGTAATGATACCAATAAGGCTGTACGTAGTGCATTAATCCAAACAGTTATTGGTGTTCCCTAAAAAAATTAATACAATATAATGTAATAATTAAAACAAAACCACTTTATTATTTTTTATAGTTTAATTTTTTTATTAATTCTAATTCAATTTATACCTATTTAAGTCATAATTGTACAGCATTCTTGCTTTATTTTTCTCTATTAGCGCAGCCTGGTATTTACTCTTATAATAAACTTTTATAATGTGTTATTATTATTATTTTTTTAAGTTATGTTTCTTGCTTGTCTTTTTTTTTGTTAGGATTGGAAGGTTCAGGATTAGCTTCTTGTTGCATTTCAGGTTCTGGTTCTGGTTCAACTTGATAAAAAATATGAACTAAAGCCAGTTCTGAATCAGTTAGGTAGGCAGGAGGTGGTGGTAAAATATATAGGCTAACATACAATTATCGACATATTTTCAATAATTTGTTGTTTCCATCGGTATTGACACTATATCAGTACTACATCGAAAACTGTTTTTTTCAAGAAACCAGCTCCTAAACAGATACTGAAGAGCGTACATTTAATTCACAAATGTTCTTTTTAGTTTGTTTATTATTTTTTTTAAATTAAAATACAAATTTTTAATTTGTTTTGTGTCTCTTCACCCAACTTGAGTTAAATTCATCTGTAATCTGGTACCAAATTTTCTTTTTTTTGAATTGTTCAATTATCACATTTTTGTCTTCAGTAATATGGGAATATCTGAAAAATGATAAATACAAATTTTAGGTTATGTTTTAAGAATAATTTAAAAATATTTATATTTCAAAAGAAATAAAAATATATGTATACTTACTTACCGAAAATATCTAGAAAAATGTTTTTATCGGTGTTGGTAAAGTTTGGTGTTCGTGAATTCATTTTTTTAGTTCATTTTAAAACGTTTTAATTTTGACAGCTGATTACTGTCACGTGAAGTACAGTTCACATTAGCAAAAAATATCTGTGCATAGTAAACCAATTGTTCCACTGACCAAGCTTTAAAAAATGTTTATGCAACGCAAAATAAAACTGACCATCAGTCAGACTTGACCATTAGTCAGTCGTTACCATAGTTAACTGACTTTTCAGAAACCGGCCCTATGCCTTCATATTTTTCCCCTACCCCTCTTGAAATAAGTTCTTCTGTCGCCCATGTTTGTAACTAAGCAGGCTGCGATGTTATTTATTTTATATTGTTATAAATAGTAGTTTGTTTCAAGCAATATTGACAACATTATAGAATTCCTTAAAAATGTGTGTTTTAAGTACCTACATAACCGTATCTTGTGCATAAAAATATATTGTTTACTCTGTTTTATAGAATTTAAGTGAGGTGTAAAATACATTCCAAAAAAATTTCTGATTGCTTTAGTGAATTAGAAAAAGATTATTTTTTGAGAATGATTCTCTTTAAGGTAGTGACAGTACTGGTTTTACTAAATTTGAGCAATGCTGATGATGATGATGATGTAGAGACATTGTTAAAAGACGCAGTTACAGAATTTAACGATGATGATTTTGAGAGTAGTATTGCCCAGTATGAAACTGCATTGGTTATGTTCCAGGCACCATGGTGAGTAAATAATTTATTGTGGAGCGATAACACTGGTAAACCAAAATGAACTTAGTTTTTGTGACATGGACAAAACCATAGTGTACCCCACGTAAAATTTGACCTAAATCCGAAAATTACCTCAGATTTTTTCTATCACTTATCATTTTTAGGGTTTTGTAGGTATGACCAAAAAACCCTTATACCGTCATTTTGTCGTCTGTCTGTCTGTCTGTCTGTCTGTTCGGTAAAAATTGTAGCCAAACGGCTAAACCTAGAGAGTTGAAATTTGGCATGCTTATACAACTCTTTGACCCGCACATACGAAAAATACTAAAACATCTAAAAAACATACCCCCCTAAAAATATAAACAAATACGTGCTCATCGAAAACAAAAATATTTTTTTTTAATTCTGAGTAGGGTATCAAATGAAAGCCCTTAGTACGTGGATTAACGATCAAATTTTTATTTTTGCAAAATAAATTATTTTGATGCGATTTTGCCAAAATTGTGCAAAACAAATTTTGTCCCACACCCTGTAGCCCAGATGGTTTAAACTAAAAATCTAAAAAAAATCTAAGTAATGTATATTGGTGTGAACCGAAATAGTACAACAGGAATTTTTGATCAGAATATGTTTTCGGAAAATAACGCATTTTTTGTGATTTTTGGTTCACAAAGTACAAAAGTTATACCAATGTAAGACAATCACATGCAAGGCGTGCGATAGCGAAATGGGTTAGAACACTGGTGTGAAACGAAGGGTTTCGAGTTCGAGTACGCGGAGTGAATTTTATTTTTTCTGTTTTTTTTTGCATTTTTATTATGTTGAAATATTTTGACAAATGATGCATTTAATTTTTAAGAGCGTAAATTTAATAACCAATCTTATTATATGATTAACAGACGATAAATTATTTTAAAAATATCGTATATTTATATTTTGTTTTATCGTATATTTTGCCGTGATTACTACAAAGTAAAATTTGTCCTACACACTCAGCATACCGCCTTCACTTATTATATACCTGCGAAACCCTGAAATGTGTGAATATTCACACTTCACATCAATTTTTTGATATGAGGTATTGTTGTTTACTAACGAAATATAGCGATAGACGTATTATTATTAATTTTAACTTACCTCAAAATGTTGTTTGTGATGTTTTACGTCAATATTTCGTTTCTGAAGCATACCTAATTAATGTCCTCCAGTGTTCGGCAAGCAAATTTGTTCTCCATTTACCTTGAGATCGCTTTTCCATGAGGAAAATGTCTTGGTGGAACTGTCCTCCCATGTTCATCACTTACTACACCCAGATTTCTTCTAACGGGTGTTTTTTTAGAGGTATAGAACTTTAAATTGCAATAAAACAACGATGGATTATTCGATTGACATGAATTTTTTTTTATTCGAAAGATAATCTTGTGGCATTACATTAAATCATACCAACAAGACGGCGCAACATGTCACACAGCTCGTGCCACAATCGATTTATTGAAAGACACGTTTGGTGACCGCCTAATTTCACGTTTTGGACCTGTGAATTGGCCTCCAAGATCTTGTGATTTAACACCGCTGGACTACTTTCTGTGGGGCTATGTAAAGTCATTGGTCTATGCGGATAAGCCACAAACGCTTAACCATTTGGAAGACAACATTCGCCGTGTTATTGCCGATATACGGCCACAAATGTTGGAAAAAGTCATCGAAAATTGGACGTCCAGATTGGACTACATCCGAGCCAGCCGTGGCGGTCATATGCCAGAAATCATATTTAAAATGTAATGCCACAAGATTATCTTTCGAATAAAAAAAAATTCATGTCAATCGAATAATCCATCGTTGTTTTATTGCAATTTAAAGTTCTATACCTCTAAAAAAAACACCCATTAGAAGAAATCTAGATGAAAGTCCAAAAAGGGAATTTTACATCCCATTTTTTTGTAGGCATCTAGTAGTTCGTTCTCTGTAATTTTTAGCTCTCACATTTCCAAGAAAATTTGAAATAACTGTTTTAAAAGCTCTCCAAACTCTTATTTCAGCTTCATTTAGCATACTAACAAATACATCATTTTTCATTATCGCTGTTATTTGTGGTCCCACAAATATGCCATATTTAATTTTTCAATATTGTACTGAGCACATTAGGCAAACATTTTTCAATGTACCATTTAACTGTAACTGTTTCCTGTCCATTCAGTTTAATGGCCTTTACCGGGCTCGTACTTCTAAAGTATTCTGCATACATTATCTTTTTCCAGTTTAACAATAGCTTCTATTGTTAACCTGTTTTCAGTGTAAGAATGATATTATTGTGCACGCAAAGTATAAAAAAGTAATATAAGTATTGTAACTAGTCACAATTTTTGAAAAAATGTTTTGTCCACCACTGTTTAAGAATTTTAACGTTTCATGGCAACTTCTTACAAGCTTCAATTTTTGTAAATTAGAAAGTTGGTTTGGCACAAAACGACTGACAATTATTTTCAAATACAAGTGATCGTGTATGATTCTTAGTCCGAGAGCTAGCAACGTTTTCGAGAAAGAATTTTAGCTCGGCTGATTTTTCGATATTTCCCTTTCTTATTGAAGTTAGGTAGGGATGCGGCACGTCTGGCACCTGGGAGCGGTTGCGTTTACCTGTGCGCATCTCGGCTGTACAGGTAAAAAGTGGATATTTTGAAATCATTTTAAGACATTTTTTTTTTTTATATAATATTCTATGTCTTTTTAGCATTATAAATTTATAGTTGCCAGACAGTTTCGTTGTTGCTAACATTGCGCCAGATCTAATTTAAGTATTTAAAAAATAATAATTTTCAAATCATTTTAGTATAGCTGTAATTTTAATATGATATAGGTCTGTAATCGAAGAATACAATATTAATTTGCCAGCCGGAAATTCCGTTGTTTAACTAGGAGCCAGATCAATTTAAGTCCCGGGGATAATAGGTTAGTTAGAAGAGTGTGGCAGCTTATTCGTTGGTTGCGTGAGAGAGATAGCTGCAACAGAGGGCGTTAGAGAGAGACAGGTTATATAGGTTAGAATTTCATAAAAAAATAGAGCAGAATAATAACTAAAGTAAAATGAGATGAGAACAACTTTTAAAAAATATTATTAGCAAAATAAAACAAATAATCTATTTTAAATATGTAGGAAATGAAACATAAAATGTAATTCAGTATTTTTATTGAATAATACTGTCACAATAAAATGTCAGTATCATCGTCACTGCTATCATCGTTATCACTCATTATATCATTATTATTATTGTATTCAGATGTATCGTCATTTTCTAGGACCTGAGTATCTGTAAAAAAAAAAAAATAATAAAAAAAAAATTAAATTAAATTATTATTATATTATACCACTTTTGTCTGAACAAAAAACACATTTTTCTTTTTCCTCACTCATCACGATAAAATTCTGCTTCATTTTATTTTATAAAAACAAGCAAACAGAAACACTCATGTGGTCGACGCCAACTTAAAAAATAGCACCTGTGATTGTTTTACTGTTATCTCTTCTAACTCACCTATTCTCCCCGGGACTTCAATGGGTCTGGTTTCTAGTTAAACAACGGAATTTCCGTCTGGCAAATTAATATTGTATTCTTTGATTACAGAACTATATCCTATTAAAATTACAGCTATACTAAAATGGTTTGAAAAATATTATTTTTTAAATACTTAAATTAGATCTTGCGCAATGTTAGCAACAACGAAACTGTCTGGCAACTATAAATTTATAATGCTAAAAAGACATAGAAAATTACATAAAAAATATGTCTTAAAAAGATTTCAAAATATCCTTTTTACCTGTACAGGCGAGATGCGCACAGATAAACACAACCGCTCCCAGGTGCCAGACGTACCGCATCCCTACCTAACCTCAATAAGAAAGAGAAATATCGAAAAACCAGCCGACCTAAAATAAACTTTTTTGTGACGTTGCTAGCTCTTAGACTATCTGTTAATAGCTGAGGATCTAATCTTATACTGCTCTATTATCGTACAAGTTCTTCATTTAAGTTATTAACAGCAGCAATATTTTTACGGTAACAGCTGTTGCTCTTGTTTGGTGTTGAAATGAATTCCTGGTTCGTTCAGATTCTTTGTACCAATGGTAAATTGTAGCCAAAGAAGGCTCTTGTTCACTAAAAACTTCTAAACTTTCTTTGCACTCATAATCACTTTTTTTAAATCATAATAAATGATACTCGCTGGTTAATTCCATATTATGACTAATTTTGACTAATTCAATATTTAAAAAAATTAACTAACGGATTCCTAACTAACCTAAATTTTTAAACTTTTAGGACCGGTTTGTGTAAGCTTAGCTGAGTTTAATCTTTTGGTTAAACTCGGTTACAAAATAACAATCCCATAAGTTACCATAGCAACCATTTTCTAACTATTGGTTATAATTAATTATGCTTTCAGAAACCGGCTCTTAATGACACGTAAATTACTGCATAAAATGATAGTGCTACTTTTGTTCTACACTGTCTATCTGATTTCTTTATTCTCAATAATGTTAACATGACACTCATAATCAGACGCGAAAAAATTATTTAAATTTTTAAAAAGTTTTCACTTCTAATCTATGTGATGACCTAAACAAAAAACGTCCTCCACTTATAAACTAAAAGTGACGACCTTAAAAAAAATCCCTACTTCTAAAATACAAATGATGACCTAAAAAAAAAAATAAAGTGAAGAGTGAATATTCACACATTTCAGGGTTTTGTAGGTATTTAGTAATCGAATGAAGCCAACAAAATACTATACATATGTCTAGGTATATTTATGACATCAAAATCAACAGTTTTTTTTTTTTTTTGATAATAACTTTTATTCGTTACTTGAGAACTAAGAGCTTCCATTTAATATTTTTAAACAAAATTTAGATAATTTGCCAAATATCCCAGCGCTCTTTCTGCATTTGCTTGGTATTCAACTCTTCATTAGATTAATAAGAAATATTTTACAGTGTTGAGTGTAGTGTGGTGTGGTGTGAGTACACACATCGCAATTATTAAAAATAATATATATTATTTTTTTAATATTTTTAATTCCAAAAAATACAAGCACTATCTTGGCTGTAAATACAAAAAATCCATCATATTACTAGCCATAATTTTACCATAATTTTACCAAGAAACACAAAAACTGCAATATTTTTCAAAAATTCCTCTCGTGCGTTTCCGGCTCAGATCAATATACATTACCTATTTTTTTTTCAGATTTCTAGTTTAACCCTTTTGGGTAAAAGGGTGCGGGACAAAAACATTTGCACATTTTTGGCTAAATTCGTGTTAAAAAAACGAATTTCAAAAAACTATTTTTCGTTCCTTAATCTACGACTTAAGTACTTTCTTTTGATACCACAACAATAAATTTTTAAAAAATATTTTTTTATTCATCATCGACACAAAAATCGACATTTTTCGAAAAACTTATCTGATCAAAAATTCCTGTTGAACTATTCCGGTTCCCATCAATGTTCCCTACGGAGATTTTTTTCAGATTTTTAGATCAATCCCTTTGGGAGATAGGGTGGGGGACAAAAATTTTTTGACACATATTCGCGAAAATCCCATAGAAAAATAAAAGATTTTTCCTAAATAAAAATTAGTTTGTTGATCCACGCATTAGGAGGATTTATTTGGTATGCCACTCAAAATTAAAAAAAAATATATTTATTTATCGACATGGGGACTAGTAAATTGGCATAGCCTGAACGTTCGAATGCCCCCTATCAACGTGTCCATTCTTCCCACATGCCGTGTACTATCGTTCCAAAAACGTCTGGTCTACGTGACGCACTCCGTATAATTGCTACTGCCAGGGGTATGAAACTCATATACACGGCCTTGAAACGGTTTTAAGTTATATTCCATCCACCGACAGCGCTAAAAGCGTTTTTTTGTTAACCAACATTTTGAGAACACTTCATTAGGCATCAGTCTGACTGATCGAGCGCCGTCGTGTAACGTAGCGCCGAGTCGTGTAGTGTCATTTAAAAATTTAAAAGCTGGTCTGACTGATCAAGTACTGTCGAGTATTATCGATCATTCAGTGACAAGTAAATTTGTTTCTCACTTGTCAAATAGTGCATATTCCAACCTAAAATCAGTTAATACTAATTAGCGAGTCCATCTTACTCTATATTGTAATTTTGTTTTTTTTTTTTTGACGTTCCAACTGTCAAATAATATATGGTTATGAACTGTATATGCTTAAACGCGCATGTGCTATTGCCTCGAGCGTCGTGTGAAATTCAAACCGGTTTGAAATACAAACAACTTGATGCTACTTGACAGCAAACGATGGTTCAGTGCGACTCATGCCCTTAGTTAGGCCGCGGTCTGACTGATCGAGTGCTGTCGATCGTTTGCTGTCGAGCAAATTTCAAACACACGTTAACTAAGGGCATGAGTCGCACTGAACCATCGTTTGATACCAAGTAGCATCAAGTTGTTTGTATTTAAAACCGGTTTGAATTTCACACGACGCTCGAGGCAATAGCACATGCGCATTTAAGCATATACAGTTCATAACCATATATTATTTGACAGTTGGAACGTCAAAAAAAAAAAACAAAATTACAATATAGAGTAAGATGGACTCGCTAATTAGTATTAACTGTTTGATAGTATTATTTTAGGTTGGAATATGCAATATATGACAAGTGAGAAACAAATTTACTTGACACTGAATGATCGATAATACTCGACAGTACTTGATCAGTCAGACCAGCTTTTAAATTTTTAAATGACACTACACGACTCGGCACTGCGTTACACGACGGCGCTCGATCAGTCAGACCGCGGCCTTATCGGCACTTTGCGGCAATTGTTTTTGACGTTGTAACGATAGGTGACAGTAAATTGTGATTGTGACAGGGATGAATTTTATAAGAAATTTTCCACATTTTTTATTTTCAAATGGTGTAGTGTAATTTTTTTAAATGGTAAATGCAAAAGAAATATAAATAGTGCAATAAAAAAAATGGCAGAGACTAAATTTAATATGTACAATAAAAGTAAATATAAAAGTAAAAAATAAATATAAGCTGTTCACTTTTGTAAGAACAAACTAAGAGGGAATTTTGTTTTCAATAGTTTGCACCTTTGAAGCTGTATGTCATGTTGGTATTAAAAAATGTAACTTTTTTAAAATCTCGATCCATTTGACATATGTCATAATGAAAAATTATATCTTAATTATAATGATCATAACCTTATCAACCTAGAGTCGGTTTTACAGCGTAAGGAATATTTTTAATTGATATTTAAAGTCAGTAACACACCATAAAAATAACCAAAATAACCAGATCTAGTGTGTTCTTACAAAAGTGAACGGCTTATACTTGTTTATTTATTTCATATGCTTGCTTGCAAATAAAATAATAAAACTTAATGCTTAATGAAGTATTAACTTTTAACAATTGTAATTAATTTTAATTTTAGGAAATTAATTAGGAGAGTTGTAAATAAATTAATCATAATTTTCGGTTCAAGGCAATCTTTAATTTTCTACCAAAATTACATATTATTTTTCAATTTTGGTAGAAAATTAATAATCGCGCGATTCATAGCAATTTAAAATATACAGTCTGTTCCAAACGGTTAAGCGGAACTAGATTTTGCAATCTAGTTACTTTCATCGTTTAAATCGTGCTTTCCGGCCGTTTTGTTTAAGCTTTGTAAATCATATTTACAATAAACAATTTTTGGTTAAGGTTAATATCATTTTAAAATGTCATTTTCTTTATATTTTGATTTTTTGTGTCATTCTTAATACAAATTTCCCATTTATTTATTTTTTTGTCATTAAAATATGTAAAAAAAATAATTTAATTTTGACATATGTCTTTCGTTTCCATGGTTTCATTGTTGCAATTTTAAATTTTGACATTCCAACGTGAAAAATTAAATAACCCAAGCAAGGTCGCTTTTCGTGACAACCTAAAAGAACGAAATTCCCATTTAGTTCCACCTAATCGTTTGGAACAGACTGTAAAAATATATTTGTGTGCACTGCGGGTTGCATGCTATCTAATCCTAGTTCATATTACAACCACGAATGTCGCAACTATCGCTGTCCAAAGCCGTAACATGGGAGTCCACTATCTTCCTTGTTTTATAATTTGTGGCTACTGCCTTTGCAATCCTGAAATATTTTTGAAATCTTTGATATCCAAATTTTATATTTAGGTGTAAACTCTGCAAAGAATTACGACCAGAATATGATATGGCAGCTTATCGACTTAAAACAAATGATCCACCTATTATTTTTGGCATAATCGACTGTGAAACTTCTGGCAAGAAAACATGTGAGAAGATGTCTGTAACAACTTATCCGAAACTAAAAGTTTTCAAAAATGGTGAATATTCTCATGACTACGATGGCAGATTGCTAGCAGATGGATTTATTAATTACATGTTAAACACCGTTGGACCAATAAAAGAAATATCAACTAATGTAGAATTAGAAGAACTATTAAAAGGCGATAAAGTTGTAGTTGTTGGTTTCTTTAAAGATGAATCAGAATTTAAAAAGAAATTTACAAAAATAGCTTATAAGCTACGTGATAGAATCAATGTTGTCTTAACATCCTCGGATGAGTTGCTGAATCAATATTCCGTAGATAATAGTTTTATTATATTCCGTCTTAAATATTTGCGTAGTACATTTGAAGAAGACGAACTAAAATATAAAGGTGCTGACAACGAAGAGCTAATAGAAAATTTCATAAGAAAGAATATTCACGGGTTAGTTGGACTTCGCACTGAGTTTAACCATATTGAATTTAAAAGTCCAATTGTCATTGCGTATTATAATATTGACTATAAGAAGAATGTTAAAGGAACCAATTATTGGAGGAATCGCATTCTAAAGGTAAATAAAATATATTTGAATTTTTATAAGAACATGACGTTTTCCAACCATCTGAGATAAGCGCATATGCAGATCAGAGCCGGACAACGGTATTTCTGCGCCCGAGGCAAAGTACCAGTCTTGCGCCGCCATTCTTAACTAAGTAAAAAATCAGCTGTGGCCACCACAGGACCAACCGCCATCATAAAGTACTTGTTTCATTTATGCTGCTTTATCAAAAAATGTCTCAAATAAAAGTTGTTAGTTATTGCTTTTATAGCAACTTTTGTTAAATAATTTTTTTCTAAATATTTTTCTGTTGTGAAATATTCGCAAAAATCTTAAATCCGACCCCAATAAACTCTCATTTATAGTTAACCGATTTTTACCAAAAGTTGATCAACTCGTGCCATTGATGTCAAAAGCTTAAATAGGAAGTTTCATAAAAATCCTTTTAGCCAAATTTGCTCTGCACGTGTATACGGACCGACAGACAGTCAGACAGACCGACAGACAGACAGACAGACAGACAGATAGACAGATAGACAGACAGATAGACAGACAGATCGACAGATATCATGCTAAAAATAGTCAAAACGTTATGTAGGGACCTCAATTCGTGGAGATCCATCGAAATCTCGCAATGTCAAAATCGGTATGATCACAATACCTCCCTTAAGGTGCCTGTCCACTTGAGAGTACTCTCGAGAGTAACTCTCGAGAGTAACTCTCACGGGTTTGTCCACTAGAGAGCTGATTTCGATCGGGTGGACTCTCGAGAGTACCCTGCGAGTTGCTCTCGAGAGGTACTCTCGAGAGAACTCTCAAGCCTGTGTCCACTTGATCAGTTGTGGAGAGTAGCCAAGATGGCGTCGTATTATAGAAAGGTCGCAGCAGCTGTAATAATTCTAACTATTTATAAAAAAAGAAAAAAGTTGAATAAAAAAATCTGCTGGATTAAGTCATGGATTGATAGAAGACGTGTTTTAGGTGCCTTCAATAATTTCTGAAAATCAAAAATGAAATGGTGCTGCATCTATTTTTAATAATAAAGCTGAATTGATTAATATTATTAAAAATTTATGTTCTTTTAATAATGTTCTTATAAAATTTATTTCAAATATTATTAATAAAATTGCAAATAAAAATAGTTGAAGCTATAGCTTGTACTAAAAAATATTTAATAGAAGATTTAAAGGAATATGATTTTTCTTTTTTCTTAATAAAGGAATGTAAAGTAAAAGAAAGGAAAGTAAATTAATTTCTAATCCTATTCACGCCCCTATTCATGAAATTGAAGAAATAGAGATTATTCTTCCTGTAAATAAAGTTGATAAAAAAAAAAAATAGATATTAAAAAGAAAAGGGTTATTACCTTTATATTTGGGGTATGCACCTATAGCTTAATTAGCATCTTTTGTTGTTAATTACAGTTTAGTAGATGATGTACAAATTTTTTTGATACTTTAAAAAATAGTTTAATTCAATTAAATGTAATTACTAAAATAATTTAATAATTTTATTTTAGGCTCTACTTATTTATTTGGGGTAATTAGTTATTAACAAAGGTAAAAATTTACATAATTTATTCTATCAAAACAATTCTTTTAATCAGGCACATAATGTTTTAAACTTTATTTTAATAAAAAAAACATTATTTTTAAATTGAATTAAATTTAAACTAATTAATTATTTTTAATAAAATTTAAAAAAAAATGGTTAATAGGTTGGTAATTTTCTAAATTTGGGGGTATAAAATTTCCTACAAAACATTATGTTTTTTCATTCTGTCACGGTAATTGACACATTTCACGATCGACAGAATTTCTCGGAGTTCGTACAAGCCGATTAATTTATTTATTTCCTCCGGTGACGAATTTTTGAACATCTTGTAAGCAGACAGCTCTCGAGAGTACTCTCAGGAATTCGAACACAGTTCGTATTTGGCGAGCTACTCTCGGAGAGTGTAGGGAGCACGTGTCCACTTGCGAGTACGTTGAGAGTAGTTAGCTCTCGGAGAGTAGCTCGCCACTTTCTGCGAGTTACTCTCAGATGCCTGTCCACTTGAGAGTAACTGCTATCGAGAGCTTCTCGCCACTATTTACTCTCAAGTGGACAGGCACCATAAGCAGACAGCTCTCGAGAGTACTCTCAGGAATTCGAACACAGTTCGTATTTGGCGAGCTACTCTCGGAGAGTGTAGGGAGCACGTGTCCACTTGCGAGTACGTTGAGAGTAGTTAGCTCTCGGAGAGTAGCTCGCCACTTTCTGCGAGTTACTCTCAGATGCCTGTCCACTTGAGAGTAACTGCTATCGAGAGCTTCTCGCCACTATTTACTCTCAAGTGGACAGGCACCATAAGCAGACAGCTCTCGAGAGTACTCTCAGGAATTCGAACACAGTTCGTATTTGGCGAGCTACTCTCGGAGAGTGTAGGGAGCACGTGTCCACTTGCGAGTACGTTGAGAGTAGTTAGCTCTCGGAGAGTAGCTCGCCACTTTCTGCGAGTTACTCTCAGATGCCTGTCCACTTGAGAGTAACTGCTATCGAGAGCTTCTCGCCACTATTTACTCTCAAGTGGACAGGCACCATAAGCAGACAGCTCTCGAGAGTACTCTCAGGAATTCGAACACAGTTCGTATTTGGCGAGCTACTCTCGGAGAGTGTAGGGAGCACGTGTCCACTTGCGAGTACGTTGAGAGTAGTTAGCTCTCGGAGAGTAGCTCGCCACTTTCTGCGAGTTACTCTCAGATGCCTGTCCACTTGAGAGTAACTGCTATCGAGAGCTTCTCGCCACTATTTACTCTCAAGTGGACAGGCACCATAAGCAGACAGCTCTCGAGAGTACTCTCAGGAATTCGAACACAGTTCGTATTTGGCGAGCTACTCTCGGAGAGTGTAGGGAGCACGTGTCCACTTGCGAGTACGTTGAGAGTAGTTAGCTCTCGGAGAGTAGCTCGCCACTTTCTGCGAGTTACTCTCAGATGCCTGTCCACTTGAGAGTAACTGCTATCGAGAGCTTCTCGCCACTATTTACTCTCAAGTGGACAGGCACCATAAGCAGACAGCTCTCGAGAGTACTCTCAGGAATTCGAACACAGTTCGTATTTGGCGAGCTACTCTCGGAGAGTGTAGGGAGCACGTGTCCACTTGCGAGTACGTTGAGAGTAGTTAGCTCTCGGAGAGTAGCTCGCCACTTTCTGCGAGTTACTCTCAGATGCCTGTCCACTTGAGAGTAACTGCTATCGAGAGCTTCTCGCCACTATTTACTCTCAAGTGGACAGGCACCATAAGCAGACAGCTCTCGAGAGTACTCTCAGGAATTCGAACACAGTTCGTATTTGGCGAGCTACTCTCGGAGAGTGTAGGGAGCACGTGTCCACTTGCGAGTACGTTGAGAGTAGTTAGCTCTCGGAGAGTAGCTCGCCACTTTCTGCGAGTTACTCTCAGATGCCTGTCCACTTGAGAGTAACTGCTATCGAGAGCTTCTCGCCACTATTTACTCTCAAGTGGACAGGCACCATTATATGTTGGCGGTCGTAAAAAGGAAGACGGATCGAGTGATGACAAAAAAAATGGAGGCGTGATATTTGCACCTCTTTCTTGCACCTTTACCAAACATGCACCCGAGGCTAGTGCCTCGCTCGTCACACCAAGTGGCTTACCATTGCTAGCTCGCTTATTATAGACTAGCTGGCGTACTCGTACTTCGTATGGTTTTTGTAATTTACATTTTTGCTGTAAGGTAAATTTTAAGTGAGATATTTCAAATTCAAGTAGAACAGAAAATAATCGTTTCTATATTCTAAACCATTTTTTATATAATAATAAATTTATTTTGTGCCTTTCGGCTTTGAAAGAATAAGTTTACATACTATATAACACAGTGTTTCTCAACAGGTGGCCCGCAGAAAAATTTTAGTGGTCCGCGAAAATTTTTGTATCTGATTATTGTAGTTTTTTGGTTATTTTTATGTACATTTTTTATATAAATAATTTATATTTTGTTTATTTTCTGTAAACTTTCTGTTATTTTCTACAAATAAAATAAATGTATTTAGTAACACATTAAATATATTTGTTTTCTTGCAGAAAATGAACCAACAATTATTATTAGTGGTCCGAGTTAGAATATTATATATTTTACTAGTCCGAGATGCGTTTTTGACTGAGAAACACTGCTATAACATTTATATATCCTATTGTTTGCTACACAATAATTCATTTTGTTCTTCTTTCAATACTGCTTTCATCCAGGCTAGACCTCTCCCCGAATCGTCTAGTAGGTCCTCTGTTTTTATTGGTTCTGGCTGCATTCCTTCATAGTTTCTTAGGTGGTCTATTGATTCTTGCTCTTCTCTGCAGATTCTACATAATTTCCCCGTTTCTTCCATCCAATAACAGTTTGCCCTCTCCTCGTTGCCACATCTGAATCTTGCGATTACCTTCTGGTTCCTTGTTCCTTCTGCCAAGTATCTTGGTAAACCAATAGTGGTTATATCTTTGTACACTTAGTTATATGTAGAGTTTTGTATTCTGTTAAACTGTGCTTGTAACTGCACTTCTTGGTCTCTTTCTACTATTATGTTTGTTACCTTTTCTTCTTCTTTTTGTGACCTCTTCTATGGAAAAACCGTTCCGTTTGTAATATTTTTCATGTTTCATTCCCCTTTTGGTATCGGTTTTCATCTTATCTGTTTCTTTCCAGCACTTTTCTAATATTGTTTTCTGTCAATATAACTCGCTCTTCATTGGCTCTTCTCCCTGTTAGTACTCTTTTTTTCTCTCTCCCTCTTGGTTTCTTCCAGTGTGATATAAGTTGGTGTTTGTCTGTTGAGTCCAATGATCCATTTTAGGTATTTTCCGTGTATTTTTTCTATTTCTTCTTGTTCTTTCCATCCCCATATTTCCAGTCCATATAGCATCAGACTCTTAACCAGAGTATCAAACATAAACATTCTGCGTTTGAAATTGTCCGTAAATTTTCTCTCGCCTATTACCCAAACTTGCGCCATTACTGCTTTCGCCTTCTTCGTTAACTTCTGTATATGTCGGTATTATTCGTTATTTTTTTGAGAAGTTATATCCCAAGTATTTAAACTCATTTACTTGTTCTGTACTCCCCCCCTTCTACGTCCAACGTTCCGTTTTTGATCTACCTCCCCCTTTTCTAAATTCCATGACTTTTGATTTTTCTATGCTCAGGGACATTTTCTTTCCATACAAGTATCTTTCCATCCTTTTCATCATGTCTTTCATTTCTTACGGTTTCTGGAATAACAACACCATATCGTCGGCGTAGGCCAAAGTCCATATTCTCTTATTCCCGACTAAAACTCCTCCTGTTTACCAGTTCCTGAAAGTCTGAAATGTAAATAGAGAAAAGAATTGGATTTGGAACACAATGTTAAGTAAATAATAAGCGAGATACTTCGTAGGTATTTCTCCCCATAGCTCCCCAAATATATATCTTATTAATAACTGTATTGAACACAGAGGAATAGTTTCATTTCTCATATTCATTTTTGCTGCTAAGTAAGTGATAAATGAGATATTTCAACCTTATACTTTTAAAAAATGCATTTAAGAGAAAAAAATAATATAATTGACAGAAAACAATAATGTTTCCCCATATAAACTTTTGATTTAAATTAAATAATAAATGAGAAATTTCAAGATTTTAGTTTTAGGATGTTTTTGTTTTCCTATTATATATAAATATTATTAGCCCCGAAATACCGCCCTAAAATAAAAATATCAGTTCAGCGGTCGGTTCGGTAGTGGCCACAGCTGACTTTTAAGCTTGTCTTAAAAGTGTTCAGATTCATTACTTTTTTTTCAGGTTGCCAAACAATTTGCTGATCAATTCACATTCGCTATCTGCGACAAGGAAACATTCCAAGCTGAGTATCTTGAAGCTGATGTTCAACCGGAGCAAATAGTAAAACCATTTATTTTTGCAAAAGATGAGAAAGATAGAAAATTCGTTATGCAAAAAGATTTTTCGTAAGTATATTATACGTGACTCATTTTAATGTTAGATATATTTTTATCAAATTTCGGATTCTTCATTTGGTTGTCTTCATCTTCTATATATATAAAAGGCAACGTCTCTCTGTCTGTCTGTCCGTATGTACGCTATTCCTTGGAGAACTGTTGATTCGATTTTTATGCGTATTTTTTTTATTATTTTTTTTTATCTGTTCCTGAACTGTACGTCATCTGGTCAGGTTTGCGGGTGTGTTTTATTAAAATCGGTTCAGTTGTTCCAAAGTTATGATATTTGTGTGCGTGGGTAAATCAAAATCAATGTTTTCCGTTAATAATTAACGCATTTTCCACTAATCACTGAATCATAGTCAGTGATTTATACACTAATCAGATTTGAAAGAATATTCATTATTCAAGTAAACTAAATTCGAATATTTGGAATTGAAATATTCAAAAAAATTCAAATGATAAAATATTTGACTTTTTATAACTCTATCAAAATTAAAGGATTCCACATACCAAAGCGGCCGCGGTGGCGGCCACGGTGGCGATAATGCAGCGGCCTAACGCAACCTATACAATACAATGAGACCACGCACATACAAGCGTTCCGCTATCTGAGAACGCCACCGACTGCAGCGTTCAAGTCTAGCGATCACCAAACACTGGCGGCCAAACTCGACAAGTTGCGTTAGGCCGCGCGATATTCATTGTTTATATACCACAGAGTGAATATATTTAAGAAAATAATGTCGAAAATAGATAATTTAACAGAAAAAATCATAGATCAGTAAAGGATCATTTAATTTTGTATGACTTAGCACATCCTGATTACAAGAATATTAGGAAAATAAATAAAGTGTGGGACGAAATAGGAAAAGTTTTGGAAATTGATAGTAAAGTCTGTTCCAAACGTTTAGGCGGAACTAGATTTTGCAATCTAGTTACTTTCATCGTTTAAATAATGCTTTTCAGCCGTTTTGTTTAAGCTTTGTAAATCATACTTGCAACAAACATTTTTTGGTTAAGGTTAATATCATTTTAAAATGTCATTTTCTTTATATTTTGATTTTTTGTGTCATTCTTAATACAAATATCCCATTTATTTATTTTTTGTCATTAAAATATGTAAGAAAATTAATTTAAGTTTGACATATGTCATTCGTTTCCATGGTTTCATTGTTGGAATTTTAAATTTTAACATTCCAAAGGGGAAAAATGAAATAACCCAAGCAAGGTCCAACATTATCATACAACTATATACCGTGATTCACAACTGATCGCTACCGCTACCGCCACTCCGACCGCGTTAGTGTGAGGAGACCTGATCGCTACCGTGGCCGCCATCGTGGCCGCCACCGTGGCCGCCACCGCGGCCGCTTTGGTGTGTGGAATCCTTAACATAAGTCCCTTTAGATTTTCAATCCCTTTTTAGAAGTGATTAAATACTACATAACTTTTTATATTTGTAAACAACTGGCAACATAGTAAATTTATCAACAATTACGCCATTTCATAGTTATCGTCAAAGAACTTTAACTTTTGTCATTAGAAAACTAGCTACAAATCCATTTAATATCTAAGAGGGTCCATAAAGTAAGAGTACTCAATTTTTAACTAAAAAAGTCATTTTAGGTATAGGTTACACTAATTATGGAGTCGAGGCATGAGCTTTTAATACCTGTGTCGAAAAAATCTCCCGCCAGCTATTTTGTCCATTCTTTGACGGCATTCTTGACCTCGTCGTCGCTGGATAACCGTTTCCCGCCTGAAGCGCCATGGCGTTCCACCATGTATTTTTTATTTTATATTTCAAATTATATTTTATTTACGCTTAGTTATCAATTTGACCTAATTTAAATAAATATTCATTTTATACAAAAACATGTTGAGAACCACTATATATTTTATTTCCAAAAATACAAACATATTACCGTATTCTTTACCTGATACAATAATATTTTATATAATATTATATAATACTATAATAATTTATTATTGTATTAATTTAAACCTAATTTTAATATATTTAAAAATAACCATTTGCTTCTCTTAAAATATAACTTGTTTAGAGCCGCTGATATGTCAGTTACTAATTTCATTCCGATCAGCACAAGCGACCAAATATGCAACGATATCTTAATTTCAATTAATTTTTTTCTACCAAGACCAGCAGACGTGTTTTTGATTTTATATTGAAGTAATTGTTTAAAATCAGTTTAAATTTAATCAGGATCCCCTGATTTGTGTCGATCGTTAATTAATATATCAGGGTATATTAATTATTAAATTTATATTTTGTTAAACACTATTTTTCTGGAGTTTTCCCTCCAGATTTCTTTTGTGCTTAAATGTGGCAGTAATTAATTAATTACTGCATTTTTGTCAGACCAGAGAGAAAGGTTTGTTAATATTTTCTAAATTGTATTTATAGAAATTGTCAAACTAAAATTTATTTAAAAATTTGTCAATTTATTGAGTGACGTCATATAGTCGCTGCAATTCAGAACGAACGCGTGTTTCACCGTTTCTACTTGTCGTTTGTTCTGTTTAAATAATTTTTCTTTTGTTTAATTTAGGCCCGGTTTTTCCACCTTCAGATAAAGTCCTAGGTAACTATCTGACAGATAAGGTTATTTGTAACTTCATCTGCTGAGTAAATGTCATCCCTTCTTTCTATACAAATGTATCTATCGGATAGTTATCTAACGGATAATGAGACTGACGTATTGGATTCACTGACTGGTATTGACATTTATTCAGCAGATGAAGTTACAAATAACCTTATCTGTCAGATAGTTACCTGGGACTTTATCTGAAGGTGGAAAGACCGGGCCTAATGGCCGGTTGCTAAAGTAAGAGTTATCCCTAACTCGAGTTAAAATCATTTGTTTTTGTATGCTACAACATACAAAAACAAATGATTTTAACTCGAGTTAGAGAAAACTCTTACGTTAGCAACTCGACATTAGTCAAATATATTTGTTATAAATTTACTAGTAGATCTGTACCCATTTCTCAACATTTTTGCGTTGAGAAATCATTTAAATTCTGTAAATTTAGAATCAAGATTTTTTATGAATTTATTGTGGGATTAATTTACCGCTGCGCTTACCGCTATTAATTGTTGCAGTCCGCAACAATTATAATTACTTAATTTTTTTTGTACAAATTATTTTTTTTGATTAAGTTTTTTTTTCAACTATTTTTTTTTGATAATATTTTTTTTCATTATTATTTATTATTCCTGGCAACGCTACACCACTTGTCATTATTATCTTTACACTGTAAATTCCCTTAACATATTAGCGATCCCCCAAACCCTTTTCTCTCTTTATTCAATTTATTAGCAACGCATTTTCACCAAGAACCTGACCTTATCTTTTATTATAATACATTCTCCGATCCGCGCACCGCGTCGTTATATTTTTGACATTTCAAGTCAACCCTTGTGTGTCGTCGTATACTCCTACCCTACCTGGGCCAGGAGCGGGCGCCACACCGCCCATAGATTCCCTGAGAGAGATGAACAGATGGTAATCCGATGGCGCTGGATTGGGGCTGTGATCTGTGTGGTTGATAATGTCCCATTCGAATGAATCCAAAAGTTGAGTTGTGATGTGATCTGTGCGAGGACGGGCATTGTCATGCAAGAGGCACACTCCCGTCGTTAATATTTCTCTTCTTATGTTTTCTGAATGTCTCTGCGTAAATTTTTTAAAGTTTCACAGTAACGTTAAGCATTAATTGTTTCCCCCTGCGATAAAAAATAAGTAAGGATAATTCATTTTCTGTCCCAATACACAGAGGCCATGATTTTTTTGGCCGAAATCACGTTATTTTTTTGCCGAAATCACGTTATTTTTTTGCCGAAATTATGTTATTTTTTGGCCGAAATCAAGTTATTTTTTTGTGGTGGTGAGAAGATGCGTCCCCCTGCATTGACTGCCTTTTCGTCTCAGGTGTGTAGTGAGCCACCCATCTTTCGTCACCAGTGACAATATTGTCAAGAAATTGCTCACCTTCCTGTTTATAGCCCTCGAGAAATTCCCGTTCACATGTGACCCTATTAGTTTTGTATTGATCTGCGAGCTGTTTTTGGACCCACCTAGCACACAATTTTCGAAAACCGAGTGTTCATCTCTCCAGTCAGAAACTCAGTACTTGTAGACATGCTCGTAAATAGATATATCATATAAATTTTTCATAGAAATGCAAATATCTTCCGAATTGAGAAATGCAACATATATTTGTTGCGTTTCTATTCCTCCGACGTTTGAGTTTTTACTTTTTTACCCACCGCTTGTTTTTTACGGAGATCCAACATATGTCGTGACCACTCACCAACACACAGCATGTGTCCATAACTTACAATATCACCTCATGGATTTATGTATGGCTTTACTGTAATCAATTTTCATCTGCATGAAAATGGCATTTAATATAAGCGAAAATAGTCGCAGAAATTAAGGTTTCAACGTAATTTCTTAACAGCCAATATCAAACTAACAAGTTTAATTATCGTTTATAAATTATAAATTGACATACGTCAAACATTCATATAAGTTTTTATATGTTTTAAGCACACGTTTTAAACTACGCGCTAAAACAGCAAATAGTCGTGCTCGACCTCCAAAGACTAAGCAAGTTATGAATGCATAGAGTGCACAGGACAAATGGGTGCACGTACTACATGAAAAGGAATTGCCGAACTGCTACTGAGCACACAGTATAAAATTTGTGCATTGTGCAGAATAAACGATCGCACCTATTATATCACGGTAACTTTGACAATAGCGAGAGCCGAAAATTCACATAATATCTATATACATATAAATATGAAAGTCTTTCTGTCATCTGTATGTATGGGCTTCATACCAAAATGGCCGGCCGATTTTCATGGGATTTTTACGACAACTTAAGGTGAAATTTAATTTATAGGGGTAGTTTTGAGGGTGAGAACGAAATAAATCAAGTTTTTCAGTATAATTCCTGTTTTTTAGGTAGAAAGAGCTTAAATCTCTGCAGAAAAGCAAGGCTTACATAACATCTTTATATTAGTCTGAATTTTGTCAATGTTAGAAAAGGCTAAGAAATCTTATCCGTAATTGGACTATGAAAATTACATAAACGTCTTCTTTGAATATTACTGAATAAAACAAAACAAAAATTGTGTAAATAAGTGTAACTATAACAATCAGGGCCGAGAGTTCCAGTTCCTAATAAACTCCCCAATAGTTATTTGACACATAATATATTTATGAAGCTAATAAATTTATTGGTGATTTCCAAGTTACAAAATCCTTCTAATACTTTATTAGCAACATAATTTTTTGTTTTTGTATTGGCATTTCTTATGAAGATAGTAACACGGTGCAAGAGAGATAGAGCTATACGTATATTTGTAGAGCTAAAGTGAGATGAATTTTTGATATTGAATATTTTGCCATTAAATATTTTGACATTAAATAGTTTGACTTTACATTCAATGACGTTACCTATATTTTTTATGTTGACAATTAAACGGCGTTCAACAAATTTTATCACAGAAAAAGAGGACAATATAAATAGAAGAGAACTTAATAAAAATAGCATTTTATAATACAAAAGTGATTGAAAATAAGAAGACAGCCATATTTTGCTTTATTTTACATTCCTTAAACAATATGAATGAAACTTATCAGCAATTTTCAGCCACACATCTTTATTATTCTGCCAATAATTGCGTCTGTCTTCTTAGTTTCTATCATTTCTATATAAATAATAATGCTTAAAGTATTGTTTGTAATGTTTTGTAATCGTAATTGAAATAAATACATATATAAAAATAAAAGAAAATGTTTATTTAAAAATATATATTTATATATTGTTCTTTATATATCACATTTACAATAAATGCCCAAAATATTCTAAAAGCTGTTGTCTATAATTTATAAATCTTATTAGACAAATAAGCCTATTTATTAGCAACCTAATAACTATTTCGGGATGGAACTCTCCGAAAAAAAAAATATATGTTGCTAATAAATTTATTGGACAGTTTATTAGCAACTGGAACTCTCGGCCCTTAATTCTTTAATAAATTATCTCAATAATTTATCAATTTTGTTGATCAATTAAATTAGCATAGCTAATATCTAGTACCATATATATCAGCCAGTCTCAAGCCTTTATACACCTACACTCTTTTCAAATATATTTGTTTTAAAACCATATTATCTGTAAACCAGACAGACATAATCCCGTATACGTCATTAAATTGGAATAATTATTAATAATACGTTCCAAACGCCTACATAAGCGTATAACGGAGAGAGAAGATAATTTCTCTGTTTCTCTATGACCGCCAGCCATAGATATGAAGCCGTATTTATTGGAATTACTCCTTCCCCACCTCGAGGTTACTGACAGCTACTAAGCCGGACATAACCCTCCTGGATATCGAGACCAAACAGATGTTTGTGATCGAATTCTCAAGTCCAGCTGAGAAGAATATCTCTCTCAAGGTGGAGGAAAAGAGGTCCAAGTATATGAATCTCTTGTCCGAGCTTATAAAGCTATATCCCGGGTATTAAGTTAAGCTTGTAGTCCTGATAGTTGGTGTTTTGGGTGGTATGAAAGCCTCCTATCGAAGGGAAATCGAGTCCATTCTCGCCTGCTGATCTTCTGCCAACTCGTTGATCTGCAGGATGCAGGAAGCAGTGCTGCTTGGGTCACTCCGGATTGTGCGGGCATTGGATCTAGCGTAATTTCCGCGGCTGCATATCGCCAGGGTAAGGGATGCAGTCGTGTGTATTTAGCTCTACTAGTCTCTAGTATGACGCGGCTCAAAAGGTTGCTGAAGTTTGAGATTAGTGGACGCTTGTCAAGACCTGACAAACCCCATAATAAAAGAGAGTCCATTCCCGTCTGCAGATCTTCTGACAACTCTTTGATCTGCAGGATGCAGAAAGCAGTGCTGCTCGGGTCACTCCGGATTGTGCGGGCATTGGATCTGGCGTAATATCCGTGGCTGCATATCGCCATGGTTTCGGATGCAGTCGTGTGTATTTAGCTCCACTAGTCTCTAGTATGACGCGGCTCAAAAGGTTACTGAAGTTTGAGATTAGTGGACGCTTGTCAAGCCCTGACAAACCCCATAATAATAATAATAATAATACTTATATACTTACCTCAACCTTTTTTCTTTGTAACACGTTAGGTGAGTCACACCGCGCATCGACGTGAGAAAAATTGACGTCATCCATAATAATAATAATAATAGGTACCCAAACGCGCTATCCTAGATAGCGCATAAGGGCATAAGGGTAGAGAAGGTAAGTTTGACGTTTCTAGACCGCCGGTCATAAATATAAAAACCTCGTGGTTAGTGTGACGTTTCGACTGGTCCTATTATCCCTGTATAAACAGGTACTCATTTTAAGATTGAGTCGAATATTGAACTTATCCCGTGGGAAAACGTAATAAATAAATCAGTGAAATATAACAATCTAATATTTTTATTTTTAGAGTGGAAGCTTTTGAAGAATTTATGAAAGATCTAAAAGATGATAAACTAGAACCTATCTTAAAATCACTACCTATTCCTGAATCCAATGATGGGTTTGTAAAGATTGCCGTTGCTAAGACTTTTAAAGAAATTGTTCTTGATAACAACAAAGACACAATGCTTCAATTCTTCTCTCCATGGTGTAGCCACTGTAGAAATCTAGAACCTGTCTATGAAAATCTTGGAATCAAAATGGAAAAAGAAGATGTAGAAATTGTCAAAATGGATGCTGTTAATAATGCTATACCCAATGGTTTTACGGTGAATGGTTATCCAACTATATACTGGTTGAAGAAGGATGATAAACAAAATCCTGTTCTTTACACGGGTGATCGTGATGTAAAAGATTTTATTAAATTCATAGCCCAACATTCTACAAATGAACTTGAAGGATACAGCCGTAAAGGATATAAAAAGAAAACTGAATTATAATTATAAATTAGTATACGAATTGTAAATTTCTCATATGCCTCTTGTTATTATTTTGTAAAACTGTAGCAATAAAAGTCTATATAGTCTAACAAATAAAATATGTCGCTTCAAGGCCATTTATATTATGCAGTTCTTAGCTTTCTGCAAGCCTGGATTTTGACTTTTGAAATTTACAATGTCACATTTTAGACAGATCGGCCAACATTAAAACAAAACACTTAATATTTAAGATACTTTCCTGACTTCAACCCGATTGAATATTATTCCAAAAACACATCGTACTAGAAGGTTACCTGAGAGATATCAACAATATGTACACTACAGGGAAAATAATTAGATTTTTATGTCTGTTCCTTTAAATTTGCCGGTGTGTGTATATCTAAATTTACTTTGTTCTTTTACGATGTTGAAAAAAAATTGAAACATTGTGGCAGATGTTAAAAAAGATATTAACCTACTTTAAAGAGTTGCAAAAAATCAAAATGCATTTGATGTTCTGCGGAATCACAAATAATCATAATTTCTACTGTTCCGGTCTGTAAATGCGAATACCCTTCCCTTCGAAAATGTGCCCTACTTTCATATTGCTTTAGTATTTTGAAATAATAATAAATTTGATCACCCCAGCGCATAAAGCCCAATTCACACCTCCGAAATTTCTATTATCAACATCTGTTTCGAATGCAACACGATATTTGTTACAATTTACATGATGTAAATGGTACCATAAGATTGTCTGCTCGGTTGCAAAAATCAATGCTATTCCAAGAGACGATATAAAAGAGATAAAAGCATGTATCAAGAATTTTATTTGCTACTAGCTGGAACGTACTTTTATTTGCTACTAGCCGTACTTCGGTTTCTTGGAATGGTGTTCCGACAAGTGAATATACGACAGATTAACATGCAACACTTGAACATGGACAAATTAACATGCGACAGATGAACATAGACACATTTTAACTAAAGTGACCACACGTCCCGATTTTGGCGGGACAGTCCCGCTTTTTGAAGGACTGTCGCGTGTCCCGCAGAGTTATAAAAAAAGTCCCGCTTTTGAGAAAATATCTGCATTTCTCAGTTTAAATGTACTATAAAAAATATATAGTCCAAATTGAGCGTAAAGTATAATTTAACAAATTCATGTGAGAAATTTCACGATATTTTTTGATAAATGAACCTAACCGAGTGATTCCCAAACTTTTCGGTTCACGGCGCCCATAATGTTTCAGAATTTTTCTGCGGCGCCCCAAGTCAAAACATTGGTCTAACTAACGCAAATTGAGGAATATTGGAATATTTCCGCGGCGCACAGTTTGGGAATTGCTGATATAGATAAGAAGTAAGTATTAGTTTATAAAGATAGTTTAAAAAAAGGGGGCAGGCTAACATTTCATCGGCTGTGAACCTTATTGTGGGCTGTTTTTTTTTTTAATTTTTTTGCTGCAAATATCTAAATTTTAGACCTTAACTCAAAAGTGACCATATATTTGTGATCTAAGTGTGAGTAAGTTGTGATCTAAGTACCAAATAAGGCGAAACATGTTAGTTCTTTCCAAACTGACAGCAAAACCTGTTGTACGGATAGTGCGGATATTTTTGCGGATGCGGATCGGATGCGGATACAGAAAAACTTATCCGCGCAGGGCTCTAATAATAAGGAAGATATTAAAAAAGTATAGCTTTATGATGCCCCCCGTAACTCCCAGAATAATCATCCAAATGAAAAAATATGTATAAATAATATACACTTTTTTTCTTTTTATAAACTATTTTTCTCATATATGATTTTGTCAATAATAAATGAGATAAATGAAGGTTTTAGTTTCAAGGTGTAAGAAGCCAACAGAATACTGGATGTTTAGGTATATTTATCACATCAAAATCAACAGTTTTTTTGATAATCCCTTTTATTCGTTATTTGAGAACTAAGAGTTTCCATTTAATTTTTTAAACAAAATTTAAATAATTTGCCAAATATTTCAGCGTTCATTTTTTCTGCATTTGCTTCGTATTCAAGTCTTCATTAGATTAATAAGAAATATTTTACAGTGTAGAGTGTAGTGTAGTGAGGTGTGAGTAACTCAGTTCGCAACTATTAAAAAAATATATTATTTTATAAATATTTAGAGTTCAAAAAAAAACACGCACTATCATAACTATAAATACAAACAATCCATAAAATTATTAGCCATAATTTAAAAAAATACTTAATTTTGTCAAAAACACAAAACTGCCATATTTTTCAAAAACACAATCTGATCAAAAATTCCTCTCGCAACTTTCCGGCTCAGATCAATATACATTACCTATATTTTTTTTAGATTTTTCGTTTAACCCCTTTCGGTAAAAGGGTGCGGGACAAGAACTTTTGCACACTTTTGGCTAAATTCGTGCCGAAAAAATGAATTTCAAAAAGCTATCTATTGTTCCTTAATCTACGTCTAAAAAGAGATCTACGTCTAAAAAAATCGACATATTTTGAAAACATCTGATCAAAAATTCCTGTTGAACTATTTCGGTTCCCATCAATGTTCATTACGGAGAATTTTTCCAGATTTTTAGATAAATCGCTGGGAGATAGGGCGGGGGACAAAAGTTTTATGCCATTATATTGACCAAAAGATTTTTCAAAAATAAAAATTAGTTTCTGTATCCACCCATTAAGAGGTTTCATTTGATACCCCACTCAATTTTTTTTTTTAAATATTTATTTTTCCATTAAATACATATTTGTTTATATTTATCCCGCGCTGTATTTTTTGGAACTCTATAGTTTTCCTATATGTGGGTCAAAAAGTTGTACAAGTATGCCAAATTTCAACTTTCTATGTTCAGCCGTTTGGTTACAATTTCTACCGTATCGACAGACAGACAAACAGACAGACAAACAGACAGACAGACACATGAGTGACGTTATAAGTATTTTTTGGTGGTCATACCTACAAAACCCTAAAAACGCTGGGAGTTTTTAATTTTAATTTTATGTGACGTAATTTTTGCAAATTATTTATATTTTGTTAGCATTATGTTGTCTTCTTATACTAATTAAATATCTACGAAACCCTGAAATATATGAAAATTTACTTTCACATAATTATTTTGTTTTGCTCATCACACCATTCATTATTCGTCGTTTTTCTTATCACTTTCAGCCGTCTTCCTTTTGATCGATTTCTGACAACACAAGATGAAATAAAAAAAGACTAAATTTTCTAAATTAAAGTGCGACTTAAAACACACTCTAAAAGTTTTATTGCATCATCATTTATATACTTTTACATTCAGAAATAAGATCTAAAAATATTCTTGTATTTAAACCCCCCTCTTCATTAATCTTCGTCTTCATTATTGTGCTCTTCATCTAGGGATGATGGTACTAAAAATAAAATCATTATTAATATTATACTATGATGCCAATATGTGAATATTATAGCTGTATACTGAAATTGATTCGTCATTTTGCGTCATAACTTCAATGACAAACTTTGTGGCGAAAAAATTAAAAACTAAATTGTTTTTTTTTTTTTTTTTCTTTTGAGTTATAGGCTAATATTGCTCTTCAGTCTTTTATTTTAGTAATATATACCTACTGAAGTCATATTTAGTTTGTGTTCGATTATATTTCGGCATTGCGTACTCAGAACGTTTTCACGTACGAGCGCTATTTGTGTTGTTTACAGTAACTTGAAAAAAATCATTTCGGCTAAAAATGGAATTACATGGGGGACAGGGGAAAACTGTTAGATAACCTTAAACGGAGAAACGTTTGACCCAGAATCATTAGTATACTGCATGAATGGTACAACAAATAGAAAATGAGAGTACGATGAGGCCCAGTGAAATTCAGTTCAATATGCAAGATATCGGAGTGAGACAAGGATGACTTCTTTCACCACTTTTTTTCAACGTTTACATGGACGACCTGTGTAACGTATTGAATAAGGAGAAGATTGGCTGTGTGGTTGGCACCCGTTAAAATTAACCACACTTCTTATACGGATGATATGATAGTCCTTACACCATCCCCAGCCGGTCTAAGAAAACTCTTGGCTATATGCGAGAATTATGGAGCACGGCTTAATATACAACGTCAACAAAACCGAGTATATCGTGTGCCAGCCGAAAGGTAAAAAATATGCTGTGCCGAGTGTGTGCCTCAATGGTGAAACTGTGAAAAACGTTTCTTCTGTGTGCTATCTTGGTCACTTTATCAGTGATGATCTCAGTGACGCAACTGACATCAACAGGCAATGTCGCTCTGTTTGTGTGAAAGCTAACATGCTAAATCATAGATTCTCGAAATGCAGTCCTAATGTACGTAAATATTTATTAATTACGGTTTGCGGTAGTATGTATACTTCGGCACTCTGAAAATATCACACGAAAAGTCATCTTCGTGAATTTATTATTTGCTACAACAATGCATTTCGAGTAATCTTTGGTTTGAAAATGTATTGTAGCGCGAGTGAAATGTTTGTGACAAATACAGTAAATTCATGTATGGCTGTACTAAGAAAATATGTTCATAGTTTGCGAGAAAGACTTTGGGCGACATGCAACGAGCTTGCACAATGCTGTTTACATAGCGATAAGAATTTTCTTACGCACTGGGCACTACAACTCATTCATTAATTCTTTATGAATGAGCGGTCTCTCCTATGATTTGTGACCATATTTCCAAAATTACTACAAACTCAAACCATGTTTATTATATTTGTAATTTCTTGTTCTTTGTTAACTTATATTCAGTTTTCTGTTTCCGTTATGGATTTTGTGGATTTTTTTTGTTGTGAATATGTGTTTTCTTTTTTTTTTTTTGCTTTTGTGCCGTTAAATAAATATATTATTATTAGGTTTGTTCCAACAAAAAGTTCACAGCAGTTCAGAACGTGAATTAGAACTGCCCAGAATCCATGTGCGTATAGTTCTAGAATCATCTTAACCCATTTAAACCTACCGTCCTTTTAAAAGGATTTTCAAAAATCGCGCTAAATTAATTAGTAAAAACAAATAATTTGAGATGGCGTAATATGTTATGATCACTGTGTTTATGAAACATCATTTATAGCAAGTTTCAAACAATTGTTGTCATTTTTGTAAATTTTGTTGGCGTTTCAATCGCTTACGTTTTATGAGCATAGACAACGGCTAATTCTAGGTAAATTATTTTATTATTATTCTTAAATTTTAAAATTATAAAATACATTTTATGTTAGACTGTATATTTTTATATATTCATAACCTCAAAAACTTAAATTTTGTTGAAACCGGCAAACGATATACAATGAATAAAGCCACCGTTCTTTTAAAAAGACGGTAGGATTATGTCCTACCATATTTTATTTATGAAGTTTTTGATACATTAGTGAAATTTATGTTATTTAACTTTATTTACTCAAAATAACTGAAAAATAAAACAACTTATTATCGTAACACGGCCGTCCTGCTCCTGCCACGTCCTCGCGGCATCTTCAGAATTTAATAACTGCAAAATAAAACAGAGTAAACGAAAACATAATGTTAGTTTTGCCCGTCTCCTTGAGGTTCCTGACCATCCAGAGTTTTACTGAACTCGTTCAGGTCCTTGAACATTCAGCGTCGAACAAAACAAACACATCTCCTTGAGGTCCCTGACCATCCAGAGTTCCTCTGAATTCCTTGATGTCCCTGACCATCCAAAGTCAACAAGACAAACACGACCATTTTAGGTCCAACAACTCCTTGAGGTCCCTGACCATCCAGAGTGAAACAAAACAAACACAACTCTTTGGGGTCCCTGACCATCCATTTATTTTGCTCAAAGACGTTGCGCTGTTTGCAGCAAAAAAGCTAATTTAGTTTGTAAAAAATGTACCTAATGTAGGTTTACATCCTAAAAATTGTTTTTTGGACTATCATACAAGCAAATGATTTTATAGTTTAGTTTATATTAGAGTTTATAAAATAATTTTGAAATAATTTTGGAATTTATAAAGCATTTAAATAAATAGGTTGTTATTATTGTTATAATAGTATATAGTCCTACCGTCCTTTAAAAAGTACAGCATGTTATGGCTATTCTGATCAGTAAAAAAAAAAAAATTATAATCATTTTCATGCATATTTATACACAATTAACTAAATTTTTACAAAAAAACTATTTTTTTTTTTTTAAGTTCGGGTTTAAATGGGTTAACTAGTGTTGGAACGAGTTAGAACAGTTGAGAATTTGATTTGTTTATCCTAACCTATAAAATCACGAAATCAAAATAACATCTGTTAAATAACATTGTGCTAGTATTTTTAAACTGAAAAAATTGAACTAATGGAAGGATTGGATTACATTTGGAATTCTTTTTTGCCGAAAATGTCTTTCAATAACGACCATTTCTTCGTTGTTTGGTCATTTTATTATGTTGTAAGACTTGTTGCTCAAGAAATATGGAATTCGGACTATTATTCTCCAAACTACTTTTGGAAATATCAAACCTATCTGCTAAATCTCGAAAACTTGCAGTCTGATGGCCAATATACCAGAGAAATATAAAAAGTTGATACTGAGCATTAATTTTACCTTTTTGGATAGAATGGTATTCACATGCTTCAAAACTTGCTGCTAGTGGTTCAATAATATTTCTACTAACTCGAAAATGTTCAAAAAAAAAACCTGATCACTATATTGTGGCATTATCATCCGTAGGTAATTTTCATTGTTTTGTCTTATTTCAACAATAACATCATTCAAGAATTCTCTATCATTATCACTTTCACTTGAAAATCCTGACAAATCATTAAAATCACTGTCTTCTTCCATTACTACTACTAATTTAACCAAACAAATAAAAACAAATAAGTGAGGTTAGATAGCACTTTAAACTTATTCAGAATTAAAAATTCTTGTAAAATCCTGGTACTTTAAGAACGATTCAGAATCAGTTCAGAACACAATTCACTCGTTCTTGGAACACTGCACTATAAGTTCTGAATTTTTAAATCCACTTGTTGGAACGCTAAAACCGTTTTGCGCAAACTCAGTAAAGTTATGTATGGTTCTGAACTTTTGTTGGAACAAACCAATTATTATTATTTAAGTTAAATTACTAACTTTAGGAGGTAATTTTCTGATATCTTGTCCCCTATGTTATCTCATTGAAGGGCTTCAAAATTATTAATACAATTCAACTTACTCAGTTCTTCAAAAGCCATGTGATTTCGTGTAGGACGCCTCTTTTTTGTAGTTGGCTTTCGTTTTTTACCTGGGAAAAAAAGGACGAATAAAACTAAAATAAAATTACAATAAATTTATTAAGAAGAAATATTAAACAATATACAGCGTGATAATTTTTTATCATCAATTTTACGAAAAAAAGTCATTTAAAAAAATTGATGTGAAGTATGAATTTTCACACATGAATTTTCACCCTGCAATTTCATGTATGAAATTGCAGGGTTTTGCAGGTATATAATAAATAAAGGCGGCATGCTGAGTGTCTAGGAAAAATTTTGCTTTGTAGTAATCACGGCAAAATGAACGAAATTTAAAAATAATTTATCGTTATTAAGTATGTTATTAAGCGGTAATAAGTTATGTTAATCTAGGAGCTTTAAAAACAAATTTCATGTTAAAATATTATTTTGTTAATTTTAATTCAAATATGTACCTAATACCATTATTTAGGTTTCTAAATATGTGCAGTATATATATTTTTTTTTTATATGTATATAGCAAGGTTCATTAAGATTTTAAAAATTGCGCCTATGGCTTCCATTGGTTGTTTTAAGTCATATGCTCCACCTCTCTGGTTTCGTATACATGACACATAGAATGAAAATATAATTCCAACAATTCCAATTGGTTATTAAATTTACGCTCTTAAAATTTAAGCTTTATTTGAAGAATATTTATATAACTCTTTTTATTAAGGAAATGATCGAGGTGCAGGGACGTAGCCAGGGGGGCATAGGGGCATTTGCAAATCGTACCTCTGGTAAAAATCCCGATTTGGTAAAATAATAATCTGGCAGCCCTGGTTGGGACACTCGTAAGTCAAAGTACCACTGTACTACAAAAGACCTAGAACGCTGTTAATTTCTACCCAAGCCATGTAATTAAGGTCGTACCGACCAATTTAGAACATTTTGTTATTTTTGCCCCCCCCCCAATCTGAAATTCTGGCTACATCTCAGTCGAGGTGAACATGGGTTTTACCCCATGAACAAAGTTTTACCTTTACCTCATCCTATATAAGGTTTTCTTGGTCATACCTACGAAATCCTAAAAATTTACTGTAGTTTCTGGGATGTCGTCTCAACTACAGTGTCCAAGAAAATAGAAAGAATATTATTATCATTATTTTAAATATTCTTTCTAACTTGGAGGGAAAATAACAAAGATAAGCTATTTAGAAATATATTAAACAATTTCACTTACTTGGTTTCCTGTGACCTCGCTTGGGCCGACTTTTGAACCAAAAATATTCTAAACAAACAAATAAATAATAAATATTCAACAAAGCATATGTATACAGGATACGTGCTAACGAGGAACAACAGGGCAGAGCAACATGTTAGGGATAGAGTGAAGAAAGCAAGGCTGGTTATGGGAAAGCCATGGAACATAGGCCGGGTCGGCGCTAGGATTTGCGAGGCCATGTGCCAGGGCAGGCGCGAGGCCATGCGCGAGATTGACAAGAAAAAATTATATTGACGCGGTGGGCAAAAAGGGCTGGTTCAATAATGATGGACCATGCAAAATGACGAAATAAACGAGATAAATGGAATTTTCCCTACCTGGTGCTGTCCGCTACCGCGCTATATTTACGTATTAGATACTCCTATAATGTTTCAAATGCATACATTTTAATGAGGGATACATTTAGTGAATGTTACACTATTTTTTTTTTTTTCTGTGGCATCTATCAATAACAACTTTCGGCTGTGTGATTTTTTCTCGTATTCGGGGAATCACAGCGGCCAATAAAAACAAACAACAAACAACAAAAAGGCCAATAGGGGATATCCATAAATTTTCTTAAAAGTACATTTTTTTGATATGTTAATATTAGTTATGTCACCTAACAAAACAAAAATCACGTTTCAATTAATATTTCAGCGAAATTTTTTAAATAAAGCATTATAAATTTGAAATAAAGCCGACCACAGCGCGAAGGTTGCCGAGTAAATATGACTGAGCATGACGTCAGAACCTACACGGCCCAGACTACCTACTCCCCAAGCCTTTACGTGTGTATTAGAGGCAACGATTAATCGAATATTGAAATAATTATAATTTTTTAATAAATAAAGTTTCGATTAATTTATTATTAATCGATAATTTTATTTTATTTTCAAGAAATTACTTGTATTGTTGAAATACTGGTCGGTAAGATGACTTTACTCTCTTCTTTTCAATAAAGGCCCTAGATTACTAGGCCTTCAAAACACTCGTTCTCGCTCATCTGGAGAATTAAACTGACCCGTTACTCATTTCTGCCTAATATATATAGTTTGCGTCCAGTCAGTTCAAATGCTCATGACCGAAACTCAATCTTCCAACTCGATAATTTGCGAGAAAAGCCAAGCAAGTTACAAGTCTTCTGGGTACAAGCCCTTGTTTCCTTAGTCGTCTTTGGACAGTTCGTGACAAAAATCACGTTTTAATTAATATTTCAGCGAAATTTTTTAAATAAAGTTTTATAAATTTGAAATAAAGTCGACCACAGCGCGAAGGTTGCCGAGTAAATACGACTGAGCATGATATCAGAACCTACACGGCCCAGACTACCTACTCCCCAAGCCTTTACGTGTGTATTAGAGGCAACGATTAATCGAATATTGAAATAATTATAATTTTTTAATAAATAAAGTTTCGATTAATTTATTATTAATCGATAATTTTATTTTATTTTCAAGAAATTACTTAGTTGTATTGTTGAAACATTGGTCGGTAAGATGACTTTGCTCTCTTCTTTTCAATAAAGGCCCTAGATTACTAGGCCTTTAGAACACTCGTTCTCGCTCATCTGGAGAATTAAACTGACCCGCTACTCATTTCTGCCTAATATACTGCAATAGTTTGCGTCCAGTCAGTTCAAATGCTCACGACTGAAACGCAATCTTCCAACTCGATAATTTGCGAGAAAAGCCAAGCAATTTACAAGTCTTCTGGGTACAAGCCCTTGTTTCCTTATTCGTCTTTGGACAGTTCGAGATGAAATTGCTAAATGTCTCGTGGCTCGTGGATACTGTTCGCTGATGACGCTTTATAGTGTAATTAATAGCGTTTTTGGTTACATCCAAAACACCAGCGATATTCTAATACTACTGTCATCTTCATATAATGGCGCAGCTCGTACGTTTTCCGGCCACAATTTAATTTAGAAAGACTTGCGGAAGTTTAGAAATCTCTAATATGTGTAACTAATGGCAAAAATTTATTTTAACAATGAATTTTTTGTATTAAAATGTACGTACTTAATATGCAATATCAATATTATACAAGGTGTCTCAAAAGAAATTTTATATTTATGTAGATTACTGCGTGAACGCAACGTATCCGAGGGGCGCGGGGGTTATGTCAATCGGTAGCCTGGCTCTTGGGAATGCAGTCGCTATGGAGCGTTTCTCGGGAGCAGACCGCGCGTTATGCGTGCGAGAGTTTTACAAAAACGGTGATTCGGCGACTGTAGCGCGTAGAAAATTCTGCAGTATTCGAGGTTTTCGCCACTTAAATGATGCGCCAAGCATTCCTCTCATTCGACATTGAGTTAAAAAGTTTGAAGAGACTGGTACAACGCTGGATAAATCAAAATCCGGGCGACCTAGGTCATCAAGAACGGTAGAAAACGTGGAGAATGTTAATCAGTCTGTTCGTGACGACCCGAAACTTTCAATTCGGAAGCGCGCAAGTGCTTTAAATGTGCATAGACCATCATTACATCGCATTATGCACAAAGACCTAAAGCTGCACCCCTACAAAATTCAATTGGTGCAAGAATTAAAGCCCCAAGATGCCAGTCAGAGGCTTAATTTCGTAAATTTTCTCAGGAAAATTGATCTCCCGGAGAAGTGACATAAATTGGCCTCCATGCAGTCCAGATTTAACCCCTATGGACTTTTTCCTATGGGGTTATCTTAAATCTAAAGTTTACGCCAATAAACCGACTTCACTGGCGCATTTGAAAGAAAATATCCGTCACGAAATGGCAGCCATCCCTGAGTCCACCTGTCGAGACGTCATAAGTAATTTTACTGTTCGATTAAATGAGTGCCGAGAACGCGAGGTTCTACATTTAGACGATATTATTTTTAAGAAATAAATCCCCAAAAAGTGTATTTTAATAATTAATAAACATTTTTTCTATATACGGCTTACTTTTTTTTTTAATCGATCCACTAAATATAAAATTTCTTTTGAGACACCTTGTATATTCTTCGTTCAAACGGGCATTATTTATTGTTACAGCCTGTTTGTAAAAAAAAAATATTTGTTTATGCAGACATTGTATTATCTTTCATTACTTTCCTAATAAAACGGTTAAATGATTTTATATCAGCCTTTAAAATACAATATTAAGATTGACCCATTTTTTTGTCGGCGAATTATATTTTACCAATTTAATCCAAAATCGATTATAACATTTCGATTAATCAAATGATCAATTAATCGATTGATTAATATTGCCATCTCTAGTGTGTATAGCGTATTGTTTGAGAGTTTAGTATTTGTTTTTTAAACAATTTTTCACGCATTTATTATTAAAATAGCAGATAAAGATTTTGTTAGGGCTCAGAGTGACAATTTACCAAACTTTGATGCTTTTCTTCATTTTCTTTTGTTTTTCACCATTAGGTAATGAAATAAATTGTTTTTGTGGAGTTCTAAATAAAGTATTTGTGCACATCGGTACTAAACAATATTTTCGATGTTTCGAAGTACTGGGCCCTGGATCTTTCATATTTTATATATTTTAATATAAAATTTAATTCGTAAACATGTAGATTAACTTTATTTTAAGTAAAATCACTCTAACTTTACACAACCTATAAAAGTTATACAAGCAAATAAGTTCTGTACAGACTGAGTAGGCTGTAGGCTGTAGACTGGGTAGACTGTGACGTCACAGTCAAGTTTGTAAACAGTCGGAGTGTTTTTCGCGCGCTACATAAATTAATGATTTTTTTAAAGCCTTCAAATTAAAACAAAAATGCAAAACTGTTTTTTATGTTTATATTCAACATAAGGAATATAATAAAAAATAAAAATCATGCCTATCCCCTATTGTCGTCATGGGGAGAGACAAGAAAATAGTACTTTTGGAGGTGTGAAATGGACATAAGAGAAGCAGAGAAAGAGAAACGGAGGAACAAATATAGTAGAAACATTGAGAAGGAGGGATAAGGGAGGTACACTAAAATTTGTTCTGTTTTAGTATTAAATTGAGTTGTAGATGAAATAATTGAAAATTTTGAAGATTTGCATTAAGCAGGAAATTGGATGCAAAATGAAATTTAGAAATATTGTTATTAAAATTTTAATTATAAAATTTGTCGAAGTTAAGAATTTTGCATTTTATAATCTAAAAATTAATTTTTAAAACGCTACATATTATCATTATTACTATTTTAAGTATTAAATTATACAAGAATTTTTATATATTTGAAGATATTAAAACTATTGCAAATAATACAATAATAAAGTACGAAAATTATTTAACGGTAGCTAGATTTTTATTTTCCTTTAATTATCAATTTCAGTTAAGTAAGTACAGTAAAACCTCGATATAACGGACCTCGATACAACGGACTTCGGATATAACGGACAGTATGTAAGCGATCGACGACTGCACACTCGGGGAATCACCCGAGTAGCGGGCGGGAATTCGCAATTTTAAAGAGTTAATAATTAAGAAACAAATAACTTTAAAAATCCAAACAAAATTTCATACATTTCATACATTCAAACCAGTGTCACCGAAACCAGGAAGTTCAAAATCAAACATTGACGACTCTTCTCAATGGGCGTTTAGTGATATATCATCTGAAGACGAATAAAGTGCAATTTTAAAGTGTAATTAGAATTTAAACTTTCGTTTATAATATATTTCTATTTGATAGTTAACAAATTGCTTGTTCAGAAAATTTATTTTTATATAACGGACATTCGGCTATATTAGACACCCCTCGCCCGCATTGGTCCGTTATATCGAGGTTCCACTGTATATATAATAAAAACAGTTCCTAGTGTTAGGCTTAAAAATTCAGCTGTGGCCACCACAGGACCGACCGCCACAGAGTACTTGTTTAATTTATGCTGCTTTATCAAAAACTGTCTCAAATAAAAGTTGTTAGTTATTGCTTTTATAGCAACTTTTCTTAATTTTTTTTTTTTTAGAAATATTTCTCTGTTGTGGAATATTTGCATAAATCTTAAAATCGATACGAGTAAACTCCCATCTAGTAAACCGATTTTTACCAAGAGTTGATCAACTCGTGCCATTGATGTCAAAAGCTTAAATATGAAGTTTCATAAAAATCCTTTTAGCCAAATTTGCTCTGCACGTGTAAACGGACCGACACACAGACAGACAGTCATTTAGTGGTCGTTTGTAAAAACTTTATAAGTAACCCGCGTACTAAGTGTGCTGTAAAGACAGAAAAGTTGGAAAGCACTAGACTAGAGGATGAAGATTAAAAAGTTTACAATAAATCTACTAGTCCAGTAACCTTGTCATGATTATAGGGCGAAAGTTGCATTAAGTGGGGGTAGTTAGTTTCGTTTCTTTTTCTTGTATGGGATGTGCCTGAGATGCAAAATCCAAGTTTTCGATCTCGGCAATCCTCCGGAACACTTTTGAATATCTCAAAAACTGCTAATTTTTCTTCCCATTTTGACCATAAAGGAGCACATTTTAGACAAACACTATTCTATGCATTTTTAAACTAGATTAAATTTGCTACAATTTGAGATCAGAATGGGCTTGGTAGCCCTAATAGTTTTCGAGATACAGCTTTTCAAATTTTGAAAAAATCTCCAAACTTGAAAATTTTATGCTAATTTTTATGCTAAACCTTGTCATGAAGTCCTAATATAAGTGCAACTTACATGAAAGTTGGTAAGCATTAATAAATAGAAGTAATGGTATCTATAACATGTGGGTAAGTATTAATTATTATAAATAATGGTAACTTTCAACAACAATACGAGTGTAACTATACAAAGAAGTTGAGCGACTGGTTTTTGAAGTACCCTCCATTTCGTAAAACCGATGTGATTATGTCCTTAAGTAGTAAGACTTGTAGGAGAGGAAGGGGCTCAATTGTCATATGGCCAGAGATATTGGGAAGAAAGCAATGTTGTAGGTTGTAGGAGAAAAATTCGAGCGTAAAACCAAAATATCTAGAGACACGGCACGGACAGAACATAGCTGTAGTGTTCGATAGTTACCCTACAGAGCCTGACAAAAAGAGCACGAAGTGTTCTGAACGTAATCACCGAGTTCAGGCACATTCTTCTTCTGAGGTGATATTTGAGGAAACAACCACTCGTAATATTTCCCAAGAAAATTTTTTATCCAATGTTAAAAACAAATTAAGATTCATACAAATTCTGAAGGTGAAATTTGAAGCCAAAAACATTGAGGTTTTTCAGGCTGAAGAAGATACTGACACGCTAATCATCACTACAGGTATCAGAAAGGCCTCTGATTTTCAGGTCATGGTTATTGCAGGAGAGGACGTAGACTTGTTGGTGATCCTCACCGGTCTCAGATATCCCATAAAAGGTTCCATATACGTTCAGAAGTGTGGAAGAGGCAAAACACCAGATGTCTTCTACTCAACCACCTCAACATCTACAGACAGTCAGCTCATCACTTTCACTCATGCCTTCAGTGGCTGTGATTCCACCTCGTGCTTCTTCGGCCACGGAAAACTCAAGTTGCTTCAAATACTACAGAAGCATGTAGACCTTAAAGAGAAAGCTGCAGTTTTTTCTAATCCAGCTGCGACACCTGCTCAAGTAGCTGAATCCGGGGAGAAAGTTCTCATTGAACTGTACGGTGGAGAAAGGTCCAGTCAAAATCGCTACAAGCTCTTCACAAAGGCTGCAGTCAAGAGCTGTTGCAACCTGGCTAGACTTCCTCTCACGCAAGATGCTGCAAAGCTACATTCGTTTCGCACATACTACCTGTTACAACAGTGGCTGGGCTACAAAAAGAATCCGCTGGAATGGGGATGGGTTGCTACAGCCCGAGGCCTTCACCCAAAGATGATGTCGAGGAAAGTAGCCCACTCAAACCTGCTGAACATGATTTTCTGCAGTTGCAAAAAGGGATGCAGGAATGCTTGCAGCTGCAGGAAAGCAGGTTTGCAATGTTCCGTTGACTGCGGGACCTGCAATGGCCAGTCCTGCGAAAACCTACCGGAAATGAAGAAAGACGTCGACGACAACACTGTCGACTTGGATGACCTCGATGACGACGAGTTGGATAGGCTGCTTGACGATATTGATATTGAAGATGTCGTGGAACAACATCAGGTATATATTACACTCGTATTGCTGTTGAAAGTTACCATTATTTATAATAATTGACACTTACCCACATGTTATAGATACCAATTTTTCTATTTATTAATGCTTACCAACTTTCACGTACGTTGTAACTATGTACACTTATATTAGGACTTCATGACAAGGTTTTACCTTGGGATATTGAATATATAATTTTTCATTTCTGGCGATTGAAGACGATGAAGAAAACGGTTAACAGTGACTTCCCTCCACCCATCCCACCCTTCCCCCTCCTCCCCCACCTCCTTCAAATAGTTAAATTGAATAAATGTTTACTTCACTGACTCATGTTAGACAGGTTATTGAAGATAAAAAGACAATTGTATAAGATGAAATATGAAAATTCAAGTTTGGAGAATTTTTCAAATTTTGAAAAGCTGTATCTTGGAAACTATTAGAGTTACTAAGCCCATTTTGTTCTCAAATTGTAGCAAATTTAATCTAGTTTAAAAATACATAAAATGGTGTTTGTCGAAAACGTACTTCTTTATGGTCAAAATGGGCATAAACCAAAAAAAGTGCGAAAATTTAGTAGTTTTTGAAATATTCAAAAGTGTTCCGGAGGCCTGCCGAGGTCGAAAACTTAGATTTTGCATCTCAGGCACATCCCATGCAAGAAAAAAAAAAAACGAAACTCCACTTAATGCAACTTATGATGTACTAGGTTACTGGACTATATAGTTAAAATATATTAAGTATTTTCACCAACCTGTTTCAGCTGACATTTTAGGTGACTTTTGATTTTTTAGGGGTGATTTTCCATTCTTTAGATGTGGCCTTCTATGTGGCTTTAGATGGCGTTGGGGACGTTTAGGTTTCCCTAAACAAATAATTTAATAAACATACAACACAAAATTGAATTCTTAGCAAATCTATATACCGTGAGTTTATTTTATGATAGAACATAGAGGTTTCATTTCTATAACAACCGTTGATTGACAGCAATGTAAAATGCGTTTATTTTAAAATAGAACATACTGTATAGCTTACTCGATTATAGAGATAAATAAACGAAAAACATTTTTTCTCAAGTAAATAAATAGAAATTAATAAAATCAGCTGTGGCCACCACAGGACCTTATGTTAAATAGCAACTTATGTTAAATATTTTTTTTCGAAATATTTCTCTGTTGTGAAATATGTGCAAAAATTTTAAAACCGACACGAGTAAGGTCCCGTTTCTAGTTCACCGATTTTTACTAAAAGTTGAACAACTCGTGCCACTGATGTCAAAAGCTTAAATATGTCGATATGTCGAACACTTGTCGATTATAAAACTCGTCGACTCGTTTTTTGCCTGTCACGTGGTTATCGAAGTGACGCACCTCGGGCGCGCCCGCGGTACATCCACGAAACGTCAGCAAAAATTATTATTATTATTATCATTAGCCTATAACAAACAGGAAGTTCTGAGCAATTTAACGTTGAAATAATTTTTCTAATTGGTGGCACCCCGGTTGAGAAACACTGATATAGCCAATAACACTCGGGAAGTTCTAATCTATGCATACAATGTTCAAAGGATTATCCGAATCGGTTAATTAATTTATGTTTGTACCATTTAAACGTAACAATAATATTTTATTTCACTATAAAGAATACATGGATTCTGAATAAAATAGAGAAAAATTAATAAAATAGTTAAATATTATTGCATAGGATTCACTATTAATTATGTCACTTGGAAATTTATAAAAACTTTTGAGTAACACTGATAGATGTGAAGTTTGCCGATTTTCGTTGTAATAATATATTCGTTGTAGTAATATTTTACGTTATTAAATTTAGTATTTTGTTTAACTATTTAAAACGGTAATTATACAGTCTGTTTCAAACGCTTAGGCGGAACTAGATTTTGCAATTTAGTTACTTTCATCGCTTAAATCGTGCTTTTCGGCCGTTTTGTTTAAGCTTTGTAAATCATACTTACAATAAACATTTTTGGTTAAGGTTAATATCATTTTAAAATGTCATTTTCTTTATATTTTGATTTTTTGTGTAATTCTTAATACAAATTTCCCATTTATTTATTTTTTTGTCATTAAAATATATAAAAAAATAATTTAATTTTGACATAGGTTATTCGTTTCCATGGTTTCATTGTTGTAATTTTAAATTTTGACATTCCAACGTAAAAAATGAAATAACCGAAGAAAGGTCCCTTGTCGTGACAACTTAAAAGAACGAAATTCCCATTTAGTTCCGCCTAAGCGTTTGAAACAGACTGTAATTTTCAGTTTTTTTGTAAATAATTTGGTTTACATGTAAATATATTATACTCGTTTGTTAATTTATTTAATCACTAAAATTTCACCTATACTTGTTATAATTCAGTAACGCGAAGGAATTGCCTCCTAAATTTGAATGTCGGTAGTTGTTTCGTTGTTCGAGAGAGGCGCTGAAGAATACTTTTATCATAATTTTTAAGTTTTTTTAAAATAAGTCTTAAAATTAGCATTTTCACTGCAAAAAAAAAAACAGCGGAAGACCTTCATGATGATAAAAAACGCTCTCATCCCCTATAGTAATCAATTATATAAAGAAATAATATATTAAAAATAACATCTGGGTACTTAATACTTCAAGATTTAACACAATTAAAATTACGCGATTACTAAATATCGAATATTATTCTGTCTTATCTATCCTCCTAATACATTGTACTTTATACTTTCGTTAATATAGTTAGTAAAATAGTTAATAACATACAGTTTCCAGAATTAAAATAACAAAACTGCTTAACAGATCTATCCTCACCCTGAAAACTTATTTGAGCGTATTCTACACATAGGTTTAACATTTTAAACGTTCGAACGACCCTTAAAATATATTTTGATAACTCAAAACTGATTCTTACTTTCTTAATTCTTACTTTCTTTTCCGTTTAATGACATTTTTAACTGAAGGCAATTTTATGCAAAAATTTTCAATATTTATGAAAATTTGTTAAAACCTTAAAAAACTGAATTATCGTTATCAACTCTTATGTATTTTTTACACATTTCATCAATTTTATTAATAAAATACCTTCAACTGTAGTTTTTCAATTCAGTTTTGGTCTGAAATCGTCTCCTAAATAATAGAAATATGAATAAATATCTTTTATCGTCTGGTACAACCTAGCCGTGCTGAGCAATGGTGACGATCAACGCCACGGTTTCGAGGAAAAAATGCATGCTTTTTATCAATAAAAATTAGTCAGTACCCCCTGTCAAAATAAAATTAAGCCTAAGCACTAAAAAAATATCACCTGGATAAGACGGCGCTTCATTTTCCTATCTCCGCGTTACCGGAAAAATAAAGATACACCAGAAGTTGAATAGAACATACATACCAAAACTTGTACAATATAATAGTAGATATATTTATTCATTTAATTTTAATTTGACAGCTGCGTAACAATAACATTGACCATTCTCTACCTACGTTTCAAAATTGACCACCGTGACGCTACGATCTTAAATTTATTTCCCTATCTAGTCTTTTTTCTCGATTATATTTTATTATGTTTACTAACCTGCGACATGAGTGTCAAAATGTATCGTTGCACCTAGACGATGTAACAAATAATAAAAATATAGTCAGGAATATCACTTAACTTTGAATGACGGACGTACGACTACGACGAAATTCGTATGGTTTGCATTATATCACAGGCTCGTTAGCTAGTTTATATCAATGGTACGATACAAAGTAACGTACCAGTAGCCCGCTACATAATTTGGTGGCAGTGGTGGGATTTAAAATAACGTACCATGAGTCCGCTACGGTAACCAGACAATTGGGGCCGTAAGACAATTCGGGCCGTTCACAATTGGGGCTTTTCACAACTGGGGCCATTAACAACTGGGGCGATGGACAATTCAGGCCGTACACAATTGGGGCTTTTCACAACTGGGGCCATTGACAATTGGGGCGATGGACAATTCGGGCGGTTCACGATTGGGGCCGTATCTATAAGAGCTACAGTCTTCTTTTGTTTAAAATAAAAAATAATTATTAAACAAGTTGGCATAAATTAAATTACCTGTTCTTTTGAAAAAATATTTAATGGTTTAATAAATGGGTAAATATTTTAATGGTTTGATAAATTACATTTTGGTGGGAATTACAATAAATAAAAAAATTGTATTTTAAGGGTTGGCTTAAGTAAATTTTCGTGTTCATTTGATTAAAAATAAATTGTATTTTAAGGTTTAGGTTAAGTAAAATTTAGTGCTCTTTTGACTATATAAATAAAAAATGTATTTTAAGGGTTGGCTTAAGTAAATTTAAGTGTTCTTTTGAATAAATAAATAAAAAATGTATTTAATTTTAGAAGTAAATATTTTGTAACTAAATTTAATTAATATGAGTCAACTACGAGAAAATCAGTTATTTTTTGTTTGACTATTTCCTAGTTTTTTTTTTTTTTATGTATGATAGTACATAAAAATCCTTTATATAAAACAGGCAAAATTTTCTAGACAAACATAATAAAAATTAAAAATTGATAATACCTATCATGTCTCTATTGTTCAAATACATAACTCTAAATTTTCAAATACATAATCTTCATAATATTTGCGGCTTTGAGAATCTCGCCGATCGTAAAATTTTATTAGAATATTATTTTGTGAGCGGGGAATATATAGTCAAAAGAGCACTAAATTTTACTTAATATAACTCTTAAAATACAATTTCTTTTTAATCAAATGGTCACGAAAATTTTATTAAGCCAACCTTTAAAATACAATTTTTTTATTTATTCTAATTCCCACCAAAATGTACTTAATCAAACCATTAAAATATTTTTTTTTCAAAAGAACACGCAATTTAATTTATGCCAACTTGTAAAATAATTATTTTTTGTCTTAAACAAAAGAAGACTCTAGCTCTTATAGTTATGGCCCCAGTTGTCAAAAGCCCCAATTTTGATCGGCCCGAATAGTCCATCGCCCCAGTTGTTAATGGCCCCAGTTGTTAATGGCCCCAGTTGTTAATGGCCCCAGTTGTGAAAAACTCCAATTTTGTACGGCCCGAATTGTTCATCGCCCCAGTTGTTAATGGTCTCAGTTGTGAAAAGCCCCAATTGTGAACGGCCCGAATTGTCTTACAGCCCCAGTTGTCATGGAACCGTCCGCTACAATGCCAATAACTTCCGCAGTTGAGGTACGAAAATATAACAGAATAGAAAAATATTACCTTTCTTTTGGAAACGTTTTGAAATTTTACTTCTACGCAATTTATCTTCTAAATATTTTGCTGGAAAAAAAGATAAATTTAAGTTAGCAGAAGTATAGATATTGCAAACATTAAAATATTGATGCGAAGTGTGAATTTTCACAAATTTAAGTAAGAAGCCAACAGAATACTGAATGTTTAGGACAATATTTTTTCTACAATTAAATCAAACTCAACAGTATTTTGAAAATCATTTTTATTCGTTATTAGAGTACTAAGTCCTGTTATTTAATTTTTTAAAACTAAATTTAAAGTTGTTAAAACTTCGTCAAAATAAAATTTAAATTTAAATATTCCAGGAATTTTTTCATTAAATTGTAAAAAAGTCTTCATTAAAATAATAAGAAATACATTAATAAACGGCTTCAGTTTTTTCAATTTCAGAAAGGTATTTTCTATTATGGAACTGTCTCATTTCGATACCGTTAGTTCATAGGAAATTAGCTTAATTTCGCATGTCCCCAACATGCGCGCGCAGGCGATGCGGAAATGATAAATACGCGCCAATGCGCATGTGTGTTGTGCGGGAAAGAATAAATTCGCAGCAATGCGCATGTTCAGTTTCCAAGAATTTTCATACCCGTACTGGATGCGCGCGCACTAATGGCTGTTGACCATAATTAGAAAAATAGTAAATTTAATTTAAAAAACACAGAAATTCTGAGTAAAAATTACAAATTGTTACATTCAATAGTTTGCACCTTTGAAATTGTATGTCATGTTGGTATTAAAACATTGTAAAAAATTTCACTTAAAATGTTATTCCATTTGACATATGTCAAAAAGATAAATGATATCATAGTTATAATGATCATAACCAACAAATCTGAAGTAGGTTTTACAGCGTAAGAAATATTTTGAATTGACAAATTTACATTTAAAAGTCAATACTAGTAAAGTGGTTTGACTTTACACAGTGAACGCAATATATTAAAGCAGGAAAAAAATTAAATTTTACTGTGTAGTAGTTTTTTTTTTCACGATTTATTTCAAACTGATTTGAAATATAGTGTAAGTACGCTTTTTTCCGTGTGCGCTTTTTTTCGTGTGTGTATTTTTTTATGTGCGCTTTTTCCGTGTGCGTATTAATCCGTATGCGTTTTTTTCGTGTGCGTATTTTAATATTATATAAGTAATTGGAAAATTTATTTTAATAAATATATTTTAAATTTAAAGTCTCAAATCATTTTTAGTTTTAACATTATAAAGGTAATGCACTGAGTGAAAATGAATCGTTTTCCCATCTTAAAAAGTTAATGAATAAATAATTCGGAATAATACTCATTATTTGTCCAGTTTTTAACAATGGGCGAAGAGTTGATTCAACTTGAATTGGATGAAGTAAGGCGTATGGCTAGAGAAAGAAGTCTGAGGTGTCGAATAAGTTCCACATTAAGGTAATGATTTGTTTGCCAACGCAGTTGACAACGGGTGAACTACTAAATAATAGTATTTTAAACATTGTTGTAGATTATAATCAGCTGATGGTTCGGTAGCCATCTTGTTACGTCAGTTCTGAAGTTTGACAATTGACACTCATAATTTCTGTTTTTAATTAAATTTACTCATTTTTGAATAATAAAACTATGTAGTTGTAGGTATAATGTTGTATTTGATTTGCATATAATGGCTATGTTTCACTCGGATGATTACAACCCTCGCCTACGGCTCAAGCGTTTAAAATCAGTCTCGTGAAATAAAGCCTCCATTATATGCTTGTTAAATAAAATACTATTTTAAATGACAGTGATGAGGGTAAGCAGTTTCAAATGAAAATAGTACATTACTTATATATATATATATATATATATATATATATATATATATATATATATATATATATATATATATATATATATATATATATTCGCTGGAACCGAAATAGAAACTTTAATAATTTCACGAACCAAAACACCGTTTCAAAAATTTGAGGCATGTTCAAATACGACCTCAGTTGAAATTGGAGTTCCCCAAGGCTCGGTTTTAGGCCCAAATCTCTTTATACTATTTGTAAATGATTTACCTTACTGTTTGAGATCATTACCCAATACCAAAATAACTTATTTTGCTTATGATAATAGTTTTCTTATAAAATGCGGTAACTCTGTAGAAATAACATCTGCTTTTAATAAAATTATGGGAGACGTTATTAATTAGATGAACAATAATTGGATAAAATTTGCTTCGGTACATTTCAAGCCCTGATAAAATCGTCAATTAAATATATCTTACTCCTAGAATCAGTAGTACTGCAATTTTGAAGGCATGCCTCCATACTGGGATATTTAACATTATTATCACATCCGAACATGTGGTAAATGCAATTATGTTTGGAAGGATTAAATGACCATCCACTGCTTAATGGTGGTAGGCAGTTGTTTGTTTCATGGAAATCTTGGCATGGTGTTTCCAGCGCCCTTTTCTTTTTCCTTTCATATATTGAACGATCATCACCTATCAAAAAAGAAAAATATATACAGGTGCTGGTCAGAATCATACAGGCTAGAGGTGGGAAATGCGAATCTTTTTAAAGATTCGTTCAGTATAGAATGGCTCTCTAAAAAGATTCGTTCTTTTGGAACGATTCGTTGGCGTACAACAAATCTAGTGTTTACTGTCTACGTCACGCTGTACTTGGCTTTGTTATTTCATAGTTGTGTACTGGGAGCTGAGAACAGTATACATACTTCTGTAGTCACTATAGTTCGCGAACGGCGAACGGGTCAGTACATGTACTCACATTGTATTGCGCAGTGTCTCGAGTCTGCCGTTCAGCTTTCGTTCGTGCCATGTTCTAAGTTCGCCCGTCCAGACTCATCCTACATACCAGATTACAGACATAGATGTACGTGTGTTCCACACTACACTCTACACAGCCACCAGCCTGAGCTCTGTGCCCGACCCTCGTTCCGTTCCGTTCCATATCGAGTCACACTCGCTACTTACTAGCATTGGCACGTGAGTTCACGTACTGAAGATTCGTTCGCTGCATATTAAAAGATTCGATCGTACCAATTCATTGCAACGATTCGTTCTTTTGGAACGAATCGTTCGCAAACTACACCGCTCTATTCGGAACTCTTCGTACGTACTCGAACAGTCACGCGGTGCTCAACTAAGAAAAGCGTACAGTGCGGAGGGTAACCAGTGACGTATTAGTAGACTGTCTTGGATATATCTATATACCGTGATATTAAAAACTGATATAACGCGAACGACACATCTCTAGTACAGTCTAAAGTACATACAGCTACAATAGCTATTTATGCACCAAGGGTGTTACTAAGATGATTACGCCCGGAGAGTGACGTAATACAACCCGAGGGCCTCTGGCCCGAGGGATGGATGCAGTGGTGGATCTAGCTTTTTGGGGTCCCAGGGCTTAAAAACACCAAAGGGCCCTACACATGTTTCAATCAAAAAAATTAAAAAATAAAAGACAGTATTAAAGGTTAATTATTATTTATTACATTTTTATTGTTGTTTAAATGTTGTATATTATTTTTTTATTAGCTGGTGCTTCACTTATGTTGGTTTTTAATAAATATTAGTAAATTAGTGTTTTTAATTTTTTTGTGTTGTTTTTCAAAGTAATGTTTTTGTTTTGATCTTTTCTCTTATAGTGCTTGGCATATAATATAATAGGTATATGTTCGAGAGGTTGGGGGCCCCTTGCGGATCTGGGGCCTTATCTTAAGCCCTATTAGCCCGTATGTATATCCGCCACTGGATGGATGTCGCTCGAATGGAATAATCATCCTGTAAATCCAATCGTGCATACAAGATTTTATTTTTCACTTCAAATAAAATAAAAAGTATAAATTAACAGATCTGGTAGACTATGACAATAAACATGCATTTATAGACAAAAAACAAATGATCTTGATTAATTGTTTTATTGTCAGAATTGATATTAAAATTAAAATAAATATGCAAGAATTGTCCGAATATATCAACATAAATGCACAAAAAGCCACAAAAAGTTTGTTGCCAACTAAATCAAAACATAAATATGAAAAAGTATATGAAATCTTTAGACTAAGGCGATCAAAAAATAAGGTGCCGGCCGTAAATGAGACTGTACTGTTGTGTACTGTACTGTACCGTAAATTGTATTCCACAGCTGAAAGTCTCAACTTTACTAACAACCTATCAGATTACTTCATTGACCCGAACTCACCCGAGAAACAACGATAATCCGTTGCGAAGTTCATATTTGTTGTTAACTCATTGGCGTGTAGAGAAAAACAATGTTCATTTAATAATTAATTAGTATAAGGCAGTGGTACTCAACCTGGTCCCTAACGCCCACTAGTGGGCGGTAGGAATTTTTTGGTGGGCGGTAAGTGTTTTGTCCAATGCTGGCTACTTTTTTGTGCTGGCTGGCTTATTTTTTAAATTTAATTGACATTTTAAAAACATTAAAATGGAATTTTTTTAAAGTATCATTTAAAAAAAAATTCATTGCATTATTGAAAAACATTTTCATTAAGTTTTCATAAAATTCTTTACTATTTATAGTTAAATTTCTCAAAATATAAGTATATATAGGGAAGTGTGGGTACTGTGTTACACAGGGTACTTTGTGACATCCAACGTTGCCACGTTTTGGTGCATGTATATTTGTTGTGTTTAATAATAAGAGATGATGCAGTAAGTTGTTTTATAAAGATTTTCGCAGCTAAATTTTGCGAAAGTATTTGGTAAGTTATTATTATTATACAACAGGTGGGCGGTATGAAATTTTTTCTACCAATAGAGTTGCTAAAGTGGGCGGTAGGTATGAAAAGGTTGAGTACCCCTGGTATAAGGTAATAAAAATCGAATCTACGCCTATGTGCACATGTTCTTGAAAATAAGTTTCGAGATAGCAACTGTGGATAAATTAAAATGTGCACACTGTATAATGAAAAATATATTATCAAGATTATTTTTCTATTTCATCATTGTTAAATAACCTGGTAAAAAAATCAGCTTTGGCCACCACAGGACTTGTATAAAATACATTCTAGCAGCAGAGTAGAAATAACTAGGCCTAATATTTTCTAACAGAGATATTATTTATCATGACCATGGAAACGTTGTTTATAAGTATGAAAAAATTCTCTGTTGTGAAATATTTATTGCTTTTATAGCAACTTTTGTTAAATAATTTTTTTCGAAATATTTCTCTGTTGTGGAATCTTTGCATAAATCTTTAAACCGACACAAGTAAACTCCCATTTCTAGTAAACCGATTTTTACCAAAAGTTGAACTACTTGTGCCATTAATATCAAAAGCTTAAATATGAAGTTTTATAAAAATCCTTTTAGCCGAATTTGCTTTGCATGTGTACACAGACAGACAGAGAGACCGACAGACAGACAGACAGACAGACAGACAGACAGACAGACAGACAGACAGACAGACAGACAGACAGACAGACAGACAGACAGACAGAAAGACATCATGCTAAAAATACTCAAAACGTTATATTAGGCCTCAATTCGTGGAGATCCATCGAAATCTCGAAATGTCAAAATCGGTATGATCACAATACCTCCCTTATATATGTTGGCGGTCGGTAAAAAGATATATGATTAAAAATTATGATTATATGTATCTATATAAAATATATTACTTGACGATGTTGTAGCATTGACGAAAATTATACTCAGAAAAATCACCAATACCAAAAATAAAAACCTTTTCATCTTATGATGTTTTAATACATTACTAACTTAATAATCAAATTGAACGATTTTATAACTTTATGTAATTTAGCTTTAATTGAAACAATTATAGATTAATTAGATTTATTAAGAAAGTAACTATAAAACATTAAATTTACAAAACAATATGCCCATACATAAAATTATATAATTATGTCGATAATACTGTGTAAATTTAATTAAAATGTTTTTAAACTGTTGATTAAAATAATAAAATTAATTGTTTCGTTTTGTATTCTTTTAACTTTTCGTTAAATTACTGTAGTTGATAAAATTAATAGATTTTAATTTTATTTGGCATTAAACTTAATATATTGATTATAATTTGTAAGCTGTATTTTGTTTATTTTTTTCTCTCTTAAAACACTCCATTACCCTTAAAATATCGCTCATGCGTCTTACGCGTTTTTTTGGCTTATTGTTTTTAGGATTTTGTAGGTATGATCAAAAAGCCCTTATAACGTGACTGGCTGTTTGTTCGGTTAACATTGCGGCCAAACGGCTGGACCTAGAAAGTTGAAATTTGGCATGCTCATACAACTCTTTAGCCCAGATATAGGAAAACAATTGAGAGTTCAATAAAACACATCGCGGGAAAAATATAAATAAATATAGATTGGATTGGAAAAAAATCCAATCTTAATATTTTCAAAAGAAACTCAAAATAGGAGACACAAACAATTAATAAAACACTAGTATACATATGTAATTTATTATTATAAAATTAATGTTACCCAATAGAAAATAAATACACACATAACTTCTAGCAGCAAATTATGACAGTACACCATTGTCCATAAGTAAAGTGTATGTTGAGATTTATCAAAATTTCATTAAGGCCCGGTCTTTCCACCTTCTGATAAACTTCTGGGTAACTATATGATAGATAAAGATATCTGATACTTTATCTGTTAGATAAATGTCATCCCGTCTTTCAATTCAAATTTATCTGTCAGATAGTTATCTGACGGTGACTTTAATCTGACGGATAATGAGACTGACATATTGAATCCTCATATTGGTAACACTGAATGTGTAACTGAAATAGACGTTGAGAAAGATTTTTTTTTGTTTCTCTATGGAAATAAATAAATAAATTGGTAAACTGACAGCTGTCGAGCCGTTTTTTTTTGGTTATTGTCATTAACAAAATTAAATTTATGTATGCGTTATACAAGATTTTAGCAATTATTAATGTCGTAAACATGTAACAAAATTGGGGGAATGAAAAATACATAGTAGATATTAATAATAATTGTTCTACGTTTATTTAATTTTTTAAGTTTATTACGATTGATGTAAATACAAAATAAGTTATAATAAATTTGAAAAAAATCCGATACAGTACTGATCTTTTGTGGGTGGTTCTTCATATCCACTCTTGTAACGTTAAAGTTGCGTAGTACTGCAGTTGCTACTATGCCAATTATAATCTTATTGCTCAAATTCGAAGCGAATATTAGAATTATTAAACACTGTACTGTAAGGTGTGGATCCCGGCTAACGTTAAATATAAATATCCTTCTCGACACCGTTTACTTCAGCCTTTTTTTTACAGAAGAAAGCAGTTTCACTAGCATATAATCCCAGGCTGCAACCACTCGTGGATAGCGGGTAATTTCGTAAAATACTAGTTGAAATTTGTGTATTTAATTTTCCGTACAAGGCATACAAATGAAATCAGACATAAGTTGGATATTGCACGAGATACTTTTTTCATATTTTTTTCTCACCAGTCTTTGGTAGAACCTGACATTATACTGTCCTGGTTAACAGTTATAAAATGGTCTTAGGGAATAGAATCGAGGTAGCAATTCTTGTGACCAGTCATCACGTTACCCAAGGACCAGCCCAGCTGTTGAAGTCGCCTAGACGAGATGTGAGTGTTGTCTTCAGCACTTCTCCACGTGTTCGCCTCGTTCGGATATCTGGAGAAGCCGGAGCAAGAACGAGACTAACATCAGCTTCTAAACGGACAACACCAGCAGCCATTTTACCAACAATTGTACATATTCTGATGTAAATTAATCATATATAACAAGTTTTGTAGAAAAGATTCCGTTCTTGACTTCACCCCGTGACAAGCACGGTGGAGGCGCCTTTTATTAAATGGTTTTAGCTTTTGTTGTTACTACGTTATAATAAGGGCCGAGAATTCCAGTTCCTAATAAACTCCCTAATAGTTATTAGACACATAATATATTTATAAACTGTTCACTTTTGTAAGAACAAACTAACAGGAAATTTTGTTTTCAATAGTTTGCACCTTTGAAGCTGTATGTCATGTTGGTATTAAAAAATGTCACTTTTTTAAAATGTCAATCCATTTGACATATGTCATAATGAAAAATGTTATCTTAATTATAATGATCATAACCTTATCAACCTAAAGTCGGTTTTACAGCGTACGGAATATTTTTAATTGACATTTAAAGTCAGTAATACACTATAAAAGTAACCAAATTAACCAGATTTTGTTTGTTCTTACAAAAGTGAACAGCTTATATGAAGTTAATAAATTTATTGGTGATTTCCAAGTTACAGTCTGTTTCAAACGCTTAGGCGGAACTAAATGGGAATTTCGTTCTTTTAAGTTGTCACGACAAGGGACCTTTCTTGGGTTATTTCATTTTTCCTGTTGGAATGTCAAAATTTAAAATTACAACAATGAAACCATGGAAACGAATGACCTATGTCAAAATTAAATTATTTTTTTATACATTTTAATGACAAAAAAATAAATAAATGGGAAATTTGTATTAAGAATTACACACAAAATCAAAATATAAAGAAAATGACATTTTAAAATGACATTAACCTTAACCAAAAATGTTTATTGTAAGTATGATTTACAAAGCTTAAACAAAACGGCCGAAAAGCACGATTTAAGCGATGAAAGTAACTAAATTGCAAAATCTAGTTCCGCCTAAGCGTTTGAAACAGACTGTACAAAATCCTTCTAATAGTTTATTAGCAACATAATTTTTTGTTTATGTATTGGTATTTCTTATGAAGATAGTAACACGGTGTAAGAGGGATAGAGTTATACGTAAATTTGTAGAACTAAAGTGAGATGAAATTTTGACACTGAATATTTTGACATTAAATATTTTGACAATAAATAGTTTGACTTTGCATTCAATGACATTACGTATATTTTTTGTTTTACTATTAAAATGACAATTAAACGGCGTTCAACAAATTGTATCACAGAAAAAGAGGACAATATAGATAGAAGGAGAGTTAATAAAAATAGCATTTTATAATACAAAAGTCACTGAAAATAAGAAGACCGCCATATTTTGCTTTATTTTACATTCCTTAAACAATATGAATGAAACTTATCAGCAATTTTCAGCCACACATCTTTATTATTCTGCCAATAATTGCGTATGTCTTCTTATTTTCTATCATTTTTATATAAATAGTAATGCTTAAAGTATTGTTTGTAATGTGTTGTAATCGTAATTGAAATAAATACATAAAGTCTGTTCCAAACGGTTAGGCGGAACTAGATTTTGCAATCTACCTACTTTCATCTTTTAAATCGTGCTTTTCGGCCATTTTGTTTAAGCTTTGTAAATCATACTTACAATAAACATTTTTTGGTTAAGGTTAATATCATTTTAAAATGTCATTTTCTTTATATTTTGATTTTTTGTGTCATTCTTGATATAAATTTCCCATTTATTTATTTTTTTGTCATTAAAATATGTAAAAAAAATAATTTAATTTTGACATATGTCATTCGTTTCCATGGTTTCATTGTTGGAATTTTAAATTTTGACATTCCAACGTGAAAAATGAAATAACCCAAGCAAGGTCCCTTTTCGTGACAACCTAAAAAAAACGAAATTCCCATTTAGTTCCGCCTAACCGTTTGGAACAGACTGTATATAAAAAAAAGATAATGTTTATTTAAAAATAAATATTTATATATTGTTCTTTACATATCAAAAAATATTCTAAAAACGGAAATATTCTATGAAAAAATTCCATAATTTATAAATTCATCCAAACAGATCGTCGATTTCGTCAAAATACAACTAAAATGTATATAAAACACTAAAATCGCCATTATAGATATGTTTAAAAACTACACATTCGTATATTCTTTTAAAATTATACTGTTTTTCAATTAAAATTGAAATATTAACACATTTTGCGAAATTGTTTTTGGTTATATGTCACTATATTAAGAACTTCATGTTGCCTATAAGTTATTAGACAAATAATCCTATTTATTAGCAACCTAATAATTATTTCGGGGTGGAACTCTCGAAAAAAAAAAATATATGTTGCTAATATTGGCAGAATAATAAAGATATGTGGCTGAAAATTGCTGATAAGTTTATGTTTGATAAAGCAAAATAAGGCTGTCATCTTATTTTCAGTCACTTTTGTATTATGAAATGCTATTTTTATTAACTTCCCTTCTATCTATATTGTCCTCTTTTTCTGTGATATGGACAGTTTATTAGCAACTGGAACTCTCGGCCCTAAGAAGCATAAAATTATTGGTAAAAATATGGTACAAGATTAAGTGATATTTTCATACCATATGTTATAACGTAGTTATAGTCCAGTCATTTTTAATCTTATAGTTATTTTTATAACGCAAGATATTTTATGATTACAATGAAAAATTCTGTAGATGCCATTCTTTATTTCAATATCTTAGAGTGGACAATATTACTCATTTCCATACTTATAAACATATTTCTATGAACAATAAAATGAAGGCCAGAGGAATTTTAATAAATTTAATATACAGATAATTTTATATAATATAACTAGTGCACCCGTTGCCAACTGTGTTGGCAAACAAATCATTACCTTAATGTGGAACTTGCTCGACACCTCAGACTTCTTTCTCTAGCCATACGCCTAACTTCATCCAATTCAAATTGAATCAACTCTTCGCCCATTATTAAAAACTGGACAAATAATGAGCATTAATCCGAATTATTAATTCATTAACTTTTTAAGATGGGAAAACGATTCATTTTCACTCAGTGCATTATATTTATAATGTTAAAACTAAAAATGATTTGAGACGTTAAATTTAAAATATATTTATTAAAATTAATTTTCCATTTTCTTATATAATATAAAAATACGCACACGGAAAAAACGCACACGGATTAATACGCACACGGAAAAAAGCACTCATGAAAAAATACACACACGGCAAAAAGGGCACACGGAAAAAAGCGTACTTACACTATATCTCAAATCAGAGGGTAGATTTACAATATCCCACTGAACACTGCGCATGCGTCACACACGTCATTTGTTCAATATACAGAGATTCTAAACAGGTGGGACTGTGCAGAACTTTTACAACAATTTTTAGGTGGTTTATAAAAAAAAAAAAAATTATCAAGCATAACCTAAGATAGTGCTTTTAAGGTGAATCACTGTCCCTGGCCCTGCACAGAACAGTTAAAATACAATTTATTTTTAGGTGGTTTATAAAAAATAAAATAAACAGTTATCAACCATAACCTAAGATAGTGCTTTTAAGGTGAATCACTGTCCCTAGCCCTGCCCAGAACAGTTAAAATACAATTTATTTTTAGGTGGTTTATAAAAAAAAAAAAAAAAACAGTTATCAACCATAACCTAAGATAGTGCTTTTAAGGTGAATCACTGTCCCTAGCCCTGCCCAGAACAGTTAAAATACAATTTATTTTTAGGTGGTTTATAAAAAAAAAAAAAAACAGTTATCAACCATAACCTAAGATAGTGCTTTTAAGGTCAATCACTGTCCCTAGCCCTGCCCAGAACAGTTAAAATACAATTTATTTTTAGGTGGTTTATAAAAAAAAAAAAAACAGTTATCAACCATAACCTAAGATAGTGCTTTTAAGGTGAATCACTGTCCCTAGCCCTGCCCAGAACAGTTAAAATACAATTTATTTTTAGGTGGTTTATAAAAAAAAAAAAAAAACAGTTATCAACCATAACCTAAGATAGTGCTTTTAAGGTGAATCACTGTCCCTAGCCCTGCCCAGAACAGTTAAAATAAAATTTATTTTTAGGTGGTTTATAAAAAAAAAAAAAAACAGTTATCAACCATAACCTAAGATAGTGCTTTTAAGGTCAATCACTGTCCCTAGCCCTGCCCAGAACAGTTAAAATACAATTTATTTTTAGGTGGTTTATAAAAAAAAAAAAAAACGGTTATCAACCATAACCTAAGATAGTGCTTTTAAGGTGAATCACTGTCCCTAGCCCTGCCCAGAACAGTTAAAATACAATTTATTTTTAGGTGGTTTATAAAAAAAAAAAAAACAGTTATCAACCATAACCTAAGATAGTGCTTTTAAGGTGAATCTAACCTAAACTAAAAGGTAAATGATATTTTAATGTGATAAATAAACAGAAACCATTGTTTTAGAGCCACTGATGATTCTTGAATTATTTAGTGTAGTCGTTATGTGCTGCCATCTCTATAGAGTTTGCAGTGGGATATTGTAAATCTTGTCCTATAAATCGTAAAAATAAAAAAATAATAAAGCATTGAAAAAATAATAATAAAGAAAAAAAAGTCACATTTTTCTTACTTTCATCAAAACCAAATATTTTTTAAAATAATTATTTTTCTGCTAATAATAATTTTAATCAAAAATGTCGAATATCACGGAAGGATAACATTTTCTGTGTTTTGTTTCGTAAAAAAAACGATCCGTGTATTTCACAACTAAATTAATAATTGTGAAGTGATTTTTTAATGAAAAACACAACTGTCATTTTTACTAATTTATTGTCAACACTCAAAACAAAAATCACAGCACACTACTGTCCAATACATAAACAATAATTTCTTACAATTCTATCAATTATTATAAAAAGTGTTCGTAGAATATTCACTATTATTGCATCTTATAATAATTATAAAAAGTGTTCGTAGAAAATTCACTATTATTGCATCAACAATATATTTTAAACAATTTTGACATAAATAATTAACATATGCGCGCCTCTATCGAGGAATGAAGAAACGACCGGTCGAACATACAAACAGGCGTCCGGTCGAACATACGAACATACAAACAGGCGTATTATATTATAGGATGCCATCTGTTGAGCACAATACTATTCAAGCTATACGTGCCTGATTTGAAGGAAACAATGAGGCAGGTGCAAGGTAGAGTGGTAGTGGATAAGAGGAAGCTGTGGACACTAGGGTACGCTGATAATATGACATTGATAGCGAAGAAGGAACAAGAACTGAATATGATGTTGGACCGAGCGGACAAGTACTTTAAAAGAAAGAAATAAACAGAGACAAAACGAAGATGATGGGGTTATAAGGGGGGTATAAAACTTCCTGGGCACTAGCTACGGTGCTGGCTGCAATCAGAAGAATAATTCAGATTTTGTTTCGGGAAAGAAAATCATTATTAAGATGGATATAATATTTTTTAAATACATAGGTATGTACAAATAAAATCATATAAGTGATATATTTTATGATTTAATATGTACTAGTTAAGTATGTACAAGTAAGTTAACTTTTTATATGCTGTACAGAACATGCGATATCTTGCATTCTTATTTTTGCATTTGTTATAAGTTTTTTGTTACCTCAAATAAATTTGAATTATACTTTTTTGTATCTCCACAACACCAAAAAAATTAAGAAATAATTAAAATACAAAAACTCTGTAATAAAACTTCCACTTTACAAGCTTTTAACTGCAAACGTCTGCAGTTCTGAAAATAGGCATTCTGCCGCTACCCCAACTCAATGCCTATCACCGCAATACAATAGCAAGTAGAGCTGCCAATGCTTGCAGCATTGAATAATTGTATATCATTATTTGTAGACGAAATTTTTGTTGCGCAAGACGTACATCTGGAATTACGGTTTTTAATTCAAAATAAATTAAATTTACAGAGAAATAAAGAGATGGTTGAAAGGGGTATGGGGGGGGGAGATAGAGAGAAAGAGAAAGAGTGAACGAAATCATAAACGTCTGTAGCGTTTAAATTAAATTATTTTTTAAAGTGTGCAGCACTGCATCTCTTATGTACCAACTGCCACTGACAGAGTTTGGAAGAACTTAGTGGAGAAGGAGGACAAGATCCACGACGGGTTATAGTGTCATGAAGAAGAAGAAATTCTCGTTTCGTCTTCTTTTTTTTTTATGAAATTTTTCTTATTTTTTCATTTAAAAACGTATCACAATTTTTTACTATAAATTAAATGCATGTGTAGAATAAAAAAGAAAAAAAATCGAAGACAGGTAGGACATTTTCGGGGACATAACCGCGCCGCAACTTTACAACGCTCTCTCAAGCAACGTTTTCGTCAGATGCCACTCATTTTATCCGGCATGTTATCTTCTCTCTTCCAACAGTCGAATGTTATATCTATTGTGATATAGACAGATCAATTCTGTAAAAATTTACTGTGTAGTAACGTTACTACAAGATAAAATATTATAAAAAGTATAATGACTTTCATTCATGATAGTAACTAACCTTGCTCATAGTGACAGAGTTAGTTCCTATGATCATAGTAACTGAGTTACAGAATTGGTCTGATAGTCTTTGCACATGTTGCAACATTTTGAAGTTTTGTCACTTTTTCAATTTTTGCACAATGTTACGGATTTTAGTTTGCTGCTTTTGCGCTTTAGTATTTATTTATTTAGCATATGGATAAATAAGTACAAGTATATAGGTACATTAACAAAAATAAATTAAATGAACAAAAATAAATGAAAAATATAGTTCACAAAAATTTAAATAATAAAAAAAAAATATATATATATTGAACGAAAATTCGTCCTATTTGGACGTCAAAGGTAGTTAGCCAGGTCAGAACCTCGTGTGGAATGGTAATGAAATCCTCTTTTTCGCCAGGATAAGCTCGGATATTGACTAAGCCAGGATAAGGCAGGTATTGTGATCTTACCGATTTTGACATTTCAAGATTTCGATGGATTTCCGCAAATTGAGGTCCCTACATAACGTTATGACTATTTTTAGCATGATGTCTGTCGGTCCGTGTACACATGCAGTAAATTCGGCTTAAGGGATTTTTATGAAACTTCATATTTAAGCTTTTGACATCAATGGCACGAGTTGATCAACTTTTGGTAAAAATTGGTTAACTAGAAATGGGAGTTTACTCGTGTCGGGATTCAGTCAAGATTTTTGCGAATATTTCACAGCAGAGAAATATTTCGAAAAAATGTATTTAACAAAAAGTTGCTATAAAAGCAATAACTAACAACTTTTATTTGAGACATTTTTTGATAAAGCAGCATAAATTAAACAAGTACTTTGTGATGGCGGTTGGTCCTGTGGTGGCCACAACTGATTTTTTTAAATGGATCTATTACAACACTGGTTGAGATTTAAGCCTAGGACGAAATGGTTTGATTCTAGTATAATACTACATATTAGACTGATGAAAAATCGCTACACACTTTAATGCCTAATTAGTTATTAATTTTATTTTATATTGTCAATTTCGTATAAGAAACTTATAATCTCTGGGGGTTCTACGTAGCGTTAAATGCATTTTTAAACCTGTGGGCTCTGTTAAAAATATCTCATAAAACTTTATCAAGAACTTTTAATTTAAAATGTTTTTTTGATATAAACAGCCGAATTCATAAAAATTTAACAAGAAACTTTTCATTCATCGAAAATTTGTCATTTTCTGACACATCAATTTGGAATTCTTTTGAAGTCACAAATATAATTACTGCATATTTTGTAAGAAAATCAAAATTTACTTTGAAATGAAAAAATGTCAATAAGTTTTTATAATTTGTGTGAAATTTTTCATTAAACATCCATTTTCCATTATCATAAACACACATGCTTTGGCTTTACACTAGAAATTGCTGAAATAGTATTTTAAAAACGACGAAGTTAAAGCGAATCGACGAATTTTTCAATCGACAGGAGTGACAAAAAGTCTTATGTAACGAGTTTTTTTATACTATTTTTACAATTTTGTTCTTTTTTTCATGCCATTTAGGCCCGGTCTTTCCACCTTCAGGTAAATTTCTAGGTATTTATCTGACAGATAAGGTTATTGTTGTCGTCCGCATATGACATCATTTCTACTTCAAATGGGAGGTTGGCTAAACATCTAGGAAGACCATTGACATACAGGTTAAATAATGTAGGCCCTGGTAGAGCCTTGTGGTATTACAAAATGAGACAGATTATACTAATATCAAGTCGATTACAAAGGTTTTAGGTAACATTAGAAGCGGGTAAAAATTTATTGAGTATGTAAGTTAATATCTAATAATAATACTATGTTTTTGTTGCCAGTCGACGAAAATGAAATTATTAATATTATTAAATCTCTAAATAATAGAAAAAGCACAGACATCTATGATATTAACGTAACTCTACTCAAGTCGACAGCAGAATTTATTTCCAAACCTTTAGTTAATATTATAAATTGTTCGTTTGAAACGGGGATATTTTCACTGGCGCTAAAATTAACTAAAGTTACTCCTGTTTTTAAAAAAAATGGAAATGTAAATGATCCGTCTAATTTTAGGCCGATAGCCATTGCACCTATTTTTTCTAAAGTGTTTGAAGCGGCTTTAAAAAATAGGGTTCATAGTTTTTTAAATAAAAATAACTTGCTAACAGTTAGTCAGTATGGGTTCAGGTCTAATTTGTCAACCACGAAGGCAGCTACTGCGTTGTTTGCCGACGTGATGGAGGGATTGGAAAATGGTTTTCACGTTGCAGCTACTTTCTGCGACCTTACCAAAGCATTTGACTGCGTGTCACATGACATTTTGTGCAACAAACTCGTGCGCTACGGAATTCGCGGCAATGCTCTCGGTATAATTAAAACATTTTTAGCCAAGAGGAAGCAAGCCACTAATTATAATGGAAGTCTTTCAGAAATTTGTGATCTTGATGTTGGTGTTGGACAAGGGACAATAATTGGGCCGTTGCTATTTATACTTTACATCAATGACCTTCCAAATAATGTTAATGCATCCACTATCATCTATGCAGACGATACTACATTTATAAATATCGGGGTACAGTCCAATCAAATACAAGAGAGTATTAACAAAACAAAAGCCGAGGCCACCAAATGGTTCCATGAAAATCATCTCAAACTGAACGAGAATAAGACACACGACATGGTTTTCAGCTTAAATAAGACCTTAGACAAGAGAGAACTATATGAAATGGAAACAATTAAGTTTCTAGGTTTCATGTTAGATTCCAAGCTAAATTGGAGACAGCATGTAAATGCTACTGCTAAAAAAGTGAACACATACAACTTTATGCTTCACAAAGTGATAAATCATGTTTCTTTGGAATCGGCCAAATTAGTATACTTCTCTTACATACAGTCGACCCTTACGTATGGAATAATTCTTTGGAGAAATTCTATTGAGTGGCCGAGACTATTTAAATTGCAGAAAAGAGCAGTGCGTATTCTTGGTAAGGTTGGCAGAAGGACATCTTGCAGGGATATTTTTCCGCAGTTGAATATTCTTACAATACCTTGTTTGTACATATTAAATTTGTTATTGTTTGTTAAGCAACACGGTAATTTGTTAAACACAAACAGCACTGTCCATAAGTATGACACTAGAAAAAAAGAAGAATTCAGATTACCTCGTGTAAAATATAATATATCAAAAAATTTACCTACTTATGTCGGTGCTGTATTATTTAACAAACTGCCTCAAGCAGTTAAAGACCTGAAAACTGTATTATTTAAAAAATACATAAAGGATTATTTGCTACAGAAGGCCTTTTATACCATCACTGAGTTTCTCAATGATGATTTTAGCCTTCTAGTAAAAGCTGTAGAAAAATTGTAATATTCTCTTGTAATATTATTTAAACTTATTTAAATTTTTACTGTGACTGGGTTTCTTGTATCTTTCTTGTACGCACAACTGAACAATAAATTTATTATTATTATTATTATTATGGGTAGCAGTAATCGCAAAAAATGTAGATTTCAGTGTTATTCTCCTATGTTCTGGGATAAAAATTATCACCCCGTATATCTCTCCCAAACGCAACACGCACTACACAGATGTATGTGGGGAAGTCACCTTGCTCAGTACTGAGTAGAGGGAATAGAGTGAAGAAACTTATTTTACAAAGAGGTTAATTTAAAGAGATTTTATACGATAGTTTATTGGAAATCGAAGCAACAAGATCTGCGTTCGACGTTTCATTTTTCTTCTACCTTTACGGATCCTGGAAACCGTTCTTTTCTTAATCAATTTTAAAGTAACTTTATCTATTTGTTAAAATTTTATTTAAAGTGACTTTATTGTGGTGACTTTATTGTGGTTTATTGTGGAACCGGTCATTAACATTGATTACTTTAAACCAGGGGTTTTCAACCTTTTAGCCCCCGCGGACCGGTGAAAATAGGATAAATATTTCGCGGACCGGCTAAAAGCTAAGACACAAATAAATAACAATATTGATGGTATTTTATTATTATATAGGTATACGAGGTCTGTCCAAAAAGTATCGCGAATTTTGTGTTTTTTCAAAAATTATTTATTTATTCATGAATATCTATTTTGTCCCCTTCAAAGTAATCCCCACCAGATATTATACACTTGTGCCAACGTTTTTTCCAATCCTCGAAGCAAAAAATCATTTTTTGTGATCTTGTTCAGCTCCTCCTTCGATGCCGTCTTTATCTCCTCAGTCGTAGCGTAGCGTCGTCTTTTCATGGACCTCTTCAGTTTCGGGAACAAGAAAAAGTCACAGGGGGGCAGATCTGGGGAATACGGTGGCTACGGCATTATAAGTGTGTTGTTTTTGGCCAAAAATTCGCGCACAAGCAACGATGTTTGGGCATGCAACCCGTCTCATGCCCAAATCACTGGTAAAAATATTTGGGCATGAGACGGGTTGCATGCCCAAATATGTTTAGGTCCTCAGCAACTTCTCTACCGATGATTCGACGATTGGCCAATACTATTTTCTTCACTTCATCAATGTTTTCGTCTGTTATTGACGTGCTCGGGCGTCCGGCACGCTCTTCGTCGTTCACATCTTGTCGGCCCTCTGAGAACATTTTGTACCACCGATAATGCCTCATTTTCATGGTAGTGTCAAAGGCGTGACAGGGGTGAGAGGCGTGGTGTTATATTTACAAGTTCGAATTTCAAGGTGGGGTTGGAGGCGTGATAAGGGCGCGTTTTCGGTTTTGACATTTGTATATAACCCAAATTTAACCTAAAAGTTTATACAAGTGTTTGGAGTAAACGGTTATTCAATTTCATTAAATATGTCATCAAATCGAAGGAGACGTCTAGCTCTTTTTTATGCATATTTAGACTTAATGCGATATGAAGAAAAGCAATGGTGGGTACGCCCCATATATAAAAACAGACGGCAACAGGGTGATTATTTTAACTTGTTGCAAGAAATGAGACACAAAGTACACAGTTAGTTACTTCAATTACAAGAAAAGAATTTAATACACAATCTTTTTTACTGAAATAAATTTGACATCACAGTTTAGAATGAAGATTCTGTTGGCCCCTACTTGGGGCTATTCAATTTTTATTCAATATTCGCCACATCAATTTACGGTTTTTTAATTTTTTTTTTTTTTAGGAAATTAATATAAGTTTCTCGCTAAAGATTTCACCATTCCGAAAAAATATATCTGTTTCTATGGTTTCGACGGTGCGGCCGGCGCTAGAGTTGAAATTTCTGAACTTGCGACACCGCGCTTGTAACACCGCGCCTACGATACCATGGTACGGGTTGTTTCAAAATAAAGCGATCCTATTGGTTGAATTTTTTGTTCCACACTTCCAACACCCGCATGAAAATGAGGCATAAACGTTGCTTCGGTCCAAGGTAGCTTCACCATATGCCACAGTCAACATTCGGAATGCGTCCGCGCACTTAATTTTGTTTTTCACACAAAATTTGATACATATTCTTTGATCCATTTTTTGGTATAGGCAAAAATCGAAGACGAGCCAAAACACGTGCAAGCAAAGCAACTGTCAAAAATTAACTGAACATTCAAAATGGCCGAATTTATCGGCATAAGTGAGAGACATGAGTACCAACATAACGCCACAAAAAAATCGAAAATCGAATATACGTAACCCGCGGAAATTCAAAATTCGCGATACTTTTTGAACAGATCTCGTATGTTATACAGTTATACAATTACAATGTTAGTGCGACAGCTGCGGCTGCTTCTTTATTAGAAAATTTGATATACGTGGCTGCAGAGTTGTTTCTGAGAGATGAAGCGCTGCGTTAACATCCATTCGATTTCTCTGTTTGGTTTTTATAATTGACAAGTCGAAAAAATGACTAATAATTTGTTAAATCTTCTGGTATTTCTTTTCGACCTTGGAATATATTAAATAATGTAGTCGCTTCTTGGGATATTAGGTCAATAAATAAATTTAGTTATTCATATATTCGAATAGACCGGTTCCGACAATTTATTGTCGAAACCCAAGAAATATCCCAAGAAGCGACTACATTATTTAACTAATAATTTGATTGCTTTATAACTCAAGGATAGATATTCTTTTTCTAGCGATTTCCAAAATTGAGACAATGATTGCATTTTATGTCTGGATACCAGAGTAACATCATAAGACAACTCGATCAGCTTTTCTTTTTCACGAGGATCAAGTACACATGACTTTATATCTTTCAAGAATGGATTATTAATGTAGAGGTTACCTTCACGATGATCACAGGCCACATTATGTGACCTTTCTAAGGCTTTCGATTGTGTCCCTCACAAAATCCTGCTGGACAAGCTTGAATGTTATGACATACGTGGTACTGCATACGAGCTTCTTAAATCTTATTTTTCTAACAGGTCACAATTTGTCTCGTTCAACGATACCGAATCATCAACGAGAAATGTTGATTACGGAGTTTGTCAGGGCGGAATATTAGGACCTCTCTTCTTCATCGTTTTTATTAACGACCTTCCTAATATCTTTTTCAATAACTCCGCGGAAGTAATACTTTATGCGGACGATACCACAATATTAACAAGTAATACATCAGTAAAAGAGTTACTCGACATTTCAGAAACTGCCCTAAGGAAAGTAAAAGACTGGTTTACCACAAACAAATTAACTCTTAATGCCAGCAAGACCCAGCAAATTATCTTTTCCTTAAACCGCAACACCGACGAAGTCTTTGAGTACGGTGATCCTATTAAATTGCTAGGAATATATATAGACGGTCAACTCAGTTGGCACCACCACATCAGCAATTTAGCCATCTCCCTGAAGAACTCTACCTTCGCTTTTGTCAGGCTCAAAACTTCGGTCTCTTTCGAGACTTTACGTATTTTTTATTTTGCCACTTTCCAGTCTCGTTTGTCTTACGGTATAGTCCATTGGGGAGTAAGCTCATCGATCAACCGCATTTTCATAATCCAAAAAAGAGCTCTTAGAATTATGAATAATGTCCCCTCCCGAACCCACTGCCGGGAACTTTTTAAAAAATGTAGAATAATGTCAGTGTACAGCCTATTTGTATATATCTGCCTGGTGTATATTAAAGAAAACGCAGCCCAGTTTGTCACCGTTTCCTTAAGTCATTCTTATAATGTCCGCTCTAAATACAATATTCGTCTCCCTAAAATAAGACTTGAGAAGTCAAAAAACGGTCTTTACTCGGCTGTATGTTTCTTCAATTATTTGCCTTCTGCTGTCAGAAATGTTAATAACAGGACCTTCAAGAAAAAACTTAGAGAGGTTTTTCTTGAAAACTGTCTGTACAGCACTGATTAGTATTACAGCATTGATTGGAGCAAATACTAAAAATCCTCTCTCCTTTTAAGTACCCATCTGGCAATTGTATTGTAATTTTATAATTTATATTTCAATTTATATTTCTAATAATTATGTATGATCTTTGACTGGTGTAAACGTGTGAAAACTTGTACAAGCACTAAATAAAATTATTATTAATATTATTATTATTATTATTATTATTATTATCCTCATTTTTAGGGAAATAATTATTAAACTTTTCAGCTAATGCTCTTAAATATTGACTTTCTGATTTACATCAGCAGCAATCAAAAATTCTTCCAAAAGTGGAAACATTTCTATATCTTCCTCTCATAAGAGACTATTCCAACGAGCTAGCTTCTTCAGAAGTATGAAAAATAGCCGCGAGAGGTGTTGTATTGAGGCTAGTAAATATTAAAAAATTCATGGTTCGGCCAAAAGTGAGCTTCTGCGTCAATTACAAAAATGTGCTATGTACTCGTGAATAGAAGTGTGCATCTACATGATTCGGTCAAAATATTTCACGGACCGGCACCGGTCCGCGGACCACTGGTTGAAGAACACTGGTATATCTCACACATATCAGTGATAAGGGCAACACGCACTACACAGGTGCACGTGGGGAAGCCACCACGCTCAGTACTGAGTAGAAGGACTTGAGTGAAGAAACTTCTTTTACAAAGAGGTTAACTTAAAGCTTTTTGGCATTATATTCTAAGTTTATTGGAAACTGAAGCAACAAGATCTGCGTTCTACGTTGCAATTCTCTTCTACGCCTACGTCTACTGGAAATCATAATTAATTATACGGTACCCAGCAAACATTTTTATACGGGCCAGTACTGGTAAAGCACATACTCCCCGGCATTGAAAGTAATGAGCCAGTGCTGGCATTTCGTACTGGACCAGTACCCCGGTGTCCCGTGGCCCTTAGCTGGCCCATTGATGTATCAGTTGCTGGCCCAGCAACGGTAAAGTGCATTGAAAGTAATGGGCCAGTGCTGGCATTTCGCACTGGGCCAGAGCTGGCATTTCGCACTGGGTCAGTGCTGGCATTTTGCACTGGGCAAGTACCCCGGTGTCCCCGTGGCCGTTAGCTGACCCATTGATGTATCAGTTGCTGGCCCAGCAACGGTAAAGTGCAAAATAATCGCATTAGTTGCAAGATTTATTTCTGACGGACGAGTGCTTATATTATACCCACTCTCTAGTGTTTCAAATGTAACATATGTGTACTTACCCAGTATTAAAATAAATTAATGGTTAGGTGCAAAATAAATACTCTTTTGGCCATTTTCACCATCGTTGAATAAATTTATTTAACAAATAAAGTTGACAATATCGCATCGGTTTTAAACTATTAATGAAGAAATTAACATTGCTGTCAATAGAATGATGCGATATTGTTAACTTAAGTTGTTAAATAAATTTATTCAACGAAGGTAAAACTGGCTGATTGTAAATTGTATTAACAGTTATAATTTATTGATTTATTTATAAATATTAAATAAATATAATTTCAGGAATAACAGGAATTAGTTTATTTAATTTATTAATTTAATGAAGAATTTTAAGAAAATGGTTTTCTGCCATTTCGGCCAAACCAATTGCATCCTTAAGATAAGGGGTGACTAATAATTTTCGCCAATATTCGTCTTGTATTATCTATCACATCTTTCCCCCCTGACTTGAAGAGTGCCAACCTAAAGAAATCATACTTGTTAAAATAAATTCAATAATCAAATTTTATAAGCATTAATGCTATAAGCTGTTCACTTTTGTAAGAACAAACTAGATCTGGTTATTTTGGTGATTTTTATAGTGTATTACTGACTTTTAGAAGCTTGGTTATATTGTAAAAAAAGCTTTACAGTTTTGGATTAAGTTTGTATTATTTTAGGTTGGTATTATATTTACAAAATATTTAAGATGTCACTATTCAAAATGAAATATGACAAATTATATTTTTTTAAATGACATATTTATAATCTTGTAACAGATTTATTAATAATTGAAAATTTTATTACATGAAAAAAACTATGATTGAACTAAACTAAAAATTAAATAATTTAACATGAAATAGTTTGTGTAAACTACGTCCTTAAATCTAACAAAACACACACAAATCACAATAAAAAACTCGATAATGTTCACAAAACAATAACTATTCAAATAAACATCTTGACAAACTGTCCACCAACACGTATCAACTTGTACTGGCCCTCGAGGGGGTACTGGTCGTTAGGGCGTTTTATGACTAAGAACAATCAGACTTTTCAAATTATTACATTCAAAAAAAGTTTAGTTTTAAGTAAAAAGTATAAAAATGTTTGCTTGGATTAATACAAATAAAGAGTGCTTATAAAATGCTGGTAAAGTACTTCGTATAGGCGGAATGCGAAATACAAATGTGAAATACATTATTAATACTGGCGTTGCACTTACTTTTGGTGCCAGCAGTAAAAGCAGTTTGCCGGCATTCGGCCGTTAGTTAAATGTTTGCTGGGTACTTTATTAATGTCTCGTTTTGAATTTTTAAACTTAATTTGTTTTTTTTTTTTTTTAATATTAGTTTATTTAAAAATATCTTTATTTAGAGTAATTGTTTTTGTTTCAGTTAAACTGCAGACGTTGTATTTTACTATCTCAACTCGTAGCTATCAACATGGCGGTATAGTAGCCCTCTTTGTTACTTCGATTTATGTTATGTTTAGAAACGTTGCATTTTTTATAATAGAGCTCAGATTACTTCGTCGTTGTATTAAGACGTATCACTACACTTATTTTACGTGCGTATCACGTCAGTCGGTTGTACTAAACCTCTATTCATATAAACTCTCTCAATATTTAAAATATAAATATATCTAGTGATTTTATCACATATCAAGTGTCTGTGTGTGTTCTTCAATTGCAAATGTTCTGTTGGTGTCATCCAGAATTTCCTCAGCATCTGGGTACCCAGAAGACAGCTATCCACGAGAACCAAGGTTAGTAACATATGTTTATCGAATAATCGCATTAGACACTGTAGTCAAACGTCCGTTGAGTCTGCGAAATTATACATTATAGCTCTGTGTGGTGTGCTTAAAAATTCCACACCAGTTAGCGGTTTGCTTAGAGCTGCTACAATTAATTTGTTTAAATTTTATTTATTATAAAACGGTCATTAACATTTTATTACTTTAAACTATTTGTTATTTGTAAAAATCTGCAACATCCGAATGTAATGAAAGCAGATTTTTAGTTAGGATAGTATTATTACAGCAATTTGTAAATTTTATGTGTTGCATGTAAACAATCCATTAACTGTCAAATGAAATTACTTTCCAGTAAAACACTATTAAAACTGAAATGACTCTAAACTACACATAACCTGCAAAAAACTTCATTTAATAGATAAAGTCGAGTTTAGTTTTTGTTTTAGTCTGTGGGTGGAAACTTAGCTCGGCTGTCTGTCAAAGTGTTTTATCATTTGTTTGAACACTTTTACTCAGATGTCCCATCCATTATGTATTTTCCTGCATTACTTATTTTTCTTTCACGCGACAACCTGTTTTGCTGCTTTTTCATTAGCAGATGTTTCCTATAGATCTACATTCATTTGTTATAAGCTTCCAATGACGCAGCCTAAGATTGTAGGTTGAATTTGTTAGCACTCACTAGAGATCTGCTCGGATTCTGGCCGGTTCGGTAAATATATGATAGGTTCTATTCGGGCCCGGTCCGGCTGAAATTATTCATTGCAGATTGCTATTTAAACCATAACGGTTTCTCTGGTACAATGGAGGTAGTTTTGAAAATAAAATTTTATAACTAAATTTAATACAGTGAATTTATTCTTTTATGCAACATGTACTATGTCATTACCATGGATACAGTTTTTGACAGCAATATAAATCGTGTTCATTTTCATTTCCAACATAGACAATTAGTGTGTATACTTTCGCTCATTACTGATTTAAAAATTAATCAACATGTATATACAGATGAAGAAAAAATAATGATGGTAACTTGGTATAACTCCCAAATGAGTTTAAGAAAAGTTTTTGCTGCATTTAGTGCAACTTATCCAGATCGGCCAATACCAAATCCCTCTACAATTTCAAAGTTAATAAATTTCATCGCGAAGGATGTCTTAAGTCAAAACATAATAAAAAAAGAACAACATCCCACGTGCTTACAGAAGAGAAGCAGTTGGAAATATTATTACAAGTGGAAGAAAACAATCAAAATACTTTAAGATCAATTGCATAAACCGTTGGTGTCAGTACTGGATCTGTTTTTAACTTCTTAAAAAAAGAAAAGTTTCGATCATACAAATTTCAAAATCATCAAGAATTGTTAGAAAGGGACGCAGCAGTACGTATGGATTTTTGTTTTGAATTGTTTGAAAAAATTAATTCCGACCCAACAATGCTTCAAAGAATTTTATTTACAGACGAAGCAACGTTTACTCTAAATGGTGAAGTGCACAGACAAAATTTTAGGTACTGGAGTCGAGAAAATTTACATTTGTTTCATTCCTCCCGAACTCAAAATCCGCAAAAATTAAATGTTTGGGCAGGGATAATAGGAACCAATATTATAGGGCCTTTTTTTATTGAGGGTAACCTTAATTCCGCAAAATATCTAGCCCTTTTGCAAAATCAAATATTACCTGCGTTGCGAAACCTGAATATTAATGGACAAGTATGGTTTCAACATGATGGCGCACAAGTCCATTATTCTAGAATAGTTAAAGAATATTTACATAGAACTTTCCCAAAAAGCTGGATTGGAAGAGGAGGGTCGATGAATTGGCCAGCGAGATCTCCGGTTTTGGCACCCAATGATTTTTTTATTGGGGATATTTAAAGGCCAAAGTATATAATGAAGAACTTAGGGATGTTGCTGAACTGCAAGACATAATTGTTTAAGCATTCAACAATATATCTCTAGAGCAATTGCTGAATGTTTTGAATCATTTTTATGATCGCTTAACATTTTGTATGCAAGTAAACGGAGAAACTTTTGAACATTTATTATAAGTTTTTATTAGTTATTTATTTATTATTATTATTATTATTTTTTTTTTATTTGTATTTTCAATAAAATATTTTGTAATTTGTAATTTTGTAATTATAGTAAAATATTAAAAAAATAATAAGTGACATATTTACCTATTAGTATTTTTTTAAACCCAAATATCATGAACAAGAAAAGGAAATAGAAAATTCGCTATTATTTAACAAAAGTGTCAAATAATTTTAAGACATATTTGGAACATTATTAAGACATATGTGTGTAATAATTAAGTATGACCAACCGCTGAACTTATATGTTAGGATAAAAAAAATAAATAAAAATAAAAATGAAATGTGAGATCAAATGTCGTGTTCAATTGACTTATGTTCATCTCTCGCTATGATAATATGTCCGTGTTCATTTGTCGTGTGTTAATCTGTCCATGTTAAAGTGTTGCATGTTAATCTGTCGTATGTTCAAATGTCGTGGAATCAAATTTTTAGCATAGCTTTATAAAACAAAAAACAGTATTTTAACAAAATGTTAAAATTTAACACTTCTGATAAAATTTAGTATTCGTTTATGAAACCGAGCATCGGAGTAACCTGTTAACTGTTCATTTACGTCAACATTAAAACGTTCTACAGATCTTTGTACTTCTTTTACATTTAGCGAAACAAATAAAAGTATTAGAGAGTATTTCCTGACAATGAAATAATTCAATCTGTCACTTTATTATTTTAGTTACAATCCAGTTATTCCTTACTAAATATATATTTTTATAATTTATAATTGAATTAATTTATTTAATTCTTGTCTTATATTTATTACTTTATTACAGTGGCGTTCAACAGAAGATCTACGAGCCGCATCAGACCCGAAAATAATTTATAAACGGCTTACACTGCAAATCTTAGTGAGTAATAGTACTCCTTTTAAATGAGTACTTTTTATATTACTCATTTAAAGTGCGTACTTGTACTCACTTTGAAGAAGGAGATAAGTTTACGCACTTGAAGTGAGTACTAGTACTCGTTATAAATGAGTACTTCAAAATACTCACGTAAAACGAGTACAAGTACTCACTTCTAAAGCCGAACTGAAACTACGCGTTATATGTGAGTACTAATACTCATTTTAAATGCGTACTTTCAATATACTTGCGATGAATTTCTAACCTAACATATTAAATTTCCTGTCATATAAGCTCTTTAAAACTAAACAACCAAATAATAGTACAATATTAACGTTTATTAGACAATTAAAAATTTTAAAAAAAAGTGCCAAAGTATCTGCTGATTAATAAGTGAATTTAAAGTTAAGTAAAAGTGAAAAATAATAATAATAAAGTGAAATGTAGCATTGAGAGGCTGCTGAAGCCAGAATTTATTTTTGCATAGTTTTTGTTTAAGAAGGTTCGGAAGCCTCAAAGTTAGTTATACAAATATGCAGTTTTAATTTAAATGCGATATAATAATAGCACATGTGATGATTGCATTATTTTAGGAATAAATGCGCTCAGATTAATTCAGGTACCTTCTAGATATGTTTAAAGATTTAACATTGATTCTATTATACGACATAATTACCGAGACAATTACATTATATTTTAGATACTAAAATAATACGTTTCAAAATGTAAGGAGAAAATCATAATTTTTATTTTCTATTATTCGTAGAAATTGTTTAGAATAATTTATTGAATTTTAGATGATAACTAAGTTCATACTTATACTTAATCATTATGATTATTTTAGTTGTAATATCTGAAAGGTTTGAAATTTTTTTAAATAAATATATTCAAGAAATAATAATAATCGCATTTTATTATTTACAGAAAAATATGAAGCTTCATAAATTCTGGAAAAGGATTGCATTGAAAATTGGCAAAAAAGTGTATAAATTATTGATTATAATAATTTAAAAACTATTTTTCTGATGTTCAATCAACATTTTTACTTTTCCTGAATTTTAAAGCTTTATTGTGACGTCACTCAAGAAAAGTTTTATACCTATGTACGCACTATAAGTGCGTATTACTACCCTCTCTTCCTTCCCACTACCCATTTAAAACGCGTACTAGTACTCACTTTAAGTGAGTACTAGTACTCATTTAAAGTGCGTACAAAAGTACTCACTTGTACGTGAGTAAAAACGAGGACAAGCAATGTACGCACTTTAAATGAGTACTAGTACTCACTTGAGATTTGCAGTGTACACTAAATTTTTGCCTCCCCCGTCCCTAAATATTGGGAATTACTAATCCTCCCAATCACCAAATGATATTCTAAATTTTACCCTCCGCCCCCAGGTATTTTATTGAATTTCTGCACCCAATTCTCAAGTGATTTGTTATAATTTTTGGTCCCCTTCGAGGGTTTTTTAAAATTTTGCGATAAATATTTCGTTAAATTAGAAATATTATGTTTCACTTAGAGGCCTCAAATTGATTGTCATCTGGCCCTCGAAAGTCTAGATCCGCCACTGCTTAAATAATTAAAAATCATTATTAGAGTTTTGACATTTCGTTTTACTTTATTTATACGTGGGTGTTTACTGAAAATATGCAGCGCATTTAAACTGAATTCGTAATAATTAAAAATGTCGTGGGTGTTTAATAAAGATTATTGTCAAGGTCCATATTGTTATATAATTCGTTTATATTATCTGATTTTAAAATTGAGTGACACAATTCTGGGACGATGTTAAGTTTATCCCAATTGATATTTAAAAATTTATATACAAGAGATATAAAGATTTGACATGGACGTATACAGCAACAATAACAACACAAAATTAATTAACAATTTTCGACGTAGAATACGTCTATCGTTTCGTTCCAGTACTGGGCCCCTCGATAAAATTTCGTGTGTCCCAAAAAAGTGTACACATCGAACCAGTTGTAATTAGGCTTCATTTAGGGAATAATTCAATTTTTGAATATAAAAAAATATGTATATGTTACAGAGGGGGGCATCACAATTTTAGAAAGACAAGGTGGGGCATGGTAAAAAAAGGTTGGGAAACACTGGTACAGAGTGTAAATTGTGAATCTTCAATTCTTCAGTCCTCTTTTTGGGAAAGTTGAGGACTGGATTAAAACGTTTTTGCATTGAAACATATCGGAAAATCGATATTCGGCTAACGACTAATTCGAACTAAGAAACACCTTGTGGAACGAAATAAATTCGTTAGCCGTGGTATGTACATTTATAATTAATCCATTGAAGACAATTAAATGGAAAGAGGAGCAAAGGTTGCCCACCGAAGCGATTTTCAAACAAGTAACTGGCACAGATTGGCCGATAATAGAGAGAAATGGGGAAATATATGTGAAATATTGGAATGCAGACGTTTGAAAAAGAAGATATTTTTTTTTTGTTCCAGCTCCCAGCAAAAACTTGACCAACAACTCCAACGTCGCTACGTCTTATTAGTCTTCGTCAGAATAATTAATAGTTTAAAACCGATGCGATATTGTCATCTTTATTTGTTAAATAAATTTATTCAACGATGGTGGCCAAAGGAGTATTTATTTTGCACCTAACCATTAAATTATTTTAATACTGGGTAAGTATAAGGTAAATATACATATACTACATTTGAAATACTAGAGAGTGGGTATAATATAAGCACTGGCCAGTCAGAAATAAATCTTGCAACTAATGCGATTATTTTGCACTTTACCTCTGCTGAGCCGGCAATTGATACACCAATGGGCTAACGGCCACGGGGACACCGGGGTACTTTCAATGCCGGGGAGAATGTGCTTCAACAGTACTGGCCCGTATAAAAATGTTTGCTGGGCAGCTTTGTATACCATAATTTTGATTCGGTGTTGTAATCCACATAAATTACATACAGAATTTCGGATGCGACGTATTGTCAAAAATACGTTTTATTTTATGTTCGCAAATAAATATATTTTTTTAGCACGATTTATTTAGCGCGATATCATTACGAAAAGAACCTGATCTAATATTTAATGTCCAACTTTTATCATAATAAAAGCTTGGTTTAAATTAAACTACATTTGTAACATGAAACAAAACCATAACACTAGACCATAAAATATGTTGTAATAAATTTTTTACTAAAAGATTCTCGTAACATCATATCTTAAATATCTCTTTACCAGTATGAGATTATTTGACTCACAAATCTCTAGTGGTTTTCTTGCGGTGCCAGAAATCCTATTTTTAGAAAAGAAGAAATCCACATCTTTATATCTAAGCTACTTGTAATGGATGTAAATGCAGCTTTACTGGGTCAAATTTATGTGTCTGCTCCATGTTCATTTCGTACGTTACGATCGTTTTTTATCGCGTAAATTTACAGACCATATAAAGTTATGAAATGTAAACACTAATAAATATAGTTTCAAAATTGTCTATTAGATTAACTTAAGAAACAAAATGAAAATATTATTTATAAAGAGGGACTGAGAATGAAAAAAATACGTTCCCATTCAAACGAATACGTAAAATATCGTTTGAGTTCTTCACGTTCTCTCCTATTAGTAGTGACGTGCGGTGAATTTTTGAACGGGTATGCGCTATCTTTTTATATACGAGCCCAGCAAACATTCAACTAACGGCCGAATGCCGGCAAACTGCTTTTACTGCTGGTAAATTGCTGGCACCGAAAGTAAGTGCAACGCCAGTATTAATAATGTACTTCAGATTTGTATTTCGCACTCCGCCTATACGAAGTACTTTACCAGCATTGAATAAGCACTCCTTATTTGTATTAATCCAAGCAAACATTTTTATACGGGCTATCGTCTCTTCTTCACTCATACTTTTTACTTAAAACTAAACTTTTTTTGAATGTAATAATTTGAAAAGTCTGATTGTTCTTAGTCATAAAACGCCCTAACCGCGTGGCCTTCGAGGGCCAGTACAAGTTGATACGTGTTGATGGACAGTTTGTCAAGATGTGTATTTAAATAGTTATTGTTTTGTGGACATTATACAGTTTTTTAATGTGATTTGTGTGTTTTTTGTTAGATTTAAGGACGTAGTTTACATAAACTGTTTCATGTTAAATTGTTTAATTTTTAGTTTAGTTAAATCATAGTGTTTTTCATGTAATAAAATTTTCAATTATTAATAAATCTGTTACAAGATTATAAATATGTCATTTAAAAAATATAATTTGTCATATTTTATTTTGAATAGTGACATCTTACATATTTTGTAAATATAATACTAACCTGAAATAATACAAACTTAATCCAAAACTGTAAAGCTTTTTTTACAATATAACCAAGTTTCTAAAAGTCAGTAATACACTATAAAAATCACCAAAATAACCAGATCTAGTTTGTTCTTACAAAAGTGAACAGCTTATAGCATTAATGTTTATAAAATTTGATTATTGAATTTATTTTAACAAGTATGATTTCTTTAGGTTGGCACTCTTCAAGTCAGGGGGAAAAGATGTGGTAGATAATACAAGCCAAATATTGGCGAAAATTATTAGTCACCACTTATCTTTAGGATGCAATTTTTTGGCAGAAATGGCAGAAAACCATTTTCTTAAAATTCTTCATTAAATTAATAAATTAAATAAACTAATTCCTGTTATTCCTTAAATTATAATTATTTAATATTTATAAATAAATCAATAAATTATAACTGTTAATACAACATACAATCGGCCAGTTTTACCATCGTTGAATAAATTTATTTAACAACTTAAGTTAACAATATCGCATCATTCTATTGACAGCAATGTTAATTTCTTCATTAAAAGTTTAAAACCGATGCGATATTGTCAACTTTATTTGTTAAATAAATTTATTCAACGATGGTGAAAATGGCCAAAAGAGTATTTATTTTGCACCTAACCATTAATTTATTTTAATACTGAGTAAGTACACATATGTTACATTTTAAACACTAGAGAGTGGGTATAATATATGCACTGGTCCGTCAGAAATAAATCTTGCAAGTAATGCGATTATTTTGCACTTTACCGTTGCTGGGCAAGTAACTGATACATCAATGGGCAAGCTAACGGCCACGGGGACAACGGGGTACTGGCCCAGTGCAAAATGCCAGCACTGGCCCAGTGCGAAATGCCAGCACTAGCCCAGTGCGAAATGCCAGCACTGGCCCAGTGCGAAATGCCAGCACTGGCCCATTACTTTCAATGCACTTTACCGTTGCTGGGCCGGCAACTGATACATTAATGGGCCAATAACGGCCACGGGGACACCGGGGTACTGGCCCAGTACAAAATGCCAGCACTGGCCCATTACTTTCAATGCCGGGGAGTATGTGCTTTACCAGCACTGGCCCGTATAAAAATGTTTGCTGGGAGGTGTGTAAATTAAGTAACAAGACTGGCAACATAGCATTTGATCTGGCAACATTTGGGACACGGGACTTGGAGAGGCAGCAGGTGAACATGTGATACGTCATCAGTACGAGTTTGAACTCGTTATAGTAATTTTGTTGTCCGTAGCGATTTTTTTCGTGAAATAGTTTTTTCTAGTGCGTTCTAAAAATGAGTGACATTCCTTTCGAGCAACGGTGTGCTACCAGGTTTTGCTTCAGACTTGAGCACAGTGCAACAGAAACTTTTGCAAAACTTCAGCAGGCCTACGGAGACAGTGTTTTGTCAAAGACCCAGGTTTTTTGGTGGTTTAAGGCATTTCCAGAAGGGAGAGTTAATTGAAGATGAATCACGTAGCGTTCATCTCAATCAAGGCCTTCATCTTCAAGAACCGATGAAAATGTAGACAGAATCCGGGATCTTGTGCCTTCAGATCGTCGGTTGACAGTCAGAATGATCGGGGAAGAGTTAAATTTAACTCAAATTACCGTTCATCAGATTTTGACCAACAAATTGGGGATGAAAAAATCTGCAAAAAAATGCTTCCAAAAAACCATTCACAGGACCGAGTTTTTGGTCAGTAAAAACATTCCTGTGGCTCCTCAGCCTCCTTAATCGCCTGACTTGAGTCCTTGTGACTTTTTCCTCTTTCTAAGATTGAAAAATCACCTCAAGGGATGTCATTTTGGGACATTCGAAAACACTCAAACGTCCGTAACCGACCAGCTGAAAGCTGTTCCAGTATCCGAATTCTAGCACTGCTATGAGGATTGGAAGAACCGTCTCCAGTGCTGTGTGGCTTCCCAAGGAAGTTATTTTGAGGGAGACAATATTGAATTGTAATTTTATTCGAATAAAATAATTTTAAAAGATCAGTCCGGTTACTTAATTTACACACCTTGTATTATACCTACATTTTGTTAAATTGAAATTGTTAAAATTGTTTATTTAATTAATTTTTAAAAAAATTTCTTTCTACCTTTTATACAATAACTTAAAACATTTTTATAAATTATTTCCACCATTTTTTGATACTTTTAGTAATAAAATAATTATGACTTTTTGAATGAAATTAATTCCATATATGACACCATTAAATTTACCTATGAAATTAAAAAGATGGCAATCTTCCTTTTCTTGACACTTTAATAATAAGAAATAGTACCAAATTAGTATTAGATGTTATTTTTAAACATACTAGCACAAAAATAGTTATTTACATTTTTAGATGCGTAAGTGGTTTTTTTGGCCAAGGCAGAGCTGAGGCCCATAAAGCTTCCGAGAACTGCGTTTGACTGCGTTTCTCAAAAGAAAGAACTATGGATACGAACTTAAACCAGTAGCGAAGGGAGACATCCGCTAGACTTGCCCTCCATAAAAAAAATAATAAAAAAAATACATATCTATTTTTTTTTTTAATTTAAAAAAATATTAATGTAAATCTTCAAAAATACATCAAATTATGTTCTATACAATTTTTGTCCAAGGCTTGGTTTACTAGTTACGAATTTTTTAAAATTTTGAAGTTTAATAACTTCCGTTTCCGGTTTCGGATTTTAATAAAAAACAATAGGGTTCTTCCCAATTATTAGGAGAATTTTTTATTACCTGAACGAACTCTTTAAGTTAAACCGTTTTTGAGTTATCGTGTATACACACAGACACACAGACACACACACATACGGACGGCACTTCGAAAATAGGTTTTTTGGATTCCCTGGACCATGAAACGTGGTCATCCGTCAAAATCTCGACATCGAAAATTCTCGCAATTACAATACTTGCCCCTTATATATTAAGGTCGGGCAAGTAAAAATCTAAGATATTTACAAAATAAGTCAATTTACTAGAACCTAGGGATGATATGACTATAAAAAAATCAGCTGTGGCCACCACAGGACCGACCGCCATCATAAACTACTTCATAAAGTAATACATTCTAGCAGCAGAGTAGAAATAACTTGGCCTAATATTTTCTAACAGAGATATTATTTATCATGACCATGGAAACGTTACATATAAGTATGAAAAAATTGAGACAAATTTGCGAAAAATTTTACAAAAATTATTCGAAATTTTTCGTTTTATCAAAAAACGTCTCAAATAAAAATTATTAATTATTGCTTTTATAGCAACTTTTGTTCAATAAATTTTTTCGAAATATTTTTCTGTTGTGAAATATTCATAAAAATCTTAAAATAGACACGAGTAAACTCCCATTTTTAGTCAACCGATTTATACCAAAAGTTGATCAACTTGTGCCATTGATGGCAGAAGCTTAAATATGAAGTTTCATAAAAATCCTTTCACCCGAATTTGCTCTGCACGTGTACACAGACGGACAGACGGACAGACAGACCGACAGACATCATGCTAAAAATAGTCAAAACGTTATGTAGGGACCTCAATTCGTGGAGATCCATTGAAATCTCGAAATGTCAAAATCGGTATGATTACAATACCTCCCTTATATATGTTGGCGGTCGGTAAAAATGGAAATTGATTTAAAAGAAAATAATACTTAAATTAATATATCAAATTGTTCAAATAGTACCATTACTTTTAATATAAATAAATAAATAATTGTTTTATATTCTGTTAATCCTTCAAAATGACGTTTGCTACTTTTTTGTCCTGGCCGCGTAAGTGTTACTTTGACCTTAGCAACCGTAGACCCCAAATTTTCACTTATGTTTAGATACGTTGCTGGGGTAATAACTTCATTTACGGAGTAGGTAGTATAAAAAAAACTATTACATTTGACTCGGGTCATTGCTTTCAAAACAAAATTGCGGTCTCTCATTCAGTGATTCATAATTTTCCACTTAATGAAGAAAGGTTTAACCTAGGAGTTGAGTATTTCGAAGAAGTGTCAGATTTTATTTATTTTTTCCTTTTTTAATATGATTCATAATTTACCTAGAAAACAATTTATAATTTTTTTACCTAGTTTCAATAATACAAATAATTATTGAAGCGTATCTCCTAGTCTTCTTTTCTTTTTGCTAAATTCGTCTATTACCTTAGAATTAAAATTACCTTCCTTTTGTAAAAATCATACATTGAACTGCTGTCGGTTAGCGGTCTGGTGACTGCATACTAGGAATGACGAGAACTAGAAATTTATGGAACCGGATACCCTCAAAAATTACCCGGATATTACCCGTTAATTACTCGTTACCCGTTATTTGCCCGCTACCAGATTATTACACGCTATCCGATAATTACCCACTACTCGTTAATATATAAAAATTGATGTGAAGTGTGAATATTCACACATTTCAGGGTTTCGCAGGTATATAATAAGTGAAGGCGGTATGCTGAGTGTGTAGGACAAATTTTACTTTGTAGCAATCACGGCAAAATGAACGATATTTTTAAAATAATTTCTCGTCTGTTAATCATATAATAAGATAATTATTAAATTTACTTTCTTAAAAATTAAATACAACATTTGTCAAAATATAACTAGAATTTTGACAAAATAATTTCAACATAATAAAAATTTAAAAAAAAATAAAAAATAAAACAGAAAAAATAAAATTCACTCAGTACTCGGACTCGAAACCCTTCGTTTACCAGCGAGTTTTAGCTTACGACACCAGTGCTCTAACCAATAACGCCATCGTACGCCTTGCATGTGAGTGTCTTACATTGGTATAACTTTTGTACTTTGTGAACCAAAAACCACAAAAAATGCGTTATTTTCCGAAAACATAATCTGATCAAAAATTCCTGTTGTACTATTTCGGTTCACACCAATATACATTACTTGGAATTTTTTTAGATTTTTAGTTTAAACCATCTGGGCTACAGGGTGTGGGACAAAAAATTTTTTGCACAATTTTGGCAAAAATCGCGTCAAAATAATCTATTTTGCAAAAATAAAAATTTGATCGTTAATCCAAGTACTAAGGGCTTTCATTTGATACCCTACTCAGAATTTAAAAAAAATATTTTTGTTTTCGATGAGCACATATTTGTTTATATTTTTAGGGGGGTATGTTTTTTAGATGTTTTAGTATTTTTCCTATGTGCGGGTCAAAGAGTTGTATAAGCATGCCAAATTTCAACTCTCTAGGTTTAGCCGTTTGGCTACAATTTTTACCGAACAGACAGACAGACAGACAGACAGACAGACAGACAGACAGACAGACAGACAGACAGACAGACAGACGACAAAATGACGGTATAAGGGTTTTTTGGTCATACCTACAAAACCCTAAAAATGAAAAATAAGTATAGCAAAATTGATGTGAAGTGTGAATTTTCACAAATTTCTGGGTTTTGTAGGTATTTAATAAGTGTAAGAAGCCAACAGACTGCTGGATGTCAAAAAATAATTTTTTAATAAACATTTTTTCAACATTTTTATTCGTTATTTGAGTACTAATTGCTTCCATTTAATTTTATTACACTAAATTTAAATAAAAAGCCATAATTTAGCCATTAATTAAAAAAATAATTAATTTCTCTCGTACGTTTCCGGCTCAGATCAATGTGCATTACCTATAATTTTTTAAGATTTTTAGCCAAAATCGTGTTAAAAAAAAACACATTTTAAAAAACAACTTTTCGTTCCTTAATATACGTCTTAAGAGCTTCCTTTTGGTACCACACAATAAATAAAAAAAAAATATATATATTTTTTTCAACGACACAATCCCAAAAACATCAACCCCTCTAGTACAGCGTTTCTCAACTGGGGGGCCGTGAAAGCTTCGTCGGGGGGCCGCGAAGTCATATAAAATCGAAGCATGAAATTATAATAGAAAAACGCTCAATTTTGCAAGATATATTCATAAATATATGACATTTATATTCATTAAAATATACCTTTTAAACTTATACTTATTTTGACAACTAATTAAAACGGTTCGCGTTGGAGGTACTTCAAGTACTTTCAAGTTGGTACGACTTGAACTTGCAATATTTTTTGTTATGCTCCGAACTACTAAAGAGTAAGGATGTGAAAGTGTTCAAAATGGAAAGCAACTTAGAGCAATGGAACACTTGTAAACAAAAATACTTGCAAGCCATTATAGGTAATCGTAACAGATATTAAAAATATGTTTATGTAAAGGTTGTTTTTTTTCAAAATTTTTATCCAATTATACCCAACACGCCATACGCCATACGTTCCTATATAAAAAATCGAAGTTGTCCTTGATATCCTGTACTTCCGGTTTATTCCGAAAATTTAAATACTACCATCCAATTATTTGGGTATACTCTGGTCACCAAATGTTTTTGCCAACTTGCTCACACATCGTCTTTTCGAGAAAAATCGTGTTTCCTCTATCTTGATACATCTTGAGATCCCTCCCTCGCTCCCCCCCCCTATATATATATATCATATATATATATATATAAAATAAAACGCAGGTTCTCTTTTATTCGTCAGTTTATTAAAATGTTCTTGTCGATTTATAAAATATGAAACGTTTCGTGCATGGGTAGTATGCACATCTTCAGTCAATCAATCAGATAAAATAAAATCACCACGTAGTCAACTCGAAGTTAAAAACTCTATATATCTACAGGACCGTCGATTGGGAAACACTGTTCCAGGTAACTATCTGACAGATAAGGTTATATGATACTTTCTGTGCTGAATAAATGTCATCCCGTCTTTCAATACAAATGTATCTATCGGATAGTTATCTAACGGATAATGAGACTGATGTATTGAATTCACTGCTTGGTAATGACATTTATTCAGAAGATAAAGTTCCAGATAACATTATCTGTCGGATAGTTACCTAGTGGTTTAAATGAAGGTGGAAAGATCGGGCCTTAAGGTCATAATGTAAATAAAAAAATTAACCTGTATAAAATTCTCGAGAGATAGAATAGAATAGAATAGATTTATTGAAATATTAGATACAAAAAATTGAACATAATTCCAGTCAGTCAAAAAAAATAACAATATATAATATTCGTACAGTATAATACATATTACAAAACATGGTATAAATACAAACTATAATACATCATCTAAATTATGGTTCATATATTCTTGTAGACTATAGAACGCATTATCGAGGAGGTAAGCTCTCATGGTAGACCTGAACTTACGCACATTGTAGTTCCTTACTTCTAATGGTAATTTGTTAAATATGTCTATACCTACATTTTTACAGAAACATAAAGATTTTTTATACTTAAGACGGGGCTTAAGTATATTATGGCGACCTCTAGTGTTATATTCATGACCATTGCCACATATGGCCATCTCGCCAATGCCTTCTCTGACCAATGTGAGCGCTTCTAGTATGTACAGGCATGGGAGAGTAAGGATTTTGCTGGATCTAAATAATGGTCTACACGAATCCCTCCAGGCACTGTTCGTAATTATTCTAATGGCTTTTTTTTGTAGAATAAAAATCCTTTTCCAATTTACCGAATTACCCCATAATATGATACCATATGATATTAGGCTATGAACGCGCGCGAAGTATACCGTTTTGGCTGCTCTAAGTGATATGTGCTTTACCACTTTATATATAGATAACTCTATTATACTTCCAATAGTAATTTTCATCCCTTTCTGAGATCTCAGAATTATCATTGATAGCCCAAAAGCCATCCTATTATCACCTCTGTCCTCCCATTTTACCATATAGGCCGTGTCTCCAACGCTATAGCTCTGAAATTTAAATAAATCCTCAATCAAAATGTATAACTATTTATATAAAGATACAAAGTAACAAAATATAAACTATTTTAGATCATGTATTACCAAGTAACTTCCAAATTTAACGTCATACCTCATCTTCAATAATAAAAAAATAGTGTATTGGGCCCGGTAGTTCAACCACCTGTATACTATTGATAAAATATTAATATATGTGTTTATTATCATAAAGAATTATTTTAAGCAATTCTGTTCCTTATGTATTAAATGTTAATGACTATATTCCTTAATGAGCTTTATCAGTATTAACCATCTTGATACGTAGTGATACGTGATTTTTTCAAGTGGCGTCTTCATTTTTTTCTGACGTTTTTATTTATTTTTAAGTGATAAAAGTGCAGAAAATACTTGAAATAGTGTGTTATAGTGTGGACTTTAGTGTTCTTTGGACTCCATGCAGACCAAAATTGGAGCGACTGGAAAGGTATTTGCAGAAATTATTGTTAATTTTATAATGTAAGTCATTGTTATGTAGAATGTGCTTCTATGGACAATATAGAAACACATATATTGGCATACACTATTGGCTATAATTAGAGAAACAAAACTATTTTTTAAATTATTTTCATAAATCCCGATTATTGACTAAATGAATATTGAATTATATTGGTATAGCAACAACAATTTATAAGTTAGAACCTGCTCTAACTAAAATATAAATATATATATATATATATATATACAGTCTGTTCCAAACGGTTAAGCGGAACTAAATGGGAATTTAGTTCTTTTAGGTTGTCACGAGAAGGGACCTTGCTTGGGTTATTTCATTTTTCAAGTTGGGATGTCAAAATTTTAAATTCCAACAATGAAACCATGGAAACGAATGACATATGTCAAAATTAAATATTTTTTTTAGATATTTTAATGACAAAAAAATAAATAAATGGGAAATTTGTATTAAGAATGACACAAAAAATCAAAATATAAAGAAAATGACATTTTAAAATGATATTAACCTTAACCAAAAAATGTTTATTGTAAGTATGATTTACAAAGCTTAAACAAAACGGCCGAAAGGCACGATTTAAACGATGAAAGTAACTAGATTGCAAAATCTAGTTCCGCTTAACCGTTTGGAACAGACTGTATATATATTTAAGGGGGGCCGCAGACAATATTTAAGTTATTTTGGGGGTCCCATGCCAGAAAAAATTGAGAAACACTGGTCTAGCGTTGTCTTGCAATAAGATAGGAGACGATCCGTTGACCAATCTAGGCTGTTTTTCTTTAGGTTTTTGCATCATTTCGTCCAGTTGGTTGCAATATATTTCTGCTGTGATCGATGAGCCAGTTTTTTTTTTTTTTTTTTTGGTTTTTAAGTTTCCTGTTTGCAATTTGGCGAATCAATTTGATATTGTCTGCTGCGTAGTAAGACTAGAGCCAATTACACTATTACTGTCCCGTACGGTGTGCGATGCGTAGTTCCACGTAAGAACTCATACTTCATAATAGTGCGAATTTCACCCGTTCCATTTTCAACAAAATTAATTTAAAAAAAAAGTTTTTGATATTTTTATAGCATACAATGATTTCTTTAAACAGGCAAGATGTGTAACGTTCCAACAAAAAAAAACAGAATGGTAAAAATATTAAGCCTATCTGAAATAATAAGCTGTTATGAATCTGAAATGCCAAAATTGTAATTTTTCCAAAGTATTAATGAATTTTTATTCAAATTCAGTAAGTAGCATGGTCGATGTGAACAAAATATTATTATGAATTGGGAAAAACCTCTTTTTTCTGTGCATCCTCTTCTGGGTGAACCCCGCTATAAGTAATTCTGCCGGTGCCCATGGCCTGAAGGTGATTCCCCCATGAACTGAAAACTATGAACCTTATGGACTGGGAACTGTATGAAATGTAAATAGTGAATCATCAATTGTTCAGTCCTCCTTTTGGGAACATTGGGAAATCGATTAAAAAGTTTTTGCATTGAACATCGAAAAACCCTTATTTGTCCAACGCAGTGTTTCCCAAAGGTGTGCCGCCGAAAAATTGTCCAAATATGCCGCGAATTCTTAAAAAAAAAAACTAGTGTCGTGATTATTTTAACATCATTGTCGAATATACGTACAATACCATTAATAAGAATAAAGTACACGAAGGATCTTTTTATGACGAATTGAAATTGACATATTCTGAATACAGGGGAGTTTGCATTCAAAATGTCTTCTTCTATGATTTCGTAGCTGTGTCGCGAAATTTTTCGTCTTTGGAAAATATGCAACAAGAGTAAAGTGATTGAGAACCATTGATCTAACGAATAATTCGAACTAAAAATCACCTCGTGGAACGAGATAAATTTGTAAGCCGTGTGTAACGAAACGACTAGTCCGCCAGAACAAAGACAAAATTCCACAAAACGCCCGTCGCGAGAATTTCTTTAAAAGCGGTTGCCATAGTTTTTTGGTTTTTTTTACAAGGGGTATTTTAAAATAAACCTTTTTAAGAATTCAGACAATAAAATAAAATAAAAATTCTTACGTTACAGCACGTCTTTAGAAATATATTTTTAAATGGTTCAGTGTTCAAGGAGACATTTGTTTATAGTTATTACTTAATAAGTTTGAACACTTTCATCCCCTTGAACAAAAGGGTTTTTCCTAGAAATGCCTAGAAATGTTTTATAAAATCTCCTGTCTCCCTGAAGAGGAGATCAGTCAGTATTCGGTCCGCGTAACATTAACATCTAATTTATTAAATTCTTAGAGGCACTGTGAACTACTCGATTCTGTTTGTTTTTTTATTCATTATTTTAAATACATTTTAATATTTAGTCCTTTAGTCAGAAATCTCATTTCAGTTTGAGATTAAACTTCATGTAATAGCACAGGCTCGCTACCTAGTGGACAATAAATGGTACGTTGTAAAGTAACGTATCGGGCTCGCTACACGTGTTATGTACATTTATAATTGATCCCCTGAAGACAAATAAATGGAAAGGGGAGAATAGGTCACCGACCGAAGCGATTTTCAGAAAAGTAACAAGCAGAAGAATGAGGAAATATATGTCCAATATTGGAATACAAATGGTGGAAAGGGAAGATATTTATTTTTGCTCCATGTAAAGAACTTGATCAACAACAAAAAAGGTTGCTACAACGTCTTATTTGTCTTCGACATTTTTGATAGAAGGTTTGTAGGACATACACTAAAATACTGCTCAAGATTTTAATTTTATTTGCTGTATTTACTATTAGTAATAATTACAAAATATTCAAAATGCATTATTTCTAAACATGTTTGTCATGTAAGAGTAATCTATGGCTATCTTAAGAATTGTAACATACATCGTTAAAGGAAATGTAATTTTGTTGATCGGAATATTGAAGTTTCTGTAGTTAATTTTTAGTTGATAATAGCATCGGTGTTGGCTGCAATCCAGTCCAAGTAGTCAGTGACTCTGGTGAAGACAGAGGGGAAGCCTTTTTCACAACCATATGAACTTCCGTAGGATACGATACCGATCTGTTTTCCTTCAGCTACCAATGGACCACCACTGTCACCCTGCATTAAAAAACGCATGTTAGTTAACGAAATAAATTGTTTCGTTGTTTAAAAAAAATATTACAACTTGCAATAGATTTTTAATCAAAATTCATTTTTCATATGCTTTCTAATTATGTAACTATTATCAAAATATGGAAAGCAAAATTTTGTTTAGATGTATACTTCTCAGTTTTGCGAATAAAAACGCAAGTAAATTTATGTAATTTTACAGGATTATATTGGACCAGACGATAAGTTGGTGAGTATTTTAGAAAATGTTTAAAAGATTTAAACGAATATCTTTAAATCATCAATATATTTCCCTTCATTATTAAGAATTTGTTGCCATCTCATTGGCAATTTTTAATTTAATCTGCATAAAAATATTGTGGTTGGTTCAGAAGGAGATTTATATTCTACATTGCAGTAGCTATTCCTGAATTTTTTAAACCATTTGTGTAGTTTTTATAACAATTATATTCTTATTATGAAGACTATTTAATTTTTCTCTTACAAAAAATGTACTCTCCCGCTCAAAAACCAATAATTTTTAAAACTTTGCTTTTGCAACATTTGTCAATTTTACATTTTTAAGGGCTCTGTTAATAAACCTATTTAGTACAGCGGTTTGTAAATGACATATCAACACCGTATTATACAGGAAATAAATGATTTTGTCGAATAATCTCGACGAAACAAAAAAGAACAATATACATGAACCATACGCGCAAAACGTGTGGTCCAATGTCAGAAAAAATTGGTATCTCTTGTGTTCAAGCGCAGTAAAAAAGATTTTTTGCGATGTTTTACAACTGTCGATTAAAGGTGGATACATCACTATACTCCAGAGACCAAAAAACGATCAAAACAGTGGATTGCACGCGTTGAACCAACTTCGAAGAAGGCCAAGATGATGCCATCAGCTGATAAGGTTATAGTCCGGGAGGTAGCGTTGCATTTTTGATGGTCATTTCTTCCCGCTTAATTTTTTATGTAATTGATTGTTTAGATATGGCTAATAATCGAAACAAGCGTCAGCCGCCAGAATCGTGATGGGGCTGGTCGTGAGAAAATGTAAATCTTGTAAATAAAAAAATCCAAAAGTCATTTCAAGCCATTTTGCATTGTTTAAGTGATAATTACAATAATAATACAAGTCAGCTGCGTGCGTAGTGGGGGATTATACGTCAGTCGCTTGTATAAACCTGTCATATAGAAAATGATTTAAAGTCATTTCAAATTCTATGAAATTTATACATCGAACTTATTATACGAGGTCTGTTCAAAACGTATCGCGAATTTTGTGTTTTTTCAAAAATTATTTATTTATTCATGAATATCTATTTTGTCCCCTTCAAAGTAATCCCCACCAGATATTATACACTTGTGCCAACGTTTTTTCCAATCCTCGAAGCACTTGAAAAAATCATTTTTTGTGATCTTGTTCAGCTCCTCCTTCGATGCCGTCTTTATCTCCTCACTCGTAGCGTAGCGTCGTCCTTTCATGGGCCTCTTCAGTTTCGGGAACAAGAAAAAGTCACAGAGGGCCAGATCTGGGGAATACGGTGGCTGCGGCATTATTAGTGTGTTGTTTTTGGCCAAAAATTCGCAGCTTCCATTGGGACGATTGAGCTTTGGTTTCCACGTCATAACCATAAACCCATGATTCGTCACCAGTTATGACCCTTGGAGTCCAACAGCTCCTTAGCAATGTTAATGCGATGCTGTTTTTGGACTAAATTGAGCAATTTTGGTACGAATTTCGCGGCGACCCGTCTCATGCCCAAATCATTGGTAAAAATCGAATGGCACGAGCCAATCGATATGTTTAGGTCCTCAGCAACTTCTCTAACGGTGATTCGACGATTGGCCAATACTATTTTCTTCACTTCATCAATGTTTTCGTCTCTTGTTGACGTGCTCGGGCGTCCGGCACGCTCTTCGTCGTTCACATCTTCTCGGCCCTCTGAGAATATTTTGTACCACCGATAAACGTTGCTTCGGTCCAAGGTAGCTTCACCATATGCCACAGTCATCATTTGGATAGCGTCCGCGCACTTAATTTTGTTTTTCACACAAAATTTGATACAGATTCTTTGATCCATTTTTTGCTATAGGCAAAAACCGAAGACGATCCAGAGCACGTGCAAGCAAAACAACTGTCAAAAATTAACTGAACATTCAAAATGGCCGAACTTGTCGGCATAAGTGAGAGACATGAGTACCAACATAACGCCACAAAAAAATCGAAAATCGAATAATCCGCGGAAATTCAAAATTCGCGATACTTTTCGAGCAGATCTCATATAATAGGAATAATAAAAACAACAATCAGCTGTTTGCACAATGGGGGTAAGACCGTCAGCTGAGGGATTATAATTGCTGAACGGGCATTTAGCCTAAGCATTTTATAATGTAATCAATAATGTAACTGACGACCTTTACCCCGTTATGTCGGCAGCTGAAGATTATTTTTATTTAATATAATATATAAACTATTTATTATAAAAATTTCGAGTGACTTGAAATCAATTTAGCTATAATTTCATTGTTTTAGTCACATTTTTCTTATAAGCAGTTCACTTTTGTAAGAACAAACTAAGAGGAAATTTTGTTTTCAACAGTTTGCACCTTTGAAACTGTATGTCATGTTGGTATTACAGAAAAATAAGTGACAAGCCAGATTATAAATATGTCATTTAAAAAAATATCATTTGTCATATTTCATTTTGACTAGTGACATCTTAAATATTTTGTAAATATAATACTCATCTAAAATAATACAAACATAACCCAAAACTGTAAAGCCTTTTTTACAATATAACCAAGTTTCTAAAAGTTACTAATACATTATAAAAATCACCAAAATAACCAGATCTAGTTTGTTCTTACAAAAGTGAACTGCTTATACATACTTTCATCAAAACCAAATATGTTTTAAAATAAATATTTTTCTGCTACTAATAACTTTAATTAAAATTATTTTTGTGTAAACATATCAATTAACAACTATTATTATCACGCGTTATATGTCAATATACACTTCGGTAAGCTTCGGAATATATCGTTACATATCGGAATCTCGCTTCAAATTTGTTTTTGACGTCATAGCACGCATTCACGCAGGGACAGACGTTGGCGTGTTATATTATAGATATAAATACAATTTTGCCTCAAAAAGTTTTGTAATTTATCTTGTTCTAGAAACTGACCGATCACTCCTTACAATCTTACAAATATACTTACATCGCAAGATCCCTTATATTGTGTGCCATCGACACAAATGTTGGTACTTCTTACATAGGAACCGAACGATTCTGTACATACAGAATTTGAAATAACGTTAGATTTCACAAATCTGAGAAGCGTGCTGACACCTGGAGATTGATCGGAATCCCATCCCCATCCACTAATTGTTCCTTCAACGCCTTCAAATGTGTTGCCAACATCACTACGAGATGGAAGGGTCACGATCTTAATATTATCTGAAAAATATTAAACGTACATTTTCATTAAATTACAGCCATATGCGTAAAAATAGCAGTGGTTTAATGCAAATGGTAAAATTGTATTTATTCTATTTGAAGTAATTTATTTATCTATGTGGCGTCCGCTCCCAGCCTAAGTAAGGTAGGGTGGCCAGACAGTCACACAAATGGTCTTCGCGGCGGAGACCTTGAAGGACCACCAGCAGAAGGCTGGAATATAGAAAGAAAACGGATGTTATGTGACACGAACGCACCGAGTTGAGCCGCTGAGGAAGACACGGACGACCTAGAGGAAAGGAGAGGGGATAAAAAACTCTTCTGCTCCTAGGGGCTGCTCTAGGAGACTAACAAATGCTAGCCCTACCTGGGGTGTAGACGGGTAAAATCCTAGGCCCACAAGTAATGACAATGGAGGAACCAAACCTAGAAATCCCACGACGTCTCTGAAAACCCTAGCCAAGCGACAAACAATGCGGAACGTTGCTCAACACGATGGGCGTATCACATGAATAAAATAGCAGTACCACAAATACAATATTAAATAATTAACTGATAATATAACAAAAATTAATAATAAATACAAAAATGATCAGATGTTAAATTTAAATTGAAAATAAATCAGCACACGTGATCAAGAGATCAGCGTGTGTGAACAAAAATACAAAATCGCGCAGAGGCGATAACAAATAAAATTTAAGTTACAAAAAAAATTATATTAAACAAACAATGAATTAAAATGTATGTAAAATCGGAACAGATTTACAGTAGATGTATTCTTAATAAATATGTAGAATAATTATTCCAATTTTACATATGTGGCACTGGTGTCCCAAAAAACAGGTTCCTGGGTCCTCGGAGAGATTCCTTGGATGGTGGTAGACACACACAAATAATTAAATGATAAAACAACAGGTGTAAAATCACTTAACCCGCGTTAGAGACGCGAATTTTTATTAAGAAACTGTAAAAATATATTTTCACTAGCGAAGTGTACACACTGAGCAGGTCAGTAACAGAGTGTTTAATGAGTTGTGTTATGTTGAATCCGGCAAGTTGCGGCACTCAACATTTTTAGGAAACATAAAAAGCTTTTAAGTTTTAAATTAAATTCAGATAAATTTAATTTAAAATTAAAAGCGGCCTACGGGCGCGACAATGTAGTTGCATTACATTTATAATATATATATAATAAGTCTATAATATATTTAAGATGGTAATTTTTTAAATAAATATGTTGCTCCTTTAACAAACCAAAAATATAATTTTTCTAGTGTGCGTAAAAATAGCGTGTCCACAAGTTTTCTCATGTTTTACTAAACTAGCTAACCAAACAATTTTATTCTTGAATTAATTTTTGTGTACATTGAAAAGTAAGTTGAATTTATATTTAAAATCACGAAAAATATTAATTATCTTTCTTATTTTTTAGTAAAAATGGGTAGGGCTAAACATTGCACACAGGCGAAACGTCATTTTACAAATGTTAAATTCTGGTAAAACTTATAAAATTATTCAGAATGTGCTATGTTGCTCCGCTAAAATGGTATATAATGCCAAAAACTGGACACTAGAACCTGAAAATCGGGGTCGGACATCTAAAACTTTGCTGACAACAGACAGAAAAATTGTAAGGTGTGCAAAGCTAAACACTTTTATTGCTTCTACACAAATAAAAAATGAATTAGACCTGCCAATTTCTACATCAACTGTAAGAAAACGCCTTATAAAAGCAAATCTGAAATCTAGAAGACCAATAAAATCTCCGCTGTTAAACAAGAAACAATGGGAAAATAGAATTCAATTTGCCAACAAACACCAACTTTGGCCACAGTCAAAATAGCGCAATATTCTTTGGTCTGATGAAACAAAACTTGTTTTATTTAATCCTGGAATCTGCCAAAAGCAAGTACGCAGGCCTCCATGCACGAAGTATAATCCTAAGGCCCAGTTGCACAGTTACCACTTAAGTATGAGTTTAGCTAAACCTTAAGCTTCAGCTTAAACCAAATACTTAAACGCCAGATGTTGCACAGTCAAAAATATAAAAATACTTAGCTAAGCCAACTGATGTGATTAATTCACAAAGTTGGTAATATGGAAAATGAATATTAGGCAGGGAAATTTTGAAATTCAATATAAACATAACTGTCAATGTTATTTGTCAATGTCACTTGTCAAGTAGTTTACTGTACAAATAATGCAAATTTTACCAGCAATGGAAAATAAGCAATGGTAAACGAAACGTAAAAATAAATGTACGACGAACTTTTTAGATGAGTTGGTCTTCTATAAAATTTATTTAAAAAATATAAATACAGTCTGTTCCAGACGGTTAAGCGGAACTAGATTTTGCAATCTAGTTACTTTCATCGTTTAAATCGTGCCTTTCGGACGTTTTGTTTAAGCTTTGTAAATCATACTTACAATAAACATTTTTTGGTTAAGGTTAATATCATTTTAAAATGTCATTTTCTGTGTCATTCTTAACACAAATTTCCCATTTATTTATTTTTTTGTCATTAAAATATCTAAAAAAAATATTAAATTTTGACATATGTCATTCGTTTCCATGGTTTCATTGTTGGAATTTTAAATTTTGACATCCCAACGTGAAAAATGAAATAACCCAAGCAAGGTCCCTTCTCGTGACAACCTAAAAGAACTAAATTCCCATTTAGTTCCGCTTAACCGTTTGGAACAGACTGTACTTGTTTTTAACTAATTTTGGGGTGCTGATTTCAAAAATTTTAACAGTTTCTGCCTATCACGTAAAATTTTTGTTCTATCGTATTTTGACTTTTTTCACCTTTTCACGTTCTGATATACGTCTACTTTAATTTCAACTTCGTTCTTGTTGTCCAATATATTTCGTAGGAACGCCTTATATGCAGGTACTTGTTATAGACCTTTTTACAACGGCGGGGGTTGCAAGGTCAAGGGTAAGGTACTTAGTATGACCGCTGCATCCATTAAATGTTAAGGTTTGTTTTTGTTGTTACAAGTTTCCCAGAAAAGGCTTAGTTGCAGGTACCTGACAGCAGCCTTTTTACAATGGCGGGAAAGGGAAACAGTATCAGGGGTAAGGTACTTAGCAGCAAACATCCTTAAATGGTCAGTTGTTTCATTCAAATCGAACGTCTTAGACTTGTTTGGTATGTAAAAGCGTTGAACAAAGATGGTGACTGTTTCAAATATATATCTGAAACATTTCAAAGTCTCAGTAATGAGAAGCTAAAACCTGGCATTTTTGACAGACCACAAATTAGAAAATTAGTGAATGATCCACATTTTACTGTATATATGGATGCTATGGAGAAGAATGCATGGCAGTCTTTCTTGGCGATCATCAAAAATTTTCTTGGGAATAAAAAAGCCGAAAACTATGTGGAGGTCGTTGAAAATTTGATTGAAAATTATCATCATCTGGGGTGCAACATGAGCGTGAAACTTCATTTTTTAAACAGTCATCTTGACAAATTTCTTGTCAATCTTGGAGATGTTAGTCATGAACAGGGTGAACGTTTCCATTAGGATTTAAAAGAGATGGAGAGACGTTATCAAGGAAGGTGGGATACTCACATGATAGCTGACTACTGTTGGAGTATTAAAAGATTATTATTATTATTATATTATTTATTTTACATCGGCCTTTATTTCTGCAACGAGGCTAATCGCCGATTTTTATTAGAGACTTATCGGGAATGGTGCACTTATAAACGACCATTTAATCCTTAAATTATTTTGTATTTTTATTTTAACACTCCAATGCATTCAAATGTAATTAAAACTGTTCTCATTTTCTTTCTTTCACTATAAATAAAATTTTAAGAATATTTTCTAATTATTTAGTCCTTATTGTTCGCCAAATTGGTACCAATTACAGTATCGACGTCTAAAATTAAACGATAGAAGCATTATTTGGCCGAAAATATGTATTTGTTGTAGAGCAAAAATTTGATGTGATACGCAAAAACTGATGTGATATTTGAGTTCAGCAGCAACAATTAAGTAAGTCAGCAAAAATTGTGTTGACCAGTGTTATTAAATCTCGAATATTTTTGCAAACATCAGCTACCCTACACTTTATTCCATAATATTCAGAGATCTCGGAATATAACCTACGATTAAATATTATATATTACCGTTTGTCTGTACATCACTTGGTAGTAGGACGTAAGCAATATCATCAGAGATTTGTGCGGAGTTCCAATTTTCATGTGTCTTAGTACCTGAGGCTGTCATAGTAATGTCACCCGTCTCTTGTCCATCAACTCTGTTAGCACCTAGGAGTACTGTTGTCCTTATAGCTCTGAAAAGCGAATCATTCAGCGAGTTAGTTAAAATTTGGGGCACATTATCTATTATATTTATCAGTTTATTTTGCCATTCCGATCCCAGTGATCTGTCGTTAATCTTTTCCAATAAACGCTCAAATTTAAAACTCAAAGCTTAAAACTCAGATCTTAATTATCAATTTCGAATAGCACAACTCAGATATTAATACGCAAATATCAAAAACAAAATCTCATATTTTGATGTCTCAAGTCTTAAAACTCAATTATTAAAATCACAAATATTAAATCTCAGATCTAATTTTTACTCAACGTGCTATGATTTAACCAAAACAACAAAATGCCTCTTACCATTTTAGTTGTAAACAATCTAACCAGTTACCTTCGTACAATGTGTCAGGGGGTGAAACTCTAATGGCAAAACGAAAACCATATTACGTTCCATAACCCAACACGAATAGCGCCCCAGTCGCTGCCAGTCGCTAAAGCTACGTGCATGACAGAATGTTGCCTGTTACGGCTTCTGTCATTAGCGTCAAAATCTGTAATTAGTGTCAAAATCGTCTTCTGTAATTTTGTAATTTCATTGTTTAATTCGGAAAATGGGTGTTAAATGCTTTGTTTTGGGGTGTGATAGTAGTGAACCTACAAGATATCGCTTTCCAAACCCGAAGAAACGTGTGGCTCCAGAATTGTATAAAACGTGGATGAGGAACATTGAAAATCCAAAATTGGATGGCTTGTCCATGGAAGTGTCCATAAATATTAAGTATTAGTAAATATTATGTTATATGTTAGTCTACTTAATAAATAATTATTCCTGCTAGTTATTTTTTTTTTCTGTTTCTGTATAATTCCTAACTGCTTGTTCTTAATTGGAAACGTAATTAAATGTTATTATTAAATGATACAATTGTTATGATTTATTTTGTCTATTTTTAATATTGTTGTCGTTAATAATATTAAAAATAGACAAAATAAATCATAATTGTTTCATTTAATAATAACATTTAATTATGCTTACAACTATATCCACTGAAGCATTTGAAATATCCGCAAAAACCCAACCCTTTCCTCCCCTACCAATTTTAGTTCCATAACCCAACAACTACAGCGCTAATTTGGTTTCAAAAAATATAACGGCAGTTTCGCATCTATTTCCTTCTTTATCTATGCAATGTGTTTGTTAATAACAAAGCCACGCTCGTTCAGCCTGACAAATTTTAGAGATCTGCTTTGGATAATTAATTCTAACGTTCTCAATGTAAAGATTCCGCATTTTTCAAACAAATGTCACATTTCAAATTTATTGACAAATGTATTGTCTTTTTTTTTTTTTTTAATTTAATGGCCTTTGCTACTTTGGCAATTAGCCAGGACAATTTTTTATTCGACAAAATTTCCATGCCATAACCGGGATTTGAACCCGAGCCCTCATGGTCTAGAAGCCAGTGCATCGCTACACTAACCACTACGCCATGGTGACCGGCATGTATTGTCTTGAAGTATTTTTGACAAAATAACTTGCAACGATATAGCACACTACGATCGTTAATAAGGGTAAATGTTGCATAATTATATTATCGCTAATGTGCATGTGTGTCTGTCTGTCTGCCAGTCTGTCCGAGAAACAAGCAAAAACGACATATTTTCACGTAATTTGGTATGATGATGGAGTAGAACTAGGATTCGAACATAGGCAATAAGGCGTTTCAAAATTTATATACTACGGCGACGTTTCGGGGTTATGTTTATTAAAAAACTTAAAATATCTCCCTTGTTATTGTTAAAATAGGTTTACCCGTTACCAAAACAGGTTACAAAAATATCTTGGTGCACGCAGTGTACTGCTGAACTGTGTGCTGCTATATTAAAATATGCATAAACATAAAACTGATTTTTTAAATATTTTGCAGACCGATTTTTGGTACCTCAGTACTTTCTGATTATGCCCCTGAGAATGTGCATATTTGAGCGCTAGTTTGGCGCTCCGAACAGCGGGCGTCCTGGGCCTCTGTCCCTTTCACCCCGGTTTTTGTCCTTGCTGCATATACAACATTAAGAAATTGGGTCACATGACTTCAGACCTGTTTCGTTCACACTGTGTGGGCATGCATGTGTGTTTTTATCAAAACTTACCCGTCAACGCAGTGAGCAGCGGTTATAACATAACGTTTGGAGATAAGAGATCCACCACAGAAAAACTGGCCTTGATTGGTATCAATAAAGAGAGCAACCTACACAACAACAAAAAATAGTTATACACCTACAGAATATGTGTCTAACGTTGGCCAACACTGGCACTAATGTTGGCCGTAACATGTAGTTCTGGCGGTCATCTATTTATGCGTCCCTACAGACGATGTGTCGATGAAGCGCCACCGCTAGCCAAGTACAACATAGCGAACATGGGCCAACGTTAGTAAAATGGCGTCTAATAATGAAAGTGAGTTATGGTAGCAGCTTCGATCTTGCTTTTGATAATTAAATTAGATTAAAGACGAAGCGTATTTTTACGACTAAGTCAAGAATGGATAAAAAAACTCAAGGTATTAAATTAACATCAAAAGAGGTCTATCGGAGAAGTTGTTATGGCAACTAATTAAACAAATGAATGATATGGAATCCGCAGTACGGTAGTGAGACAGGGATTTGGCTATAGTATATTGTGCAACTAGCGCGGAATGCCATATATTCCGCACGTGAATATAGTTTGCAAACAAATAAGTTAGTTTGCATATAAATAAATAAATTAGTCATAATTTAACATTTTTTATTGATACCCAAATGGGTCTCACGGTACATACAGTATTAAAAATTATGTGAAAATTAAATAATATTACATACACATATAGAAAATTATATTTTATGCCATAGAGGAAAACATTCTACATGTAGTCCAATATTACATTTATTGCATTGTTTTCGAAAGTTCTTACCACAATTAGCGCATTTTCTTTGCTTTCCTTCCAGAGTTCTTTCCAGTATATGTCCAAAAGTATTATTGTCGCCATCAAGAGTTTGAAGAACAACAAGGCTGCGGGCTGTGATAATATCACAGCTGAGGTACTTAAAACAGACGTCAACTTGTTTGCTGAGTGTCTTCATCCACTCTTCACCAAGGTGTGGGAACAAGAGTCATTTCCTTCGGACTGGCAAGAAGGCATTGTGATTAAAATTGCTAAGAAAGGGGACCTGACAGACTGCAATAATTGGCGTGGCATTAACATCTTATGCTCAGTAATGAAGATTTTTTGCAAGATAATCCTTGAAAGAATGGTCACAGCTATCGACAGGAAATTGCGACCTGAACAGGCCGGATTCAGAACAGGCAGGTCTTGTATAGATCAAATTAATACGCTAAGGATTATCATCGAACAAGCAGTCGAGTTCCGTTCCCCCTTGTATCTTCTTTTCGTCGACTATGAAAAAGCATTCGACTCTGTCGATAGAGAATGCATTTGGGCTGAAATGCAGAATATTGGAGTGCCTGACAAAATAATATCTCTGGTTAGAAATAGCTACAACGGCTTCACGTGTCGAGTTCTACACAATGGTAGCTTGTCAGAACCCTTTCCAACCATTACAGGTGTTAGACAAGGTTGTGTGATGTCACCGCTTCTTTTTTTGATAGTTTTAGACGCCGTGGCTAGACGATCAACAGCTAACAAACCCAGAGGAATCATTTGGAATCCGCTAACACCAACAGTCAGACTGGAGTCACTGGATTTTGCAGACGATAAATGTGAGTTGTCGCATAAGCATGGAGACATGCAGCAAAAACTAAATGACCTCACGATTGAATCTGCAAAAGTTGGATTGAAAATCAATAGCTCCAAGACAAAAGAAATGCGGATAAATGCAGAAACCGATAGACCTTTACTGCTCGGTAACCATCAAATCGAGCGTGTGGATGATTTCCAGTACTTGGGGAGTGTTGTGTCTGTGGACGGTGGCGCGGATTTAGATGTGGAAAGCAGAATACGCAAAGCGAGAGGCGCATTTATCCAACTTAGCCGTGTATGGAATTCTGCGATCTACAGTACTTCCACAAAAACTACCATATTCAGGGCATGCGTGACGTCAGTTCTTCTGTACGGCTGCGAGACTTGGTTCGTAACAGAAGCTATCAAGAGAAGAGTGCGAGTATTTGTAAATCGATGTCTTCGACGAATTCTTCGCATTTATTGGCCACGTAGAATATCAAACGTAGAATTGGGAGAAAGAACTGGTCAAATGGACATTAATTTGCAAATAAAAAGAAGAAAGTATGGTTGGTTAGGGCACACTCTTCGAAGGGCTCCTAGCGAAGTGTGTCGCTATGCACTAGCATACAACCCTCAGGGCAGTAGGCGTAGAGGGCGACCCAAGAACACCTGGCGTCGCTCAACCCTGCTAGAAATAAATGCATGGTGCTCTCAAAACCAAGACAAAAGAATTTATAACAACATCACCGACTTGAAGCCTATGGCAGATAGACGAGTTAGATGGAGAAATTTTATTGACAGCCTATGCTCTTTTTAGAGGCAGTCCAAAATCACCCGATGATGGACAAGGCTTGATGATGATGATATGTCCAATAGGATCAAACCTAACATCTTCAGGTATGCGTGTTTTCCTTACTCTACTGGAACTTGGTCTTCCGGAAACCTTAGGATTGGATAATGAATCTATTTTCATATACGCTTTTGCAATAATGCGTCTAAAGTCTAATAACGATACGTTATCATTTACAGCATTATAAAGAGCGTGGACGTTTACAATTTCAACGTCAATCGCGTTTGTAAAAAGAGGAAAATACCATTTCTTGCCTCTAAATTTGGTGCGATTACCTCTGAATTTTCTTATTTATCAACCTCACCCATGTACTTGTTATATTGCCCTACCGCATTTGGCCTATCCACTTGACATTCTTTCTTTTCTTTTTTAGAATATCTTTTAACTTTATCCATTATAACACTAGATTTTATAACAGAAACATTGTTACATTAAATGTATAATGTTGGAAAAGTCAGCATCCCGCTTCGTCCAATCACTCCTTGAATATTTAGTGAGTTTTGATTTTTTCGTAGGTTTTTGATTATCTTCTAAAGCACTTGAGTGTACCTCTAGTTGACCAGAGACGTCTTGCAGAACGCTGTCTTTTAAAATATCAGCATCAAGGTCTTCAAAATCTGATACTATATCAATATTATCGAATGGCAATTCGACAATATCAAGAGTTTCTCTTTCTAAAACTTCAAAAAATCATCATTTTCGAATAATTTTTCAATTTCTCGAATACTAAATTTTTTTAGCAGACATATTGAAATAAAAACTGAAAATATACAGAAAAAAATAATTACTCACGTACAACTGCGTAGTACTGTATTTTCAGAGTAGCACGTACCACGAGCCCCAAATGGGTATCAATGTATTTCACAACATAACTTTCATAATAAATATTATATGTACTTACATTTTGCATCAATACCAACTTAACATACGAATAAAGCCTGGTTTATAATAGATATGTTATGGAACATAAGCATAAAAATTACACTACTCTCTTTGTTCTGTTTATTACAAACAGATTTTTGAAGGGTCAAATCTATTGTTTAATGCATATGCAGTTATGCTATGGGCTTATTATAAACCAGGCTTTATTACTCGTATGCACAAATTCAGTAGCGCACCCAGGATTTTGGGGGGGGGGTCCAAAAAGAAAAGGTTTTCACTTGTAAAATACAAGTGATGAGCAAAAAAAAGGTCCTCACTTGTAAAATACAAGTGATGAGCAAAAAAAAAGGTCCTCATCTCTACTTTTAAATCCATATCTATATATTTACCTAAGATCATAATGCTAAAAAAAATGGTATTTCCATCCTTCTTGGAGGGGGACCGCCCCCCCCTGGCTGCGCCACTGCACGAATTTATTCTTAAAAGTACGAAATATGCACAAAAAGTTTATCAGAAATTACGTGTACAGTTTGAAATTAATTTTGTCATATAGGTTTGATATTTTTGTTTAGTGCACTTGTATTGGCTGGCAAACTGTGAGTCAAAAAATATATTTGAAGAGCATGAAATGTTTGTTTTCTGGATAATAATTTTGTTGTATAAAGTTAAATTTTAAATATTAAAAAATAAATACAACATCCGAATCCCCATTTGGGGATCATGGAAGCTAATGGGTTTTAATTAAATAGAATTATATTTTAATTTTGTCCGCTCCATGGTGATTATAAGAGTTCGGACGAACCCAATGTGAAGCCAAGATATTGCATTTCTTAAATGAATTCTTACCTGGTATGGGAATTGATGTCTCTGAGCTACTTCTCCACCAACAATACGTCCTCCATTGCCGAAAGATGGATCTCCTTTCACAAGAACACCAATATTTCTTGGTTTGTATTTGGCAAAGTCGATATTAGCCTGAAATATACAATTTTGTTTTAATAATTTACCGTTACCTCACTTTCACGAAATGTTCGGTTCCAGATCGTTGTTATTAAACGAATTTAGCATAAAGTAAATCATAAACTCACACCAATATCTCTTGGTTTATATTTGGAGAAGTCGATATTAGCCTGAAATATACATTTATGTTTTAATAATATACGGGCACCTTGCTTTCATGACTTCAAGAGAACGTTGTCGGTAAAAAAAAATGTTCTAAAGCACAAAATAGCCAGATATTCATTTCCTCTCATTCATATCAAATTAGCCATTGGGTACGCGTACCTTATATCATCGGATTAAAAGAAGATCGTCTCAACTCAAAAATGGTCATTTTTGGGACATTTCCATGAAGTTATTGCAATTTGACAATATTCCTTGAGAAAAAGAGTCACAAATCCTACTTCCTTCGAGCAGTATGAATGAAAATACGAGGGGTGCTTGATAAGTCAGTGCCTTTGTTGAGATTTGGCGTTCAGATTGCAAGTTTGGTATTATTTTTGATATTTCCCATTCTTTGTGGACTAAATTTCCAGTAAATCAATGAATAGTACATTTTTAACAGCGTTCAGAAGAGGATAAGTTTGTTTTTATTTGCAACAATGGAAAAAAATTAACGTCTGTTTCTGCCATTTTGTTCAAGGAATCTGAAGCAAAGCTAAAAAATGGAATAGTTCACTGAATTTCGTTGTAGTCGTACGAGTATGAATGATGCTAAGCGACCAGATCCTCCGAATGAGATTACAACTGAAGAAAAGATCTATAAAGTTCATGATATTGTGTTAGACGATCGCCTAGTAAAGATGCGCGAGATAGCCAAAATAGTAAACATCTCAGACGAACGTATGTTTCATATCCTGCACGAACATTTGGGCATGAAAAAGCAAAGCAAGATTGGTGCCGTTTGCTCACAGTGGATTAAAAACTGAATCGCGTGACCATTTCGAAGCAATATTTGGACATATACGCGAAATTCAAGTGATTTTATGCGTCGTTTCATAACCTTTAATAAAACATGGAGCAAATAATATACACCAAAAGTGAAGAAACAGATAAAACAATGAATTTATCCTGGCGAGAGTACTCCGAAAAATACAAAAAGAGGTTCCTCGGCGGGAAAGATCATGGCCACGATTTTCTGGGAATCGCAAAGCAAAATCTTTATCGACAATTTGGAAAAGGGACAAACGATCAGATGGCAATATTATGCAGCTTTATTGGATCGATTTCACGCTCAATTGATGAAATAGCAGCTCCATTTGGCGAAGAAAAAAGTGTTGTTCCACCACGACAACACATCGGCTAACACGGGCGCAATTGGCAAATTGGTTGAATTGCGATAGGAACTGCTGACTCATCCACCTTATTCTCAAAATTTGCCCCCTGCGATTTTTTTTTTCCAAATTTGTAGAAATAGCTCACTGGATATACGAGAGTGAATCAAATATAAACGAACCTTTTGCTTAAACAAAATTTATTTTATAAGTAATACTTAAATTTCTACAAATTATTTTTCAATATTATCTCCTCCTTTTATTATACATTTTTCCCAGCGCTTTGACAATTTTTTCATACCGTTCTCGTAGAACGAAGGTGGACGGGTATCTAGCCAGTTGCGCACGAATTTTTCCACTTGTTCGTTGATCTCAAATCGCTTGCCTCCAAGTGCTTCTTTGAGGGGTCCAGACATATAAAAATCGCATGGCGATAAGTCTGGGCTGTAGTAGGTTGCGTTTATGGTTTGACGTCCGTGTAAGAAATCCACCAGTAGGACCCCTATCCAGTCCCAAAAAACCGTGGCCAACACTTTCCCTGCAGACAATCGAGTTTTGGCTTTCACGGGGTTTGCTTCATCCTTCCTTCTCCACTCCATGCTTGCACGCTTTGTTTCGGGGGTATAATGATGCACCCATGTCTCATCACAGGTGACAATTTTATGCAAAAAAACTTCCCCTTCTTCTTCAAAACGAGTTTGAAGCAATTGACAAATGCGAACTTGTGCAGCTTTTTGATCATCATTCAGCAACTTTGGCACCCAACGAGCTGAGATTTTTCTGAAGCCCAACTGCTTACTGATGATTGATTGGAAACTTCCATAGCTGACATTAAGTTTTTTCGAAATTTGAATCACCGTAAAGCGTCAATCTTGTTAGATAAGCTCACGAACACGTTCAATATTTTCATTAGTCGCACTGGTGCGAGGACGACGTAGATGAGCTTGATTCGCAACGCGTTCACGGCCTTGCTTAAATTCGTTGCACCAAATCTTCACTCTTGTCCATGAAAGGGTAGTTTCCTCGAACTGGGCATGCAGTCTGCGATAAATTTCAGCAGGTTTAACGTTTTCGCGGACGAGAAACTTTATTATTACACGTTGCTCAATAGAGCCGGGCACACTCCTCTCACTCATCGTAAGGGCTACTAAATAAAGCACGTGGCAAGCCAGCTGGTGTGATTCCCCCACTCTAGGCATCCCCACCTAATGACTTCAACTAACCAAACACATACAAATACTCATCCCGACGCTTAGACAATAAAGGCCCGTTAATATTTGATTCACCCTCGTAAATTCACATCGAACGAGATCATCGCAAGCACACGCCTATTTTGTTGAGTTCAGGAAATCGCTTTTTGGTACGCTTAAGGGAGTTAAAATATCGTTGGACAAAATGTATCGAGCTAAAAGGACACTATGTTGAACAAACGGCAGCATTAAAGTAAAAAATCTTTCATTTCGAACCAACTTTTCAACAACCCTCGTATAGAGGTATGCCAATAAAATAGTTTGAATAATTGGTAAGGTGGGCTTATAAATAAGGTGGGCGAATTCTTCCAATTTTTTTTTTTTTTTTTTTTTTTCTTATTTGCCTCTTATAAATCTTATAAAATATTTTAGAAAAGCTAATAAAAGAGTCACTTACCTGGGCAAAAGCCGCTAAGGCGAGGAAGCAAATGAATATCTTCATGATTGCTTAGTAGATGTCTACTACAAATTCTAGCAAAACTGTTCAGTTTTTATACTTGATTTTTATCTTATTTTGACAATATCGGGCGTATCAATTATTTATCATCAAGATATAATAAAAAAAACACTTAACATTGAGAAATTCTAGAAGATATTTTTGTATAAATAGTATTTTGCCAATACCAATTTTAACTGCATTCAAGTACTTGAGATTACAAATAATCGCGAACTTGTTTGCAGATGACAACCTGTCGGACACCACGCATAATTAATTACTATTTATTAATATATTTATTAATACATTTGTTTATTATTTTTTTAACGGGTGCTTAAGGGGATAAGCTCAAAATAAAGCCACAAAAAATATAAAATACAACTAAACATCGCACAGTACATACGAGGTCTGTTCAAAAAGTATCGCGAATTTTGAATTTCCGCGGGTTACGTATATTCGATTTTTTTGTGGAGTTATGTTGGTACTCATGTCTCTCACTTATGCCGACAAGTTCGGCCATTTTGAATGTTCAGTTAATTTTTGACAGTTACTTTGCTTGCACGTGTTTTGGCTCGTCTTCGATTTTTGCCTATACCAAAAAATGGATCAAAGAATCTGTATCAAATTTTGTGTGAAAAACAAAATAAGTGCGCGGACGCATACTGAATGTTGACTGTGGCATATGGTGAAGCTACCTTGGACCGAAGCAACGTTTATCGGTGGTACAAAATGTTCTCAGAAGATGTGAACGGCGAAGAGCGTACTGGAAGCCCGAGCACGTCAACAACAGACGAAAACATTGATGAAGTGAAGAAAATAGTATTGGCCAATCGTCGAATAACCGTTAGAGAAGTTGCTGAGGACCTAAACATATCGATTGGCTCGTGCCATTCGATTTTTACCAATGATTTGGGCATGAGACGGGTCGCACATCACACATCGTTGCTTGTGCGCGATTTTTTGGCCAAAAACAACACACTAATAATGTCGCAGCCACCGTATTCCCCAGATCTGCCCCCCTGTGACTTTTTCTTGTTCCCGAAACTGAAGAGGCCCATGAAAGGACGACGCTACGCTACGAGTGAGGAAATAAAGACGGCATCGAAGGAGGAGCTGAACAAGATCACAAAAAATGATTTTTTCAAGTACTTCGATGATTGGAAAAATCGTTGGCACAAGTGTATAATATCTGGTGGGGATTACTTTGAAGGCGACAAAATAGATATTCATGAATAAATAAATATTTCTTGAAAAAACACAAAATTCGCGACACTTTTTATCAGACCTCGTATATCAGTGTTTCCCAACTAGTACAATACATCTACACACACCGGCAAATTTAAAGAAACAAACATAAAAATCTAATTATTTTCCCTGTAGTGTACATATTGTTGATATATCTCAGGTAATCTTCTAGTACGATGTTTTTTGGAATAATGTTCAATCGGGTTGAGGTCAGGGCAGCACGCTGGCCAACCCATTATTGTTATACCCTCTTGATTTAAAAAGTCTGTTACACAGTGGGCGACGTGTGGGCGCGCATTATCCTGCATTAGGCTGAAATTTTCCTATATGTGCAATATTAATATATATTTGAAGGTGATTCTCCCATGAACTGAAAACTATGGTCTGAGAACTGTATGAAGTGTAAATAGTGAATCTTCAATTCTTCAGTCCTCTGGGAACAATGGGAAATTGATTAAAAAGTTTTTGCATTGAAACATCGAAAAATCCTTATTTGTCTAACAGTCTAACGAATAATTCGAACTAAAAATCACCTCGTGGAACGAAATAAATTTGTAAGTCGTGGTATATTTTGTAGCGAACCCGGTATGTTACTTTACAACGTACCATTTATTGTCCACTAGGTAGCGAGCCTGTAGTATAATATTTCGTCTAATCTCAAACTGAAGTGAGATTTCTGACTAAATGAGTTCGGGTATTAGGCGTGAGTGTTATCCAGGGTTCATCATTACGATATGTGAATTAAATGATATGTATTGTTGTACTTACCAACTGACTGATCAGGCGTCTTGTTAATAGTCTGGACTTAGCTGTTCACTAAATTTATTAAAGGTGAAGGTTTACACACGTTAAGACGGTTTAAAATTAATGAATGAAATTTATTAATAGTAATATTTACAAAAGGTTTAAATTTGAAAGATTAAAATGTAATTAAATGAAGGAATAAAACAAAACAAACAGAATCGAGTAGTCCACCAGAATGCTTACACAGTGCCTCTAAGAATTTAACAAATTAGATGTTAATGCTATGCTGACCGAATACTGACCTTCTCTTCCGAGAGACGTCTATGTATAAGTAATTTTTAGGCATTTCGTGGAAAAAGGGTTTAGCTTTGTTCAAGGAGATACTAATGCTCAAAGTTATTAAGCAATAACTCTGAATAAATTTCTTCTTGAACAATGAACCATTTAAAAAATCTATTTCTAAAAATACTTGCTGTAAATGTAAAATTTCTAAAATTTTATTATTTGAATTCTTAAAAATATACCATTTTTAAAAACCCCAAATAAATGCCTTTTAAAGGAATTCTTCCAACGGGTGTTCAACAACAAAAAAGGTTGCCACAAAGTCTATTAGTCTTCGACATTTTTGGTAGAAGGTTTGTAGGACATAAACTAAAAAACTGCAAGATTTTAATTTTATTTGCTGTATTTACTATTACTGATAATTACAAAATATTCAAAATGCATTATTTCTAAACATGTTGGTCATGTAAGAGTAATTTATGGCTATCTTAAGAATTGTAATATATCGTTAAAGGAAATGTAATTTTATTGATCGGAATATTGAAGTTTCTGTAGTTAATTTTTAGTTGATAGTAGCATCGGTGTTAGCTGCAAGCCAGTCCAAGTAGTCAGTGACTCTGGTGTAGACAGAGGGGTCGCCCTTTTCACAACCGTATCCACTTCCGTAGGATACGATACCGACCTGTTTTCCTTCAGCTACCAATGGACCACCACTGTCACCCTGCATTAAAAAACACATGTTAGCTAACAAAATAAATTGTTTCATTGTTTATAAAAAAATATTACAACTTGCAATAGATTTTTAATCAAAATTTATTTTTCATATGCTTTTTAATTATATAACAATTATCAAAATATGGAAAGCAAAATTTTGTTTAGATGTATATTTCTCAGATTTTCGAATAAAAACGCAAGTAAATTTATGTAATTTTAGAGGATTATATTGGACCAGACGATAAGTTGGTGAGTATTTTAGAAAATGTTTAAAAGATTTAAAGGAATATCTTTAAATCATCAATATATTTCCCTTCATTATTAAGAATTTGTTGCCATCTCATTGGCAATTTTTAATTTAATCCGCATAAAAATATTGTGGTTGGTTCAGAAGGAGATTTATATTCTACATTGCTGTATCTATTCCTGAATTTTTTAAACCATTTGTGTAGTTTTTATAACAATTATATTCTTATTATGAAGACTATTTAATTTTTCTCTTGCAAAGTACGCTCGCACTCAAAAACAGTGGCGGCTGAGACAGGGAGGCGCTGGGACAGTGACCTCCTAAAAATTTTTAGTAAAAAAGCTAAATTTAATACATTATTTATACTTCTTTAAAATTGCATTAAAGTAGCTAGATATATCTGCATATTTTTATTTTTATTATTTCTTATTCAAAGATTTTTCATATAAATGTTAGATTTAAAAAATCTAAATCACGAAAACAACGCTCGGACACTCCACGGAGTGTCCCAAGATACAGTGTTAATCTAATGTTCTTATCTACATATGTAGCAAAAATTTACTAATAACGGCAACAGCGGCGAAGGTTAGTGTTGTATGTATTAGTGAATTACGGCCGGTGTCCCGTAGCTTAGTTCGGTCTTTGTGATTTGTGACAAGTACAAAATGAATCAAATGAAGCACGTTAGTTTTATTAAAATATACTGTATATTTTAATAAAACTAACGTGCTTATCTATGAAACAAAATTATTAATAAAAAATCAGCTGTGGCCACCACAGGACCGACCGCCATTATAAAGTACTTGTATAAAATATATTCTAGCAGCAGAGTAGAAATAACTTGGCCTAATATTTTTTAACAGAGATATTATTTATCAAGACCATGGAAACGTTATATATAAGTATAAATTTGAGACTTATATGTAACGTTTAAAAATTTTTACAAAAATTTACGACAAATTTTTCGAAATGTTTCGTTTCATCAAAAATATCTCAAATAAAAGTTATTATTTACTGCATTTATAGCAAATTTTGTTAAATAAATTTTTCCGAAATATTTTTCTGTTGCTAAATATTCGCAAAAATCTTAAAATCGACACGAGTAAACTCCCATTTTTAGTCAACTTATTTTTACCAAAAGTTGATCAACTCGTGCCATTGATGGCAGAAGTTTAAATATGAAGTTTCATAAAAATGCTTTTAGCCGAATTTGCTCTACACGTGTACACCTACAGACAGACAGACGAATGGACGGACAGACAGACGGACGGACAGACGGACAGACGGACAGACGGACGGACAGACAGACCGACAGACATCATGCTAAAAATAGTCAAAACGTTATGTAGACCTCAATTCGTGGAGATCCATCGAAATCTCGAAAACGGTATGATCACAATACCTCCCTTATATATGTTGGCGGCCGGTAAAAATATGGGTCCTCATCGGCCAAAATTGAATATTTTCCAACAGGATAAAAATGGAAATAGAACATTTAATAGAAAGTTTAGCAAAAAACAATATTTAAATACAAGTTGGTTGTGTGGATGTGATAAATAAAATGTTTTTTTTTTTTTTTTTTTTTCTTGTGTTTAATTTGCTCATCAGTCGCATTTGAAATAAAGACAGTAAATAGAGTTAAAGATATTAAACATTTCAAAGATAAAGTTCTTAAACATAATGTGTCTCATAAACATATGCATTATTCGGTCAATTTGCCATGCTGGGATCGGTAAATATACGATTTCAACTTGATACTGCGTATAAACGTTCAATTAAACAACATAACGAAAAGGTTAAATCTAATATTTAAATACATGTGAATATGTGTAGGTATCTGCTTAATTAATAACCAAATATGTTATGTTTCTGACTACAAAGCATTGTCTTAGTAATATTGTAATTTTAATAATAATAATAATAATAATAATAATAATAATAATAATAATAATAATAGCAGTAATAACTACAAAAATGATAATAATAATATTGACCATAAATCGTAATAAAAGTGCCAGATTTGTCAGTTTTTCTAGTTGCAGAACATATATTCAGGTATTTTTTATTTATTTACTTTTTTCTCGTATAACTATATTTTAATAGATATATATGGGAAAAAAAGTGTCCCCCCAAATATTTTACTCACCAGCCGCTACTGCTCAAAAACAAATAATTTTTAAAACTTTGCTTTTGCAACACTTGTCAATTTACATTTTTAATGGCTCTGTTAGTAAAACCAGCGGTTGGTAAATGACATATCAACATCGTATTATACAGGAAAATATGATATACAGTCGATTCCGCTTAATCAGGACACCGGTTAATCGGGACATCCGATTATTAGGGACAAATCCTAAAGAACGAAAACAAAACCGAGGAAATATCGTAAATTTACTTCGCTTTTTCGGGACAATATTCCGTTTAATCGGGACAGTAATCGTGTGAATTCCCGTGGCGCCGGGAATTCATGTTGGAGTGGGGATTCACTTTGACATAATTATGTATAAGCGTGGTTTTTGTGGTCGAGTTAACGTAAATTTAGTGTAGTGACTCACTGACATACCACTTACCGGGATGCCAAGAAAGGATTTGACACATTTGAAAGCATTGGATTTAGTACGTATATAATTTTTTAATACAGTGAATATATTTTTTAATGCAACATGTACTATGTCATTACCATGGATACAGTTTTAGACAGCAATATAAATCGTGTTCATTTTCATTTGCAACATAGACAATTAGTGTATATACTTTTGCTCATTACTGATTTAAAAATTAATTAACATGTATATACCGATGAAGAAAAAATAATGATGGTAACTTGGTATAACTCCCAAATGAGTTTAAGAGAAGTTTTTGCTGTATTTAGTGCAACTTATCCAGATCGGTCATTACCAAATCCCTCTACAATTTCAAGACTAGTTAATAAATTTCATCGCGAAGGATGTCTTAAGTCAAAACATAATAAAAAAAGAACAACATCCCACGTGCTTACAGAAGAAGAGCAGTTGGAAATATTATTACAAGTGGAAGAAAACAATCAAAATACTTTAAGATCAATTGCACAAACCGTTGGTGTCAGTACTGGATCTGTTTTTAACTTCTTAAAAAAAAAAAAGTTTCGATCATACAAATTTCAAAATCATCAAGAATTGTTAGAAAGGGACGCAGCAGTACATATGGATTTTTGTTTTGAAATGTTTGAAAAAATTAATTCCGACCCAACAATGCTTCAAAGAATTTTATTTACAGACGAAGCAACGTTTACTCTAAATGGTGAAGTGCACAGACAAAATTTTAGCTACTGGAGTCGAGAAAATTTACATTTGTTTCATTCCTCCCGAACTCAAAATCCGCAAAAATTAAATGTTTGGGCAGGGATAATAGGAACCAATATTATAGGGCCTTTTTTTATTGACGGTAACCTTAATGCCGCAAAATATCTAGCCCTTTTGCAAAACCAAATATTACCTGCGTTGCGAAACCTGAATATTAATGGACAAGTATGGTTTCAACATGATGGCGCACAAGTCCATTATTCTAGAATAGTTAAAGAATATTTACATAGAACTTTCCCAAAAAGCTTGATTGGAAGAGGAGGGTCGATTAATTGGCCAGCGAGATCTTCGGATTTGGCACCCAATGATTTTTTTTATTGGGGATATTTAAAGGCCAAAGTATATAATGGAGAACTTAGGGATGTTGCTGAACTGCAAGACATAATTGTTTAAGCATCCAACAATATACCTCAAGAGCAATTGCTGAATGTTTTGAATCATTTTTATGATCGCTTAACATTTTGTATGCAAGTTTTGGTATTCTTCTGCTACCATTAAATCAATAAAGGAAAAGCGAAAGTATCATACACGCTGGAAATGTTTCGGCAATGGACTTGATTATGCATCATTTAGTCTTTTAAGAGAAAGATGTAAATTTCTGATAGCGAAAGTTTATAAGAATTATTTGTCCGAAGTTGAGGAGAATATTATAAAAAATCCAAAACATTTCTGGAATTTCTCTAAAAACAAAAAAGTTCGCATTCAAACATTCCAAATGCTATGTTTTATAATGATAGCAAAGCAAATGATGGTCAGTCCATAGCCGAATTATTTTCTACTTATTTTAGATCAGTGTATGAAATTAACGCTACAAATCGGTACCAATGTCAAAATGATTCTTCAGAAGAAGTGACATTTGCAGAAAATTTAATTAATAATAGTAGACTTTTTTCCCGACTAAAAGAATTAGATCCTAACAAAGGAGCTGGAGATGATGGTATTCCTGCATCTTTGTTAAAAAACTGTTGCGTTGGTTTCACAATCCCGCTCTCAATATTATTTAAAAAATCACTATCTTGTGGTGAATTACCAACAGTGTGGAAAAATACTTTAGTAACCCCTATCTTTAAATCTGGTGACAAAAGTAATGTGTGCAACTATAGGCCCATCTCTAAATTATCAGCTATAGCTAAAGTTTTTGAGTCCATCATATATAACGAAATATTTAATGCGGTGAAACATATAATAATACCTCAGCAGCATGGTTTTTTTAAAGGTAGATCAGTGGAAACTAATCTTTTACTTTATACGCAACAAATATCCGATGCTTTAGATCACCGTGTACAGGTGGATGCAGTGTATACCGACTTCAGTAAGGCGTTTGATAAAATAGATCATAATATATTACTTAAAAAACTTGCTGAAGCTGGTATACAGGGTGTCCTACTGCGCTGGGTTAACTCGTATTTACAGAATCGGTCTCAGGCTGTGGTTGTTCATGGATTTAAGTCTGACTTTTATATCTCAACTTCGGGTGTCCCTCAAGGTTCGCACCTTGGTCCCCTTCTTTTTATAATATACATAAATGATATTGTAAACTGTTTTAAGCACTCGCAAATACTGCTATATGCTGACGACTTGAAGATCTATTCACAGATTACATCTATTACTGATTGTCTTCTCCTACAAAAGGATCTAGTCAGTTTACATGACTACTGTATTTCAAATAAACTATTTCTAAATTTTTCTAAATGCTTTCAGATAACTTTCACTAGAAACCATCAAACTTTTTCATTTTCCTATAGCATAAATTCAAACACACTTCTTAACGTCAGCCATATTAAAGATCTTGGTGTAACCATAGACTCAAAGCTAAAATTTGACATTCATATAAATACCATAGTTCAGAAAGCTTACAAGATGTTGGGGTTCATCATTAGAACATCTAAATTTTTTTTAAATTACAAATCTGTCATAAATTTATATAATGCATATGTAAATTCGCATTTAAGTTACTGCTGCACCGTCTGGAATCCCCAATATAATGTTCATATATCCCGAATAGAACAGATTCAAAAAAGATTTATTTGTTATATTTCTAGGAAAGCACCAATTTCCAGCATGAATTACAGTACCGCATGTAAATACTTTAAGATGCTTACAGTAACTGATAAAAGATCTCTCTCTGACATTATTATATTTGCAAAAATTATTAATGGTATAGTTGATTCTCCATCTCTCCTGCAACTTACAAATATAAATGTCCCGAACCGGTATTTAAGAAACAAAAATTTAATACACCAGCCTTTTGCCAGAACCAACTCAAATTTTAATTCGCCTATTATTAGATTTTCATTTACTTATAATAACTTAGCTTCTATTCTTAATCTTGATATCTTTTTTCAAACTATAAACATCTTAAAAAAACAGATTAAAAACTATTATATTAACAAATATTAATAATACACCTATTTTATAAAAAAATGTGTATCAACTTTATATAACTTTTATATGTATATTGTATTTTATTATTATTATTGTTATTATTATTATTATTTTTTTTTAATAATCACCAATGTTATTATATTGTTTAACAATGTTGTCGTTGTAGTGTTGGGTTAGTCCTGTATACAACGCTACGAACATTAAATAAATAAATAAATAAATAAATAAATAAACGGAGAAACTTTTGAACATTTAGTATAAGTTTTTATTAGTTATTTATTTATTATTATTATTATTTTTTTAATTTGTATTTTCAATAAAATATTTTGATTTTGCTAGTAAATATGGTTTTTTCTATGTTGCAAATGAAAATGAACACGATTTATACTGCTCTCAAAAACTGTATCCATGGTAATGACATAGTACATGTTGCATAAAAGAATAAATTCACTGTATATATGTATACCTACGTATAGTTTTGTGACTTGTTTTATTTTTCTGCAATTTATCAAATAAAATACTTATAAAAAAACACTAATCCTTTAATTTTTGTGAAACTTGGACAAAATGTACTAGTCCTGATGTGTCCCGATTAAGCGGAATCGACTGTATTTTGTCGAATAATCTCGACGAAACAAAAAAGAACAATATACATGAAAAATACGCGCAAAACTTGTGGACCAATGTCGGAAAAAATTGGTATCTCTTGTGTTCAAGCGCAATACAAAAGATTTTTTGCGATGTTTTACAACTGCCGATGAAACGTGGACACATCACTACACTTCAGAGACCAAAAAACGATCAAAACAGTGGATTGCACGCGTTGAACCAACTTCGAAGATGGCCAAGATGATAAGGCGAATATTTTTTTGTTGATTTCAATTCGACTACCTAATACCATTATTTAGGTTTCTAAATATGTACAGCATTTTTTTTATATAGTAAGGTTCATTAAGATTTTGAAAATTGCACCTATGGTTTCCATTGGTTGTTTTAAGTCATATGTTTCGCCCCTCTGATTTCATATACATGACACCTAGAATAAAAATAAGTCCAACAATGCCAAAAAATTTTACTGTACAGACAGACAGACATACAGACAGACGATAAAATGACGGTATAAGGGTTTTTTGGTCATACAAAACCCTAAAAATGGTTGGCTGGAAAAAAAAATCATCAAATATTGCAGTCATCGAAGCTGTAAATGTATAATTCCAGAGTTTAGATAATTCTTATTTTTCTTAAGAAATGGAAGGTCTTGAAAATTGTTGGACTAAATGTTTAGAGCTGAATGCAGATTATGTAGTGCACCTGTTGCCAACTGTGTTAGCAAACACATCATTACTTTAATGTGGAACTTGCTCGACACTTCAGACTTCTTTCTCTAGCCATACGCCTTACTTCATCCAATTCAAATTGAATCAACTCTTCACCCATTATTAAAAACTGGACAAATAATGAGTATTATTCCGAATTATTTATTCATTAACTTTTTAAAATGGGAAAACGGTTCATTTTAACTCAGTGCATTACATTTATAATGCTAAAACTAAAAATGATTTGGGACGTTAAATTTAAAATATATTTATTAAAATAATTTTTCCAATTTCTTATATAATATAAAAATACGCACACGGATTAATACGCACACGGAAAAAAGCGCACATGAAAAACAACACACACGGAAAAAAGCGCACACGGAGAAAAGCGTACTTACACTATATCTCAAATCAATTTGAAATAAATCGTGAGAAACTATTACGCAGTAAAATTTAATTGTTTGCCCGCTTTAATATATTGCGTTTACATTTGTAAGTCAAACCAGATCTGGTTATTTGGTTACTTTTATAGTGTAGTACTGACTTTTAAATGTAAATTTGTCATTTCAAAATATTCCTTACGCTGTAAAACCTACTTCAGATTTGTTGGTTATGATTATTATAACTAAGATATCATTTATCTTTATGACATATGTCAAATGGAATGACATTTTAAGAAAGTGAATTTTTTTACCATGTTTTAATACCAACATGACATACAATTTCAAAGGTGCAAACTATTGATTGTATCAATTTGTAATTTTTACTAAAATATTTTAAATATTTCGAATCAATTTTAAATTTACACAAATAAGTTGTCACCTAGTGGCGCTGATATGGTAATTTTTGTTAAAAATTATTTATTTTTACCAAGTGTGTTTTACTCACTGCATTATATTTACATTTTTGAAAATTTAAAACGTTAGATAATTTAAATCATTGAAAAAAATAATAATATTCTAAGAAAGTCAAATTTTTTTACATACTTTCATCAACACTAGATATTTTTTTGAATAATTATTTTTCTGCTACCAATAATTTTAATTTATATTATTTTTGTGTAAACATATCAATGAACAACTATTATTATCACGCGTTATATGTCCATATACATTTCGGTAAACTTCGGAACATTTCGTTACATTTAGAAATCTCGCTTCAAATTTGTTTAACGTCATAGCACGCATTCACGCAGGGATACACGTTGGCGTATTATATTACGGATACAAATACAATTTGCCCCAAAAAGTTATGTTTTTTATCTAGATCGAAACTGTCCGATCACTCCTAGTAAAATTCACGATTTTACATTTTAGATTATGAAAATGTCAGCTTACAACTTTACAAGTATACTTACACTGCAAGCTCCCTTATATTGTGTGCCATCGACACAAATGTTGGTACTTCTTACATAAGAACCGAATGATTCTGTACATTTAGAATTTGAAATAATGTTAGATTTCACAAATCTGAGAACTTGACTGATTCCTGAAGCTTGATCGGAATCTTTTCCCCATCCACTGATTGTTCCTTCAACGCCTTCAAATGTGTTGCCAACATCACTACGAGATGGAAGGGTCACGATCTTAATATTATCTGAAAAATATTAAACGTACATTTTCATTTAATTATGTTACTATTTAAAATATTTTAAACATAAAAATCGTTATTCTAATAACTCGCCTAGATTCGTGCCCGAGTGAATACAAACAAAAGTACCATTGATAAAGATAAAACGTTACAAGAAAATTTTAGAATGGTAAATGCTCCTCAACGTCGAAGGAGAGTTATAATATCAGGTCGTCAAGGATGAAATTTGTATTTAATAATATTGCCAACTTTAACAGCTTATTATTTGACATTGGCTTAATATTTTACCGTTCTATTTTTTTTGTTACACATCTCGCCTGTTTAAAGAAATCATTGTATACCCCAGGGGGGTGTTAATAGATAGGGAAAATTGGCAACACGAGAGACAAAGAGAGGTATATCGGTCCTCTGCGGAACGGGCGGCGCAGAAGCAGAATTTTAGTCTTGTCATTTTAAAAATAATTATAACCTCACATTTCGTTCAAACGTTCGTAACGGTCAGTTGTGATATTTTTAAAATATTGTTTTGAAAGTATTATAAAGTGTGTTTAGACTAATAATGGTACTACCTGGACGTACAGAATATGGCTGTTGTGTGCCCGAATATAACAATATGTATTTTCATAACGTTACTGTTGGTGACTATACTATCAAAAAATTTTTTGTATGCCCAAAAATGCTGATAGGCAAAGTCTTTGGTTAAGTCTATTGAAAACATTAAATCCTCGTAAACAATTATGTTACAATATAAATCGCAATCTGTGATCACAAATATGTAAGTTACGGCAAACTATTAAGAAAATGAAAACATCACATGTGGGTAAGTTAATGGAAACGAAAGCATTTCAATATTTAATTAATAGTCTGAGCCCTACAGCTGCTTCATTTATAGAGACTCAATTTAAAAATTCTGCTAAAAATTACCATCATATTCTTTATAAGATAAAGCATTTTACCTAGCACAGCGTTTCCCAAACTTTTTTGACCGCGACCCAGTACGAGGTTTTAAAATTTTTCGCGACCCACCTTATGAAAAAAAAAAACATTTATTTACAAAACAAATTTAATTTTAAAGCAGTAGCTTTATAGTAATAAAGAGTAATAAATAGTAATAAAGAATATAGTATAGTAATAAAGAGTATACTATAGCAATAAAGAATATAGTATAGTAATATGTAATATGTAAAAATCTGCGAAAATTTATGTACATTTTTAAAAAACTGAGACTAATTCTACCAATAACTAAGCTAAAAACTGTGTATTATGGCTTAGTACAATCAATTTTGCAATATGCCATTCTTGGATGGGGTGGTACCACCAACAATTACATCAATAATTTGGCGGTAATACAAAAATCTATTTTAAAAATAATGACCTATAAACCTAGATCATACTCTTCGCGCTTGATTTTTAAAGAAACACAAATTTTTGATTTATCACAATTGTACATTTTGGCTGTTGCAACATGGGTAGTAAAAAATCCTAATACAATTAAATATGCAGATCATAACTACTCAACGAGATCCAAATACAACCAACTAGCAATTCCAATTAAGCATAAAAAACAAAAAGTCGAATGTTATTACTTATATTTTTCTACTAAAATCCATGATTTATTATATAATTACACCAATAATCATAACTTAACTTTTCATAATTTTAATTACAAAATAATTATCAAAAAATGGATACTTTCACTGTCAAATGATGACATTAAAAATATTATGAACAAATAAATTATAAATTTATAGGTACATAATTCTTACACATGCCACAAATTGTAATTTCTCAAATATTACCACGCGCAGAACCTTTGGGTACTTAGTGGGCTACATCCTCAATGAGGTTTGTGTTATATTTATTGTAAATGTGTTGCAGATGTCTTTATTTAATATAAAATAATCTACAGGAATCGAAGAAAATGTACAGTGATAACGGAAAATAATTAACTGTCAAGTTTGACGTCTATATACACAACTACATATGTAACCCTAACAACAAGGGTAATTGTTTATAACACACATGCAGGGGCGTGCCACTTAATTTCTTACTAACACTTCCCCTGCACGACACGGTATGTCACTTATTATTTATCGGGCGTTTAGCCCGAGCATGTCGACGCACTTCAAGTGTTTGGTCTTCGCCAGTCCCTTGGTCAACACATCGGCAGCCATGTTTTCGGTGGATGCATGTTCGATCCTTATCGCGCCGTTCTTTAACGCATCTCGAACAGAGTGATACCTAATGTCGATGTGTTTACTTCTGGCATGGAATACGGGGTTCTCCACAAGCTTTTGTGCGCCATTGTTGTCGCTGAATAACACGACACCCGACAGGTCATTCCTTCCTAACTCGCTCAGGAAACTTTTCAGGTACAATACCTCCTTGGTGGCGTCCGCTATTGCCATGTATTCGGCCTCCGTTGAGGATAAGGCCACAGTCCTTTGCTTCCTGGCATCCCAGGACACTGGACCTCCACTGAGCAGGAACGTATACCCTGTGTACGACCTCCTGTCATCGACACAGTTACCCCAGTCGGCGTCGCAGAATCCACGGAGAGCTTTATCATCAGCCTTATACGTGGGCCCTAGGTTCATCGTCCCCTTCAAATATCGCAGCACGCGCTTGGCTGCATTCCAATGCGACCTATCATAGCAGTGGTTGAACTGCCCTAAACAGCTCACTGCGTAGCTGATGTCTGGTCTCGTGGCCACCGACAGGTATGTCAGTGCTCCGATCAGCTCTCGGTATGGTAGTGAACGGTCTGGTTCGCTGTTCTCTGTCTTAGGCTTGCTTAATTTTGCATTCGGGTCCATCGGTGTGCTCACGGGATTTGCATCTGTCATCCCGAAACGATCCAACAAGTCACGGATGTAGCCACTCTGCCTAAGTGCTATGCCTCCCTTGTTACGGTTGAACTCGATCCCGATGCAATGTTTTACGTCGCCGATGTCCTTTATCTCGAACTCGCGCGACAGGGTGTCACAAATCCTGTTTATCTTTTTCTCGTTCTTGGACGCTATCAATATGTCGTCCACATACACAGCAATCAGTACTTCCCCTTGTCCACAAGTATAAAAACACGGGTCAGCACTGGTCGGTTTCGCGCCCGCAGCTCTTAACACGCTGTCTAATTTAGCGTACCAGCTTCTACCGGCCTGCCGTAGGCCGTACAGCGCCTTCTTTAGTCGGCATACTTGATTGCCTCGCTCTATCTTGGCGAGCATTTTCGCAGCCTTCTCATGCAGAGGGCCATCCTCATCTGCAATTCTCTGCAAAACATCCCTCATTTGTTTTGGAACTTCCATCAATATGGTCTCTTGCAGTTCTCCATTCAAGTACGCTGTAGCCACGTCGAGCTGTCTGATGCGCATTGACGCTCGTGCCGCTAGCGCTACTAGCAGTCGTACTGAACTTAGTCGGGCAACGGGCGCAAACGTCTCGTTGAAATGTACGCCCGGCTGCTGGGAAAATCCTTGCGCCACTATACGAGCTTTTCGCTTGTCGAGTGCTCCGTCAGGCTTGTACTTATTTCGCAGGACAAAGCGACTGCCAATCACTCGTGTTCGGTCCGAGGGGCGATCAACCAAGTCCCAGGTATCTTTAATTAAAATGGAACTGACCTCGGACTTCATTGCGTCGTACCACTCCTCCGATTCGGGGCCTGTCACGGCCCTGGACATGGGTATCTCGGCTTGATACACTGTATCGGCTACCTGCGAGCTGTCGCCGATCTCGGTCCTCTCTGCTGGAGCTGGATGGTACTGCTTACGTGGTCTGCCTCTGCTGCCTGTTAGTATCCGGGCTGGTCGGCCGCGGCCTCTCCTAGGTGCCGTCGGCGCCTCGCTGCTTCGCTCATGAACGCTGTCATCTCTCGGTGTGTTGCTTAGAGGTGTCTCCGGCGACTGTGTCAGCACCTCAACGACCAGGTCGTCGACCAATTCTTCTGGAAAAACCTCAGCATACTTATCTCCCATCGATGACTCGCTCTCGACGAATCTGACATCTCGCGTGACCTCTACTCTGCGCTCGGATGGAATCCAGACGCGATACGCCTTCGACTGCTCGGCATATCCGACTAGTATTCCCTCTCTCGATCTACACTCGAACTTGCCTTTGTTCGGGTCTCTGTTGTGGCAGAACACTCTACATCCGAACTCTCGGAAGTATCCAACATGCGGCTTTCTTCCAGTCCATAGCTCAAACGGCGTCTTGCCGCCCAAGCTGCTGCTCGGACACCTGTTGCGGATGTAGTTTGCCGCATTAATTGCCTCAGCCCAAAATGACGGCGGTAGGCCTGACTGTATTAAAAGACATCTTGCCATGTCTAGTAATGTGCGGTTCTTCCTTTCCGATACACCATTCTGTTGAGGGCAGTATGGAACGGAAAATCTTCTCACGATGCCACGACTTCTCAGGTAATTGTCGAAATCGTGATTCACGTATTCTCGACCGTTGTCAGACTGCAAGCATTTAACCCTTGCGTCTTTTTGTTTCTCGACGAGAGTTACAAAGTCCTTAAATGTGTTAAAAACCTCATTTTTTGATTTTAGGAACCGCACTTCGCACCATCGCGAATAATCGTCCGTGAAAGTCGCGAAATACTTAAATCCGCCCTTCGACTCGACTCGCATCGGTCCGCAAACGTCCGAATGAATTATCTCGAGCGTTTTCGTGACGCGTTCGGACTTCTTCGGGTAAGACGCCCGTGCCATCTTGCCACGGTGACAAATCTCACAATTGAGATCACACGAGCCCGTCGGAATGTCCACGCCACGCAAATTACCAGCACTCACAGCGCTCTTCAGATCATGCGCATTTAAATGTCCGAGTCGACGATGCCAAAGTTCAAAAGTTTTTCGCGTCGGAGTTTTCCGATCGCACTTTCGCGCACTCTCGTTACTTCCGTTTTCAGTAACATAGTACAAATCACCGTCGCGTTTCGCGCACAATTTTACCCGGCCGTCTTTGTCCACCACGGAAGCACTATGTTTCGTGAAAATCACGTCATGTCCATTGTCCGTAATTTTGGATACGCTTAACAAGTTCGACCTTAAACTAGGCACGAATAAGGTGTTCTTCAACGTCACGTCCTTTTCACTGTCTTTCACACGCGTCTTGATCTGCACGGTTCCTTTGGCCTCAATGTCGGCACAGGCATCGTTCGCGAGATTAAGTGTACACGCGACCGTTTTATACACAGTGGAAAAATTGTTTATGTCCTTACATAAATGTGACGTTGCTCCGCTGTCCAAACACCACTTCGCGTCTCTCGCACCACTGCTACGCCCATGAAATGTCTCTTCCACGGCACTAAGACTCACGCTTTCACTGCTATTACGACAGTCCGCGCGCTTTGATCTGCAATCGGCGGCTTTATGTCCGGTCTTCTTGCACTTGAAGCACTTGAAATTAAACGTGCTTTTATCCGTCTTGTTAGGTCTCGATCGGTCAGCATCCTTTTTATTGTTCCTTGTACTACTATACAATGCATTTGTACTGTTGACCGTATCGTTCTTCCGTGCGACATTTTCTTCTAAAATTTTTATACGCAACGCTTCAGGGGTAGGAAGATCGTCTCGCGACTCAATCGCACAACGGAAATTATTGAATGTTGGCGGCAGACTGTACAACAAAAGGATGGACAACATGTCCGCGTGTATTTCTATTTCCATGTCTTTTAGTTTATCAACCGCGTCGAAAAATCCGTCCATGTGCTGTCGGACATCGTCGCCTTCCTGCATCCTATGCAAAGCGAGCTGCTTCATGAGCGTTGCCTTCCTCGCGGGACCCTTAGACTGATAAATAGTCTCCAATTTGAGCCACACATCGCGCGCCGTTACACAACCTTTTATCCGTTTCAATTCGGAAGCCCCGATCGCCAGGATGATTTCGGCTTTTGCCCTGGAATCTTTTTCATCCCAATCCGCAACCGCTGTTGCCGACGACTCGTCTTCAGCGATCAAATATGGCCGCTTGCAAACACCGTTAACGTATTTCCAGGCCCCATTTTTTACGAGTAACGCTTCCGCGTGCATTTTCCATGTGTCGTAGTTGTCTCCACCCAAAGCTTCAAACCTTGTAACAGTGGTACCGAACATCTTGTCACACATGATAGTTCACAACAATACGATAATACAATAAATCCACTTGAACATTTCTCACCAATATTACGTAAACAAGTTATCCCAGAGTGTCCTAGGCAGGTCCTGGGCCCATAACCTGTTGCAGATGTCTTTATTTAATATAAAATAATCTACAGGAATCGAAGAAAATGTACAGTGATAACGGAAAATAATTAACTGTCAAGTTTGACGTCTATATACACAACTACATATGTAACCCTAACAACAAGGGTAATTGTTTATAACACACATGCAGGGGCGTGCCACTTAATTTCTTACTAACAAAATGTATTTATTTAAAATTTAAAAAAATGTATTATTATTTGTAATAATGAAAAAAATAAATATAACATGTATTATATATAGTAATAAAGAGCACAAATACACACTATTCTAGTGATAAACTGCCGTAAAAAAAATAAGATGTACAAAAAAAATCTTTTGTGTTTTACAATTTTTTTCGCGACCCGGCAACATTTTTCTGCGACCCGGTGCCGGGTCGCGACCCACACTTTGGGAAACGCTGACCTAGCACTTAATAAAAAAGAGCCCAAAATGTTACAAATTTCTTAAAAATTTTATGATCATGCCATCCAAATCCACTATTATAAAATCTTTGCCTAATATTCTTTTTAATTTTGGCATTAATAAATTATTTTTTGATAAATTATCTACTAGACATAACTCAATAATTTATTTAATTTGCCTAATTTATTTAAATTAATTTAATTAACTATGCTTTTTATGTCTGCGTCTGCGATTTCCGACATGTCATCATGTAATATCAGGATACATCGCACTGATGAGAACCAAATAGTTCGAAACGCTTGCATAAATTATTAAATACTGATTTAAAATTCCCGCCACGCGCGACAAATGTAGTTTAGTACTGCCCAACGCTACCCTGTCGCTCGCGCTCGTGTTGCCAATTTCTAACATGGGACTAACACCTCTGATACTGTACTCTGTGGTATACCCTAAAAAAATCAAAAACTTTTTTTTTCAATTAATTTTGTTGAAAATGGAACGGTCGGAAATTTGCAATATTATGAAGTATGAGTTCTTACGTAGAACTACGGCATCGCACACCGCGCGAAACATTAATAGTGTATTTGGCTCTAGTGTTACTACGTAGCAGACAATACCAAATTGGTTCGCCAAATTTCGTACAGTTAACTTAAACCAAACGAAAAAAAAAAAAAACTGGCTCATCGTCTGGACGAAATGATGCAAAAACTTAAAGAAAACAGCCTAGATTGGTCAACAGATCGACTCCTATCTTATTGCATGATAACGCTATAGCACACACTGCATAAATGAATGTGGCAAAACTGCAAGAATTGGAGTTGGAACTTCTTCATCATCCTCCATACTCACCAGACCTAGCCCCACTGATCACAAATTATTAAACAAAGAAGATAGCGGACTCCCACGTTACGGCTTTGGACAGCGATAGTTGCGACATTCGTGGTTGTAATATGAACTAGGATTAGATAGTATGCAACCCGCAAGGCACACAAATATATTTTTATATTTTAAATTGCTATGAATCGCGCATTAATCATTAATTTTCTACCAAAATTGAAAAATAAAATGTAATTTTGGTAGAAAACTAAAGATTGCCTTGAACCGAAAATTAGGATTAATTTATTTACAACTCTCCAAATTAATTTACTAAAATTAAAATTAATTACAATTGTTAAAAGTTAATACTTCAGTAAGCATTAAGTTTTATTATTTTATTTGCAAGCAAGCATATGAAATAAATAAACAAGTATATGTATATTTATTTTTTACTTTTATATTTACTTTTATTGGACATATTAAATTTAGTCTGAGCCATTTTTTTTTATTACACTATTCATATTTCTTTTGCATTTACCATTTAAAATATTATTAATTACACTACACCATTTGAAAATAAAAAATGTGGTGCTAATATTTAAAATTTCTTATAAAATTCATCACTGTCACAATCACAATTTACTGTCACCTATCGTTACAACGTCAAAAACAATTGCCGCAAGTTGCCGATAATGAAGTGTTCTCAAAATGTTAGTTAAAAAAACGCTTTTAGCGCTGTCGGTGGATGGAATATAACTTAAAACCGTTTCAAGGCCGTGTATATGAGTTTCATACCCCTGCCACTGATTACCACTTCTTCCGCAATTTGGACAACTTTTTATAGGAAAACAATTTAATTCCGACAATGCTGTAAAACTGGCCTTCTAGGATTTCGTTGACTCTCGTAGACACTCATGCCATGTATTTCGAATATTTTTGCAAACATCAGCTACTCCACTCTTTATTCCATAATATTCAGAGATCTCGGGATATAAACTATGATTAAATATTATATATTACCGTTTGTCTGTACATCACTTGGCAGTTTAACGTAAGCAATATCATCAGAGAATTGTGCGGAGTTCCATTTTTCATGTGTCTTAGTAGCTGAAGCTGTCATAGTAATGTCACCCGCCTCTTGTCCATCATATCTGTTAGCACCTAGGATTACTGTTGTCCTTATAGCTCTGAAAAGCGAAACATTCAGCGAGTTAGTTAAAATTTGGGGCACTGCAACATACACGCGGCGGAAATGGTTCGTAATCACGTGACCAACTATACTTCATTTTTTTAAGTATGGTGTGTGGGCAAGATAGGAGCTATTTCGATCTTGTTTTTAATTGGGTAAGAACGTGGAAAAGTTTACACTGTAGAAAAACAGATTTCTGTCTCAACTTATTCTATTTGTTTCTATTTATTTTAACCCAAATTTGTAAACATAGGCGTACAAACTAAGTTTACAGGGAATATATTACTACATATTATTTCTAATAAGTAAAACGGAGGTATATGTTTAAATAATGTTAGAATATAAAAGCCAGTGAATGAATAGATTTGAAATTAATTTAGAATATACAGAGTGTTTGTTTGAAACCCCGAAAATCTCCTTTATTTGTAAATATACAAAAAATCTTCAGAACAAAAGTTAAACTAGACAAAAAGGCCCATCTAAAGGTTACTATAAGAATTCTGAGGCACTTCCGGTTTCACCGGAAATGATGTCAACTTTTGATGTAGCATAGGGAATTGATAATTTTATACTTTTTTCCTAAAAGTACATTAAATTAGCTTTACAATGACACCAAAAAATCATATTTTTATGTTAACCATTTCAAAATGGCGACCATTTATTTACAAAATAATAATCAACATAAGTTTTACAAAGTTGAACGTAGCAAGCTTTGAAAACAATAAAAAAATAAACAAAATATCTCTAAAATAAACTATTTGACTATTTAGAAAAAAAACTATTACTTTTTACAATTATTTAACAAAAAAAAATTACAATTTTCGATCAAACCACCATTATTGTCCACACATTTTCTCATTCTTATAACAGTTTATTTTAAAGATATTTTGTTTCTTTTTTTATTGTTTTCAAAGCTTGCTACGTTCAACTTTGTAAAACTTATGTTGATTATTATTTAGTAAATAAATGGTCGCCATTTTGAAATGGTTAACATAAAAATGTGACTTTTTGTTGTCATTGTAAAGCTAATTTAATGTACTTTTAGGAAAAAATATAAAATTATCGATTCCCTATGCTAGATCAAAAGTTGACATCATTTCTGGTGAAACCGGAAGTGCCTCAGAATTCTTATAGTAACCTTTAGATGGGCCTTTTTGTCTAGTTTAACTTTTGTTCTGAAGATTTTTTGTATCTTTACAAATAAAGGAAATTTTCGGGGTGCCCCGTTTTAAACAAACACCTTGTATATATTAAGAGAAATATTTTAAAATGAAGTCGTCTAAAAATGAATTAATGTACATACGCCTCTGGTACTAAACACAACAGTTGTTTTACTGTCAACTGTGTTATTCTTTGCTGTCAACGAGCGCCATATTAATAATTTGTGTCATGTTATAGTGTCGATTAAATATAAACTTGAAGTGAAGAAGAATCGATTGATGATTCGGACTGATTTCCAATATTATTTTATACATTTTTCTTAATCATTTTTTATTAGTTTTGTATAGATAATATATTTTAATTAAATTTTAAATTATTTGTAAATAAAAAAATAGAATTATTGAATTATTCATTTATCAATATTTACAATTTATTTAGAAATTAAGAATAATAGCAATTTCATGCATTTAAATTATAACTTTTAAAAAACATTTTCAAACTTCAAATTTGAATTTACCGCAAAATGTATTAATTTTAAATTATAAACTTTAATTTGATACAGTGTGTAACCAGCCGCGCTCGCAGCGCCATCTAGTTCGTTCTTAAAGAAATATAGTTTTATTTTTTCGAAAAATATTGTTTTCTAAGGTCGGCAACTTTGAACTGCTGTCAAATTGTCTATGAAGTTTGTTTCTTTGGTTAAGGCGGAACTAGATTTTCAATTCTAGTTACATTTACCGATTGATTGAAGCTTTTGATCATTTTGTTCAGGAAAAGCCAACTTCAATATGTAAAAAAATAGCTAATGACTACTTACAAAAATAAAAATTCCGGTTAGTTCCGCCTAATAGTTTGACTGTATTAAAAAAATTGGAGGCTTCATCTTTTTTTTTTATTTTATTTTATCGGCCTCATATTTGGTTTCTACGCGTTTAAGACGATTATAAGACAATATCCACAAAATAAACAATTTTTGTCTGTCTGTCTGTCTGCATGCATGTGTGTGTGTCTGTCTGCCAGTCTGTCCGAGAAACAAGCAAAAAAGGACATATTTTCACGTAATTTGGTACGATGATATAGTTGAACTAGGAATCAAACATAAAAAAAAAAAAAATATTGTCCTGATCTTTTAAAGCAAATGTATATGCGTGTTCCGTTACACTGTACTCGAAATCACGAGTTCTTTTCTTTGCCACAAAATAAAACTAACTCTGCATACAATTCCCCACTCAATAGAATTTGCTTACAATTTAATAAAATTTCATTAAACTGTCCTGATATATTTTTGTACAATATTAACCAATTTAAAAAATTGATGTGAAGTGTGAATTTTCACACATTTCAGGGTTTTGCAGGTATTTAGTAAGTGAATGATGATTATTTTGGATGCGAAAACAAATTTTATATTAAAATATTTTTTTTGTTAATTTTAATTCGAACGCCTAATACCATTATTTAGGTTTCTAAATATGTGCAGTAATTTTTTTTATATAGCAAGGTTCATTAAGAATTTTAAAAATTGCGCCTATGGCTTCCATTGGTTGTTATAAGTTCCGCCCCTCTGATATCGTGTACATTGAAACAGAATTAAATTATAATTTAAACAATTTCCACTGGCTATTAAATTTACGCTTTTAAAAATTAAATGCAACATTTGCCAAAATATAACTAGAATTTTGAAAAAATAATTTAAACAATATAAAAATTAAAAAAAAAAACAAAAAAAAATATAGTCTCTTTCTCACAGGGTTCGAACCCTTTTGGGTCGGGTTACTTGGGTGAAAAATCAGCGTCAAATACCGCTAGACCAGCAGACACGTTACAGTGTGGCGTGTTACAAAGCTATAACTTGTGTACATTATTAGCAAAAAATCACAAAAAATGCGTTTTTTCCCAAAAACCTAATCTGATCAAAAATTCCTGTTGAACTATTCCGGTTCACACCAATGTACATTACTTAGAATTTTTTCAGATTTTTAGTTTAAACCGTCCGGGCTACAGGCTGTGGGACAAAAAAAAATTTGCACAATTTTGGCAAAAATCGCTTAAAAATTATTTATTTTGCAAAAATAAAAATTTGATCGTTAATCCACGTACCAAGGGCTTTCATTTGATATCCTACTCAGAATTATAAAAAAATATTTTTTTTCTTCGATGAGCACATATTTGTTTATATTTTTAGGGGAATATGTTTTTTAGATGTTTTAGTATTTTTCCTATGTGCAGGTCAAAGAGTTGTATAAGCATGCCAAATTTCAACTCTCTAGGTTTAGCCGTTTGGCTACAATTTTTACCGAACAGACAGACAGACAGACAGACAGACAGACAGACAGACAGACAGACGACAAAATGACGGTATAAGGGTTTTTTGGTCATACCTACAAAACCCTAAAAACACGTTCTTCACCTATTGTAATTTATTTAGAATTTATTATTATTAATGTATGTTATTATTTTTATTACTATTTTCTCGCTAGTTTCCGAATTAAGTCTATTGTATCATTTGTATTTATGACTTTATTGTATGATGCTATGTATAGATATATAAAATACTAGCTGAGTACCCGTGCTTCGCTACGGTTTATTGACGGTTTGCCATCATCGGCAATTATTAATTTACTATTGAATTTACCCCTTTACGGATGAAATTTAAAAAACTTTCAAAACGCTTTTTAAATATTTTAAATAGAAAATAATGTACCAAAATGGAATGTTATAACTCAGAAATTACAAAGGTTTCTATAATTTACCCCAAATGTAGATTTACCACTTTAGGGGTTGATTAGGGCAAAATCCTTAATTACTGTTTCAAAAATTTGTATGGGTAACCTTTATAATCAAAAACCAAGTCAATATCTCATTGGTCCTAAGGTATATTGAGGAATCCTTCAAATCACATTTCACCCCTTAGGGCTCGAATTTAGAAAAATCTCTTCTTAGTGGGTGCTTACATCACGGAAGGAATATACCGAATTTCATGTCTCTATATCCAAGGGAAGTTCTATCGAATAAAAATACCCATTTATACCCACCCCCCCATTTACATTTAGAGATGAAATTTTAAAAGACTGTCAAAACTATCTCTAGATATTTGAAAAAGACACCGGTGTGCCAAAAATGAATGTTATAACTTAATAAACACAGGAAATACGACGGGTTGTATAATTCACCCCGATTATAGATTTACCCCTTTAGGGGTTGATTAAGAAAGAATACAGAAATAAAATTTTCGGCATTTGTATGGTTAATCTTTATAAACAAAAGCCAAGTCGATATCTTATTGGTACTAAAAGATATTAAGGAATCCTTGGTATCACATTTCAGCCCTAAGGGATTGAATTTCGAAAAATTCCGTCTTAGTGGGTAGTTACGTCATACAGGGAATATACTTTACGAATATCATGTATCTTGTCCAGAGGACGTTCTATCGAGTAAAAAATACCCATTACCCCCTTTACGGGTGAAATTTTTAAAAACTGTCAAAACAATTTCGAGATATTTTAAAAAGACACCGATATGCCAAAAAGGAATATTATAACTCAATAAACACGGGAAATACGAAGGGTTGTATAATTCACTCCGATTGTAGACCCTTATAGGGGTTGATTCGGACAACATCCTGAAATAAGTTTTTCGGCATTTGTATGTGTAATCTTTGTAAGCAAAATCCAAGCCGATATCTTATTGGTCCTAAGAGGTATTGAGGAATCCTTGAAATCATATTTCACTTCTTAGGGGTGGAATTTCGAAAAATCCCGTCTTAGTGGGTGCTTACGTCATGAAGGGAATATACTTCACGAATTTTATTTATCTATGTCCAAGGGATGTTCAATCGAATACAAAATTCCCATTTACCCCTTAAGGGTGAAATTTTAAAAACTGTCAATACCATTTCGAGATATTTTGAAGACACCTATATGCCAAAAAGATATTTATAACTCAACAAACACAGGGAATATGGTGGGTTGTATAATTAACTCTGTTCGGAAATTCACCACTTTAGGGGTAATTTCACAGTTATATGGGTAATCTTTGTAAGTAAAAACCAAGACGATATCTTATTGGTCCGTAGAGATATTTAGGAATCCTTGAAATTATATTTCACCCCTTAGGGGTTGAATTTCGAAAAATTCCGTCTTAGTGTATGCTTACCTCATGAAGGGAATATACTTTGCGAATATCATGTATCTATGTCCAAGGGATGTTCTATCAAATAAAAAATAACCTTTTACCCCTTTAGGGGTGAAATTTTGAAAAACTGTCAAAACCATTTGGAGATATTTTAAAAAGACATCTATATTCCAAATAGGAAATTTATAACTCAACCAACACAGAAAATACGGTGGTTTCTATAATTGTTTCTGATTGTAGATTCACCCTTTTAGGGGATGATTAGGACAAAATCTTGAAATAAGTTTTTTAACATTTATAAGGATAATCTTTATAAGCAAAAACCAAGGCGATATATTATTGACCTAAAAGAAATTGAGGAATCCGTGTAAACACATTTCACCCCTTGTCACCCCTGAGAGGTCGAATTTCGAAAAATCATTTCTTAGGGGGTTCTTAAGTCATAAAAGGGATATAATCCCCGAATTTTATGTTTCTTTGTCTAGACGAAATTCCATCGAATAAAAAATACCAATTTACCCCTTTAGGGGTGAAAATTAAAAAAACGGTCAAAACACTTTCTAAATATTTTAAAAAGGCACCTATATGCCAAAAAGGAATTTTATAACACAATAATCACAGAAGATGCGAAGGATTCTATAATTCACCCTGATTGTAGATTCACCCCTTTAGGGGTCGATTAGAATAAAATCCTGAAATAAGTTTTTTAACATTTATAAGGATAATCTTTATAAGCAAAAACCAAGGCGATATATTATCAACCTAAAAGAAATTGAGGAATCCGTGTAAACACATTTCACCCCTTGTCACCCCTGAGAGGTCGAATTTCGAAAAATCATTTCTTAGGGGGTTCTTAAGTCATAAAAGGGATATAATCCCCGAATTTTATGTTTCTTTGTCTAGACGAAATTCCATCGAATAAAAAATACCAATTTACCCCTTTAGGGGTGAAAATTAAAAAAACGGTCAAAACACTTTCTAAATATTTTAAAAAGCCACCTATATGCCAAAAAGGAATTTTATAACACAATAATCACAGAAGATGCGAAGGGTTCTATAATTCACCCTGATTGTAGATTCACCCCTTTAGGGGTCGATTAGAATAAAATCCTGAAATAAGTTTTTTAACATTTATAAGGATAATCTTTATAAGCAAAAACCAAGGCGATATATTATCGACCTAAAAGAAATTGAGGAATCCGTGTAAACACATTTCACCCCTTGTCACCCCTGAGAGGTCGAATTTCGAAAAATCATTTCTTAGGGGGTTCTTAAGTCATAAAAGGGATATAATCCCCGAATTTTATGTTTCTTTGTCTAGACGAAATTCCATCGAATAAAAAATACCAATTTACCCCTTTAGGGGTGAAAATTAAAAAAACGGTCAAAACACTTTCTAAATATTTTAAAAAGGCACCTATATGCCAAAAAGGAATTTTATAACACAATAATCACAGAAGATGCGAAGGGTTCTATAATTCACCCTGATTGTAGATTCACCCCTTTAGGGGTCGATTAGAATAAAATCCTGAAATAAGTTTTTTAATATTTATATGAGTAATCATTGTGAGCAAAAACCAAGTCGATATTTTATTGGACCTAAGAGATATTAAGAAAACCGTGAAGCCATATTTTACCCCTTTTAACCCTCTTTTCACCCACTTAGAGGATGAGTTTCGAAAAATCCGTTCTTAGTGGGTGCTTACGTCATAGAGGGAATATACTCGCCGAATTTCATGATTGTAGGTTCAGTGGTTTGGGCTGGGCGTTGATTATGAGTAGGTAGCTTAGTTACGATTTTATATATATAGATTATGTCACTGGCATAATTTTAGTTTTAATTCTTTATATGTAAATAGTGCCACATTGTTATTGGGCTTGTCCTGTTATGTGGCCGAAATAAATAAAATAAAAATAAAAAAATAAGCAATAAGGCGTTTCAAAATTTAAATTCTACGGCGGCGTTTCGGGGTTATGTTTATTAAAAAACTTAAAATATCTCCCTTGTTATTGTTTTTTAAATATTTCGCAGACCGATTTTTGGTACCTCAGTATTTTCGCCAACGTAGGGGCCGAGCGCATTAAGTCGGGCGGTTTTAGACTGGTAGAAACAATCTGTACTGGGCGATCGGTGGTTCGAGCCTCCTTCGTTGGTGATATTATTCGGGCGAGAATAATTTTTTTACATTACTCTCATTTTCACAATCATTCACCCCTCATCCAGGTGTAGGTCGCCCGCTGGTATCGGCGATTAGCCTCGTTACAGAAATAGGCCGATGTAAAATAAATAAAATTTTAAAAAAACTCAGTATTTTCTGAGTATGCCACTGAGAATGTGCATATTTGAGCGCTAGTTTGGCGCCCCGAACAGCGGGCGTCCTGGGCCTCTGTCCCTTTCACCCCGATTTTTCGTCGTTGCTGCCTATACTATAAGAAATTGGGTCACGTGACTTCAGACCTGTTTCGTTCACACTGTATGTGCGTGCATGTGTGTTTTTATCAAAACTTACCCGTCAACGCAGTGAGCAGCGGTTAAAACATAACGTTTGGATATGAGAGAACCACCACAGAAGAAGGTGCCTTGATTGGTATCAATAAAGAGAGCAACCTACACAACAACAAAAAAATAATTATTCGCCTTCAGACACCTACAGAATATGTGTCTAACGTTGGCCAACACTGGCACTAATGTTGGCCGTAACATGTAGCTCTGGCGGTCATTTATATATGCGTCCCTACAGACGATGTGTCGATGAAGTACAACATACCGAACATGGGCCAACGTTAGTAAAATGGCATCTAATAATGAAAGTGAGTTATGGTAGCAGCTTTGGTCTTGCTTTTAATAATTAAATTAGATTAAAAACAAAGCGATTTTTATGACTAAGTCAAGAATGAATAAAAAAAACTCAAGGTAATTAATTAACATCAAAAGAGGTCTATCGGAGAAATTGTTAGGCCAAGTAATTAAACAAATAAATGATATGGAATCCGCACTACGGAAGTGACACAGGGATTTTAGACCGGGAGCTCATGACATTTTTGGTCTCCGATTTAACAAATTTAAAGACTTTTAATTATACGCGGTATGAAAACGCGGAAAATCATATTTTTTTATTACAAGGTCACATGACCGTTTGAGCCCTTTGGGACCCTCCGAATCGCATGCATATATTTAAAAGACTTTAAAATTGTTATAACTTTCTTTTGACAAAAGGGCAAGCAATATTAAATCAGATAAAAGCACAAAAATATTGTGTTTAAGTGGAAATGCAATTTTCCCTATGACCGGAAAGCGTACAGGGGTTTAGTGCCATCCCTTTTTTGTTGTCACAGGGTAAATATTCTCTCCTCCAAAAGGCATGCTGTATGAAATCGGAGACCAAAAATGTCATGAGCTCCCGGTCTATTTAGCTACAGTATATTGTGCAACTAGGGCGGAATGCCATATATTCCGCACGAGAATAACGTTCGCAAACAATCCGCAGACGAGTGAATCACATCATTTGAGTGAGGAATATGCATTCTGCGCGTGTTGCTCACTATGCTTTTCCTCCGATTGCCATTTTTCAATAAATAAACAATCAAGAAAATACAATATAAATATGGTTAACAGCCATTAATGCGCGCGCAGCCAGTACGGGATTGAAAATTCTCGGAAACTGCACATGCGCATAGCTGCGAATTTATTCAGATTTTTAGTTGAAGCCATCAGGGCTACAGGGTGTGTGGGACATTTTTTTTTTGCACGATCTTGCAAATATCGCATATAAATAATTTATTTTGCAAAAATAATTTTTTTATTGTTAATCCCCGTAATAAGGGCTTTCAATAGAGTATCATATTCAGAATTAAAATATATATATATATATTTTTTTCGATTAGCACATATTTGTTTATATTTTTAGGGGGATATGTCTTTTAGATGTTTTAGTATTTTTCTTAAGTGCGGGTCAAAGAGTTGTATAAGCATGCCAAATTTCAACTCTCTAGGTTTAACCGTTTGGCTACAATTTTACCGAACAGACAGACGACAAAATGACGGTATAAGGGTTTTTTGGTCATACCTACAAAATACGTAAAAAGTATGAAATAGTAAATTTTATATCTATAATTATAGATATAAAATTTACTGGTCAACAAATTTAAACTTTTTTTTGCTGACTTAGATCTGATACTTGTTTTCAACTAATTTTGGGGTGCTGATTTCCAAAATTTTAACAGTTTATGCCTATCACGTCAAATTTTTGTTCTATCGTATTATGACTTTTTTCACTTTTTCACTTTCTGATATACGTCTACTTTAATTTCAACTTCGTACTTGTTGTCCAAAATATTTCGTAGGAATGCCTTACATGCAGGTACTCGTTATAGACCTTCTTACAACGGCGTGGGTTACAAGGTCAATGGTAAGGTATTTAGTATGACCGCTGTATCCATTAAATGTTCAGGTTTGTACTTGTTCAATAAGTTTTCCATTTTGCAATGACGGGAAGGGGAAAATTATCATCATCTGGGGTGCAACATGAGCGTGAAATTTCATTTTTTAAACAGTCATTTTGACAAATTTCCTATCAATCTTGAAGATGTTAGTGATGAACAGGGTGAACGTTTCCATCAGGATTTAAAAGAGATGGAGAGACGTTATCAAGGAAGGTGGGATACTCACGTGATGGCTGACTACTTTGAAGTATTAAAAGAAAATTATCGGGAATGGTACACTCCAGAAGATCTTACAAACGACCATTTAATCCTTAAATTATTTTGTATTTTTATTTTAACACTCCAATGCATTAAAATGTAATTAAAACTGTTCTCATTTTCTTTCTCTCACTATAAATAAAATTTTAAGAATATTTTCTAATTATTTAGTCTTTATTGTTCGCCAAATTTGTACCAATTAGAGTATCGACGTCTAAAATTAAACGATAGAAGCATTATTGGGCCGAAAATATGTATTTGTTGTAGAGCAAAAATCTGATGTGATACGCAAAGACTGATGTGATATTTGAGTTCAGCAGCACCAAATTAGTAAGAAACAAGTCTTAGATGCAAGTCAGCAAAAATTGTGTTGGCCAGTGTAATTTACTACGCTATTGGCTAATTAATTAAATAGAATTATATCTTAAATTTGTCCGCTCCATGGTAATTATAAGAGTTCGGACGAACCCAATGTGGAGCCAAGATAATGAATTTCTCAAATGAATTCTTACCTGGTAGGGGAATTGATGCCTCTGAGCTACTTCACCTCCAACAATACGTCCTTCATGGCCGAAAAATGGAACTCCTTTCACAGGAACACCAATATCTCTTGGTTTGTATTTGGCGAAGTCGATATTAGCCTGAAATATAACATTTTATTTTAATATTTCACGGATACCTCACTTTCACGACATGTTCGGTTCCAGATCGTTGTTGTTTAACGAATTTAGCATAAAATAAAGCATAAACTCACAATAACACCAATATCTCTTGGTTTGTATTTGGAGAAGTCGATATTAGCCTGAAATATACATTTATGTTTTAATAATAAACGGAGACCTCTCTTTCACAATTTTATTGAAGATCGTTGTCGGTAAATTTCGTTCTAAAGCAGGCATGTGCAACTTCCAAAAGACCGCGGGTCAGACAGCCATCTGAAATACATTCGCGGGCCAGAACTATTTTATAGAATCATCAGTTTTTTTTTTTTTTTTTAATTGCTGCACTGAAATTGTCTTTATTATAAAAAAATAAAACAATCTAAATTTTCATAAACTATACAAAAAAATACATAAGTGCAACATTAATAAAAAATTGATGTGAAGTGTGAATTTTCACACATTTCAGGGTTTTGCAGGTATTTAATAACTGAATGATGATTATTTGGGATGCCAAAACAAATTTTATGTCAAAATATTTTTTTTATGGATTTTAATTCGAATGCCTAATACCATTATTTGAGTTTCTAAATATGTGCAGTATTTTTTTTACATAGCAAGGTTCATTAAGATTTTGAAAATTGCGCCTATGGCTTCTATTGGTTGCTTAAATCACTTGAAAATTGGACAATTATAGGAAGTTCTAGGTAGTAATTAAAGTGTAAATAAAAGTAAATATATAAATATGGAAAATGTATATTGAATAATTTTTACATCTGTCAATCTCATTTATAAACAACACAATAAACAAAAGCCTACAGCGCGAAATATTGGCGCTTAAATTTAAACTTCCCAACACCCCTTCTCGCCAATGAAGCGCGGCATTCTAGTGCCACAGTCCTAGTTTCTTGCAGCACTTCTCAAACAAGTCGCGGCACAGAGGTTTGGTGAAAATATCAGCCACCATCTCATCAGTGGGGCAATATTCCATTTTAATGATGCCTTTCTCTCGAAGATCTCTCAGATAATGGTGGTGAATGTCGATGTGTTTTGTTCTTTGGCCACACCGTTCCGACGCCACCAACTTGATGCATCCTTGGTTATCCTCGTACACCGTTGTTGCACCGACTACTGACTCTCCTATGTCTTGCAACAGTTGTCGTAGCCATACCAGCTCTCTTGCAGCTCTCGATGCAGCAATATACTCTGCTTCAGTAGAGGACATAGCCACGGTGCTTTGTTTATGGCTTGACCACGCAATGACATTACGGCCAATAACGAAAACATGTCCGCTCGTTGACTTTCGATCACGCCGGTCGCCGGCCCAATCGGCATCTACGTAGCATTTCATAATCATCGATCCACTTGATGATAAACGCAGCTGTTTCGACTGGGTGGCCTTCAAATAACGCATCACGCGCTTAGCTGCATTCCAATCCCTTTCGGTTGGTTTTTCTACACTCCTGCACAGGTAACCGACCGCAACTGCAATATCCGGCCGCGTTACTGTTGCTAAGTACAGTAGTGATCCCACTACTTTTCTATACATATTGTTATTTGGTAGCTCCTTGCTCTCGGTGGAAGTGGATGACGGAAAACCTGTCTCCATGGGCGTTGCCACAGGTCTTGCGTCTTGCATGCCCTGCTCCTCAAGTAATTGTCTAATTTTTGTAGACTGTCCCAACAAAAAGGACCCATCTTCATCTCGATCAATTTGCACTCCAAGGTAGAAATGCACATCTCCCAGATCTTTCATCTGAAAATGGCCCTGGAGTTGATCATTAACCCGTTTGGTTACCTCTGGTGTGGTTCCAACAACAAGGATATCATCTACATATAGGAGTACATACGTTACCCCCTTTTTTTCTTGACGTGTGTAAAGGCACTGGTCAGCATTTCCACGCTGAAAACCTAGTTGCTGGAATGCTTCTGTAACTGTACGATTCCACGCACGAGCTGCCTGCTTAAGACCATAGAGGCTCTTCTTTAGTTTCAGCACCTTTCCCTCTTGGCCTGTCTTCTGTAAACCTTGAGGTTGCTCGAGATAAAGTTCTTCCTCCAAGTCACCATTTAGATAAGCACACTTGACGTCGAGGTGCCTGACGTGCAACTTCTGGGTCGCTGCCACCGCCAGTAAAACTCGCACAGTGTCATGTCGTACAACTGGAGCAAAAGTCTCATCGTAGTCGCTTCCATATTTCTGAGTGAAGCCTCTTGCTACCAACCTTGCTTTATAGGTGATGGGATGCCCCTCTGCATCGGTCTTCATCTTGAATACCCACTTCGCATTAATCGCTTTCTTTCCTGCCGGAAGAGAAGCAAGTTCCCATACCTCGTGTTCCGCTAGAGATTTCAGTTCTTCTCTTACTGCATCCATCCACCTACGGCGTTCATGTTTAGGCAGCTCCATCATCTCGTTCCAGCCAGCCGGCTCTTTGTTCCTTGAATACTCGGCCCTGTAACTGAGTCTCTCTGGAGGAATACCTTTAGTGGTTCTGGTTGAAACACGTTGTTCCGTCTGATTACGAATTCTTTCTTCGCCAATCACAACTTCGTTTATTTGGAGAGGTTCAACAGACACTGACTCTGGTGGCGTTGCCCCTTCTGACTCTGGTTCTAAATCGTCCCAGTCAGTTATTTTATTGTAGCTTATAGTCTCCTTGAGCTTCTTCTTGTCCGTTGATATTTCCTTTTCGATTATTTTTACCGATCTTGCCACAGTGACACGATCTGTCTTCGGATTCCATATCCGGTATCCCTTGCAGTGAGGGTCATTACCAAGGAGTACGCCTTCCTCAGCCTTGTTCTCTGCTTCCAGACAGTATATATTGTTTGTTCTTACTGCCCTAGCAATGATATTCTTCCCACGCTCAATGGTGCAGACATTTTTGTCGAATACAACCCGAAATCCACGTTTTGTCAGTAGTGGCACGGAGAGTAGGCTCGCATCGAGGTCGGGAGAGTACAACGTATCTTTGACTGTTATCATATGTACTCCGCCCTCTGGTAGGTGACATGATAACTTCACCTCACCAGATCCTGTAGCTTTGACAATAGTACCATCAGCGAGATGAATATTTATATCCACAGGACGCAACTCTACAAATACATCCCTTCTATTCGTCATGTGACATGTTGCACCTGAGTCAACACACCAACGACCAACGAGGCCACTTCCTGCAAAATGTACATAATGTTCAGTAGTGAAAGCTGTGAATACGTACATGTCGCTTTGTGCACTGGCTCCGCTCTCATCTTTGCGCTCTTGACGTTTGCGAGACTTGCTGTCCCCTTTCTGATTGTCGTTGCTGGCACCACCCTGCTGCTCTTTCCAGCGCTTGTAGGCCCAACACTCTGACTTGAAATGACCCTTCTTCTCGCAGAAGTAGCATTCTTTTTCTTTCTTCGGTTTACCAGTCTTGCTTTGTTGACGTTGATTCCAAGTACTACCTCCGCTGTGGGATGTCTGTAGCGCCTTGCTGCTATCATGACAATCACTACCAGCATGTTGGCGTCGCTCGTACTCGTCTTCAAGCTTCGCTGTGACGTAATTCACTGTTAATTCTTCTTCCTTGTGACCTTCTAGCATAGTCACCATCGGAAGGTAGCTCTCTGGCAAACTATTCATGAGCACTGCTACAATGTACCCTGGTTCAACCACTTGACCTATGTTACTAAGTTGTTGAGTCACTTCGCGTACTGCAGCCACATGTTGTCGCATCGGTCCGCCAGTATACCGCATGCCAAACAACTTACGCATCAGATGTAATTTGGTGGCGAAAGTTTTTCTCTCATACATATCTTTCAATGTGGTCCATACCTCCTTTGCGGTCTTGCAGGCAGTCACATTCACTAATTGGTCATTACACAATGCCAACAGGAGAGTTCCAAACGCTTTTCGATCTGCTGCAATCCATTGAGGTGTTTTAGATTGTGGCACTTCATCTTCTATAACATGCCACAGCCCATCTCTCATCAGTTGACCCATTATCTTTAATTTCCACGAATTATAATTCGTACCATCTAAACAATTCAGCCTCATTGTTGTCAAATGTTCACCTACGTTTTCTACATTTACGTTTACAACATTTTCCATGTTATTACCACTTTCTGCCATCTTGAACCCAATATCAGATACTTGGCGTTCAGCAGTCAAAAAATTATTAACTAATTTCTGACCCTTTTATTCACTTACTACACTGGATACATGCCTGGGCCCATAACCACTTGAAAATTGGACAATTATAGGAAGTTCTAGGTAGTAATTAAAGTGTAAATAAAAGTAAATATATAAATATGGAAAATGTATATTGAATAATTTTTACATCTGTCAATCTCATTTATAAACAACACAATAAACAAAAGCCTACAGCGCGAAATATTGGCGCTTAAATTTAAACTTCCCAACAAAATCATTAGCCCCGCCCTCTGATTTCGTATACAGCAAACAGAATTAAATTATAATTTCAACACTTCCCACTGGTTATTAAATTTACGCTTTTAAAAATTAAATGCAACATTTTACCAAAATATAACTAGAATTTTGACAAAATAATTTAAACAAAAGAAAACTGCAAAAAAAAAACAAACAAAAATAAAATTGACAGGATTCGAACTCTAGTTTGCAAGTTACCTGTTTACAAATTAGAAAACCAATGACTAACGCTGACGTATTAACTTGGTTACATAGCGAATTAAATATTTAACATATTTTGGTTAAAAACACAAAAAATGCATTATTTTCCGAAAACATAATCTGATCAAAAATTCCTGTTGTACTATTTCGGTTCACACCAATATACATTAATTAGAATTTTTTCAGATTTTTAGTTTAAACCATCTGGGCTACAGAGTGTGGGACAAACAATTTTTTGCACAATTTTGACAAAAATCGTGTCTAGTTTTTTAGATGTTTTAGTATTTTTCCTATGTGCGGGTCAAAAAGTTGTACAAGCATGCCAAATTTCAACTCTCTAGGTTTAGCCGTTTGGCTACAATTTTTACCGAACAGACAGACAGACAGACAGACAGACGACAAAATGACGGTATAAGGGTTTTTTGGTCATACCTACAAAACCCTAAAAAAAGAAACAAGAAAAAATAAAAATATTTTATAATGCAGAAATATTGTTAAATAAAAACAAAACGTTTATTTAATTTTAATGGGACTTTTGGGACTTCATATTGCTCATAAGTTTGTCAATGTTCGGAGAAACAACTGATGGAGCAACATGCAACGTGTTTTCTAGGTGCAAATCCGTTATTCGCGTCCTTGTTTTTGATTTAATGAACTTCAGCCGAGAAAATAACTGCTCACATTTATATATGTTTTCAAACAGCGTAATTCTATTCTGAGCAAAAGAGAATTTCAGAAATTTGTCAACTAGGAAATATTTCTTATAAAACCCAATTAGTGAAATGTCCTTCGTTTTTTACATCAAATCTGAGTTCCCTGTAGTTCAAGTAGTTCCATTTGCAGAGAAAGTGGCGCTTATTCCACATCAACATCAACCGTTTAACCACATTTGATCTCTGAAAACAAAGATATACTCGCGGGCTAAATTCAATGGGATTTTAGATAGTTATTGCGGGTCGAACAAAATGAGACAGCGGACCGGATACGGCCCGCGGGCCGTAGTTTGCACATGCCTGCAAGGGCGCACACATATTTTTGGCTTAGGGGGTCCAGTTATACATAATTTTTATAAAGAAATATTATATATTTAAAACACAGGGCAAAATTTCAATTTCAAGTGAAGAGCCACAAAAAAGGCCCTATTAAAAGAGCACCAAATTTTACTTAATCTAACCCTTAAAATACAATTTATTTTTAATCAAATGAACACGAAAATTTCCTTAAGCCAACCCTTAAAATACAATTTTTTTAAATTTATTCTAATTCCCACCAGAATGTACTTAATCAAACAATTAAAATATTACTTTTTTTCAAAAGAACACGCAATTTAATTTATGCCAACTTGTAAAATAATTATTTTTTATTTTAAACAAAAGAAGACTTTAGCTCTTATAGTTATGGCCCCGGTTGTCAAAAGCCCCAATTGTGAACGGTCCGAATTGTCCATCGCCCCAGTTGTTAATGGCCCCAGTTGTGCAAAGCCCCAATTGTATACGGTCCGAATTGTTCATCGCCCCAGTTGTTAATGGCCCCAGTTGTGAAAAGCCCCAATTGTGAACGGCCCGAATTGTCTTACGGCCCCAGTTGTCATGGAACCTAAACTGACTTAACAAATACCTCTCGTATGGAGGTATGGAGATGGGCTTATAGATCATAATTCTTCCAATTTTCTCTCTTAATTGCCGTTTTAAAATTTTATAAAAGTTTTTTAGCAAAACTAATAAAAGAGTCACTTACCTGGGCAAAAGCCGCTAAGGCGAGGAAGCAAATGTATATCTTCATGGTTGCTTAGTAGATGTCTACTACAAATTCTAGCAAAACTGTTCAGTTTTTATACTTGATTTTTATCTTATTTTGACAATATCGGGCGTATCAATTATTTATCATCAAGATATAATCAAAAAAAAATTATATTGGGAAATTCTAGAAGATATTTGTTTATAAATAGTATTTTGCTAATACCAATTTTAACTGCATTAAAGTACTTGAGATTATAAATAATTGCGTACTTGTTTGTAGATGACGACTTGTCGGACACCACGCATAATTATTTGTTAATTAAAAAAAATATTTATTTATTTATTTATTTGATTATTTATTTATTTAAGAATTTATTTATTTATTAATTTATATATTTATTTATTTATTTATTCATTCATTTATTTATTTATTTAATGAAACGGTGCTTAACTTTTAATTTATTCAAAGATGCTTTACGTTAAAACGTACCCTCATTTTTAGGGTTTTGTAGGTATGACCAAAAAACCCTTATACCGTCATTTTGTCGTCTGTCTGTCTGTCTGTCTGTCTGTCTGTCTGTCTGTCTGTCTGTTCGGTAAAAATTGTAGCCAAACGGCTAAATCAAGAGAGTTGAAATTTGGCATGCTTATACAACTCTTTGATCCGCACATAGGAAAAATACTAAAACATCTAAAAAACATATCCCTCTAAAAATATAAACAAATATGTGCTCATCGAAAAAAAAAAAATTTTTTTAAATTCTGAGTAGGGTATCAAATGAAAGCCCTTAGTACGTGAATTAACGATCAAAATTTTATTTTTGCAAAATAAATTATTTTGACGCGATTTTTGCCAAAATTGTGCAAAAAAATTTTGGTCCCACACCCTGTAGCCCAGATGGTTTAAACTAAAAATCTGAAAAAATTCTAAGTAATGTACATTGGTGTGAACCGGAATAGTACAACAGGAATTTTTGATCAGATTATGTTTTCGGAAAATAACGCATTTTTTGTGTTTTTAACTAAAATATGTTAACTATTTAATACGTTGTGTAACATACCAGATCAGTAACTCTCGTGGCGTGGTTGTATTTGTCGTACGCTTAATAATATAAGAAACTTGCAAACTAGGGTTCGAATCCTGTTGATTTTATTTTTTGTTTTTTTTTTTGCATTTAATTTTGTTTAAATTATTTTGTTAAAATTCTAGTTGTATTTGGTAAATGTTGCATTTAATTTTTAAAAGCGTAAATTTAATAACCAGTGGAAAGTGTTGAAATTATAATTTAATTCTAAGTTTGACGAAATCAAAGGGCGGGACTTATGATGCAAGCAACCAATGGAAGCCATAGGTGCAATTTTCAAAATCTTACTGAATCTATATAAAAAAAATACTGCATATATTTAGAAACTTAAATAATGGTATTAGGCATTCGAATTAAAATTCATAAAAAAATATTTTGACATAAAATTTGTTTTGGCATCCCAAATAATCATCGTTCAGTTACTAAATACCTGCAAAACCCAGAAATGTGTGAAAATTTACACTTCACATTAATTTTTTAAATATACTGTAAAATTTATAGGTTGAGGTTTAAGTTATATTTATTTACTAGCAGAAATACCCGTACTTAGTTCAGTTTTTTTGGGTGCATTTTTGTTGTAACGTAAAGGATATGTGAGATATTTCAATTTCAAGAAGAACAACATAATCGCTTCATTACTTTAAACCTCTCTTTTGTATATATTTTGGATGTAAAATATGTATGATAGAACGCTTTATAGCGTTTATGATAACATCAATTAAAACACAAATCCAAGCACATATTAGTATATTCTGTAACAAGGTTGGAATGAGAAAATTCGATGCGAGTGGAACATTCCGAGCGCGAGCACGAGCAACGAATTTTCTCATTCCAACCGAGTCACAGATCCTACATTCTCCACGACCACCAGAAAGAAAAACAAATAATTATTTTAACAAACATTTTATCTTAACAAATAATTTATATTACATAACAAATTAATCAATTAATTAAACTAATTTATTTTATTTATTATTTGTTTAATTTTAATTTAATTTGCCGCACATCTGCCAATATTTTAGGTTAGGAAGTTATGTTGCATTTATTTAATGTAAACGTTGCGTATATCTTTATGTAACCCTCTAAAAACAAAAGACAACAAGCATGGAATAGTTATTCCATAACAAGTGATGGAATGAAATACACGCAAAATGCATAAGAAGATAAGTGCTTTAGAATAACATTCCAACTCTTGTGTTAGAATATTAACTTTCTGTAGTCAAAATTGGTTTTAGAATTGGTAAATTCTATGTATAGTGGTCGTGGAGAAAAGTATTTATTACTATGGTCTATTTCAAATTTTAAAAAAAAGTAGATAGCGCTGCGAACCGAGTACGATTTACACTGGATAAATACAGTATAGCGGAAAATTTAAAATAAGTTACAACTAGGGCATGGGCGTAGTAACTGGGTTAGCAAGTGATTTTTTTTTAAAGGTTAATAAGATATTGAAATAAACAAGGCAGATAATACACTTACGTTATTTATACGACATAAATTCAGTATAATGGGAAATTTGAAAAAGTTAAAAAAATATTAATTTTAAAAATTATGTACTATTATCTGTCTCATTTTGTAATACGTAACTAACAGGTAAAGTTCATTTTTTATGTTGTATATTGACAATACATTTATAATATTATCATAGTATTGGTTCACATGGATACGCCAAAGTCTGTTTACACCACAACAGTCACCAAAGTAACCAGATCTAGTTTCGTATTACAAATTGAGACTAATTATATGCATAATTCGTCTCAGTTTGTAATACGAAACTAGATCTGGTTACTTTTACAGTTTACATTTACAGATTAAGTGAGGCTTTTGATAATTTGGTTTAACAAAAACTTGCTTCAAACCATTAAAGAAGAGCTCATGATAACTTACAAAAATGAAAATTCCAGCAAATCTACAGGTTTCAAACTACACCGTACAAAATGTACACAAATTTTAACAAATGTTATACGGCACCATTTAAAAAAAAAAAAACGTTATTCAGAAGATTCCTGGTCAGAAGTATATGTTTACAGAGATGCAGCTGGAATAAATCGTTTTAAAGAACTGACTGAACTTGTAAAGTCGGCTATATCACTACCCCATTCGAATGCTGATGTCAAAAGACTTTTTAGTAAAATGAATATCGTACAAAATAAATTAAGGAATAGACTGATAGAGATGGCATAATTCGTGCTGTGATACATATGATCTACCAAATGTATTAAAATTAATTGACACTAACAAAACTTATGAAGAAGAGGACTGTATTGAAATCGATATTTAATTGATTCCTCAAAAGAAGATTCTGCACCAGTACTTAAGGAAATCACTGTTTTTGTAAATAATTCATAAGTAGCAATGAATTAAAAAATAATAATAATACAACGTAATCAACAAATAATATATGAACATACATTGTTGTTAAATTTTGAACGATTGAACAGCATTAGTAAAATGTGTAATTTGTCAGATTATTAAATATGTTATAACATCGCGCCTATGCAATTTTTACCTTTATTATGCAATTGATCAAAATCAAACAAAAATTCTAGTAAGGATGATATACATATATTATTAGGTGTTGCTTCTGCTGTATTATTATTTTTTAATTCGTGATTTCCTTGGGCATACAGTGCAGAATCCTCTTAAAACCAAAGAATTATATTTATTTTAATTTTATTTATATTAATTTATACAAGTGATTTTTTATTGGTTAATGAATTATATAAAATATTTATTTATAAATACTATCTATTCCAAACGATTAGGCGAAACTAACCGAAATTTTAATTTTTGTGAGTTGTCATTAAATAAGTTGGCTTTTCCTCAACAAAATGATCAAAAGCTTCACTAAATCGGTAAAAATTACTAGAATTGAAAATCTAGTTCCGCCTAAACCAAAGAAACAGATTTTATAAAAATATTTACATGTGAACTGACTGATTTTTAATCTTTAAAATTTTACGTACAGTCTGTTCCAAACGGTTAAGCGGAACTAAATGGGATTTTCGTTTATTCATTTTTCACGTTGGAATGTCAAAATTTAAAATTCCAACAATGAAACCATAGAAACGAATGACACGTCAAAATTAAATTATTTTTTTTTTACAAATTTTAATGACAAAAAAAATAAATAAATGGGATATTTGTATTAAGAATGCACAAAATATTTTTTTTATTTATTTTCTTTTTATTTAATACAAAAAATGACTTCAACAGTCTGTGAAAGCCACAGACCAATGACAGAAGTCATAGCATAGTAAATACAACAATGCAGTAAAAAAAAATAATACAAATTAACAATACAAAATAGGACGAGATACATGCGTACATACGTACACATATGCGCATGCATTCATAATCCTATTGGGCTCAACAGCGCTATGAAGTGACGCCAAGCGGACTATAACTGAACTAAGCGAAACGAGTAATAGTTTATTGTTTACATCTGGTTTACATGTGTTTTCTCGTGTAGTTTGTATTGCTTTTAAAAGTTAGTGTTGCAGTTTGTTTGTTATATTAACTTTTGATAGCAATTATTATTCTTTTTTATATTACTTTATGTTATAATGAGTTATTATAACACAAATTGGTGTGTGTTTGGCTGTCACTCTAGAAAAGGAAGTAACAAAAATATTTACTTCCACTATTTTCCAAATGAGAAACAATTTGTGAACTGTTAATAAATTTGGTGCTGTGGAAGTGATAATAACAAACTAGTATTTATTAAACAAATTAAATAAAAAACAAACACTAAATTATAAAAATCCTTCTCGAACATAATTAAATATCTACCCGGGTAATTTTAATGCAGAATTAGGGCAAGCGGTCTCAAATTCTGTACGCAGCTTTTCTAATACATTTTCACTGAACTTTCAGTGCCTGCTTTTGTTTTTAATCAATTTATTTAGGCAAGGAGTTTCTAACAGAGGTTTCGGTTCATACTGTTGTAAGACAGGTTTCTTAAAAGTAGACCACAGGCATTTTAAATCTGTGCTGGTTAATATTTCCATACTCAATATATTGTTTCTGGAACAAAAAGTAAAACCAACAGAAACCACACAAAAAAAAAGATAAATCAAATATTTCACAATCAATCAATGCCCTGGTCTTGGCTTCTTTCATTTTGGTTTGTTAACCACCTGGCACAAAATAATAGGATAGCTGAAATATGTTTGCATGTAGTTCCTGCTTTACATGTGCAGGACATATTTAAAACTTCAACATCATTACTAAATTTTAATTTCCCAGTGACTTCGTGAGGTGGTGTTCTCAAACTGCTTGTTTGTAAACATAACCCACATATGTCGACATACTCATCATTTTTGTCCAAAATTCCGCACAACATAAGATTTCCGGCGTTTAACAACTCTTTTCCTTCAACTACACACCTAGAAGAAGGTGTTGCACTTAAAAAATTAAAATAATTTAATAAAGATAGCTGTTTATTATCCATTGCAAATCGATGATTTAACATGTAAACAAATATGGACAACTTTCACATTACTCGTTTCAATCAGCTGTTCACAGCGCTCGTAGCGCCGCCATCGGGCATTGTTGTATCCAATATGTATATATACATATATATAAAATAGAACAGTGAAAAAAGTTTGAACAAAAATTTAATGTATGTATCTTAAGCACCAGAAGCGAGTAAGAACACAAAAAGCGAGTAGTATCCGTACAAAATATATTTAAAAAAAGAAAGAGATAAGTGAGCGGTATAATATTATACAATATTATAGTAAATTAAATATCTTAGTTCTAAAAGATGAAAAAGTTTCGTTAAAGAAATCAATTTCTGAGAAACGCGTATTGTATAGACCGGAAATTCTATAACACGGCGAGTTAAGTCCCAAATTTGTGTTCATGTGATTCTGATGCAGGATGTTGATAACCCTTAAATTGCGAGTAGGTGCGTTAAGCGCAAAGTTCAATAATAATTCATCACAATCAAGCATATAGTGAAAAATTTTAAACAACAAAGACATATCAAAAAAGGTTCTACGATGAACCAAGTTTGATATTTTTAGTGAAACAGAGAGCGAGTTGTAAGAAAAATGACCCAAGGATAACTTAAATTTGTAATTTATATATTTAAAGAATTTTCTCTAAATATTCTCAATTCTTTCGATGTATTTTAAATAAATGGGGTTCCAAACTGGAGTAGCATACTCTAAATTGCTTCTAACCAGAGAAAAGTATAACATTTTAATAGTAGAGATATTTCTAAAGTATTTACAAGACCTGATGATAAAACCCAAGTTTTTATATGCTTTCTTGACAATAATGTCGATATGTTTCTCAAACGACAGTTTCTTATCAAAAGTCACTCCTAAGTCTTTAATTTCATTAACTGACACTAGCTGGATGTTTGCAATACTATAAACAAAGTCTATGTCATTTATTTTTCTGGAGAATGTTATTTTTATGCATTTATTCGGATGTAGAATAAGTTTGTTCAGCTCACAGTAATCAGTTAGCCTGTCGAGGTCAGATTGTAAATTTAGGCAATCGTGTACATTACTTATGTTGGTAAAAATTTTTAGGTCGTCGGCATACAAAAGAAAGTTGGAAAAGTGAAAACAAAGATTAATATCATTTATGAATAAGGTAAACAGCAAAGGACCAAGGTGACTTCCCTGCGGTACACCGGAAGTAACTTTTACAAATTTAGATTTGTACCCATTTAAAGCTATCGCCTGCGACCTATTTTTTAAGTAAGAACATATCCATCTAAGTAATGTACCATGAATGCCTAGCTTATGCAATTTGTATATCAATATTCTATGATTCACCTTATCGAACGCTTTCCGGAAGTCAGTACTTATGCTATCAACCTGAACATTTTTATCAAGAGTTGTATGTAAATATTCCGAATATAAACTAAGGTTTGTCAATACAGATCTTTTATTAAAAAAACCATGTTGCTGAGGCAAAATTTTACACCGGAACTTTTCAAAAAGAAAATCTTTGATAATTGATTCAAAAACTTTACCAAGTATACATAATTTAGATATAGGTCTGTAGTTCGAAACCTCATTTTTTTTACCAGATTTAAAAATGGGTGTTATATATGCTACCTTCCACATATCTGGAAAATTACCGTCCTGTAGGGATTTATTAAAAATGAAAGTTAAAGGTATAGTTAAGGTATCAGCCAAATTATATATGAACGCCGCTGGAAGATTGTCGGGCCCCGCCCCCTTGTTTTTATCAAGTTTTAAGAGGTAACTGGAAACAGTATGTTCTTCTATTTCTTTAAGAGTAATTGAATCGGAATTATCAGTATTGTTTATGTCACAATAATTAAGATTGTAGTTAAAATCAGTTGGCTCATAGACCGAGTTAAAATATTCAGAAAACATATTACTAATGGAGAGTCCGTCTGACGCCGAGTTACCATTAAAACAAAATGTATTAGGATACGAATTAGACTTACTTTTTTGAAAAACATAGGACCAGAAAACTTTTGGATTGGACTTAATGCCTGCTTCAGTAGCTGAGATATAGTTGTTATAATCGATTTTTATAAGTTTTTTAACCTCTTTTCTACATAATGAAAACATTTTGTAATCAAGAACATTTTTGTATAATTTCCATTTTCTATGATATTTATATTTTTTACGGATTAATTCCGCAGTTTCCCTTTTGAACCATGCCGGATAACATTTTGATTTATTGTGAGAAACTGGTACAAATTTAGCAACCGCTTCTTGAAGAACAGCATAAAATTTACTAAGTATAAAATTAATATCGACACCACTGTCAAAAATAGCATTCCAGTCTATGTTTGAGAGAAAATTATTAATACTCTCGTAGTTGGCTCTGTTAAAATTTAGTTTTTTAAAATCATTCTTCTTCAAATAACTATCTGTATCAAATTTAGGTGAAATATTAAGTGTGACGTGACTAATATCTTCCTTCACAAGACTAAAATTACTTTTATCTACAAATACATTCTCGGTGTTGGATAAAACCAAATCAAGAGTATGATTTTTATAATTACGAGTGCTATTGAACTGCTGAAGATTAGACAGTGATAGAAAATCAGTAAAAGCGGTGCATTTGAGTTCAGAACCACAAGCCGGCTGGAGGAGGTTGGAGTCATTGTACCATGTAATACTAGGCAGGTTAAAGTCACCACATATTATGAAAATATCGTTATAATTGTTTCAAATTCTGTTGCATGCATTGTCATAAAATTTGGTGTATTTATCCAATGTAATATCAGGAGGAAAATATACATTACATATGTGTAAATTTTTATTTTGACTTAGGGCCGCTTTTACAATCGTTGGATAAAGCTCGGATAACGCTATTCCCGGTATAAAGTCAAAAAATCGCTTTTACAATGCTCGGATAAAGCTCAGATAGGATAAACATAGGAATAAACACCATAATATCTTATCTGGCCAACGACACTTCAGATAAAGGGCAGTATAAGTTTATACCCTTGCTCTGATTGGCGAATAAGTATTTTTTACCCAGCAACGGTAAAAAAAATAAATTGACATATGATAAATGTCACATCATAACGTTTTATTTGAATTTTTATTACAGTTATATAATTGTGGTTGCAGCAGCGTAGTGGTTGGCTCACTTGCTTTGAAAGTGTGGAATCATGAGATCGACCTAGTATGGGCACAAAGATTAAAAAAAAAAAACTTGGCTGTTGCAACTATAGGCTCAGATTTTTTACAATGAATGCCTGTATCTCTGAATTAGTTTTCGAAAATATGGGGCAAGCTACACAGGGCACGGTGGTCTCGGCTACTATAGATGTCAGAGGACGCTAGTCGCGACCTTAAAATCTCTAAAACTTAAACATTGCCATACGAAATAATAATAGCACGCTATCCCTCGTTATCTTTGTATTTTTTCAGCAGTTTTGATTACACGCAGTTGTGAAATAATAATTTAATTTATTTTTTAAAAGCGTAGCAATGAACAGTAGCAGCCGATTACCGCTGAAATATGCTCCTAGCACTTTGAGCGTTTCGAATCTATCTGACCACTATCATCCCTTCCACACTATGTTCACATAATGCTAGTTTTTGTATATGTATGTATATATGCAGTATTGGGCTGAAGCCAGTTCGAATGAACCGGTTGTTATTTATTTATTTATTTTTCAAAATGCGAACAAGTTGTTAATGTTGTTATACACTGAAAAAAAAAACTCCTGTTATTAATTAGTGAAATTTTACTCTTGTAAGAACTGGTTATTACAATTTTGGCAGTCCACAATTGTACATAATATGTATATGCTTAATCTCATTACTCGCGTTATTTTGTCCACAGTATGTTAGTGGAACTTAAGCACCGCGGTGACAAGGAATTACAGTACATAAATAGTACAGTTTGCGCCGCACACGAGCGGCTCATCAAAGGGACGGTATTTGGTATAGATTCTAATAGAATTCTATTAGTAGAGGGTGATCTTATGAAAATTTACACATGGGCGGTATTTGAGCTCGATTCTATTAAAGGGCGTTTTTATGAATATTTGCACACGAGAGGCTGACACTAACTCGGTAGATATAGCACAATAAAATAATTATCTGTGTCGAATATTTCGACATCTCCCAATATTTCTCCAAACATGCTCAAATGTGTTGTTAATAATATGTCAATTTAAAATATGACTTTTCTAATATGTCAGTTTATGTGTCAAACAATACCAACTTTATTTTATTTACAATAAAACCATGGATATAAGCTGTTCACTTTTGTAAGAACACACTTCAAAGTAGAACAAAGTAGATAGCGCTGCGAACCGAGTACGATTTACACTGATCAAATACAGTATAGCGGGAAATTTAAAATAAGTTACAACTAGGGCATGGGCGTAGCAACTGATTTTTTTTTTAATATAAAAAAGGTTAATAAGATATTGAAATAAACAAGGCAGATAATACACTTACGTTATTTATGCGACATACATTCAGTTTAATGGGAAATTTGAAAAAAATATTAATTTTAAAAATTATGTACTTTATATAAAAAGAGAGATTTGGCTAAAAGAGTTTAAACAAAGCAATAAAACAAACAATATATCTTCAGAGCTAAAGTTTCTTATTTAAATAATTATTGTAAATAAAAATTAAAAGTATATGTATATATGAAGGTCTAAAAATTATATCAATAACTTCTTCTTTGGGCACAATCAGCTGGGCTGTCTTTTGGCCTCACATTAGTCCTCTCTCTTGATCTGTTAAATGTCAAATGTCAAAAAATATTTATATGTCAGATAACCTAAAAAATATATAACTGCGTAAAAAAAAAATTACATGGAGAATTTTCTCCATAAAATCTACGCCAAGAATATAAATAAAAGTCTAAATATGTAAATAATAACAAAATATATGAGAAAAATTAAATAATATAAATAATACAGTCTGTTTCAAACGCTTAGGCGGAACTAAATGGGAATTTCGTTCTTTTAGGTTGTCACGACAAGGGACCTTGCTTGGGTTATTTCATTTTTCATGTTGGAATGTCAAAATTTAAAATTACAACAATGAAACCATGGAAACGAATGATCTATGTCAAAATTAAATTATTTTTTTATATATTTTAATGACAAAAAAATTAATAAATAGGAAATTTGTATTAAGAATGACACAAAAAATCAAAATATAAAGAAAATGACAATTTAAAATGATATTAACTTTAACAAAAAAATGGGTATTGTAAGTATGATTTACAAAGCTTAAAAAAAACGGTCTACATGGAGAATTTTCTCCATAAAATCTACGCCAAGAATATAAATAAAAGTCTAACTATGTAAATAATACCAAAATATATGAGAAAAATTAAATAATATAAATAATATATATTTCCAATGTACGACACTGAACATCTGTCAACTTGGACTAAAAACAATATTTTTACAGTGTAATAGGGATGACGATTTAAACCAATCCGAAGCAAGGACAAACAGCTCCTATCTTCTTACACACATTTTTCTACTTTGAAATAGACCATAGATCTGGTTATTTTGGTTACTTTTATGGTGTGTTACTGACTTTAAATGTCAATTAAAAATATTCCTTACGCTGTAAAACCGACTTTAGGTTGATAAGGTTATGATCATTATAAATAAGATATCATTTTTCATTATGACATCTGTCAAATGCATCGACATTTTAAAAGAGTGACATTTTTTAATACCAACATGACATACAGCTTCAAATGTGCAAACTATTGAAAACAAAATTCCCTCTTAGTTTGTTCTTACAAAAGTGAACAGTTTATAACTATCCGAGAATAAAAAATGCATTGTAAAAGCGAACGTTGGAATAAACATTGGAATAAACTTATACCTTAGATAGTTATACCGCTACGTATCCGAGGTTTGTAAAAGCGGCCCTTACTGATTTAATTTTAAACCTGTTAAACAATTTAAATTTGTTATAATGCTCTTTGGCAATAAATCAAAACGCGATCTAGTAGCGCAAGTTTTAATATTGTACTAAATGGGTCCACACTCCCAGTAGTCGAGGAACATAAAAATCTGGGAATCATTATGGATACTCAACTGAGGTTCAAGTCATATACAGTACCTAGACAAAATATTATAACCACTTATATGATTTTTTAAAAATTCATTGTTTTACACAAAATCAACAAAATATTAATAACCAATTTTATTTTTATATTGTATTTTATTATTTCATATTATTTTAGTACACTTATAAAATGATTTTTAATTTTTTGTGTTGCCCTCCCCCCCTTGCTTTTATTACTGCCGCAATTCTTGGAGGCATACTCTCAATACATGCCCTAATACAATTTTCAATTTCTGGAGAGCCATGCCATACTTTTTTAATATTATCTATTAAGTTGTTTATTAGTATTATTTAAATCATTAACAAGTCTTTTCAGGAGGTTCCAAACATTTTCGATGGGATTGATATCTGGCGAATTACCTGGCCAGGACAAAATCGGTACTTTTTGTTCTTGCAAATCAGTCTTAGAACAAAAATATAGAGTTGAAGATGTTTAAAATAACTTATCTTTTAATAAATATACGATATGTTAAAGAAATAAATAAAGTTGCATATGATTATATGTCAGCATTTTTAATAAACATTTGTTTTTGTAAGTGGTTATAATATTTTGTCTAGGTACTGTACAGTCTGTTTCAAACGCTTAGGCGGAACTAGATTTTGCAATTTAGTTACTTTCATCGCTTAAATCGTGCTTTTCGGCCGTTTTGTTTAAGCTTTGTAAATCATACTTACAATAAACATTTTTTGGTTAAGGTTAATATCATTTTAAAATGTCATTTTCTTTATATTTTGATTTTTTGTGTCATTCTTAATAGAAATTTCCCATTTATTTATTTTTTTGTCATTAAAAATAATTTAATTTTGACATAGGTCATTCGTTTCCATGGTTTCATTGTTGTAATATTGAATTTTGACATTCCAACGTGAAAAAATTAAATAACCCAAGCAAGGTCCCTTGACGTGACAACCTAAAAGAACGAAATTCCCATTTAGTTCCGCCTAAGCGTTTGAAACAGACTGTATAAGTTCTCTGTTGAAAAGAGCTTTCCTTGCTTTGAAAAACTTGTACATGAATCGATTCTGTTTATCAAAAAGTCTGAGGAAATCTTTAGCTAACAGTCTGGTGCTTTCCATATTCAACTACGGTGATATTTTGTATGGCCCTTGTCTTTCCGCTATAGACAAACAGCGCGTTCAAAAAACCCAAAACTGTTGTGTTAGATTCGTCATATCTTTGCGAAGGAGATCTTCGACTTCTGAAGGGCTGAAAACTCTTCAATGGTTGAATATGGAAAAACGTAGAAAATTACATTATGCTACCTTTGTACATAAGTTGCTTAATGATCAGTCCCCCAGATATTTAGTTCAAAAATTAGTTACCAGAACTAGGTGCCACAATCTTCCTTTACGTCACACTTCTATCCTTAATATACCGCCGCACAAATCTGAATTTTTTAAACGATCCTTCTCATACAATGCTCCGGCAGTTTACAACAATGTTCCCGTGCATATGAAATCCTACTCACACAATAAATTTAAACAGAGATATAAGCATCAGTTATTTTTATCATAAATTATCTAGTAATTGATTCTTATCTAACTTTCATATACTTTAATTTAATAGTGTTCATTTTATAGATACATAGTGAAACAAGTTCGTTATTTCGATTCATCTATGATTCTCACCTGAAAATATTTTCAAAATATTTTCATTATTAATTTTTTTTGTAAATGTATGTATAATATCTTTATGTCTGCTGTGTACATTGTATGAATATTGTTTGTAAAAAAATGTATTTTGTATTTATAATTTTTAAAGGTTAAGTTGGAAGACCAGCATTAGCTGAAACTTCGCCGAAATAAAGTTGTTTATTATTATTATTATTATTATTATTATTATTTCAGTAGTTGAGTAGTCGAGATAAAATTGTTTTCATGGATAATGGTGTCTCAATTGTTTTTCCCAGTTCTCGGTATAATTTGGAGGAGTGTTAGTGTTGGTAATTGTTGGGGCAGTTGAATAAAATGTGCTCAACAGTACCATGCTCTCCATAAGAGCAGAGGTTGGAGGCATCACATTGATTTTGTTCAAGTGGACTTCGGAGTGGCAGTGATTAAAAAGGACTCGGATGATTGTTGAGATGGTTTTCTTATCTGGAGATGGTTCATTGTTCAAGGAGACATTTGTTCAGAGTTATTGCTTAATAATTTAAGCAATACACAAGGGTTTTTCCTAGAAATGCCTAGAAATGTTTATAGAAACTCCTGTCTCTCTGAAGAGGAGATCTGTCAGTATTCGGTCCGCGTAACATTAATATCTAATTTATTGACTTCTTAGAGGCACTGTGTCGGCATTCTGGTGGACTCGATTCTGTTTGTTTTATTTTATTCATTATTTTAACTACACTTTAATGTTTCAAACTTTGTAAATATTACATTTAATAAATCAAATTCATTAATTTTAAACCGTCTTACTTAACGTGTGTAAACCTTCGCCTTTAAGAACTTAAGTGAACAGCTATGATCCAGACTAATTACAAGATGCCTGATCAGTCGGTTGGTAAGTATAAATACATATCACTTAATGCACATATCGTAATGATTAACCCTGGATAACACTCACGCCTACTACCCGACCTTCTTTAGTCAGAAATCTCATTTTAGTTTCAGATTAGACTTCATGTAATATCACAGGCTCGCTACCTAGTGGACAATAAATGGTACTTTGTAAAGTAACGTATCGGGCTCGCTACACGTGGTATGTTTGTACATTTATAATTGATCCCCTGAAGACAAATAAATGGAAAGGGGAGAAACTTGATCAACAACAAAAATGGTTGCCATAACGTCTTATTAGTCTTCGTCATTTTTGGTAGAAGGTTTGTAGGACATAAACTAAAAAACTGCAAGATTTTAATTTTATTTGCTGTATTTACTATTACTGATAATTACAAAATATTCAAAATGCATTATTTCTAAACATGTTGGTCATGTAAGAGTAATTTATGGCTATCTTAAAAATTGTAATATATCGTTAAAGGAAATGTAATTTTGTTGATCGGAATATTGAAGTTTCTGTAGTTAATTTTTAGTTGATAGTAGCATCGGTGTTAGCTGCAAGCCAGTCCAAGTAGTCAGTGACTCTGGTGAAGACAGAGGGGAAGCCCTGTTCACAACCGTATCCACTTCCGTAGGATACGATACCGACCTGTTTTCCTTGAGCTACAAATGGACCACCACTGTCACCCTGCATTAAAAAACACATGTTAGTTAACAAAATAAATTGTTTCATTGTTTATAAAAAAATATTACAACTTGCAATAGCTTTTAATCAAAATTCATTTTTCATATGCTTTTTAATTATGTAACAATTATCAAAATATGGAAAGCAAAATTTTGTTTAGATGTATACTTCTCAGATTTGCGAATAAAAACGCAAGTAAATTTATGAAATTTTACAGGCTTATATTGGACCAGACGATAAGTTGGTGAGTATTTTAGAAAATGTTTAAAAGATTTAAAGGAATATCTTTAAATCATCAATATATTTCCCTTCATTATTAAGAATTTGTTGCCATCTCATTGGCAATTTTTAATTTAATCCGCATAAAAATATTGTGGTTGGTTCAGAAGGAGATTTATATTCTACATTGCTGTATCTATCTCTGATTTTTTTAAACCATTTATGTAGTTTTTATAACAATTATATTCTTATTATGAAGGCTATTTAATTTTTCTCTTGCAAAAAAGTATTCTCGCACTCAAAAACAAATATTTTTTAAAACTTTACTTTTGCAACACATGTCAATTTTACATTTTTAATGGCTCTGTTAGTAAACCTATTTAGCACAGCGGTTGGTAAATGACATATCAACATCGTATTATACAGGAAAATATGATATACAGTCGATTCCGCTTAATCAGGACACCGGTTAATCGGGACATCCGGACAAATCCTAAAGAACGGAAACAAAACCGAGGAAATATCGTAAATTTACTTAGCTTTTTCGGGACAATATTCCGTTTAATCGGGACAGTAATCGTGTGAATTCCCGTGGCGCCGGGAATCCATGTTGGAGTGGGGATTCACTTTGACATCATTATATATAAGCGTGGTTTTTGTGGTCGAGTTAACGTAAATTTAGTGTAGTGACTCACTGACATAACGCTTACCGGGATGCCAAGAAAGGATTTGACACATTTGAAAGCATTGGATTTACTACGTATATAATTTTTTAATACAGTGAATATATTTTTTAATGCAACATGTACTATGTCATTACCATGAATACAGTTTTTGACAACAATATAAATCGTGTTCATTTTCATTTGCAACATAGACAATTAGTGTGTATACTTTTGCTCATTACTGATTTAAAAATTAATCAACATATATACAGATGAAGAAAAAATAATGATGGTAACTTGATATAACTCCCAAATGAGTTTAAGAGAAGTTTTTGCTGTATTTAGTGCAACTTATCCAGATCGGTCAATACCAAATCCCTCTACAATTTCAAGACTAGTTAATAAATTTCATCGCGAAGGATGTCTTAAGTCAAAACATAATAAAAAAAAGAACAACATCCCACGTGCTTACAGAAGAGAAGCAGTTGGAAATATTATTACAAGTAGAAGAAAACAATCAAAATACTTTAAGATCAATTGCACAAACCGTTGGTGTCAGTACAGGATCTGTTTTTAACTTCTTAAAAAAAGAAAAGTTTCGATCATACAAATTTCAAAATCATCAAGAATTGTTAGAAAGGGACGCAGCAGTACGTATGGATTTTTGTTTTGAAATGTTTGAAAAAATTAATTCCGACCCAACAATGCTTCAAAAAAATGTATTTACAGACGAAGCAACATTTACTCTAAATGGTGAAGTGCACAGACAAAATTTTAGCTACTGGAGTCGAGAAAATTTACATTTGTTTCATTCCTCCCGAACTCAAAATCCGCAAAAATTAAATGTTTGGGCAGGGATAATAGGAACCAATATTATAGGGCCTTTTTAGGGTTTTGTAGGTATGACCAAAAAACCCTTATACCGTCATTTTGTCGTCTGTCTGTCTGTCTGTCTGTCTGTCTGTCTGTCTGTTCGGTAAAAATTGTAGCCAAACGGCTAAACCTAGAGAGTTGAAAATTGGCATGCTTGTACAACTTTTTGACCCGCACATAGGAAAAATACTAAAACATCTAAAAAACATATCCCCCTAAAAATATAAACAAATATGTACTCATCGAAAAAAAAAATATTTTTTTTAAATTCTGGGTAGGGTATCAAATGAAAGCCCTTAGTACGTGGATTAACGATCAAAATTTAATTTTTGCAAAATAAATTATTTTGAGGCGATTTTTGCCAAAATTGTGCAAAAAAATTTTTGTCCCACACCCTGTAGCCCAGATCGTTTAAACTAAAAATGTGAAAAAATTCTAAGTAATGTATAATGGTGTGAACCGGAATAGTACAACAGGAATTTTTGATCAGATTATGTTTTCGGAAAATAACGCATTTTTTGTGTTTTTTGGTTGACGATGTATATAGCTTATACTCATATAACACGCTGAGTTGTTAAGCGTGTGGTGGTCTAGAGGCTATGTTGCGCGCCAACTACACAGATTTGTTACACACCACGCAGGTTCGTTCCTGGCTTGTGGAGTCAATTTTTTTTTTTTGTTTTTTTTTTTTAATTTTAATTTTGTTTAAATTAATTTGTTAAAATTCTAGTTATATTTTAGCAAATTTTGAATTTAATTTTCAAGAGCGTAAATTTAATAACCAATTTACAATTATATTTTCATTCTGTGTCATTTATACGAAGCCAGAGAGGCGGAGCGTATGATTTAAGACAACCAATGAAAGCCATAGGCCCAATTTTCAAAATCTTAATGAACCTTGTTATATAAAAAAAATACTGCACTTATTTAGAAACCTAAATAATGATATTAGGTATTCGAATTAAAATTAACAAAAAAATATTTTAACATAAAATTTGTTTTTAAAGCTCTGAGATTAACAGACGATAAATTATTTTAAAAAGATCGTTCATTTTGCCGTGGTTACTACAAAGCAAAATTTGTCCTACACACTCAGCATGCCGCCTTCACTTATTATATACCTGCGAAACCCTGCAATATGTGAAAATTCACACTTCACATCAATTTTTTTATTGACGGTAACCTTAATGCCGCAAAATATCTAGCCCTTTTGCAAAACCAAATATTACCTGCGTTGCGAAACCTGAATATTAATGGACAAGTATGGTTTTAACATGATGGCGCACAAGTCCATTATTCTAGAATAGTTAAAGAATATTTACATAGAACTTTCCCAAAAAGCTGAATTGGAAGAAGAGGGTCGATGAATTGGCCAGCGAGATCTCCGGATTTGGCACCCAATTATTTTTTTTATTGGGGATATTTAAAGGCCAAAGTATATAATGGAGAACTTAGGGATGTTGCTGAACTGCAAGACATAATTGTTTAAGCATCCAACACCATACCTCAAGAGCAATTGCTGAATGTTTTGAATCATTTTTATGATCGCTTAACATTTTGTGTGCAAGTAAACGGAGAAACTTTTGAACATTTATTATAAGTTTTTATTAGTTATTTATTTATTATTATTATTATTTTTTTAATTTGTATTTTCAATATAATATTTTGATTTTGCTAGTAAATTTGGTTTTTTCTATGTTGTAAATGAAAATGAACACGATTTATATTGCTGTCAAAAACTGTATCCATGGTAATGACATAGTACATGTTGCATAAAAGAATAAATTCACTGTATATATGTATACCTACGTATAGTTTTGTGACTTGTTTTATTTTTCTGCAATTTATTAAATAAAATACTTATAAAAAAAACACTAATCCTTTAATTTTTGTGAAACTTCGGATAATGAGCCTTAATCGGGACTAAATGTACTAGTCCCGATGTGTCCCGATTAAGCGGAATCGACTGTATTTTGTCGAATAATCTCGACGAAACAAAAAAGAACAATATACATGAATCATACGCGCAAAACTTGTGGACCAATGTCAGAAAAAATTAGTATCTCTTGTGTTCAAGCGCAATACAAAAGATTTTTTGCGATGTTTTACAACTGCCGATGAAACATGGACACATCACTACACTCCAGAGACCAAAAAACGATCAAAACAGTGGATTGCACGCGTTGAACCAACTTCAAAGATGGCCAAGATGATAAGGCCAATATTTTTTTGTTGATTTCAATTCGACTACCTAATACCATTATTTAGGTTTCTAAATATGTACAGCATTTTTTTTATATAGTAAGGTTCATTAAGATTTTGAAAATTGCACCTATGGTTTCCAATGGTTGTTTTAAGTCATATGTTTCGCCCCTCTGGTTTCATGTACATGACACCTAGAATAAAAATATAATTCCAACAATGCCAAAACATTTTACTGAACAGACAGAGAGACATACAGACAGACGACAAAATGATGGTATAAGGGTTTTTTGGTCATACAAAACCCTAAAAATGGTTGGCTGGAAAAAAAATCTCATCAAATATTGAAGGCATCGAAGCTGTAAATGTATAATTCCAGAGTTTAGATAATTCTTATTTTTCTTAAGAAATGGAAGGTCTTGAAAATTGTTGGACTAAATGTTTAGAGCTGAATGCAGATTATGTAGTGCACCTGTTGCCAACTGCGTTGGCAAACACATCATTACTTTAATGTGGAACTTGCTCGACACTTCAGACTTCTTTCTCTAGCCATACGCCTTACTTCATCCAATTCAAATTGAATCAACTCTTCACCCATTATTAAAAACTGGACAAATAATGAGTATTATTCCGAATTATTTGTTCATTAACTTTTTAAGATGGGAAAACGTTTCATTTTAACTCAATGCATTACATTTATAATGCTAAAACTGAAAATGATTTGGGACGTTAAATTTAAAATATATTTATTAAAATAATTTTTCCAATTTCTTATATAATATAAAAATACGCACACGGATTAATAAGCACACGGAAAAAAGCGCAAACGGAAAAATACACACACGGAAAAAAGCTTGAGAAACTTTTACACAGTAAAATGTAATTGTTTGCCCGCTTTAATATATTGCGTTTACATTTGTAAGTCAAACCAGATCTGGTTATTTGGTTACTTTTATAGTATAGTACTGACTTTCAAATGTAAATTTGTCATTTCAAAATATTCCTTACGCTGTAAAACCTACTTCAGATTTGTTGCTTATGATTATTATAACTAAGATATCATTTATCTTTATGACATATGTCAAATGGAATGACATTTTAAGAAAGTGAATTTTTTTACCATGTTTTAATACCAACATGACATACAATTTCAAAGGTGCAAACTATTGATTGTATCAATTTGTAATTTTTACTAAAATATTTTAAATATTTCGAATCAATTTTAAATTTACACAAATAAGTTGTCACCTAGTGGCGCAAATTTTTTTACATACTTTCATCAACACTAGATATTTTTTTGAATAATTATTTTTCTGCTACTAATAATTTTAATTTATATTATTTTTGTGTAAACATATCAATGAACAACTATTATTATCACGCGTTATATGTCAATATACATTTCGGTAAGCTTCGGAACATTTCGTTACATTTAGAAATCTCGCTTCAAATTTGTTTAACGTCATAGCACGCATTCACGCAGGGATACACGTTGGCGTATTATATTACGGATACAAATACAATTTTGCCCCAAAAAGTTATGTTTTTTATCTAGATCGAAACTGTCCGATCACTCCTAGTAAATTTCACGATTTTACATTTTAGATTATGAAAATGTCAGCTTACAACTTTACAAGTATACTTACACTGCAAGATCCCTTATATTGTGTGCCATCGACACAAATGTTGGTACTTCTTACATAGGAACCAAACGATTCTGTACATTTAGAATTTGAAATAACGTTAACTTTCACAAATCTGAGAACTTGACTGATTCCTGAAGCTTGATCGGAATCTTTTCCCCATCCACTGATTGTTCCTTCAACGCCTTCAAATGTGTTGCCAACATCACTACGAGATGGAAGGGTCACGATCTTAATATTATCTGAAAAATATTAAACGTACATTTTCATTTAATTATGTTACTATTTAAAATATTTTAAACATAAAAATCGTTATTCTAATAACTCGCCTACATTCGTGCCCGAGTGAATACAAACAAAAGTACCATTGAAAAATTAAACGAGAAACACTTACGTTACAAGAAAATTTTAGAATGGTAAATGCTTCTCAAAAAAGCCGCAGTAAGAGGTGGGGAGGAGGAGGCGACGGCCCTGGGCGCACTAAAAAAAGGGCGCTGACGGGCTTGACTAAGGGGCGCCATTGCGAAGGCGAGGACTTTTTTTTTTGCTCATCATTTGAATTTTGAGAGGTGAGGACCTTTTTGAGACTTTTTTTTCATTTGCCAAGGGCGCCAAAAACACGGCTCTGCCCCTAGCGCAAGTTTTCCTTACTGCGGCTCTGCTCCTCAACGTCGAAGGAGAGTTATAATATCAGGTTGTCAAGGATGAAATTTGTAGTTAATAATAATTGGCTTAATATTTTACTGTTTTTTTTTTGTTTTTTTGTTTTTGTTTTTTTTTTTGTTTTTTTTTTTTGTTGGAATGTTACACATCGCGCCTGTTTAAAGAAATCATTGTATGCTTTGAAAAATATCAAAAACTTTTTTCTAAATTAATTTTGTTGAAAATATCGAACAAACAGTCGAAAATTCGCACTATTATGAAGTATGAGTTCTTACGTGGAACTTCGGCATCGCAGACCGCGAGAAACATTAACAGTGTATTTGGCTCTAGTGTTACTACGTAGCAGACAATACCAAATTGGTTCGCCAAATTTCGTACAGGTAACTTAAACCAAACGAAAAAAAAAAAAAACTGGCTCATCGATCACAGCAGAAATATACTGCAGACAACTGGACGAAATGATGCAAAAACTTAAAGAAAACAGCCTAGATTGGTCAACAGATCGACTCCTATCTTATTGCATGATAACGCTAGACCACACACTGCATAAATGACTGTGGCAAAACTACAGGAATTGGAGTTGGAACTTCTTCATCATCCTCTATACTCACCAGACCTAGCCCCACTGATTGCCACTTCTTCCGCAATTTGAACATTTTAATAGGAAAAGAGTTTAATTCCGACAATGCTGTAAAACTGGTCTTCCAGGAATTCATTGACTCCCGTCCGCCAGGGTTTTATACCACCAGCCTGAACAACCTGCCACTTAAATGGCAAAAGTGTATAGACAATATGGGTGCATATTTTGATGAATAAAATAATTCCTTATATTTATAAGTTATCAACCAACTTTGCCTTTTTTTCTACAAATTTCATCCTTGACGACCTAATAGTATATTAAAACATAACTTTACATTAGGTTTTCATAAGTTAAATTCTAATCGACAAGTCCTACATTTTAAATAAAAACAAATTGAGTGAAAAATTGGAAATATCCTAAAAGATTATGGATTTAATAGGGAAAAAAATGTATAAAAAGTTTATAATTAATAACATATAAAACTAATGGCGTTTTCGATTGGACTCTGAAATTGCTCTGCGTGCGAGCAAATGACGTCTTGTTCGATCCGAGTTTTACTAGCGAGCGCGCCAGGGCAACTCAAATCGAGTACGTTTTTATTATTGTTATTATTTGTTAATTAAAAATACAGTAATTTCCTTTCGTAAACATTGCAGGATGATACTTTATGCATAATTTTTATTATTATTTTGTTATCGCAATAATTTATTTTCTGTTTGTTTATAGTAGCAAATGCTATTTTTTTAAAATTATTTTATTTCTTTTAATTTCCTAATTTGATTTATTATACAAAAATATACTAGCTTTGAAATACCGTTATGCTCCATATTGCCCGACGTTACTCTGACTCTGAGCCAGAGCAAGAAAGAGTGCTCTGCGAGCTCTCGCAGACCTGTAGCCTGCGCCAATCGAATACAAATTTTAACAACTTTGGAGCAACTGCTCGGCCAATCGAATACGATACTTGCTCGCCTAGTGACCTGAGTGCATAGTAAACCACCCAATCGAATACGCTATAAGTAAGTTAGGTATTTGTTGATTAGGAAAATAATCTCGACTTATACTTCTCGAGCTCTTAATCTCAATGTATTAATAAAATCCGACTCATAATAGGGGATAGGCATGATTTTCATTTTATTTTTTATTATATTCCTCTTGTTGCATATAAACATAAAAAACAGTTTTGCATTTTTTTTTAATTTGAAGGCTTATAAAAATCGTAAATGTATGTAGCGCGCGAAAACCACGTGTGACGTCAGAGCCTACATAGTGTACAGCGTACAGCCTACACAGTCTGTCGTGAACTTATTTGCTTGTATAACTTTTATAGATTGTATAGAGTAATTTTAATTAAAATAAAGTTATTCTACATGTTTACCGAATTAAATTATTTATTAAAATATATAAAACATGGAAGATCCAGGGCCCAGTACTTCGAAACATCGAAAATATTGTTCAGTACAGATGTGAACAAATACTTTGTTTAGAACTGCACAAAAACAATTTATTCCATTACCTAATGGTGAAAAACAAAAGAAAAGGAAGAAAAGAATCGATTTTGGATAAATTGTCACTCTGAGCCCTAACAAAATCTTTATCTGCCATTTTAATAATGAATGTTTGAAAAAGTGTTTACAAAACTAATACAAAACTCTCAAACAATACACTTTTTTTTTTTTTTTAATTATTTATTTTACTTCGGCCTATTTCTGCAACGAGGCTAATCGGCGATGCCAGGGGGCGAGCTCCTACACCTGGATGAGGGGTGAATGATTGTGAAAATGAGAGTAATGTAAACATATTATTCTCGCCCGAATAATATCACCAACGGAGAATCGAACTGCCAACCACACAATCCAGACTTACCAGTCCAAACCGCTGCGATTTAGTGCGCTCGACCACTCCGTCGGCACAATACACGTTAGAGTTGGCAATAACAATTAATCAATTGATTAATTGATCATTTGATTAATCGAAATGTTATAATCTATTTTGATTAAATTGGTAAAAAGTAATCGATTAATTGATTATGAAATAAAAAAAAAAACATTCAAACACAGTTCATTCGCCGACAAAAAAATGGAACAGTCATTTGACCGTTTTATTAGAAAAACATAAGTAATGGAAGGTAATACAATGTCTGCATAAACAAATATATTTTTTTTTACAAGCAGGCTGTAACAATAAATAATGCCCGTTTGAACGAATACTATATAATATTGACATTGCATATTAAGTAGATAAATTTTAATACAAATGATTCATTGTTAAAATAAATTTTTGCTTATTGAAAAGAAGAGAGCAAAGTCATCTTACCGACCAGTGTTTCAACAATACAACTAAGTAATTTCTTGAAAATAAAATAAAATTATCGATTAATAATAATTTAATCGAATTCTTATTTATTAAAAAATAAAGCAACATTTATTAAAAAAGCAGCTGTGGCCACCACAGGACCGACCGCCATCGTAAAGTACTTATATAAAATACATTCTAGCAGCAGAGTAGAAATAACTTGGCCTAATATTTTCAAACAGAGATATTATTTATTATGACCATGGAAACGTTACATATAAATATGAAAAAATTGAGACAAAAAAAATTTCGAAAAATTTTACAGAAATTATTCGAAATTTTTCGTTTTATCAAAAAACGTCTCAAATAAAAGTTATTAGTTATTGCTTTTATAGCAACTTTTGTTCAATAATTTTTTTCGAAATATTTTTCTGTTATATGAAATATTCACAAAAATCTTAAAATCGACACGAGTTAACTCCCATTTTTAGTCAACCGATTTTTACCAAAAGTTGAATAACTTGTGCCATTGATAGCAGAAGCTTAAATATGAAGTTTCATAAAAATCCTTTCACCCGAATTTGCTCTGCACGTGTACACAGACAGACGGACAAACGGATAGACAGACAGACGGACAGACAGACAGACGGACAGACAGAGCGACAGACATCATGCTAAAAATAGTCAAAACGTTATGCGTGGAGATCCATCGAAATCTCGAAATGTCAAAATCGGTATGATCACAATACCTCCCTTATATATGTTGACGGTCGGTAAAAATATTTTATGATTAATCGATTAATTGGAACAAAATAATCGATTATTTCAATATACGATTAATCGTTGCCATCTCTAATACACACGTAAAGGCTTGTGTATATAGTCTGGGACGTCTAGGGTCTAACGTCATGCTCAGTCGTATTTAGTCGGCAACCTTCGCGCTGTGGTCGGCTTTATTTCAAATTTATAATATTTTAATTAAAAAATTCCGCTGAAATATTAATTAAAATGTGATTTTTGTTTTGTAAGGTGACATAACTAATATTAACGTATCAAAAAAATGTACTTTTAAGAAAATAAATATTATGCGTATCCCCTATTCTAGTCTTCGAATAAAAAGTCCTCGACCTTCGATTTCGTACTCTTAAGATAAATTATTAAATCTCGAATATTTTTGCAAACATCAGCTACCCCATACTTTACCCCATAATATTCAGAGATCTCGGGATATAACCTATGATTAAATATTATATATTACCGTTTGTCTGTACATCACTTGGCAGTTTAACGTAAGCAATATCATCAGAGATTTGTGCGGAGTTCCAATTTTCATGTGTCTTTGTAGCTGAAGCTCTCATAACAATGTCACCCACCTCTCCACCATTATATCTGTTAGCACCTAGGATTACTGTTGTCCTTATAGCTCTGAAAAGCGAAACATTCAGCGAGTTAGTTAAAATTTGAGGCACTGCAACATACACGAGGCGGAAATAGTTCGAAATCACGTGACCAACTATACTTCATTTTTTAGGGTTTTGTAGGTATGACCAAAAAACCCTTATACCGTCATTTTGTCGTCTGTCTGTCTGTCTGTCTGTTCGGTAAAAATTGTAGCCAAACGGGTAAACCTAGAGAGTTGAAATTTTGCATGCTTATACAACTCTTTGACCGCACATAGGAAAAATACTAAAACATCTAAAAAACATATCCCCCTAAAAATAAAAAACAAATATCGGCTCATCGAAAAAAAAAATATTTTTTTATAATTCTGAGTAGGGTATCAAATGAAAGCCCATGGTACGTGGATTAACGATCAAATTTTTATTTTTGCAAATTAAATTATTTTTAAGCGATTTTTGCCAAAATTGTGCAAAAAATTTTTTGTCCCACACCCTGTAGCCCAGATGGTTTAAACTAAAAATCTGAAAAAATTCTAAGTAATGTACATTGGTGTGAAACGGAATAGTTCAACAGGAATTTTTGATCAGATTAGGTTCTTGGAAAAAAACGCATTTTTTGTGATTTTTTGCTAATAATCGGCCCGATTCTGTAAAAATTTACTAGGTTAGTTGCTACTGAGTAACGTTGCTACGAAATAACTTTTATAGTAACTTTCTTATCAATCGCCAAACAATTGGTATTCTCCAAGCATAAGCACAAGCAACGTTCTTATAACAAGTTATATTTAGTAACGTTGCTACAAAGAACCGTGAAGCTAGAAGCAGATTACGTTCTGCGCAGGCGAGGTATTCGTTTTTAATTGAGTTTGACAGCTATGTTGTGAGTTTCTGAGGTTAAACGAAAAATGTTTTATAAACAAAATCAGAAAAAGAATTGCAAACAGATGGAAATTCTGTTGAATTTCCTGGAAAATAACCCGGTCATGGTCGGTGATACGAGTGTTTAAAAAATAATTGACAGGAACGAGTGGTGGTGAAGAGCTATGTGGTTATTGTTTTCTATGTGGTGGTGCAAGTTATAGTCCAAATTTAAATGAATTGGGTGAAATACAGTTAAAGAAGTTCGGATAGCCATTGAACAGGCGCGCACATAAAACATTGATCTGGGAAGGGTCCATTTCGAAAAAATATCTGTAATATAATACAAATGTATTGTTGTGTTTTTATGGAGAGGACTGGGTTTATATATTTATTTAATTTTGATTATAATTTAATTTTTAGTAATAAAAAAGGTGATTCTTATTTTCAATTGCTTAGTTTTTATTTAACAAGTATTTGATTTTTCAAATCCTTGGGGGAGGGAGTCTGAACTCGTCGACCACCCCCTTGTGTGCGAGGCTTCTATTGACAGTCGTAGTTAATACATTTAAAAAATATTGTACTGTTATACTATTATAAAACAAATGTAAATAAACAAAAAAAAAAAAAATAGAAATTGAAATAAAGAACTCGAAGAATTTTGTGCTATACAGAAAATAAAATAAAAATCCTTCTATAATTATTGTCTCTATGTTGCCCTTCATTGTAAAATGCTTGAAATAATTCATTATTAAACAGAGAAATTGCGATTTTACACGATTTTAACAAGTTATTTTGAAGTTACTAAGTGTAGCAACTGCTTTCTGTTAGTTGTTATCCATAATAACTTTCTTAGCAACTAGTTACTAATTTCATAGCAACTTTTCTCTTACAGAATACGAATTTCGTGAAAGTTACTAAAATAGTTACTGACCTTGTATTTAGCAACTTTTATTGTAACTTTTTCGTAGTAACTTGCTTACAGAATTGGGCCGAATGTACACAAGTTATAGCTTTGTAACACGCCACACTGTAACGTGTATGCTGGTCTAATGGTATTAGACGCTGATTTTTCACCCAGGTAACCCGATCCGAAAGGTATCGAACCCTGTGAGAAGAGACTATATTATTTTTTGTTTTTTTTAAAATTTTTATATTGTTTAAATTATTTTTTCAAAATTCTAGTTATATTTTGGCAAATGTTGCATTTAATTTCTAAAAGCGTAAATTTAATAGCCAGTGGAAGTTGTTTAAATTATAATTTAATTCTGTTTCAATGTACACGAAATCAGAGGGCCGGAACTTATAACAACCAATGGAAGCCATAGGCGCAATTTTTAAAATTCTTAATGAACCTTGCTATATAAAAAAATACTGCACATATTTAGAAACCTAAATAATGGTATTAGGCTTTCGAATTAAAATTAACAAAAAAAATATTTTAATATAAAATTTGTTTTCGCATCCAAAATAATCATCATTCACTTACTAAATACCTGCAAAACCCTGAAATGTGTGAAAATTCACACTTCACATCAATTTTTTAAGTATGGTGTGTCGGCAAGATAGGAGCTATTTCGATCTTGTTTTTAATTGGGTAAGAACGTGGAAAAGTTTACACTGTAGAAAAACAGATTTCTGTCTCAACTTATTCTATTTGTTTCTATTTATTTTAACCCAAATTTGTAAACATAGGCGTACAAACTAAGTTTACAGTGAATATATTACTACATATTATTTCTAATAAGTAAAACGGAGGTATATGTTTAAATAATGTTAGAATATAAGAGCCAGTGAATAAATAGATTTGAAATTAATTTAGAATATATATATTAAGAGAAATATTTTAAAATGAAGTCGTCTGAAAATGAATTAATGTACGTACGCATCTGGTACCCAACACAACAGTTGTTTTACTGTCAACTGTGTTATTCTTTGCTGTCAACGAGCGCCATATTAATAATTTGTGTCGTGTTATAGTGTCGATTAAATATAAACTTGAAATGAAGAAGAATCGATTGATGATTCACTGATTTCCAATATTATTTTATACATTTTTCTTAATCATTTTTTATAAGTTTTGTATTAATAATATATTTTAATTCAATTTTAAATTATTTGTAAATAAAAAAATAGAATTATTGAATTATTCATGTATCTATATTTACAATTTATTTAGAAATTAAGAATAATAGCAATTTTATGCATTTAAATTATAACTTTTAAAAAACATTTTCAAACGTCAAATTTGAATATACCGCAAAATGTATTAATTTTAAATTATAAACTTTAATTTGATACAGTGTGTAACCGGCCACGCTCGCAGCGCCATCTACTTCGTTCTTAAAAAAAATATAGTTTTATTTTTTCGAAAAATATTGTTTTCTAAGACAACTTTGAACTGCTGTCAAATTGTCTATGAAGTCTGTTTCTTTGGTTAAGGCGGAACTAGATTTTCAATTCTAGTTACATTTACCGATTGATTGAAGCTTTTGATCATTTTGTTCAGGAAAAGCCAACTTCAATATGTAAAAAAATAGCTAATGACTACTTACAAAAATAAAAATTCCGGTTAGTTCCGCCTAATAGTTTGACTGTATTAAAAAAATTGGAGGCTTTATCTTTTTTTTTTATTTTATTTTATCGGCTTCATATTTGGTTTCTACGCGTTTAAGACGATTATAAGACAATATCCACAAAATAAAGAATTTTTGTCTATCTGTCTGTCTGCATGCATGTGTGTCTGTCTGTCTGCCAGTCTGTCCGAGAAACAAGCAAAAAAGGACATATTTTCACGTAATTTGGTATGATGATGGAGTAGAACTAGGATTCAAACATAAAAAAAATAAAAAATTAATTGATTGTCCTGATCTTTTAAAGCAAATGTATATGCGTGTTCCGTTACACTGTACTCGAAATCACGAGTTCTTTTCTTTGCCACAAAATAAAACTAACTCTGCATACAATTCCCCACTCAATAGAATTTGCTTACAATTTAATAAAATTTCATTAAACTGTCCTGATATATTTTTGTACAATATTAACCAATTTAAAAAACACGTTCTTCACCTATTGTAATTTATTTAGAATTTATTATTATTAATGTATGTTATTATTTTTATTACTATTTTCTCGCTAGTTTCCGAATTAAGTCTATTGTATCATTTGTATTTATGACTTTATTGTATGATGCTATGTATAGATATATAAAATATTATGTCACTGGCATAATTTTAGTTTTAATTCTTTATATGTAAATAGTGCCACATTGTTATTGGGCTTGTCCTGTTATGTGGCCGAAATAAATAAAATAAAAATAAAATAATAAGCAATAAGGCGTTTCAAAATTTAAATTCTACGGCGGCGTTTCGGGGTTATGTTTATTAAAAAACTTAAAATATCTCCCTTGTTATTGTTTTTTAAATATTTCGCAGACCGATTTTTGGTACCTCAGTATTTTCGCCAACGTAGGGGCCGAGCGCATTAAGTCGGGCGGTTTTAGACTGGTAGAAACAATCTGTACTGGGCGATCGGTGGTTCGAGCCTCCTTCGTTGGTGATATTATTCGGGCGAGAACAATTTTTTTATATTACTCTCATTTTCACAATCATTCACCCCTCATCCAGGTGTAGGTCGCCCGCTGGTATCGGCGATTAGCCTCGTTACAGAAATAGGCCGATGTAAAATAAATAAAATTTCAAAAAAACTCAGTATTTTCTGAGTATGCCACTGAGAATGTGCATATTTGAGCGCTAGTTTGGCGCCCCGAACAGCGGGCGTCCTGGGCCTCTGTCCCTTTCACCCCGGTTTTTCGTCGTTGCTGCCTATACAACTATAAGAAATTGGGTCACGTGACTTCAGACCTGTTTCGTTCACACTGTATGTGCGTGCATGTGTGTTTTTATCAAAACTTACCCGTCAACGCAGTGAGCAGCGGTTAAAACATAACGTTTGGAGATGAGAGAACCACCACAGAAGAAGCTGCCTTGATTGGTATCAATAAAGAGAGCAACCTACACAACAACAAAAAATAGTTATTCGCCTTCAGACACCTACAGAATATGTGTCTAACGTTGGCCAACACTGGCACAAGTCAAGAATGAATAAAAAAAAACTCAAGGTATTAAATTAACATCAAAAGAGGTCTATCGGAGAAGTTGTTATGCCAAATAATTAAACAAATGAATGATATGGAATCCGCACTAAGGAAGTGACACAGGGATTTTAGACCGGGAGCTCATGACATTTTTGGTCTCCGATTTCATACAGCATGCCTTTTGGAGGAGAGAATATTTACCCTGTGACAGCAAAAAAGGGATGGTACTAAACGCCTGCACGCTTTCCGGTCATAGGGAAAATTGCATTTCCACTTTCACAAAAATTTTGTGTTTTTCTCTGATTTAATATTGCTTGACCTTTTGTCAAAAGAAAGTTATAATAAATTTAAAGTCTTTTAATTATAGGCATGCTGTATGAAAACGCGGAAAATCATATTTTTTTATTACAAGATCACATGACCGTTTGAGCCCTTAGGGACCCTCCGAATCGCATGCATATATTTAAAAGACTTTAAATTTGTTATAACTTTCTTTTGACAAAAGGGCAAGCAATATTAAATCAGAGAAAAACACAAAAATTTTATGAAAATTGTATGAAATCGGAGACCAGAAACTGTCATGAGCTCCCGGCCTATTTAGCTATAATATATTGTGCAACTAGGGCGGAATCCCATATATTCCGCACGAGAATAACGTTTGCAAACAATCCGCAGACGAGTGAAGCACATTATTTGAGTGAGGAATATGCATTCTGCGCGTGTTGCTCACTATGCTTTTCCTTCGATTGCCATTTTTCAATAAATAAACAATCAAGAAAATACAATATAAATATGGTTAACAGTCAATAATGCGCGCGCAGCCAGTACGGGAATGAAAATTCTCGGAAACTGCACATGCGCATAGCTGCGAATTTATTCAGATTTTTAGTTTAAGCCATCTGGGCTACAGGGTGTGGGACAATTTTTTTTTGCACGATCTTGCAAAAATCGCATCAAAATAATTTATTTTGCAAATATAATTTTTTTATTGTTAATCCCCTTAATAAGGGCTTTCATTTGAGACCCTATTCAGAATTTAAAAAAAATATATATATTTTTTTTTCGATTAGCACATATTTGTTTATATTTTTAGGGGGATATGTTTTTTAGATGTTTTAGTATTTTTCTTAAGTGCGGGTCAAAGAGTTGTATAAGCATGCCAAATTTCAACTCTCTAGGTTTAACCGTTTGGCTACAATTTTACCGAACAGACAGACAGACAGACGACAAAATGACGGTATAACGGTTTTTTGGTCATACCTACAAAATACGTAAAAAGTATGAAATAGTAAATTTTATAACTATAATTATAGATATAAAATTTACTGGTCAACAAAATTAAACTTTTTTTTGCTGACTTAGATCTGATACTTGTTTTCAACTAATTTTGGGGTGCTAATTTCAAAAATGTTAACAGTTTCTGCCTATCACGTCAAATTTTTGTTCTGTCGTATTTTGACTTATTTTACTTTTTCACTTTCTGATATACGTCTACTTTAATTTCTACTTCGTACTTGTTGTCCAATATATTTCGTAGGAATGCCTTACATGCAGGTACTCGTTATAGACCTTTTTACAACGGCGTGGGTTACAAGGTTAATGGTAAGGTATTTAGTATGACTGCTGTATCCATTAAATGTTCAGGTTTGTACTTGTTCAATAAGTTTTCCATTTTGCAATGACGGGAAGGGGAAAATTATCATCATCTGGGGTGCAACATGAGCGTGAAACTTCATTATGGCTGACTACTTTGGAGTATTAAAAGAAAATGATCGGGAATGGTACACTCCAGAAGATCTTACAAACGACCATTTAATCCTTAAATTATTTTGTATTTTTATTTTAACACTCCAATGCATTAAAATGTAATTACAACTGTTCTCATTTTCTTTCTCTCACTATAAATAAAATTTTAAGAATATTTTCTAATTATTTAGTCTTTATTGTTCGCCAAATTTGTACCAATTACAGTATCGACGTCTAAAATTAAACGATAGAAGCATTATTTGGCCGAAAATATGTATTTGTTGTAGAGCAAAAATCTGATGTGATACGCAAAGACTGATGTGATATTTGAGTTCAGCAGCACCAAATTAGTAAGAAACAAATCTTAGATGCAAGTCAGCAAAAATTGTGTTGGCCAGTGTAATTTACTACGCTATTGGCTAATTAATTCAATAGAATTATATCTTAAATTTGTCCGCTCCATGGTAATTATAAGAGTTCGGACGAACCCAATGTGGAGCCAAGATAATGAATTTCTCAAATGAATTCTTACCTGGTAGGGGAATTGATGCCTCTGAGCTACTTCACCTCCAACAATACGTCCTTCATGGCCGAAAAATGGAACTCCTTTCACAGGAACACTAATATCTCTTGGTTTGTATTTGGCGAAGTCGATATCAGCCTGAAATATAACATTTTATTTTAATATTTCACGGATACCTCACTTTCACGACATGTTCGGTTCCAGATCGTTGTTGTTTAACGAATTTAGCATAAAATAAAGCATAAACTCACAATAACACCAATATCTCTTGGTTTGTATTTGGAGAAGTCGATATTAGCCTGAAATATACATTTATGTTTTAATAATAAACGGAGACCTCTCTTTCACAATTTTATTGAAGATCGTTGTCGGTAAATTTCGTTCTAAAGCAGGCATGTGCAACTTCCAAAAGACCGCGGGTCAGACAGCCATCTGAAATACATTCGCGGGCCAGAACTATTTTATAGAATCATCAGTTTTTTTTTTTTAATTACTGCACTGAAATTGTCTTTATTATAAAAAAATCTAAATTTTCATAAACTATACAAAAAAATACATAAGTGCAACAATAAAAAAAAAATAACAAGAAAAAATAAAAATATTTTATAATGCAGAAATATTGTTAAATAAAAACAAAACGTTTATTTAATTTTAATGGGACTTTTGGGACTTCATATTGCTCATAAGTTTGTCAATGTTCGGAGAAACAACTGATGTAGCAACATGCAACGTGTTTTCTAGGTGCAAATCCGTTATTCGCGTCCTTGTTTTTGATTTAATGAACTTCAGCCGAGAAAATAACTGCTCACATTTATATATGTTTTCAAAGAGCGTAATTCTATTCTGAGCAAAAGAGAATTTCAGAAATTTGTCAACTAGGAAATATTTCTTATAAAACCCAATTAGTGAAATGTCCTTCGTTTTTTACATCAAATCTGAGTTCTCCTGTAGTTCAAATAGTTCCATTTGCAGAGAAAGTGGCGCATGTTTCACATCAACATCAACCGTTTAACCACATTTGATCTATGAAAACAAAGATATACTCGCGGGCCAAATTCAATGGGATTTTAGATAGTTATTGCGGGTCGAACAAAATGAGACAGCGGACCGGATACGGCCCGCGGGCCGTAGGTTGCACATGCCTACAGGGGCGCACACCTATTTTTGGCTTGGGGGGTCCAATTATACATAATTTTTATAAAGAAATATTATTAAGAGCCACAAAAAAGGCCCTATTAAAAGAGCACCAAATTTTACTTAATCTAACCCTTAAAATACAATTTCTTTTTAATCAAATGAACACAAAAATTTCCTTAAGCCAACCCTTAAAATACAATTTTTTTATTTATTCTAATTCCCACCCAAATGTACTTAATCAAACCATTAAAATATTTTTTTTCAAAAGAACACGCAATTTAATTTATGCCAACTTGTAAAATAATTAATTTTTATTTTAAACAAAAGAAGACTTTAGCTCTTATAGTTATGGCCCCAGTTGTCAAAAGCCCCAATTGTGAACGGCCCGAATTGTCCATCGCCCCAGTTGTTAATGGCCCCAGTTGTGCAAAGCCCCAATTGTATACGGTCCGAATTGTTCATCGCCCCAGTTGTTAATGGCCCCAGTTGTGAAAAGCCCCAATTGTCAACGGCCCGAATTGTCTTACGGCCCCAGTTGTCATGGAACCTAAACTGACTTATCAAATACCTCTTGTATGGAGATATGGAATTGGGCTTATAGATCATAATTCTTCCAATTTTCTCTCTTAATTGCCGTTTTAAAATTTTATAAAAGCTAAAGTTTTTTAGCAAAATTAATAAAAGAGTCACTTACCTGGGCAAAAGCCGCTAAGGCGAGGAAGCAAATGAATATCTTCATGGTTGCTTAGTAGATGTCTACTACAAATTCTAGCAAAACTGTTCAGGATTTATACTTGATTTTTATCTTATTTTGACAATATCGGGCGTATCAATTATTTATCATCAAGATATAATCAAAAAAAAATTATATTGGGAAATTCTAGAAGATATTTTTTTATAAATAGTATTTTGCTAATACCAATTTTAACTGCATTAAAGTACTTGAGATTATAAATAATTGCGTACTTGTTTGTAGATGACGACTTGTCGGACACCACGCATAATTATTTATTAATTAAAAAAAATATTTATTTATTTATTTATTTGATTATTTATTTATTTAAGAATTTATTTATTTATTAATTTATATATTTATTTATTTATTTATTCATTCATTTATTTATTTATTTAATGAAACGGTGCTTAACTTTTAATTTATTCAAAGATGCTTTACGTTAAAACGTACCCTCATTTTTTAAATATACTGTAAAATTTATAGGTTGAGGTTTAAGTTATATTTATTTACTAGCAGAAATACCCGTACTTAGTTCAGTTTTTGTAGGGTGCATTTTTGTTGTAACGTAAAGGATATGTGAGATATTTCAATTTCAAGAAGAACAACATAATCGCTTCATTACTTTAAACCTCTCTTTTGTATATATTTTTGATGTAAAATATGTATGATAGAACGCTTTATAGCGTTTATGATAACATTAATTAAAACACACAAATCCAAGCACATATTAGTATATTCTGTAACAAGGTTGGAATGAGAAAATTCGATGCGAGTGGAACATTCCGAGCGCGAGCACGAGCAACGAATTTTCTCATTCCAACCGAGTCACAGACCCTACATTCTCCACGACCACCAGAAAGAAAAACAAATAATTATTTTAACAAACATTTTATCTTAACAAATAATTTATATTACATAACAAATTAATCAATTAATTAATAGTATATTCTGTAACAAGGTTGGAATGAGAAAATTCGATGCGAGTGGAACATTCCGAGCGCGAGCCGCAGGCGAGCGTGAGGAACCACGAGCATCGAATTTTCTCTTCCAACCGAGTTACAGACCCTACTTTCTCCACGACCACCAGAAAGAAAAAAAAATAACAATTAATTATTTCAACAAACATTTTATCTTAACAAATAATTTATATTACATAACAAATTAATCAATTAATTAAACTTATTTTTTTATTTATTATTTGTTTAATTTTAATTTAATTTGCCGCACATCAGCCACTATTTTAGGTTAGGAATTTATGTTGCATTTATTTAATGTAAACGTTGCATATATCTTAATGTAACCCTACCAAAACAATAGACAACAAACATGGAATAGTTATTCCATAACAAGTGATGGAATGAAATACACGCAAAATGCATAAGAAGATAAGTGCTTTAGAATAACATTCCAACTCTTGTGTTAGAATATTAACTTTCTGTAGTCAAAATTGGTTTTAGAATTGGTAAATTCTATAGCAGTCGTGGAGAAACTAATTTATTTTATTTATTATTTGTTTAATTTTAATTTAATTTGCCGCACATCTGCCAATATTTTAGGTTAGGAAGTTATGTTGCATTTATTTAATGTAAACGTTGCGTATATCTTTATGTAACCCTTCAAAAACAAAAGACAACAAGCATGGAATAGTTATTCCATAACAAGTGATGGAATGAAATACACGCAAAATGCATAAGAAGATAAGTGCTTTAGAATAACATTCCAACTCTTGTGTTAGAATATTAACTTTCTGTAGTCAAAATTGGTTTTAGAATTGGTAAATTCTATAGTGGTCGTGGAGAAAAGTATTTATTACTATGTTCTATTTCAAATTAAAAAATAGATAGCGCTGCGAACCGAGTACGATTTACACTGGATAAATACAGTATAGCGGAAAATTTAAAATAAGTTACAACTAGGGCATGGGCGTAGTAACTGGGTTAGCAAGTGATTTTTTTTTAAGGTTAATAAGATATTGAAATAAACAAGGCAGATAATACACTTACGTTATTTATACGACATAAATTCAGTATAATGGGAAATTTGAAAAAGTTAAAAAAATATTAATTTTAAAAATTATGTACTATTATCTGTCTCATTTTGTAATACGTAACTAACGGATAAAGTTCATTTTTTATGTTGTATATTGTCAATACATTTATAATATTATCATAGTATTGGTTCACATGGATACACCAAAGTCTGTTTACACCACAACAGTCACCAAAGTAACCAGATCTAGTTTCGTATTACAAATTGAGACTGATTCTATACATAATTCGTCTCAGTTTGTAATACGAAACTAGATCTGGTTACTTTAGTGATTGTTGTGGTGTAAACAGACTTTGGCGTATCCGTGTGAACCAATACTATGATAATATTATAAATGTATTGTCAATATACAACATTAAAAATGAACTTTCCCTGTTAGTTACGTATTACAAAATGAAACAGATAATATAAAAAGAGAGATTTTGCTAAAAGAGTTTAAATAAAGCAATAAAACAAACAATATATCTTCAGAGCTAAAGTTTTTTATTTAAATAATTATTGTAAATAAAAATTAAAAATATATGTAAATATAAGCAGTTCACTTTTGTAAGAACAAACTATATCTGATTATTTTGGTTACTTTTATGGTGTGTTCCTGAATTTAAATGTCAATTAAAAATATTCCTTACGCTGTAAAACCGACTTTAGGTTGATAAGGTTATGATCATTAAAATTAAGATATCATTTTTCATTATGATATATGTCAAATGCATCGACATTGAAGGTCTAAAAATTATATCAATAACTTCTTTTTTGGGCACAATCAGCTGGGCTATCTTCTGGCCTCACATTAGTCCTCTTTCTTGATCTGTTAATTGTCAAGTGTCAAAAAATATTTATATGTCAGATAACCTAAAAAATATATAACTGCGTAAAAACAAATTACATGGAGAATTTTATCCATAATATCTACGCCAAGAATATAAATAAAAGTTTAAATATGTAAATAATAACAAAATATATGAAAAAAATTAAATAACATAAATGATATATATTTCCAATGTACGACACTGAACATCTGTCAACTTGGACTAAAAACAATATTTTAACAGTGTAATAGGGATGACGATCTAAACCAATCCGAAGCAAGAACAAACAGCTCCTATCTTCTTACACACATTTTTCTACTTTGAAATAGACCATAGATTTGAAAATCTAGTTCCGCTTAAACCAAAGAAACTCACTATACTATGGCGATATTTTTTATATTCTTTTGTAATCATGCAATAATTTTAAATTCGAAATTACATTGGTACCGGGTCTATTAAGTTAAAAAAAAGTAGCAAAAATAGATAAATGTACTCGAAACAATTATCTATAAAAAATAATCACGCACTTAAAAAGATGTACAAAGTATTAGTAAGATTGGAAAACAATTGCGCAATTAATATAATAAGTTAAAAAAAAAAAACATGGTGAGTTGGGTAATACCGATCATCTAAAGGTTTTCTATTATAACAGCGGAGTGGGTGAAGTATCAGTTTTACCTTTCATGGCGAATTATAAAATAAGAGTTTAAGAACTGCTTGTCAATATTTTATTTTGAATAAGGCAGTAGTTACAAAACATAAAATTTTTAAAAAAATCTTAGTAATTGGTTTTACTGACCATGTTTGGACAATCCATTTCGTTGTTAAGGCGCAATTCCACTGAGGCAACTTTTAGGCAACATGTAGCATGCGCCATTGACGCATGCTACACACAGTCTTTCCATTGAAGGAACACGAAGCGACAAGAAACAAGTCTCCTTGCCGCATGCTACAAGTTGATTGTTGTTGCCGGATCGCATGCGTCACCTCTCGACATGATTCAACGTGTCGAACAGTGTCGTCGTTATCCAACAGCCAACGGATCCGTGCGGCTTGTATCGTGCGACATGGAGTGGAATAATGAAAAAACTACATTATTTATTGAAGTTTACCATAATTCACCCGAATTATGGAACAATAAAATTAGTAATTATAAAGACATTAGAATTAAAAATGATAAGTTAAAGCAATTGGCGAATAAATACAATTGTACGGTGGCTGAGGTAAAAAATAAAATCAAGAATTTACGTTCAGCATTCCATCGTGAGCGAAAAAAACTGCAATCAAAAAAGAGTGCTTCACGAAAGTTGGTATCATATTTTTTTATAATAAGTGAGACTTTCTCAAGCAAGTACTCAAAATCTTCTTTACTCATTCGTGTAAATTTTTTAAATAAAGCTTCATCGTCAGCAACCAAATTATAATGAGTTTCTTGAACACCAACATATAGTTCTCTTCTCCACCACCGTGGCTTTCTTCTTTTTTTTTCGATTCAGAGCTATTACTAAATAAGCGGCTGCCGCGACTGTTTGTAAAGACATGATACACCAAACTGAAGTTGCCTGAATGGAATCGTTTTAGACGCATGCTACAAGCATAGACGACAAAACGCATGCGACGTGGGGACACAATTTCCGCATGCGACGTTATTGAATTTTGTGGCACATAGTCGCACACCTATAATCAGGCGACACTAGGAAACAAGTATCATACCTCATGTCGTTCAGTGTTACCTCAGTGGAATTCCGCCTTTATAGTTTACAAAATGTAATGCTTTGACTCGTCATATTTCGTGCAAAACTCATCTGCTGATACATAGTACAGGAAATGAAGCATTTTAGCTCGCAATTTTTTCGTCCAGCATGGAATTACGTGAAATTTTCACAGAAGGTAGGGAATAGCCCAAGGATCATTTTCTACATCATGCCGGTGTACGCTAAAACCTTGGGGGTGGTTGCCACCCCATCTCGGAGGTGGAAATTTTTTACTACATTTTAACTATAGAAATCGATGGGAAAAGTAATTCTAAGAAAAAAATGTTCTTTACGTTTTCTTCGTAAAACTAATATTTTTTGAGTTATTCGCGGTTGAAAGTAACAGTTTTTCGACAAAAAAATCGATGTTTTTAAAAAGTTTTTTGCGAATAACTCGAAAAATATTCATTTTATCAAAAAAACTACATAAAGCAAAATTGTAGCTTTTAAAAAGCAAACAAAATCCTTTTTTTATTATTTTTCTACGACCAATACGAACCGAGATACGGCATGTTAATGGTTAACTTTTTTTCGCCAAATGCATAATTTGAAAGATTCAAAGTCAAATAACAGGAAAAATTTGCATTTTTCGAGGAAAACTCATTGAATCTTTTTTAAAGTATTTGATTAGACCTATCAAACAAAAAAAAAAGTCTCTAGCATAAAAATTAAGCGACTTATCATCAAAATAAGGTCGGTACCTACTTTTTTCTACGAAAAAATCAGTGAAAACAACCCCCTATTTACCCCCCTAATTAAAATTGATACTCACCCTTCTGTGGTTCTCTTCATATATGTATTTTCAGTACACCCAAGAAGTTTGACCAATTTAACATGCCTCATTTTAGAAAAATTGGAGTTTAAAGAAAAAACGATTTTTTGCGATTTCGTATTTTTCACCCTTTTCTTCAAAAAATCTCCGAAATTACTGGAGATACGAAAAAAATGTTAGAGCACTAAATTGTAGCTTTTTTAATGACTTAAATTTCCCTGTACATATATTTTCTGTACAGTGAATATTTGGCGAGATAGAGCCGTTTAAAACCTCTATTTACAAGCGAACACCACCTTATTCGAGCCCTTCAAACTCACCCCATTTAAAAACTAAGGGATCTTAAGGAATTTAATTTACATAGTCTTATAGCTCTTAAAAAGCCCTACAAAATCGTTTTTGTAAAAACTTTTTATCACTAAAAATGAAGGAGCTATATTTAAAAAACCAATAAAATTTATATCAAGCTCTAACAAGGGTGGGTTTTAAGGGTTGAAACGTTAGAAATTGTATTCCAAAGCATGAAAGAATCATTATTCAACTAATCCAAACCAAATTTTACCCATCTTAAGGTTTACAACGTTATTTTATAATTTTTGACAATTAGGGGTAGTTTTCACCCTTAAAAAATACACAGTGCCCATGAGCATGATATAAAACTTGAAGTAGAGGGTGAGAAGAACCTAATTTCAAATTTTGGTGCAAATCGATGCAAGATGAAATCATTTTTTAAGATAAATACTTTTTTTTACATTGAGCTCCAACAAGGGTTGATTTTTAAGGGTTGAAACATTATGAAATTGTATTCTAAAGCATAAAACGATTCATATTTAGCTAATCCAAACCAAATATTACCCATATTAAGGTTTAAAATCTTATTTTATAATTTTTTACAATTAGGGGTAGTTTTCACCCTTAAAAAACAAAAAGCGTACAACGGCTTAATATATTAAATGAACTAGAGGGTGAAATGAGCCTAATTCCAAATTTTTATCCAAATCTATGCTGGACGAAAAAATTGCGAGGTTTTGTCATTTTTTTAGCTTCATTTCCTGTACTAACAACTCTATTTCCGTAAGCACACTTCTGAAAATCGGATATGGAGTCTATTTTACAATTTACGAGTCCCTGAGTAAAATATCCTCTCCGGGCCCTTTATGCCTTGGACAAATGTATGGAGCACCCTACGTTTTATTGAATTTTAGGATTATTACAGGAAAAATTGTCAATAAAATAATACCTGCATACAGCTTTTAGTGTCAACTTTAATCAAAATTATTAATATTTTGTGGTACCTCCTCGTGCTTTAATTACCGCACGTACCCTTTAAGCAATACTGTCCACAAGTTTTTTACGTACATCGGATTGTACATTGAACCATTCGTCCACAATAATTTTCTTCAATTCTTCTTTTGATTTGCATTTGTAAAGAAACACCTTTTTCATCAGAATGGACCATAATTTTCAATTTGCGATTAATCTGCTGACTGGGGGGCCATACAAAAAGTGGAACATTGTTTTTGGAAACCATTTATTTTTGCTTTGGCTTTGTGACAGGAGGCATTATTTTGTTGAAAAACATATTCTAGATTGTCTTCATCAAATAATTTTAATATTGATGGTTCCAAAACTTTATTAATCATGGTAATATAACGAGCAGAATAATGCGTCCCTCGCACAAAAGGATTTCGCCTAAGCCACTGACGGACATGCACCCCCAGATCATGAAGCTACAACCACCAAATTTGACCCTAGGTATGATACTGTCCGGATGAAAAGCTTCACCCGACCTACGTCTTACTAGGGTGACCATTTGTGCCGGTTTCCCGGGATTGTCCCGGTTTTATGTAAATTATCCCGGTGTCCCGAAAAATGTTTTCGGGACACCGAAAAATTCATTCCGTTATTTTACTCTGCCCCGGTTTCCCTTCACTGAAATCTGGTCACCCTACGTCTTACAAATATGGCTCTAGGTTGTCCAAAAAGATGATCCACAAAAGAAAAAAACAAATCTTAATTTCGTAAATTTATAGTATATTAAATTTTATATTGTTAGTGCAATAATTAGTCCAATTTAAATGTCTTTTGGCCCAGCCAAGGCGAAATTTTTTGTGTCGCTCGGCTATTTTCGACGAGCTCTTTTTCCATGCAAATCAGATTCCACTAGACGTCTTCTAATTGTTCTAGAAGAAACTTTAACATCTCTATGCTCCCACAGATCACCAGCCAGCTCTTTTGACGATATTGAGCGTTTGCGAAGAGCAGTACTCTAATAAATAAAACGATCATCTCTGGAGGTGGTTGCACGTTTTCTTCCGGTTTTTGGTATGTTTTGATAAGTATCAGTCTCTTGGAACCTTTTGATGGTAATTTGCATGGCTTTTCTTGAGTACTCAATTTTTCATATTTGTTTGTGTTTAGCGACAACATGTTTACCGCAAACCAATTGCTAGCATCGTTTAAATGTAAATCATTGTTAATAATTAAATCACTAAATGATATAGATCTTTAAATGATTGTAAAATCATCGGTATATAAAAATGTTTTAGTTATTAAAAATGATGGAATGTCATTAATGTATATAAGAAATAAAAGTGGACCGCGAATCGACCCTGTGGTACTCCACATTCCAACGGCAAGATATCTGATTGAATGTTATTAACAGCAAAATATTGATTTATGTTTGCTAAGTAGGATTGTATTAGTTTCTGACTATTCTCATTGAAACCACATTTTTTTATATTGCTAATTAATAAATCATGCGGCACACAGTCAAAGACTTTACTTAAGTCCAAGAAAGTTGCCATGCAAAATTCTTTAGATTCGAGGGTGTCACATACCTCTTCTAAGAAATCTAGTATGGCATCAGTTGTTGATCTGTTTGAACGAATACTACAATAACAGGGACATAACTGTCTTAAAAACAATCATTTTATAGATAGTCGTGTTGATCTTCTTCCTCGCATGTTTTCTTCGCTCTGATGCTTCTAATGATAAAAAAATTTGCAAACATCTTAAAACGCATAAACTGTACTAACAAGTTATAAAAGTAAAATTTTATTTTTACACATTTTGCACAAATTACATGAGAATAAGTTGACATTACACAACAAGGTTTTAGTACTTAAAGTCCATAAACTGCTTCTAGTATGTCATCGATGTTAACGTTAAGTTCTGTTCCATTGAGTAATGCGACGTTTTGACCGTCTTGGACTGAATATAATTTAACACTGTTCCTGCCATCAGTCATTGTCTGACGAGTCTGTAGAAAAGTCCTGAGTTGACGATACGAAGCATTTCCAATAAAATTGATTGTTTTTGGTATCCGTATATTCCGACTGGCATTGTGACTAGAAGAAATTTTATAGTAGAGTACAGGACATCTACAGGAAAATTGAATAAATTTAGGAAATTATTGCGAATATCCACTAACTTAATTACGTATGGATATTACTGCTCTGTTATACAAAGTGGATAAAAAAATTAATTCTATTTAAAAATTGATGTGAAGTGTGAATTTTCACACAGTTGAAGGGGCAAGTGGATGAAGGTGTTATGTAGCATTTTTTGAAATTTTGAAATTTTCGTTGGAATGAGGTGGTATAAGCCTCTTTTATCCTAAGCACAACACTCAGTTTCGAATTATCTATATTTTGGAAGATACAGATAGATAAAAGTGTTCTGTACAATGACCTCAAGTAGTTTTTTTAGGTATCACACAGTAGCGAAAGAAGAAAAAATGCAGTAATTTGTGGAAAAAATCTAATTCTCACAATATAATAAATTTGACAGGCTTCAACTAATATGACAAGCGGAGAGATTTGTAATATAACATCTTTATCCACTTGCCCCTTCAATTCAGAATTTTGTAGATATTTATTAAGTGATAAAAAATCGTGGGTAGATATAAAAAATTTATGTAAAATGTGAATTTTTATACATTTTAGGGTTTTGTTGGTATTTAATAAGCTCACACTAACTCAAATCTCTACTACTACAAAATGATTATTACATTTATAATTAAAACCAGTGGCGAAGAGAGACCTCCGCTAGACTTGCCCTCCCATAAAAATAATAAAAAATAAATAAAATAAAAAAAAATAAAAAATAAATTTAAAAAAATTTAAAAGTAAAATCTTCAAAAATACATCAAATTATGTTCTATACAAATTTTTATCCAAGGCTTGGTTAACTAGTTACGAATTTTTTAAAATTTAAAGTTTAAAAACTTCCCGTTCCGGTTTCGGATTTTCATAAAAAATAATAGGGTTCTTCCCAATTAATAGGAGAATTTTTTAGTGCCAGAACGAACTCTCTAAGTTAAACTGTTATTGAGTTATCGTGTATACACACACACAGACACACACACACACAACCAGACACACACACAGACACACACACACACACAGACACACACACATACGGACGGCACTTCGAAAATAGGTTTTTTGGATTCCCTGGACCATGAAACGTGGACATCAGTCAAAATCTCGACATCAAATTTTCACGATTACAATACTTGCCCCTTTTAATGGTCGTGCAAGTAAAAAAATAAATGAATACAAGCACTTTTTTATCCATAAATATAAAAAATCTATAACATTATTAGTCATAATTTTTGACATATGAGCGACGTTATAAGAGTTTTTTGGTGGTCATACCAACAAAACCCTAATAAAATATGATAATATCGATATAATTTTTCCAAAATCCAGTTACAATTTTTAAATATTTTAATATAAATTTTGAATAATAAAAATCAGCTGTGGCCACTACAGGACTGACCGCCATCACAAAGTACTTTTATAAAATACATTGTAGCAGCAGAGTAGAAATAACTTGGCCAAATATTTTCTAACAGAGATATTATTTATCATGACCATGGAAACGTTACATATAAGTATGAAAAAATAGATAATTTTGTTTGTGCAGAGCAAATTCGGCTAAAAGGATTTTTATGAAACTTCATATTTAAGCTTTTGACATCAATGGCACGAGTTGATCAACTTTTGGTAAGAATTGGTTAACTAGAAATGGGAGTTTACTCGTGTCGGTTATAAGATTTTTGCGAATATTCACAAGAGAAATATTTCGATAAAATTTATATAACAAAAGTTGCTATAAAAGCAATAACTAACAACTTTTATTTTTTGATATATAAATTATTGAAAAATTTTTCGAAATTTTTTGTATTTATTTTTTCATACTTATATGTAACGTTTCCATGCTCATGATAAATAATATCTCTGTTAGAAAATATTGAGCCGTCATTTCTACTCTGCTGCTAGAATGTATTTTATACAAGTACTTTGTGATGGCGGTCGGTCCTGTGGTGGCCACAGCTGATTGTTAAATAAAAAAAAGATAAAAAATGTATCATTATCATCCTTTCAAAACCTTGTAAGTCTAAATTACAATTATAGTAACTGTATACTACTATAGTTTGGCCAACGGTCATTGGAAATGGACCTAGATGTATTTTTTTAACTTTTTTTTATGAATATTAAACAGTTTTTATAAAAAATAAATTATAAATACTTATAAATTTTAAAATATTCGTCGGTGTAACGTATAGTAGTGGATATATATAGTGGATGCTACGCTTATTAGTAATTGATGTTTTTTTATCTCACTCTCTAGTGCATGAACATTCATGCATTCATGTTATCTCTTACTAATATTGCAAAAACATAAAGTTTGTTGTTTATATAATTTTATATTTTGATAATATATTTTAAAATTTAACGAAAATAAAAAAACAATCTTTATTATTGACATCATTTGCACACATAATAATCTAACACTTATCTAGTCAGCTACGTTACTAAAGGGCGGCGTTTCAAACTATTTGATATTTAATAATTAATAACTTTCTTATGGATATTTCTTCATAATATTTTCTAATTGCTATTCTTTGAGGTGTAAATACAAAATTTCATTGATTTAATATCATTCTACAATTCTATTCCAAATAAGCGCGGTAGCAAAAACATTCAATTTTTGTGAATATATTCCCAAAAATTTAATCTTTGGGCGGAGATTATCTTATTTTTCTATTTAATACTAATATTGTCACAAAAGTATTCCTAATGGCGCGTCTACATCGAGGCAACATGGTAGCATGCGACATGTCGAACGGTCGCATGCTACTAATGTGCAGAGGTCTGATGGGAGCCGTGCGACATGTTGCTCGTTCCCGTTGCCTGGCGGTAAACATCACAGAGTTTTCGTGCGACACGCTACCAGTTATAAAAGCCACATGTTCGCAATTTTGATAATTGATAGTTCTTATTATAGAAGTATTTATTTTTTTAATTAACTAGTGTTGTAAGCGTTGCTGTATCAACAAAAATTATTTAGCAACTTAAATTTATTTAAGATAAGTGAGTAAATATAAGTTTTGATAAAATAGAGTATGAGAAATAATAATAAAAATAATTAAGTAAGGTTATGTTTTTGCTATGGAATTAAAATTTGTTATAAAATAGTATAAATTAGCTTGATATTATTTATAGTTATAAAATGTATTAATATTTTTGCGATCCGCCATATTTATTCAGTAAAATGACAGATCTCGCAACAATAAACAGTAGCACGCTCACAGTGTTGGTGTAGACACTAGCTTATCAATGCGACATGGTCTGACCTAACCATGTTGCCTCAATGTAGACGCGCTATAAGACAGAATTGCAACATCTAAACATTCGGAGGTTCAGTTCTTCGATTAAAAAACTATTTATCAGCGTCCAGCAATAATCGAAAGTATAAGTATAAGTATAAGGGGGTAACAGGGTCCGGCAGAGAGGTATGATGTTTTTAAAATGACTGTTACGCGCGCTTGGGTGGTCACACTGTTTTCGGAATGGTTGATATCTACTCGTCAACAGATGCCATTACAGTAACAATGGAGCCTTGGTCTGTAGCACATCGTGTGTATTTACAACACCTTCATTGAAACGGGTCGTTCTGTGGTGCTCACACAGCGACGATTTCGAAACCATTTTAATGTTGGTCGTGGTCGTATTACAAAACGGAATACCATTATGAAGTGGGTGAATAGTTTTCAAAAAACAGGATCTTTGAGACCAGGGACTGCACGAAGACGTAATCGAACTGTACGGACCCCGAAAAACATTGAAAGAGTCCGACAAGTGGTGGAAGCCAGCCCTCGTCGTTCGGCGGTACGTAACGCACGCGCTCTTCAGATGTCAGACAGGTCAGTTCACAGAATCATACACTTGGACCTTCATTTCCATCCGTATAAGATTATGATTGCTGCAAAACGACTTCATGAGACGACACAGGTTCGCAGATACGATGTTGGAATTGCTGACGGACGATATCGTTTTGATCACGAGTGACGAAGCCCACTTTCATTTATCGGGGATGGTAAACAAACAGAACTTTCGGTACTGGGCAACCGAAAACCCGCAACAACTACATCAGAATCCTCTGCACAGCGAGAAAGTAACTGTTTGGTGTGGCGTATCTTGAACCTGCATCATTTAGCCTTATTTTTTTCTTGAAAACGGACGAACAGTCACTGTTAATACAGATCGCTACGTTACCATGTTGCGTGATTATTTCCTGCCAGAAGTAAGAAGACGACGCATCAACCTCACCACAGTTTGGTTTCAACAAGATTGAGCAACTTGCCATACATCAAGAGAAACAATGGTTTTTTTAAGACAGCATTTCCCAGGACGCCTAATTTCATTGCGTGGGGATATGGAGTGGCCACCTCGGTCACCGGGCCTGTCACCTTGTGACTACTTTTTAATGAACTACCTAAAAGCCCAAGCTTACATTAACAAACCACGTACTCTTGAAGAGCTTTCCAAAAACATAACGTGAGAAATTCAAAGGATTCCACGTGCCATGCTTGAACATTGCATTGACAATTTCGCCACCCATCTACAAGAATGTCTCGACAAAAATGGACGCCACCTAACTGATGTAATTTTTGTTGATTATTTAGTTGATTATTTTTTCAATGTATCAGTTATGTTTAAAAACAATAAATTTTGAAATTGGTTCGAAATTAAATGTGTGACAAATGTCTTTTCAAAAACATCATACCTTTCTGCCGAACCCTGTACATCAGCGGTCGGGGAACCGGGGTAAATTACCCCAAATGGGGTAAAAACGAAATTCTTAGGGGGTAATTACCATTGCGAAGGTGAGGACTTTTTTTTGCCCATCACTTATATTTTGCGAGGTGAGGACCTTGTTTTTTTGCTCATCACTTAGATTTTGGGAGGTGAGGACCTTTTTTTTGCTCATCATTTAAATTTTGGGAGGTGAGGACCTTTGATCTTTTTTTGCTCATCACTTAGATTTTGGGAAGTGAGGACCTTTTTTTTTGCTCGTCGTTTGGATTTTGAGAGGTGAGGATTTTTTTTTACAAGCCAATGGGGTAACGTCGGTGTAAAGAAATATATCTTTGGGTAATGGGTAAAAATGTTTCCCGACCCTTGCTGTACATGGATGTCGTACAGAAGCCGGGCAGAGGAAACTAGCCAACTCCTCTATAAGTTCTACATAACAAAGTGACGACCACGAGAACTACTCTATATACCAATACATCCGATAAACCAAGCAGCAGTCACTATATGACTGGGAGAAGGTTTCTTCAGGCTCCTTGAACACCTTAATGGACAACCCCCGCCTCGAAGATAGGTCCAGGCCGATTCCGGTCAACACGGGGTGGACTGAACACTTTCAATTAACTACCATGGACGAATTCAATAGACCATATTAGTGTGTCGTCAAATACATGTGATATTACTTTTGTTATCTTAATTTTATGAATATCTTCAATTTTGGAGCAAAAAGTATATATTTTTGATAAATATATACTAATATATACAGTCCAGATTCTTTGTATAATAGAATAATGATTTTATAAATATATAAATAAGAATTCGAAGATATATTTATAGCTTACGTTTTTAAATAATATGAAAATCGAAATATCTTTAGTATTTATTTAATTAACACTAAGTAATCATTAATATTTTGTTTTAGAATGCTTAATGGTGTATTGTTTTGCTCCAAATTGTAACCATTACAGCTACATTATTAATTGCAAATTTTTTCGTTTTTTGACAGATGAAAATGAAAAACAATAATGGAAAACTAAAAACAACATATTTCTTTAAACCATTTAGATATGGCATACACACTTATTGCTATGTTACTTGCCATAATAACGATTATTTACGTAAAATTTTCAAAATTAACCTGCAAAATAATATTGTTCTGCAAAAATAATGACATATTAAATTATAATGTATAAAATAAGAATTTTAATAAGTAAATATTGACTTGTAGTTTTGATGTGAAGCATTCTCTTACTTTGAAAACATAATTTATATTTCCAAAATACAATTTAGCAAGAAAACAATATGCTAAATTTAAATAAAAGGAATCCAACCGCGAGACGGCAGCACTGAATCCCATTTTGTGACGTAGTTACTAATATGGTCTATTATACAATAACACTGTAAATTTGTTAATTATTTAATAAATTGTATTGTTGAAACCAGGAGTTGCATTTCCATCTACAGTCTGTTCCAAACGGTTAGGCGGAACTAAATGAGAATTTTGTTCTTTTAGGTTGTCACGAGAAGGGACCTTGCTAGGGTTATTTCATTTTTCACGTTGAAATGTCAAAATTTAAAATTCCAACAATGAAACCATGGAAACGAAGTATATATGTCAAAATTAAATTATTTTTTTTATATATTTTAATGACAAAAATATAAATAATTGGGAAATTTGTAATAAGAATGACACAAAAAATTAACATATAAAGAAAATGACATTTTAAAATGATGAAAAAAAATCACCCAAAAATGTTTATTGTAAGTATGATTTACAAAGCTTAAACAACATGGCCAAAAAGCACGATTTAAACGATGAAAGTAACTAGATTGCAAAATTTAGTTCCGCTTAACCGTTTGCTTAACAGACTGTAACCACCCAATTGGCAATAGTTATTTGGAAGCCTAATGGCGGCGTTGTCACCATTGACCAGACTTTCAGTAGTATACAGTGGCTGTACTTGGGAAACATAATCATAAGCATAAAATAATACATTGAGTGAAATTCAGACTTTCGAGGTTTTTAATATCGACGAGATGCATTAATATGATTACCTACTTGCGAGACTGCAATAATCGAATGTGATTCTTCATGGCTAGAATTTTGAAGAATTTACACGATGTAAATCTGGATCCTACAATTGTTATTTCAGAGATATACTTGCATCTCTGCAGTAGATTACATAGAGGTACGCTTGGTAGTAGTACTTGCTTCGCTGATCCCCAACAATCAACAATTTTAATATTTTCTACATTCTTGTTTAGCCTTGATAACTACAATAATGAAATAATGAAAAGTTATATTATTCAAATTTTATTTTTTTTCTATTTCAGTTCATTCGTATAGGCCTCAGTTGGTGGACCCATGGGCACCTCTTTCGAAATGAAGAGCCTCCTGTTTGCGAAATGTGTCACACAGATTTGTGTGTGTTACACATTTTAACCCAGTGTGTTCATTTCGAAGATGCCAAGGAGAAGTTAGGCCTAGACTGACAGGCTGATGCTCTGAATTTTTACACATTGCAGGTTTCACAGGTATATAATAAGTGAAGACGGCATGCTGAGTGTGTAGAACAAATTTTGCTTTGTAGTAATCACAGCAAAATGAAAAATATTTTTAAAATAATTTATCATCTGTTAATCTACGAGCTTTAAAAACAAATTTTATGTTAAAATATTTTTTTGTTCATTTTAATTCGAATACCTTATACAGGATGGGCCATGGGAATCTGACGGTTTTTGAAACGGGTAGAACTCTGCAGGTAGGGGGGTAGAAGCAACCGGTAGGTTCTATTCCAACCGTCAGTTCGTGCAGTTTAGTGTACATCATGGCTGAATGGGGTGTAAGACATCGTGTGTTTGTGTATGACGCGTTTGTCAAACACAGTGAAATGGCATATAATTTACTATTAATGTATGTTTGTCTTGAGAAATCATTGTGTAATGTTCATTCAAAAATCGTCAGGTTCCCATGGCCCACCCTGTACAATTATTTAGGTTCCTAAATATGTGCAGTGTTTTTTTTTTACATAGCAAGGTTCATTAAGATCCCCCCCCCCCCTAAGAAGGAAGTAAATAAAAATAAAAATACACAAACACACTAGAAAAAATTTAAAATAGAGATGAGGACCTGTTTTTTTTAGGTCGTCACTTTATATTTTCATAATTTAAATAATTTTGTCTACCGGGCCCTCCCCAACAAATATTCCTGGGTGCGCCACTGACATCGTGAACAAAAAACACAAAAAATACGTTATTTTCCGAAAACATAATCTGATCAAAAATTCCTGTTATACTATTTCGGTTTACACCAATCTACATTACTTAGAATCCACGTACTAAGTGCTTTCATTTGATACCCTACTCAGAATTTAAAAAAAAAATGTTTTTCAATGAGTACATATTTGTTTATATTTTTAGGGGCATATGTTTTTTAGATGTTTTAGTATATTTCCTAGCATACCAAATTTCAACTCTCTAGGTTTAACCGTTTAGCTACAATTTTTACCGAACAGACAGACAAACAGGCAGACAGACAGACAGACAGACAGACAGACAGACGACAAAATGACGGTATAAGGGGGAATTGCCTATAGTCTAATCTCGAATAATGAATGTTTTAATATTTTTTTCAGATGATTTTTGAAGTATTTATACAGTCTGTTTCAAACGCTTAGGCGGAACTAGATTTTGCAATTTAGTTACTTTCATCGCTTAAATTGTGCTTTTCGGCCGTTTTGTTTAAGCTTTGTAAATCATACTTACAATAACCATTTTTTGGTTAAGGTTAATAACATTTTAAAATGTAATTTTCTTTATATTTTGATTTTTTGTGTCATTCTTAATACAAATTTCCCATTTATTTATTTTTTTGTCATTAAAATATACAAAAAAAATAATTTAATTTTGACATAGGTCATTCGTTTCCATGGTTTCATTGTTGTAATTTTAAATTTTGACATTCCAACGTGAAAAATGAAATAACCCTAGCAAGGTCCCTTCTCGTGACAACCTAAAAGAACGAAATTCCCATTTAGTTCCGCCTAAGCGTTTGAAACAGACTGTAGTTTTCTCATATTTTGGTCAAATAACAGTAAATGCATGCCAAATAACAAGTTCCATATGAGTGACGGATATGGGTTTCTTAATTACACATACGAAATCCTAAAGAACGTTTGTACTGTCAGGTTGACTGTTTTCATGTCAAATTAACCCAGTTCTGTCAAGGCATTAGTATCCCTCTGTTGACAATTTTCTGTATTACATTTAAAAAATGTAATGTCAATATCAAATGTAATGGGAAATAAAATATACCTTCTTTATAACGAAACCAACATCATTTCGTTGTTTTAATTTAATTTTTTTTAACTTCTGTCCAGCAATTTCAAGCCATTTAGAAAGCATAGCAGTACTTATATTATTTCCAGCTTTAATTTTTTCCCAAAGACTTTGGCTATGAACCACTTTGTACCAATTTGAACAAACCATACGAATATTCACGTACAAGTCAGGTAAACTGACGTAAGAAAATATGTGTAACAATATTTCATTGGGCAATTGCGTTATACTGGTGTCCTTGCTTCTTGTTCTGTACTCAGTTATGGAATGGTTTAGAATTGACACATTTTCACATTTGGTTATATTGTCACTAGATGTCACTGATGGTACCATTGATGTCACATAACAGTCATAAGGGTTAATGAAACTATCTGAGATTCTTCTTCTTTTTGGAAAATTGTATTCATATCCATTTCGAAATTTTCTTTTTGTTGGTTTCGTTTCCATTTTACAATAAATTTTTCAAGAACATTTAAAAAGATTTATATTATATTAAATCGTTCCAAACTTTCAAAATAATAATGCAGAGTTTCCATGACGATTTTTCAAATTTACTTCTATTATATTATAAGATATCTTTATCTCAAATAAGTATTTACGCTTAAATTAATGATTTTTGCTGCTGTGAAAAATTCCATGCCTGAACGGGATTCGAACCCGAGACCTTAGCAACGCAGAGCACATGTATTTGAATTTAAGTTAATTTAGTAGACATTCATTTGTATAATTTTGACAGTTTTTACCTTATTTTTAAACTGTCAAATTGACATTTCATCAGTGGCGCAGCTAGGATTTTGTCTTGGGGAGGGCCGAATCATATTTCGAGGGCCGCATACGGCCCTCAACCTTATTTTTTGTGGTCCCTAAAGCGGTAATCAAAATCACTTGAGCTTATTTAGGGGAAAAATATATTTAAAAATGTAAAATATACTCTCTTCCCCTTTTCTGTTTATAAAAAAAATCAAGAAACCCTTCGGGATATTTAAAGTTCCATCACTGCTTATCATTTTGTATGTAAAATAGACTGCGACCCAAATCAGTTCGACACCCCTGCTGTTGGATATTGATGTTTATATCAAATAATAATTCCTTTATTTGTTGATGAAAAAATGTAAGGGTTATTTCATGTATCAAAAACTTTCACTAGATTTTTTCTTCGTTGAATACATATTTATTTATATTTTTCGCGGAATATATTTTTGAAGTTTCAATATTTCTCTTACTTATGTTCAGTTCTCTAAATCAGCCGCTTGGCCACAATTTGTACCGAACGAACAGACTCATGTGACGGAATAAGGATTTCTTGATTATACCTACGAATACCTAAAAATAATATTTAAATATGCATTTTCTGCTAATTTCAACACTAATCATAATAAAATATAGCTTATTATTATTGTAAAATACATAAGTTATTTTGCTGTACAATTATGATATATTTGTTAAATTTGTTAAATTTGAATATTTGTTAAATTTTCATTTCATTGGACCTTCAGAAGGGGCAACATGCGGACGAGCATTATCATGTAGGAGAATAATTTTGTCGTGTCTGGAGTAGTAATGGGTGCGTTTTTTCTCGAGTGTTTGGCTCAATCTCATTAATTATGTTCGGTAGAGAACTCCAGTAATGGTTTCGCTCGGTTTAACGAACCAAGCTGATCCCACCAAATACAAAGCATGAGTTTTTTTCCATGAATATTCGGTTTGGCTGTCAATGTTGAAGCATGGCCAGATGGTCCCCATGATTTTCTCTTCTTTGCGTTATTGTAGTGGATCTATTTTTCATCACCAGTGACTATACGATGCAAAAAACCCTTTCTTTTATACCTGGCAAGCAGCATTTCACACGTGTAAAATCGGCGTTTTTGACTCATTCCCAACGATTTTAAACGATGTGAAATTGCTTGTTGAGTCACTTCTAATGTAAGTGCAAGTTCTTCTTGCGTTTAACGCGAATCTTCCTCCAATACTACTTCCAATCCCGTGTCTTCGTACACTTTCGGCCTTCCACTACATTCTTTGTCTTCCACGTCAAATTCACCATTTTAAAACTTTTGAAACCACTCACGACTGGAGATGGGAATTTCGGCTCAGTTTGCGGAACCGGATCAGTGGAGGTCGTTCAGTTTGTTGAGCCGGTTCATTGATCCGGCTCAGTGATCCGGTTAAGTAAACATGTTTTCGAGACACAGGTCGGTCGTTAGTTCGTAGGTAGAACGTCGCTTAGAGCCGGTTCTTGCAATATATGAACTGTAAACATGATCCCGAGACACAGGTCGGTCAGTCGTTCGTTCGTAGGTAGAACGTAGCTTAGCGCCGGCTCTTGCTTAGACGCGGTCAGTTGTCGGTCGTTCGCTCGTAGGTAGACGTCGCTTAGAGCCGGCTCTTCCTTAGACCCGGTCAGTTGTCGGTCGTTCGCTCGTAGGTAGAACGTCGCTTAGCCCCGGTTCTTATCTAACATTTTTGAAACAAACAATTCACTTTATGTAGCTACTGTATTTTAAACCAGATGTGTTAAGTTTATGGCGATGTTTATTGCCCTTATAAATCGGACATCTGGGATTTGGGCAATATTTTTAATATTTTTATATAGTATGGTTGTGAGAAAATACAAACTAAGCCTATTAGTTTCCAATAAACTGCCCTACAAATTGATGACAAAAAATAATACAATTTATGATAATACATTACAAGCCGAGTTCTCGCGAAGTTCAACATGACATCGATCCAGATCCGGATCACTCCGGTCACTGCTCACAATCGCCCGACCAATCGTATCCTTGAAACTTGAAACTATACAGTGAGCCGTGAGCCGGCTCATTTCAATTTGGTGAACCGTGTCACTTCGGTCAGTGTTCTGAGTCGGCTCAGTGAGCCGGTTCGTTCATGAAAGACCCATCTCTACTCACGACCACTTCTCTCACTTAAAGCAGCCTCACCATATGCTTCTAAAAGCAATCGATGTGCCTCAGCTGTAGATTTCTTCAAATTAAAAAAGTTAGTCAAAAGTTCACGCAAATGACGCTTATTCGGCACAAAACTTGAAATTTTCGCACGAAAAAAAAAAATATATGATGCGGATACGGAGTCACTAATACTTCAAGGTTATGTTAACTTACGATATTACGTTTTACATCTGACAATTTCAACATAACCTTCTGGTGGGGACATCTTTTGTCAAACGGCGGAAAATTATTGTACTCCTGTACAATTACAAGAGTTTACAGAATTACGTCATGTCGAATGGAAGAGGATGGGGTGTAAAAGAATTTACTAGATAACCTTATTTGAGAAATGAACCAGAAGAATAGTATGGAGTTCAGTATTTAATATTCATTTCAGTGTACATTTAATTATAATAATTATTGAAACTTTTTAAATTACAAAAATATATATCAGAAATAAATATATAAGGTGAATAATGTGATTTGATTTCATATTGGAATTATTTTTGCTTTTAGTAAGTGGGCAAACAATCTTCCACTCATATTTTTTCTTTCCTTGTTTGCAAAGGTCTAGACAATTATTTTTAAGCTTAGAACATTCTTTTGGTGACCCTATATTGTAATATGTTTTATCAAAATGTGGTTTTTTCAATACTAATATTTTTAAAAGTTCATCTATTAACTTTTCTTTTCTTGCAAAATCTAAAAATTTTCGAACTAACACCAAAACTCCACCTGAAATTAGAATAATTAATAATTATATTACATTACAAATTGTATAAAATTTTAGCTAGAGAGGAAAGCCATTTGTTTTCCCTCGGTAGATTTAAGGAAATATAAATGGCAAAAGTTCAGCAGGAAGACATCAAATATCTTGGCTAAAGAACTTGAAAGAGTGGTGCGGAATATTAAGCATAGATCTGTTTAGAACAATAGCGTCCAAATGCTATGCTATGCTATGCTAGTAAAAATTGCTATGTTAATAGGGATGTTGCGATACTATTGATACGATACCAGTATCGGTATTTTTCAATCGATATCGCGTTTTAGTATCGATAGTAATCTTCCGATACTTTACTAATATCAGTACATTTGACCCAGTATCGTATCGTTTTTTTTTTTTTTATTGTTAGAACATTATCATAAAATTTCTATTTATACACATATAAATATTTCTGTTATTAAATTTTTTCAACAAGAAACACTTCTAAAAATAGTACTCTTGTAAAAACTGGTAGCGCGAGATGCGTAATCGTAATGGCGTAGGGCATAGTACGACAAGAAACATGCGTTGAACGGTTTAGAAGTTGCTGGCATTTGGCGCCTTTTTTCTCTACGTTTGAGGTTATGAAATGTTATTGGTTATTTTTGTATTTTAATTAAAAATGTTACCATCAAGAAGCAAAGTGTGGACCTATTTAACCAAAATAGACCAAGGAGTTTTCTCGGTGCTTGCAATGAAGAAGATTGGAGTGTTTAATTCTATTTTAAACAGTCACTCAGACCTATAGGTTTCAGCAAGGGTTCATATACAATACCAGTATTGCAACTGAAAGATCGGAAATCCATTCGTAAAATGTTTATTATCTATTATCGTTTTCTTAATTTTCCTAATTCTGCTGTCCAAGATTTTTACTAACTAAACCTAGTTTTTAGGTATACAGTACTTTATCATCCCCCAAATATAAGCCCATTAAAAATAGTGTAATAAACTCTAATAAATACGATCAATTTAGGTAATTAGGTTAAGTTTAGTCAGTAAAAATCTAGGAAAGCAGAATTAGGAAAACGATAATAAAAAAAATATATATATATTTTACGAAGGGATTTCCGATCTTTCACTTGCAAAACTGGTGTGAATATAAACTCTTGCTAGGCTCTATGGCCTCGTCTACCTCTTCTCTTCATGAACGCCTTTTATTTATTAGTTCTTCCATGAACAAATCTTCCTCGCCTACGTTGTTTGTAGGCGTCCAATTTATTGTTACCTAGGTCATCTGACATTTTCCAGTCATGTATATCAGTGTTTCTCAACAGGTGGTCCGCGGGTTAGTTCTTGGTGGTCCGCGCACACAAAATTTCATTAGTGTTAATAATGGGCTTTTATGCAAAAATAATGTTTTTCTTGAAGTTGGTGGTCCACAGTTTGTGTGGAATTCTGAAAGTGGTCCGCAACTGTCGAAGGTTTGAGAAACACTGATATATACTACTTTCATACCCATACTACTTTAATCTATGTATTACTGTAAAACAATTAGATTTTTAGTATAAGAATAAAATGTTTTTTTTAAGTTTTATAGAAAATATCAGGACTTCTAACCAGAACTGAACCGAAAAAAAAAACCAAAAGAAAACGTTATTTTTGTTGGGACGAAAACCGGAGCTGAACCGAAAAAAAAATATCGGTTTATTGCCGTTCAGATAATGTTTATGGGAGTGAATATAAAATACATTTTATTTAAGATTATTTTTCAAACTGATGACCAGAAAAAAATCGTATTTTTTTTTAACTGATGATTTAAAAAAAAAAATTCGCTTCTATTATTTCGGGGAGGGAGGTTGAACGCCCTGAACCTCCTCCCCCTGGCAGCGGCCTTGGTATGATTATTACAAAATAAGGAATAAAATGTTCTTCTAAATTATAGTAGAAAATAAATTTCTAATACAAATAAAAGCTAATACATTTAAAAATTTATCACTCTGAACTGAACCGAAAACCAAAAAAAAATCGTTATTTTTGCTGGAACGAAAACCGGAACCGAACCCATATTTATTTTTTTAATTGAACCGGAAAAAACGGAAACGAAAAAATAACGGTTCGAAGCCCTGGAAAATATATTCATTTTTTCGTTTGATACTTGTAAATATCGATATTTGTTTTCGATATGATACCTGTATCGATATTTTTTATTCGATATATCGATACCCAAATATCGATACTTTCTCAGTATCGCATATCCCTATATGTTAGTGGCCAACCTTCGAATCGAAGATAACACTTGAATAAGAAAAAGAAGAATATGTGTCTATAAAAAAATCTTCGATGTTGGCCAACCAATGAACTTCGTTAAATATACTTTAAGTTTAATAATTAATACAAATTACCATCGGCATTTTCGTACATTATCCAAAATCTTTTTTTATCGTAAGCTGTGATTTTAGTTGTATAAATAGTAATATCATGAACTGCAAAAAATAATAAAATTAGTTAATTCTGCAATATTCAGTGGGTTTCTGAAAGCTGGCGTTAAGTTACGTGTATGTTAAATAACTCTCACCATAGTTACGGTCAAATGTCAAATCGGTATTCTCAAATCTCAGAGTGACCTGTCCACCGTTAATTCACGCCAATATTGATACGTTCTGTAGATGTTTGTACATGTTTTACGTTTAGCCAATCAAATGAGAGTATTTCCTCACAATTGAAATACAGTGGTACATTTACTTACGAGTGTCCCAACTAAAGAGTTTTTCGAGATACGAGCCGTCTCTCGGCCGATGTTTTGCTTTGAGTTGAGAGCTAAAATTCAAATTACGAGCGGAGGAGGTTATCTCCACAAGTGAGATAAACGAAATTGTTGAAATGTGGGGGAATGTGGGAGAATGTTTCAGACTTTATTCAAAAGAAACACCAGAATAAGTTACAACTGGGCGTTCGACGACGCTATTTAATGACACTTTCCGAACTCATTTCAGAAACATTGTGAAAGGGAGGATGAAACAGACCGCATTGGACAGGTTTTTATCGAAAACCCTGCAGATGAAAGTGAAGAAAGCGTGGCTAAAAGGACAAAAATCAGCGAATAAGATTCAGTTATGCAGTTCAACCTTTCTCCTCCACCTCTGTCAGTATCTTCAAGTCGTCTGATCTTCTTTACCTTGATGTACATAATACTTAATCAGTTTACTGCAGTAATTCTATTGTATTGCGCTTTTATACAATATTCCTTATTTATAAACACAATTTTCTTATCTAAAAACATGTAACAAAAAAATTGCGGTGTATTTTGAGGGCCCGGAACGTATTAATGGCTTTTCAATTCATTCCAATGGGGAAAATTGATTTGACATACGAGTCATTTGAGTTACGAGCTCCGTCACGGAACGAATTAAACTCGTAAGTCAAGGCACCACTGTAATTCAATCTGTCAATTTATTATTTTATTTAAAACCCAGTTATTCCAAACTTCTTTTATGATGGTTATAGAAAATAAATTTTATTTATATAATTTATAATTGTATTAATTTATATAATTGCTATCATATATTTATACTCTATTGCAGTGGTGTGCAACAGAAGATACTAAATTTTATTGCTTACTACCTTTTTTATGTAATCTGTAGTAGAATGTGCAGTCAGATTCATTATTTGATAAAGACTGATGTAATTTGTTATAATTATATTATAACTTCGAATCTAAAATTTTAGAGGTTAGACTATGTTAATGTTAGTACAGGCCAAGATTATTAAAGTAAAGGTTGTCTCGTAACTTGTAGTGGTGGGGGTAAATAGCAAAGCTACACGTCATCTGTCTGCTAACGGGAAGTCAGCCTTTGTTTATCGTATATGTTATATACACGTGAAGTTTGAATTTTGTCTATAAATATAAAAGTATTTTTTGATTTTCTACTGGTTTTAATTTCTTTTTAGTGTGTTGTAATGTTTTAAGTGATATATTATTACTGTTTATTTATTAGTGTTAAGCTATTAGTGTTAAAATGACTGGAACAATATGTAGTGTTACTGCTTGCAAGTCTAACTAAAAGCTACATTTAACAGAAAAGAATCATTCCTTCATTCGAAACCACTTTTCTTATTAAGTAAATAATAAGTGAGATATTTCAAGAGTATAAGTAGCGCTCCTCATGCTCCCCCCCCCCCCATTATTCATTTTATTGAACATAAAAGGAATGTTTCTTCGTTCTAAATAAATTTTCTTACATTCATTTTTGATGTAAAGTGATATATTTCAATATTTTAGTTTTAGGTTTTTTTAGTTTTTTATATTTTAGTGTCCCCCCGTAACTACCCTGATATTCATCAAATTGAAAAAATACATAGAACAAATAAGATTTGTTTTATTATAAATAATTTGTATTGTATAGTTTTTTTTGTTAAGATAGTTCTGTTTATAAATGAAATATTTTAAGTTTTTTAGTACCAGTTTTAACCCAGAAACAATCCCTAAGAAAGAAAATTTTGAGATATCATGCCTATATTTGAACCAGGTTCTACTCTATTGTACCAAATTTCGTTAAAATACGTCCAGCCGTTTTTAAAAACTGATATAACCTCCAATTTTATTCATTACTATATTATTATAGCAATTTGTTTTTCTATTTTTATTTAAATATTCCTAAAATTCTATTTGTATTCGATTTTATTGTTATTTATTAAATATAATACAAATACCCGTAACCTTAAATTTTATATAAATCAGTATAAAATTTCCTTAGGTTTTTATTTATAATTTATTCAGTAGAAATGTCTTGAAATAATCAAGAAAAATATTTAAAAACATCTATATTAATTTTGTATGCTAGTTTGAACCAAACAGGCATGTGATGTATTCCCTCGCACGCTCTGATTGGTCAGAAGTTACGAGACAACCTTTACTTTAATAATCTTGAGTACAAGCTATCTCTGAACGCTGCGTTAATTTGCACGGAAACTTTCGTTTAGAATCGCAATTCGACTAAAACCACCGTGACCTAACGGTAACCCTTGTAGTGACTTAAAGCAAACTTTCAGAATCCCACTGATTAACCCACTTGTCGCCATCATCCTTTGAAAAGGACGCCAAACATGATTGTTATTTCCCTGGTAAAATGCAGAGTTGAAGTCGCAAATTGACATGTATTTCAAATCAGCATCAAAGTAGAGACATAAGTGTTGTAGTATTACACATGTAACTGTAACTGTCACTACTATCGATTTTAAAATGGTTATCTTCTTCTTATCAGCAACACAGCTAATTTCTCAACTGTTACATCATTTTATAGTTATCCTGAATAGATTTTAGTACTTACATTTGCTATATGTAGCACATATTTGGCCATATGATTGAGGATACTTAATTGTAACACCACAGTTCAAGAATAACCCTTTTGTGAAACTAAAAGTTGTAAACCCATTTGCAACTGGTTGTAAATATCCATAAATATTGGTCGTTTGTACAGTTGCTAGTTCCTCATTTCTCACAATGGCCAATTCTGAAAATGGAATAATACCTTTCTCCAAGGGTGGCAAAAATATTATCTCTGAACAAATCAAAGAAACTTCTGCTGATTTGTTTGAATAACTTCTTTTCGTGCTTATCAGAATATCCCATAAACCTGAAATAAGAGCTACCTGGAAAAATATTTGAGATAAAGTATGAGTTATCACACATTTAAGGGTTTCGTATGCATTTGGTATTCAGTATAAGGCAACAAACACAGTTAACAAGAATAATAAATAATTTATGGCAACGAAGGAGCTTTCCTGATAGATGGCGGAAAGGTTTGATAAATCCTATTTATAAAAATTGATGTGAAGTGTAAATGTTCACACATTACAGGGTTTCGCAGGTATTTAGTAAGTGAATAATGATTATTTGGGATGCCAAAACAAATTTTATGTTATTTTTTTTTTTGTTAATTTTAATTCGAATGCCTAATACCATTATGTAGGTTTCTAAATATGTGCAGTATTTTTTTTTTTTTTTTATATAGCAATGTTCAATAAGATTTTGAAAATTGCGCCTATGGCTTCAATTGGTTGTTTTAGTCATAAGCTCCGCCCTTCTGTTTTCTTGTATTTATAGGAATATAAATAGCAGTATAGAAGTAATATATTTAGGCACTAATATGATACAGACATTTTAACACATGACATAACATATATTTTATATATTTCATTTTTATTTTTTACTTGTATCCATGGTATTATATATTTATAGTTACGTTATATTTTAAGTTACTTGGTTGTAGGTCCAATAGTATTCAATTTCAACTATTTCCACTAGTTATTAAATTTACTCTTTTAAAAATTAAATGCAATATTTGCCCAAATATAACTAGAATTTTGAAAAAATAATTTAAACAAAATAAAAATGTAAAAAAACAGAAAAAATTAAATTGCCTCGAGGCCGGATTGAACTCGAGTTTGCAAATTAGAACGCCAGTATACTAAGCATTACACCATCGAAGCGCTCTGTTCACTGTACTACATAATATCATTAAATATTTTACGTGGTCAAGCAAAAACTACAAAAAAATGCCTTATTTTGCGAAAACATAATCTGATCAAAAATTTCTGTTGTACTATTCCGGTTCACACAAATGTACATTACTTGGAATTTTTTCAGATTTTTAGTTTAAACCATCTGGGCTACAGGGTGTGGGACAAAAAAATTTTTGCACAATTTTGGCTAAAATCGCGTCAAAATAATTTATTTTTCAATTTTTTTTTTATTTTAATTTTATGGCCTTTGCTGCTGTAATAAAATTTTGATCGTTAATTTACGTACTAAGGGCTTTCATTTGATAACCTACTCAGTATTTTAAAAAAATATTTTTTTTTTTTTCGGTGAGCACACATTTGTTTATATTTTTAGGGGGTTATGTTTTTTAGATGTTTTGGTATCTTTCCTAAGTGCGGGTTAACGAGTTGTATAAGCATGCCAAATTTTAACTATCTAGGTTTAGCCGTTTGGCTACAATTTTTACCGAACAGACAGACAGACAGACGACAAAATGACGGTATAAGGGTTTTTTGGTCATACCTACAAAACCCTAAAAAAGGTAACGGGCACGAAGCAAAAAACACTGAGGAATCAGACTGTAAGACACAGCTTACAAAATCTAAGCCATGATTTTGGAGGAAAAATTAGTGACAAAAGTGGATAAGGAAATTCTAGACATATATTACATAAATGTGCGTTTAGTCAAAGCTACAGCTACTATTATTGTCGAGCCTTTGGTTGACATTATAAATTGTTCATTTGAAAACGGTACTTTTCCATCTTCGTTAAAGTCGTCTAAAGTAATACCAATTTTTTAAAATTGATGTGAAGTGCGAATTTTCACACATTTCAGAATTTTTCAGGTATTTAGTAAGTGAATGATGATTATTTGGGATGCCAAAATAAATTTTATGTTAAAAAATTTTTTTTGTTAATTTTAATTCGAATTTAGGTTTCTAAATATGTGCAGTATTTTTTTTTTATATATCAAGGTTCATTAAGATTTTGAAAATTGCGCCTAAGGTTTCCATTGGTTGTTATAAGCTTCGCCCCTCTGATATTGTGACATTGAAACAATTAAATTATAATTTCAACAATTTCCACTGGTTATTAAATTTACGCTTTTAAAAATTAAATGCAACATTTGCCAAAATATAACTAGAATTTTGAAAAAATAATTTAAACAAAATAAAAATGCAAAAAAAAAAAACAAAAAGAATATTGTCTCCTCTCGCAGGGATCGAACTGATTTAGTTGGGTAAGAAGCCAGCGCAATAACCACTACACTAGGATACATCTTCTAGCCTAGCGTGTTACATAACTATAAGTTGTGTATATTATTAGCCAAAAAAACACATAAAATGCGTCTTTTTCCAAAAACATAATCTGATCAAAAATTCCTGTTGTACTATTCCGGTTCACACCAATGTACATTACTTAGAAATTTTTCAGATTTTTGGTATAAAACCTTCTGCGCTACAGGGTGTGGGACACAAATTTTTTGCACAATTTTGGCAAAAATCGCTTAAAAATAATTTATTTTGCAAAAATAAAAATTTGATCGTTAATCCACGTACCAAGGGCTTTCATATGATACCCTACTCAGAATTAAAAAAAAAGTTTTTATTTTCGATGAGCACATATTTGTTTATATTTTTAGGGGCTTATGTTTTTTAGATGTTTTAGTATTTTCCCTATATGCGGGTGAAAGAGTTGTATAAGCATGCCAAATTTCAACTCTCTAGGTTTAGCCGTTTGGCTACAATTTTTATCGAATAGACAGATAGATAGACAGATAGACAGACGACAAAATGACGATATAAGGGTTTTTTGGTCATACCTAAAAAATCCTAAAAAGGGCGACGTAGACAATTCTTCGCATTATAGACCGATTGAAATTACGCCAATTTTTTCTAAAATTATTAAAATGGCACTATAAAGTAAAATAAACTCATTTTTGGAGAAATATAACTTGTTTTCTGATAATCAGTTTGGTTTTCGATCTAGCTTTTCTACTGCTTGTACAGCAACTAAACTGTTTGTAAATGTAATAAATAAATTGGAAGCAGGACTTCATATCGCTGTAACTTTTTGTGACCTCACCAAGGCCTTTGATTGTGTAACTCACAGGATACTTTGTAATAAACTTAAGCATTACGGCATACGTGGTAAAGCTTTAGAATTGATAGAAAATTATTTATCAGATAGAAAGCAATACGTTTTCTCTAAGAATTCTAAATCTGACGTCCTGAATTTAGATATAGGTGTGGGTCAAGAAACAATTGTTGGTCCATTGTTGTTCCTGCTCTACATAAATGATTTACCTAATAATATTAATGCAACGTCTGTCTTATATGCCGATGATACCACGTTTAGAAACAGCGGGGTTGATCAGAGGGACATTGCATAAGCAGTGAATAAAACCATCAACGAGGCTACTACATGGTTTGATTCGAACCGTTTTAATCTGAGTGCCAGTAAAACCCATAATATGGTGTTCAGTTTAAATAGAACCGTGTTTAACAATAATAATTTATACACCTGCCAAAATGTTAGATTTCTTGGTTTTGAGTCAGATTGTCAATTAAATTGGAAAACACACATTAACGCTATATCGAAAAAAAAATAATTCATATAACTATATGTTGTTTAAAGTCGTTCAATATGTATCAGTAAGTACTTTAAAAACAGTTTATTTTTCTTATATTCATCTACTTTACTCTATGGTATTATTCTGTGGGGAAACTCGACTGAATGGCTAAGAGTCTTTAGATTACAGAAAAGATCAATCAGAATTCTTGGTGGGGTCTGAAGAAAGGAATCATGCAGAGAAATATTCCCAAAATTTGGAATTTTAACAGTGCCATGTCTGTACATATTAAGTTTCTTAATATTTATAAAAGAAAACATTAATTTCTTGAAAACAGGTAAGACTTTTCATAACTACAAGAGGAAAGGCAGACATCCGTCTACCTCAGATTAAATACAATCTCTCAGGTAACCTTCCAAGTTATATTGGTGCCACACTGTTCAACAAATTACAAAATATTAAGAATCTAAGCATGTTAAAATTTAAACAATATTTAAAAAATTTGCTTATAACGAAGGCTTATTATACCATTTCAGAATTCTTAAATGATGATTTAAGTACAAGGTGTCTCAAATGAAATTTTATATTTATTTAGCTTACTGCGTGAACGCAACGTATCCGAGGGGCGCGGGGGTTATGTCAATCGGTAGCCTGGCTCTTGGGAATGCAGTCGCTATGGAGCGTTTCTAGGGAGCAGACCGCGCGTTATGCGTGCGAGAGTTTTACAAAAACGGTGATTCGGCGACTGTAGCGCGTAGAAAATTCTGCAGTATTCGAGGTTTTCGTCACTTAAATGATGCGCCAAGCATTCCTCTCATTCGACATTGGGTTAAAAAGTTTGAAGAGACTGGTACAACGCTGGATAAATCAAAATCCGGGCGACCTAGAACTAGTCATCAAGAACGGTAGAAAACGTGGAGAATGTTAATCAGTCTGTTCGTGACGACCCGAACCTTTCAATTCGGAAGCGCGCAAGTGCTTTAAATGTGCATAGATCATCATTACATCGCATTATGCACAAAGACCCAAAGCTGCACCCCTACAAAATTCAATTGGTGCAAGAATTAAAGCCCCAAGATGCCAGTCAGAGGCTTAATTTCGTAAATCAGGTGATTGAGCGATTTTCAACGTTTACCAACATTTTGTTTTCGGATGAAGCTCATTTTCATCTTAATGGCCACGTAAATAAGCAGAACTGCCGCTACTGGAGTGCAACGAATCCGAAACGCAAACATCAGAAACCCCTACATTCGCCTAAAGTGACCGTATGGGCTGCGAAGTCGGCGCGAGGAATTATCGGCCCTTACTTTTTTGAAGACGAAAGGGGGCGTGCAGTTACAGTGAATTCAGAGCGTTATGTGGAGATGTTAGACAACTTCTTGGTACCTGAACTGCAAAACTTTCCTGGCTATAACCAAAGAACGTGGTTCCAACAGGACGGAGCAACTTCACACACGTCCAATATGTCTCTGCCACGTGTTCGTGAAATTTTCTCAGGCAAATTAATCTCCCGGAAAGGTGACATAAATTGGCCTCCACGCAGACCAGATTTAACCCCTATGGACTTTTTCCTATGGGGTTATCTTAAATCTAAAGTTTATGCCAATAAACCGACTTCACTGGCGCATTTGAAAGAAAATATCCGTCACGAAATGGCAGCCATCCCTGAGTCCACCTGCCGAGACGTCATAAGTAATTTTACTGTTCGATTAAATGAGTGCCGAGAACGCGAGGGTCTACATTTACACGATATTATTTTTAAGAAATAAATCCCCAAAAAGTGTATTTTAATAATTAATAAACATTTTTTCTATATACGGCTTACTTTGTTTTTAATCGATCCACTAAATATAAAATTTCTTTTGAGACACCTTGTATAATCAGCTAATATCGTTGTACATCTATGATACACTTCATTTTTGATAATATGTAATGTTATAATGTTTTTATATGCTCTTATGTATATGTACTTTCGTGTCTGATATGTACATCCATACACCTATACTTTTGACTTAGTTACTGTATGTTTATTGTACTCACAACTGTTAAATAAATTATCTTATCTACCACACGATCAGGCCGGATTTAGAAAAGGGAGAGGAACCATTGACAGCATCTATATTTTAAATTATGCCATTCAAAATGAGCTGCAGAAAGAAAAAGTGCAGCTCTACGCACTCTTCGCATACTTACAAGGGGCCTTTGTTGTTGTGAATAAAGAGAAGATGATAAATTGGCTGGGAAAATTAATCATAGATAAGCATCTCGTGAACAAAACAGCCGAAATATATGAAGAGACAAACAACGCAATTAAAGTAGGAGAGGAAGAAAGAAAAACCTTTTGGACAACACAAGGAGTCAGACAAGGATGCCCATTTAGCCCACTTCTGCGCACGATTTACTTAGCGGATCTTGAAGTTAATCTCAGCAAGGGACAGACTGGAGGAACTGTGGTAGGGAAAAGGAAGTTCTGGTCCCTGCCATATGCAAACGATCTGGCAATAGTCGCAAGAAATAAGTAAGATATGGACTCAGGATCGTAAGACGCCAGATATATCTGGAGAAAAAAGTATGATCCTAAATACGAATAAGACGAAGGTGATAAGATTCACAAAATCTCGAAGAAGAGAGCCCAACAAAAAATTTCTTTGGCACAAAACAGACTTGGAAAAAGTTCAAACATAATTTTTTTGGATATACATTTCAGAAAAATGAGCAAAACAGTGAGCACATCAAAGAAGTGATAAAAAAAACGAACATGGCACTAGTACATGTACGGGGTATCGGACAGAGAAAATTCAAAAACATTTTCAAACATAGAATGTTACTCTTTGACAGATTCATAGTCCCAATTATGCTGTACGGAAGTGATTTATGGGGATGGAAAGAGTATGAAAAAGTGGAGCAAGTACAGTACAAATACATCCGATGCGTACTGGGTGTTGATAAAAGAACTCCTATTTATATTCTGTTGGAAGCAAATAGATTTCATTTTAGCGCCGAGGCAGGAAAACGGGCCATTGATGAAGACAGAACCAGAAGAACACTATGGAAAGAATTAGTGCATGAATGTTGGGAAGAGATAAGAAGAAAAGAAGAGAGAAATAGAACAAGAATTAAATGGGAAGAACAAAGACAAGAATATTATCAACAAAAAGAATACTCAACTATAGAAATAGAAAATCGGGAGGCAGACTGGGTACATGATAAAATAGGCAATTATTATAAGAAATAAAGATATCCAGATGCAAATTAGAAGGGAGAAAATACTTAAATATACTTATAACCCTAGATACATTTTTTTTTCAGACAAACGACATGCCATATTACCTTGCAAAAAACAACAAAACCTACAAATTATTTTTGCGTCGGAAATGAAGAGGGTAACGATTACTGGCTAAAAACAGAACATTGAACACCTAAGTAGAGACTGTGAAGAAGAACTCATAAATGCGAAATCATCTCTGCATATTCTAAGTGATGTTCCCAGATGTTCAGTGGTTGAAAAGAGTGAATAACAGAAGGACAAAATTACATCTACTCTAAAATGACATTTTAGTACGTATATGATAAAAATTATATACGTGCCCAAAATCACTTAAGTTCGCCCGTACCTATTTTATCGATAGTTTTTACAAAAGTTTAAATAAACGTCAAAAACCAAATTAAATGGAATAATTCATGTAATTTTTGTAAACTTCAATTAATTTCAAATATATTTTTGTAAATTTTAACACAAAATATGGAACTCTTTCTCACAGCTGGATTGTCACTAACTTGTAGACACCATGCAACGAGGAATTGATGCTATTTTAAAAAATAAGGGTTCAGTTACACAGTGATGAAAATATGTTTTTACTTGCCCGACCTTAATATATAAGGGGCAAGTATTGTAATCGCGAAAATTTTCGATGTCGAGATTTTGACTGATGACCACGTTTCATGGTCCAGGGAATCCAAAAAACCTATTTTCGAAGTGCCGTCCGTATGTGTGTGTGTGTCTGTGTGTGTGTGTGTGTCTGTGTGTATACACGATAACTCAAAAACGGTTTAACTTAAAGAGTTCGTTCTGGTACTAAAAAATACTCCTAATAATTGGGAAGAACCTTATTGTTTTTTATTAAAATCCGAAATCGGAAACGGAAGTTATTAAACTTTAAAATTTAAATAAATTCGTAACTAGTAAACCCTTGGACAAAAATTTGTATAGGAAATTATTTGATGTATTTTTGAAGATTTACCTAAATCTTCTTTTAAATTAAAAAAAAAATATCTATTTTTTTTATTATTATTTTTTTTATGGGAGGGCAAGTCTAGCGGATGTCTCCCTACGCCACTGGTTTATGAGAAAATTGGTGTAATATTTTCAGTAACATTTTTAAAGTTTTTTTACAATTAGATTTTTTTTTGCAGTAATGAATATAAATAAGCTTATTTTGTGGGTAAATATGTTTAAATTTAATCAAATAATAAAATAGTTTAATAAGTATATAGTAAAATGTTTTGTTTTATTTTACTTTATTCTATATATTTCAAGTAAAAATCTTAAAAAATGCGAACGGGCGAACTAATATGATTTTGGGATCGTAAATATAGACTTATTGTAAATTTTAATACCCCAAAGTAAAAAATAAAGAGATTACTACTAGTACCACTACTAGGTATTTGGTATGAGATATTTTTCAAAAATACATCAAAATAAAAAATAGAATGTCATCTAGTATTAAGGATTCCACACACCAAAGCGGCCGCGGTGGCGGCCACGGTAGCGATACGACTAGCGATCAGGTCTCCTCACACTAACGCGGTGGGAGTGGCGGTAGCGGTAGCGATCAGTTAGTGAATCACGGTATATAGTTGTATGCTAATATTGATTGCGAGAACACAATAGAATAATTAATTGTATGTAGAGGAACAATAATAATCTACTCACAGTCTGTTTCAAACAGTTAGGCGGAACTAAATGAGAATTTCGTTCTTTTAGGTTGGAAAAGGGACCTTGCTTGGGTTATTTCATTTTTCACGTTGGAATGTCAAAATTTAAAATTCCAACAATGAAACCATGGAAACGAATGACATATGTCAAACTTAAATTAATTTTCTTACATATTTTAATGACAAAAAATAAATAAATGGGATATTTGTATTAAGAATGACACAAAAAATCTAAATATAAAGAAAATGACATTTTAAAATGATATTAACCTTAACCAAAAAATGTTGGTTCAAGTATGATTTACAAAGCTTAAACAAAACGGCTGAAAAGCATGATTTAAACGATGAAAGTAACTAGATTGCAAAATCTATCTAGTTCCGCCTAACCGTTTGGAACAGACTTTACTATCAATTTCCAAAACTTTTCCTATTTCGTTCCACACTTTATTTGTTTTCCTAATATTCTTGTAATCAGGATGTGCTAAGTCATACAAAATTAAATGATCCTTTACTGATCTATGATTTTTTCTGTTAAATTATCTATTTTCGACATTATTTTCTTAAATATATTCACTCTGTGGTATATAAACAATGAATATCGCGCGGCCTAACGCAACTTGTCGAGTTCGGCCGCCAGTGTTTGGTGATTGCTAGACTGAACGCTGCATTCGGTGTCGTTCTCAGATAGCTGAACGCTTGTATGTGCGTGGTCTCATTGTATTGTATAGGTTGCGTTAGGCCGCTGCCGTATCGCTACCGTGGCCGCCACCGCGGCCGCTTTGGTGTGTGGAATCCTTTAAGATCTTTCATCTGCGCCGCATTCAGAGCTATAAATTAATGCACTGTGCTTAGTGAGCTATTCACTGTAGATGCCACTAACCAGTTTGTCATATGGAAACTTAAGCGAATTCAGGAGAACCACGCGGACGTATTCACGTAAACCCAAGTGATTGTGTCCCTGAACACAACATACCCTAATTTTGTTTTTCTCCCGGGGTGTCTTAAATGCGAGGGTTACCTTTTATGTTTTTACAAACGACCACTAAATGGCAATATTGAAATGTGTCATTACTATATTCGTAAAATTTAACATTTGTTATTGTGAAATCAGTGGCAGCTTAAAAATTGACCGAGTAATTTTTTGACAGTGAGCGTTTAAACATGTTTGTGAAAAAATGGATATTACTCGTGAAGGTTTTCGTTGGATGATTTTTTACGATTTTAGTAAAAGCCTAACTGAACAACAATGCATAGATTTGCTTCATTCAACTTTTGGTAATGAAGCACCATCAGAAAAGACTGTTTAGAATTGGTTTGCAGAATTTCGTCGTGGACGTGCGTCCGCCAGTGATGAATCTCGTGAAGGTTGACCAAAATCGGTTGTGATTGAAAAAAACATCGATGCTGTGCGCAAAATGAAGAAGATCGGCATGAGATATAGGCATCCTTTGGCATATCGCAGACTGCAATACATTCGATTTTGCATGAACATTTAGCTATGAAAAAGATCTGTTCCCGATGAATTCCGCATAATTTGATCCAAGCTCAAAAAAGGGCTATGTTGATTGGCGTAAGGGGATGCTAAAAATGGCATACAACAATTTGTTTGCCAGAAGTCATCGACAAAATCAGGAAAAACAACCAAAAACGTCGCATCATTCTTTATCATGACAATGTAAGCTCTGACACAGCACGTCAAACAATTGATTATTTGAAGAAGAAAAACATCGAATTATTGTCTCATTGCCTGTATTCACCTGATTTATCCCCTAACGATTTTTTTTGTTCCCGAATGTCAAAAGAAAATGCGTGGACATCGATTTTCATCATCTCAAGAACTGTTGAAGCCTTCGAAAACCATGTTTTTGAGATACCAATTTCAGAGTGTAAAATTTTTTTCGAGAATTGGTTTGAACTAGAGATGGGAATTTCGGCTCAGTTTGCGGAACCGGATCAGTGGAGGTCGTTCAGTTTGTTGAGCCGGTTCATTGATCCGGCTCAGTGATCCGATTAAGTAAACATGTCTCCGAAACACAGGACGGTCGTTAGTTCGTAGGTAGAAAGTCGCTTAGAGCCGGTTCTTGCAATATATGAACTGTAAATATGATCCCGAGACACAGGTCGGTCGGTTGTTCGGTCGTAGGTAGAACGTCGTTTACAGCCGGCTCTTGCTTAGAGCCGATTCTTGCAATAAATGAACTGTAAACATGATCCCGAGACGCAGGTCGGTCGGTCGTCCGGTCGTAGGTAGAACGTCGCTTAGAGCCGACTCTTGTTTAGAGCCGATTCTTGTAAACATGATCCCGAGACACAGGTCGGTCGGTCGTTCGGTTGTAGGTAGAAAGTCGCTTAGAGCCGACTCTTGCTCAGAGCCGGTTCTTGTAAACATGATCCCGAGACACAGGTCGGTCGGTCGTTCGGTAGAACGTCGCTTAGAGCTTAGAGGTAGAACGTCGCTTAGAGCCGACTCTTGCTTAGAGCCGGTTCTTTTAAACATGATCCCGAGACACAGGTCAGTCAGTTGCCGGTCGTTCGGTCGTAGGTAGAACGTCGCTTCGCCCCGACTCTTATCTAACATTTTTGAAACAAGCAATTCGCTTTATGTAGCTACTGTATTTTAAACCAGATGTGTTAAGTTTATGGCGATGTTTATTGCCCTTATAAATTGGACATCTGGGATTTGGGCAATATTTTTATATAGTATGGTTGTAAGAAAATACAGACTAACCCTATTAGTTTCAAATAAACTGCCCTACAAATTGATGACAAAATACACTTTATGATAATACATTACAAGCCAAGTTCTCGCGAAGTTCAACATGACATCGATCCAGATCCGGATCACTCCGGTCACTGTTCACAATCGCCCGACCAATCGTATCCTTGAAACTTGAAACTATACAGTGAGCCGTGAGCCGGCTCATTTCAATTTGGTGAACCGTGTCACTTCGGTCAGTGTACTGAGCCGGCTCAGTGAGCCGGTTCGTTCATGAACGACCCATCTCTAGTTTGAACGCATGCAAAAGTATATAAATCTAAAAAGCGAATATTTTGAAAAGCAGTAAAACAGTCTCAAAAAAAAATATTTTCTTTCTTAGTTTTTGTAAAAACTTAAAAGGTAGCCCTAGTAATATGTTCCTTATTTGTTGCAGAAGCAAAAAGATTGAAAAGCTCTGCCTTTTCCAGTCATTTGCCTCCATAAGAAGCTATGGAGTTACACAATTTGAATGAATATATTACCTTTGCTTTGAGAATAGGTGGAATATCTTTAGTTCCTAAAGTTTTACAAAAGCCAATGTCGTTTAATTCTGATTCAGTATAACAATTTGCTACATAATTTTGTGCAGTAGCACATAGAATTAAGTATACAACAAACATTTCGATATATCGCTGTAGAATTATTGAAGAATAATCCAATGTAGCTTGATAATTTTAATGTTTGTACATATCATTTTAATAATAATAACAGTAATAGTATATAATGAAGTTCAGCATTAAACTATTTGATGAGATATAAATTTACTATTCATGGTAATGGGAATGGAGAATTGCAAAATATAAAATAAAATATTTATACTACTATTTCATAACATATATTTTAATAATCATTATTATAATTATTAGTAGTTGTAGTAGCCTATTAGAAATATATTTGTATTTTAATTTAAAAATAAATTAACAAAATATACGTCGTTTGGAATTTTTTGTTTGCTGGTTTTGATGAATAAATATTTTTACTGCGTACATATGATGAATGATTTTTAAGCAATTCTTATTAATAATTGCATCTTGTTTCTTTGTATTTATTTCCGGATATGGTTTAAGTGAGGCAAGATAAACTGGTTGATAAATCAAAAAGTATCAACTGCATTTGTCATATCCGGCAAAAATAAGATATACTAATGATTTTCATAATTGCATACAAATCTAATATAAAAAAAATTGATGTGAAGTGTGAATTTTCACATATTTCAGGGTTTCGCAGGTATTTAGTAACTGAATAATGATTATTTGGGATGCCAAAACAAATTTTATGTCAAAATATTTTTTTTATGAATTTTAATTCGAATGCCTAATACCATTATTTAAGTTTCTAAATATGTGCAGTATTTTTTTTATATAGCAAGGTTCATTAAGATTTTTAAAATTGCGCCTATGGCTTCCATTGGTTCCATAGAATTTTGAAAAAATAATTTAAACAAAATAAAAATGCAAAAAAAACCAAAAAATAATTTTATCTCCTCTCGCAGGGTTCAAACTGATTTAGTTGGGTGATATGCCAGCGCCATAACCATTACACCAGGATACATCTTATAATCTTGCGTGTTACATAAGTATAACATGTGTACATTATTAGCAAAAAAACACAAAAATGCGTTTTTTTCCAAAAACATAATCTGATCAAAAATTCCTGTAGTACTATTTCAGTTCACACCAATGTACATTACTTAGATTTTTTTTCAAATTTGTAGTTTAAACCATCTGGGCTACAGGGTGTGGGACAAAATTTTTTTTGCACAATTTTGGCAAAAATCGCTTCAAAATAATTTATTTTGCAAAAATAAAAATTTGATCGTTAATCCAAGTACCAAGGGCTTTCATATGATACCCTACTCAGAATTTAAAAAAAATATTTTTTTCTTCGATGAGCACATATTTGTTTATATCTTTAGGGGGATATGTTTTTTAGATGTTTTAGTATTTTTCCTATGTGCTGGTCAAAGAGTTGTATAAGCATGCCAAATTTCAACTCTCTAGGTTTAGCCGTTTGGCTACAATTTTTACCGAACAGACAGACAGACGACAAAATGACAGTATAAGGGTTTTCTGGTCATTCCTACAAAACCCTAAAAATGATTATATTTTTCGGACAATAAGACGATAATGTATGAGACAATTTTTAGAAAAAATATTTACGATAACTTGTATCAGCAACATTCTGTTCAACTTCACTCTCTATACTATCACTCGTCTCGTTAAGGCTGCGTATAACCCCCGGAGGTTACTAGTTTCTTATACAAAACTAACAATCTGAAATAAAATTAGTATCAACCTATACATCAAATTTTGCACCGAATTTGTATTTATCTAATATGATAGTTTTAATTGTAGAAACATTTATTGTAAAAATATTATCGCTCAATAACATAAAAATAGACATCAGCGATATTGTTCTGTAATTTTTTAAATCTATTTGTGGGTTTTGAAAAACTTTTATTTTTACATAGTTTTGTGAAGAAATGTTCAAATAATACGTCATTTTTTTTTCGACTTGATTACTTATAGTTTAGAGCCTTCGTCGAAAAATATTATACTTAAAGATAATAAAATGCCACTTGGTACACGTATTCTTCACGAAAAATGAATCATTTTTACTCGTAACACCCATTTTGAAAACCGCCGCAGATTCAAGAGAGCGGCAAAAATAGATTACCAAGTACAATAACTATAAGTAATTTTCACAATACAACAAAATAGCTAAAATCATATTTGTAGAATGAAGCTTTAGGTACAATTTGCCGCATCGTACGCAAATATGCGTCAATTGGTTTACAAGATGGCGTCTATAATGCAATTTGCTTATTTACAACTACCTAACAGTTTTTTCTACAATTAAAAATATCCTATTAGATAGATAAAAATTCGCTGCAAATTTTGATATATAGATTGTTATTAATTTTATTTCCGATTATTAGTTTTGTATAAGAAGCTATTGAGGACTATAGGGTTGTGCGCCGCCTTAATGTCACTGGTCGTATTATTTTCGTCTGAACTATTGTTGTCAATCTATTCAAAAACCAAGACATCTTCAATACTATCCAGTGCGTTGTGTATGCCGCATTTCTTAAAAGTCTTTTTTTTTTATTTAACAATTTATAATAGTCTTTTCTTTTACAGCTGTCCATGATTTTTTTACTAAGGTACTTCTGAAACTGTCCATTTCATACGTCCTATTGCTGTAACATCGTGATTTGGCTTTATCATTCGTTTGTTCCACTCTTCCCACTTAAAATTATTAAATGGTGTATTCATCGACACATCCAAGGGTTGTCGTTAACTTGTAAGGCCTCCAGAAATGACAGCTAATTCTGTATTCATTTCTATTATGTATTCTGGATTAATTCTGATTTATGCGCTCTGAATTGATTCCACACTAATATCGCACACTTTTTAAACACCGTACCTGTACCTTCGGCCCATAAGACGCACCCCAATTTTAAGTTGATTCTGCGTAAAAAGGTCTTATGGTCCAAAGAATGCGGTAATACTTTTCTTTTTGGTGTGTATCAAAAATTATATATATCTACGACCATCAAATACTAATTGCATTATGTATGCAACTGTAAATAAATAAAACTGCTTATATTGCACGCCGTGCATAATGTGATGGACATGAGTGCTCATCCGTAAATAATGAACGTTTTATACAATGCAAATTTTTCAGCAGCGCTCAGCAATTATGGCTATTTGCACCTGACACAGCACACCTTTAAAACTCGATTATTATTTATAAGTTAGAATAAATAAAACAATAATAATTAATAGTATTTTTAATATTGTTGTTGGTTACAATCAGCCAGGGACGTAGCCAGGATTTCAGCTTGGGGGGGGGGGGCAAAAATAACAAAATATTCTAAATTGGTCGGTACGACCTTAATTACATGACTTGGGTAGAAAATATCAGCGATCTAGGTCTTTTGTAGTACAGTGAAACATCTATCTATCGTTTTTGAAGAGACCTATTGAAATAAACTATGGATGCGGGAAAACAATGATTGCAGGAAAATAGAAAAAACTAATTAATACATATTTAAATGTTTAATATGTACATACATACATATTCTAAAAATGATACATGTTTCAGGTATAAATCAATTTGTTAAATCAATTTGTTGAAATAAAAAATATCGTAACAAAATAAAAAATCAGCTGTTGCCACCACAGGACCGACCACCATCATAAAGTACTTGTATAAAATACATTCTAGCAGCAGAGTAGAAATAACTTGGCCTTTTATTTTCCAACAGAGATATTATTAATCGTGACCATGGAAACGTTACATATAAGTATGAAAAAATTGAAACTTTTACAAAAAAAAATAAATAAAAAAATAAATAAAATTTAAAAAATTTTTTCGAAATTTTTCGTTTTATCAAAAAACGTCTCAAATAAAAGTTATTAGTTATTGCATGTATAACAACTTTTGTTAAATAAATTTTTTCTAAATATTTTTCTGTTGCTAAATATTCGCAAAAATCTTAAAATCGACACGAGTAAACTCCCATTTCTAGTGAACCGATTTCTACCAAAAGTTGATTAACTCGTTTCATTGATGTCAAAAGCTTAAATATGCAGTTTCATAAAAATCCTTTAGGCCGAATTTGCTCTGCACGTGTACACAGACGGACGGACAAACAGACTGACAGACATCATGCTAAAAATAGTCGAAACGTTATGTAGGGATCTCAATTCGTGGAGATCCATCGAAATCTCGAAATGTCAAAATCGGTATGATCACAATAGCTCCCTTATATATGTTGGCAGTCGGTAAAAAGGAAGCTGCATGCAGACAAAAAAAAAAGAAAACTTCTAACAACCTAAATTATATTTTATATAAGATAACTATCCTGGGGGGGGGCAAATGCCCCTCTATAGCGCCCCCCTGGCTACGTCCCTGCAATTAGCTAATGGTTCGGTTACAATCTTGATTACGAAATAGTATATTATTATACGAGTTTTATAAGACAATGCATTGTCACACGAGGATTACGACGAGTGCAGCGAGAAGTGCTCCAAAGAAACTAGTGTGACAATACGTCGTATAATATACTATTTTCTATAATTTGCATCACTTATTTTATAGAAATTTAAAATTTCATCAAAAAATATCGGAATACAATCTAGGGATTTTTGCGAAATGCGGTCAGCATAGCAACAATGTATATTAAAACAATTTCTATTATAGCACAGCACTAATTGGACAGATGCAAAACTACAAACTTTCTTTTTGAATTTTCTTAATATTCCTTAGAACTTAATCGTTGAGCCGTTTTACCATCACTGGTGTCGGGTTTTGTTGTTTTCTTAATATTAATTTATAAAATAATTATAATTATAGCATAATTATCTGACATGGAAATATTACAAATTGTATCAGTGGCGTAGCGTGGGTTTCAGCCGCCCGGGGCGGATGCCAATTTCTCCGCCCCCTTATTTAGGTATTTAAATCTAAAAGGCTCAAAAATTTATAGAATTTGCCGCCCCAAAAAAGAGTCGCCACCACCGCCTCCGCTATGCTACACCAGTGAGATTACATACAATTTTTCGAGAGTTTCGAGAATGTTCGAGAGTTTCGAGAATGTTCAATAATGTAACAATCACAACACGCACTTAAAGAAAATAATGAATTGTAGCAAGTTAATTTAGTCCATGTGAATTGGACGACTGATGTTGCAGGTGTTATTAGACAATATTGAACTCTATTCTTTATATGTAAGAATCGATTCTCGCTGAATATTCTTTGTGAACAATCCGAGCACAAAATAAAACGCGGGGAATTACCGCAAGGTAACCATATGTCAGACATATACATATGTCTGACATGGCGCATGTAGAACTTCTTAGTGTCAGACACATATGGCCGACGTGGCGATTAACGTGTTAATGAAAGGGTATTCCCCGGTTCCGTCACAGATTAAATAATAAAAAGTTCTGTGCTCATTTTAATCGGTCCGAATTGTAGGTGCGACAAAAATATGAAAAGAAATGGTTCATATTTTTAGTTCAGATTACAAGATATTATTTATTTTGCCGCCCCAAAAAAGTGCCGCCCGGGGCGGACCGCACCCCCCGCCCCTACATCGCTACGCCACTGAATTGTATTAAATAAATATTTTAAAATATTTGAGGTTATCAAAGAATTTTTGTAGACACCGTAGACAAGTAGTACTGCCAATATTTCAAAATAAAAAGACACCAAAAACAGCTTAACAATAGCTTGTATTGTTAAACTGATTTCAACAACAATGTAATGTGTAACAGTGATATTATTGTGAACGCAAAATATAAAAAGTAGTTTTTTAAAATTTCTTAATTTAACACGATTTTTGTCAAAAAAATGTACTAAAACACTTTTGTCCCATGCCCTATAAACCAGGCGCGTACATTTAAAAATTTATAAAAAATTTTAGTAATACACTTTAATGTAAACAGGAATAGTATAAGAGGAATTTTTGATCGGATTATTTTTTCGAAAGTTATCCCATATTTTGCAACACCATTCTCGCAATACTTTTATAATCCAAATACATTTTTATAATCCAAAAACGAGCCATCAGGATTTTAGCCCAAGTTTCGCCGCGCACATCATTTAAGCAAATTTTCAAGGAATACAAAATTCTGACAGTCCCGTCTCTGTATATATTACATATACTAATGTATATAAAGACCGAAGAAAACAACATACTAAGGCACAGTCAGTTTCATAAGTACAATACTAGGAACAGAAAACTTTTTACCATTCCTAGGCAGACATAGTGCATCTAGAAATGTACCCTTAATTGCAGGTATCGGTCTCTATAATGCCCTGCCAGCTGTGCTCAGAAATAGCTGCAATGTCAAATTCAAAAGAGGCCGAAAAAACATACTGCTTGAAGGAGCGTTTTATACCGTCTCTGAATTTTTAGATACGATTAAGCCTGGAACAGAATGCACAGCGCGCTACGCCGTCAGCGCGCCATCATTTGCGACGGCGTTGCGTTAGCGCCGTTGAGAACGGCGTTGAATTTTCGCCTGCACACAATGCAATAATTTTTAACGCCATCAAAGTGTCACGTGACAACCTATATCTGTGTTTATACGTGCGCTTTCTTTTATTAAAATTATAATGGATGATGAAGACTTGTGTGTGATGTTATTTATGTTGTATGCAAGTTATTTATACATAAAAACACTTTACCATTCAGTAAAAACTGAGGTTAGGTGTTCTACGTCAACGTTCAACGGCGTCAAAAGTTGGAAGTTGACGAACATTCTGTATTAACGGCGTTGGAACGCCGCTAGGACGTTACACATTCTGTGCACTTGCGTACGACAGCTTGATTTTAACTCCTCTGACAGATAACGACGTAGATCTCGTTGCATTCTGTTCCCCACTTTAGTGTCGTAAAATTTTGAAACTTATTATTGCTTGAATTGATGTAAGTTACTGTATACTAAATGTACAATATGTGCGGGGAGGAGGAAGAAGATATAGAGCACCTCGCGAAGAGGTGTAGAGAGATGACAGTATGGTCGGGGAGCACACTAGACCTATTGCACGAAGATGGAAGGGGGGTGAGGTGGGCGAAGGAATTAGAGGCAAGAAGGATTGAGATCGGGGAAGGATAACAGGAAAGGGTAAAGGAAGGAAGGAAGAGGCCCGGTGGGAGGCAGAAGGCGAGAAAAGGAAGGAAGGAAGGGGGCTGAGGTCACCTGGAAATGGGTAGGAAGGAAGGGAGATAGGAGGAGGGGTGAAGAAACGGTTGGAAGGGAAGAGAATGGAATAAAATAAATTAAAGATGGGCGAGAGAACTGGAAGCAAGAAGGAAGAAGATTGGAGAGGGAAACCAGAATGAGAATAGGAAGATCGAGAGGGACACTGGAGCAAGAAGGAAGAAATGAGAGAAAATGTAATATATTGTAAATTAAATTGTATGTTATGTAATTTGGATTGTTTTGTATTGTTTTGGTTATTTTATTTATTTTATTTCTATTTGTAATGGCTAATGCCCTGAACGCCGCAAGGCCTAGGGAGAAATAAAGAATATATAGGTATACTAAATGTACAATCAGCTTCAATAAAATAATTTGATTAATTTGATTACTTAACTAACTGGAAAACTGAGCAGCTGTCTTGATGCTCGCGCATCTCTAATTAAGTACGCTTCTATATCTCTAGATGTAAGCAAGTGAATTATTTTTTCAAACGTAATCGAATTGAAATAGTTTCAATATGTACCCACAATTTTTTGTCACTTTCTAGATACCCACAAAACCCTGAAATGTGTGAAAATTCACACTTCACATCAATTTTTGATTTATACTTTTCAAACATTATTCTAATGGTGAACATAAAAACAAATATTCATTGTGGTAACGATGATGCAATAATCTCTAATAAAAAAACGGTATCTAGAATATTCCATTTCCGGTTGTGGGTTAAAGAACGTCATGATTTTGGAAACTATATTATTATAAAACATTTTAAAAGGTTCAACAAATTTTTTGTCAATATATAACAAAGCGTCATCGTTGTAAAGTGTAAATCTTTATTAAATTAAACTAAACAATATATAAAAGTATTAAAATGTTGGATCTAAGAGATATAATGAATAATAATTTAGAAAAAGTGTTAATAGTTGATAATAGTTATTTAGTGAGTGATATAGAAATAGAAAAAAGTTTAAAATTAACAAGAAGAGACTTGGTTTTTATAATTGTGGCAGCAGGGCTTTATGTGGTGGATATTGGTTCCGACATATCTGTTGGTATTTTGTATGCAATTGAAGGATATTACGAATATTCTGTCCATACGTTCTTCCATAATTTTATGGCATCCGTATTTATTACGGTAAATGGACGATTTCTACTGTAAGTAGCTTATATTTTTTTTTACTATATGATGTGTGTTAACTAGGAATGACGAGAACTAGAAATTTATGGAACCGGGTACCCGCAACAATTACCCGGATATTACCCACTACCCGTTAAAAGTCCCGTTACCCGTTAATTACCCACTACCAGATAATTACCCGCTATCCGATAATTACCCGTTACCCGTTAATTATCCGCTACCCGTTAATGTATTAAATGAAAAGAATGTATAGAAAAATTGACGTGAATTGTGAATTTTCCCGCATTTCAGGGTTTTGTAGGTATTTAATAAGTGTAAGAAGTCAACAGAATGCTGGATGACTAAAAATAATTTTTTGATAAACATTTTTTGAACATTTTTATTCGTTATTTGAATACTAAGAGTTTCCATTTAATTTTTTTCAACTAAATTTAAATAATAAGCCATAATTTAGCCATTAATTAAAAAAATAATTAATTTCTCTCGTAAGTTTCCAGCTCAGATCAATGTATATTACCTATATCTTTTTCATATTTTTCGCTAAAATTGTGTTAAAAGAAACTAATTTTAAAAAACAACTTTTCGTTCCTTAATCTACGTCTTAAGAGCTTCCTTTTTATACCACACAATAATTTTTTAAAAAAATAATAATAATTTTTTTCAACACAAACCCCAACAAACGTCAACCCCTCTGGGAGATAGGGTGGGGGAGAAAGGTTTTTTGGCATATATTTAGCGAAAATTTCATAAAAAACTAATTATGTTTTCATTAAATACATATTTGTTTATATTTATTTCGTGACGTGGTTTTTGAACTCTTATTATTTTTCTTCTATGTGGGTCAAAGAGTTATATAAGCATGCCAAATTTCAACTTTCTGTCTTAAGCCGTTTGGCTACAATTTCTACCGTACAAACAGACAGACACATGAATGATTTTATAAGGATTTTTTGGTGGTATTACCTACCAAACCCTAAAAATAAGCACAGATGCATAATGGAATACTTAATTCCTACTACTGTAACCGAGAACAAAATAGTCACAGATAGGGATGGGAACGATATATTGATATTTCGAAAATATCGATACTTTAGAAAAATATATCAATATTTTTATATCGATATTTGAAATGCGATATATCGCGCAAAATATCGATATTCGCACAAAATATCGGTATTCTTGTATCTTTTTTACATTTAAATATATGCTGTTCACTTTTCTAAAAACAAACTATAGGCTATTCCAAACGTTTAGGCGGAACTAGATTTTAAAATCTATTAATTCGGACTTTTGGTCATTTTGTTTAAGCTTTGTAAATCATTGTCTTTTTTGTCATTAATAAAAATTTCCCATTTATTTATTTTTTTTTTGTCTTCAAAATATGAAAGAAGTTTCACTGTTGGAATTTAAAATTTTCACGTGCCAAACCTGAAACATGAAATAACCCAAGCAAGGTCCCTCTTTTCGTGACAAACTAAAATAACGAAATTTCCATTTTGTTCCGCCTAATCGTTTGGAATAGCCTGTAAGAAGATATTTGGATTTCAATAATTTGCACCTTTGAATTTGTATGTCATGTTGGTATTAATAAATTATAAAAAATGTCACTTTCTTAAAAATGATCATAACCAATAAATCGGTTTTACAACTTTAGAATATTTTTAATTAAGTCCGTAATACACTATAAAAGTAACCAAAAAGATATGGTTTGTCCTTACAAAAGTGAACAGCATACGTATATATAATGGTAATTAATATATAATGGCATATATATGGGTAATGGGTAGATAACGGGTATCAGGTACTCAAATTCGGAACCGGGTACAACCTTAACGGGTCGGGTAGCGGGTACCCGGGTACCCGTCGTCATTCCTAGTGTTAACATAAACCTGACTCGGTAACCCAGAGGTAGCGACCCTGCTTTGCGTTCTAAAGGCCATGAGTTCGAATCCCGATCAGAGATTGGATATTTGTATTCTAATTTCTAGCATCATCCTCATTAAAATTAAACAAACTATAAAGTGCCCAGAGTCGGATGAAGGTATTTCTGTGACTAAGACAAACCACCAAGCTTGCGCCGCCCTCTCAGACTTAATATTTCCCAAAATTATAATTATATGTATACACATACACACAAATATATTATATAGTTATTAATAAAAATAATTTATTGATTTTATATGTACAATTTACACTAACTTATAAAGTAACTAGCTGATTTACCCGTACTTCGTACTGATTTTGCTAAATATATTTTGTTGATAAATGATTTTAATAAGAGATATTTGAAGTGTATATGTAGTGGTCCCAATGGCCCCCCAAATACTCATCTTATTCAAAACTACATTGAACCGAGAAGAATCGTTCCTTCATTCTTAACAACTTTTCTTATTATAAGTATACATGTTTGCTGTTGAGTAAAATATAAATGAGATAGTCTAAATTCATAGATAACACTTTTAGCCCCCCAAATAATCTTACTAAAAACTGCATCGAACAGAGAGAGTTCATTCCTCACATTTAATAATTTTTACTACTGTTAAGTAAATGGGTGAAATTATAAGAACATTGAACAGAAAAAAAGTTTCTTCATTCTAAACAAATTTTATTTTACACATTTTTGATATAAAGTAAATAATTAGTGAAATTTTCAATATTTTAGTTTTTGGTTGTACCCCGTAACTGCCCTATTATTCATCCAATTAAAAAAATATACAAAACAAAAAAAATGTTTTATTATTATAAATAATTTTTGTCATGTACAATTTTGCTGCCAACTCAATAATAAGAGAGATATTTCAAAAGTTGTGTGCTCCCAAAATATTCATCCAAATGAAAAAATTCATTTAACAGAAAATATTTGTTTTCTGTTAAACAATTTTTTGTTGAATACATTTTTCTGTTAAGTCAATAATAAGGAATATATTTTAAGTTTTCCAGTAAACATTTATATATGTATGTACATATATATATATATATATATATATATAATTCTTTATTTCCCCTAGGCCTTGCAGCGTTTAGGGTTTTAACTAATACATTGGAAAAATAATCATAATAATAATAAAAATAATACATTTTATGACTTTCTTTCTTCTACATTCTTCCTCCGGTGTTCCTCTCTTTCTTCTTTATTCTCTTTTCGGCTTCCGACTCCGGTCTCCTTCCTCCTTCCAGTAAACAGTTTTACCCCACATAACACATCCTTAGAATTACAATTTTGACATGCCATATAGTTATATTATGTTTTAATCCTGGTTTTATTCTATCATCGTACCAAGCTAAAGTGTGTTCCTTTGGTTTAGGCGGAACTAGATTTTCAGTTCTAGTTACTTTTACAGATTGATTGAAGGTTTTGATCATTCTGTTCAGGAAAAGCCAACTTCAATATGTAAAAATAGCTAATGACAACTTACAAAAATTAAAATTGCGGTTAGTCCCGCCTAATCGTTTGGAATAGACTACGTGTAAATATGTCCTGCCGTTTTTGTGTGAATTTCGGACAAGCAGACTGTTTTTTTTTTTGCGGATATCGTCTTATAATCATCTGAAACGTGTAGAAAATGTGGCCGAAAAAATAAAACACAGACATGGCCTCCAATTTTATTAATATCATTATTCCTTTGTTTTCATTGAGGCGAATTTATGTTCAGATGATTTGTGCGCCCCGGTCAGTTCTGTATCCATGGCAAGTGCCTCACTCGCCATACGTACCCTATATCCGGTCCTAGTCTGACCCTAACTATAACTAGTTTTAAACTCCGATTATTTTATATTTGGATTCTTATTAATATATTTAGCAAAAGGACTGGTAGTCTCCTAAAGAAATATTTAACCTGCTACCAAATACCTACCCATATTTTACAATCGGAGCGTTTTGCGAACGGAACTGTTGAGTATGTTGACTGACAATGGGTGCCTTAGCGAAAGCAACTACTGATAATTAGTTTTCCACCTGTACACTTTGTGATAACAGTTAACTCTTCGCTAAATAAACAGCAATCGAAATACTGCGATCTATAAGTCAACACACTCAACAGTTGATTCGTTAAACGCGCCCAATATATGAAAGTAAGTACGTAATTGTAGTTCATTTAATATATTTTCATATTCATTATAGCAAAAAATATTCAAGAGGCAGTTGTTCATACATTGCAGCATGTGTATCATCTACAATACTCAATTTAGTACCAGTTATTCAGTTTTATGAGAATTTTAAGATTGTAAGAAATTATCTTAAAGCAAGCGGAAATCATCTGCAACAAAGATTTCATTTGAAAGAATATATAACAGAAAGCAACTGTCTCGTTAGCCAAAGAATATGGGAGTGTTATTTTGAAGCAGTACCACAACTGATGCTACAAATGCATGTCATGATTTACAGAAGTGATATCAAATGGGACAATATGTGTATGTGTAAGTTAAGGTTATGTTTATTATGATACCTTAGTGCAGTGGCCTTATTATGGTGGAAGATACATTTTTATATTAAGGGCGGCCCAAGATTTAATTATGAAAAAACCCAACCTAAATGTTGTACCTATTGTACCTATTTTGCAGATTTATTCTCTAAGAATCTATGAATATAATTGCATACAGAAATTTCTAGGATTTACTCTAGACACTGCTATATCCTTTGACCGATATGAACAATATTTTGCAGATTTATTTTCTAAGAATCTACAAATATAATTATTTATAGAAATGTCTAAGGTCTCGTAGGCATAAACAGGAAACTCTAGACACTTCTATATCTTTTGACCGATATGAACAATATTTTGCAGATTTAAATGCTGTTACATAGTTTTCAGTGAAATTCCACAAGGTTCTTAAAGATATTTTAATTATCTTTTAGCACATATTACATAGATGCATCTTAAATAAGAAACACTAGTTATGAAATTGACCATTTCTGGCCATTACACAGCGGCCTCACGTCAATAGAATTATGAACGGTTTCTATAGAAAAACCACCCGTTGACTTCATCAGAGCGTGCTTCAGGTTAGTGTTCAGTGCTCAGCTCAGTTAGTGTGAGTGCTCAGTTCTTGCGATTTAGCACGTTTCTTTTTGCTGACTATGTCCTAAAGAACGGACCAAAATGCGCAGTCAAGGGCTGAGAACAAAGCTATATGGTTCAATATGCAAGAGAAATTAAGTTCGGTAAATTGCTTTCAAGCCACTGCTGCGCAGTCTTCACTTTATGCGATGATGCTGAATCTTGTTGGAAGTGATCAGCGAAGAAGGAGTTGTTCAGTCTTTTACCTATCGACTTCAACACAGTTTTTCAGTAGACTTTGACCTATGATTTTATCCTTTTCTCGTAAAAATGAAGATTAGTGGTACTGTCATATATCCGATATATTCCCATATAACCCTCTGGATCGTCGGTGCTTTCTCACAAGCTTCTCTTGAATTTGCAGAATAAACCAGGTAGTTCTGGCAGTTGAAAGTCTCTTTAATAATAAAAATCTTTTTATGGAAATCTTTTCAAGAAACCCTTCGTAATTCTATTGACGAGTGGCCGGAGCGACAAGAGATATGTAAGGATTTCTTGTATAAGATGTATATAAGTACTATAGTCGGATTGCTGATAGGTGACAGTTCGTTGCTGCAAGTATCGATATACAATACTATATGCTTTCTCTGTCTATATCATTATAATTATTTGCATACCCATAGTAACGTATAGTGACGCAAGTTGACAACTAACCTTCCAAATTATTTTAATAAAAAAGAAAGCATTAGAAAGAAACGGAATTATTCGTAGATATCTTTGCTAATTGGAGCACGAAAATAAATTCACAGCAGTACTCAAACAAACAAAATTATTAATTTTAAGGTAATAATTATAAATAAGGAAAAACTTACACGTAAATTTTGGATTATAAGTTGTTGTTTATTTAAATTAAATTTTTATGTTTCCCCTAAGTACAAAGTAATAAAATATTAAGTAAAAATTTATTTATTCATATAATATATTGCTACAAGTTGTATTTAAATGTTTATTTTTATTTTAAAACAATTAATCACTGTAATGCATGATATCGTCGTCATCTGAACTATTGCTGTCATTTCGTGTATTTATTATTATTGGATTAATATCATCAACAATCCTTTCCCTTTCCCACCATTCATTTATTAAATTTTCTTAACAGATTTAGCCCAAGTTTCACAACTAATTTGATCACAGGCTACTACACTGCTACATTTTCAAAACTTCGTTATCACTATATCCGTTTTGACCAATATGTCTATCATAATAATTTTTTGTTATACCCCAAATTAGTTCAATGGGGTTAAACTGGCAGCGATAAGGAGGTAATCTTAGTACTTCATGACCATACGTTTGTGCCAATGTATCAATAAAATAAACTGGTTCAGATTTTAATTTCCTTCGTTTTCTCGTGATTTTGTTAGTGAGAAGTTCAGATTTATTACATTTTATAATTCTACGAATTTTTGATTCCGAAATCTTTAAGGCAGCTGCTACTCTTTGATGGACACAAGATAGATAAATAAGTGGCCAATTGTTCTCTTTTTCGGAATTAAAATATTCCAGCAGATTTAAAATTAAAGTTTGTGAATTTAATAATTGACCGCAAGATCTATTAATTAATATTATTAACAGACACTGACAGCTAAGACAAATAACAAAAAACATTTTTAAAATCGCTGAAAAATGGTAACTAGATTATTATATGATTGCAATTCTTGATACATACATGTAACAGTCACCTATCAGCAATCCGACTATATGTCAGACGCGCACCCAGGTAATGGGGGTGGGTCAGAAGACGAAATTATTTTAAATGGTAGGAATTAATTGAGAAATTAGTCGGAAGTAATTACAAAAAAAAAATCCTCATTTGTATTTTGATAAAAATGCGTAACAATCAAAAGTTTTTGTAGTTCTTTGGGGGTTATCACTAGTCTTTCGATAAAAGCACATAAAACCACGTGTTATGGGGCTCTTTGAGGGGGGAAGGTCAAACCTGTGAGGCAATCTCCTGGGTGCGCGTTTCTATTATTTACTGAAAAAAATTAAAATATCTTAAAGCATCTTCTGGAATTCGAACTTTGTGACAGTATTTATATCACCTCGCTATAGTTGAGGAGGCACAATGAAAAACTGACTTTTTTCAAAATCGAGATATCCCTTTATAATGTCACATCTAATTGTGCAAGACAAAACAGTAACATCTTTATCCACAAGCGAATCTAGTGCAAAATCAACTGTTTCCATTTCAGCCAATCACATCACTCCATTATTTTGCGCAGGTTACAAACACATGTAGATAAATACAAGTTGACAATAATAAGTTATAACAAGTATTAAATGAAAATTTTTTGATTTCTTTTTTTTTTTTTTTTTCTCTTAAAAAATTTTATTCCATGACCATTGCTTTTATTATATTGTTCTTAAGAAATAAGATTAGAAGCGATTTGGTGCAAAACCAACTTTATCCAGTCAAATCTCAGCAAAACCTACTTTATCCAGACAAGTCTCAGCAAAACCAACTTTTTCCAAATAAAAAAGTGAATTATCTCATAAACTATTAAGTTTTCAATGTGGGAGACTTATTTAATCTTAATCGTATTACTATCAACAATTTGTTTGCCAAAAAAAAAAAACATTGTATTGATTAAACTAAACTCAAAAAACGTTTGTTTTTTTTTTTAATACCCAAAGTTTTGATGACTGTGCAGTGGCGGCTCCTGAGTACGCGCTGCGGAGCTGCAGCTCTTACTTGAAAATAATAAAAAACAAAATCTTTTTTTGAACTCAAAATGCATTTAACATAGTAATTGTGGTGTGAAAATGCTTTTTTTAAATATATTTTGAACATTGAATGCTATTGTTTCATAAATATTTAGTTTCCTTTGAATAAGTCTACGTCGCGCTGCTTATATCCTAGCGTCAAGGAAAGTGCAAATGTAGGCTTGTAAAGGGGTAGCAGTGCGTGGGCAGTAGTGTTAAACTGGTGGGGATTGGGCCTAGAATGCTTTCAGCGTCACAATAACAGTGATCACAGATTATGAAATTATTGAATGTATTTATTTAAGTCGTAACGAAATCGATATACCTATATTATCTCTAAATATTTATTGTTTAGGTAGGTATTAATAATTAGTATTTTCTAACTTTTTCTTTTAAATTTATATAAGTATCTTAGCTTAAAAAATACGATTCGTATTTTAGATTATAAAACAATAGGTTTAAAAAATGAATACTGTCAAATCTTTTTTGGAAATTCCATTTAACAGACGAACGTTAGAAGAAAAAATTGATATTAAAAAATTGGGGCGACACACACCAAATTTAAACATTTCGGAAAGTGCAAAAAGCAAAAATTATAATTATAAGAGGCAATTCAACAGTCTTATATGATAAAATGTCGTGGTTAAACACCTAAACCTATCCTTGTATTATAATTTGCAGCTCCCAAAAAGTCGCGAGCCGCCACTGTGACTGTGGTAAAGCTGGTTTTGTTTTGTACCTCCTCAGTTATACAAAACTAATCCGATAGAATCTGAAATTGTTAAAATACGTAATTGTGCCTATTATATTGTTTATCTTTTAAATTATCTTATATATACTTCAATAAAAATTATTTTGTCAGATTTCATAAGTAGGTATGATAAAATCTGACATATTGTTATTAGGACGACCTTTATTTATCAAATTAACTGATCATGATTATTTACTGATAATGTTATTTTTGTTTTATTTGTTTACTTAGTCAACAAATAAATAAATATTTTTACAACAAATAAATAAACATATTTTACTTAAACTTAACAGGAAATAAGAAATTCTTCGATGCAGAAGCATTAACAAATAATAATTTTTAAAGTTCCCTTTTACTAAATAAAATTTATTTTTCAGCATGGCTTCAGATGGCCTCATTGGCGTCTTCTTTCATTGGTTTGATTGCAACTTACTACTCGGAGCACAAGGCTTTTACTTTATCAAAAAATCTAGGTGTTAGTCTCAAAGGTGCAGCTTTATTCTCTATTGGAAGAGGTTTACCCATAGGTAAGGAATTTAAATAAACAATGCATTTTCGAAATTATTTGTTACCATTATTTTAAAAATATTTTAAAGTTTATGAATGAGTATAATATCCTTATATTATATTTTATTATTCCATATTATTTTAATATGAGCTACATAATCGATAATTTTTTCTATTAGCTGGGTTAACCCGGATAAGACCTAGTCCAAATTCCAAATTGACTTATGAGTTATTTTTATTATTATTATTATTATTATTATTTTAACTTGAGCAATTTTTCACGTAAATGTGAAAAACAAATCCCAAAGAGGTTGGTTTAAAATTTGAAAAAATACAAAATAATATACTTGTAAACCAAATATTGCACTGGGTATTTTCGAAAAATGTTTGCAATTAAAAAAATTGATGTGTAGTGTGAATTTTCACACATTTCAGGGTTTTGCAGGTATTTAGTAACTGAATGATGATTATTTGGGATGCCAAAACAAATTTTATGTCAAAATATTTTTTTATGAATTTTAATTCGAATGCCCCGTTATTTAAGTTTCTAAATATGTGCAGTATTTTTTTTACATAGCAAGGTTCATTAAGATTTTGAAAATTGCGCCTATGGCTTCTATTGGTTGCTTAAATAATTAGCCTCGCCCTCTGATTTCGTATACATTCATTATAATTTCAACACTTCCCACTGGTTATTAAATTTACGCTTTTAAAAATTAAATGCAACATTTACCAAAACATCACTAGAATTTTGATAAAATAATTTAAACAAAAGAAAACTGCAAAAAAAAAAACAGAAAAATTAAAACTGACAGGATTCGAACTCTAGTTTGCAAGTTACCTTTCTGGCAAATTACAAAGCTATGACGAAACGCACATCGCTATGAGCGCGGAGTTTCATAGCGAGTTTCATAGCGAATTAAATATTTAACATATTTTGTTTAAAAACACAAAAAATGCGTTATTTTCCGAAAACGTAATCTGATCAAAAATTCCTGTTGTACTATTCCAGTTCACACCAATGTACATTACTTAGAATTTTTTCAGATTTTTAGTTTAAACCATCTGGGCTACAGGGTGTGGGACAAAAAATTTTTTGCACAATTTTGGCAAAAATCGCGTCAAAATAATTTATTTTGCAAAAATAAAATTTTGATCGTTAATCCACGTACTAAGGGCTTTCATTTGATACCCTACTCAGAATTTTAAAAAATATTATTTTTTTTCGATGAGCACATATTTGTTTATATTTTTAGGGGGATATGTTTTTTAGATGTTCTAGTATTTTTCCTATGTGCGGGTCAAAAAGTTGTACAAGCATGCCAAATTTCAACTCTCTAGGTTTAGCCGTTTGGCTACAATTTTTACCGAACAGACAGACAGACAGACATACAGACAGACAGACAGACAGACAGACAGACAGACAGACAGACAGACAGACAGACAGACAGACAGACAGACAGACAGACAGACAGACAGACAGACAGACAGACAGACAGACAGACAGACAGACGACAAAATGACGGTATAAAGGGTTTTTTGGTGATACCTACAAAACCCTAAAAATCAGCTGTGGCCATCACAGAACCGACCGTCACCATAAAGTTGTTAGTTATTGCTTGTGTAGTCTTGTCAGGTCTTTCAATGTGTCCTGTACACCAATAATTGTTAGATCTTCGGTTACCTGATCTCTCCATATTTTGCGAGATCTTCCCAATGGTCGACGAGTATTCAATGCTCCCTCCCATATCTTCCTAAGCATTGTGTCCTCCCTCATTCTCATCACGTGTCCTATCCACTGTACTGTCTACCTCTTTATTCTTGTGTGATACTTGGCCTTGAGTACAGCTCTCGGATATATTTGTTCTTACGGATGCTCCATTTACCATTAATTTCAATGGGAGCCAAGTTTCGGCGTAATATTTTAATTTCGAAAACTATGAGGTATTGTCGATCTCGCTTTGTTAAAGTTCATGTTTCGGAGCCATATATAAGTATGAGTCGAACTATAACTTGGTATAACCTAATCTTGGTGTTCCTAAACAGGAGTTTCCTATTGAAGAGGGGGCCAAGTGCAAAATACGATGCATTAGCAACTTTAATTCTGTTCGTAATTTCCTGCTGTGTCAATTTCACATGATTTATCATTGTGCACAGGTATTTAAAGGTTTAAACTCTCTCAAAAGTATTGCCATCTTGAGAATTACTAGCATAAAAAATATACTCTCTCCGTCCGAAAATATGGTAAACATTCAAAATGTGGGATTAACGAAAGTAATATTATCTTGATCTTTTTTTTTGTATTTATTCCTAAATAAGTGGTTGCTAGGCAACTAATAAATAAATAGCGCGCAAACAGTTTTGCAGATGTCAAATGTAATCACAGGAAAAAAAAACGCATATTTTAGACAAATTAAAGTGACACCCGCTGTTCTAACAAATGGCGAATTTTGATCAAAATTGTGTTGAATTGCAAGGAAGAAGTTCCAAATCAACTTAAATCACAACTGCCAAATAGTCCAGATTTTAATGAATTGGATCTCGGCTTTTTCAACTCTATACAATCCTTACAACATACATCTTCACCGAATACATTCGACGAACTGATTGAATGCGTACAAAATACATTTAATTCATTAAACATACAAACCCTTGAAAATGTTTTTCTGAATGAGGGAATGCTGGGAGGAAAGAGCCAGAGAGTAACAGAAAGGAAGATGGTACGCATGGGGGGAGATGAGAAAAGAGTATTACTGGAGATGCGGAGTGGATTAGCGGATTAGGAGAGTTAGGGAATGAAGAGAGAGGAAATAGATACTGGAGGAAACAGGAGGATAAGATGTGCAGGATGTGCGGGGAGGAGGAAGAAGATATAGAGCACCTCGCGAAGAGGTGTAGAGAGCTGACAGTATGGTCGGGGAGCACATTAGACCTGTTGCACGAAGAGAGGTGGGCGAAGGAATTAGAGGCAAGAAGGATTGAGATCGGGGAAGGATAACAGGAAGGGGTAAAGGAAGGAAGGAAGAGGCCCGGTGGGAGGCAGAAGGCGAGAAATGGAAGGAAGGAAGGGAGCTGAGGTCACCTGGAAATGGGGAGGAAGGAAGGGTGATAGGAGGAGGGGTGAAGAAACGGTTGGAAGGGAAGAGAATGGAATAAAATAAATAAAAGATGGGCGAGAGAACTGGAAGCAAGAAGGAAGGAGATCGGAGAGGGAAACCAGAATGAGAATAGGAAGAAAGAGAGGGACACTGGAGCAAGAAGAAAGAAATGAGAAAATGTAATATATTGTAAATTAAATTGTTCTGTATTGTACGTTATGTAATTTGGATTGTTTTGGTTATTTTATTTATTTTATTTCTATTTGTAATGGCTAATACCCTGAACGCCGCAAGGTCTCGGGAGAAATAAAGAATATATATATGATAATGTTTTTCTAACATCGCAAACTTGTCTAGAAGCAACCATGTTTGCAAAAGGAGGGAATTTCTATAAGATTCCGCACATTAATAAGACAAAACATCATCGTAAGGAACGATTACAAACAACAATCATGTTTCATACAAGCTATGGAGACAACCACGTCTTTGTTAAATTAAAACTTTTTGTATAATTCTTAGTTTTACTAGATATTTGTAACTATTTCATAAATAAAATCATTCTAATTAATTAAAATTGTAAATGTTTGTCATATTTTCGGACAAGAAAAAAATCAAAATGTATACCATATTTTCGAACGGAGGGAGTATTTTCTTTTGTAAGCAGATACCCCTTTGATCTCTTACAACTTTATTTAGTATTTTTTATATCTATAATATTAAAGAAAATGAAGGCGGTATTCCATTTCGCTGTTACACCTGTATATTTGATACGTGAAATTCACCACAAATTTTTATAAATTATTCCATTGATAATTATTTAATATTTTATAATATTTTGTTTCAGTTTGTCAAATAATACTTCTTCTACCACAATTTCTCCGTTATCCAATTTTGCTGTGTACATCTCTCGGCATTCACTGGCTAGCAATGACCGTCTGGCATTGGAATACTTGGAAAGAAAACCAGCGCAACTGCGAATCCATCTTGTGGTCACTCCTGGTTGGCGGATTGTACGTTGTCGCACCTCGCGAGGATTCTATACGCAACCTTCTAATTACCCACTGTACATTGTTTTTAAGATCTATTGCTCTGGTAGTGTTGTGGATTAGTTCAGATCCCACAGCTAAATATGTAGCTATTATAACAATTGTTTTTGATTGTATTGGTCGAGTTATTAGTGTGTTGTATTGTAAATTTGGAGTATTGTATTTCTATAACAAATTATAACATTGGTGAATTTATGTCTATCATTTTGTCCAAATCTTGAAAATTCCTAGTTGGAGACCAGAATGGATGCCATTTTCATCTACTGTGAGTCCATATATACAAAAGAGTCGAAAAAACATTTTTTTTTTTTTTTAATTTGGGCCGAATATATGGTTTGTGTCTTATAAATTAATTTATTGCATCCGCGTCCCTCTATCTTTTGAATATTTTGAACATTAAGTCAGGGCCGGCGCTAGGCATATGCAGCATGTGCAGTGGCACATGACCTAGCGGCCCAATAGGCCTCGCGCATGGTGCGAACTTTCTGGGTTCCATGACAACTGGGGCCGTAAGACAATTCGGGCCGTTCACAATTGGGGCTTTTCACAACTGGGGCCATTAACAACTGGGGCGATGGACAATTCGGGCCGTACACAATTGGGGCTTTTCACAACTGAGGCCATTAACAACTGGGGCGATGAACAATTCGGGCCGTACACTATTGTGGCTTTTGACAACTGGGGCCATAACTATAAGAACAAGAGTCTTCTTTTGTTTAAAATAAAAAATAATTATCTTACAAGTTGGCATAAATTAAATTGCAAGTTCCTGTTAAATTGCATAAATTAATTGCATAAATTAAATTGAATTGTCATGGAACCGTTATTTTATGGGTTTTGCCATGTTATGTATCATGTAACAACCTGACTGACTAAAAGCTGTATAATGTACAAGTTTACTTGGTCAATAAAGAATTATTATTATTATTATTATTATTATTATTATTATTATTATTGTTATTATTATTATTATTATTATTATTATTATTTTGGGGTTTGTCAGGTCTTGACAAGCGTCCACTAATCTCAAACTTCAGCAACCTTTTGAGCCGCGTCATACTAGAGACTAGTGGAGCTAAATACACACGACTGCATCCCAAACCCTGGCGATATGCAGCCGCGGAAATTACGCCAGATCCAGTATTATTATTATTATTATTATTATTATTATTATTATTATTATTATTATTATTATTATTATTATTATTATTATTATTATTATTATTATTATTATTGAAAGTATGATTTGAAATTGAAATATTTTTACTTATTTTCATTTTTTATTATAGTCAACTTTGGCCATAATTTTTTTTCCCTAAGTTATACATTGTGTTTTCGAGAAAAATCTTATTTCCTCTACCTTTATACATTCTGTATATCAATTCTAGATATGTTTCACGGGCCAGATTAAGTTGGACTGGTAGCCAGATATTTAAAAATCACAGGATGGGTGGTGGAAAAACTTCTGAAAATCAATTAAGGCCAGAGGGAGTGGAGAAATTTCGAAAATCATAAATTTCGTACGGGCTGTTTGAAACTTATTGCTGACATATACAATACATACATATACAATACATACGGCCCGTGGGCCCTAGGCGGTAGAGGTCTGCACGGGCCTATTTTGGACTAACTTTACCCGGCCCGGCCCGTTATGATTCCAGTCCGGCCCGGCCCGAGCCCGAAAATATTAATACAATTATTGCATGTACCCGACCCGAACCCGACAAAATTTCAAATTCCGCCCGAATAAACCTCGTTAAAAAAATATTATGATACAAAAATTGCTTACAATTTGAAATAATTATAAAACTAGAAATTTAAAAACAAAATATATTTTTTAACGACGGTTTAAAAATATATTTAAAGGTATTATTGTTCTTACCCGGCCCGAGCCCGAATATAATGCCGAATATAATGTAATATAATGTCAGTCGGCCCGAATCCGGCCCTCGGGCCGGACCGGGCCTGGGCCCACGGGCCAAGCCCGAGCCCGTGCAGACCTCTACTAGGCGGGACACTACTGCCATATATGAATTTAAAAAAATCCCTAAATATTTTACCCACCAGCCGCGACTGGCCCTTCGGCAGCAATATCTGGCATATTGACTGACGGAGAGACACAAATGTGAATGACGGTTTATGTTTATTTTTTTATTTACCTACAAAACACCAAAAATAGGTATCAAAAGTATCTTTATCTACGTTTGATAATAAATAAAAATAAAAATGTTTTGTCCACTCATATCATACCACAAAATAGAAATATACGCTTCACTATAATTTCATAATAAATGCGAATCATCAAAACTACCAATGATTCATCACACAGAACAGTGAAGTTGTTTATTATTTCAAACAATTTCCAATTCATACAAAGAATTTCCTTTTTGCGGTTATATGAAAGAGGAAGTAGTAAGTAATCTATACGGTAATTCTATCGACAGTTATTTGCATTTCATAATAAAGTCTTAAACGAACAACATTAGCTAAACAAGTACTCAGAACAATTAACAAATATTGTCTAATTTGATTATTTTCTCAAAAATTTATTCAAAATGATGGACTTAAGAGAAATAATGAACAATAATTTTGATAAAGTTTTAGTGAAAGAGAATATTTTAGAAAGAACTGATAGTGATATCCAAAAATCGTACAAACTTACAAAGAGAAATTTATATACAATTGTTTTTGCTGCATTGTTATATTTAGCCGATGTCGGTTCGGATTGGACAGTAGCCGTTTTGTACGGTTTTGAAGGGCTTTATTGGTACTGCATCCATATGTTTATTCATATTTTAATGCCGTCAGTTTGCGTTACCTTCTCTTATCGAAGAACATTGTAAGTATATTTTTAAATATAAAACAATAGCATAAACTCTGTCAAAAGTTTAATGTAACTTAATGTCAAAGCTATACAAAATACTCAGTAAAAGTATTTCAAATACCAAATATGAAATATCGAGTAATTGAAATAACAAATGCTATTAGTCATCAATGATAAAAAATTGATGTGAAGTGTGAATTTTCACACATTTCAGGGTTTTGCAGGTATTTAGTAACTGAATGATGATTATTTGGGACGCCAAAACAAATTTTGTCAAAATATTTTTTTATGAATTTTAATTCGAATGCCTAATACCATTATTTAAGTTTCTAAATATGTGCAGTATTTTTTTTATATAGCAAGGTTAGGTTTTTAGGTTAGATTTTGAAAATTGCGCCTACCGCTTCCATTGGTTGCTTAAATCATAAGCCCCGCCCTCTGATTTTGTATACATTCAAACATAGAATTAAATTATAATTTCAACACTTCCCACTGGTTATTAAATTTACGCTTTTAAAAATTAAATGCAACATTTACCAAAATATAACTGGAATTTTGACAAAATAAAAATGTAAAAAAAAACGGAAATTTAAGATTGACAGAATTCGAACTCTAGTTTGCAAATTACAAAAACCAAAGACGAAACCAACTACGCTATCAGCGCTTACTTACCTACTGTGTTACATAGCGAATTAAATATTTAACATATTTTAGTTAAAAACACAAAAAATTAATCCACGTACTAAGGGCTTTCATTTAATACCCTACTCAGAATTTAAAAAAAAATATTTTTTTTTTCGTTGAGCACATATTTGTTTATATTTTTGGGGGATATGTTTTTTAGATGTTTTAGTATTTTTCCTATGTGCGGGTCAAAGAGTTGTATAAGCATGCCAAATTTCAACTCTCTAGGTTTAGCCGTTTGGCTACAATTTTTACTGAACAGACAGACAGACAGACGACAAAATGACGGTATAAGGGTTTTTTGATCATACCTACAAAACCCTAAAAATTAAATGAAATAATATATTTCAAATACATTTAATGTTTTTGAAATATAAGAATCTCAAATATTATAAATGTAATTGAAATACTATAGTCCATTAAAATGTTAGAATACAGTATTGCTCTTATGGGAAATGAGAGCGGTGTTGCCAAATGTTGTAAAACTGTTAAATTTATCAATGAACCCAAAATAATATGCGGAATTTAATGTTATTTTGTTGTTAATTCGTTGAAACTAAATGGAAAAAGTATCGGAGACTTGTATGACTTAAAAACAGTGCAGCAGTAAGGGGGGGGGGGGCGGAGAAGGCGACGGCCCCTAGCGCACTAAGGAAAAGGGCGCCGATGAACTTGAGACTAAGGAGCGCCACATTGCGAAAGTGAGGACCTTTTTTTTTGCTCTTCACTTGGATTTTGGGAGGTGAGGACCTTTTTTTTTGCTCATCATCTAGATTTTGGGTGGTGAGAATCTTGTTTTTGCTTATCACTTATTACATTTTTTTGTCAAGGGCGCCAAAACGCAGTTTTGCCCCTAGCGCAAGTTTTCCTTACTGCGGCTCTGCTTAGAAATGACACAATGACACAACTCAAGGTGTTTAGTAGGAAAAAGAACTACTCTATTTGCCCTATATTGCATTCTAACGTTTGATCGAACTATAGAAGTATTTCAATTACCGAAAAATATTTGAATTACTGAAGCCTTTAAAATATGGGAAGTATTTCATGTACGAAAATTATGTCAAATACCCAAAATATTTGAAATATCAAAAATAAGAAACATATATTTTAACATTCACAATCTAGCACCGAAATACATTAAGTATTATATTGACTGTAAATTAGTTTTAGAAAATAATTTAAATAAACAAGAAGAAAAATATAAATATTTCTACTTCAGAACTAAAAAAAGTTCTGCAGTTTTCATAAATTATGTTTGATATTAAAGAATCAGTTTCAAGTTTTCACGTGGTTGAAATAAATTTCCTTGTGCCCACCAATTTATATTCCTTTACAGTTTTACAGTGACAGTCATTATTATATAATTTTATATCATTCGTAAAAATTATATTCCTAAATTATTTTCATATTTTGGGTCCCAGTTCAAACTCTGACAAAATTATTTTAAATATAAAAGAGTATTTAAAATAGTAGGAAAATACTTGAAATACTAGGGGAAATTTAAAATTGTAGGAAAATTTTGTAATACTAAGGAAGATTTGAAATACTAGGGGAGATATAAAATACTAGGAAAGATTTTAAATATTAGGGAAATTTTGAAATGTTTGAAATATGTAATAGAAAGATATTTGAAACACTAGGAAAATGTTTGAAATACTAGGGAAATTTTTAAAATACTTTAAATATTTTAAATATATCTAAATATATTTCAAATAGTGAAGTTTTCAGACAGTAAATATTAAATACAAATATCACGGAGAATGTATTTGCAAATCCAAATACCAAGAGCTTTGTTTGAAGTATTTGAAATTCAAAATCTCAAATACAAGAAAGTATTTACAATACTTTTTTGAAAATCATTACATAGATAGCCTGTTTTTTTGCTTTAAGTGGAACTAGATTTTTAATTCTGGTAACTTTTACCGTTTAAGTGAGACTTTTGAACATTTTGTTTAGCAATAGCCCGCTTCGGAGAGCTCATGACAACTTACAAAAATGAAAATCCTAGTTAGTTCCACAAATTATAAAACAATGAAGATAGCGGACTCCCACGTTACGGCTTTGGACAGCGATAGTTGCGACATTCGTGGTTGTAATATGAACTAGGATTATGTAGTACGCAACCCGCAGTGCACACAAATATATTTTTATATTTTAAATTGCTATGAATCGCGCGATCATTAATTTTCTACCAAAATTGAAAAATAAAATGTAATTTTGATAGAAAATTAAAGATTGCCTTGAACCAAAAATTATGATTAATTTATTTACAACTCTCCTAATTAATTTCCTAAAATTAAAATTAATTACAATTGTGAAAAGTTAATACTTCAGTAAGCATTAAGTTTTATTATTTTATTTGCAAGCAAGCATGTGAAATAAATAAACAAGTATTATATTTATTTGTTACTTTTATATTTACTTTTATTGTACATATTAAATTTAGTCTGTGCCATTTATTTTTATTCCACTATTTATATTTCTTTTGCATTTACCATTTAATATATTATTAATTACACTACACCATTTGAAAATAAAAAATGTGGTGCTAATATTTAAAATTTCTTATAAAATTCATCACTGTCACAATCACAATTTACTGTCACCTATCGTTACAACGTCAAAAACAATTGCCACAAATTGCCGATAATGAAGTGTTCTCAAAATGTTGGTTAAAAAAAATCGCTTTTAGCGCTGTCGGTGGATGGAATATAACTTAAAACCGTTTCAAGGCCGTGTATATGAGTTTCATACCCCTGGTTAGTTCCGCCTAAATGTTTGAAACAGTCTATAGCCTGTTTTTTAGGGTTTTGTAGGTATGACCAAAAAACCCTTATACCGTCATTTTGTCGTCTGTCTGTCTGTCTGTCTGTCTGTCTGTCTGTCTGTTCGGTAAAAATTGTAGCCAAACGGCTAAACCTAGAGAGTTGAAATTTGGCATGCTTATACAACTCTTTGACCCGCACATAGGAAAAATACTAAAACATCTAAAAAATATATCCCCCTAAAAATATAAACAAATATGTGCTCATCGAAAAAAAAAATATTTTTTTTTAATTCTGAGTAGGGTATCAAATGAAAGCCCTTGGTACGTGGATTAACGATCAAATTTTTATTTTTGCAAAATAAATTATTTTGAAGCGATTTTTGCCAATATTGTGCGAAAAAAATTTTGTCCCACACCCTGTAGCCCAGATGGTTTAAACTAAAAATCTGAAAAAATTCTAAGTAATGTACATTGGTGTGAACCGGAATAGTTCAACAGGAATTTTTGATCAGATTATGTTTTTGGAAAAAAAAAGCATTTTTTGTGTTTTTTTGCTAATAATGTTGACAACTTATAGTTATATAATACGCTAAACAGTAACGTGTTTCTTGGTGCTGTGGCTAACATACTAGCGTTCTGCCCAAGAATTCATATTTGGACTCATGTTCGAGTCCTACGTGAGGAGACAATATTATTTTTTATTTATTTTTTTGCATTTTTATATTGTTTAAATTATTTTTTCAAAATTTTAATTATATTTTGGCAATTGTTGCATTTAATTTTTAATAGCGTAAATTTAATAACCAGTGGAAATTGTTGAAATTATAATTTAATTATATATTTGAATGTACACGAAATCAAAGGGGAGGAGCTATGACTAAAAACAACCAATGGAAGCCATAGGCGCAAAATCTTAATGAACCTTGATATATAAAAAAAAAATACTGCACATCTTTAAAAACTTAAATAATGGTAATAGGCATTCGATTTAAAATTCATAAAAAAATATTTTGATATAAAATTTGTTTTGGCATCCCAAATAATCATCATTCACTTACTAAATACCTGCAAAACCCTGAAATGTGTGAAAATTCACACTTCACATCAATTTTTTAGTTTAAGTGGAACTAGAATTTGAATTCTAGTACCGCGAAAGTTTAGCGATTAACTGAGGCTTTTGATCATGTTGTTAAGCAAAACACATTTAAATCGTTAAAAAAAGAGACATGTTAACTTAAGAAAATCAAAATTCCAGTTAGTTCCGCTTAAACGTTTGAAATAGCCTATACGTAGATTTTTTTCTACTGATTCCAAACTTTTGCCCAATTATATATTAATTATTGTTTGTACTCCAATTTAAACTTTTGTTCTACCATTTCAGAAAAGAAATTGCGAAAGGGAAAATGTGTTCTTATATTATCTTACTAATAGTGTCAACTTTATTCAATATTGTACCAGTTATGCAATATTACCAAAACTTCAAGATAGTGTGGCGGTATTTGAAAGCAGATGGAAATATTGTCCAGCAACGTTATCATCTCCATAAATATATAGAAGGCAACAATAATGTAGTCAGTCAAAGAATATGGGAGTGCTACTTTGAAGCAATACCACAAGTCATGATCCAGCTCCATGTTGTATTTAACAGAACTGATATTACATGGAAAAATAATTCAATAAGTAAGTAAATATCTATATATGTTATACTTTGATATTTTTACTTGAACCTTCAATATCAACAACGCATCTCTCGAAGTAAGATGACTATTTGCTAACTTCATTACTACAACATATAGTAATGTGTGTTGCATAGATTCACATTATGAATTCATGGTTCTTGTATATAATTGGTATGGTAATAATAATACTTATAGACAACGAGAACCTTATAAAATATATATACAATTTAGTTTTTTAAAGAAGTCTGTACAATGACAAATCAAAGAGTCCACTACAGACTTATTTATATCTCTGTCTCACACATGCCTTGCAAGCATAAGTATTAGGTCGTCAAGGATGAAATTTGTAGAAAAAAAGGCAAAGTTGTTTGATAACATACAAATATAAGGAATTATTTTATTCATCATAGTATGCACCCATATTGTCTATACACTTTTGCCATTTAAGCAGCAAGTTATTTAGGCCGGTGGTATAAAACCCTGGCGGACGAGAGTCAATGAATTCCTGGAAGGTCAGTTTTACAGCATTGTCGGAATTAAACTGTTTTACTATTAAAATGTTGTCCAAATTGCGAAAAAAGTGGTAGTCAGTGGGGGCTAGGTCTAATGAGTATAGAGGATGATGAAGAAGTTCCAACTCTAATTCCTGTAGTTTTGCCAGTGTGTTTTTCCTGTCATTTGTGCAGTGTGTGGTCTAGTGTTATCATGCAGTAAGATAGGAGTCGATCTGTTGATCAATCTAGGCTGTTTTTCTTTAAGTTTTTGAATCATTTCGTCCAGTTGGTCGCAGTATATTTCTGCTGTGATCGATGAGCCTGTTTTTTTTTTTTGTTTTTGTTTAGTTTTTAAGTTTCCTGTACGAAATTTGGCGAACCAATTTGATATTGTCTTGCGTAGTAACACTAGAGCCAAATACACTATTAATGTTTTGCACGGTTTGCGATGCCGTAGTTCCACGTCATACGTCATAATAGTGAGAATTTCCGACCGTTCCTTTTTCAACCAAATTAATTTTTAAAAAAAGGTTTAATATTTTTTAGAGCATACAATGATTTCTCTAAACAGCAGAGATGTGTAACTTTCCAAAAAAAAAAAAAAAAAACAGAATGGTAAAATATTAAGCCAATGTCAAATAATAAGCTGTTATAGTTGGCAATATTATTAACTAAAAATTTCATCCTTGACGATCTGATATATACTTTTTGAATTGTATGATTGTTTGGGAAATTACGGGGGACACCATTAAACTAATATTTTGAAATATCTCACTTATTATTTATTTAATAAAAGAAAATTTTAGGCTATAATTTTATAAATAAATAATTTTTAAAATATTCTTTCAGCTTGGTTTCAGATAGTAGCCATCAGTTCTTCATTCGTCGGGTTGATAATAACGCATTTTACAGAACACAGAGCTTATATTTTGGCTAAAAATTGGGAAGTGAGCCTTAAAGGTTGTTTACTTTTTGCAGTTGGAAGAGGATTGCCTATAGGTAAGATATGTTTATTAAAATAGTTTTATTTTTTTAATTTAACCACATTACTATGAAGAATTACCACAATAGATTAAATTACCAAAACAGTTTCAATCTCTGCCGTTATCTGTTATGGTTGTTTTTATTTTTCTCCAAAAATAAATATACTTCTTGATACACTTTCTGAAAATATATATTAAAATAATCCTTCCAGGATAAACAACGGGCTTCTTAGCTTACAAATTGTAATACACCACTGCCGAGATATCTCTGGACATGTTCGCAGGCTTTATAGATTACGAAAAGGCGTTCGACAGGCTACAACATTAAAAACTCATAGAAGTCCTATAAAAAATCGTATTAAATTCTGAAACCAAATAGACTATGAAAAACTGTAGTAAAACATCTCAGAAAAAAGTTAAAATCAGTGGTGGACTGTCAAATCAAACCGGCCCGAGAAACTTTTGTAGAATGGACGCATTTATATATACATAAAACAGCTGTGGCCACCACAAGACCGACCGCCATCACAAAGTACTTGTTTAATTTATGCTGCTTTATCAAAAATGTCCTAAATAAAAGTTGTTAGTTATTTCTTTTATAGCAACTTTTATAAAATAATTTTTTTCGAAATATTTCTCTGTTGTGAAATATTACGCAAAAATCTTTAAACCGCCATATATATATATATATATGCACATTAGTATGAACTTAAATACCAGGTCTACAAGTATGAAATGCGGATTTTTTTCAAACTTGCCGCGCAAACTGAATGTATAGTTCACAGTTTCAACACGTTTTGTTAAGTTATCTTTAAGTGTCAAATGCGTATAGGTTATAATTTGTAATTTTGTGCCAAATAAAGAGCATTCGCGGACAGTACTACTGTTTTGTTTTCATTTGAAAAAAACTGCTGCTGAATCATACCGACTGCTTCGAGAAGCATATGTTGAATATGCTCCATCGCAAGATTCGTGTGAACGATGGTTTCGGCGTTTCAAAAGTGGTGACTTTAATCTTACAGACAAATAACATGGAAAACCTCCAAAAATATATGAAGATACAAAATTGAAAACATTGCTACAGGAAGACGATAGTCAATCACAAAAACAACTAGCAGAGCAGTTAGGCGTTAGTCAACAAGCTGTTTTCAATCGCCTACGAGAGATGAGTAAGATCCAGAAAGTCGGCAGATGGGTTCCACATGCAATGAATGAGAGGCAGATGGAAAAACGCAAAAACACTTGTGAAATTTTGCTTGCACGATACAAAAGAAAGTCTTTTTTGCATCGTATCATTACTGGCGATGAAAAATGGATTTATATTGAAAATCCCAAACGCAAAAAATCATGGCTGAATTCAGGCTCACCATCCACATCAACTGCAAGACCGAATCGCTTTGGCAAAAAGACAATGCTCTGTACTTGGTGGGACCAAAAGGGTGTGGTCTATTATGAATTGTTAAAACCTGGTGAAACAGTTAATACCCAACGCTACCAACAACAACTGATAGAATTGAATCATTCGCTGCTCATAAAACGACCAGAATACGAAAGAAGACAGCACAAGGTAATCTTTCTTCACGATAACGTTCCATCACATAAGGCAAAAGCAGTTTGTAACACATTGGAGGCACTCAAGTGGGAAGTGTTACCCCATGCCGCTAACTCACCAGACTTGGCCCCTTCAGATTACCACTTGTTCGCATCGATGGGTCACGCACTTGCCGAGCAGCACTTTTGTTCATATGAAAATGTGAAAGAATGGCTAGATGAATGGTTTGCGGGGAAAGGGGAAGAGCCTACTGGCGAGGTATTCACAAATTGCCTGAAAGATGGGGAAAATGTATAACTTCTAATGGAGTGTACTTTGAGTAAATAAACTTTAACTGTTCTTTTGAGTTTAATATGTTTTATTTAAAAAAAAAAATCCGCATTTTATACTTGTAGACCTGGTAGTACTAGTACAAACGAAACTTATGATCACTTCATTCAAATTAATATTATTTTTATAAATTCCCTACATAAATAATGTATTGTTGAAAAAAGTTATTGAAAGTATACCTAAAATATTTTTTATTGATTTCTGAAATAAATACTCTTATCAATTAATATAAACAAAAATCTACACAAAATGCTGTAGGAACTTGAAGATTTTACTATTTAAATTTAGGGTTTTCACATAGATATCTAAGGAGATAAGAAGTGAAAATTTTTGGCTCAGCATAGGCCTCGAATACCATATTTTCATAACCAATTATTTACAAAACCAGAGAGGTATCCACGAGACCAATATGCTGATACCAAATAATACATAATCTTTCTATAATAATTGTTTCTCGCTGATAATTGTTATCTAAATATCAAAATACCATAGTACATATTACTCATACGTACGATTACGTATCAAACGTTCCATTTTTCTCTGAAAACCTGCCAGTTTTTTTACATTTTTTTGATGGAATCACACATAAGATGCTAAATTGTCAGAACAATTCGACTGTCGTAATACGCACTGTACAAATGATCAACTTACTCGACTAACAGATCATTTAATCATAAATTACAAATCTAAAAATGACACACTGGTCTAGTACATATTCATGTAAGATTTTTATGCTGGCATCGTAGTATTATTAGTGACCGACCTATCTGAAACTTGTCCGATGCCCTGCCGATCCAGTCCGGCACTGGTTAGAATAAAACAAAATAAGAATATAAGGGTCATTTAAGCTGTGTTCGTAATACCCTTTTCACACTAGATCTTTAAGATCGGATGTTAAAGTGAATGTATTTTTAAACGCTAATGTGAAACCGTATGGCCTCGTCTAAATACAAGCGATGTTTAAGACGGCGATCTGCGTCTTAAACTTCGTCCGCATTGCCAACTTAATTTCTATTATAAAAAAATACTCCTTGAATTTGTGCTGTCAACATTTTATATTATCATAAACAAGAATACTGTATTATATCGACGTAATAAGAAGTTTATACTTATTGTTATAATAAAATTATTTATTTTAATAATGTGTTTAATAAAATACAGAGCTACAATAATTGATATAAAATGTATCGACTTACATGTTAATACAGGTGTAATATATTCTTTATTGTAGTGTCTTTATTGTAGAATGAAATGAAATTTCCATATTTGTTTATAATAATTCAAAATGTGCGTCTGCGCAGACAGTTCAAAACTGGTAATTTCATGACGGTAAATTAAGGACAAAATTACTGTAGCTGATGACAGCACCAGTGATTTAAACATCACGTGTGAAAGCATGCCGATCTTAAACATCGGTGAACTTTAAGTTCACTCGTCTTAAAGATCTAGTGTTAAAAGGGTATTAGAGTTACACCTCAACCAGTCACCCGTGGTGGATACGGAGAAGGTCTGCGCAGAGAGAGAAAGCGAAAAAGAAAAACACGAAATGCCAAACTAAATGTGTCTTCACTATACGTTTCTGTTAGTGCCACGCGCATCTAATACGCCATGGCTTGTACGCCATGGCTTGCTGGTTGAGATATAGATAGATATTGTACACCTGTTTAGTCAAATTAATTTATTAAACAGTAAATTTGTAAACGAATATTTTATTCGTTAAATGTTAAACAACATTTAATCAACAACTTTAAAATGGGTCTTAAAGTATTGAAAATACTTTAAATTAAAATTCACCTTTTGGAAAGTCTTTTGGCGTTCTACCACAAAAGTTTATTTTTGGATAGAAATCTCTAAACAAATTTTTACCAAATTATTATTTGTAATATTTATTTCCCGCTAGTTAAAATATTTATATTTTCCAGTGTGTCAACTTCTGATACTCAAACCATCAATGTTTCTACATCCTTTAGTGGTGATGATAGTCCTCCACGTTCATTGGTTGTCCATGGCAGTTTGGTGTTGGTTTACCTGGAAGGATAAGGAGCATAAAATCGAATCCATCATCTGGTCATTACTTATCGGAGGAATGTTATTCATCATACTACCGCGTGAAGATACCCTGCCACATCTTTTAATAACACAACTGGCGATGTTTCTCAGAGGTGTTCTCTTGGGTGTGCTGTGGAGTATTTCGGATTCCAGTGCGATGGCACTGGCAATTTCAGCTATTGTTTTCGATTGTTGTGGCCGTATTATTAGTATTTTATATTGGAAATTTGGTGCCTCTTATTATAATAAATTATGAACTATAAATGTTTATAAAAGTCTTCTTCTACGGAAATAAAATTAGCAATACTGGTCAACAAGGTTTTTGGTGTTTAGAAAATAAACATCATTCCTATACGAAATCGGTCTTCTGAATTGAAAATTAACCTTCATTTTGACGTATCAGGTCAAGTTTCTCAGTTATTGAACGAACATACATAATAATGGGTGTTTTTTTTAGAGGTATAGAACTTTAAATTGCAATAAAACAACTAGACCAGGATTTCTGGCATATGACCGCCACGGCTGGCTCGGATGTAGTCCAATCTGGACGTCCAATTTTCGATGACTTTTTCCAACATTTGTGGCCGTATATCGGCAATAACACGGCGAATGTTGTCTTCCAAATGGTCAAGCGTTTGTGGCTTATCCGCATAGACCAATGACTTTACATAGCCCCACAGAAAGTAGTCCAGCGGTGTTAAATCACAAGATCTTGGAGGCCAATTCACAGGTCCAAAACGTGAAATTAGGCGGTCACCAAATGTGTCTTTCAATAAATCGATTGTGGCACGAGCTGTGTGACATGTTGCGCCGTCTTGTTGGTATGATTTAATGTAATGCCACAAGATTATCTTTCGAATAAAAAAAAATTCATGTCAATCGAATAATCCATCGTTGTTTTATTGCAATTTAAAGTTCTATACCTCTAAAAAAAACACCCGTTATATTAGGCTTTGTGTCCAAGCGCAGCTGTACTGGCGCAGCTGTACATGTGAGTAGTGTTTCTTCTCAAGAATTCTTTCTCGAGAATTTCTCGAGAAAAAGTTATATTTCTCATTTTTCATTTCTCGAGAAATATAAATTTTTCTCTACGCCACGTTAAACGCATTGTGCTTTTAAAAAACTATTTTATAAAAACATAATGTTTACTGAGTCACTGATTATAATTTCATTTTGATAAAATTTGTCTTCTGTCTCCCGCAACGCAACTGTGGCAACAGATAAGAAGCGATTTATAAAATTTAGCTAAGTAGCATTTATTGTTACAATATTTTATTTTAATTTAGTGTATTTTTATTATAATCAATTACATTTCATTTTTTGTTCCGTTTAAAACTGTTATGTAAAAGGTTACATACAAGTTAAATAAAATAATTATTACTATTATTATTAATTTCTTAATGTTTTGAAAATTTCCCTATACATATGTATTTTCAATTAATATGCAATTACGTGCCGTTTTCGTAATCATTTTTAAAGCCCCGTTATCCATTTGTTCTAATGTTATTTAAATGAATACTTTAGTACTTTAAATTAGACTATAATTTTAACATGTTTTTATCCTCTACAATATTTTCAACATTAAAAAAAGATATATATTCAAATAATTACATTTCTCGAGAATATAAGTCTAATTTTTCATTTCTCAAGAAATGAAAAAGGTCGAGAAATCAGAAACACTACATCGGGTCTATTCTGTATCTTAAAAAGTTAAAAATTAACCTCAAGGTCGAAGTTAAAAAATGTTAACCACGCTTTACAATATTTTGTTATTCTGTAACTCTATGACGTTTAAATTTTAACCTCGATGTGGTTAATTCAGTAGGTTATAATCGGAATTTTAACTCCAGCCAAATACATGGCGTTAACTTTTAACCAGCTGTATTTTTAACCCCTAAACGTCAAATAGCCAGAAAAAATGCATTTTTAGAATTAATCATGGCAATTCTGTTTATTTTAAATCAATTATTACTAGAACAAATTGAACATCAAGTGGTTAATAAGTAAAAAATTAATATAGGTGAATAAAAAAAATATAAAAATGCTTTTTAGGAGATCAGTTCGAATTAAACAAAGGCAACTGCGTGATATGAGTGACCCTTTTAATTTACCTGAAGAAACATTTTAAAATATTTTCATTTGTCTAAAACTTGTACGGAATATCTCGTTTACAAATGTTGTTTAAAAATCCGAGAAGAACCGAAAGATTTCCCAATATATTGCAAGTAAATGTTTAAAACTTTAAAATTGTGATACATTTATAAATTTTGATTTCTCTATTTGTTTAAAAATAAAAATAAGGTAAACATAACCTGAAAATAAAAGTATCTTAATACAGAAGAAAAAAAAGAGAAAAAATATTGATACATTTGCATGTTTTGGCAATATTATATTATTTACTTTCTGCACCCATAATTATTTATGTATAAAAAAATAAAATAAAAACGCGCAAATATTGTACATTTGCGCAATATAGATTTATTATATTTGATCGTTGTTGATTCGCGATTCAACCATAACACAAGTTTACATTAAATCCACACTTACACAAGCCAAATACCTTCCCTTGTAGATAATTTCACAACACAATTTTAACCATAAGGTTAAAAAGTTAGAACTTAACGCTAAGGTTATAACCTGAGATTCAGAATAAGAAACAAGGTTAAAATTTTAACGCCTAGTTAAAATGTTACTTTTTAACCATCATTTTTAAACTAATCTTTTTAACCTAATATTTTTAACCACAAAAGATACAGAATAGACCCACATGTGAGTTAGTTAGTTAGTTAAAATTTTTGGCGCACAGCAACAAAGGCTATTTGCGCCTACTTGTACATGTGCGTTAAAGTCCAAATGTATGTCATGGGTGTTTTTTAGAGTCCATGTGTTATGTTATAAATTAGACACTATGTATGTGTGTACGTCAACTACAATAGTTGGTTGTATATCGTATTACAATTTCGTTTCATTCTTCTCAGATTTTGTAAATATGGTGAACAAAGCAATATCAAATGAGTAAGATGTCATCACGAAGGTGTTGCGTTAATTCTCCAAATGTGTTTTGTTATGTTTGTGGGGAATACACATTACTTGAAAAACGAAAGAACATCACTGATTTTGTTGAAAAAGCATATTTGGCATATTTTGGGGTCAATCTGAGAGACTAAGATTAAATGTTGGGCACCGCATAGTGTCTGCAAACAATGTACAGAACATTTGAGACAGTGGACTAAAGGGACTAGAAAAAGTATGAGGTTTGCTATACCAATGGTGTGGCGGGAGCCCAATAATCACGTGGATGACTGCTATTTTTATGCTCTAAATTTGAAGGGCATCGTGGATGAATATATGTGGATGAATAACACAAGTACCAATTTTAATATGTATATATTAAAAATACTAAATTAATACAATTATTAGCTATTGACAAATCAACTTTTTAATTTTTACTTGCCCTACCTTAATATATAAGGGGCAAGTATTGTGACCGCAAAAATTTTCGATTTCGAGATTTTGACAGATGACCACGTTTCATGGTCCAGGGAATCCAAAAAACCTATTTTCGAAGTGCCGTCCGTATGTGTGTGTGTCTGTGTGTGTGTCTGTGTGTCTGTGTGTATACACGATAACTCAAAAACGGTTTAACTTAAGATTACGAAGTTCGTTCTGGTACTAAAAAATTATCCTAATAATTGGGAAGAACCCTATTGTTTTTTAATAAAATCCGAAACCAGAAACGGAAGTTATTAAACTTTAAAATTCAATAAAATTCGTAACTAGTAAACCAAGCCTTGAACAAAAAATTGTATAGGACATAATTTGATGTATTTTTGAAGATTTACCTAAATATTTTTTTAAACTAAAAAAAAATTATGTATTTTTTTTATTATTATTTTTACTTGCCCGACCTTAATATATAAGGGGCAAGTATTGTAATCGCGAAAATTGTCGATGTCCAGATTTTGACGGATGACCACGTTTCATGGTCCAGGGAATCCAAAAAACCGAAGTGCCGTCCGTATGTGTGTGTGTCTGTGTGTGTGTCTGTGTGTCTGTGTGTCTGTGTGTCTGTGTGTCTGTGTGTATACACGATAACTCAAAAACGGTTTAACTTAAAGAGTTCGTTCTGGTACTAAAAAATTCTCCTAATAATTGGGAAGAACCATATTGATTTTTATTAAAATCCGAAACCGGAAACGGAAGTTATTAAACTTTGAAATTTAAAAAAATTCGTAACTAGTAAACCAAGCCTTGGACAAAAAATTATATAGGACATAATTTGATGTATTTTTGAAGATTTATCTAAATATTTTCTAGTAGGAGGGCAAGTCTAGCCGAGGTCTCCCTTCGCCACTGGTTTATATATTTTATTAGAACAACAATGTTTCCGTGGAAACGGGTACCAGTGGCGTAGAGGTCAGCCACAGGCATTAACCGGAAAAACCAACAAACGCTTGTTTATCCTAACCTTGCCTCTGCTATGAGACCGGTTCCACACAGTGAAGAGCTTCCTGTTCCTAACTTCATTGTCTTGCCTCAGATAAGTTTACCCTCAACGGACGAAGATGCATCACCCGAAGATGAGACAAGAGATCAAGACTTTTCAGTTGAAGCCATACCTCAGCTATTCTTCCAGGTAGAGCTGAATGATCTAGTTCGTGACTTGAACCTCTCAAAAAATTCTGCAGAACTGTTGGCTTCCCGATTGAAAGAGAAGAATCTTCTAGAGAATGATGCCCGTATAACCTTTTATCGGAGTCGGCATGATGAGTTTGTTTCTTTTTTTACCAAGGAAGAGCTGGTTTATTGCAGAGATGTCAGTGGGCTTCTTAATAAACTTGGCATTGAGGAATATAAACTAGAGGATATGCGTCTTTTCATAGACAGTTCTAAGCGTAGTTTAAAATGTGTATTGTTACTCGGCCACTCAACAACTCTGAAGAAAAAATATGGAGATATTAAGTTGGTTTTAGAGAAGACACTGTATCATGATCATAAATGGATCATTTGTGTTGACTTAAAGATGGTGAATTTTCTCTTGGGACAGCAGTCTGATTACACCAAATACCCATGTTTTCTCTGCACGCCGCCACTGATGCTTAAATATAAGTGCAGAAAAAGTAAATTCTGCGTTTTCATACATAACGGCCATTGCGCAAATGAGCGGAAGTTTTGTTTTTTAAGTTGCCACGAAGACAGAGCTTGTCTAGGTTATTTCATGTTTCATGTTGGCATTATTATTAAGTGACATTTATTATAAAAAATAAAATATATAATATATTTCTAAACACATAAAAATTTAAGAAATTAGGTTGGTATTAAGAATGATTCAAAAAATCAAAATGTAATGAAAAAGATAATTTATAATGTCAATTCACCCTAACTTTAAAATATTTAATATAAGTATGATTTACCAAAATTAAAACTATTCCAAAAGTCCGATTCAATCAATAAAAGTTACTAGATATCAAAATCTAGTTCTCTTATCTTTGTTGACCTTTTTTCTATCAGCTTTTTAGCCTTGTTGTCTTTTTGTCCAATTCGGTCTTTTGTCCAATTCGGTCTTTTGTCCAATTCAGCCTTTTATCTAGTTCGGACTTTTGTCTATATCGGCCTTTTTTCGTGTGTGCCTATCGTCCTTGTCGGCCTTTTGTCTGTCAGCCTAATGTTCATGCTTTTAGCCTTTTGTCCATTTCGGTATTTTGTCCAATTCGACCTATTGTCCAATTCGGACTTTTCACCATGTCGGCTTTTTTTTCGTGTTGACCTTTCGTCTGTGTTAGTCTTTTGTTCGTCGGCCTAATGTTCATGTCGATCTTTTATCCATTTCTGTCTTTTGTCCAATTCGGCCTTTTATCTAGTTCGAACTTTTGTCCATGTCAGCCTTTTTCCATCGGTACCTTTCGTTCTTGTCGGTGTTTTGTCTGTCGACCTAATGTTTATGTATGTCTTTTGTCCATTTCAGTGTTTTGTTCCATTCGGCCTTTTATCTAGTTTGGACTAGTGTCCATGTTGGTCTTTTTCCCTGTGTACTTTCGTCCTTGTCGGCATTTTGTCTGTCGGTCTAATATTCATATCGGTCTTTGGTCCATTTCAGTCTTTTGTCCAATTCGGTCTTTATTCCAATTCGGCCTTTTATCTAGTTCGGTCTTTTGTCCATGTCAGCCTTTTTCCATCTGTACCTTTCGTTCTTGTCGGTATTATGTTTGTCAGCTTAATGTTCATGTCTGTCTTTTGTCCATTTCAGTGTTTTGTCCCATTCGGCCTTTTATCTAGTTTGGACTAGTGTCCATGTTGGTCTTTTTCCCTGTGTACCTTTCGTCCTTGTCGGTATTTTGTCTGTCGGCCTAATATTCATATCGGTCTTTGGTCCATTTCAGTCTTTTGTCCAATTCGGTCTTTATTCCAATTCGGCCTTTTATCTAGTTCGGTCTTTTGTCCATGTCAGCCTTTTTCCATCGGTACCTTTCGTTCTTGTCGGTATTTTGTCTGTCAACCTAATGTTCATGTATGTCTTTTGTCCATTTCAGTGTTTTGTCCCATTCGGCCTTTTATCTAGTTTGGACTAGTGTCCATGTTGGCCTTTTTCCCTGTGTACTTTCGTCCTTGTCGGCATTTTGTCTGTCGGTCTAATATTCATATCGGTCTTTGGTCCATTTCAGTCTTTTGTCCAATTCGGTCTTTATTCCAATTCGGCCTTTTATCTAGTTCGGTCTTTTGTCCATGTCAGCCTTTTTCCATCTGTACCTTTCGTTCTTGTCGGTATTATGTTTGTCAGCTTAATGTTCATGTCTGTCTTTTGTCCATTTCAGTGTTTTGTCCCATTCGGCTTTTTATCTAGTTTGGACTAGTGTCCATGTTGGTCTTTTTCCCTGTGTACCTTTCGTCCTTGTCGGTATTTTGTCTGTCGGCCTAATATTCATATCGGTCTTTGGTCCATTTCAGTCTTTTGTCCAATTCGGTCTTTATTCCAATTCGGCCTTTTATCTAGTTCGGTCTTTTGTCCATGTCAGCCTTTTTCCATCTGTACCTTTCGTTCTTGTCGGTATTTTGTTTGTCAGCTTAATGTTCATGTCTGTCTTTTGTCCATTTCAGTGTTTTGTCCCATTCGGCCTTTTATCTAGTTTGGACTAGTGTCCATGTTGGTCTTTTTCCCTGTGTACCTTTCGTCCTTGTCGGTATTTTGTCTGTCGGCCTAATATTCATATCGGTCTTTGGTCCATTTCAGTCTTTTGTCCAATTCGGTCTTTATTCCAATTCGGCCTTTTATCTAGTTCGGTCTTTTGTCCATGTCAGCCTTTTTCCATCGGTACCTTTCGTTCTTGTCGGTATTTTGTCTGTCAACCTAATGTTCATGTATGTCTTTTGTCCATTTCAGTGTTTTGTCCCATTCGGCCTTTTATCTAGTTTGGACTAGTGTCCATGTTGGCCTTTTTCCCTGTGTACTTTCGTCCTTGTCGGCATTTTGTCTATCGGTCTAATATTCATATCGGTCTTTGGTCCATTTCAGTCTTTTGTCCAATTCGGTCTTTATTCCAATTCGGCCTTTTATCTAGTTCGGTCTTTTGTCCATGTCAGCCTTTTTCCATCTGTACCTTTCGTTCTTGTCGGTATTATGTTTGTCAGCTTAATGTTCATGTCTGTCTTTTGTCCATTTCAGTGTTTTGTCCCATTCGGCTTTTTATCTAGTTTGGACTAGTGTCCATGTTGGTCTTTTTCCCTGTGTACCTTTCGTCCTTGTCGGTATTTTGTCTGTCGGCCTAATATTCATATCGGTCTTTGGTCCATTTCAGTCTTTTGTCCAATTCGGTCTTTATTCCAATTCGGCCTTTTATCTAGTTCGGTCTTTTGTCCATGTCAGCCTTTTTCCATCTGTACCTTTCGTTCTTGTCGGTATTTTGTTTGTCAGCTTAATGTTCATGTCTGTCTTTTGTCCATTTCAGTGTTTTGTCCCATTCGGCCTTTTATCTAGTTTGGACTAGTGTCCATGTTGGTCTTTTTCCCTGTGTACCTTTCGTCCTTGTCGGTATTTTGTCTGTCGGCCTAATATTCATATCGGTCTTTGGTCCATTTCAGTCTTTTGTCCAATTCGGTCTTTATTCCAATTCGGCCTTTTATCTAGTTCGGTCTTTTGTCCATGTCAGCCTTTTTCCATCTGTACCTTTCGTTCTTGTCGGTATTTTGTTTGTCAGCTTAATGTTCATGTCTGTCTTTTGTCCATTTCAGTGTTTTGTCCCATTCGGCCTTTTATCTAGTTTGGACTAGTGTCCATGTTGGTCTTTTTTCCCTGTGTACCTTTCGTCCTTGTCGGCATTTGGTCTGTCGGCCTAATATTCATATCGGTCTTTGGTCTATTTCAGTCTTTTGTCCAAGTTGGTTTTTATTCCAATTCGGCCTTTTATCTAGTTGGTTCTTTTGTCAATGTCAGCCTTTTTCCGTGTCTGCCTTTCGCCCATATCGGCCTAATGTTTATATCAATCTTTTGTCCATTTCGGTATTTTGTCCAATTCGACCTTATAGATCAGGAGCTCATGACGGTTTATGGACTTCGATTTCATACAGCATGCCTTTTGGAGGAGAGAATATTTACTCTGTGACAACAAAGAAAGGAGGGTACTAAACAGTGATGGCATCTAGGGCTTACAATACCGAACTAAAATCTGAATACCGGTATTTGATATTTGAAATTTGAAATATCGGGATACCGGTATTAAAACCGGTATTATTAATAAAAAATTTACTAGTTATATTTTTACTTACCTCAGTTGTTATATTGACTTGTTAACAAATAATATATGAAATCCAATAAATATTGTTCTGAAATGAGTAGATATTATGTATTTTGTTACATAGAGAGTAGGAGTAGTTAGATACAAAAAAACGTGCAAGTAAAAAAAAGTACATATTAAATTCTATGTTACATTTTACATATAATAGGCTCGTATGGCATTATATAATTAAAGAAGCAAAAAATATAATTAAATTGAAAGTATTTATGAAATAATATTAATAACTTGCGTTTTGTTTATTAAAGTATGCTCTTAAAAAACATAAACAATCAATCGTTTCATCATCAAGCGAGGACCGAATTTTCGTACAAATATAACCAGCCGCTGAAAAAGCTCTTTCTGATTCTACACTTGTCGGCACTATTGTCATTAAGAAATCATACACATTTTGTAAATACGTTCCTTTTGTTCCTGTTTTTTCAAAAAAAGTAATTTCATTTTTTATTTTTTGTTCCAGACCTGGAATTTTTTTAAACGCAGGCACGGGTGAAATATTTAGTGTTTCGTCTATTGCTGCCTGTAGTTTTTTCTTTAATACGTTTACGTTTACCTTGTCAGATTCTAATACTGTTTCATTACTAATTTGGGAAGATATTGGAAGGGATGTTTCTTGCACAACTTCCATATCTTCTGTATCTTCTAGATTTTCATGTGTGAGCCGTTTAGTTAAGCTTTTTTTAATTATTGTAAATTTGGATATGCGTTTAAATACTTCTCCAACATCTTGTGAGCCCTTTTGCAGATACTGAAGTATTTGTGATAATTCAGTTCGTCGCAGTAAAATTCGAGATTTTAATGCTTCCAATAATTCTAATGCAATTGCAGATTTTTTCTGGACAAGAGTATCTAACATAAATGTTAAAGAAGCGTCAGCCGTCAAAAGATTTGCATCTTTTCGGCATAATGCATCTACTGTTAATTTTACAGGAGTAAGAGCAGCAATAATTGAAGATAATAAATTAAATTCTTCGTCAGAAAAATGAATATCGGAACTAATGTCAATAAGCGCTTTTTGAATACAAAATTTAATTTCTTCAAATTTTTCTAACATAAATAACATACTCAGAGATAAGCATATGCTTATCTCTGAGTTCAATAACCGGACAATATGATGTATTCTCTATTAATTTTAAAATTGTTATTTTATATCGTGACTATTAACTAAGCTCTGATGAAGATTTAAATTAAATCGAAACGTTAGCGAAGTTAATAAATTTGTTTTTATTTTCTGACTGGTCCGAATCCCATTACGTTCAACTATAATTACTAACTTACGGACGTAACTCATCTAATCAATTTTTATCAACTAATGTGATACCAAAATACCGGTATTTTTACATAAATACCGGTTTTTAATAACGGACAAAAATCGTCCGGGATTCCGGTATTCGGGATCCCGGAATCCCGGTATTGTAAGCCCTAATGGCATCCTACCGGTTCGGACAGGTTCGCGCAAACCGTTTCTTAAAATTATTGAAACCGTAGAGAACCGGTTGTTAGAATTATTAAAAATAAATGAATTACTCTGACTACAGTTTTGAATCGTGCGCCTTGCCCTGCAGTGTTGCAAATGTAATATTTATTTTATAGGTTATTAATAATACGCTCTTAAATTTTTTTCCTTATATTTAATAAATGGAAGTAAGTGATTTGTTTTCACTCTTAAAAATACAGAATAGATTCTTAGATATCACATGACTTTATAGAACCACTTCCTGAAAATTTAGGATGACATCACTGGTACCAAACCTCTGCACGCTTTCCGATTATATGGAAAATTGCATTTCCACTTGCACAAAATGTTGTGATTTTCTCTGATTTAATAATGCTTGCCCTTTTATCAAATGAAAGTTAAAACAAATTTAAAGTCTTAAAAATTATAGACATGCGATTCGGAGGGTCCCAAAGGGCTCAAACGGTCACGTGATCTAGTAATAAAAAAATATGATTTTCCGCGTTTTCATGTAGCATGCCGATGAAAATAGTTAAAGTTTGTGTCATAGAACCCCTATAAAAAATTGGCATGCGCCCCAAAGGTGAAAATTTCGGAAAAATGATTAATATTTTCACAAAACTTTTCCAAAATTGTTCACCCTTGGGCCAACGAGGGCCGCATGCCAATTTTTTTATAGGCGTTCTATGACACAAACTTTATCTATTTTCATCGGCATGCTGCATGAAAACGCGGAAAATCATATTTTTTTATTACTAAATCACGTGACCGTTTGAGCCCTTTGGGACCCTCCGAATTGCATGCCTATAATTATTAAGACTTTAAATTGGTTTGAACTTTCAAGTTGGTCTTTTATCCAATTCGGCCTTTTTTCCAATTCGGTCTTTTATCCAATTTGGACTTTTGTTCATGTTGGCTTTTTTCCAATTTGGACTTCTGTCCATGTTGACGTATTTTCCGTGTTGGCATTTCGGTATTTTATCCGGATTCCTTTTATTTCGGAACTCCAAATTTTATCGGCGTAACCGTAGAGTTCTGTGGAACACATGTTGGGAACCAATGGTCTAGATAAACATATTATCTAAAAAAAAAATAATTGCCAAATATTTTATAACGTCAGTAAGGATATGCAACTGTCACATGCTTCCAGTTAAATTAAAAAAATATTTGGTTTCCTTTGTGGTTTCTGATTTACCAGCTACATACATATATCTTATTCATTTCATAAACAATACATTTTATTTGCAGTTAATATTTCATGCAACATGTTTGAATTAAGAGATATTTTATTCGAAAAATTCGACTTTGAATCAAAACCTGATGGCGTAGTAGAAAATGAAAATATAAAAACAAGAGAATTAAAAGTTAGTAGATTTACTCTACTCTCCATTTGTTTTACTAGCATTTTGTATGTGATAGACATCGGATCTGACTGGTTTGTGGCAGTAAGTTTTGCTATTGACGGGGAATACTGGTATTCTAGCATTACCTTCGTTTTCATAATTATGCCATCTATTTACATAACTATAAATGAACGATTTGTGGGGTGAGTACAAGATTTATTTAATTTATTATTAAGTTTGCAATTAATAGTATATCTCTTCCTCTTTTCGGCATTGTCAGTCAGATTGACTTTTGGCTTCATTAAAAAAAGTCCTCCATATTGATCTAAGGGTTTGCCGGCAGTGGCGGCTTGAGGGACTTGTAAGTAATGGGGCGCATGGACAATCACAAGAATACATGTGTTCTTGTGATTGTGATGTGACGTGGCCCAGCCAACTTTATGCACAAAACGTTTCTGTAATGTTTTAATAAATTGACGAAAATACAAGATAGTGCTTTATTTATAATATTTAAATTCGTCCAACATACCTATATATATATATATATATATATATATATATATATATTCGTGGTGCGCAATATAATATTTAAAAAGGGATCGAAAGATACACTTCTGCAAACAATAATTACTTCTTATAAATTAAATTTATTCTCCTATCCTTCCCTCCCATTATTTTTATTAATAATATCGTTATCATTATGAAGCTTGTTTTAAAATCAAGCGCCAAGAGGCCAGCAGAATTCAAGTTGTCCGGCCCACTATTTATTTAATGTGGTCCGCTTTCGAAAAAGTTTGGAGTCCTGGGTTAGATCATGCGATGCGCAGATATCGCGCCACAGACTGGCGACTGGCGACAGTAGCCTATGCGGAGGCGCGTGATGGCGGTTTTTGATATGCGGTTGGTCGTCAGCAAATATCAACAAGTGTTCTATGAAATATCATAACTGATAATTAAAAAAGTAATATACATGGGTCTATAAAAAGGTTTGGCGGTTATGAATTATCGCGGAAATTTCCGCTTATAGCTGTTGCTCACTAATCTGTACAATTCGAAAGTATTTATCTTTCGATGACCATATATGTATATACCAATAGGAGAATCATTCGTGCTGTAGAAATGTGAGGCTGCTACTTTTATAGATACCAGTTATCAGAGGCGTAGCAATGTGTTCGGCGCTCTTGGCAAATGAAGTAAATTGATAAAATTTACTTCCCCAAAAGCAAATGAAGAGCAAAAAAAGGTCCTCACCTCCCAAATTCAAGCGAAGTTTCAAGAAAAAAAAGTTTTCACCCGCAATGGCGCCCCTCATGAGACCCCGCACCCTTATCAAACCTCGCGCCCTTATCAAACCTCGCGCCCTTATAAAACCTCGCGCCCCTGGCAAATGCCCCGACGCTACCCCGTTGCTACGGTGCTGCAGTTATTAAACGTTATATAAATTAAACAAGTTTTCTAGATAAACATTTACTTTTGTACAAGAGAATTTATAATGAAATGAAATTGAATTAACTTCAGACTCACTCATATTTTGCCTTATTCCTCTCCTCTAAATAGCAAACAAGGCGAACAAAAAAGTATTTTTTTTATCAGAACCACAAATCCATGTATGTTTATTATAAATGTCCGGAATAAATGTTTTATTATAAGCTCGTATTTTACTGGAGACAGATTGCCTTTGGTTTAAAACCGGAGTAAGATTTCCAAGTCTTTTTATTTCAATTTTATAGGTGGATAATAGACTAAAAATGACCTCCTTTATTATTATTGAATATAAACGGGTACCCATAAGGATTTTTTACCTGTTTTTAATGAGATTTACAGTATACATAATTTGAAAAACATTAACAGGTCTATTCAGAAATAAAAAATTAACAGTGTTTAAACACTCTAAATTCTAATTTTCTAAGTTGATTTTGTCTATTCAGGTTCCGCTCATTCTAGTTACCGTAGTGGAGTTACAATTTAGTCAACATTTTTTAAACAACGTATGTGGGTTGTTTTAAAATTTGTGTATTAAGATTATTATCTACGGGAGATTTCTAAATGAGTAATTCAGTGGAAGAATATTTAGAAGATATTTGAAGAAGTGAAAGATATAAATAGGTTTGTGTATACACATTTTGTCAGAATTTAAATGGACAGGAAAAATCCCTATGATAATTATAGTGATAAAATAGGGGATAGGCATGATTTTTTTAATTTTTTTTATTATATTCCTCTTGTTGCATATAAACATAAAAAACAATTTTTTTTTTTAATTTGAAGGCTTAAAAAAATCATAAATGTATGTAGCGCGCGAAAACGACGTGTGACGTCATACCCCTTCTAACTGACGCATGACACTACTAGCTTACCCATCGTACATAGTCTGTTGTGAACTTATTTGTTTGTATAACTTTTATAGGTTATGTAAAGTTAGAGTGATTTTAATTAAAATAAAGTTTAATTCTATAAAAACAATTTATACATGTTTACCGAATTAAATTTTATATTAAAATATATAACCTATATTGCAGTATTTCAATTATGCCTCTAACGTTTTGTAACTTCATGTAAATAATGTAGTAAAATTCTGACATCTAAATTACATAAATATTTACAGTTTACAGAGTTGCAGCGTTTGTTTACATAAAGTTATAGAATATAAAATAAAAATTACTTTGACACCACGTATTTCTTCAGCACTGTAGCATTCATTATTTTTCATATATTCCATGAGCATAAATGCATCAATGTTGGGTAAATTATCACTCTGAGCCCTAACAAAATCTTTATCTGCCATTTTAATAATAAATGCGTGAAAAATTGTTTAAAAACAAATACAAAACTCTCGAACAATACAATATACACAAGTGTAAAGATTATGTTGTAGCTGTATCTGTGACGTGAAACCCCTATCGTTTGTCGTCATAGTCAGTCGTTTTTACTCGGCAAACTTCGCGCCGTGGTCGGCTTATTTCAAATTTACAATATTTTAATTAAAAAATTTGGCTATAATATTAATTAAAATGTGATTTTTTTTAGGTTTAGGTTTAGTTTTGTTAGGTGACATAACTAACATTAACATATCAAAATAATGTAGTTTTAAGGAAATACAAATTTTATGCGTATCCCCTATTTTTCGTGAAAAATATCGTTTTTCTAAACAGGCAGTTACTTTAAACACCACCTTGTTGAAAATTAAATTAATCCTGTGACATATAAGTGACGGCATATAGATTCAAAATTACAATTATTATCCGAATTAAGATACTTCGGTAGGGGACATTCAGGACGTTTCAGTTGCGTTGGCTCTAAAAAAAGATGCTTTTATAAAATTGCATCAAGAAAAAGAAATGAATTTTTTTTATAATATGGCAGGGTGTACATCTATTATTGGAGCAATAAATGGCACCCATATTAAAATTATGAAACCACCGGGATTTATACTAGGTATAAATTCAATTTAATTAAAAAAACAAAAGTTTTAAAATAGGTCTAGCCGTTCTCGAGAAAATAATTTTTATATTACCTATACAATTCCTCTTAAAAACCTACATATACCGAAGTAGGTATGGTAGGTGCACCAAATATTCTTTTTTAAAATCGGTCCAGCTATTGTCATCTAATATTGGACGTATATCATTTATTTATTCAGAAATCACTCTTACGGCAGTATGATGTGTAAGAAAGAGAAAAATAGCGACTTTACAATGTCGTAGAAAAAGAAAGTACATAAGAGCTAGTCATTGATGGATCGTAAGGTTATAAATGTGATATTCTTTCTCTTTCTAGCACATAAAAATTAGAAAGAGACCAAAGTTAAGTTCAATTATTTTATTACCAACTTGCACAATTTTCAGCTGTCTTTATTTAAACAGTGTTTAGTTTAGATATTTTTTTAAAAAATAGTTACTATGTTACTGAATACATAAATAAATTACACACTGTCTAAATTTTAAACAGTGTTTAATTTAGACAGTGTTTAAAATGTTGCCTCTGAATAGCCCTGTAACTTCATAAAGAGATCCAAAAATATTAGTTTAATTCCGACGTATTATCATGTTAGAAACGTGGGTTTCTCTGTCAACTACAGATGCATGAATGATTGCTATTGGTTCCCCACTCTTACGACCATGCCTTCTCGTTTCTACCGTTACAATATACTATATTCTAAACATACAGCCTAGTTTGAATTTATGCTGGTGAGAGCATACGGAACATTTACCTGTTTTTGTAAATTATATGTTATAACGATTATATTGCGTTGTCTATTTTTTCGTTGTTTTTTTGGGAGTCACGGAAATCTGCAACCAAAGAAGAAGCCGCCACTGCAAATAATAATAAAGTCTGTTTCGCGTAATTTTGTACAAAGGCCACCGCATCAGTCAATATTCTCCTGTCCCGCCCAATTGTAAACTGCTGATTTCTTGCGACCTTTTTCTCTTCAGCTATAGTATAAATTAATTTTATCTGTTATCTAGAAAATCTTCTCCAATAACATGCAAAGAAATATGTTTGACGATATTATCCAGTATATTTAACTTGGAGCCCATTTTCCAATATTGGACCAATTTCCAAACAGTTCAATGCTATCTACGATCAGATGAAAATGATAAGAAAAAATATATTAAACAATATATCATTGGAATTAATAATTCAGCCTACCAAAAACTATTGGAAACTTATTTTGAAACTATTTCACAATTAAGTTTACAGGTGTTTCTTTTTAAGTTGATTAATGAAGATTATATTGACTGGACTAACGTGACAAGTAAGTTATAGATAGTTGTTCATAAGGTGAAATAAGTAACGTAAAATTTATTTTTTACAGCATTGTTCCAAATAGCATCAATATCGTCATCTTCGGTAGGAATTGCAATAACTCATTTTACAGCACACAAAGCATATATTCTTTCTAAAAATTTCTTTGTAACCATAACAGGTTGCATACTGTATGCAGCAGGTAAAGGATTACAACCAGGTAAGTGGTTTCAAAACGAGATTTGGGCAATGCCGATCAGTAGAGCCACTTTAATAAGTTCATCTACCTACTTAGTATTTTATAAACACCACATCCAATTTTCAGAAGCTTGCTCAAGAATCAAAGATCTATCAGCAAAGTCGCATTTTAAGTGCTTTTATTTAATTTAAAAATCTGTTCGACACTGTAAAGCTACGTTCAGAGCTCTTAAATTAGTCGACCAAGAGCTATGACTTGTACACTGTTGATTGTCACAAACAAGTTTGTCATATGGTATCGCGAACAACCGTTCAGAGCTCTAAATTTAATACGTTATACGTATTATTCCATTTCTTGGTCTTAAAAAATTGGTTTTAATAAGTTATTGTTAACTAATAAATTATTTAACAATAGCATATTATTATACAGAGTTGATTGGAGTACGACGAACGCAGCGAGGTGTGCTCCAAAGAAACAAGTGTGACAATACATCGTATAAAACGAGCATAATATACTATTTTTTATACTTTGCATCATTTATTTTATGAATATTTTAAAATTTCATTTATAAAGAAAATCGGAATACAATCTAGGAATTATAGCAACAATCAGATCAATTCTGTAAAAAGTTACTGTGTAATAACGTTACTACAAGATAAAATATTATAAAAAGTATAATGCCTTTCATTCATGATAGTAACTGACCTTGCTCATAGTGACATATTTATGGTAGTTACTATTTTCACAGTAACTGAGTTACAGAATTGGTCTGATTGTATAATAAAACAATTTCTGTGATAATACAACACAACAGTAATTTGACAGGTGCAAAAAAAAAACTTTTTCTACCCCTATTTAATTATATTGCAATTATTAGCACTTTTTTCGTGAAAAATAATACTCATAAATAACTACAGTGAATTAGGGTTTCATAATTCACTGTTTACCGCCAATCACAAACCTACATATCCATAAATCCCTCTCGCTGATCCAATCATATTTGACAATGGCAATGAGGGGGGGGACCAAAACTGCAGTGGTAGCAGGCAACATGGATGACGCTATCTCTTCCATTAAAATGATCAGTTTTGAGTCTAATTTATTTGTTTAACCCGTTGACTGCCAATTACGAGTTTTCTCGTAGTTAGCGTTCTTGCGCAGGACGCCGACTACGAGATTACTTGTAGTCTATTAACTTAATAATATAATATGGCTATATCAAAATGACTTCTGAGAAAAGAATCCTGAATTTTGTCTTGGCAGTCAAGGTGTTAATAGATGTGGAAAAAGTATAATATTACATTCGCGATTATGACCCTTATTCACTCAGATGAATTACGCCACTCGCCTGCGGCTCGTGGGCTCAAATGCCATCTTATATATCATGTCGTCATAACCGCTCATATATACTATTCTTTTTGAATTTTCTTAGTAATAATATTTTACAATAATTATCTAACAAGGGAATACTTACAAATTGTATTAAATAAACATTGAAAAATATTTGAGGTTATCAATGACACGTAGATGAGTAGTACTGCCAATCTCTCAAAATTAAAAGTCACCAGTTTAAAAATATCTTCTATAAGCTGTTCACTTTTGTAAGAACACACTAGATCTGGTTATTTTGGTTACTTTTATAGTGTATTACTGACTTTAAATGTCAATTAAAAATATTCCTTACGCTGTAAAACCGACTTTAGGTTGATAAGGTTATGATCATTATAATTAACATATCATTTTTCAATATGACATATGTCAAATGGATCAACATTTTAAAAAAGTGACATTTTTTAATACCAACATGACATACAGCTTCAAAGGTGCAAACTATTGAAAACAAAATTCCCTCTTAGTTTGTTCTTACAAAAGTGAACCGGCTATATAAGCTGTTCACTTTTGTAAGAACACACTAGATCTGGTTATTTTGGTTACGTTTATGGTTTGTCCTTACGCTGTAAAACTGACTTTAGGTTGATAAGGTTATGATCACTATAATTAAGATATCATTTTTCATTATGACATATGTCAAATGGATCGACATTTTAAAAAAGTGTCATTTTTTAATACCAACATGACATACAGATTCAAAGGTGCAAACTATTGAAAACAAAATTCCCTATTAGTTTGTTCTTACAAAAGTGAACAGCTTATATAATAATGATATTATTGTGAACGCAAAGTATAAAAATAATATTTGCAGTTTCTTTGATGATATAATTGTTTCATTTAAATAATTTACATTTTTATAACTTTTTTTTTTCTTTGTAGTGTGTCATATAATGATCATCATATGTTTACTGTCAATCTACCCATGGGTAGCCCTCAGCATAATGTGGCTCAGCATAATTGCAAACAATTTTTGGTACTGCTGGATGGTAGCGAAAGAAGAGGAGAGCACCATAGATATCCTTTATTGGGGAGTTTTGGCTGGTAGTTTAGCAACTTTAACTGCCCGCAATGGTCCACTATCTAGTATGATTATAGCACATTCGATTATATTTGTTCGAGGTGTAGTGATGGCGGCTCTTTGCTGCGTAGCTAATATAAACTTGTTACCTTTTATTGTTCCAGTAGTTATTACTGATTTATTGTGTCGTATTCTTAGTATAGTTTATTGTAAATATGGTAAGAAATATATAACAAAGTTGAAATATTAATTACTGTTTAGTATTCTTCTTTTTCCACTTGGTTCAGGTGGAGTTTTAATCTAACTCACAAGGTCCAGGTCTATTCAGTATTCAGTATGAGCCCCTCGTCATAATGGGGGAAAATAGCCGTATATCGGTTAGCTTTTATAATTGGCCTATTTTTCTTGGGCAAGAATAAAATTCATGAAATTATTATTTACTTAGGAGCTTAAACCAAATATATAGATCAAAATATTTATTGCGAATCCTGTTTCAGAAAATCAATATAAGTATGAGAGTAACTGGTCTCCAAATTTTGGGACTCGTTATGTTGTTAATAATAATCGTGATTTCTTGTTCTGGCAATAAATAAATATATTACATATTTTTTGGGTCTCTGCATCTACATTTGTGTGTTTCTACATTTATTAAAGATTGCAGCACAGCTCTGATCTTCGCTCACCTACACAGCAATAAAGATAAGTATTAGCTTTAAGTCTCACAGCAGCATCTAATAATTATTCTTTTTGAAGAATTTTATGGTTGGTTTATATACGGAACAAGAATAAGGAATAGGAAATAAGAATAGTAAACAAGATGTTAAAACATGGCTGCGCCGTATATTAGTTTATGTAGGAATGAAATTTAACTTAAACACAAGAAAAGTTGGTAACATTTAACATTTTATTCCTATTCCAAGAATAAAAGACGGGAAGCATGCGTACAACGGTCAAGATGTTTTCCAGCTGTGATCAGAAGGTTGGAAACAACAATATAATATGTGGAACACAAGCAAATAAATTTGCAAAATCTTCTGACTCCATTTTACTGAACACGAAATTTTTTTGAAGGTTATATTAAACACAACAAACTGTAAAGCCACAACCGCTAAACACAGGCCAACGCAAGTACGCAGGGACTAAATGTTATGTCCGATATAAACGGTTTCATATTTTTTATTCTTGTGTACTATTCTTATTTCCCATTCCATATTCTTGTTCCGTATATAAACCAACCATTAGAACCGCCACGTCTCTACGTGGTTTTATTACCAGGCAGATTTCGTCTCATTGTTATTTACATCTGAACTCGTGGTGTTTTCTGCAGTGTACCAAGATCGTCCACCAGCCCGATCCTTCATATTGTCACAATTATGGTATAATTGTTTTCTAATGTTTCAATTCCTTGAGCGGCATTTAGGCTTTGTAGGTCAAGGTTGCTGACTTACGGTTTTGGGAATTATAGAATGTGCAGCGTGTTTTCAACATAAGTTTTGAACTACATTCTAATGTGTTGATAAACATTATTCAATTATGATGACTATGGTCTTTAATTGCTGCCAACAATTACACAAATGAATAATGTTTCCAAAACAATTGAGGTAGGACCTGACGTCATAGTGTCATAAATTTGTCTTAGGGAATAGAGTCGTGGTTAGTCATTCTTGGTAGTCAAGCAGTAGTCATTCTTATGAGCACGCTGCCCAAGGACCAGCCCAGCTGTTGAAGTCGCCAACACGAGATGTGAGTGTCGTCTACAGGGCTTCTCCACGTCTTCGCCCCGTGCGGATATCTGGGGTGGTTCGACCGATCCTGGAGAAGCCGGGGCAAGAACAAGATTTACATCAGCTTCTAACGAACAACACCAGCAGGCATTTTGATAAACAATTGTATTCTGATGTAAATTAATATTATATAATAAATTTTGTTGAAAAGATTCCGTTCTTGACTTCACCCCGTGACAATATATAGTCCATTCGCTCTGTGCCCGGCGACCATTTAAAAGGGCATTAGTTCTTCGAGAATATCGGCCAAACATTTAGCTGATACGAGTGCAACATTTGGCTATATGGACCATACCATACGTCGCCCCCACAAAGACAGTATTTGCTGACTTGTAATTTTAGAATAGTGTAGTATACGGCAAACTATTATGATTGCAACCTTTATTTATAAAAAAATATAATAACTTGTTATTATCCTCCGAGTTACAGATAGCTCAAAAGTAAATATGATAAAGTGTTTAAATCAAAATGGAAGGCACTGTAGCAAACCGGTAACGTTACTTTATAACGTACCATTTATTGTCCACTAGGTAGCGAGCCTGTGGTATTATATTATGTCTAATCTCAAACTGAAGTGAGATTACTGACTAAAGGAGTTCGGGTACTAGGCGTGAGTGTGATCCAGGGTTCATCATTACGATATGTGAATTAAATGATATGTATTGTTGTACTTACCAACCGACTGAACAGGCATCTTGTATTTAAGTCTGGATCTGAACTGTTCACTAAAGTTCTTAAAGGTGAAGGGTTTACACTCGTTAACACGGTTTAAAATTAATGAATTAAATTTATTAACAGTAATATTTACAAATAGTTTAAATGATGAAAAGTTTAATATGTATTTAAAGGAATTAATAAAATTAAACAAACAGAATTGAGTAGACCACCAGAAAATATCGACACAGTGCCTCTACGAATGCTACTACCTAGATGTTACTACTAACAAGCCCGAATACTATCTGATCTCCTCTTCAGAGATTCGTGTGTTTTTATGAGAAGTTACTAGGTATTTCGTGGAAAAGGGGTTTAGCTTTGTTCAAGGGGACCCTAGTGTTCAGAGTTATTAAGCAATAACTCTGAATACATTTCTCCTTGAACAAAGAACCATGTAAAAAATATATTTCTAAAGATACATAAAATTTCTAAAATTTTATTATTTGAATTCTCAAAAGTATATCCTTTTTAAAAAGCCCAAGAAATACCTTTCAAAGGGATTCTCTAGACGGGTGTTTGTGAAAGTTTCTGATGGACCACTCGATTCGTTACAGCACTTTGAATAATTGTAAATTGTAAATTTAAAATAATTTACGTTCAAGTCCTTATAGAGAATATAATTTGTTATAAACCGTAAAAGACATGCTTAAGTTACAGTTGTTTCTTTTCAAAAGCTCTATCAAAAGATATCCTCAATATACATTCTCATTCGCCGTTCTGTTTGGTCACCAAGTCGTAGAAAAGATATTGACATTATGGAAAGAGTCCAGAGACGTGCTACGCGCTTACCATTTGGTTTCAACAGACTTCCCTATGATGAAAGACTTCGAAGACTTAATTTGCCCAAACTGGAAAACCGCAGAAGTCGTGGTGAACTTATAACTACCTACCGTGTACTCCATCGGAATTTTGATGCTGATCTTACTGGTTTGTTTGTACTTAATGTAGATTCTCGTTTACGTGGACATTCGTTAAAGTTATGTCACGAAAAGTTCCGTAAGAACGTTCGGGCCAAGTTTCTTTCAAACCGAGTGTTTAATGACTGGAATAATCTACCTGGAAGTGTAGTGTCTGCCCCAAGTGTGAACAATTTTAAAAATAGACTGGACCTTTACAATCAGTTGCTACTATCCCCATAAACTGAATTTTTCTGTTTTTGTACACTTTTTATATTTGTTATTGTTTGACTTTAGTTGTTTATAGTTGTTTATCAAATTGTTTTGTTTCTTTCAACTTTCCTGTATCACAAAAATGTGAAATATTGTAATTTTTCTATAAGAACTTTACAAGCCATTGGCTTCAGTTCTTTTTAAATAAATAATAATAATAATTTAAAAAATCAAAATTGTCATTGTTATCCTGTGCTTCCGGTTTGTTTCGGAAAATTTCATTACTACCATTCGATTCTTTGGGTAAACTTTGTCATTAAATTTTTTACCCAACTTTCTCACACATTGAGTTTTCCAGAAAAATCATGTTTCTTCTATCTTGATACATCCTGTACATGATATAATTTACAGTGAATAATAATTTTACGTAGGAGTTAAAAAAAAAAAAACTAATTACGTATTAAGTCAGCGTATTGGTTATTCATAATATTAAAATTTGACACGTTAACCGCCACGTGCATCGCGGATTGCCGGTTCACCAGGCCGCGTGATACTATCGGTGTTAATTTATATTGAAAACGTCGTCATGTGCCAGTATATCGCAGTACCTATAAGATCTAAGTGCCTGATGTACAGTAGATGTACAGTTTTTTTTATAATTCAGGTCGAATATAACAGTATTTTATTTAGCAAGCGTATAATGGAGAGCTGTAATCATCCGAGTATAATATAATCATTATATGGGAGTCAAATACAAGGTGTCTCAAAAGAAATTTTATATTTATTTAGCTTACTGCGTGAACGCAACGTATCCGAGGGGCGCGGGGGTTATGTCAATCGGTAGCCTGGCTCTTGGGAATTAAGTCGCTATGGAGCGTTTCACGGGAGCAGACCGCGCGTTATGCGTGCGAGAGTTTTACAAAAACGGTGATTCGGCGACTGTAGCGCGTAGAAAATTCTGCAGTATTCGAGGTTTTCGCCACTTAAATGATGCGCCAAGCATTCCTTTCATTCGACATTGGGTTAAAAAGTTTGAAGAGATTGGTACAACGCTGGATAAATCAAAATCCGGGCGACCTAGGTCATCAAGAACGGTAGAAAACGTGGAGAATGTTAATCAGTCTGTTCGTGACGACCCGAACCTTTCAATTCGGAAGCGCGCAAGTGCTTTAAATGTGCATAGATCATCATTACATCGCATTATGCACAAAGACCTAAAGCTGCACCCCTACAAAATTCAATTGGTGCAAGAATTAAAGCCCCAAGATGCCAGTCAGAGGCTTAATTTCGTAAATTTTCTCAGGCAAATTGATCTCCCGGAGAGGTGACATAAATTGGCCTCCACGCAGACCAGATTTAACCCCTATGGACTTTTTCCTATGGGGTTATCTTAAATCTAAAGTTTACGCCAATAAACTGACTTTGCGCATTTGAAAGAAAATATTCGTCACGAAATGGTAGCCATCCCTGAGTCCACCTGCCGAGACGTCATAAGTAATTTTACTGTTCGATTAAATGAGTGCCGAGAACGCGAGGGTCTACATTTAGACGATATTATTTTTAAGAAATAAATCCCCAAAAAGTGTATTTTAATAATTAATAAACATTTTTTCTATATACGGCTTACTTTTTTTTTTAATCGATCCACTAAATATAAAATTTCTTTTGAGACACCTTGTACAATATTTTATCTACAACTATACACGGATGCAAGACATGGTCTACATCAGCGTTTCCCAAACTGTGCGCCGCGGCGCCCTGGGGCGCCGTGTCTAGGCTACAGGGGCGCCGCGAAGACCCAGGATCTTTTTTTTTGTGTGATTACTTTCTAATTTAGAAACCTTTTTTGGGTTTTGTAGGTATGACCACCAAAAAAACCCTTATAACGTCACTGATGTGTCTGTCTGTCTGTCCATGCGGTTGAAATTGTAGCCAAACGGCTTAACGTAGAAAGTTAAAATTTGGCATGCTTATACAACTTTTTGACCCACATATAGGAAAAATACTGAAAGTTCAAAGAAACACATTTCGAAATAAATATAAACAAATATGAATTTAATAAAAATATAAATATATTTTTTTAAATTTTGAGTGGCATACCAAATGAAACCTCTTAAGTAATACGTGGATCAAAAAACAAAATTTTTATTTTCGAAAAATCTTTTTTTTTTTATTGGATATTTGCCAAAAATGTGTCAAAAAACATTTGTCCCCCACGCTATCTCCCAAAGGGATTGATTTAAAAATCTGAAAAAAATCTCCGTAATAAACATTAATGGGAATCAGAATAGGTCAACAGGAATTTTTGATCAGATAAGTTTTTTGAAAAGTGTCGATTTTTTGTGGCGTTGATAAAAAAAATATTTTAAAATTTATTGTGTGGTATTAAAAGAAAGCTCTTAAAACGTAGAGTAAGGGCCGATAGATAGTTTTTTGAAATTCGTTTCTTTTGACACGAATTTAGCCAAAAATATGCAAAAGTTCTTGTCCCGCACCCTTTTACCCAAAGGGGTTAAACTAAAAATCTGAAAAAATTAATGGTAATGTATATTGATCTGAGCCGGAAACGTACAAGACGAATTTTTGATCAGATTGTGTTTTTGAAAAATATGGCATTTTTTGTGTTTTTGAAAAAATTAATTATTTTTTTAATTCATGATTAAATTATGACTAATAATTTAGTGCCTTTAATAACAAGAATTTTTTGCATTTATTGCTAAAATATTTTGGAATTTAAAATATTTAAAAAATAATATATTTTTTTTAATAGTTACGAATTGAGTTACTCACACCACATCACACTACTCTTTACACTGTACAATATTACTTATTCTAATGAAGACTTGAATACGAAGCAAATGTAGAAAAAAAACGGGAGATTTGGCAAATTATTTAAATTTTGTTAAAAAATTAAATGGACTCTTAGTACTCGAATAACGAATAAAAGTGATTATCAATAAAACTGTTGATTTTGATGTGATAAATACTAGACATCCAGTATTTTGTTGGCTTCTTACACTTATTAAATACCTACAAAATCCTGAAATGTATGAAAATTCACACTTAACTTCATTTTTTTGTTATCCCTTTTTGTAGTTTAAAAATGGGGCCAAACAATTTCATCACTAGTTATAAAATTGCGAATCACACTTGCATCACAAAATGAAATACTATTTTTGAAAAAATATAGATATTTAATTTTTGACAAAATATATATAATTCATTTATACTCGCTCCCATAAAATAAAAAAGAGGCCTGTAAATTTAAATAACATTTTGTTATTTATTTAAAATGAATAAGTACCTCGGCGATTAAAGTGTTAAATATTCAGGGGATTCCATTGCCAATACTTCCGTTTATGAGGTTTATAATTTATCTCTTACAAATTGTCATAGTATTCATCAGAAATTACTCAATATGACAAGTTGATTTAATTCTTAAGTATATGATTATTTAAAGATGTTAAGATTTAGAGAAATATACATAAAAAACTTTGATTATCCACAGGAAGAAGATGAAAGTGTTAATTTGGAAAGGTGTGACAGTGAGATAAGTAAAGTGAAAATTGAAAAGCATATATTGTTTAAAATTTGTATAGCTGCTATTTTATATATAGTCGACATTGCTACGGATTGGTTTGTGGCGATCAGTTTTGCTTTATCAAGACAATATGAGTATTCAATCTTAACTTTTCTATGTATTTTTATGCCAGCAATTCTCACAACTATTATTGAACACCATATTGTGTAAGTACATTTATGTTATGAATTTTTTTTTAGGTTCTTAGGTTCAGTTTCGGATATTTCTAGTAGGCCTGTAGCGAATGTTATAAAGGTTCGAATGTTATAACTCAAATTAAAAATTACAATTTTAAGGCCCGGTCTTTCCACCTTCAGATAAAGTTCCAGGTAACTATCTGACAGATAAGGTTATTTGTAACTTCATCTGCTGAATAAATGTCAATACCAGTCAGTGAATCCAATACGTCAGTCTCATTATCTGTTAGATAACTATCCGATAGATACATTTGTATAGAAAGAAGGGATGACATTTACTCAGCAGATGAAGTTACAAATAACCTTATCTGTCAGATAGTTACCTGGAACTTTATCTGAAGGTGGAAAAACCGGGCCTAAATCAATTATTATTTTTGTAGTTAAATAATATTTACTTTATAGTTAAATAATCCAGATATCTGTTATTTAAAGTTTAGTTTTATTTAGTTTAAAGTTGCCCATGGTTTTAAACAATCTAAAAACAATGTCGAACAGCTCCTATCTTGCCCACAATTTGTTCTTTAAAAAAATAAAATATATAGTCACCGCACAGTAAAAACTCATACCAAATAAATACGGTCTTCGTTTGTTTGACCCATATAGACGAAGACATATACAGTCGATATCGTTTATAACGACATCTGATATAACGACATATCAGTTTTTGCGACGAAGCCTCGGCCAGAAACATAGCTTTTTATACGTAAGACTTATTGCTTATAACGACATCGGATATTACGACGAAATTAATATAACGACGAAAAATAGCTTGAAATTTAGGTCAAATTATTTTTTATAACGACGGATCACCACTGCCTAACGCGAAAACGACGGGGAAGTACCGAATTGGCTAGGTAAATTACCGAGTTATGAAAAGGCAATACGAAACGCGAAAGATAAACATATTTATCCAGTGGTTAACTATGAGTTGAAGGTACATCATCGACGTCGATATGGCGAAACGTTAATCATTAATGTAAATTTTTCAAATATTGATAAAGAACATGAAACGGATATGAGGGAAGATGAAATTTTAGCTGGGTCAGATCCGAATTTGGAGTCAGAAATAAACAACGACGAAGTGGAAATGGAAGAAACAACCGAGTTCCAAACACCTACTATAAAGGAAGCATTTTCAGCAGTTGAAACAAATCAGCATTTTTTCACGTTTAAACAAAATTTAAAAGAGGCTAAAACAGATTTTGCTTTGCTACATTTGGAAAAAATTATTGAAAAAACCTTTTTAGAAAACAAAAAATCACAAAAACAAACCAAAATGACAATTTTTTTGTTGTTAAATTTTAAATATGTTTACATATATATACAGAGTGTAACAGCGAAACCGACCACCGCCAATATTAGATTTATTATTATAGTTACACAAAAATACTACGCAACTAAGTTATAGGAGACCAATGGGGACATCTGCTTGAAGAAGAAAATATTTTTTAAACAAGTGGTTCTCAAATTAGAGTACTAAGTTAAATTTTTTCAAATAGGTTTGTACATATTTTTTCTCCACGACCACTATAGAATTTATCAATTCTAAAACCAATTTTGACTACAGAAAGTTAATATTCTAACACAAGAGTAGGAATGTTATTCTAAAGCACTTATCTTCTTATGCATTTCGCGTGTATTTCATTCCATCACTTGTTATGGAATAACTATTCCATGCTTGTTGTCTTTTGTTTTTGTAGGGTTACATTAAGATATATGCAACGTTTACATTAAATAAATGCAACATAACTTCCTAACCTAAAATAGTGGCCGATGTGCGGTAAATTAAATTAAAATTAAACAAATAATAAATAAAAAAATAGTTTAATTAATTGATTAATTTGTTATGTAATATAAATTATTTGTTAAGATAAAATGTTTGTTAAAATAATTATTTGTTTTTTTTTTCTTTCTGGTGGTCGTGGAGAAAGTAGGGTCTGTGACTCGGTTGGAAGAGAAAATTCGATGCTCGTGGTTCCTCACGCTCGCCTGCGGCTCGCGCTTGGAATGTTCCACTCGCATCGAATTTTCTCATTCCAACCTTGTTACAGAATATTCTATTATATCTATTCAGTAGCGTATATTTTTCTGAATTCAACCAGGTATTAGTTTGATATCTTTACATAAAAAAATATTGAAAAAAATGCGATTGAAATTTAAATAATTTTTTAATTTAATATTATCACCTATGACTTTATACAGATGCATTTTTATTTTATTTAGGAAAAAACATACATCTACAACATGGCAATATGCTTTCCTGGCGATATTGTTAAGCATGTTTAACTTAGTGCCATTGTTCCAATACAGGACCATATTTTTACACGTCAAGCGCTACTTAAACACAAGAGGAAACATTATTGAAGAGCAAAATATTATTAAAAAGTACATATCTGATATTAACGTATTAGCTTTAGAAAGAATGTTCGAAACTTATTTTGAAGTTATTCCTCAACTGACATTGCAAACATATATATTCTTCAAGGTGAGAAAGGAGAGAGGAGTAGAATGGAACAATATTTTGAGTAAGTAATACAATTGTTAATCTTAAACTGCGTTCACAGCTCAAAAATTAGTAAACTATACGCTGTGGGTTGTGGATAATTTTAATAGGCAGATTTAATGTTTAATAACAGCGTTCAGAGCAGAAAATGAAAATTAATGCGTAACGAATGTTGTGACATCTATGTTTTTTCAAACCAACTACAAAGGAATAAATGCATTTATGTGACTCTTTACGAATCAGCAAGATCGTGATTTCTTGCTATATTTTAATAAAAAAAAAATCAGCTCTGGCCACCACAGGACCGATCGCCATCACAAAGTACTTGTATAAAATACATTCTAGCAGCAGAGTAGTTATTATTGTAAAAGACAATAACGTATTATATTACGTTGACAATTTCATAATGTGTATTTATAATTTACGATAACCATGCAAACGTACCTAGCTTTTATAGCAACTTTTGTTAAATATTTTTTTTCGAAATATTTCTCTGAAATATTCGCAAAAATCTTAAAACCGACACGAGTAAACTCCCATTTCTAATTAACCGATTTTTACCAAAAGTTGATCAACTCGTGCCATTGATGTCAAAAGCTTAAATATGGAGTTTCCTAAAAATCCTTTTAGCCGAATTTACTCTGCACGTGCACACAGACCGACGGATGGATAGACAGACCGACAGATAGACCGACAGACAGACCGACAGACAGACAGATATCATGCTAAAAATAGTCAAAACGTTATGTAGGGACTTCAATTCGTGGAGATCCATTGAAATCTCGAAATGTCAAAATCGGTATGATCACAATACCTCCCTTATATCGGTAAAAATTAGAAGCAAATACAGCAATTCTTTTACGTTTCACGATTTCCAAAATTTGTTGAAATTTGTGAGACAGTATTTTTTATGTAAATTGAGTTGCTAATGTATGTTTATATGTCTGTCTCATTAAAACAGCGCACTAACTATAAAGTTTGGAAAACTGTCTACTATCTACAATGCATAGTTTATTAAATTTAAAGCTGTAAACGGTCGCTTGCGTTACCATATGACAAACTAGTTAGTGAAAATCAACAGTGCACAAGTTATAGCGTATAGTCTACTAATTTTAGAGTTGTGAATGTGGCCTTATGTATTATTTCTTGAGTTATTATTTGTTTTAAAACTATTTTTAAATGAAAATTAATGATAAAAAGGGTACTGAAAATTTCTGAGTCCTGTATATTAAGTTCGGGGTAAAATTATTTATCTTACCAAGCCGGGTAACCAGCTATTTAATTAATATATGTAATATATATATTTAGATATATAATTATTAGAACATTTAGTTTTAGAACACAATGTCATTAGTTAATATTTGAATTATAAGTGGTAAACCATTTCACTTAATGGGCTGGATCCCTCGGTCCGCGACGGAACTGATCCGCCAGGCTCGTTCCTTCATTGCCCACATAGTTCATGGCGCGCAAATTCAAGAAATTTACAGGGATCTGGCCCGATGGAGTCCGTGACTTTTTTTGACTGTATATCAAGATATTTATTCTTTTACAGCTTGGCTTCAAATATCTTCAGTTGTTTCGTCATCTCTAAATATTACTGTGACTCATTTTACTGAACACAGGGCTTATATGTTATATAAAAACCAGAACATTACTTGGTTTGGCTGCTTCTTATATTCAACAAGCCGAGGATTGCCATTAGGTGAGTGTACTTATTCTTCAGGCATCACTAGAGCACCATTAGTCAACTTTTCAATTGTTTAACCTATAGTGGCCTTATTTATCACAGTGGTGACATACAGTAACTGAACGCCATTGTATGGCAAAGTATTTTTAAGAAATATATATGTAGGGTTTTTATGGACATTTATATGATGACGGGTCAATTTTTCTTAAGGTTCTCGTGATTGGCTAACTGGGGATAACCTTTCCCTTTATTGGCTGACAGGTGACACCCTCTCCCGTGATTGGCTAACTGGTGACAACCTATACCATGATTCGCTGAACGGCGACGAAATTAAAATACGTTCAAAAATAAAACCAAATACACATACAAACAATTGAAATTTTTATATTATAAATCCGTCATTGTGGACAGGTAATAACCTAGTATTTGTATAAATACCTTAGTACACTTTATCTAGTCTAATTGTACTGTTTGTAACACTATATTGTCTTTAAAAATAGCTAAAAATGTGTAAATTCACTAACTTTTATATAATAAACAATGTTTACATTTGTTCCGCCATTTTCTGGCAGAACTAATCAAAGATGTTGACTCGTATATCGCCACTGTGAAAAATAAATCCACTGTAGTTTAATTTAATCTAATCTTATTTTTAGTGTGTCAAGTTCTGATTTTCATGGACCTAGCAGTTTATAACCCGTTGGCGCAACAGCTTATAATGCACTTTAGCCACGTGTTGTCAATTATTTGGTATTGGTTCATTATTAAGAAGAAGATGATTTCAAATTCTATATTCTGGACATTTGTGATGGGTAATTTGGCTATATTCTCACCTCCAAATGGTACACTGAAAAATATGCTAATAATGCATACTCTCGTATTTCTCAGAAGTTTTTTGGTTGGTGTTGGTTGCTGTTTAATGGACTTTAAAGAAATTCCTCTTATTGTTAGTATTATTTTTGTGGATTTCATAGCACGTATTATAAGTATATATTATTGTAAATATAGGAAAAAATATATAACACAATTATAATTAGTATTAGTGGTTTTTTATTGTACCCGCGAAGGAGCTTCGCATAGTTCCCGTAATTGTACCTAATGTTATTGTTGCGACCGAAGCGCGTTGGTCAGGTAAGAGACGCTGGCATCACGACGCTGGCATCACGACGCTACATAAGTCTACGAATAAGTTCGAAGGACCTGTCACACGTGATGACAAATAAACAGTTCTGCATCGGTAATCACTGCCCAACAAAATAATTTTTTTATCTTGGTGCCGGAAAAATAAGAACTGATTTTGGATATTTTTGATGTGCTGATTCCAAAAATACCTGATTTTCGTAGCAGCTCTTGTTTTTGAGATACAGACTAATTGATTTTAGTTTTTTATCTAAAAACGGTAAACTTCCTCCTTGGACAGCAAAGTGGATATACAAAATTCCTTGTTTTTTATGTCTTTGGGACAGCAGAGCTAAGGATCAGTACTGAATTAACAGAAATTGGGTGATTTCCATTAAGAAATGTCATAATTCAAGAAAAATAAAACGTTGTCAACGCACCTTTGGTTCCGAAAGAGAAAATTATATTTCCACCCTTGCATATCAAGTTTGGGCTTATGTAGCAATTTTTGAAGGCTTAAAATCTTGATGGACTTTGTGTAGGCTACTTGACACGTAAATTTCCTGGGATTAACTCTGAAAAACTGAAAGCCAGAATATTTGTTGGTCCTCAGATAAGGCAACCTACTGATGATCCACAATCCAATCCAACCGCATGAATGAACGAGATTGAATCTAATTCTTGGTATTCATTTATTCAAGTAGTACAAAATTTTCTTGGAAATCATAAGGCAGAGAATTAGTGGAAAATAGCTTTCCAACTTTAATATTCTCGGTTGTATTATGACCACTTACCAGAAAACCTAGATGATTTTAGTGAAGAACCGGGGGAAAGATTCCATTAGCACATAAAACTATGGAAGATAGATATCAAGGAAGATAAGATAGCCTACTACTGTTGGAGTCTTCAGAAAGACTGTTCTGGTAAACTCAATGCTAGAAAGTCGTACAAAAGAACATTTTTAAGTGATAAGTGATGAATGTGTATTTATCTACTTTGTGAAATAAATACCTTACTTTGTCTCTTTTGTGTTTGTAACTGGCAGTTGGAGCAAATAGTAACAGTAGTAACGTGAAAAATACACAAATTAAGAAATAAGATATTTTATTGTAAAAGAGGCCAATATAGCGGATCTCATAAACTAGATCTGATAGACCAAATCTGACGGCTATTTTGGATTCTGTGCTCAAAAATTACCTAGAGACAGTTAAAAACTCGCAGGCACCAAAATATCTGTTGGGCTGTGTAATAATTGGTGTTGGTACAACTTATAGCAGAATTGCAGATTAAATGCGAGGTAAAGTGCGCGTTACTCAAGAGCAGACGTGTACTAACAAACATAAAAGAACAGTCAGGATTCACGCGTATTTTAATCCGGGGAGTTGTTCCTGAAGACTTGTACAAGTGGTTGGTTGACCCTAGGAGTAGAGGGATTCGAAAGGGCCCAGGCAGTGGTTCTGTAACTCTGAATAACTCTGATTAACAGTATGAATTATTACAAAATAAATTATTGTTTAAATTAATTAAATAAATACAATATGGCGTGAACACATAAATAATATACGGTTGTAGTAGACCAGTAAATGGTAATGAGGTATATATAGGGTCACATTTTGCGACGAAATTTTTTTGCCGGAACATCGAAAAAAAAATCAAAAAACGTGCAAAAAATGTTTTTTAAAAATATCTTCGTTCCATTGCAAACTTCGCAAGAAATATCTATAATGAAGAAAAGAAAAATAAATTCTCTTTAATTTATAATCGTATATTTTACGAAATTAGCAGAATTTTAGTAATAATAATATTTTTGCGTTAATTGAAACGAAAAGTACATGTGAATTGACCAACTTTGCAGCGCTATAGCGGCGAAACCGTTCATTAGACTTATGAAAGCTGAATTATATAGAATTTATTCCTTCTTAATTCAATTACTTAATTAAGAGGTGCCGTGGATCCGTGGTAAGACGGTCTACCACAGGGATGAGGGTTCGATACACCCCACCTTCTTCGGATTTTTCTCTTCCGATATTGTGCAGTCAGCTCTGGGGTCGAATCAGCCTCAAGTATTTAATACTTTAAATAAATTGATGTGAAGTGTGAATTTTCACACATTTCAGGGTTTCGCAGGTATTTAGTAACTGAATGATGATTATTCGGGATGCCAAAACAAATTTTATATCAAAATATTTTTTTATGAATTTTAATTCGAATGCCTAATACCATTATTTAAATTTCTAAATATGTGCAGTATTTTTTTATACAGCAAGGTTCATTAAGATTTTGAAAATTGCGCCTATGGCTTCCATTGGTTGCTTAAATCATAAGCCCTGTCCTCTCATTTCGTATACATTCAAACAAAGAATTAAGTTATAATTTCAACGCTTCCCACTGGTTATTAAATTTACGCTTTTAAAAATTAAATGCAACATTTACCAAAATATAACTAGAATTTTGACAAAATAATTTAAACTAAATAAAAATGAAAAAAAAAAAACAGAAAAATTAAAATTGACAGGAATTGAACTCTAGTTTGCAAATTACAAAGCGACGACACAACGTACTACGCAACGAGCGCTTACTTATCTACTGTGTTGCATAGCGAATTAAATCTTTAACATATTTTAGTTAAAAACACAAAAAATGCGTTATTTTCCAAAAACATAATCTGATCAAAAATGCCTGTTGTACTATTCCGGTTCACACCAATGTACATTACTTAGAATTTTTTCAGATTTTTAGTTTAAACCATCTGGGCTACAGGGTGTGGAACAAAAAATTTTTTGCACAATTTTGACAAAAATCGCGAAAAAAAAATTATTTTGCAAAAATAAAATTTTGATCGTTAATCCACGTACTATAAGGGTTTTCATTTGATACCCTACTTAGAATTTTTAAAAAATATATTTTTTTTTCGATGAACACATGTTTGTTTATATTTTTAGTGGGATATGTTTTTTACATGTTTTAGTATTTTTCCTATGTGCGGGTCAAAGAGTTGTATAAGCATGCCAAATTTCAATTCTTTAGGTTTAGCTGGTTGGCTACAATATTTACCGAACAGACAGACAGACGACAAAATGACGGTATAAGGGTTTTTGGTCATACCTACAAAACCCTAAAAATGAGTACCAGTTTATACAGGGATGACCCATTGGGTAATGGGTAATTAGGGTAACTATGTAATCTATTCGAAGCCGCAAGGTAGGAATAAAATCTATTAATAATAATAATAATTATACAGGGATAATAGGACGAAACGTCACACTGACCACGTGGCTTTCATATCTATGGCCGGTGGTCTAGAAACGGAGAACTTACCTTCTCTGTCCCTTATACGCCTATCTAGGTGTTGGGATCTTATTATTTATTTATTTTTTTAATTCAATACAGATATGTTTTATTCGAATTTTGCAATAAAACGGAGATATTTGCCAAGAACAATTATTTGTATGTTTTTCAGTTTTTTTTTTCGTAGTTCTGGCCAAAAATTTGGGTCACAAAATGTGACCTCGACAACAGCTCCTCAAGACTTATTAATCAAAGTATTTCCAAAACTCCCGCAAAGCTTTTTTTCGAAAACTACGTACTTCCTGAACTATAAAGACTTAACGGCTAAATTATCAACACTTTCTGAATACACCTCTCTCTCTCTTTCTCTCTCTTTCTCTCTCTTTCTCTCTCTCTCTCTCTCTCTCTCTCTCTCTTTCCTCTCTCCATGTTTTTCTTTGTTCTTTTTTTTAGCATGTATATTAAATAATAGGCGCTTTCCTTTTACCACTTTACTTAAGAAATCTAAGCTAAGTTAAGTTAATCTAAGTTGGAAGAGCGTTCCATTTATAAGACACTGGCTAAGATAAACTAAGTTTTTCCTCCCCCGTTTCCCTTGCTAAGACATTTGACTAACTTCTTAGCTTAGCCAAGCATTTTAACTTGTAAAAGGAAAGCAGCTAATGATTAATAACATGATTTTCAATATTAAACTGACTTGCAAAAAATCAGTTATAAACTTGTGTAGTAGAACGATATTACTATTAATTTTTACGTATTTGACACTGTTTAAAAAATTCCGTTGTGGTTTCCGTTTTGATATCTCATTAATCAGTTGTTAACTTTGTTGAATATATTGTACCAGTAATTAGTCACAATGTTAGACTTAAAAGTTATACTATACAATGATTTTAAAAGTTTTAGAGATAAAGAACGTGTTTTAGAAAGGACTTTTAGTGAAATTATAAGAGGTGTTAAAATAGGAAAGTGTAAACTATGTTTAATATGCTTTGCAGCTTTATTTTATGTGATAGATCTTGGTTCAGACTGGTTTGTTGCTGTGACTTTTGCAGTTGAAGGTGATTATAAATATTCAGCTGCAACTTTTGTGTTTATTATGATTCCATCTTTGTATTTAACTATCAGTGAAGGACAAATAGTGTAAGTATAAATTAAAAGCAGACAAAAGGGCAATAAGTGTTGTAGCTTTAAAAATGGTTAAAGCTGCGTTCAGAGCTCTTTAAATTAGTTGAATGTTCAATGTGCGTTGTGGATATGTTAAGTAGATAGTTTTAACATTCAAGGCAGCGTTTACAGCCCTGGAAATTAGTGCGTTACGAATAGTGTGACATATATGTGTCTCTAAACTAAGTTCGGTAGCGTCGTAAAATGTTTATTATCTATTGTCGTTTTCCTAATTCTGGTGTCCCAGATTTTTACTAACTAAATCTAACCTAATTACCTTAATTTATCATATTTACTGTTCGTCTTTGTAATTTTGGGCGAGATTTGTTGTAATCGGCGCCATGACATTTTGTTTTGTTAGGTTATATATATATATACTATATAATATACTTTATTAAGTTTGACAAATACAAAAAATGTACATAAAACCATGTCAACAGAAATATACAAAATAAGCTGCACAAATTTACACAAAATTGCAGCTAGTTATATCATCATTTATAAATTCGTTTACAGTGTAGTACATTTTCTCCATTAAAAATTTGAAAACAGATTTTTTAAATTTTTGGAGATTAAGTTCTCCGATATGTTGAGGTAATTTATTAAATAGTGAAACACCTATAAAAGAAGGAAGTGACTTCGAAACTGTTAATCTAATTTTCGGTAGAGGCAAATCTGTTTTGGCTCTGGTATTATAGTTGTGGAGGTCGTTTCCGCTATTTAACAAATATCCATTTTCTTTTATAAATAACAAGAGTTGTAGAATATATATACACGGAATACTTAATATACCTAGCTCTTTAAAAAGTGGTCTACAATGCGATCTTCTTGCAACTCCACTGAGTATTCTTATTGCATTTTTCTGCGTAATATATATAAAGGCTTACAATGTAAACATTCTATCCGATGTAGACTGAGATAGCTAATGTGTGTATACCGGATAAATGGTTATCCGTCATAGTTAACCTCATAGTTGACGTAATAATAATGTTTATACGTCCAAGTCAGATCCGATTTTACTGCACACTTTGTTTATGTCGTTAGCCGTCATCAGTTATCAGTATTTGGGCCCCTTTATGGCGTTTATTTCGGTAGCTTCCGCGTGCAAAATGACTTATTATATTACAGAAAAAATAAAGTACAATTTCTGCGCCTAGTTTTTTATTGTCACCTAGTCCGTAATTATCGTTTTCCGGAGGATGTGATGGAACTGCTGTCTCCCAGAATTATTATATAATCGGGGCCCGGACCCTCTCTCGGCAACCCAGCTTACTCTTTCAGAGGCTCGATGTGCTCCAGTGTTGTGAGGACCCTTAATGCAAACTTGAAACAAGTAAATGCACATGATAATAGCCATTTGTGTTGCAAGTTACGGAAAGATCGGCTTTTTTGCACCAGACATGAGGAACATGTGCGTAGCGAGTGTTTCAACATGTCGTGTGTCACAAACCTGTCATTTCGTAACGCGTGATACACATGGAATTTCCTCGAAATTTTTATTAAATAATCAGAAATTAAAAGTTTTGATAATACATTTACCTGAAAAGTGACAGACATCTGAGAATTTGTTACCATAGTAAAACAAATTGTTTTATACACAGTCTGTCATTAATATAGATAGATAAGTTTCAACAAAGAAGAATTTGTTTTCTTAATTCCCTAACTAGTTAGTAAATGAAGGTTTAAGTGTGGAAATGGGTGCCATTTGGACATTCAAAATAATAAAGAAATGTCAATATTTATACAGAATTTCAAAAAAAATGTTTAATATTTTATAATAAAAATAGTTAGAAAAGAACATAGTGGAATATAAAAATAAATAAATTTGAGAACAAAACAGCATAAGGGTCTGGAATAAAACACTTAAAAGTAGAGTCACGGGAGGGGTGGGGGGTTATGGGGGATACTTACCCCATTCTACGGGCACCCATGCTGCTTATTAACTATTCAGCATGACGAATAATTATTTTTTTTGAAACTTTAAGAATTTTCAGACCAAGAAAATCGTTTATTTTTTAAGAATATCACTATTCAAACCTGACTTATTTAACATATTTTTCATTTTGTTCAGTAGCTTGGGATTAAAAATGAGATAATAAATTCATAAAAATGTCTCAAAACTATATGCAGGGTCAAATTTCTACAATCCTAATTAAATTCAAAAATTATTAAATAATCATTTAAAAGGATGTCCGAAGCTCACACGTGTCGGCGAAAATTTGTTCGATTAAAATATGATTGATCGTGTGAGGGATGGACCAGCAAGAAAATTGCCAATACTAACCGCTAGTGTCGCACACGGAACTGGGCGTTAAAGGAAGGCACAACGGTATAATTCTCAAAGATCTCTTGTACAAAACTAGTAATCTGAAAAAAAAATTACTAACAATCTATAGATTCCTTTATATATATAGAAAGGAATATTGTTCTGGACATATTACACATAACAGATATGTAAAATAAAAACTCACATAATTTTTTATTATCCCCTACCGCAGTTTTTGTCAATTCCTGGCGTAACAAAAGGGCAACAACAATAATTCCCGCATACTTTTCTCGACATTTCGGCTACTACTTAACATACAGTGATTTTACTAGCCTAAAAATAAAATAACTCGCTACTCACTTACAAGTACATAGCTGGTAAAGTAGCCTAGTCTTCAACTTACAAGCGAGGATGCGCAAAATAAAATGAAATCCCCAATGAGCAAATAAGATTCCGTTTGTGAATATTACCTGATGCGAAAACATAGGCATGTATTGTCTGAGTGTTCGAAGAAAACTCACTCTACGCATCAGTGGCGGAACTACAAATTTTGCCCCCCCCGCAAAAAAAATCGATCGCCCCCCCCCCAACCTTATGTGATTTTTTTCTTTTCGTATCTAACGTTTCATAATTTTGAAGAAATTTAACCTTGGATTCTTTTTACATAAAGAATCATTTTACTTTATAATACATATTTTATTATGAATATAAAAGAAAAACAATAATATCAAACAAATGAAACATAGACAAAACAATACAAAACTAGATATAAATAAATAAATCAATTTAAAATGTTAAATCTTTCTTTCTGGATTTTAAATTAGCAAAATCTCTAATTAAGTCTTTAATGCCCATTTTTTGAGCAATTTCAGCCTCAATGCTCAACAACGATAAATTATGTAATCGTTCTTCTCCAGCAGAATTTTGTAGATAGTTTCTTTAATTTGGAAAAAGAACGCTCTGTCATTGCCACAGTGACAGGAAGTGTTAAAAATAATAAAATTGCAGTAACTACATCTAGAAAACTGACCGACAAGGAGGATATTTAATTACTAAAAGTTCAACAAATTCTTTCTTTGTTGCTATTTTAGAGATTTCCTCATTAAGCATCGAAGCTAACATTACCATTTGTAACGGAAAATTGGACGAAATATCACCTTTGTTTTTTTTTTTTTTTTGTAACTGCAGAACTCCAAATTTTAAGTTGCCCCTATTATAAATTTCGAGAAGACATGAATAAAAACAAATTTACAACGTCGTTCATCCCTCTGAATCTATTATCAATTTGATTGATAACAATATCTAGAACTGCATTAAATACAGTTACTCTAAAAAAATCATCCAAGTGCTTTTTTACAATTTATTTGTCTTTTCCAAACAAAAGTGGAGCTGATATTCCACTTGGCTGCCATTTGAATTGAGTCATCTTTCGCAGAAAAATACATTTCGGTATTTTTTCAGATTTTTGACTGGTTGTTTCTAAGGAAGTTGTTGCAATTCTCAAATCTATATTTTTAGTTTGTAATAATTTTGAAAATAAATTTATTTCTCCTAATATTTTTGATAAAATTGCACATAAAAATACAAATTCAAAATTATTCATACTTTTTATGAAATTTGAAACATTGTCTCTTTCTTCTTTTTTTTTTCATTTTTGAATTGAATTACTATTTTGAATATGGATAAACAATCTCGCTATTGTTTTTCTGAGGTCTTATTAAACGTAAGATAAAAAAAAATGTTTATTTTTTTGTATTATTTTTTTATGTATGTGTTATTATAGTGAAAAGTAAATTCTTTATTTTTCAGTATAAAACGCAACTAATTTTCTCAAAATTTTCGGGCCCCCCAAATCTTCGGCCTCCCGCGTTGCGGGTTCTGGCGGTATGGTAGTTCCGCTACTGCTACGCATGAGCATTAAAACATCCCTATTTTATCAAATGGACTACGACCAAATGAAAACGCGTTCTTCACGCAGATCACTTTTTTTTTCTTATGTTGCTGGGACTCAAGACTGCGTTAATACATTGAGCGAGTTTGATAGCAGCTAGTTGCTTTAGTATTGACCCACAGGGCCTACAAATGTGGGGTGTACGACATTCAGGGCCCATAGAACTATTAAATGATATAACGGGTGTTTTTTTTAGAGGTATAGAACTTTAAGTTGGCATTACTGTTCAAGATGGCGACCGATTTAACAGCTGTCAAGTGATTTATTCTCAGTTTGGTTTGGCAATTCATCATGAATAGACTCACGCCTGAACAACGCTTGCAAATAGTGCAATTTTATTTCGAAAATAATGGTTCTGTGCGGAACACGTATCGCGCACTACGTCCATTTTATCGTCGACAAAATGGTTGAATGGCTACGTCAACAAACAAAACTGCCGCATTTGGAGTGAAGCTAATCCTCAAGTGTATGTCAAAACACCGTTACATCCAGAAAAACTGACTGTTTGGTGCGCTTTATGGGCTGGTGGAATCATTGGTCCGTACTTCTTCAAAAACGATGATGGCCAGAACGTTACAGTCAATAGTGATCGGTATAGAGCCATGATTACTAACTTTTTCATTCCTGAATTGAACAGCCATGATGTCCAGGAGCTGTGGTTCCAACAAGACGGCGCAACATGTCACACAGCTCGTGCCACAATCGATTTATTGAAAGACACGTTTGGTGACCGCCTAATTTCACGTTTTGGACCTGTGAATTGGCCTCCAAGATCTTGTGATTTAACACCGCTGGACTACTTTCTGTGGGGCTATGTAAAGTCATTGGTCTATGCGGATAAGCCACAAACGCTTGACCATTTGGAAGACAACATTCGCCGTGTTATTGCCGATATTCGACCACAAATGTTGGAAAAAGTCATCGAAAATTGGACGTCCAGATTGGACTACATCCGAGCCAGCCGTGGCGGTCATATGCCAGAAATCATATTTAAAATGTAATGCCACAAGATTATCTTTCGAATAAAAAAAAATTCATGTCAATCGAATAATCCATCGTTGTTTTATTGCAATTTAAAGTTCTATACCTCTAAAAAAAAACACCCATTATATAAATAATATTTGTCGTTACTGGAGTTGTCTTTTTAAAAAGGATTTATTTTAATATTACAAGTTAAAAATGTTAGAAGTACATAGTTTTATGTTAAATACCAGAATGAATATAATACATAAAAATGGTCTTTTATAATAATATAAGGTCAGGGGTTTTAACATGACACTGTCTGGCGTGCTTCTCACAGAGTCATCATAATACCGAAGGTAACTCCCCCGTTCTTAGAATGAAGCCTCTCCTGGAAGGTTGATAACGTTTGCTTCCTGGTGTTGTTGGCCTCTCTTGGAATTCCGCTGAACGATATATCTTGTAGTGATGTAGGTCAGGATACTCAAGAGACAGAGATATAGGATTACTGTCCATATGTTAATACTTTTTGGATCGAAGAATTTTTGATCATCATCGATTGGCAGCATTGGATTGGATTGCAGATCTTGTAATTTTAGCGTTTTCAGATTTATGGAAAAATTTGATTTAGGATGATCTTGTATTGATAATCCTTGGCTATTGATTATCTTTGGCTGTCCTACCGACTGCGCCAATAATATTTGTCGTTACTGGAGTTGTCTTTTTAAAAAGGATTTATTTTAATATTACAAGTTAAAAATGTTAGAAGTACATAGTTTTATGTTAAATACCAGAATGAATATAATACATAAAAATGGTCTTTTATAATCTTAACATATTTAGCAAGGTCAGGGGTTTTAACATGACACTGTCTGGCGTGCTTCTCACAGAGTCATCATAATACCGATGGTAACTTATATATATATATATATATATATATATATTTTGTGGCTTATTCTCCCTAAACTAATTTGACAAATTTCCTAAAGGGGCCCAAAGAAAATTCTGCTAGTGGGCCCAAAAATATTAAGTTACGCTCCTGATAGCAGCTTTAAGTTCGCCAGCGAGTAGCTAGTATATAGGCTATTTCAAACGTTTAAGAGGAACTAACTGGAATTTTCATTTTTCTAAGTCATGAGCTCTCTTTTTCAGATTTGAAGTTGGCTTTTGCTTAACAAAATGATCAAAAGCCTCACTTAAACGGTAAAGTTACTAGAATTGAAAATACAGTTCCGCTTAAACCAAAAAAACAGGCTATATACTTACCCAGTGTAATTGAGTTATAAATGTCTAGTTAAATAACTATTAAATAATTGCCCTTTTGTCTTTTGCTCCAAAAATTGGAAGTTCTATTTGTCTGAACTTTTTTATAGAGAACAATTTTCTACTACAAAGTGCCAATATGTTGGTTTGATGATACCAACAGTTTTGTTCAATTTGGTGCCCCTGCTACAATACTGGCACAATATCAGAGTGATTTGCCGCTATATTCAGTCGAAAGGAAATATTTTAGAAGAACAGAAGCATATTAGAGAATATGTCTCAGGCAGCAGGAATGTCGCCTTTCAGAGAATACTAGAAAGTTATTTGGAATCTCTTCCTCAGCTAATGTTGCAGCTATATATCTTATATCAAGCTATAGTTGTGGATAATGAGACAGTTTTACCCTCTTCATTTCAAGGTACAAAAATCGTGTGATATGTATATTAAGTTATAATATTTTTACATTTTTAAATTAAATACAGAATGATTCCAAAGAGCCACCTGCGACCGGCTTCCATCTTTTATATTTCCAATCACGAAAAAGGATGGAACAAAATACTCAAAGATAAACAGAAATACATAAAATAACTCACAATTACCCGTTAATTATTTGATACCTGTCAGTAGTTAACGGGCAATGGGTAAATAACAGGTATCGAGTAATCAAGATTGGAACCGGATGCCAATCTTAACGGGCCGGGTAGCGGTTACTCAGGTACCTATTGTAATTTCTACTAGATACCTACGAAATCCGAAATATGGAACTTAACATCTTTTTATTTATTTATTTATTTATTTATTTATTTATTTATTTATTTATTTATTTATTTATTTATTTATTTATTTATTTATTTATTTATTTATTTATTTATTTATTTATTTATTTATTTATTTATTTATTTATTTATTTATGTATTTATTTATTTATTTATTTATTTATTTATTTATTTATTTATTTATTTATTTATTTATTTATTTATTTAAGTTTTTTTTTGTTTCAGGATTAATACAAATAGTATCCATAATTTCCTCAACACTAAGTATTATTGGAACACATTTTGCAGGTCACAAAGCTTACGTCTTGTCGAAGAATCACGAGGTCTCCCATTGCGGTTGTTTCATATATTCGATTGGAAAAGGAATACCACTAGGTTAGAAGATCATTCAATATATATATTAATAAAATTGAAAGCATTTATTGTGCTTTCGGCTTCATATTTGGTTTGTACTCGTTTCAGGTGATTATAAAACTATATCTGCAAAAAATAAATTTCTGTTTGTCTGTATGTCTGTCTATCTGTCTGCCTGTCTGTCTGTCTGTCTGTCTGTCTGTCTGTCTGCTTGCCTGCCGCTCTGTCTGCTTGCCTGCCTGTCTGTCTGTCTGTCTGTCTGTCTGTCTGTCTGTCTGCTTGCCTGCCGCTCTGTCTGCTTGCCTGCCTGTCTGTCTGTCTGTCTGTCTGTCTGTCTGTATGTATGTATGTTTATCCGAAATTAACGCAAAAAGGTCTGAACATATTTTAACTAAATTTGGGAGTATAAAGGCCTTATCACACTAGAGTTATTATTCAAGTCTAAACTTGGAAAATTAAAGTCTGCATTTGAATCGATGTCTTGTGTGTGTGATAGCATGAAAAAAACCTAAGTCTTTAAGTCTGAGCAAATACATCGAGATATATTTCCCCAGTCTCTAAAAGACGGACGAAATCCAAGTCGTCAAATGCGCGTGCGCGGCCTCGCCCTCTCAGTCAGATCAAGTGAGATGGGTCTATTGTTAACGTAATGTACGCAGACGCAAGTTACTTTTCCCTGTTTCGCGTGTGATAGCTGAAAACGTGAAGACTTGAATCCTCGAAAAAAACTTGCAAAATAAAACTTGGATAGCGTTCTAGTGTGATACGCCCTTAACTAGGATTAAAACCTTGGCTATCTGGCATCTCAAAATTTTCATTCTAAGGAAATATTTTCTTATTTTTGAGAGCTCCCTTATTTTTTTTTTAATGGCTTTTGCTACTCAAGCAATTACGGGCTTGACATTATATTTTTCATTTCTCAAGATAGCTTTGAATATTGACAGTCGAACTATGTGTCAAATTTCATAAAAATCATTCGTAACAATTTTAATGGATACAATTTCAATTTTAACCTAAATTATCATACATATTAATAATAATAAAACAACTAGTATCATGTGAGTTTATGCATAGAAGTTCTTCAAAATTTTCAGTGAATCAGAAGATGCAACTAAATTATTAATCAAAACAATTTTAAACTAGAAGAAATAATGATTGGTCTTCGTAGTTTTTTTGACAGTTTATTCGATGTCCGTCTTTTCGAATGGAGTACTGCTATAAGCTACTTAGGCCTTGGATTAACAGCAGGTTATGCCTTTAAAAACATACCAATGCGAATAGAATGCGATATATGGACCAACTATATACTAGACCCATGCCGAATAGGATTTGTACACGTCGGATTAATGCTCATTATAATACATGCCTTCAGTGGATTTACACAATGTATGGTCCTTCCATATTCCGATGAACAATGTCCACTACAGAACTGTAGAGAAATGTTATTAGTTATATGCGTTCTTTATCATATGCCTCTTATATTATTAAGTCTGTATTATAACTATGGTTTTGAATATGGCATAACAGCGATTCACCTGGCATATCCTTTGATTTCAATAATACCGTATATAGTAACCAATCACAAAAGTCGAGATTTGATGGATATGTGTCAAATTGTAACTGGAATATCTGCTTTAGTCCTTGGATGCATGGTCCATAATGTATGCGTCATTACTGCATTTATTTTCGAAGGATGTGCTTACTATTGCAGCCATTTTAGAGGATATCGATACAAAAGATTTTCTAATCTAAAAATTTATAATGTTGCAATGATGTTATCTATATTCTTTTTCTTTTTGGGCTTTAAAAAAAGCTGTTATGATTTGGGTGGATATATAGATTGCAACCTCGCAAGTGATTTAATGTCTAATCAAGGTTACTGCGAAGAGAGGAATGCTATTAATATAGCAGAAATTGGACCTTAATGTTCTTAATAATTATTATTTGTGTTATGAATTTTTTGTAATTTATTCTAGGTACAAATAAAATTTTAAAGTAATATTTATAAAGTAATATTCTATTTTCACTATTACTCGAAGGTAATCTTCTTTTTCATCATCATCTTCTCCTTCGTCAAATGACTTTCTGTCGATAAAATTAACAAGCATGGGAGCAACTTTAGTAATTTAATTTGCCTGGGCATATATTATTGGGCCGCCCAATCATGCAGTTCGATATATTTTCAATGACAAACTTAGTGGCGAAAAGATAGTTAAATAGATTTATTTTTAGGGTTTTGTAGGTGACCAAAAAACCCTTATACCGTCATTTTGTCATCTGTCTGTCTGTCTGTCTGTCTGTCTGTTCGGTAAAAAATGTAGCCAAACGGCTAACCCTAGAGAGTTTAAATTTGGCATGCTTATACAACTCTTTGACTCGCACATAGGAAAAATACTAAAACATCTAAAAAACAAATCCGCTTAAAAATATAAACAAATATCTGCTCATCGAAATATATATATATATATATATATATATATATATATATATATATATCCAGTAACGGATTGTCTGTCCGATACAACATGTCGCACCACCACGTATTTCCTGTGGTCTAGTTTTGGCAATGTTGAAGTTTTTTATTTTATAGTTCAATTTACTTTAGACTGAAGATGACTGGATTTCACAGTCGAAACGTCTCTTAGTATATTTAAATTAATTTAATTAATAAATTTTGACGAGTAAATAAGAATTTTTATTTCTCCTTATACGATTTTCGTATAACTACATTCAACTACATATATATATATGTATATATATATATATATATATATATATATATATATATATATATATATATATATATATATATATATATATATATATATACACATATATATATATTTCGATGAGCAGATATTTGTTTATATTTTTAAGCGGATTTGTTGTATATATTAAAATCAGATTATGTTTTCGGAAAATAACGTTTTTTGCTTGACCACTTAAAATATTTAATAACTTGATATAAGACAGTGAAACAGCATGCTTTGATAGTGTAATGGCTAGCATGCTCGCGTTCTAATTTGCAAACTAAAGTTCGCTTCACTCTCAAGGCAATTTTATTTTTTCTGTTTTTTTTTTTTGCATTTTTATTTTGTTTAAATTATTTTTTCAAAATTCTAGTTATATTTGGGCAAATGTTGCATTTAATGTTTAAAAGCGTAAATGTAATAACCAGTGGAAATTGTTGAAATTGAATACACGAAATCAGAAGGGCGGGGTTATGACTTAAAACAACCAATGGAAGCCATAGGCGATATTGTCAAAATCTTAATGAACTTTTTTATTTTATTTTATATTTTTAAACCACAGAACAGGACTAAATGTCCCAATTACACTGTGGCTCACCAACATCCATGCCCTGACCGGGATTCGAACCCAGGACCTTTGGCTCGAGAAGCAGGAACGCTACCTCTACGCTACCAAGGCCGACAAACTTGCTATGAATCTTGCTATATATAAAAATGAAAATTCATACTTCACATCAATTTTTTCATTTGAATTATAAACTATTGCACTTTTTTATTTTAGTAAAATATATCTACTGTAATCATATATAGGCTATTCCAAACGTTTAGGCGAAACTAGATTTTGAAATCTAGTAATTTTTATCTATTGTAAACAGGGCTTCGAACCGGAACTGAACCGAAAACCGAAAACCGAAAAAAACCGTTATTTTTGTCGGAACGAAAACCGGAACTGAACCGAAAAAAATATATCGGTTTATTTCGGTTCAGATAATGCTTATGTGAATGAATATAAAATACATTTTATTTAAGATTATTTTTTAAACTGATGAGCAGAAAAAAATCGTAATTCGTAATTAAGATAAGTAAAAAAAAATGCGCTTCTATTATTTCGGAAGAGAGGGTTTGAACGCCCAGAATTAAACGTACGCCTGTGACCATATTTATCATATCATTAAACACACCCCTGTGACCATATTTTTCCTCAAAATTTTAGGGTCAAATTTTTATGGCCTATTGTGTTTAACCCTAGTTCGTATTCCCATATAATATGTGCGGCACACTCGGTTGTTTTTAACAATATTTCGTTTCGAACTATTCATATTTTGTCGCTTTTGTTTTGCCGCTTCTGTGTGATAATAAAATAACTTTTTACAAATAATAAATTTTATTACTATAAGTCTTTTGGAGATAGAGTATAAAAGTTTATCATTCGGAACTGAACCGAAAACCGAAAACCGAAAAAAACCGTTATTTTTGCCGGAACGAAAACCGGAACCGAACCGATATATATGTTTTTAATTGAACCGGAACGAAAACCGAAACGAAAAAAATAACGGTTCGAAGCCCTGATTGTAAATCGTCCCCCACATTTCACATACATTTAAATACACAATTATTATTTCTAGATTAACATTACATTTTTACATTTTTAAAATTTATATAATTCTTCCGTGGTGTAAAAAGAATGTTCAGTAAAGAATTGTTTCATCCTTTTCTTGAATTCGTTAGAACCCAAACTTCTGAGTTCTATTGGTAACTATTCAGTAATTTGGCTGCGTAGAAATTCTAGCAGGTACGGGATTTAGTAAGTCTCAGAAAATCTGGGTATAAATTCACATAATATTGTGAATTTCCGCATGAGTTTGAAAACTGCTTATTATTAATTTTTTTGCCGGTCAACCAGATAATCATCGGAATAAAAAGTATGCGGCAATATCTGCAAGAGTGAAGAGGATAGTTGCAGATTTCCAAAATCGAAATATTATTGATTTCTTGAGAGGTATTAGTTACAATTTTGAATATTTTTATGTTGAATTTTAAGTGATTGATATACTATTTTGGTCTATGTTCGTATCCTTGTTTTACTATATCTTAATACCAAATTATACTCTATTTTTTTAAAGAACGAAGTAGATGGCGCTGCGAGCGCGGCCGGTTTCACACTGCAGTAAATTAAAGTTTATAATTTAAAGTTAAATAAATTATGCGGTAAATTCAAATTTGACGTTTCAAAATTAATGTTTTAAAAAAGATATAATTTAAATGCATAAAATTAAAAATATTTTAAATAAATTGTAAAATATTTTATTTTCAATTAATTTAAAATTTAACTAAAATATATTTATATATAAGTCTATTCCAAACGATTAAGCGGAACTAGATTTTCAAATATAATAATTTTTACAGATTGATCAATGCTGTTGATCTTTTTGTTCAGGAAAAGCCAAGTTCAATACATAAAAAAATAGCTAATGACAACTTACAAAAATGAAAATTCCAGTTAGTTCCGCCTTATCGTTTGGAATAGCCTGTACAAACCTGTCACATGTAAAAAATAATATAACAATTGGAAATTTAATTAAAATTTATTATTTATAAAAAATTTAAGAAAAATTTTTAAAATAAAATTGGAAATTAGTCTGAATAATCAGTGGATTCTTCTTCACTTCAAGTTTATATTTAATCGACACTATAACACAAGCGTAATACGGACGTAAATACATATAACGGCAACACAAATAATTAATATGGCGCTCGTTGACAGCAAAGAATATGATAGTTGACAGTAGAACAACTGTTGTGTTTGGTACCAGAGGCGTACGTACATTAATTCATTTTCAGACGACTTAATTTTAAAATATTTCTCTTAATATAGCTATTTATTCACTGGCTTTTATATTCTAACATTATTTAAACATATACCTTAGGTATTATAAATAATAGGTAGTAATATATTCACTGTAAACTTAGTTTGTACGCCTATGTTTACAAATTTGAGTTAAAAAAACATAGACAAATAGAATAAGTTGAGACAGAAATCTATTTTTCTACAGTGTAAACTTTTCCACGTTCTTACCCAACTAAAAACAAGATGGAAATAGCTCCTATCTAAAAATGAAGTATCGTAAATATATTCAGCCGTTTTAGCATGAATCTCGGATAGACAGACAAAAATGGATTTTTTTGCGGTTATTGTCTTATAACCATCTGAAACGTGTAGAAACCAAATATGAGGCCGAAAAAATGAAAAAGCAAATCTAGCCTATAATTTTATTACATAAATTATTCCATATATTTGACAATATTACTAATGCCAATATGAATTTTATGTTTCAGTTTGTCAAATCTTCATAGTGGAATTCTTTTTGGTTCAATACTCACAAGTACTAATAAAAATTATGGTCATACATGCAGTCTGTAACATAATATGGTACTGGGCGACTATGGAAAGAAAAAACAGTACTTTGGAAAGTATATTCTGCGCATTTGTTATTGGTGTTATGATTGTTATAACACCAAGGACTGACACATATGCATACATGCTAGCGACACACATTGTCATTATATTCAGAGGTTTATTTGTAGGACTGCTTTGGTACAAAGAACAAGTATATGGTTTTTATTTATTGCTTATTATTCTCACTATTGATTTTGTAGCACGTATTGTGAGTATAATGTATTGGACTTTTGGTGATAAATGTCTAAATAAACTATAAATAAAATTTTATTCTCAATACGAAGGAAGTATATCTCTGATCTGAACTTTTAAGATGTTTGACTTGCAATAATGAACTATATCCGGTCACCTATGTACGCATTTGAATGCTGATCGACCGCTGGTCGATGGGAATTTCTCTCCTGGAGCACACACCACATGATTTAGAAAAAAAATGCGGAAAAAACGCCTATGGATTGGACATGTCAGACGAGCAGCATCTAGTACCGTTTTCTACAATGCTTAAAATTGTACAAACGAAATTTCGATGGTAAGATACAGTCGACGATGACATGAGCGTTGCCTAGCTACACCCGAATGAAGCGGTGATGAAACGGCAAATGTCAATTTCTTCTTCTTCTTCTTCTATATTTATTGGCTTCGGTTTCCTATTCCGCCAGTGCTTAGCTGCATTATGAACTACAAATGTCTTCTTATTACGTGTATATATATAAGGTTCCTGTCGCTCCTATGTGAAGCATAGGGCCTCAATAAACTTCCGCCATTTGGATCTGTCTTGCACTAAATGTTTTAGCTCCCTCCATGTTTTGCCGCTTTCGCTAGGGTCACCATTTTCTTGGAGAAGGCAATGCGGGACGGAGCAAAAAAAAAGGTCGTCACTTTCGAAATATAAATGAAGAGCAAACAAAAAAAAGGGCCTCACCTCCCAAATATAAGTAAAGAGCAAAGAAAAGGTCTTCCCCTCCCAAATATAAGTACAGAGTAAAATTCGGCCCTGGGGACACCAAATCAAAATGCGGGACGTATGGTCACCCTAGCTTTCGCTGACTTCCTTCATGGTTAGTCTACGCCATGTGTCCGTTGGTCTGCCACATCTACGGCTCCCTTGTGGGTTCCAATCAAGAGCCGATTTAAGGGTTGTTCCTTAAGGTATGGCCTATCCATCTCCACTTCCGCTGTTTTATCAGGATGTCTATGAGGCTTTGGTAGGTTCTCTGCCAAAGGCGACTATTGGTAATAACGTCAGGCCAAAATATGCGTAATCCTCATCGTTATCATCTTCTCCAGCGCAAGAACAATATGCCCACTTACCACATGCTCTGCACTGAAGCAATCAACGTCTGGATTTGTGTGAAAATATATCAACACAGCAGTAAACGCCAGCTCTCAGTCATACAACGACTCTCAAAAGACACTAGCGCAGTATCGAACGTGATTGGAATGCACCCAAACATGGTGGCATGCTTTGACAGCCAAAAAGAGGGGAGACCGTTATACCCTGGCTTCCCCTATTACACAATATCGGATGATAAGAATCCCAAGAAGGTAGGATTCAACCCGCGTCCCTCTGCCCCGTAGGCAACCGTCTTACCACGGAGCCGCGGCAACTCTTTAATAAAAATATAAATAATATAATTAATATTATTTAATATTTATTAAAACAAAAAGTGCTGGTGAATAGTTCATTGTTTTTACTGATGCAAAGCTGGGAAATTTAACATTTGTATCCAGGAATTTTGGAATATTTTGAAGCCGTCAATAGTTGTCTATGCGTTGAATCTACTCGTTCAATAAAAAGGGGCACTAAGAAGTACTTGGGAATTTCGTTCCAAGAAACTAAACACCTAAATGAACAAAGTTTAAGACGCGTTTCATTAACGAACTCATCCGAGTTTTATACGTCAAGTAGTTTATCTGTTCTTTTTCTATGATCCTTCTCTCTTTCTCATTCTCATTATCTTTAAACTATTATATGTTGCCAAGAATATTATTTTAAATTAAATTGTTTTTGGGTGTATTTAAACTTATGTAGTATCGGAAGGAGAGTACAGTGAGGAAAACTTTTGTTGTTTCCAAAAAAAGAAAAAAACACATGGCCGGAAATATATAAACTGTATTTAACTTTTAAATATGAATTTAACGAAAATAGAAATTAAAAAAAATAGAAATTAAAAATTTTGCACCTAACAAATACGAAGAGGTACAAAAGTTATTTCACTTTTTCCATGTTACTCTCCTATAATTATATAATATACCTATAATATTACAATCATTATTTTAAATATTTATTAAATAATATCTTTTGATAAATATATTTATAAAAAAAAATGTTCGTGAAACTATAAAACCAAAATAGTACCTAACAGAGCCGCAGTAAGGAAAATTTGCGCTAGGGTCAAAACTGCGTTTTGGCGCCTTTGGCAAATAAATGTAAGTGATAAGCAAAAACAAGATTCTCACCTCCCAAAATCTAGATGATGAGCAAAAAAAAAGGTCCTCACCTCCGAAATTCCAAGTGATGAGCAAAAATAAAAAAAAGAAAAGGTCCTCATTTACGCAATGTGGCGCCCCTTAGTCAAGCTCATCGGCGCCCTTTTCCTTAGTGCGCTAGGGGCCGTCGCCCCCTCCGCCCCCCCCCCCCCTACTGCGGCTCTGGTACCTAAATCAATTACTTAAAATTCAACATAAACTTTTCTTTAAAATTCAAAATTGTAACTAATACCTCACAATAAATGTCGGAGGCGAAATATCCGCGGGGGCGAAATATTCGCGAGGGCGAAATGTGCATGGGCGAAATATTCGGGGGCGAAACACCCGGGGGGCGATATGTGGAGGGGCCAAAATGTTGGGAGGCGAAATGTGGGGGCGAAATTTCCATAAACCGGAATATCAAATGAAGACACTAGAATAGGAATTATGTTTTGTCACCCACCCTATTTTTTGTCGTTAAAAAATATCTATATATATAAAATCCCTGAAGTGTCTGTCAGATGCCCTTCCAGAGGTTTTTTGAGTACTTTCCAGTGACCTAGAAAGTTGAAATTTGGCATGCGGTTTCCTGGAAACATTCTTAAGATGAGAAAAATCCTAAACCTAGTAAATTCAAGCAAGCCTACGACCCAGAAATGCTCCAATGTTATCTTAATGGGACAAAAAATGAAATTGTTCGATTTTCTTGAAATTCAATATCTGGGGCTGTTCGAGACTTATAAAATACGACCCTGTTATTAGTTTTCCGAAATTTTGATTATCTACTCCGAAATCGATACCCGAATTTTACCTTAAAATTACAAAATCGTTTTTTACTTTTGTTGGAGTGGTTTTTACTGACAAACTCAACCCGGATTTTAGACTTTCGTGATGATCTGCCCAAACCAGGGTGTCACCGCACCCTGCCATAGGAATATGAAAGGCGAACTCCGTAGAATTAATACGACTGTCATATAGAAAAATGAGAGTACGGCGCCTTGTATTTTTCATATTTTACTTAGAGTGCCGTCATCTAAAAAAGGTTAAGAACCACTGGTATATTATTTAAAAATATGAGTGAGGAATCAAATGAAAGCTATTGACACGTAGATTAACAAACAAAACTTTGTTTTTGCAAAAAAAATATACCTTAACGAGATTTTTGCCAAAAAAGTGTCTAAAAATTTTTGTCCCGCACTTTATTTTCCAGAAGAGTCGGAAAATGGGACAAGAAAATAAAGTTTGTTTGATTAAGTTTAATTTCAATATTTGTGTGTGTTCTAAACACGACTTTGTTACCAGTTTTCCGAAATTTTGATGTCTACCCCTTTATTACTGCTGAACACAATTCGGGTTTTAGGGTTTCGCATGCACGTCTTCCAGTACCAGTGGTTTTTCACCAGTGTCGGATTACCTAATAGGCAGAGTATCTATGAGCCCCGCGTTTCTAGGATAGGATCCCAGCAAACATTTTTATACGGGCCAGTACTGTTGAAGCACATACTCCCCGGCATTGAAAGTAATGGGCCAGTGCTGTCATTTCGCACTGGGCCAGTACTCCGGTGTCCCCGTGGCCGTTAGCTGGCCCATTGATGTATTAATTGCTGGCCCAGCATCGGTAAAGTGCAAAATAATCGCATTAGTTGCAAGATTTATTTCTGACGGACCAGTGCTTATATTATACCCGCTCTCTAGTATTTCAAATGTAACATATGTGTACTTACCCAGTATTAAAATAAATTAATGGTTAGGTGCAAATTAATACCTACTCATTTGGCCATTTTCACCATCGTTGAATATATTTATTTAACAAATAAAGTTGACAATATCGCATCAGTTTTAAACTATTAATGAAGAAATTAACATTGCTGTCAATAGAATTATGCGATATTGTTAACTTAAGTTGTTAAATAAATTTATTCAACGATGGTAAAACTGGCCGATTGTAAATTGTGTTAACAGTTATAATTTATTGATTTATTTATAAATATTAAATAAATATAATTTCAGGAATAACAGGAATTAGTTTATTTAATTTATTAATTTAAGAAGAATTTTAAGAAAATGGTTTTCTGACATTTCGGCCAAACCAATTGCATCCTAAAGATAAGCGGTGACTAATATTTTTCTCCAATATTCGTCTTGTATTGTCTACCACATCTTTTTCCCCTGACTTGAAGAGTGCCAACCTAAAGAAATCATACTTGTTAAAATAAATTCAATAATCAAATTTTATTAGCATTAATGCTATAAGCTGTTCACTTTTGTAAGAACAGACTAGATCTGGTTATTTTGGTGATTTTTATAGTGTATTACTGACTTTTAGAAACTTGGTTATATTGTAAAAAAGGCTTTACAGTTTTGGATTATGTTAGGTTAGTCTTATATTTACAAAATATTTAAGATGTCACTATTCAAAATGAAATATGACAAATTATATTTTTTAAATGACATATTTATAATCTTGTAACAGATTTATTAATAACTGAAAATTTTATTACATGAAAAAAACTATGGTTGAATCAAACTAAAAATTAAACAATTTAACATGAAAGAGTTAGTGTAAACTACGTCATTAAATCTAACAAAACACACAAATCACAATTAAAAACTGTCTAATGCTCACAAAACAATAACTGTTCAAATACACTTCTTTACAAACTGTCCACAAACACGTTTCAACTTGTTCTGACTAACCCTCGAAGGCCAGCCGTTAGGGGTTTTATGACTAAGCCGCTACAATCTGACTTTTCAAATTATTACAATCAAAAAATTCCAGATAAGCTCATCATCAATTAATCAATAGTGACGGCTACATTTAGAAGCAGTTTGACTGCCAGCGATGTTCTTAAGTATTCCAATACAGCCATCCTTTACCCCCGAAATGAAGATGCTACAAGCATCAACGAAGAGGTTCTGAACCTTTTGAAGGGCAAGTCTGCAACATATATTAGCATCAATTCAGTTGACTGAGGACGGTACAAGAACAGAAAACTACCCAATGGAATTTTTGAATAGTCTTAACCCCTCAGGGGTATCAACTCACATATTAAACTGAAAAATAGGAGCAATCATTATGTTGTTACGAAACCTTGACACAAAAAGGGCCTATGTAATGGCACACGCCTGGTGGTGACAAAATTGTTTAAAAAACTAATAATTGCCTACAACAGTGGCAATTATTAGTTATTGAACTTCCCAAGGAAATTTATTTAATTTCATTCCTAGGATTGATTTAGCTCCTACTCATCCCGACTTGACGCCTTAACGTGCGACTGACCTTAAGGTGCAGGGCTTAATCAATGGGAGTACTAATGGGAAACTCCTAGAGCAATCTGAATCTTTTTTTACGAAAAATGTAGTTTCTAAAGAATTTTTGTGGTGTGCTTGCCAAAAATTTTTTTTTAAATTATTATTATCAATTTTTCCCTGTAATTATTAAATATGAATAACCTAAGTTGCTGTTTAACATATAAGGGAGGTAATTTTGGTATTATTTCATAAATAAAATTGCATAAATAAATTCAGTATAATCATTCAATTAGAGTAAAATATTTAAAATGTTAAATGATAAAAAATAATCTATTTCTTAGAGAGGGCATTCAAGATAAGGATAGACTTGTTTATTATTGTAACTTGAGACTTTGTAAATGTAACATGAAAAGGAAATAGTAAATTGTAATATTGGAAGACAACTCTGTTAATAAATTAGATTTGAAGTGTTAGAACCATATGGGAAAATCTATTAATCTCGGTTTTAAAATAAATATTAGTTGGTTACTTATCTGGGGTGATTATACAATTTAATTTATGGATAGTAAAAGTCGTCTCGATTGACCGAGGTGTTAAATGACATTTAACAGTTGGGCAATGTAAGCTATTCAGAGTAGTCATGTTTTAAGGGTAGTTGATGTTAAACCATCATAACGTTAAGATGTTAAAGAAAGTTGAGCTTAAACCGCCGTAGGGTTAAGTCATGTTCAAGAGTAGTAGATTGCGTAACTGGACATTTACTTGACAGTTTATTATATTTAGAAAGAAAACTAGGTATATGACATCAATAAACGCCACCACTGTTCGGATATTGTACCGAATCATTTTAATCTTGTTTTTAACCGTTTCATTTTAATTTGGTGATTACTTTTACCCCGTCGAATGATAGGCGTTTCTCCTAGTTCATATCTAAAAATATTCATAACTTCATGAATTGATTAAAAAATACCATCTCTGACCATAACATGATTAAATGTCACAATATCAAAATACGAGTGGAATTTAACTTTTTATAAAACTCGTTTCTATAATAAAATAAAAATTAGAAGGATAATTGGATAAAAGATTGCCAAAGACGATGTCATATTCAAAGTAAATAAAAAATTAATCGCATTCTTTGTCGCTTGGGACATTGCTTAATTGAATTTCCTTCAATAATATATTTTTCCAACATCTCGGTTATATTTTAAAATTGCTTCAACAAAAAAAAAAAAAAAAAAAAAAACAGGAAAGCATTTGGAAGACTAATAAATTCTGGTATTCATCTATAGTCGGATTGCTGATAGGTGACTGTTACATGTATGTATCAAGTAGTGCTTTCATATAATAATCTAGTTACCATTTTTCAGCGATTTTAAAAATGTATTTTGTTATTTGTTTTAATTGTCAGTGTCTGGTAATAAATATTAATTAAAATATGGCTTGCGGCCAATTATTAAATTCATAAACTTTAATTTTAAATCTGCTGGAATAAACAAAAAATTATAATCCAAAATTTACGTATGAGTATAAATTTTTCCTTATTTATAATTATTACCTTAAAATTAATAATTTTGTTTATTTGAGTACTGTTGTAAATTTATTTTCGCGCTCTAATTAGTAAAGATATCTACGAATCATGCTGTTTCTTTCTAATGCTTTGTTTTCTATTCAAATAATTTTGAAGGATAGTTGTCAACTTGAGTCACTATACGTTACTATGGGTATGCAAATAATTATAATGATATAGACAGAGAAAGCATATAGTATTGAATATCGATATTTGTAGCAACGAACAGTCACTAATCAGCAATCCGACTATATTATATACTCTACCACCACGTATTCAACTCCAACAACCTTTCCATTTTATTATACGCATGCGAGACATGGCTCATAAACGAAAATTAAACTGAGCTGCAAACTTTCGTGAATAAATCAGTGGGATTCTGAAAGCTTGCGTTAAGTTGTGTGGACGGGAAATAACATTCACCATAGTTACGATCGAATGTCAAGTCAGTATTCTCAAATCTCAGAGTGACCTGTCCACTGTTAATTCACGCCAACATACGATGTACAGATCTTTGTACATGTTTTACATTTAGCGAATCAAATAAGAGTTATCCTGACAGTTGAAATAATTTAATCTGTCAATTTATTGTTATATTTAAAATCGAATAATTCCATACTATATTTATGATTATTATAGAAAATATATAAATAAATTCTATTTATATAATTTTGGTGAAAGGAGTCGGGAGTTGGAGTCGAGAGTCGGAGTCGGCTTTCAGAAATACTGACTCGGGAGTGATTTATTTTTCAGCTGTCTACCGTCAACCGTTTAAAGTGCCTACCATTTGACTTAAAACGGCGCACAACCGTATTGGGCTCAACAGCGCTATGAAGTGACGCCAAGCGGACTAAAACTGAACTAGGCGAAACGAGTAATAGTTTATTGTTTACATCTGGTTTACATGTGTTTTCTCGTGTAGTTTTTATTGCTTTTAAAAGTTAGTGTTGCAGTTTGTTTGTTATATTAACTTTTGATAGCAATTATTATTCTTTTTTATATTACTTTATGTTATAATGAGTTATTATAAAACAAATTGGTGTGTGTTTGGCTGTCACTCTAGAAAAGGAGGTAACAAAAATATTTACTTCCACTATTTTCCAAATGAGAAACAATTTGTGAACTGTTAATAAATTTGGTGTTGTGGAAGAGATAATAAAAAACTAGTATTTATTAAACAAATTAAATAAAAAACCAACACTAAATTATAAAAATCCTTCTCGAACATAATTAAATATCTACTCGTGTCATTTTAATGCAGAATTAGGGCAAGCGGTCTCAAATTCTGTACGCAGCTCTTCTAATACATTTTCACTGAACCTTCAGTGCCTGCTTTTGTTTTTAATCAATTTATTTAGGCAAGGAGTTTCTAACAGAGGTTGCGGTTCATACCGTTGTAAGACAGGTTTTTTAAAAGTAGACCACAGGCATTTTAAATCTGTGCTGGTTAATATTTCCATACTCAATATATTGTTTCTGGAACAAAAAGAAAAATCAACAGAAACCACACACACCACACTTGTTAACCACCTGGCACAAAATAATAGGATAGCTGAAATGTGTTTGCATGTAGTTCCTGCTTTACATGTGCAGGACATTTTTAAAATTTCAACATCATTACTAAATTTTAATTTCCCAGTGACTTCGTGAGGTGGTGATCTCAAACTGCTTGTTTGTAAACATAACCCACATATGTCGACATGCTCATCATTTTTGTCCAAAATTCCGCACAACATAAGATGTTCGGCGTTTAACAACTCTTCTCCTTCAACTACAAACCTAAAACAAGGTGTTGCACTTAAAAAATTTAAATAATTTAATAAGGATAGCTGTTTATTATCCATTGCAAATCGATGATTTAACATGTAAACAAATATGGACAACTTTCACATTACTCGTTTCAGTCAGCTGTTCACAGCGCTCGTAGCGCCGCCATCGGGCATTGTTGTACCCAATAGTTCTCACAAGTTTATTATACGAAACTAAACATCTGATATAAAATTAATAACAATCTATGCATCAAAATTTGCAGTGAATTTTTATCTATCTAATAGAATATTTTTAACTGTAAAAATCTGTTTTATATTTTTAAATAAATAAATTGCAGTATAGACGCTATCTTATAAACTAATCGACGCGTAATTGTGTACGATGCCGAAAATTGTAGCTAAAGCTTCATTCTACAAATATGTTTCTAGCTATTTTGTTCTACTGTTAAAACTACTATAGTTATTGTACGTGTTAATCTATTTTAGACGCCATCTTGAATCTGCCGCAGTTCTCAATATACGTAGATGCTCCAAGTAAAAATTATTTAATTTTCATAATGGAAAAGTGTACCAAGTGGAATTCCGTTACCATCAAGTATAATATTTTTCTATGAAGATTCCTAATGATAAACAATCATGTCGAAAAAAAATTGACGTATTATTTGAACATTTCTACACAAAACATACAAAATAAAAAAGTTATATGAAACCCAGATATATTTAAAAAATTACGGAACGTTGTTGTCTGATACCTACTATTAAGTTCACGATAACATTTAGATAACCATTTTATCTACAATTAAAACTTTCATATTAAATAAAAATTTGCCTAATGCATTGTTACTAATTTAATTTCAGATTATATGAGAAACTTGTAAGCTCTGTACTATTAAAACTAAACACGTACTACTAAACACGTACTATTAAAATGAGTAACTATTTATACAGATATAATAGGACCATTCGAAACGTCACACTGACCACTTGGCTTTCATATCTATGGCGGTCTAGAAACGGAGAACTTATATTCTCTGTCCAAATACGCCGTCCAAAAACGGCCGTCAGCCGTTTTATGCATGAATGTTCAAAGATATTAAGTGATCCCTTTTAAACATAAAATTAGTACATTTTTTCTCTTCTCAACTTGAAATATATCCTATTCTATAAAAATCTAGGTGCGTTTAATTATATGGCAAGGAACTAGGGTTGTACATCGAAGGCAAAACATCGATGTTTAACATAGATGTAAACATCGGCGCTTACTATCAATGTTGAAAAAACATCGAAGGAAAAACATCGATATTTCCGACACATCGACGTTTTATTAATATTAAAAAAGCTATTTATTTATATTATATAGGTTTTATTTAATAATGTAAAGATAAAATACGAAAAACAAGTAACATATAATACACAAAAAGCATTTATTAGATTTTTAAATAGAAATATTCTTTTTTAATAGTAATTAATTTCACAGTAACAGTATTATACCCAATATAATAATCCTAATTTGTACCTACTATTTTAACATTTCTAAAATAAAATATTGCATTTTATTATAATATGGTAATAATATAGTAATCTTAATGTTAATTTTATATTATTTAACATAAAAATAACATACTGTCATACACATTTTTTTTTTAACTTTTTTGAGTTGAAATAAAGTCTGTTCCTTTGGTTTAGGCGGAACTAGATTTTCAACTCTAGTTACTTTTATCGATTTATTGAAGCTTTTGATCATTTTGTTCAGTAAAGGCCATCTTCGATGTATAACAAAATAGCTAATAACAACTTACAAAAATGAAAATTCCGGTTAGTTCCAACTAATCGTTTAGAATAGACTGTACATATTAAATTTTTTTCTAACACTAAAATAGCAATCCTAATATTAATTTTACATTAACATTACAATATAATAATCCTAATAATAATTTTATTAATAAATAAATTATAATTATATTTCCCAACACGGTAATTCCAGGGATTGGAGGAATAACAACTGGGAAAGTGTTAACAAGACTCAAAAAGAAACAAGTGTGTTGGCGTCGTTGGTCGTTCGCATTGTTTGCAAAAATTATTCTTCTTATTTTTTTCTTATTCTGATAACTGCTAAGAAGAATAAGCACTAACAATATAGTATTGTTATATCACAATAGATGGCGCTTATATTTTGTGTACTAATTTTAATAAAAATAAAAATTTTAAGATTTCAGCGCCCCTAGCGGTAGTTTTTGAATTTCAAAGTTTAAACATCGACATCGATAGTAGACATCGATGTTTTATCGATACTATCGCCATCTGAACAACGATGGTAAAAAAATCAATGTTTTTAAAAAAACATCGATGTTTTTTGCCATCCCTACAAGGAACTGTACATGAAAATAACTTGTGAACCAGATATTTTTAAGGAGTTTGATGCATAACTAAAGGTCACTGTGGCACTATTTTCCAAGGAATCTAATCAGCATTTTTTAATGCTGATTTAAAATTCTTCACACATACCATTCCACAAATCCATCCTTCCTTTTCTCAATCCGTTTAACTCACATAATCCACTTTAAGAAAACAAAAGTGAAGTTAATGTTATATGCAAATTTCATGTTAGAGTGATATGAGTGCATGTTACTGGAGCACTCTGAGTAGATTCTCATACAGAGCAACGTGTGGAAGCATAAATCGACCGACCGATTGAAGTCAGGCCGGGTATTCAATTGCGCAAGGATAACACATGATCCTGAATTAACACTTCAGTGCTTTCAAAGATTACGACCGTAATCCATCGATGGTTTTTGTAACATTTTGTATTGTTATCAGATGGAACCTTGAGCTTCACAAAGCTTTTAACGAATCAGATTTTCTTACAGTTTCTTATTTTCACTTGAAAAAAATAGTGACATATTTTTTACACTTGGTGATCCAAAACAGTTTTTTTTTTCCAAAATTATTTTATTATACAGAGTGAAAATGTTTAAAATAACAAGATTTTTTATTTTTTATTAAAGGTTATTTAAGTGCGTCAACTGCGGAGGTTATTGGCACCTTGTAGTGGTTACATTATTTTGGAATTATGCGAATATTTCCCATTTTACATTATATATAGTGGTAGTTTTATATTACATTGACATTACTATTAATTATAATTTTGAAATATTTATGGTATATACGTTTACATAATGATATATTAAAACACAAGTTTCATAAGGCATGATTTAGCCGCACGCGTCTAGGTTAGACAAGTGGTCGGAAATATAAATTTTATGCGTATCCCCTATTGTTGTATCTACGACTGTTATATAAACTCTACTATATATAACTATATACATAAGTAAACGGAAAATAGGTCTTTATGCGATACATTTTTGGGGTTCTTAATGCGTCTTCCGTGGAAATAGGCGCCTAACCGAAGATTTTATGTTCATGCGCATATTTCGGATAAGCGGATATGATATTTTATCCGCATCCGCATGATTTAAATGATAATTTATCTGCAACCGCAGAAAAATCCACGGATTTTCAAGACTCAATTTATTTTAAGAAAAGGATACTTAAAAGAAAAGATAACTTATGAAGAAAATTTTCTAAGAAATGAAGAATATTGGTTGATGTTCCGTATGATCCCACCAAATCCAACTGGTTAGAGAAAAAGCGTACATTAGTTAGAATGAGATTGTTGAGTTATCCATATCTAGTCAGATTCACTCAAAATTAATCAAAAAAATAATTCCAACACCTGCAAACAACGGAGACATGTTGCTTCGTCGTAGAAAGAGATACAAAACCCAGCATAGATAATGATACAAAATAGACAATTATTTCTTCTTATTCCTTCTATTTACTAAAATTTAAACTTCGTGAGTCGTGACACGCAGTGACTGCACGCACGACGTGTCACGACAAATTTTTAATCACGCACGAAAGAAAAATATTAATCACGTTCATTCGTGATTTTACCGTGAACACGGAAATTTCACGACACGCGCCCATGACTAGTCTGCACCTATGTTAGTCAAACTCATTTGACTTGTGATAGACCTCGGAAGCGAACGTCGGCCAGCGTCAAGCCCAACTTACGCTGGCTATGACTTGTTGCCCATACACACGATCCGCGGAGACAGCCAAGTATAAACATTGGCTGGAACTTGCCACGCCGTCTGTTGGTGCCTTAACTAGAATAACTGCACAATCTTAACAAAGCGTTCGTCTTTGCCTTTCTTGCATAGTGTACACATTGGTCACGTGACAAAAAACTTGCACTACACAGAATTAACACTGCACAGATGTGCGTTCGGCACAACTGTGCAGTAAATTATTGTTAATAAATATAATATATAATAATAAATATAATAAATATGTAGAAAACAATTATGATGTCTGCAGTGGCGGAACTACAAATTTTGGGCCCCGCCGCAAAAAATTAGATCGGCCCCCCAACATTATGTGATTTTTTTCTTTTCGTATCTAGCGTCCTATAATTTTGAAGAAATTTAACCTTGCATTCTTCTTACAGAAAGAATAATTTTACTTTATAATACATATTTTATTATGACTATAAAAGAAACAATAATGTCAAACAAATGAAACATAGACAAAACAAAATAAAACTAGATATAAATAAATAAATCAATTTAAAATGTTAAATCTTTCTTTCTGGATTTTAAATTAGCAAAATCTCTAATTAAGTCTTTAATGCCCATTTCTTGTGCAATTTCAGCCTCAATGCTCAACAACGATGAATTATGTAAGCGTTCTTCTCCAGTAGAATTTCGTAGATAGTTTTTTATTATATTTTATTTGGAAAAAGAACGCTCTGCCGTTGCCACAATGACAGGAAGTTTAAAAATAATAAAATTACAGTAACTACGTCTGGAAAACTGACCGACAGGGAGGTATATTTAATTATTAAAAGTTCGGCAAATTCTTTCATTGCTTATATTTTAGAGATTTCCTCATTAAGCATCGAAGCTAACATTACCATTTGTAACGGAAAATTGGACGAAATATCACCTTTGTATTTTTTTTTTTTTTTTTGTAAGATTTTGGCAGAACTCAAAATTTTTGTTTCATCCAAGTTGATTAAATTTCGAGGTGACATGAATAAAAACAAATTTACAACGTCGTTCATCCCTCTGAATCTATTATCAATTTGATTGATAACAATATCGAGAACTGCATTAAATACAGTTAATCTAAAAGAATCATCCCCGTTATGAAACCGATGATCTGTTGCCAATTCATCAATGGTTATCTTGTTTTTTATTTGAGAACAATATGCACGGTTCGCAATAAACTGCATCCAATTTAGGTGAATAACAAAGCCAAAGTCTTTCAAAAATTCCAGTTTTGGTTAAAAATTTGTAAAACTTACTTGAAAAGCACCGATTTTCTTGCGAAGGGTCCCTCTTAAAAGGCCCTTGAGGTCTACAGGTATTAGAAGATATTATCATTTTTTTCATATCAGGTGTCAATATTTTTTTTGAAAATTGTACAAAGCAATATCTATTGACAATAACGACAGTTTCTCAAAATCCATTTATAAATTTTAAAAAAAAAGATTAAAAAAAACCGATAGCGCCATTCTCGCAGTCTTCCTTTAATCGCGTTATTTATTTATTTATTTATTTATTTAATTTTGGCCACAGAACAGGCACAAGCCCAATAAAAGTGTGGCACTAAAGTAATTTACATACAAAGTTATTTACACAGTATCAAAAGAAAAAAAAAAAACAGAATTAAATTATCAGTAGACTAATTTTAACATAGATAATACAGAATATTATTTAAGTTTTAGTTAAAATTTTGTAGTATACTAATGATATTTTTCTTAAAGGTAATAAAACTAGTGGAAAAAATATCAGGAAAGTTATCATATTCAGTTAAACTATTTACATGTAAAGAAATGCGATTAATTGGTGAATTATAGGCAGAATTAGTTTTACTAAAAGGCAAAGATAAATGTTCACTAATTCTAGTATTGTAAATTGGGATTTTGAAGTTAAATTTAGTTAGAAGATCTGGACAAAAAATAATACTATTGAAAATTTTAAAACAAAAACTTAAATCATGCAGAATTCTTCTGTTTTCTAAAGATAACAGATTGAGTTCCACATTTTGAAATCTAAAATTTAATATTTTTAAAAATCTTTTTTGAATATTCTCAATTCGTTTAATATAAACAAGATATTGAGGAGACCAAAATACGGTATTTATTTTTTTGTATTATTTTTTTTTTTAGGGTTTTGTAGGTATGACCAAAAAACCCTTATACCGTCATTTTGTCGTCGGTCTGTCTGTCTGTCTGTCTGTCTGTCTGTCTGTCTGTCTGTCTGTCTGTCTGTCTGTCTGTCTGTCTGTCTGTCTGTCTGTCTGTCTGTCTGTCTGTCTGTCTGTCTGTCTGTTTGGTAAAAATTGTAGCCAAACGGCTAAACCTAGAGAGTTGAAAATTGGCATGCTTGTACAACTTTTTGACCCGCACATAGGAAAAATACTAAAACATCTAAAAAACATATCCCCCTAAAAATATAAACAAATATGTGCTCATCGAAAAAAAAATATTTTTTTTTAATTCTGAGTAGGGTATCAAATGAAAGCCCTTAGTACGTGGATTTACGATCAAAATTTAATTTTTGCAAAATAAATTATTTTGAGGCGATTTTTGCCAAAATTGTGCAAAAATATTTTTGTCCCACACCCTGTAGCCCAGATGGTTTAAACTAAAAATGTGAAAAAATTCTAAGTAATGTATAATGGTGTGAACCGGAATAGTACAACAGGAATTTTTGATCAGATTATGTTTTCGGAAAATAACGCATTTTTTGTGTTTTTTGGTTGACGATGCATACATGTTTTACTCTTATAACACACTAAGTTGATAAGCGTTTGGTGGTCTAATGGCTCAGTTGCTCGACAACCACACAGGATCGTTATTCACTACACAGGTTCGTTCCTGGCTTGTGGAGTCAATTTTATTTTTTGTTTTTTTTTTCATATTTATTATGTTTAAATTAATTTGTTAAAATTCTAGTTATATTTTAGCACATTTTGAATTTAATTTTCAAGAGCGTAAATTTAATAACCAATTTCCAATTATATTTTCATTCTGTGTCATTTGTACGAAGCCAGAGGGGCGGAGCGTATGATTTAAGACAACCAATGAAAGCCATAGGCCCAATTTTCAAAATCTTAATGAACCTTGTTATATAAAAAAAATACTGTACTTATTTAGAAACCTAAATAATGATATTAGGTATTCGAATTAAAATTAACAAAAAAATATTTTAACATAAAATTTGTTTTTAAAGCTCTGAGATTAACAGACGATAAATTATTTTAAAAAGATCGTTCATTTTGCCGTGGTTACTACAAAGCAAAATTTGTCCTACACACTCAGCATGCCGCCTTCACTTATTATATACCTGCGAAACCCTGCAATGTGTGAAAATTCACACTTCACATCAATTTTTTTTTTTTATGTATGTGTTTTTATGTAGTAAATTCTTTGTTTTTCAGTATAAAACGCGACAAATTTTCTCAAAATTTTCGGGCCCCCCAAAGCTTCCCCCCCCGCGTTGCGGGGTCTGGCGGTATGGTAGTTCCGCCACTGGATGTCTGCTTATTTAGAAACAAACAGTTTTCTTGTGAAAATGTAATTTAAAATGTTATATTTCCGCATTATTTCTCTACCATGTATATTCAAATATTTTTCTAGCCCATATTTGTAAACTTCCACTATTTATTTTTGTTTATCTTAAATGACCTATAAAAGATATGTTTACCCAATTAGCGTTACAATAACTCTGTTTATTAGTTACTGTAAACCATAGTTTACTTTCCACCGATCATTGTTGTTTATACTATTTAGCAAATTGCACAAGGATAGAATGATATTTAACTAAGCGGTTAGTCCTATTTAGTTAGGTTAATTAATCTAGCATTATCTAATTTAATCCATAGAGAATAATCCTCTTGTAGTATAATATTGTACTAAATAAATATATATAGTGTTATGTAGTGTTTGTTGTAATATGTACAATTTAGTGACCACAAAGATGTATAAAGCAAAAATGCAGCTTTTGCTTTATTATAACAAAATACACTCTACAAAAAAATGATCGCAATTTTTTGCTAGAACAACCGATTTAGTCTAAAATGTCATGGTATCTGGTTAACTAATACCTTATTAATAAAAAAATACTAAGGGAATGCTGGAGAGAAAGAATGAAGGAAGAACAAAAAGGCAAATTGTCGGCATGGGGAGAGATAAGAAAAGATAGGTACCTTTGGAGATGTGAAATGGACATAAGAGAAGCAGAGAAAAAGATAAACGGAGGAACAGATATAGTAGACGAATTGAGAAGGAGGGGTAATGTGGTTATAAAAACATAGCTGGGAGTGGATGTTGACATCAAAGAAGCTTATAAAATAATTACAATGAAAAATGAGACTGATTTAACAGTAGAGGCGATGGAAAATTGGGAAAAAAAATCAAAAGGTCATGGCAAGTAAATACAAATTAAAGGGAAAAAAAGATATACATAGATCATGACTTGACCCCAAGAGAAAAGACGATCCAGGAAAAGCTGAGAATTATGGCGAAAGTAGAAAGAGAAAAAGGTAACCGCATGGCCGTAGGATACAAAAAAATTAATATCGGCGGAAAATGGTATAAATGGAAAGAGAAAGAAGAAAATTCTACTATTCCTATCCAGGACTAATGTAAAAACAATTGGTGGCCGACTACTGGTATTCAATGTTCAATAGTCAGCCAGGTCCTAAAAAACCAGGCTGACTTCTGGTCTTTAAATTAATGATAGAAAAAGAAATAAATTTATCCGAGCAAAACAGAAATATTATTTTCCTGAATGTAAGAGAGAAATAAAATATTCCAGTTACTATAACCCCAGTTGTAAGCCGCGTAGGCTGAAGTTGTCAGCCACGTAGGCTGACTACTAGAATTTTCCGAAAATTGTTCGCCAGTGGTCAGCCTCATTAACTATTTAATAAAACGAAGACATCTATGTTTAATAAATTTTTTATTATAATAATTAATGTTCTAAATATTTGTCCTAAATAAATTTATAATAAAACATACAATAATTATCTCGTACAATGTTCGAATCATACACTGCCTCACTAACCATAATTGGACTCAACACAGAGTATATGTTCAGACATGTTGTGGAGGTTGACTTCTGTTATTTATATTTAATGTTCAGAGACATCTATTTTTATTGGTTTAAAGTAATCCAACGTTTCTCAACCGGGGGGGCGCGGCCCCCTGAGGGGCCGTGAAAGCTTCGTCGGGGGGCCGCGAAGTCATATAAAATCGAAGCATGAAATTATAATAGAAAAACGCTCAATTTTGCAAGATATATTCATAAATATATGACATTTATATTCATTAAAATATTCCTTTTAAACTTAAATAAAATAAATTATACTTATTTTGACAACTAATTTAAACTAATTAAAACGGTTCGCGTTGGAGGTACTTCAAGTACTTTCAAGTAGGTACGACTTGAACTTGCAATATTTTTTGTTATGCTCCGAGCTACTGTTAGCTAAAGAGTAAGGATGCGAAAGTGTTCAAAATGGAAAGCAACTTGGAACAATGGAACACTTGTAAATAAAAATACTTGCAAGCCATTATAGGTAATCGTAACAGATATTAAAAATATGCAAAAGTTTTATCCAATTATACCCAACACGCCATACGTTCCTATATAAAAAATCGAAGTTGTCCTTGATATCCTGTACTTCCGGTTTATTCCGAAAATTTAAATACTACCATCCAATTATTTGGGTAAACTCTGGTCACCAAATTTTTTTCCCAACTTGCGCACACATCGACACCTTAGCCCACCAACACCCGGGGGCGACACCTTAGCCCTCCAAATGAACCCGAAAATAAAAAAATTAACCTGTATAAAATTCTCGAGAGATAACTCCATTATACTTCCAATAGTAATTTTCATCCCTTTCTGAGATCTCAGAATTATCATTGATAGTCCAAAAGTCATCCTATTATCACCTCTGTCCTCCCATTTTACCATATAGGCCGTGTCTCCAACGCTATAGCTCTGAAATTTTAATAAATACTCAATCAAAATGTATAACTATTTATATAAAGATACAAAGTAACAAAATATAAACTATTTTAGATCATGTAGTACCAAGTAACTTCCAAATTTAACGTTATACCTCATCTTCAATAATAAAAAAATAGTGTATTGGGCCCGATAGTTCAATTTCAACCACCTGTATACTATTGATAAAATATTAATATATGTGTTTATTCTCATAAAGAATTATTTTAAGCAATTCTGTTCCTTATTTATTAATTGTTAATGACTATATTCCTTAATAAGCTTTATCAGGATTAACCATCTTGATATGTAGTGATACGTGATTTTTGCAAGTGGCGTCTTCATTTTTTTTCTGACGTTTTTAGATATTTTTAAGTGATAAAAGTGCAGAAAATATTTGAATTAGTGTGTTATAGTGTTTGGACTTCATGCAGACCAAAATTGGAGCGACTGGAAAGGTATTTGTAGAAATTTTTGTTAATTTTATAATGTAAGTCATTGTTATGTAGAATGTGCTTCGGCATAACTATACTCATATACTAACTCATACACTATCGGCTATAACTAGAGAAACAAAACTATTTTTTAAATAATTTTCATAAATCCCGATTATTGACTAAATGAATATTGAATTATATTGGTATAGCAACAACAATTTATAAGTTAGAACCTGCTCCTAAAAATATTTGTTGTACTGGTAAATAAAATAATTATATATATATATATATAGGGGGGCCGCAGACAATATTTAAGTAATTTTGGGGGGTCCCATGCCAGAAAAGTTTGAGAAACACTGAAGTAATAAAAAAAAAGAAGAAAGATGGCTGAATACTGGCACATAAAATTTAAAATATTTAATTCGGACATTAAACTATTATTTAAGTTTTAATTTTAAAAGGGCTGACTACTTGCACATTGACACTAAATAAAAATTGTGACCTCAAAAAAAAATTTTGAGTTCAGATTTAGAATCAGGGTATTGGAGTTAACTGAAAATTATTGTTTTCATACATGTTAGTAAAACTTTGTTGACCTGTTTAATCATTTAATTTTATTAGTAATATGAGTTATTATTATTTTTTTTTTAATTAGATTGCATTACGTAAGTAAACTGAATAGAGGTAAAGAGCTTTATAATCCTCGTAAAATATCACTGTTTAAAGGATATTAATTTTTTTGTAGAAAATAGTGCATTAATCTTAGTTTATGTACAACATTATTTTAATCTTATTTCCCACCTAATTCCAAAAAATAAGAAAAACAAAATATAATGCAGATATTACATAGATATAGGCTTATGTTTTAAACAGCTGCAAGATGGTGGTTGCAGTGCCGCAACAACATAAATTGGCGCCTGGTGCGTAAAATTATTTGGCGCCCCCCCCCCCCCCCCAATCTCACGAATTAGATACGCAATTTTTAAAATTTTATGGTATGGTGTTTGCCTCAGTAAGGGAACGTTTAAAACATTTACTTACGTTGTTTTCTTCACCAAAATGTTATTCAAGATATTTACTTACCATATTTTATAGAGAATCCTTAAAATCTTATTGTTTTATTTTGATGCAAGTGAAAATAAAAGAATAACTTTTTTTTTAACAATAAATGTATAAAAAAAACATTAAAAAAACATTCGTTGGTATTATTTTTTAGTTTAGTTTTAACCTTTTTCTTTGGTTTGGTTTAAATTGCAATATTAACGATTATATTAACAAATTATGTTACAAATCTTTTAATAAACTCAAAAATCATATAATCTACTTATACAAAAAGGGACAAAATATAAACTCTAGGTCAATGAAACACAAAATGAAAAACACCTAAAATGAACCACAAAAGGACTAAAGAAATATTATATTACATAATTCAATAACAAAATAAATAAAAAAATATATATTTAATGACCAAAAAATGGGATATTTGAACAAAAAATAATAAATATTTAGGTATTTTAATAATATATTATAATAATCACTTTAACGGAATGGAAAATTAAATAAATTGAACTTTTCTGGCTTAACTGTGAAAATTCGTTAATTAAGTCTTTATAATTTAATGACTGCGCTGTAGTATTTTCTATTGATATTACAGCTAAATTTTACTAGCTCTTGGCCCATAGTAGAACGCAAATAAATTTTTATTAACTTTAATTTACTAAAAATGCGTTAATTCGGAGCAACAGTTACAAGGAGCGTTAAAAATATGCGCAGCGCAATGCCAATATTAGGGTACACATCTTTTAAATCGTAATTGTGGATCACTTCTAATAATTTCATTGCAGTGGCAGTTGTACAGTCATCAATTAATGATCTTGCCTGCCATTTGAAACTTTCGATTATGAAATCAAATTTGTGTTGATTATAGTTTATTAATATAAAAGATAATAATAATTAAAATTAAATTTGGCCATTCGGCGCCCCTATTAATCCGGCGCCTGGTGCGGCGGCACCTGTCGCACCACCCTTGTTGCGGCACTGGGTGGTTGCTTTAATCTTCCCTGTTTCCCTCGCCGCACTCTGTTACACTTACCTCCCCTATAAACCCTGTTTACGTTCTCTCTATATATCTATGTGTAGTACACATAAAGCTATGATTACAGAGCAATAAGTACAATTGCAGGTTGTAACTTGATCCCACAGTATAATAGTCCAACCTTTCTTTAAAGTCAACATTCTCAGTACATAAACTAAAAAGTTCTAAAAGTTTCTAGAACAAACAAAATATCTTTACTGTAGGACATGACGTAGATGTGTTATTTTCCAATTACACGTCAACGAAGCACTAAAAGAGACCGTTGTTAACGGTACTTACGCGAATATCTTTTGATGTTATTGGCTAGGAAACAAATGACTGCTGTCACGTGACCAGAAGAGAGTAAGGGGGATGGTTATTCTTTTGTTTATCGTTGAAATAAATGACAAATTATAATTAACATGTCGGACTCACAAGCTTTGAACTTAGTTTTTAATCGTAATTGTGTCCTTTGTATCACAATGTTGAAATTTGTTTATAAAGTTATAATAATTGTCTTTTAAATTCGTACATTCATTAATATTTATTAAATTTTAGATAAGAGTTTCTTTATATTTAACTTTTTTAATTTTTTATTTAAATAGATGATATACAAAGTAACATCAGCAACACCAGTGTGCTTTTGTCAAACTAATTTTATAACTATCTAATAATTCATTGTCGGAGTATAATAAATAACTTTATTGTTTTTATTTTTTTAATTTTTTGACGAACTTATAAAATGATACAAAGAATAAATCTACGATCTACCATCTATAGAATAAAGAATGAATTATTTATTGAATCTTTGTAAATCTTGGACATTAGTATATTTATATCTGGTCTTGTTTGATATGTAAATTTAATTAATAGTCACTACTATGGTCATCATAATATTATATTCAAAATTTAATTCCTGTTTTTCCTATTTTCTGTATACTTCAAGTTCACATATTGTCATATGATATTCTGCAATTTCACCATCCTTGGAGATGATTGATGTACAGTCTGTTAGATTTACGTTTAACTAACATAGGTAAATTATTTATAATTATATAAGATTGTTTACTTTACTGTTACGTTATTGTTATTGTTATAGCACCTGAAGAAGCCAACAATGTTGTTGGTGAAACGTTGTGTTGTTTAAAATAAACGCTACTTGTCCAAAAAGCTGAATAAAATTATTTCCTAATTCTACCATTATACAAAATTGGACGTTAAATACTATTCTACTATAAATAATAATATTAAAAAAATAATAATAAATAAAATAATTTAAACCATCATTCAAAATGTGATTTGTACAAATTTAAATAATCGATTTCTCGTATTTTTGCGAACTAAAATTTTAATGACATGTTAGAATTCCATGTATGGAATCCTAAAAATAAGTGAGTTAAAAAAATAGGTTCCCAACTTACTACAAAGAGGCTTAAAATGTTGCAATTTTTTCTAAATTGCATTATTGTTTTCATTTGTTTGCAAACATTTTATTTCATAAAATTAATACAATAACCTGCAAATATTTAAAACATAAATTTACAGCTATAGGCTATTCCAAACGTTTAAGCGGAACTAACTGGCATTTTCATTTTTGTAACGTGTCGTGAGCTCTCCTTCTAAGATTTGAAGAGGGCTTTTGTTAAAATAAATTATCTAAAGCCTTCCTTAACGGTAATAAGGATACTAGAATTCAAATTCTAGTTCCGCTTGAACCAAAAAAGCAGGCTACACCTAGCGTTGCCACCTCTTGGCTGTCAAAATCCGGGAGAGGAAAAAAACTTTTTATTATAGTTGAAGGTATCAACTCATCTCTGAGTTCAATGACCGGACAATATGATGCGTTTTTTATTAATTTTAAATTGTTATTTTATATTGTGACTATTAACTAAGAAGCTCTGATGAAGATTTAAATTAAATCGAAACGTAAGCGAAGTTAATAAATTTGTTTTATTTTCTGACTGGTCCGAATCCCATTACCTTCAACTATAATTGCTACTTACGGACGTTACTCATATAACTTTTTATTTTATTTTGAACTTAAATTTTGCGTTTGATCGTACGGATTTCAAAATATCTAGTCTGGAACTAACAAATTTAAAAACTCTTTGCAGTCCATTGTAAAATTGAAGAACGTTAGGATTTCTGCCTTGACATATTCTTCATTTAAACGGTTTCTTTCCTTAGTTAAAAACTTCTTAGTTAAAAACTCTTTGCAGTCCATTGTAAAACTGAAGAACGTTAGGATTTCTGCCTTGACATATTCTTCATTTAAACGGTTTCTTTCGGATATCAGGCAGCGTTTGATACAGGTATAGACAAAACGAATGAAACTACTTTATTCAACATATTTCCAACTCTATTTTCGACTGTTGAGAAAATTTTTGCCCACCTCAGATCCACTCTCACTTTTAATTTAACAATGCTGTCTTGGACCTCCCTCAAAATGCAGAAATCTTCATAAAGTTTATTTTCATCAAAAGTGATCTTTAAATCAATGGCCAAGTCTCTCAAAGCATCCCAGGTATTCGGTTTTTTTCATTGAAAGTATGCTCAATTTACTATACTCTGAGTTTTCGAAATCATACCATTTTTTCAGGTAATCTAAACATCTCTCAAAGAAAATGTCACAACAAAAAATAAATAGGGGAGATGTGGGGACGGTGGCACACATTTTGGTTTTCTGTACATAACATCTTCAATTTTGAATTTTTTAAATAAAACTTTTCGCCACTTAATACTTATTATGTCGTTGTTTAAATAACCTATTACAAATTAATGTCCTTATCACGTGCCATTTATAAGTAATATTTTTGTTGACCTCTGCAATTGTGCCACTGTACCTATACGTGAGGGTAGAGTGAAACAGCATTAGGGATACAGTGGAACAGTAAATATAATAGGTTTCTAAAAAATCTGTATATATGTATCAATAATTTTTATTGAAAATTAAATTCAATGTCTTTAAAAATAAATCAACTGAAAGGTACTGAAAAATTAATAATATTGTTAAAAAATCAATTTTTTTGAAACAAACTACTAAGTTTAATTAATGTATATAAATATATAAATGTTAATTTATTATAGTTATTAATATAAAAAAATAAACTTTGGTAAGTTCCTTGGAAGCAGTAAGTTTTAATAGTTTTTATTTTAATGTTAATTATATTTCATTAAATTTACTGTAAAAATCAAAACGTCTAAAGGGTGTTTTGTGCTACCAGATGGAGCAGGAGATGGTAAAACTTTTCACAGCTCTGATTTTTTAAATGTGTAATTTTCATTTGTTTTAATAAATTTAAAAAGTAGAGTCAGCCGTCGGAGATATGTTAAAGTCTGTTCCAAACGGTTAGGTGGAACTAGATTTTGCAATCTAATTACTTTCATCGTTTAAATCGTGCTTTTCGGCCGTTGTGTTTAAGCTTTGTAAATCATACTTACAATAAACATTTTTTGGTAAAGGTTAATATCATTTTAAAATGTCATTTTCTTTATATTTTGATATTTGGTGCATTCTTAATACAAAGTTCCCATTTATTTATTTTTTAGTCATTATAATTTGTAAAAAAAAAAAAATTAATTTTGACATGTCATTCGTTTCTATGGTTTCCTTGTTGGAATTTTAAATTTTGACATTCCAACGTGAAAAATGAAATAACCCAAACAAGGTGCCTTCTCGTGACAACCTAAAAGAACAAAATTCCCATTTAGTTCCGCCTAACCGTTTGGAACAGACTGTACAACAATATCGTCAGTCGTTATTTCTATGATTTCCCCTATAGAGTTGCTCTTCATTTTATTCTTTCCGTATCCTTCAAATATTAAGGCATATTGCCTTACTTTAATATCCTTGTTTACGTAGTCTGTCGAATCTGTATCATATACAGAGTCAACATTAACATCTGAGTTTGAATTCTCATCAATATTGACATCAGTATTAGATGTGTCTGAACTTACAAGAAAATCTTTTAATTTTCTGATATTTTTTATTTTGCGCAGATTGGAATTGTTCTTCTAACTCGTACCCACGTACGTGGGTACAGTGGCTCAGTAGTACAGTGGTACCACTGTATCCACATAACACGTGTGCCACTGTTAGCCCTAACCCTATTTTCACGAACATTTTATCAAATATAATAAATTATATAGTTTAGAGCATTAGTAATTGCTTTACACTGTAGACAAATGACCAATTTACAACATGTAATACAAAATTTCTTACTAATTTAGTTGTGTCTCGTTCAAATAAAAATTTTCTTGTTACGATAAACTTTAGTTTGTCTACCTGAAATCAACATTTTCATCATAAATGGCGGGACTTTATAGACTCAAAATGTGGCTAGTATAATTTCTCAGTACCAGAGGGGCCTATATATACCCAAACAGACATGAAAATATTCTATATTTCAAAGATATTTCAAATGTTCCACTGTACCAATTGTGCCACCGTCCCCACATCTCCCCTACAAGGGTATTATTCGCCTAAATATTCAATATTAAGCCGATTATCACTTACCGAATACTCGGTATTCGGTTATTCGGCCAAAGTAGTGATCGTTATAGCACTAGTTTTCATAATATCAAAATTTTATTTGAAAAAGAAAAAAATATATTCTTTTATGAAATAATGTCTGGAGTTTGTTTTTTGTTTTTCTATATTTAGTAACATGACAAACAAAGCAAGCCTTGCAGAAAACACAGGTGAACAACACAAGGATTGAAAATTTCGTTCTAGACAATCACTGACAGAAAAATAATAAAAATATTCTCGATATTTATGCGTAAGTGGAAAAAGTTCAAAGTCTTCAAGTAAATTTAATATTCTGTAAGATATAGCGAAAATTAAAATGGAAATTACCAAATTTTAGTACGCTGGTTCTTGTGTTTTAATTATCATCTTGAATATAATTACACATATATTTTATGGTTTAATTTTGTATGTGTTCTTGCGTGTGGTTACGTCTGAATTACGATTTAGACTTACAAGTGCTTTACTAGACTGAACACTATTATCCCATTGTAAAGTAGATTTCAGTTACAAACTCCAAACCCATTTAAAAGACTTTCATCCGTTCAAGTTTACTTGAAATATTATACATATTCTAATAGGTATTTCTATATATTCATCTATTTTAGCGAAACAATTATTAGAAAACTAATCAATTTTTTTTTAAATACAAGGTGTCTCAAAAGAAATTTTATATTTATTTAGCTTACTGCGTGAACGCAACGTATCCGAGGGGCGCGGGGCTATGTCAATCGGTAGCCTGGCTCTTGGGAATTTAGTCGCTATGGAGCGTTTCTCGGGAGCAGACCGCGCGTTATGCGTGCGAGAGTTTTACAAAAACGGTGATTCGGCGACTGTAGCGCGTAGAAAATTCTGCAGTATTCGAGGTTTTCGCCACTTAAATGATGCGCCAGGCATTCCTCTCATTCGACATTGGGTTAAAAAGTTTGAAGAGACTGGTACAACGCTGGATAAATCAAAATCCGGGCGACCTAAGTCATCAAGAACGGTAGAAAACGTGGAGAATGTTAATCAGTCTGTTCGTGACGACCCGAACCTTTCAATTCGGAAGCGCGCAAGTGCTTTAAATGTGCATAGATCATCATTACATCGCATTATGCACAAAGACCTAAAGCTGCACCCCTACAAAATTCAATTGGTGCAAGAATTAAAGCCCCAAGATGCCAGTCAGAGGCTTAATTTCGTAAATCAGGTGATTGAGCGATTTTCAACGTTTACCAACATTTTGTTTTCGGATGAAGCTCATTTTCATCTTAATGGCCACGTAAATAAGGACTTTTTCCTATGGGGTTATCTTAAATCTAAAGTTTACGCCAATAAACCGACTTCACTGGCGCATTTGAAAGAAAATATCCGTCACGAAATGGCAGCCATCCCTGAGTCCACCTGCCGAGACGTCATAAGTAATTTTACTGTTCGATTAAATGAGTGCCGAGAACGCGAGGGTCTACATTTAGACGATATTATTTTTAAGAAATAAATCCCCAAAAAGTGTATTTTAATAATTAATAAACATTTTTTCTATATACGGCTTACTTTTTTTTTTTAATCGATCCACTAAATATAAAATTTCTTTTGAGACACCTTGTATTACGTTTTGAAAATAAAGGACAAAAACCCATGAACGCACAACTTGTAACGGTACGACCTCGTTGTCCATTTTATTTTTGATTTTGTGTTCAGTAAGTGCGTTCGGCATAAGCTAATAATCTACACAGTTTGCATAATTTACACAAAAAACTTTCGGCATAAAGTTGCTGCGTGCTCCATGCCGTACGAACATCATTCGGCAAATATCGTCCAGTGCAGTTTGTACTGCACACTCGTCCCAAGTTTACAGCTAGCGGCAGTGTGTGCAATAGTGTTTTTCGCGAATTGTTTATATACTATAGACCAGGGTTTCCCAAATGGTGGGCCACGACCCAGTACCGGGTCGCTGAAAGCGAAATGCCGGGTCGCATAAAAATCGCGAAACCTAGGTTTTTTTTTCAAGAAACACAAGAATATGATTAAATATCATTGAATCCGGACTTCTGAATAATACTTGCGTAGCGGCGACCTTCGACAGAATCCCATTGATAGATTTTTGGATAAATTGTCGTCAGGAATACCCAGTTATAGCGGAAAAAGCAATAAAATGTCTAATGCCTTTAGTTACGACCTATAAGTGCGAAACAGGTTTCTCAACATTAGTCTTCCTTAAAAATATGTACCGAAACCGATTGGAAGTAAAACCGGATCTAAGGATAAAGCTATCATCGTTTTCTACTAATCTGAAATTATTAGTAAAAAATAAACAGCACCACATTTCTCATTAATAATTTATTGGTTCTCATTAATAATTTTTGTTTAATTTCTACAAATTTTTGTAACGGTTAATGCTTTTTTATTATAATTATTATGTGAATAAATGAAAACTGTATGGACATCCATATGTTTTAGCTGACCTATGGGCTATTATAGGCGGAAAAATTTTAGTGGGTCACGAAGAAAAAGTGTGAAAATTACCGGGTATCGGGAAAAAAAGTTTGGGAAATGCTGCTATAGACTAGTATATACACACAAATAGTGTCCCATATTGTTTATACACTTTTGCCATTTAAGCGGCAGGTTTTTCAGGCCGGTGGTATGGCAAAAGTGTATAAACAATATGGCTGCATACTGATGAATAAAATAATTCCTTATATTTGTAAGTTATCAACCAACTTTTCCTTTTTTTTTACAAATTTCATCCTTGACGACCTAATAAAATCAAACACTTCTTTCAGCACGTATGTTGATCGAGGAGAGACGGAAGCGAGTTACGGACATGTACTCCTCTCCGAATGACATCCGAATAGATGACATCTAAAAACCTAGCATATACATCGTCAGTCCAGTCATTCACGTAGTCTAGTTTTCATTTTCCATGGATGAAGAAGAATTGCTTTTGGCTGCTGCCACTTGCTTAATTTAAAAAAAGTAAAACAAGAGGACCAAATGTTCGATTGGTTTTTGAAGCGGTTCTCTCATGTGAATCTAGTGAACCATGTAGGTCCGTAAAGAATTGATTTTTTCAGGATTGTTTCCTTGTTTGCATTAATGTCTTTACTCCTAAATAACATTAATAATTGGTCAATAGCTAAATTTCTTTTATTTTATCATGATCTGCGTTAGTTACTTGCCATAAACATGGCAAATCTTGATATTTTTGAATCACTTCTAGCACAAACTCGTGTCCAGTCGTCATTATATTTTATTAAAAAATATTGAAAATTACTTAATAAATGAATTAAAAATAAATTTAACAATATAAATATTAAAATAAAATAAATTAAAATAAAAAGTTTGCAAATAAAAAAAAATGTAATGCAATCACAAGTTAAAATGGTTGACGATGTTAACAGCTGGGCGGACACGGACAGGATGAGACCTGTTTGGACCACGTTATCACCACTCACCATACGATTGGAGCGATGGCTTGATGTCACTCCGCGTGGATTTCCCCACAAACCATCAGTTGGATTGAATGAATGATGGTCCAAACTAGAGATGGGAATTTCGGCTCAGTTTGCGGAACCGGATCAGTGCAGGTCGTTCAGTTTGCTGAGCCGGCTCTTTGATCCGGCTCAGTGATCCGGTTAAGTAAACTTGTCCCTGAGAAACAGGTCGGTCAGTCGTCAGTTCTCCTACCGTTCAATACGATTGTAAGTTTGGAATATGTAGGTAGAACGTCGGTCAGATGGCTTTTGCATTATATGAACAGACAGCGGAAAGCGGCAATGTATATTGGACTGTAATAAATGCGATAAAAACGTCTGAATATTTGCCGCTTTATTGCCTTTATTCTTGTTAATATTCTTAGTATGAATTCAAGACTAAAGACGTAAATTATGACTTATTCACAAATTCTTCTCTCTCTCTCTCTGTGTCTTCCTCATTATCTTGTTACAAAGAAATAATGAAGTTCAATAAATAAAAATCTATAGAAGTGAATTATCTTCTTTGCATTTTACATTTAACAATTGTAAAATGAAATTAACATTTTTGCCGGTTTAATAGTAAACAAACAATTCACCAGATGTGTTAAGTTTATGGCGATGTTTATTGCCCTTATAAATCGGACATCGGGGATTTGGGCAATATTTTTCATATTTTTATATAGTGTAGTTGTAAGAAAGTACAGACTAGAGATGGGAATTTCGGTTCAGTTTGCGGAACCGGATCAGTGGAGGTTGTTCAGTTTCCGAGACACAGGTCGGTCGTTCGTTCGTTCGTAGGTAGTACGTCGCTTAGAGCCGGGTAAACACTTTCCCGAGACACAGGTCGGTCGTTCGTTTGTAGGTAGAACGTCGCTAAGAGCCGGTTCTTGCAATATATGAACTGAACACAGGTCAGTCAGTTGTCGAACGGGCGGTCGTTCGTTCGTAGGTAGAACGTCGCTTAGCCCCGGATCTTATCTAACATTTTTGAAACAAACAATTCACTTAATGTAGCTACTGTATTTTAAACCAGATGTTTTAAGTTTATGGCGATGTTTATTGCCCTTATAAATCGAACATCTGGAATTTGGGTAATATTTTTATATAGTACGGTTGTAAGAATACAGACTAAGCCTATTAGTTTCAAATAAACTGCCCTACAAATGGATGACAAAATACACTTTATGATAATACATTACAAGCCAGGTTCTCGCGAAGTTCAACATGACATCGATCCAGATCCGGATCACTCCGGTCACTGCTCACAATCGCCCGACCAATCGTATCCTTGAAACTTGAAACTATAGAGTGAGCCGTGAGCCGGCTCATTTCAATTTGGTGAACCGTGTCACTTCGGTCAGTGTACTGAGCTGGCTCAGGGAGCCGGTTCGTTCATGAACGACCCATCTCTAGTCCAAACGAATGGGTTTTGAACTGATTGGATATCCAACTCATCCTGTCACTCTACATCATCCACCTGGTTATCCCCATTCACGGTCAGATTTTGGAGTGATATCGCTCCATTTGGACGGATGGAGCGATAGTTTATGGCCAGCTTTAAAGTGAGCCTTTTCCATTTGTAGAAGTATTTTTTGCGCAATAATCTGTATTATCATTATTTTTTTGATCTGGTGCATAAATTAAGAGTTTCACCCTCCATAGCAGCGTTCCGCAACCATTGGGGCGCGACCCAATTTTGGGTCGTGGAAATTTAAAAATGGGTCGTGACTTGCGACCACTTATGTATATGAAAATTCATTGCATTCATAACTAATTTTAATGAAACTAGCTACAGATTATTAAAAACTTTACAACTAAAATAAATCACTTTGAAAAGTAAGTGGAAGGTATGTACCTGCAACGCCAGTGCGACTAGTGAGTTGAAAACCGACACCCGAACAAGTCTAATCGTTTGTTTTCGTTAATATGTGAATACAAAATCTATTACTCGCACATGAAAACAATGTTTTGGACCCGTCCGAGGAAGAAGAGTTAGCTGAACTTTCAAGAGACAAACCACTTCAAGCGCAGTTTGGCATTTAAAAGGACTTGGTCAAATTTTGGATAAAATTAGAAAATGAATACACAAATTTAAGCAAAAGGGCAATGCAACTCCTACTACCATTTGCAACAACATACTTAGCAGAAACTGCCTTTTCAGCTCTGACTGCAATTAAAAATAAATACTTCAAAGCATTGACACAACGTTGAGGATTGCATTAACTAAATCAATTGAAGCAAGAATAGACAATTTGGTGAACGAGAATCAGGAGCAGAAGAGCCATTAGTATGTACTGGTATAAAATTATTATATGTTTATAAAATAAAATAATTGTCCTGCACTTGCATCATTTTTTTCCAACGCACATGGGTCGCCTTATAATTTTGTTATTATTTTTGGGTCGATAGACACCAAAGGTTGAGGAACGCTGCTCTATAGTACTTGCTCATTCTTTTTTTTTATCAATTAACAAAGTTCCAAATAGTCTCCTATAAATCCACGAGTTTATATTTTAACAAATGAATTTAAATAGCTTCAATTATATTCTTTTCATTATTTTTGGGTAATTGATTTATTTAACAAAGTCTATTTTAACTTTTGGCACATAACTACATGCCATCTGTTTTGAACAGTTACAAATTATAGATAAATGTTTACATAAAATTTGACTTATTAGAACATACTTCATTGAAGTTTCTGTACAAGCTCTCAAAGCAATAGGATATGTAGCAGACTAACATGTACTGCTGTCAAAACAAAGAACCATTTCAAACGATTAGTTCTATAAATTTAATTAAACGAGAAATATATCAATTTAAAGTTTTAGAATTTAATTGTAAAATTTTGATGATAATTGAGAAAATTTTGATGTTTTGACAGTTATTCAGGTTTTGACGTCCCTTGAATTCTGGATGATTGTTTAGAAACTGTTAAAAGGTTTTTCTCCTCTGAAAAATATGGTTATGTTTTACTTCAGTTATGTTAGCCGACGTCTCCAACGTTACTTTAGGTTCGGTTTATCGTCAATCACTTTCAGCAGGATAATGTGCCAATACAAAAGTCAAAGAAAGCCATAAAAAATTTCGATGCCAATGATACCAATGTAACTGAAATTACCTGCATAAAGTCTAAATTTAAATCCGATTGAAAATTTGAGGTCAATATAAGACAATAAAGTACCAATAAAGTGACAAGAATTGGGTGGAGGTAAAATAATAATTCCGAGTTCGGCACTCAAGTAAACAATAATTCTGTCCCACCCCCTGAAAAATGATAATTTTGGGTCAGATAACAGATAAAAAACTGCTACAGCACTTCGCTAATAAAAGAAAAATATTTCACAAATTTCGATGAGAGTCGGCTTTATAAGTGAAGAGGCCAATTCTGCATACGCACATTTTGCCACAAACAGCGCAGATATAATTAATGATGAATTAGGCAACAGCGTCTGGAGTTTGGATTTGCGTTTATTGCGTACTACTGTGGCACGCTCTATACGTGTCCGTTCGAACTGCTGTATTCCGTTTGTCACTAGATTGCGCCATGTCGTCAAGGATGAAATTTGTAGAAAAAAAGGCAAAGTTGGTTGATAACTTACAAATATAAGGAATTATTTTATTTATCAAAGTATGCACCCATATTGTCTATACACTTTTGCCATTTAAGCGACAGGTTGTTTAGGCCGGTGGTATAAAATCCTGGCGGACGAGAGTCAATGAATTCCTGGAAGGCCAGGTTTACAGCATTGTCGGAATTAAACTGTTTTCCTATTCAAAAGTTGTCCAAATTGTGGAATAAGTGGCAGTCAGTAGGGGCTAGGTCTGGTATGGAGTATGGAGGATGATGAAATTCCAACTCCAATTCCTGTAGTTTTGCCACAGTCATTTGTGCAGTGTGTGGTCTAGCGTTATCATGCAGTAAGATAGGAGTCGATCTGTTCACCAATCTAGCTTGTTTTTCCAGTTGGTTGCAGTATATTTCTGCTGTGATCAATGAGCCAGTTTTTTTTTTCATTGGTTTTTAAGTTATCTGTACGAAATTTGGCGAACCAATTTGATATTGTCTGCTGCGTAGTAACACTAGAGCCAAATACACTATTAATGTTTCGCGCGGTCTGCGATGCCGTAGTTCCACGTAAGAACTCATACTTCATAATAGTGCGAATTTCCAACCATTCCATTTTCAACAAAATTAATTTTTAAAAAAAGTTTTTGATATTTTTTAGAGCATACAATGATTTCTTTAAACAGGCGAGATGTGTAACTCTCCAACAAAAAAAACCCGAACGGTAAAATATTAAGCCAATGTCAAATAATAAGCTGATAAAGTTGGCAATATTATTAACTACAAATTTCATCCTTGACGACCTGATAAAAAGAATCTAGTCCCGAGCCCTCCAGTTTACCCGAGCCCAGGTTATTTGTACCAGCTTCTCCCAGGTCTCGATGCCCCTTATGATAATGACCTTATAATAATAGTCAATAATAATTTATAGATATAAATGCATACTGCGCAAAAAAAATATTAAATTCCTCGAATACATACTAAACTCGTACATTTCCATTAATTAAAAATACGCCAGAGAATGAAACTCATACAATAAAACAAATTTACGTTAGCCAATATTGCAATAATAATTAAAAAACCGTTCATTTAAATTCCGATGATATAAAATCACTGCACCATCCTGTTTTGATTAATAAATACAAACCGGAAGTGATTATAGAATGTCATTCATAAATTTGTTTTAATTAGCATTTACATGATGTAAAACATCTTTATCTGCAATGGCTTTAAAGAATTACGGCGACAGAAAATTTATTCATCATATTCTATGCCCACGTGTTTTTTTCCTGATGGATTTACTTGGGTATTTAGCCGAGAAGAGGGATCGGTTAGGATATCAGGGATGAAAAGTTGAGTAAACTTAAAGTCCGGTTAGAACCAGTCAATAATTAGGATGATTCGCAATATTATTAATTTATGAAATATCTCATCACCATCATGGCGCGACACAGAGGCGTAGCTAGAGTTGTGTGGGCCCTCGTGCTAGAAATGGGCCCCTGAAATTTTTTATTCTGTTTACAGCTAAAACAATAATACCTGCTCGGTTGAATCTAGTCATATATTTTTTATTTTTAGGGTTTTGTAGGTATGACCAAAAAACCCTTATACCGTCATTTTGTCGTCTGTCTGTATGTCTGTCTGTCTGTCTGTCTGTCTGTCAAACCTAGAGAGTTGAAAATTGGCATGCTTGTACAACTTTTTGACCCGCACATAGGAAAAATACTAAAACATCTAAAAAACATATCCCCCTAAAAATATAAACAAATATGTGCTCATCGAAAAAAAAAATATTTTTTTAAAATTCTGAGTAGGGTATCAAATAAAAGCCCTTAGTACGTGGATTAACGATCAAAATTTAATTTTTGCAAAATAAATTATTTTGAGGCGATTTTTGCCAAAATTGTGAAAATTTTTTGTCCCACACCCTGTAGCCCAGATGGTTTAAACTAAAAATGTGAAAACATTCTAAGTAATGTATAATGGTGTGAACCGGAATAGTACAACAGGAATTTTTGATCAGATTATGTTTTCGGAAAATAACGCATTTTTTGTGTTTTTTGGTTGACGATGCATACATGTTATACTCTTATAACACACTAAGTTGATAAGCGTTTGGTGGTCTAGTGACTCAGTTGCTCGACAACCACACAGGATCGTTATTCACTACACAGGTTCGTTCCTGGCTTGTGGAGTCAATTTTACTTTTTGTTTTTTTTTCATATTTATTATGTTTAAATTAATTTATTAAAATTCTAGTTATATTTTAGCACATTTTGAATTTAATTTTCAAGAGCGTAAATTTAATAACCAATTGGAATTATATTTTCATTCTGTGTCATTTATACGAAGCCAGAGGGGCGGAGCGTATGATTTAAGACAACCAATGAAAGCCATAGGCCCAATTTTCAAAATCTTAATGAACCTTGTTATATAAAAAAAATACTGCACTTATTTAGAAACCTAAATAATGATATTAGGTATTCGAATTAAAATTAACAAAAAAATATTTTAACATAAAATTTGTTTTTAAAGCTCTGGGATTAACAGACGATAAATTATTTTAAAAAGATCGTTCATTTTGCCGTGGTTACTACAAAGCAAAATTTGTCCTACACACTCAGCATGCCGCCTTCACTTATTATATACCTGCGAAACCCTGCAATGTGTGAAAATTCACACTTCACATCAATTTTTTATTTTTATTTTATTTATTAGGCCAATCCAAAAGGACAAGATGTCGCAATTACAGGTTTGGCACTACATACAACACAAAATTACAAAAAATTAAAAATCATCTATAGTATAAACTTAAGGCTAGAATCTTATTAAAATACATAAAGATATTGACAAGATGTATAATTAAATTAAATTTGAAATTTGCTTTTTAAAACTTACAAGTGACGTGCTGAATATGTCTGGAAAATCAGGAAGGTCAGAGTAAAAGTTATGCAAAATGGATACTCTATTCATATTAGAGTTTAAATAATAGTTAGTCCGAGTTGGTGCCACAAAAAAAAGTTCAAAATTTCTAATTGAGTAGTTAGGTACTTAACGAGATTTTGTGAACTAGTTCCGAATAATCTACCAAACCATTCATAATCTTACAAGAATACTAGATCCGTTGTTTTACGTCGTTTTTCAAGTTGCTGTAAATTAACATTGAAAGTAGGAAATTTTATATTCATGAAATAAGTAAATTTATTTTGAACAGCTTGAATTCTGTTAAGATAGACAAAATACTGGGGGGACCAACAAATGGTTGCAAATTCAAAACCAACATTTTATAGAGTGTCATAACAGACAGAGGATTCTGAAAACGGCGGCATGAACGTATAAGAAAACCTAACATTTTGTATGCTTTTTTGACTACAGTATCAATATGTACATCAAGTATTAACTTGCTGTCCAAAATGACACCAATATCTCTAATATTGTCAACAGTGCTAATAGCTGCACCCCCTATATGGTAATTGACATCAAAAAAGCTTCGATTTCTTCCAAATGTAATCTTATGACATTTTTTAGGTTTAAAGTTAAATTATTATCTAGACAATATTGATAGAGTCTATCAAGATCAGATTGAAGTTTATGACAATCATCGGTATGTCTAATCGGATAAAAAAATCATGTCGTCCGCATAAAATAAATATTTTCAGAACTTAAAACATTTAATTATATCATTAATAAACAAATTGAATAACAATGAATTGAATAACAATAACAAATTTATCTTTAGCAATAACTTACCGACAAATCATATTTTTTTTTCTTGCTTTTGCCTCCGCAAAACGATTCATGATTTCTTTGATGTCCATTTTCTTTGCTCGATCTTGTTCAATTGACAAAACTGCCAGGTCAGATAAGCGTTGTTGTAACATTGTACTTCTTAAATAGTTTTTAGTTAATTTTAAAATTGTGGGGAGCTACGATATATAAATATGAAATGTCACGGTTGGCTGATTTATTTATTTCATTTGTACTTACTCTGTACATCCCTCAACTTTAGGTCTCCCTCACATTATGGGTTCCAAGACTTGCGAGCGGATCAAGTCTGGACCCCCCCTATTTGTCCGCTAGCTGGTTGCTATGATTCTTGGAAGGATTAAGGGTTGTTTCAATTAAACTCAACATTTTAGCTAACCTACTTTAATTACGATTAAGGTTTAAATATTTACACTAATTACAATAGACTTACAATTACGTCGATACAGCTAAATCCAAATGAGACACACATTCGCACCCACTAGACACACTTTACACCAAACACTAATTTAACCACTACATGTTTCTAAATATTGTCTCTCCACTTTTTAGCTGATCACTACACTAACGTTCATACGGAATTACATTGTTACTTTATTTCGACTATCCCAAACACTCTAAATGTCTCTAACCCATGTCTCTTAAAAACCAACTCCAAAACATGGTCTTAACCATACGACGGCTTAAAATCAACTTTTATTTAACATCTTAACATTATGACGGTTTAAGCTCAACTCCTTAAACCATGACCACCCTGGAAAATGCTTACATCGCCCAACTGTTAAATGTCATTTAACACCTTTTGATTATCTGTCTTGTACTATCTTAAAATTTATAATTTATTGGTGATAACTCAGATAAATATCCCATTAGAAAATAGCCGAATCATAATATTTATATCTCAGACAAAATTAATTATTATTTATGTGCTTATGGTTGACGTATATTTTATTTAACAAAATAATTTACGATTCACTTTTCATGTTACATTGACAAAAGTGTCAAGTTGCAATAATAAACAATCTCCCGTTATCTTAAATGCCCTTTCTAAGCAATTAATTATTTTTGTATCGTTTAACAGATTAAATATTTTACTCTAATTGAATGATTATAATGAATTTATTTATGAAATTTTATTTATGAAATAATACCAAAATTACCTCCCTTACAAAATCGAAAACGATCTTTCAGCATTGGCAACAATCGCAGGAATTTTTAAAAATAAAATGCAATCAGAAACCGTTGTTTCGATAGGTTCTTTCCCACAGTGAGATTTTACCCAGATAATATTTATATTGTTGTTCTCTTCTTGTATCTTATTAATATTATTTAAATATTTTCGATATTTGAAAATATCGATATTTTGTTTCGATACGATACCGGTATCGACACTTTTTATTCGATATTATCGATCCCCAAATATCGATACTTTCTCAGTATCGCATATCCCTACTCACAAGTTTGTAACAGTATTTAAGGTAAGACTAGGTATATAGTACAGCTTTATATTTTGTAACTTATGGACAAATAAATAGATTAAATTTGCTCACCCATTTGCTGCGCTACTGACGCAGTAATAATATTTTGGTGGCAACACGACGTATATATTACAAGATAATGTTTAAAATAATAAGTAAAATTCATGTCCTAGTTACGTCAGATTTAGTGGATAACTGCGCATTTCAGAGTCATGGAAAACATTCAGACATTCTTAAATGTATATCGTATGTAGCAAAAAGTCTTGATTTAATCGTGTGTTCTATTGTATTCCTGTTTACGTTACCCGCTGGTAAAAGTGGGCGATGAATAAATTAGTAATACTTCACAATACGACTTTTCCCTTCAAGTAATACTAAATAAACAAGTGCAAATACAAAGTACATGTCTGAATGAAGGTACTGTCGTTCCAAGTGGGTGACATACATTAAGGGTCTCTTCAACGCGACCACTTATTTCTATTTTTATCGAGTCAATAGAGAGGGTACATATTACAGCAGAAGAAATATCGGTAAATTACTCGATTGCATTTAATCTCATAATAAGTGATAATTTGAAATAATAATAATAATTCTTTATTGAAGTTAATTGTAATAAGATACAGAAACTTAAGTCAAGTTACATTTACAAATATTTTACAAAAGTTTTACAAAATTTTACAAAATTTTGAATGTTTTAAACTCCATCTATAATATAATACGCCTGTTTGTATGTTCGTATCATAGAGGTTGAATGTTCGACCGGTCGTTTCTTCATTCCCCGATAGAGGCGCGCGTATGTTAATTATTTATGTCAAAATTGTTTAAAATATATTGTTGATGCAATAATAGTGAATTTTCTAGGAACACTTTTTATAATTATTATAAGATGCAATAATGGTGAATATTCTACGAACACTTTTTATAATAATTGATAGAATTGTAAGAAATTATTGTTTATGTATTGGACAGTAGTGTGCTGTGAATTTTTGTTTTGAGTGTTGACAATAAATTAGTAAAAATGATAGTTGTGTTTTACATTAAAAAATCACTTCACAATTATTAATTTAGTTGTGAAATACACGGATCGGTTTTTTTACGAAACAAAACACAGAAAAACGTTATCCTTCCGTGATATTCGACATTTTTGATTAAAATTATTATTAGCAGAAAAATAATTATTTTAAAAAATATTTGGTTTTGATGAAAGTAAGAAAAATGTGACTTTTTTTCTTTATTATTATTTTTTCAATGCCTTTTTTTTTTTATTTCTACGATTTATAGGACAAGATTTACAATATCCCACTGCAAACTCTATACAGATGGCAGCACATAACGACTACACTAAATAATTCAAGAATTATCAGTGGCTCTAAAACAATGGTTTCTGTTGATTTATCACATTAAAATATCATTTACCTTTTAGTTTAGGTTAGATTCACCTTAAAGCACTATCTTAGGTTATGGTTGATAACTGTTTTTTTTTTTTTTTATAAACCATCTAAAAATAAATTGTATTTTAACTGTTCTGTGCAGGGCTAGGGACAGTGATTCACCTTAAAAGCACTATCTTAGGTTATGGTTGATAACTGTTTATTTTTTTTTATAAACCACCTAAAAATAAATTGTATTTTAACTGTTCTGTGCAGGGCCAGGGACAGTGATTCAACTTAAAAGCACTATCTTAGGTTATGGTTGATAACTGTTTTTTTTTTTTTTTTTTTATAAACCACCTAAAAATAAATTGTGTTTTAAAAGTTTTGCACAGTCCCACCTGTTTAGAATCTCTGTATATTGAACAAATGACGTGTGTGTGACGCATGCGCAGTGTTCAGTGGGATATTGTAAATCTACCCCCTGATTTGAGGTATAGTGTAAGTACGCTTTTTTCCGTGTGTCCTTTTTGTCGTGTGTGTATTTTTTCATGTGTGCTTTTTTCCGTGTGCGTATTAATCCGTGTGCGTTTTTTCCGTGTGCGTATTTTTATATTATATAAGAAAATGGAAAATTAATATATTTTAAATTTAACGTCTCAAATCATTTTTAGTTTTAACATTATAAATATAATGCACCATCTTAAAAAGTTAATGAATTAATAATTCGGAATAATGCTCATTATTTGTCCAGTTTTTAATAATGGGCGAAGAGTTGAATCAATCTGAATTGGATGAAGTTAGGCGTATGGCTAGAGAAAGAAGTCTGAGGTGTCGAGCAAGTTCCACATTAAGGTAATGATTTGTTTGCCAACACAGTTGGCAACGGGTGCACTAGTTATATTATAAAATGCTCCCTCTATTAAAAAGTTTTTCAATTTGTTTCTAAATTGATATATATTTAACTTTTTAAGCGCTACAGGCAGATTATTATAGAGATCTATACCCTTAATCAGGGGCAGATTTCCTGTCGAGCTATATTTATACCTCGGTATAAAGAATAAATCCTTCCCTCTCGTGTTGTGATTATGTACTTCACAATGTTTTAGCATGCTGTTTTCGTTTTCTTTAATAAACATTAGGATACGCAATATACAGCGTGTTTGTTTGAAACGGGGTACCCCGAAAATCTCCTTTATTTGTAAAGATACAAAATCTCTTCAAACAAAAGTTAAACTAGACAAAAAGGCCCATCTAAAGGTTACTATAAGAATTCTGATGCACTTCCGGTTTCACCGGAAATGATGTCAACTTTTGATCTAGCATAGGGAATCGATAATTTTATATTTTTTTCCTAAAAGTACATTAAATTAGCTTTACAATGACACCAAAAAGTCATATTTTTATGTTAATCATTTCAAAATGGCGACCATTTATTTACAAAATAATAATCAACATAAGTTTTACAAAGTTGAACGTAGCAAGCTTTGAAAACAATAAAAAAAGAAACAAAATATCTCTAAAATAAACTGTTATAACTAGTTATTATATGAAATAACATGAAATAACTTAAATTTAAAATTTTCAATAATGGTGGTTTGATCGAACATTTGTAATTTTTTTTTTTTTTTGGAAAATAATTGTAAAAAGTAATAGTTTTTTTTTTCTAAATAGTCAAATAGTCAAAAAGTTTTAATATCAAGTTCAGGGTATAAATACGTCCGTTCCATATTCATAACTTACTATAAGTATACTGTTATTAGTGCCAACCTTTAGTTTTAATTAGTAAATCAAATCAGTTACCAGTTTTACAATCTTCTTAAGAGATGAAAAAACTAAGTTTAAAGGAATTTGGCACAGACTTCATTAGTAGATTGTTACTTCTGTTTAGTTTTTCTTCGTTGTTTGTTTGTATTTTCTCTAAATAAATGAGATTCTATCCCCACATCATCACCCGTGAATTAAACAAGACCATCCAGACAAAACATTTCTTATATTATATAGTTGATTAAACAAAGCCCTATAGGTTTAAATGAAAGTGAATTTCTTTACCTGCAAACAATTGTGAAATAACATTTATTGCATGTAGTGCTGCTAAAATCGACGGAGTTTTTTGTATACCTATTAGTTTGTATTAACTGTATACTGAACACCATTTCGGAATTTGAATCATCTGCTACTATGCAGTCAGTTCAGCACTCAGGGCTATTTTTTACTTAAAATAAGTGGGAGAACGTAGATAGTACTGAGACTCTTATGCCTCTTACGAGGGCTCCCAGCAAACATTTTTATACGGGCCAGTACTGGTAAAGCACATACTCCCCGGCATTGAAAGTAATGGGCCAGTGCTGGTATTTCGTACTGGGCCAGTACCCCGGTGTCCCCGTGGCCGTTACTGACCCATTGATGTATCAGTTGCCGGCCCATCAACGGTAAAGTGCATTGAAAGTAATGGGCCAGTGCTGGCATTTCGCACTGGGCCAGTGCTGGCATTTCACACTGGGCCAGTCCTGGCATTTTGCACTGGGCCAGTACCCCGGTGTCCCAGAGGCCGTTAGCTGGCCCTTTCACTCACTTGGCCATTTTCACCATCGTTGAATAAATTTATTTAACAAATAAAGTTGACAATATCGCATCGGTTTTAAACTATTAATGAAGAAATTAACATTGCTGTCAATGGAATGATGCGATATTGTTAACTTAAGTTGTTAAATAAATTTATTCAACGATGGTAAAACTGGCCGATTGTAAATTGTATTAACAGTTATAATTTATTGATTTATCTATAAATATTAAATAAATATAATTTCAGGAATAACAGGAATTAGTTTATTTAATTTAATGAAGAATTTTAAGAAAATGGTTTTCTGCAATTTCCTGCAAACCAATTGCATCCTAAAGATAAGGGGTGACTAATAATTTTCGCCAATATTCGTGTTGTATTATCTACCACATCTTTTCCTCCTGACTTGAAGAATGCCAACCTAAAGAAATCATACTTATTAAAATAAATTCAATAATCAAATTTTATAAGCATTAATGCTATAAGCTGTTCACTTTTGTAAGAACAAACTAGATCTGGTTATTTTGGTGATTTTTATAGTGTATTACGGACTTTTAAAAACTTGGTTATATTGTAAAAAAAGCTTTACAGTTTTGGATTAAGTTTGTATTATTTTAGGTTAGTATTATATTTACAAAATATTTAAGATGTCACTATTCAAAATGAAATATGACAAATTATATTTTTTAAGTGACATATTTATAATCTTGTAACAGATTTATTAATAATTGAAAATTTTATTACATGAAAAAAACTGTGATTGAACTAAACTAAAAATTAAACAATTTAACATGAAACAGTTTGTGTAAACTACGTCCTTAAATCTAACAAAACACGCACAAATCACAATAAAAAACTGTATAATGTTCACAAAACAATAACTATTCAAATACACTTCTTGACAAACTGTTCACCAACACGTATCAACTTGTACTGGCCCTTGAAGGCCACGCTGTTAGGGCGTTTTATGACTAAGAACAATCAGACTTTTCAAATTATTACATTCAAAAAAATTCTAGTTTTAAGTAAAAAGTATGAGTGAAGAAGAGTGTTTATAAAATGGTGGTAAAGTACTTCGTATAGGCGGAATGCGAAATACAAATGTGAAGTACTTATTAGTACTGGCGTTGCACTTACTTTTGGTGCCAGTAATTTACCAGCATAAAAGCAGTTTGCCGGCATTCGGCCGTTAGTTGAATGTTTGCTGGGCTACCTTTTAAGTTTTTACATAAACTAAGAAAGACATTTTTTTTTTTTTTTTTTGAACAAACTGTTTTATTGCTTTTATTATACACTTTTATACACTTTTGCATGCGTTCAAACCAATTCTTGAAACATTTTTTCCACTCTGAAGTTGGAAAAACATGGGTTGCGAAGGCTTCAAAACTTCTTGCGGTGATGAAAATCGCTGTCCACGCATTTTTTGTTTGACATTGGGGAACAATAAAAAGGTCGTTAGGGAATAAATCAGGTGAATACGGGCAATAAGATATTAATTCGATGTTTTTTTCCTTCAAATAATCAATTGTTTGGCGTGCTGTGTAGGAGCTTGCTTTGTCATGATGAAGAATGATGCTATGTTTTTGGTTGTTTTTCCTGATTTTGTCGATGACTTCTGGCAAACAAATTATTGAATACTATTCAGCATTAACTGTTCTCCGATCCTCTAAAGGAATGGTTCGTGAACGAACAACTTTTGTGGGTTTCGGTTCATCTTGGAAGACCCAAACAGTGGATTGTTGCTTAGTTTTCGGTTCATATGAATAAATCTAAGTTTCGTTACCTGCAACGATGTTGTATACGGATTTTGCAGTGTCTAGGTTGATTTTTTTTAGCATTCCCTTACACTAATCAACACGAGCCTTTTTTTGAACTTCGCTCAAATTATGCGGAATCCATCGGTAACAGATCTTTTCACAGCTAAATGTTCATGCAAAATCGAATGCATTGCAGTCTGCGATATGCCAAAGGATGCCTCTATCTCACAGTAAGTCACATGCCGATCTTCAATCATTTTGCGCACAGCATCTATGTTTATTTGAATCACAACCGATTTTGGTCGACCTTTACGAGATTCATCTCTAACGGACGCACGATCACGACGAAATTCTGCAAACCAATTATAAATAGTCTTTCTGATGGTGCTTCATTACCAAAAGTTGAACGAAGCGAATCTATGCATTGTTGTTGAGTTAGGCCTTTACTAAAATAGTAAAAAGTCATCCAACGAAAACTTTCACGATTAATATCCATTTTTTCACAAACATGTTTTTTTTTAACGTTCAGTGTCAACAAACTACTCGGTCAATTTATAAGCTGCCACTGATTTCACAATAACATATGTCAAATATTACGAATATAGTAATGACACATTTCAATATCACCAACTAGTGGTTGTTTGTAAAAACATAAAAGGTAACCCTCGTATAGGGATTTGCAGCTAAGCACCCTACCATCTGGTGAGCGTTTCATGAACTTGTGTACATCAGATAACATTTCGTTTTGTGTATTGGTTTTGTATGAAGTTTGTTTTTAAATTTTTATTATAATCATTGAAAAATGTATAATACATATTGTTGTGTGCCTATGTGCAATTCATTGAAAAGAAGAAACCCGGAAATATCGTTTCATTTGTTTCCACTAATATAAGACACCGTTCGGTTCGAAACAAAATTGGGAAAGCAAGAGGTTAGGAATCGACGCGATGTTTAGATAAACAATTTAAAAATTGGAAAAAAAGTGAGCCCTTATATCAAAGTTTGCTCATTACATTTTAATGATAGTGACTACAAAAAATATTTTCAATTTTGTATTTATTATCGCATATCTTGAAAATTCCTGTTATTGTGTGTGGGTTTGTAATGCACAAGTTTGTAGGTATAATGCATAAATCTTTATGAACTCTCTGTTTTTTTCAGTGACTCCACACAATATTATATGCCCAGCATTGTAGATTTCTACCCCATGGTAAACAACACGGGAATTATTATTTCCCCCAATATAGTTAAAATAATCGACAATGGAAAACCGCCATAATTTAAAACCAGATCACAAAATGTAGTATTTTAGATGTTTACAAGTAATGTCACTTCACAAAATCAGAAAATCCCAAACAATTATTTATTTTTTGTCGTTTTTTGATACACTTTTCGCTATTATTTACTAGTAAATGTCAAGTGGTATCTGATTTAGAATGGTTTCAAAAAAATCCGCGTGGCGCTACGATCTTAAATTTTTCCCCTATACTCATAAGTGCTACTAATGATTGCTATCCCGTTCTCTCACTCTTTCAACCTATGCGCAAATGTTTCCTAAACATAAATTAATTACCGTATATTCCGGCGTATAACGCGCACTTTTAACATTGAAAGTTTTGTCAAATTTGTTGGGTGCGCGTTATACGCCGGGTATAAAATTTACCCGTTCGAAGATTAGAATGGTAATAGTGAAAATAGGGTATAGTTGTTATGACAGAATATTGACATTAATATGTTTCCAAGAAATTTAAAACAAAACCTTTTCCGAAACCGATTAACAGATATACTTTACCGGCTTATACATACGGTTGTTATGAAGGAATATTGGCATAAAAGTGTTTCCAGGAAAGCAGATTATAAGGGTGCGCGGTATACGAGGAATACATACAATTAAAATAAATCTATTCAGATTTGAGGTGCGCGTTATACGCCGATTCGCGTTATACGCCGGAATATACGATAATTATAATAAAATCAAACCTAATATACAAGGTGTCTCAAAAGAAATTTTATATTTATTTAGCTTACTGCGTGAACGCAACGTATCCGAGGGGCGCGGGGGTTATGTCAATCGGTAGCCTGGCTCTTGGGAATTCAGTCGCTATGGAGCGTTTCTCGGGAGCAGACCGCGCGTTATGCGTGCGAGAGTTTTACAAAAACGGTGATTCGGCGACTGTAGCGCGTAGAAAATTCTGCAGTATTCGAGGTTTTCGCCACTTAAATGATGCCCCAAGCATTCCTCTCATTCGACATTGGGTTAAAAAGTTTGAAGAGACTGGTACAACGCTGGATAAATCAAAATCCGGGCGACCTAGGTCATCAAGAACGGTAGAAAACGTGGAGAATGTTAATGAGTCTGTTCGTGACGACCCGAACCTTTCAATTCGGAAGCGCGCAAGTGCTTTAAATGTGCATAGATCATCATTACATCGCATTATGCACAAAGACCTAAAGCTGCACCCCTACAAAATTCAATTGGTGCAAGAATTAAAGCCCCAAGATGCCAGTCAGAGGCTTAATTTCGTAAATCAGGAAAGGTGACATAAATTTGCCTCCACGCAGTCTAGATTTAACCCCTATGGATTTTTCCTTATGGGGTTATCTTAAATCTAAAGTTTACGCCAATAAACCGACTTCACTGGCGCATTTGAAAGAAAATATCCGTCACGAAATGGCAGCCATCCCTGAGTCCACCTGCCGAGACGTCATAAATAATTTTACTGTTCGATTAAATGAGTGCCGAGAACGCGAGGGTCTACATTTAGACGATATTATTTTTAAGAAATAAATCCCCAAAAAGTGTATTTTAATAATTAATAAACATTTTTTCTATATACGGCTTACTTTTTTTTTAATCGATCCACTAAATATAAAATTTCTTTTGAGACACCTTGTATTATGTGGTTAAAAAACAACATAATTATATAGAACTATGTCGAGTCCGAAGCTTAAGCAGTGATGATGTCAATAATAATAGGACAATGAGCAAGCTTCCTAGCCCCTATAATAGAAGTGTGCAGCTAGAAATAGTTGTGGTGGCATTCCTGTCAAATAACTTTCCAGGAACAGCGGTATCGGCCAACTTGCTCCATTTATATAGCACGAGCCACGCCAGAAACTTACATCGCTTCTAATAAATGTAACGGAGTGTAATTTATTATGTCGATACTGCGCGTCATCACAGATATCAGTTTTCCTCTCCTACGACCTACGACATATTAATATTAAAAGTTTGCACTAAATTTTATACTATATAAATATCCACATATTTTTATTATAATACAACGAAAAAATACTTAACTTTACGAACTTTATTATACCGGGTGTGCCAACGAAGTGGCCGAGCTCGTTAAATCACGTAGTTCTGACTGGTAAAAACAGTCTAAATTGTGATGTAGCTGGTTCAAGTCCCTGTTGGTGATATTACTCGGGCGAGAATAATATGTTAACATTATTCCCATTTTCACAATCATTCACAATAACATATAGAAATGTCTAGGGTTTCGTAGGCATAAACAAGAAACTCTAGATATACTTTGACCGATATGAAAAATATTTTGCAGATTTATTCTCTAAGAATCTGCGTATAAAATAACATATAAAAATGTGTGGGGTTTTGTAGGCATAAACAAGAACCTCTAGACACACCTATATGCTTTGACCGATATGAACAATATTTTGCAGAGTTATTCTCTAAGAATCTATGAATATAGTAACATATAGAATAGTCTAGGGTTTCGTAGGCATAAACAAGAAACTCTAAATACTCCTATACGTTTTGATCGATATGAACAATATTTTGCAGATCTATTCTCTAAGAAACTGCGGATAAAATAACATATAGAAATGTCTAGGGTTTCGTAGGCATAATCAAGAAACTCTAGATACTCAAATATGCTTTGACCGATATGAACAATATTTTGCAGATTTATCCTCTAAGAAACTGCGTATAAAATAACATGTAGAAATGTCTAGGGTTTCGTAAGCATAAACAAGAAACTTTAGACACTCCTATATACTTAGACCGATATGAACAATATTTTGCAGATTTATTCTCTAAGAATCTACGAATATATTTACATATAGAATAGTCTAAGGCATCGGTTCCCAACCTGTGCTCCGTGGAGCCCTAAGTGCTCCGAAGGCACTTCTCAGGGGCTCCGCAGCCGTTCCAGGAAATTAAATAAATAAAAATTTAATAAAAACAAATGAATTATAAATAAAAAATAGAATCAAAATAAGAAAACTGGAAATTACATTCTGAACAAAAATTTGCCAAGTTGAATCCGATGATTTCTGACTCTAGCCGGTTTATGACTATGACTAGCTGGTATTATTTGAATAATTTATGGGTATTTTGTTTATTTGCTTAACCCTTTGAGTGGTATGGCCGCATATGTGCGGCGGCACACGATCGTCCCATATAGAGTATCGCCGCGTATGTGCGTCCCCACGGATTTATTTAAATTTTTCTGTGCCATGTAATGTAATTTCGATTAAATTATGATTTATAGATAATACAAATATATTTGTGAATAATTTTTACAAGTTATGACAAAATATTCGTTTTTTAGTAAGAAAAAAAATGCATACAGAGCAAGGCAGAAACTGTTGAACTAACAGATTTTTAAATTTCAAGTAAGTTTATATCATAAGATTTACTTATACTTATTAACATACTTATATTGCATTTATTTTTGTAATCTAGCACTAATAAATTTATAAAAATACTTTCTTGGAAACTTTCTTTTTGTAAAATGTAAAAGAAACACTGAATTTGGGTTCGCGCCCCGCCGGTTGGGAAAAAATTTGAACCTTATTGCGAATCTAGAGAACATTCCCTATCCATTGATGCCTAAATCGTCAAAATCGGATTATCCGTCTAGGAGGAGTTATGGTCACAAGTCCGTATTGTATGTAAGTATAAAAACCTAAAAATTAACTCAGTCCCGTGACGTGTATCATACAGAATTAACTCACTACTCAAAGGGTTAATTTTATAAAAATCTCTTTATCTATCAATAATTGAGCTGTGAAAGATAAAAATGAATTTATACTGAAAAAATCTACTCTCTCCCCCCGTAACATTACTTCTAAGCATAAGGTAGGCCTAAGGGGCTCCGCCATAGAAATTGATTCTGGAAAGGGCTCCGCAAGTCAAAAAGGTTGGAAAACACTGGTTTAGGGTTTCGTAGTTATAAATAAGAAACTCTGGACACTCCTATATCCTTTGACTGATATGAACAATATTTTCTATTCTCTAAGAATTTGGGGATAAAATAACATAAAGAAATGTCTATGGTTTCGTAGGCATAAACGAGAAACTCTGAACGCTTTTGCAGGTTTATCCCTATATACTGACCCTATTTTTTATTTACACGATTATTTAAACTGATTTGAGATTGTTTATTTATTTTAAACGTAATAATGTGTTTGCCAACAGTTTGGCAATGGGTGCACTAGTTGTAGTGATAAAACTACAGTCGTTTTTTTTTTTTTGAATACCCAAAGTTTTGATTACTGTGATAAAGCTGGTATTGTTTTGTACCTCAAATACGGCCTTGGCTCCAGGCATAGCTTTTCCATTCACACGGTACAATATCTGGTACAGTAATACTCGACGTTAATTCGTTCTGAAAAAGCGTCGAATAGCGATTTCGTCGAGTGGCGAGTCAAATTTCCCCATACAAAATAAAGGGAATGATATGTACATATATACATATACATATAAGGAAATACATATATGTATATGTTTTCCTTTTAGCTATGCTTGCATCTCTAGCCTTCTTTGGACCCATAATTATAAATATAAATCACTTATTTTCACAAACAACAAAAAGTTCATAGCAGCACTAATTCTGAGTTGTTTTCGTCATGATATCTAGGCGAGAACTGTTGGCCATGCGTTCATTTCGTATTGTTTACCAAAATATGTATCACGTGATCGGTACTCGATCACGCGTCGGATAGCGATGCTTCCGTCGACTCTCACTCTCGACATTTACGTCGAATGGCGAAAACGTCGAGCTAAGAGGCAGTCAAGTGGCGGGGTATTACTGTATTTGGTATTTTACTTACAGATCGCTCGTTTTGGTAGTGTTAAATAGTGAAAAATATATCACCAACTAACAAATAGAGATAAAATAACAAAATTATAGAAAATAAAACCGTTTTTCTGCATTTCTTTGTTTACAGTTAACTTTTTTGCATTCCGTTTGAGTAAAAACACCTAAGCTAAAAATAAAATTCATTAAGCTTTGCGCCGAAAGTGAATTTCAATTCAGAGCAGATTTAAACCAATTTATTTTAAAACATACAATTGTTGATTAAAATTATACACTTGGAGGTAGTGGGTGATTCAGATTCAGCATTTACTTTCAAGGGTAAACAACGTACAAGTACGCAGCTTGTATTTCGTATTTCATGATTACATTCAACGCTCCTCGGACGTGTAAAAGACGCTTGAATACTAAATAAAGGAAGGAAAGAGAATGTTAATCCTCTTTGTCTATCACAAATAACACAAATCTAACATTTGCCCCTAATGTATACAACTTTGTAAGTGGCTCTTAACTTTATATTTGTACTGTTACATAACAAATGACTTGTTTTTATGTTTTTGTTCTATTTTCTTCTTCTTGAATTGAGTTTTTCTACGCATAACTTTTAACTTTAACTTAATAAGGTTACTAGAATTCCTTTATTTTACAGATGGAATTTATTTTAAAATAGAATGTTTTTTTAAATTATGCTCGAATATTCCTTATTAAGGACTGGTTGCTAAAATCTCAGTTAGCAATTGACTAATGGTCAGATTGACCATTTGGTAAACTTAATGTTGCATTACATAAATATTTTCTAACGCTTGGTCAGCTGACCAGATGATTAACCTAGCTCCAATATATTTTGCTACTGTGAACTGCACTTTACACAATCAGCTGTTTTTCTTTGAGTTGCTAATAGATTAGTGGCTGCGTGTATTAAAATGATTTAAAATGGCAAATTCACAAGTAACAGGTGGTATTGATCAGAATATCTTATGTTTAAAATATTTTTTGATCAGAAAAACTAGAAAAAACTCTTTTAAAAAACTAAAAAAAAAGTTAAATTCTTTTTAACTAAATCCGTTTTAACTAAATATTCAATATAAAAATTTAATTAGGATTTTTTTTAGGACTTCACCCCGGTCTCATGTCATCTCACCTCCTCCCCACTTATTCAGGAAAATTTCAGTACTGTTATTCAATTCTTTGGATACACATTGATCATTAAAATTTTTCCCCAGCTTGCTAGCACATCGCCTTTTCTAGAAAAAATCGTGTCCCTCTATCTTGATACACACAATATACCGTCATCATCATCATTTTTCAGCTATTGACGTCCACTGCTGAACATATGCTTCCCTTTTGCATCTCCACTCCTCTCTGTTCTGTGCCACCTGCAGCCAATTACGGACCAGTCTCTTAATGTCATCCGTTCAACGGGTAGGAGGTATGCCTCGGTTTCTTGTACTGTCTCTAGGCCGCCATTCCAGTATTCTCCTGGTCCATCTATCATCATTTACTCTGGCAACATGGCCTGCCCACTGCCTCTTCAGACGTGAACTCGTGAACGCCAATCATCGCTCTGATGATTGGCGTTACACTTTTAGATCGAAAAACAAATTTGTGAATCAAACAGCAAACAAAAGTTTGTGATGCGAATTGGAGAGAGCCTCCATTGATCTTTGAGCAACTCGTAATGTTTTTGCAGATTTTTGCGTGAGGGTGAGAGTCTCAGCACCATAGGTGAAGGCTGGTAAGACACATTGATCAAATACCTTTCTCTTGAGGCAGATGGGGAAATCACCTTTTAAAATGTGCCTCAGATTTCCAAAGGTTGCCCATCCCAAACCAATTCTTCTGTTTATTTCTATAGTTTGGTTGTCCCGGCCGATAGTGATTTCGTGTCCCATGTATTTGTAGTGAGAAACTTGATCAATGGGTCTACCCGCGATTGGCAAATTACCACTCAGCACTAAATTTGTCATTACTCTAGTCTTTTTTATGTTGATTTGGAGTCCTATATCCTCGGCTTCACTATTTAATCCATTTCTCCTAAGTCGTCAGTAATTAAAAGAATATCGTCGGCGAAACGTAAATGGTTTAGACGATCTCCATTAATGTTTAAGCCTCGATCTGTCCAATTAAAGTTTTTTAAAAACGCTCAATATATATCTTCCCCTTAATACTACAGCTGGGTCACTCGAATTTTGGGTATTTTGAGCTATTTGCACCTGTCTATACAATTATTTATTATCTTTGTAATGCTACATCTAAATAAGTGTTGCTATGTCCATTGTTGTTTATTGCTCTTCAAAACTTAAAATTGATTTTCTGAGAAACTACTAATGCCAAGTTACCTGGTTGTAGTATTAAGGGGACGATATATAGGGGGGCCGCAGACAATATGTACATAATTTCAGGGGGTCTCATGCCAGAAAAGATTGAGAAACACTGTTCTAATTTTTATTTTCATAAAATAAAATAAAGATCTTTAAAAATTAACAGTTTTATTTCAAATGAATATTTTAATTCATATATAATTACAAAACTGTATAATAGTAGTACATATATTGAAAGTGAAATGATTATTTTTGACAAATCCAATTTCCCGCAAATATCTTTCATTATTGACAGTAATGCAAGATTAATTAGGCTTTCCTGTGAAATCGACGACCTGTGGTAATTTTTTATTAATTTTAATTTAGAAAAATTTCTTTCCCCTGATGACACAGTTACAGGCAGGAAGTTAAAAACTATCTTAAAGCTATAGAAAAATTAGTAAATGAAGATATTCATTTGTTGTCTATTATGTACTCCAAAGTAATTAAGGATTTTGTAGAATTATTATTAGAAAATTTAATATTTCATTAATTATTCCAAGTTCATTCATCTCATTTGCCAAAACACAAACGGTCTGAAGTCACTCCTGGGTTAGGCCGTCCAGGTGCAGGGGCACTTTTTGCAACCTCCCCCCCCCCCCTCGAACAAACCTGACTGAGTGACCTCTGAAATTGGTTTGGGTAAACATCTGCAGATCTACTTTGAATAGTTGTATCAAAATGCAGAAAGTCGTGATGATTGCAAATCTTCTAAATGAGACGATGTAACGGGTGTTTTTTTTAGAGGTATAGAACTTTAAGTTGGCATTACTGTTCAAGATGGCGACCGATTTAACAGCTGTAAAGTGATTTATTCTCAGTTTGGTTTGGCAATTCATCATGAATAGACTCACGCCTGAACAACGCTTGCAAATAGTGCAATTTTATTTCGAAAATAATGGTTCTGTGCGGAATACGTATCGCGCACTACGTCCATTTTATCGTCGACAAAATCGTCCATCAGAGCAGTTAATTCGATTAACCATGGAACGTTTTCACACCACGTTTACTCTTATTGATAACTCGCATCCCCAGAGACGCCGTACGGTGCGTACAGAAGAAGCTACCGTACTTCTTCAAAAACGATGATGGCCAGAACGTTACAGTCAATGGTGATCGGTATAGAGCCATGATTACTAACTTTTTCATTCCTGAATTGAACAGCCATGATGTCCAGGAGCTGTGGTTCCAACAAGACGGCGCAACATGTCACACAGCTCGTGCCACAATCGATTTATTGAAAGACACGTTTGGTGACCGCCTAATTTCACGTTTTGGACCTGTGAATTGGCCTCCAAGATCTTGTGATTTAACACCGCTGGACTACTTTCTGTGGGGCTATGTAAAGTCATTGGTCTATGCGGATAAGCCACAAACGCTTGACCATTTGGAAGACAACATTCGCCGTGTTATTGCCGATATACGGCCACAAATGTTGGAAAAAGTCATCGAAAATTGGACGTCCAGATTGGACTACATCCGAGCCAGCCGTGGCGGTCATATGCCAGAAATCATATTTAAAATGTAATGCCACAAGATTATCTTTCGAATAAAAAAAAATTCATGTCAATCGAATAATCCATCGTTGTTTTATTGCAATTTAAAGTTCTATACCTCTAAAAAAAACACCCATTATAAGAAGAATTGAACGTAGAATGGCGTGCTTTGATATTCCGAATATCGACGCCAAACAGCAGTATATGCTTTAATATATAGCAGTAAGCATGTGCTACATTAAATGTTAATTGATGGTTTCAAATATTGTTCGAGTTCCACTACTCATAGGTGTATGTAGCAAATTACTTGTAATATATTTTTTAAGTAGTTAAGAGACACTAACCTTTGAGATTTATATGGAGGTTAGATTTACATTATATCTTAATTTACCGCAGCCTAGTGAAATGAACGTAGGTATCTTATTTGTTGAATGATATACCGTTGTTAGTAGGGCTTAATTCAATAGAGCTCTGGGATTTAATTAAATAGATACCATAGCATAGTACGGGAGGAATATAGCACCACAGTTCACTGTTACGCGAAAATTCACATAATTGAATACTAGAATAGTTAAAAAGCATTTATACATTGTGTGTAATTATTCAAATTGAAATTACTCAATTTGTTTATAACATGTTAAAAATTTAATATTTCTTTAAATATAGATAAGTGTAGAATTTGTGTTAGGGAACATGGCTAACAGCGAAACGCGGATGTAAGGTTCGCGACCTGTTGGAAGTAATGTCCCAAAAACACAGTGGCGTAACGGCGAAGCGGGGGCCTACTTGTAGTAGGAACGCCCTATTATGTGAATGCCCTAATGATAATTGCATAATTATAATGAGCAGCCACTGACTACGATATAAGCTGATGTCATCTATATGTTGAATGACATGTGGTGGGAAAAAGCTTTTAAAAGGAGATGAAGGGACATGAGGATGATGGTCGTTGCAAACGCCCCATCGGGGGATGGTCGTACCTAAAAGCCTCAATGGGCTAGTAAGATTCGTGTTCGGGATTTTGAACTTTACGATCCATCCTAGAATATCCAGAAGTGAAGTGCTTTTCTGTTCTGTTAAGAAATTGAGTGACTAAATTGTGTGTTTTGTGATACATATTTGGATTAGCTGTGTCACCTCAGAAATGATGTATGTATGTTCTATGTACTTTCTTTAATTGGGCATGAAAAATATTCAAATTATAACTTTAAATTACTAAATTGATGTCAAAACGGACCTCCAAACTATTCTTCGAACATAATGTTTTTTGATTAAATTTCATAGACCACACGTAGACTTAAGTTTTGTATATCTTTAGCTTAATAAACCTAGTTATAAGTTAAACTTATAATTGTTGCTTAGTTTCAAATAACCCCCACATTCTCCTGTCCGGGTCGAGCCCATAATTTCCAGGTTCCATAAGGGAGCTGTGAGCCAACCCAGCTTAATTGGGGCCTGAGAGGTAAGTGCCCACCGCTCGGGGTCTTACACGGGGAACAGTGAGACTTTTTAAACATTTTGGTTCTACCCGCGTATCATACATAGGATCGCCCAAATGTCGCGCTACTATAGGAAAAATTCATAACAATCTTCCTTCATAACAATTTTTGTTTTCTTTCCCATAAACATTTCAACCCTTGGAGATTTTTTATGGAAAAATGTCACACCCCAAAGAACCAAAATCGTGAAATTTTAGTCTGAAAATAGGCGGTCCATTATACTCACACGACGGCTGAAAATCTTTGAACGCAAAATTCTACGAAAAATTTTCGGTCCTGTCTAAAAGGATGGATATGGAGAATCCGAAGAAATTATGAGCTACGCGACTTTTATAATGAACCGGATTTGATTGGCTGCACAAAAAGTGCCAGAATACGTTAGATCGGACACGTCATCAGAATGCTCAACATCATGAGAAGAGTATTCGACAGCGTTCCAGGCGCAACAGACCTCAAATGAGATGGGTGGACAATGTGCATCGAAGCCCATAATTGCAGAAGAGCCCACAATTGCAGAAGAGCCCATAATTAGCGCGTGACCGCGGAAGATGGAAGAAGTTTGTGGAGGCGGCAAAAATCCTCTAAGGGTTGTAAAAGCCAATTGATTGATTGCTTGATTATACTCACACAGAGAGCATACATGCGTCATTATCAAGTGAGGAATCCGCCTTCGAAATCAGCGATAATCCGCCTAATTCATCGGTTCCAACAAAAGGGATATGTGATCGATATCCCGCGAGTCGGGAAACCATGTTTCATGCGAACCCCGGAAAACAGGTCTTGTGTTGAGCAAACTTCTTCGAGGACGAGAGAAGTAATGTAGTAACAGTGAGTGGGGCCCGATACCGCGAAATATTAGAGAATTTTGTCCGTCGAGCTGTTCCGGACACACCTGAGGATTGGTGGCAGCAATATGGAGCGACTGCCCATACCGCGAGACAGACTATGCAACTCCTGAAGGACATGTTTAGAGAACGATTAATTTCAAGAAGTGCCGATTTCAACTGGCCAACGAATTCTCCCGATCTAACCGCTCCAGATTTTTTTCTTTGGGGCTACCTAAAGAATTCTGTAAAAAAAAAGTTACTGTAAACTATGGTGTTTACAGAACAAAACCCCAAAATATCCAGGAGCTGAAGGAAAACATTCGAACAGAAATACGAGCAATGGATGGAAATGTACTGGAAAGGGCGCGCGCTTGCGAAGCGGAATATGGAGGCCATTTGCGTAAATCTTCTTCCATAATTAGACCAAATAAAAATCCAAATGTTATATTAGAGAGTTATTGCAACCTCTGTTCTACTGATCTTTTAATAAAGTTTTCCTTTATTTGACATGTGCGCATGCGTAGTTGATATATCCTTAATTTCTTTCTTTTATTAAAATACAGGCAACCTATATTTAATTTAAATAACGGCAAAGCATTTTTTATTTAAAGCGCCTTAATTTTGACAAGTTAACCTCAAAATTAACAACGGAGTAAATTCGAACATAAAATTTGTTGACTTTTCTTGTGAGCAATGATGCAAGCTAAAGATAAAAAACGTTTACGATTTAAATACGAGGACGATGTTATTCTTCTCCGAGAAATTGCGTCACGAAACCCTTTTCCGAATGGTTGTGCCGTATGGGAAGAAGTTAAAAATAGTCTGCTGCAGTTAACTCATATAAGAGTTGCAGTTAACTTCTATATTCATTACGATTTCGATCTATCAATTTGGCATATTTGTCAAAATAAAGTATGAAGCAAGAGCACCGTTGCAATAACATCATGAAAAATTTTAATACAGGATACTTTATTAGAGGTTTCTTTTAATAAAGTCAGCTTATTTTCACTTTGCAATATCTCTCTATTGTCATATAAAGAATCCTTACTTCATTTAATAAAAAAGTCATTTTTGAATTGTAGTGCGACTTTTGGGCCACCCTGTATATACTGTTAATATTATATATTATATACACTAAGATCATAGAATTCAGAAAAGGTGTAGGATGAGAAAAGAAAGAAAAATGGAAATGGAAAAATAACGAGCTCGAACAGGTGTAGGAATACGTATACAAAAAATTTGGGATACGTATTTCAAAAGAACAATAAAGACGGAAGACAAGGATAGAGATAGTCAAAAATGCCAGAAGTGTGATAGGGCAAGTTTGGATCATAGGTGAAAGGAAATTTAAAAACAACTTTAAAAGAAAAATGTTTATTTTCGACACTCTTATCAAGAGCGTACTATTTTATGTTGAGATATGGGACTGGAAAGAGGTCGAACAAGTTGAACAAACCCAAGAGAGGTATGTACGATGGTCACTGGGACTGGACAAACAAACCCCATCATACATAGTACCAGAAGGAACTAAGAGAGATAAGTTAAGAATAGAAACCGGAAAGAGAGCTATAAAATTTGAACAACGTGGCAGAAACAGTAGCAATGAAATCCTCAGAAAATGCATAGTAGAAAGGGACAAGAAAGTAGAGACAGACTGGTAGAAAGACAGGAAATACTATTATGAAAGGAATGGATATAGCCTGCAAGAGAAAATAAGAAAGGAAGAACAAGGGAAAACGTAATAAGTTTGTCTACTGACAAAGACAGAGACATACAAAACAAGACCAATAAAACTGACAAATAAAGATACAATACAAAATACAGTAAAATACAAACAATAGGACAACCAAGATACTTAACAGCAGGGGGGAAACATAAAAAATAGTTGCAAGATTCCGCTGCGGAAACGAAGAGAATATAAACAATTTTTGGTTAAGTGAGACAGAGAAACTGTGCAAGATTTGTCGAGAGGCACTGGAAAATATAAAACTTCTGAGAGAATGCAAGGATATAAAACCGGAAACGAGGAACAGAGAACAGCTATTGGATGACGAAGGAGGGGGAGTGGAGTGGATGAAGAAGGTTAAGAAAAGAAAAGTTCAACTTAACAATACCAGCCAAAGAACCTGAAATTAAAGTACTTAATGTATTGTAAATTACCTTTGTAATATTTCTTTATACAGACATCGGAAAAGTCTAGGGATATTGAAAAAAATATGAAAATATATTGTTTATTGTACATTTAATGTTGAATTTCAATTAAAGTAGGCAATTATGAGTAGTTGTCTATGGAAAACAAGTAAAAACAATTACCAACAAAACTAATACAAATTTGACAAATTTTATTCAGTACATGATCCGTAGGTTGATACATGTTTCATTTTAATTCGATTTAAAACGTTTATATTAATAATTGCAGTATTTTTAAGTAGTGGCATTCTTTTTTAATAATGGAACGACAGCATTTAACTATCCACGAGATGAATCGTGCGGTGAGACTTCTCCAAGCTGGCTTCAGGTAAGTTGATGTAGCCGAGCGGATAGTAATTCCTAAAAATGTTATCAGTCGGTTATGGAGGCGTTACAGGAAACAGAGAGTCCAGTCAAACAACCAGTCCAGTTAAATGTTAGAAGACAACCTACTATTACAGCACCCGAATTAGTAAGGGAGTTACAGCGAGCGCATAACTTAACCGTTAGACGCGATTCTGTAAGAAATCGTCTCCACGAAGCTGATATTCTATCTCGACGACCAATCAGATGTGAACCCCTCTCTAGAGGCAATCGTAGAGCAAGATAAGACTGGTGTCACAATTTTAAATATTGGTATGATAATGATTGAGCTACAGTTTTGTTTACTGATGCGTTCAGATTAGGAATTCATCCCAATTCTCGTCGAACAAGGGCATGGAGAATATCCGGTAATTTGGAACATTTGAGGTACGTCCAGGAAGTTCACAGTTCACAGAGGTGGTACTGTTACGGCATGGGGTGGGATAATCATTGGCGGTAGAACTGATCTCGTTTTTCCCAATGAATTTTTAACAGCACAACAATATTTGTATAATATTCTTCATCCTATTGTGCGTCCATTTCGTGATGCTGTTGGTGATCAGTTGCGCGAATTGTAACGAACTGGCTGGATAAGTTAGTTAATTAAAATTTTTGGCGCACAGCAACAAAGGCTATTTGCGCTTAACTGGCTGGATAACGAAGGTATTGATGCGATACCATGGCTAGCACAGTCTCCGGATCTAAATCCGATTGAACATGTATGGGACATGCTTAAGAGAAGAATTACTCCACATATGGATAATATCCACGATAATTTTAGATTCAGAGAGCTTCTAAGAGCAGAAAGGGCACAGTTACATCAAAAAAACAACGTTAATGTTATTTTGTCCATTAATCGCAGATGTAGGGCTGTGATCAACCAACGTGGAGGTCATACTCTCTATTAGCATTTGATTTCTTTTTTTTAAATTTTTACAATTCCGTACATAAATCTGTACATATTTTTTTTTTTTTTCAAATACTGATTATTTTTATAAATAACATTTAGCTTATTTTGTTGTAAACTATTATTTATTGAGTGTTTTAATTGATTGAATACAATAAACGTACAAAATAAACTATACGCTATTTATTTTCATATATTTTTTTATATTCCAAGACTTTTCCGATGTGTGTATTTTAATATTTTTTGGGCCATAAATTAAATCAATAAAATTCCATTACACATATAAAAGCATTGTGTCGACCTGTGAATAAAGCTGGATTCAGATTAGCGAGCCGTGTAATGTAACACGCCGTGTAACAAGTTTGTCTAGTTTGAACGGAATAACGTACACAAGCCGAGCGGTTCTCAAAATGCACGATCTGGGCTCTGTGTCGGTTTTTTCGCGAACCCAAAGGAATTCAGTGAATTTGGTTGGACGCGTTCGAGGTAGCCCTTGAGCCCTAAGCCCTTGTCCCCCTCCCTGAGTGTGCACCTCCTTCAGGGATATGTGTTTTAGTTTTTAAATACGAAAAGCTCCATTACTTATAAATGTAATATATGAGCCGTTTATTTTGAAAGTGGCGTAAGTCACTTTTTCAAGAAAATCAAGTTATTGATAACAATGATTACATTTTAACGGTATCTCTTCATTTGTGAAATAATTTAAACCAATTGTATTGAAAACTATTGGGATATTTTCGAGAGAAGTTTTGCTAGTTAACGGTATAACAAACATGTTTATTTTGAAAGTGAAATCTTGATTTAAAAACAAAGTGACTTATGCCACTTTCAAAATAAACGGCTCATATTTTCATTTGAATTTATAAAACACTGAACCACTAAAATTAAAAAAATTTAAACTTTCCAACAATTTAAATAATTTCAGTATCTCGCCTTTTTACTTGCCCGACCTTAATATATAAGGGGCAAGTATTGTAATCGCGAAAATTTTCGATGTCGAGATTTTGACTGATGATCACGTTTCATGGTCCAGGGAATCCAAAAAACCTATTTTCGAAGTGCCGTCCGTATGTCTGTGTGTGTGTGTGTCTGTGTGTATACACGATAACTCAAAAACGGTTTAACTTAAAGAGTTCGTTCTGATACTAAAAAATTCTCTTAATAATTGGGAAGAACCCTATTGTTTTTTATTAAAATCCGAAACCGGAAACGGAAGTTATTAAACATTAAAATTTAATAAAATTCGTAACTAGTAAACTAAGCCTTGGACAAAAAATTGTATAGAACATAATTTGATGTATTTTTGAAGATTTACCTAAATCTATTTTTAAATTAAAAAAAAAAATTATGTATTTTTTTTTATAGGAGGACAAGTCTAGCGGAGGTCTTCCTTCGCCACTGATTTTAAATCACAATACCTCCGGCAGTAGGTATTCCGACTCTCTTATAACTTTTAAAATATTGCAAAGCTTTTTCAAATATCTATTGTGCAGTTCTCACAACAAACAAACAAAGTCAGTAAACTTTTAATTTGTTTTGTCTGATGTTAATTTCCGTGAAATCATTTTGTTAAAAGGAAAGGAGACTAAACATTTAATTTAGAAGATGTTTATTTTTTTAACTTTTACCAGCAACATTATCTTTTATTACTAGAAAGTATTTTGAACTGTAGAACCAATTTCTGTATTGGAGATTTTAGAACTTTAGTTAGTTATTCTACCGAATAAAAATTTCAAATAAGTTTAAAAACGTAGTATACTTTTTAACTTATTGATGTAGAAGCTCAAAATGTGGGACTCAACATTACTAATGGAAAAGCCAAGTAACGCATCATAATGGACATGAAAGTCCAATTTACAAATCAATAGCAACAACCCAAAGGGCAGGGTACAACAATGATCTCACAAATTTCACATACAAAACTAAAAATCTAAAATAAAATTAATAACAATCTGAACGACAAATATAGCATAGAATTTTTCTCTTTCGAATAGAATATTTTTAATTGTATAAAAATTGTTGTAATACCATTATTCCTCAATAACTTAATAATAGATATCAGAAAAAAACGCGGGCTTCTGGGTACGCGCCTGATTGCACCGCAATATGCATCACATATTTAAGGAAGCGAATAACATAGTATTTAATTAAATACATTAGAATATATTTACCGCTTTTCAGGTTTTTATCTCCCACTTTTGCCCTAAATTGACCAAAAGCAAAAACTAAAAGGAATAAATAAATAAGTAAAAAACTAATTAGCAATAGATGAGAGGGGTGGTTGGAAAGTAATCGGCCTAGGCAAGAAAACACAACTTTTTCAGCAATATTTAATTTATTTCTCAACATAGTCTCCTTTTAGAACTATACACTTCGTCCAACGATTTTCCAATATTTCGAATGCCTTCCGAATAATACGATTTCTTGAAGCCCTCAAAATAGACCTCTGTTTAAGCGGTGGCCTCCTCATTCAACCCAAATCTCTTACCACCGAGCCATTTCTTCAAGTTTGAAAATAAATAAGAGTGGCTAGGTTAGGGTGGCCATTTTCTTATTTTCTTAAGAAGGCAATGCGAGACAAAGCAAGAAAAAAAGGTCGTCACTTTCCAAATATATGTGAAGAGCAAAAAAAAGGTCCTCACCTCCCGAATCCAAGTGATGAGGGGAAAAAAAGGTCCTCTCCTCCCGAATCCAAGTGAAGAGCAAAAAAAAACAAAAAGGTCCTCATCTCTTCAAATACAAGTCAAGAAATCAAGTGAAGTGCACAAAAGTTAGAATTCGGGACTTCTGTGGGACATGTTTTAATGCGGGACACCCAATCAAAATGCGGGACTGTCCCGCAAAAATTGGGACGAATGGTCACCCTAGGCTAGGGGCAAATCTGGCGAATATGGTGGATGAAGAACCAATTCGTAGCACAATTCATGGAGTTTTGCGATTGCGAGTGCGTACTTGGGGATCTGTGCGTTGTCCTGGTAGAACAGCGCTTTTTTCTTCGCCAAATGCGGCCGCTTTCGCTTCAAATCGGCGTCGAATCGGTCCAACAGCTCTGCATAATATACGCTCTTGATCGTTTTGCCCTTTTCCAGGTAGTCGATATGAACGATACCGTGCGCATCCCAAAAAAACTATGGCCATGACTTTGTTGGTCGACAGACTCACCTTGATCTTCTTCGGCTTCGATTTGTCATGAGCAGTCCAATACTTCGACTGTTCCTGGGTCTCTGGTGTGTTGCGATGGATCCATGTTTCGTCAACGGTTACGAAACGGCGCAAAAAAATCTTCTTATTGCTGTTGAACATCGCCAAACATCCCTTCGAAATGGTCCGACGATCACGTTTGTTGTTGACTGAGAAAAAATTCGGCACCTATCTGGCAGAGAGCTTCCTCATTCCCAAATATTCATGCAAAATGTTGAGCACCCATTCGAGTGAGATGCCTGCAGCCTCAGCTATCTCGCGCTTAGTCACTCATCGATCGTCGATTACCATTCCATGAATTTTATCGACCATTTCTGGCGTGGTGACCTCTTTTGGACGGCCTGGACGCTCATCGTGAAAAATGCTCTTACGACCGAGCTTTAATTCAGCTAACCAATATTTAATTTGGGATATCGAAGGTGCAGAGTCTTCATAAACATCGTTCAATTCGGTGTTGATCTCATCGTTCGTTTTCTTTTTCAAAAACAAGTATCGTCGGCCTTGGTAGCGTAGAGGTAGCGCTCCTACTTCACGAGCCAAAGGTCCTGGGTTCGAATCGCGGTCAGGACATGGATGTTTGTAAGACATAGTGTAATTGGGACATTTAGTTCTGTTCTGTGTTCTTGTTAAAAAAAAAGAAAAAAAAAAGATCTATTCACTGTACGATATTCGATTTTATTCATTTTTGTAAAAATGCAAAAGTTGTTCTCTTTCAATGACTGTCAAACACGCACTAAATGACGCAGCTGGATAAAAATTTTACAGCAGTCATTTGAAAGTTAGGATTTACGTAAAACAACATTGATTGGTGGCGCCATCTCTTAGGCCTAGGCCAAGAGTCAACAATCTGGGTTCTTTTAGAAAATTTTGTGGCTCCTTGAAAATTGGCTGGTTTTTATTTTAATATAATTTATTTTTAAATTTGCAACTTTCTGCCTGTACTATATAGGTTCTGTATTGTTCAGGTTGTTTTACGGTGCAATTCACGCCCGGTAATGTGCCATTGCACATGCTGCACATGCCTAGCGCCCTGCCGGTAATTCCCCGAGTTACTGCATATTCCCTTTTAGAAGAAGTAATTTGTTTCGAAAAAAAGTTATTTGTGAATGATTTACGTGCAGAAACATTTTTACATTTTATTAATTTACAAAAACATAAGGACAATAACAACGTTATTAATGCAATTTTTTTTGCACAAATTATTGTTAACATGCAAGCTTTTGGAGAAAGATTTAAAGAGTTTAGAAAATATAAAGCTACACTAGCTTTTTTAACCAAACTAAATTAAGTAGATATGCAGCAATTACATTTATCACCATTCCCATTGATTAATCAGGCACAATTTGAACTTCAATTATTGGATTTGAAATTCAAAGATTTATGGAATAATATATTCTTAAAATTTAATTCTGAACTGGAAACTTTAGAAAGAGAAAAGTGCATTTTATCTTCCCAGCATAAGTGGACCGAAATTCACAATCTTCAAAAAGTAGGTAAAGTTGTTTTCGAATCTTGGAAAAGTCTTTCAAAATCCTTCAATCATTTAAAAAAATATGCTTTTGGACTACTGACAATTTTCGGATCCACATATTACTGTGAGCAAGTCTTTTCACATATGGAATTAATAAAGAGTCAGTTAAGAAGTAATCGTACTGACCTGAAACTTGAGTGCTGCCTTAAGTTAAAAATTACTGAATATTCACCAAATATTAAAGTCTTCTTGAATACTAAGCAGGAGCAATCGTCCCATTAAACAAATTATTATATTGTAATATACTGGCAAGTGCAATAGGTATCACAAACTAAATATATACATAAGTAAATATTAATTTATTGTAATACTTGATTATTTTAAAACAAATAAACAATTTTTACGTTTTTTTTCTTAAATATAGCATATATTTTTTAGCGGCTCTTCCATGTTATTGTTTTTGTTTTCAATATAGATTTGGCTCTTTGTCACCGAAAGATTGCCGACCCCTGGTCTAGGCCTATTATTTTTCTACCACCCATCGTATATGCAAATAATGTACATAGTACATAGTGGAATATGTATCAACTGTTACTATTAATTATTGTAAATGTTAATGTAAAAATAAGATCGGCAATAAAATGTTTCAATAAAATTTACCGCTTGATATTTACATTTTTAACATATTTCTTAAAAAGACTAATTGGGTCTGCTCACTATTGATGGGTTTATTTGACTGCACAAATCCGATTAATTTGCCGATTGATACAGAAAATTTCGATCAATCCTATTAATACTATTTCTCAATGAGAGAGGAGGAGAAGGAAGAAGAACCAGCAGAGGAGGAAGTGTGGAGCGTAATTAAGAGCCTGAAGAAGGGAAAAGCGGCAGGACCTGATAAAATAAAAAACGAAGCATGGATATACGGAGGAGAGAAAGTGGCGGAAAAGATGGCAGAAATAATACGAGGCGTGTGGAAGGGAGAAGGATACCCAGAAGACTGGAGGGAAGGAATAATAATTCCCATCCACAAAAAAGGAAGCAGGAATAGCGCAGGTAATTACAGAGGAGTAACCCTGATGAGCACGGCATACAAAGTGTATGCGACAGTGCTCAATAAGAGGCTAGTGGAGGAAATAGAAGATAAAGACATATTAGAGGAGACGCAGTCAGGTTTTAGGAAGGGAAGGGGGGCGATAGATAACATATACACGATAAACCACATAGTGGCTGAGAGAATAAAGAGGAAAAGAGGGAAGGTGTATATGGTATTTATCGACCTTAAGGCTGCCTTTGAAGTATTGGAAAGAAGGGGTGTAAAGGAAGAAATGATAAGAAGGATTAAAAAAATATACGAGGAGACGAGGTGCAAGGTGAAGGTGGGAGAAGAAGAGTCCGAAAGCTTTTGGGTAAATAAGGGGGTGAGGCAGGGCTGTCCGTTGAGCCCAACATTATTTAATATATACGTAGCTGACTTGGAAGAAACAATGAGGAAGGGGCAAGACGGAGGAGTGGTGGTGGGAAGGAAGAAGTATTGGACAATGGGATACGCAGATGACCTGACTCTGATGGCAGAGAATGAGCAGGGACTAAAGAGGATGATGGTCAGAGCGGACAAGTACTTTAGAAGAAAAAAACTGGAGGTAAACAGAGATAAAACGAAGGTGATGGTGTTTGGAAAGGGGGGAGGAAAGAGAAAGAAGATAAGATGGGAATGGTCAGGGACAGAAATTGAAGAGGTAAAGAGTATGAAGTACCTCGGATATGTTCTAACGAGGAACAACAGAGCAGAGCAGCATGTTAGAGAAAGGGTGAAGAAAGCAAGAATGGTTATGGGGAAGCTATGGAGCATAGGAGAGAGGAGGTTTGACGACGATATCAGGTGGAGAATGAAATTGTTTGACGGGATTGTGAAGAGTATCCTCATGTACGGAGTAGAGATCTGGGGATGGAAAGAATGGGAGATAGTAGAAAGGGTACAAGAGGGATACATGAGATGGATTATGGGATTAGACAGAACGACACCAGGATATATAGTGAGAGAGGAAATGAAGAGGGAAAAGCTGAGAGTAGGAGCCGGGGTGAGGGCGGCGAAGTATGAGGAGAAAATCAGGAGGGACGAAAGAAGGAAGATAATAAGAGAATGCTGGGAAGAAAGAATGAAGGAAGAACAAAAAGGTAAACTGTCGGAATGGGGAGAAACAAGGAAAGAGTACTATTGGAGATGTGGGATGGACATAAGGGAAGCTGAGCGAAAGAGAAATGAAGGAAGAAACATAGTAGAAGAATTGAGAAGGAGAGACAAGGAGGTACAGGAGCAGGAAAGAACAGTAAGAATAGACAATTCAAGGAATGTGAAAAGGTATAGGGAGATAAGGACGGTAGGAATACCTAAATATTTGAAAGGGAGGAGAGGAAAGGCAGGGGGCAGAGTTAGAAGGATTGCCAGATTAAGATGCGGAAATGAAGAACGGAGTAGTAGGTATTGGGCAAAACCGGAGGATAGGGTATGCAGAATGTGTAGAGAGGAGGAAGAATCCTTGGAACATCTTACAAAAAGATGTGGAAAGATGACAAAATGGGAGGGAGAGATAAAGGAGCTGTTGAGTGAAGAAGGAAAGGGAGAAAGGTGGGCGAGAGTACTCGAGGAAAGAAGGAAGGAATGCGGAGAGGTAAGACAGAACTGAGTACAGGAAGGAAGAAAGAGGCAATGGAGGAGGAAAGAAAAGAGGGAAGAGAAGCGAAGAAAGAGGGGAAGAAGAACTGGAGTCAAGAAGGAAGGAGACCGGAGACGGAAGCCGAAAAGAGATTACGAAGAAAGAGATGAACACCGGAGGTAGAAGGTAGAAGAAGAAGAAGAAGAAAGAAAATCATAAAATTATATTATATTATTTTATTTTATTATATTATTATGATTATTTTTCTCAATGTAATAGTTAAAACCCTATACGCCGCAAGGCCTAGGGGAAATAAAAAATAAAGAATTATATATATATATACTATTTCTCAATGATACATTTCAAAATATTTTCCATTATTAACAAAATCACTCAAACATCTAACCATGATTTTATTTCTGTAAAATATTTTAAAACAAACGCAATCTGCCAATATGACAATATAAGAACAAGTGACACATGAAAAGAAGCGGAATTGAAAGATGTCAAGAAAGTGTTTGGATGGCGCAACAGAAACAGGGACTACTTATACTGTGTTCACATTAGGTGATGCTGTCATGATCGATTTATGACAAAACCTAACGTGAATCGCTGTTTAATAAATTGGCAAATATAAATAACTTTCTTATTCGCGCTAGTTGTTACCCTCAACGAATCAATCAAGCTGCCCTCATTATTAATTCATTTTATGTTTGTTTATAAAAATATCCCGAAGGCATATAATACTAAATATTCATGACTATAAAAAATATAAGAGACTGATATCGCTTACAATCTGACTTAAACTTTCTTTTCACCTACTGTCAGAACAATAATGTATTCTTAAATTTCTTACAATGTCGTCACATAAATTTTAGCAGATACCCTACTGCCCGATTAAACCATCGCTGATAAAATACGACGGCCCCTAGCACACTAAGAAAAAGGGCGCCGATGAGCTTGACTAAGGGGCGCCACATTGCGAAAGTGAGGAAAGTTTTTGCTCTTCACTTGGATTTTGAGAGGTGAGGACCTTTTTTTTGCTCTTCACTTGGATTTTGGGAGGTGAGGACCTTTTTTTTGCTCATCACTTGGATTTTGGGAGGTGAGGACCTTTTTCTTGCTCTTCACTTGGATTTTGGGAAGTGAGGACCTTTTTTTATTGCTCTTCACTTGGATTTTGAGAGGTGAGGACCTTTTTTTGCTCTTCACTTGGATTTTGGGAGGTGAGGACCTTTTTTTGCTCATCACTTGGATTTTGGGAGGTGAGGACCTTTTTCTTGCTCTTCACTTGGATTTTGGGAAGTGAGGACCTTTTTTTATTGCTCATCACTTGGAATTTGCGAGGTGAGGACCTTTTTTTTCTCATCATCTAGATTTTGGGCGGTGAGAATCTTGTTTTTGCTTATCACTTACATTTATTTGCCAAGGGCGCCAAAACTCAATTTTGCCCCTAGCGCAAGTTTTCCTTACTGCGGCTCTGGCTGGTATCTCAAACAAAATGGTTTTCGAAGGCTTCAAGAGCTTCTTGAGGTAATGAAAATCGCTGTCCACACATTTTTTGTTTTACATTGGGGAACAAAAAAAAGTCGTTAGGAGATAAATCAGGTGAATACGGGCAATAAGACACTATATAATTCGACATTTTTTTCTCCTTCAAATAATCAATTGTTTGACATGCTGTATGGGAGCATGCATTGTCATAATGAAGAATGACACAACCGAAGAAACAAGCTCATTTTCTTGGAAGTGATTCGTGAACGAGCGGTTTCGGTTCATCTTGGAAGACCCAAACAGTGGATTGTTGCTTAGTTTCCGGTTCATATGCACCAATCATATGTTCCTTTACCCCAATCAACACAAGCCTTTTTTGAGTTTCGGTAAAATTATGTGGAATCCTTTGGTAACAGATCTTTTTCACAGGTAAAAGTTCATGCAAAATCGAATGTATTGCACTTTTTTAGGATTGAAGAGGTCTTTTGTTACACAAAATGATCAAAAGCCTCACTTAATCCGTAAAAGTTACTAGATTTGAAAATCTAGTTCCGCTTAAACCAAAGAAACATGCTATATGTATACATATATAAAAAAATATATATAATATAAATTAAATTAACATCAATTATTCTTGAAATAACTAAAATAGGAACTCTGTATGAGTATATAGTGATATAATCAGTCAAAATGCTTATAAATAAAATATAAATCAAATAAAACAGGGGGGACTAAATTAGAAATTATATTTCTTATTGGTCTGACATTTCAGTAACTGTTTCTGCTCATCTTTTGATCAAATTCCTGACATGTCATATATATTTTATTCAATTTTACTTTTATTTCTTAAAACATTAACAACGTCCATCGACCGTCAACCGTACTCGCTACTGTCTGACTCGCACTACCGGCTGACCGTTGATAGTCCGAGTGCAGCAGTTGGCGACACAGAAAAGTCAAAGCCGTTGGCGTGATCGGAAATAGAAAGAATTAGATATAAACTGACACTGCGCGCGATATTTGCTATGGTTATATGAAACGTAACTATGTTATTTTCATTACTGTAAACTGTTTAAATTAATTTTAGATAAAATTAGAGTAACCAAGAGATTTTATAACAAAACCTAGAGCCCGAAAAAATGATGTTGAAACCCTGAGACTCCGAGTGAAACCCTGAGACGTGGTCACCCTGCTGGTAAATAGTATATATCTACTGGTATAATTTTTGTAAACGCCTATTATCTACACCAGGAACATCAAATTACCAACCCACGAGCCTGATGCGACCCGTTGAATGATTTTATAAAGCCTTAGGCATAAATTGAATAAATAAAAGAAAAAATATTTGTATACTGTTACGAAGGATTTACAAAAATCAACAGATTCATATATTGTTGGTAGTGTAAATAAATATTTTTATTTAATCGAAATCCAATGTTAAATTCCAATTAAATCAGTTGTTCTTCCAAATGTAAACCAACTTCCAATTTACTAGTGAACATTCAAAAAAATGTTGATACAAAAAAATGTATTGCAACCTTTTACAATACTGTTTTAAATAAACATATATATTATACTTTTTATCAGTGGTCGTCAAACTCGATAAGAATGAGAGTTAATTATGATATTTAAATTATTTGGTAACTTACCTACTTATACTTAAAGTAGTATTATCATTTCACTTATGGCCGGTTAAATTAGTTAAATATATCTGCATAGGTATATTTATTTTTATTATTTCTAATTCATAGAAATGTCATATAACTGTTAGATATTAAAAATTTACATCTAGAAAACAATGCTGTCAGGTGGACACAGAGCCGCAGTAAGGAAAACTTGCGCTAGGGGCAAAACTGTGTTTTGGCGCCCTTGGCAAATAAATGTAAGTGATAAGCAAAAACAAGGTTCTCACCTCCCAAAATCTAAATGATGAGCAGAAAAAAAAGGTGCTCACCTCCCACAATCCAAGTGATGAGCAAAAAAAAGGTCCTCACCTTCGTAATATGGCGCCCCTTAGTCAAGTTCATCGGCGCCCTTAGTAAAAATGAACTGAAAAGAGCAACAGCGACGAGGTATAGTGTGTATGTGTTAGTGAATTTAGACCGATGTCCTTAGTTTAGTTCATTTGTTTTGCTTTGTGATAAGTACTCAGACGTAAGACTGGATACAGTGAGTTATATTAAAACTAACGTGCTTAACTATGAAACTATGTTATTAATAAAAAATATTGGTCCTCGTTGGCCAAAATTGAATATTTCACAATCGAACTAAAATTGAAATAGAACATTAATAGAGAGTTCAGTAAAAAACAATAGTATTAATTTAGAATGGGGCACCTAAAATTACAATTTTTTTAACATCCGATGATTGAGCTATCTGTAGATCTAGGCTGACCAGATTTTTTTTACAGAAATAGAGTATGCTAAAAAAAAGGTCCTCACTCCAAAAATACAAGTGAAGAGCAAAAAAAAGTCCTCACTCTACAAAAACTGACGAGCAAAAAAGTGATTTTTGTTGTTATTATGGTCAACTTAGGTCATCAAATTTTTTATCAACTTATACATCACGTTTTAGAGAAAAATCGTGTTCCCTCTACCTTGATACATTGTGTATATGAATTCTAAATATGTTTTACGGACCAGATTGAGTTGGATTGGGGTAGGGTGACCATTTTCTTAAGAAGGCAATGCGGGACGGAGCAAAAAGGTCGTCACTTCCCAAATATAAGTAAAGAGCAAAAAAAAGGTCCTCACCTCCTAAATCCAAGTGAAGAGCAAAAAAAAGGTCCTCACCACCCAAATCCAAGTGAAGAGCAAAAAAAAGGTCCTCACCTCCCAAATCCAAGTGAAGAGCAAAAAAAGGTCCTCACCTCCCAAAATTCAAGTGAAGAGCAAAAAAAAAGGTCCTCACCTCCCAAAATTCAAGTGAAGAGCAAAAAAAAAGGTCCTCAAACACAAGTTACAATGCGGGACAAAATGTTAGAATGCGGGACTTTTGCGGGACACCCAATCAAAATGCGGGACAGTCCCGCAAAAGGCGGCACGAATGGTCACCCTAGATTGGGGGCCAGATATTTAAAAATCACAGAGGATGGGTGGGATAAATTCTGAAAATCATTTGAGAACGTGGGGAAGAAATTCTGAAAATCAATTAAGGACAGAGGCAGTACAGACATTCTGAAAATCTTTTGAGGACCGTGGGAGGGTGATTCTAAAACAACAAGGGGCAGAAATTTCAAACTTATTGTTAGGTCAGATTCGGCCTGCGGGCTATAGGCTGGACACCATTGCAATATATGGATTAAAAAGTGTCCCCCCAAATATTTTACCCACCAGCCGCTATTGGATACAATTTCTACCGAACAGACAAACACATGAGTGACGGTAAAAAGGTTTTTTGGTCCTACCTACAAAACCCTAAAAACGTACGATGTACGAGAACCTCAGCTATTATTTAATTATGTTTATTAGGCGCATATCCAAGGGGAGCGCTCAGAAGCTTTAGCGCCCCCCTTATTTCAACATTTTCCATGAAATGCAATGTATAATGAAATTTATAATATCTCATTGCAAATATCAGCGCCTGATGTTTATTTGTACATATACTTTCAACATCACTTCTCAAATAATAATGCTAATAAAACATTTGTACTTCTAATATTACGTAATATATCTAAATTTCTAATTTCAAATTAAATCAAAAGTCACGTTCCTTGGCAAATCTTTCGTCCTAGAACTCAATTTTCTACACAATAATTCAATTTACTAGCTGTTCTGAATTCTGTTGTTTCATTTTTAGTTCAAAATTATAATTTGAGTTGTAAACTTTATAATTTACATTATTTGTCTTACTTAAATGAGTTTGAGTGTACGTTTATAAATTCTATAGGTAAGTATTTCCTTGGCAGTAACTTGTTATTATATAACTAAATTTACAGATTTGATAAGCGGGTTGCATAGCATAAAGGCATCTATGATTTAGTTACGGAAATTAACTTGCTGTTGAAAAAGGAAACTTGTGCAGAAAATTTGACATTCATTGTTGTCAACAATATAAAAATAAACATTCTTTAAAAAATAAGTATTGTAGCATTATATAAAAGTAATTATGTATAATTCTTAAAATATACCTTACAGCAATACGTGTTGAAAGTAAAAGAACCATATTTAATAATTCAAGGTTGTAGAGAATTATTATTGAAGTCAATTGTTTCTAAGTTTTCATTAAATTTCCCTACAGTTGGCAGTGTTACATGTTTATAAACATAACCTGTAAAATGTTTGTACTTTTCAAATTTTCAAGTACTTTGTAAAACCGCGAGAAGTATTATATACATATTTTAGTTGACACGGCTTAAGAGTGTATTAGTATCATAACTAAACACAGTGAAAATGCAAAAAGCACCACGTTTGAAGAAAGAATTAGAAAGAATCCAGAAAAATCCACCTTCTGGAATAAACTTTTATGTAAAAAATGAGTCTGATATGGATATATTGGAAGCAGACTTGGTGGGTCCAAGTGGATCTCCATATGAAGATGGATTATTCAAACTAGAAATCCATATCCCAGAAAAATATCCATTCGAACCACCTCTCTTCAAATTTATTACAAAAGTTTATCATCCGAACATTGACGATGAGGGTAGGATATGTTTAGATTTATTGAAAATACCACCAACTGGAAAATGGAGACCAACAGTGGCTTTAACCAGTGTGTTGGTGGCTATTCAAATGCTACTAGCAAATCCAAATCCAGATGACCCGTTGATGGCTGATATCGGCAATGAATATCTTACTAATAAAGGTGAATTTGAACGAAAAGCTAAAGAATTTACTTTAAATCATGCTACACAGCAACCTAATAAAGCTTAAGTTATCAAAAATCAAAGTCAAAATTGTGATAAAAATGAAAATAAAACAAGCAAATTTTTAGATTAGCAAAAAAAAAAAAACAATATTAATACAAAGTTTGGTAGAACATTTATTAATAAAATGGCCGCGACATATGTGAAAAGTTGATTTTTTTGTTGGTACCGTTGCAACACATTGTACAAATTTCTATACTGTTATCTTGTAAAAATGTAAATTATTTATTTTTGTACGTAATCAATAAATGTTAAAAATTCCTCGTAATATTTTTGTACGATTAAAATAAAATAAATAAAAATTTATAAGATTTATATTTATGTTCCCAATGCCTGTGTCGCAAAATGTAAAGGAATCAAGTTTTCTGATTCTTGACTAGTCAAAAAAGTCATCAAGTTAAAAAACTGAAAATACCTCGCGAGAATTTGGACTGACTGGACACAGAATAGAGCAGCAATTATGCAAAAATGAGTCGAGGTTGAATTTAAAATAGGGCTTCGAATCGGAACTAAACTGAAAAAAAAACGTTATTTTTGTCGGAACAAAAACCGGAGCTAAACTGAAAAAAAATGTTGGTTTATTTAGGTCCAGATAATGTTTATGGGAGTAAATATAAAACACTTTTTATTTAAGATTATTTTTTAAACTGATGAGCAGATAAATATCGTATTTTTTTAACTGATGAAAAAAAAATGCGCTTCTATTATTACGGGGGGGGGACGCCCAGAACCCCCCGGGCAGCGGCCTTAGTATGATTATTACAAAATAAGGAATAAAATGTTCTTCTAAATTATAGTAGAAAATAAATTTCTAATACAAATAAAAGCATTTAAAAATCTATCACTCGGAACTGAACTGACAAAAAACTTTATTTTTGCCGGAATCGAACTGATTTTTTTTCAAAACCGAAATATAAATATAACGGTTCGAAGTCTTGATTTAAAATCTTCAAATGGGTGAATACGTGTGTTCTGAATGCCCAAAACTTTATTTTAACAACGAGTTATTTGTGTTTAAATATGTTTACTTAGTATGAGATATCCGATAGTCTTCGTTCAAGCGGACATTACTTATTATTGCTAACATTTCAGTTAACAACAAAAAAAGTTTGTTTATGTAGAGCAAAATCTGTGATTTCTGAAACAGGGAGCAGAAGTTCAGTCAGTGACAAAATATGAACAGTATTATATCAAAATAAATTAATGTTTTACATTTCCGGAACCCGGACACGAACTTTCAAATCTCGAAGTCTCCAAGTCAAACCGAAAAAAGTGGCAACCCTACTTAGCAACTAAGTAGTGCAGAAAGTAAAATATAAAAATAGTTAATTAAAAAAATTAAAAACACAACATTTATTTTAAAATTACATGATATGGATATCTACAGTTTAAAATAAGCTACAAGCATTTACAACATTATTAATAATTTCGTATCATATTAACAGGAATTAATAATCACAGTAATAAATTAAAAATAAAATTCTAAAATTAGGCGCTTTCTGTTGAGCTATGTGAAAAATCATTAGTATTAGAATCTGTCGAACTACTCTTATTACTTCTAAAAGATTTCCGTTTTTCTTCCGATGTGTTACCAGCCTCTTCGGTTTTAACTGCTTTTACTAAAACATCAACTTCAGGTGCTGTTGGTGTTTTATCTGTTTCTTTTTCCGTTGGTTCTGCTTTTTTGTAATCGTCTTCTTCAGCTTCTTCTGCGAGACTATTTCGCTGAGCTTCAGCAAATTCTTGCGGGTATTGTGTGCTGAGTTTAGTTTTTATTAATCGTATCTTTTTAAATATGTAATCTAGATCTTTTTTCATGTCAACTAGAAGTTGAGTGTGTTTTTTAAATTCAGGTCCCACTGTTTTGAGTCGAGATGCACTGAGAGAGTTACAGTTTGTTAACATTTCGTTGGTTTTTTCAAATCTCTGTAACCTGTAATAATAATAATTATTATTAAAAAAATATTTATACATAACAAACTCAAAAAATATACATAAAAAAATCACTTATGGATAGGGAAGCTACCTTTTCATATTTTGAAATCCAGAGATGTTTGTTTCAAACAAGATTCGTTAAACATTTTATGTAAATAGGTTAGTACGATTCAGCAAAAAATTTTTTAGTAATTTTGTCTAAAGAGCGAAGATAGACATAGGATAAAGAGACGCAGAGGGAAATATAAAGGTAAGGCGAAACAATGCTTGTTGATTCACCCCAGTGCCAGCTAATATATATGTGATTGAAGAGAAGCATTCGAAACATTCAGTCTCGATGTAAAAAGTAAGAGTTGCTGTTTTAACTCCCTAAAAATAATACATGTATTGTTAGAAGTACCTTTCGAGTACAGCAATCAAGAGACAGGAATGTAGGAATTTTTTAAGCACATCATGAAGACTCAAACTTCCTCAAAAAATTATGGCAAAAGAAGACGGATTAAATAAGTAAAAATACAGAATAAAATATCAATAAAGAATCGTACTTACATTTGTTTTTGGGCCCGTATCATAGTTTCTACATCTTGTTGATCAACTATACCAGCTAGTCCTTGAATGAAGACTTCTGGAGCAGTATAATTTTGAAAACATTCTATACTAAAATCACTTTCAGGTGTTCCTTGAGCCAAAGCCATATTTTCGTTTGCAATTTCTGAAAGTCAAATACGTTTGGTGCGGTTTTGACAGATCAATGTCAGTTGTCAGTTAGGTTAACTGCAAAACGAAGAGATGGCAGCACCAATTACAAAATATAAAATATAGTCGAGTTCTTTTAGCCATGCAGAACTATACATAGCCCGTTTCTTTACACTGTGCGGAACTAGATTTTAATATCTATAGGCTATTCAGAGGCGGTGCTAGCGGGGGGTCCGGGGGGCACCATAAATTAATCTGGTCCCCAGTTGCACCCCCCCCCTCCCAGAAAACCTTGAAGAAAAACATTTTTGGAGTGAGGATCTCCCAACCCGACACCACTTCTTTTTTGGAGCCGGTTCCAGTTCCAGCATGGTCGATTTCTAACGCCACTAGTAATTATAAGCTATTCACTTATAACTGAATTAATATTAATTGTCACTTTTGTTAAGTTGCCATGAGCTCTTCTTCTATGGTTTGAAGTGAGCTCTTACTAAACAAAATTATCAAAAGCTTCACTTAAACAGTAATATTTCCTAGAATTCAGAATCTAGTTGCGCTTAAACCAAAGAAACAGGCTATACTTTACACAAAAGAACCAAATAAAGACAACAAAACCTACCATACGTGATTTGGCATACAAATGATAATTTTTTACACACGTGTTTTGCTATATTATATTTCTTTTGTGTAATAATTCATTCACTGATGAAATATGCTGCATTATGAAATATTTAAACATTGCATGTTCATAAAACAAAAACCATTTTATGAAGTTTCGTCCAGTTGACGATGCAATAAAAAGAATACGTCTTGATCTGGACATTTAATTTCCTGTTTTCTCTTACAATTTCCGATATGACGCAGGTCGCAGGTGGAATCGAATTACGAGCCACAGCATCGAGTTAGGGCTAGTTATTATCACTTTGTCTAATTACACGCTTCTTAAGATGCAGCCTTATTAATATTTCCTAGTTATCTTAACTTATTTACTTTTAGATCGAGTTATTAAATAATAATTACTGTAAAAATTAACAACTATGTTAGCAGAAAATCAAAATACGTCACTTTAAATCTTAAATTTCATAAAGGCGATTTAAGAAGTAACATGGTTTTATAGTTTTTTTTCCACACCTATTTAATTATATTGCAATTATTAGCACTTTTTTCGTGAAAAATAGTACCCATAAATAACTACAGTGAATTATGGTTTCATAATTCACTGTTTACGGCCAATCACAAACCTACATTTCCATAATTCACTCTCGCAGATCCAATCATATTTGACAATGGCAATGGGAGGGGCCAAAACTGCCGTGTTAGCAGGCAACATGGATGACGCTATCACTTCCATTAAAATTATCAATTTTAAGTCTAATTTATTTGTTTAATAGGTGTGGAAAAAGTATAGTATTACATTCGCGATTATGGCCATTATACACTCAGATGATTTACGCCAGTCGCCTACGGCTCGTGGGATCAAACGTCATCTTAGTGAACAATGGCTGTCATAATCGCTCATATAATAATATACTATTTTCACTGAGTAGTTTATTTTTCAACATAATCCCGTCGAATCTCAATTTATTTCCCACAACTTTTCTCTAGGTTTCCGATTCTCTTCCGGAAGTGAATTTCTTTATATATATATATATATATCTAAAAGCCTTCTACCATAGTATGGTGTAGGCTAGTGAAATTCTTTGAGGTCCTCAAAATAGCCATTTAAAAATCACCTTTCCATTCGACCCAAACCTTTTTCCATCCAGGCAAACTTTCAGTTTCAGGAACAGATGGAAATCCAAAGGGGCTAAATCAGTCAAATACGGTAGACCCGGAAGAATGTCAAACTTCAATTAGACCAAATTGTGAGCGACAATGCTTGAAATGTCAGCGTGAAACATTTTTTTTTTCCTGGCCGTTCCGGGACGTTTTTCCACTACCGTTGCCTTTAAGTTCTCCAAAATTGCTCCACGGACCAGTAACAATCTTTCGTTACCCAATGTAGAAAACGACGTTTTTAGATTTCTGATTCCCTCTCGCAAGTGGGTTTCTTCGAGGTCCTCAAAATAGTCGTTTACATCTACTATCACCTCACCATTCGATCCAAATATTTTTTTTAGCCAGGAAAAATTTCAGTTTCTGGAACAGATGGAAATCGGAGGGAGCTAAATCAAGCAAATACGATGGATGCGGAAGAATGTCATAGTTCAATTCGACAAATTTTTGCTGAGCGGTAACGGTTGAAGTGTCATTGCATTGTCAGTGTGAAACAATTTTTTCTTGGCAATTCCGAAATATTTTTTCCCGAACACTGCCTTTAACTTCTCCAAAAGTATTCCGTAACGGTTTTTCCATTCTCGGTAGTAGATTTCCTTTTTTAGGGTTTTGTAGGTATCACCACAAAAAACCCTTTTATCGTCACTCATGTGTCTGTCTGTCTGTCTGTTTACGGTAGAAATTGTAGTCAAACGGCTTAGCATAGAAAATTAAAATTTAGCATACTTATACAAATCTTTGACTCGAGAATTCTCGAGAAAATAAGTCTAATGTCGAGAAATCAGAAACACTACGTACAACGCATTGTCAGGCAATATTCTGTTCTGACTAAACACAAGATTGGTTGTCTTTGTTTTATTAGCAAAGCAGGATACCTGTGTTACCACTACAAAATTTCCTTTTGGATCTCAAAAAACTGAAGCCATCCATTCCAGTCGATGGTACGGTCTTCACCTTTTTCGTAGGCATTTCACATCGTTTTACAGTCCACTATTCGAATTGCGTTTTTGATTCAGGCATGTAATGGTGAATCCAAGTTTCATCCATGGTCACAAAACGCCACATGAGATATGCTGGATACTTCTTAACCGTTAACCGCTTATATGACGCCTGAGAGGCGCTATGATAATTAAACTAATAATTTTAACTCCTTATTATCAATATTTAAGAAAATCCTTTTTAGTACCCTTCCGATGAAATGTTGTAATATAGAATTCATTATAAAATTCGCTTAATGTTCACTATAACATTATAAATTTTATATTTTGTTAAAAACTACGTCATCCGTCTACATGGCGCCTTAGCGGCGCTGGCGGCGTTCTAACTGCTGGACATTTAAAATCCTCAGATGTAAGTGTTGATCGTTTGTGGAGTAATAAATGGACCTCCAATATTTCAAGCTACTATACCAAAATACAGATTCAAAGAGATAATACGTTTTATGAGATTCGATGATAAAAATTACAGACCACAGAGACGAGCAACTGATAAACTGGCTTGTATAAGAGACGTTTGGGAGGGTCTAAATAAAAATCTCGGAAAGTATTATATGCCAGGTTCTAATATAACTGTAGATGAACAATTAGTTGGTTACGATGGGAAATGTCCATTCAAACAATATATGCCATCAAAACTAGAAAAATATGGTATGAAAATATTTTGGATCAATGATTCAGAAAATGGATATCCTATAGGCGGAGTTCCTTATTTAGGTAAAGAGGGTAACGAACTAGCGACAAATCTCTGAGAAAAGCTTGTTGAAAAGTTGAGTACACCATATTATCACACCAATCGAAATGTGACGTGCGATAATTTTTTTACTGCAAAACAATTGGCTTTGAATCTTAAAAGTTCTGGACACACATTGTTAGGAACACTTCGAAAAAATAAGCAATATATTTCAAATAATTTTCAGGCAAATCGTTCCCGGGAAGAATTTTCTTCAATTTTTGGGTTTACCAAAGCACTCACATTAGTCTCCTACGTGCCAAAAAAGGGTAGAGCTGTTATATTACTATCTTCTATGCTTCACGATGATGCTTTGACAGAAAATAAACAAAAACCCGAAATAATAATAGATTATAACAAATCTAAAGGCGGAACTGATCTAATGGATAAGATGTTACGATCGTATACCTGTAAAAGAAAGTGTACTAGATGGCCTATGGCTTTTTTATGAATTTATTGGATATAGCTGGATTAGTAGGATATATAATCCATACAAATATTTATAAACAATGGAACATAGGAAAAAACGATAGACGAAATATCTACCTCGAAGAATTGAGTGAATAATTAATCATGGATCAAATTCAGCGACGTCTCTCAAACATACGGAGTAAATCTTTGAAGAAGAATATTGCTACATTATGTGGTCTGGACGAACCATGTCGAAGGTTCGTAACTCATAACCAAAAAAGAAACACCGAGCGCAATGCCATTTATGTGAATCGAAATGACAAATTTTTCAACATTGCGCATATTGTAAGAAAAATGTTTGTAATGATCATTCAAATTTGATATGTAATAATTGTGTTAATAAATAATTTAAATTATAGTAGATATACTTTATGCACTATTTATATCTTTTATTTTCGAGTTTTTTTATATCAAACCTCAAAAAATATAACGGTTTTACTACAAGCGCCGGTAAGGCGTCGAGACAACTGATGGCTGACAAAATTCATATAGTCGGTTAACGGTTAAATACCTTCAGTCTGCTGGTGTTTGCATTTTGCAAACATGGCATTCATCTTGCAGAAATTTTATTCAATATTCAATTTATTAGGCAAAATGAAATTAATTAATTCAGATGAGATTTCGTACACTTTCACTTGCCTGTCGGACAAAACCATATCATGGACTTTATCCACTAGTTTCTGGAAGAACATGAGTCACCTAATGTAGGAAAAATCCCTTCATGGATTTCATTGTTTTCTCTTCTAGGGAGAGGAATTGAATCACACCTCGAATTCCTATATTATCCATTTTGCAACATCGTTCGAAACGCTGGTAATGAAATAGCTACCAAACAAAAAATTAATGGCGGAAAGATTTGAAACTTTGGGTTTTGAACCGTGGGTTATGATAAAGAAACAAACTATATAACCACATACACGAACCATGTTATTCCGCAAGCCGGTCTCGTATTTTCCTTTTTATTATTATTTATTTATCTTTTCCGATCTGGCCCCACTGCGACGCTAAGGATTAATCCGCCACTGGGTCTCGAATGACATTTTAGTTAGGACATAGTTATTTGTGTAAGTAAAATGACACACGAAGAAATATAATACACCTTTCATGTAACGATCTTGAAACATTCTTATATTGACTGTCACTTATTTGATGAATTTTTGTTTTTTGACGTCATGATATTCTATACCTTTTTTTAATAAAATTAAGATATCATATTCTTACAATTAACCTAGATAATTAATTAAAGACAACGTATAGGTAAAAATTAGGATATAAAAGTAGACGACGAATAGAAGTGGAATTTTAAAACAGCGATTTTAAACCGTTCTGCTGCGGTACATTGGATAGTAAATCCAGGAAGGTTATTGAGTGGGGGGCGGGATAAATAATCACAGCGGTTCTTAACCCGTTAAGGACCGTTTTTTTTTTTCAAATAAATGCACCATAAAAATCATTTTTTCTTAATAATTAAAACTAATATTTTGACATATTAAGCACAAAAAAAAGTTTGTTTAAAAAAAAAAAACAACTTTATTTTTATAAATAAACATGTTTCATTTAATTCAAACAAATGATAAATAAAATCAAATGATAAGTAAAAATGATACATATTAGTAAAATTAAAAAAAAAAAAACATAATACATGGGAAAATAACACGTAGAAAAATTAAAATAATTAATAATTTAATTCTGTATGGTAAACCTGGAAGCATACGGAGAAACACATAATGCAACATTGCAAGGTTTACAATAATAACGAGACTCTCTCCTCTTTTTTTTTCCTTGGTCGTCCCTTTGATTGCTGCATACAATACACACTCTAGTACAGGGGTCGGCAACGCGGTGCCCGCGAAGCAATTTCTAAGTGCCCGCCTAACCATGCGAAATTCTATTTCCGAGCCGCTTTTAGTAATAAAAGTACTGTCAAGAAGACTAGAAGTGTTATAGTTTTATAAATAAATATAATTTAATATTCATTAAATTTTATTGTAAAACTAAATTTTACAACTATTCCTAATATATAATGCAGACACCTTTATTTTGGACGTTTGCCATTGCTGATAGTACTAGGCTAGAATAGTACAATATAATGAGTATTAGTATCAAAAAGATATCATACTTCAAGAGTAATATAAAGAATTCGGACGTTTCGGAAACTGCTCAACAATCTGTTTCCGTCTTCAGCGATCACGAGAAGTGATGACATCACTTCTCGTCATCATTCCTAATATAGACCCAATATGAAAGAAAGCAATAATAAAAATGGTAATAGAAAATTATTGCGATGGAAATGCTACCACTCATCAATTTGCCAAACATTTTGATACATTATTGGAAGAATTTAATACCAGATTTGAAGACTTCTACGAATTGGAGGCATTTTTAACATTTTTTTATAAGTCTCTTTTCTGAAAGAGAGGATGATGTGACTAATAAAATCGCAACATATTTCGGTATTTCCAATAAGGAAGACTTAGACTTGGAAGTTATAAATATAACAAATGACATTGAATTAAAATCACATCGTAACGAAGAAAAATTCTGGTGAATGGAAATAGCTACCCATTGTTGAGAAAATGTGCTCTAAAATTCAAGTCTCTCTGCGCGTCGACATATGCTTGTCAATGTATGTTTTCTAATATGAAATACTTAAAATCAAAATATCGAACAGGCCTCACTGACGCTCATTTGGACCAATGCCTGAGAACTGGAAATTCTACTTATGTCCCACATTACAACGAATTGGCCGCGATTTTTCATTGTCAAATATCGCATTAATTATCACTTTGATATTATGTATTTTTTTTTATCAAAATTAAAATTTTAAATTGCATTAATATTTTTGTTTAAATTTTACCCCCCCCCCTCATTGTCCCACGGTGCCCGCCAAACTCCCGCATTTCTGAAATATGCCCACTTAAAAAAAAAGGTTGCCGCCCCCTGCTCTAGTAGGTTGTTTTTTCTTTTCTGTTGGAGGAATACTGTCATGAAAATGCCTTTCAATTAGCCTCAATGGGCCTTGTTTTCTTGCACGCAACAAATAGCGACAAACATGTACAACTTACAACATTTCTGTGCATGTGTACACTTTACACTTTGTAACTCCGTTATTATTAACCTTTGATGTATAGTGTAAAATACTATATGATTCTGCGTGAAATGCTCTAATGTATTATTCTAAAATGATTGTTACATCACTATAAAACTCCGATGTTATGCACCCACAAACTTTACAACACAAAAACTATTACGTTTAAAAACAGAAAATTGCCCAAAATACGATATCGGTGCATCGGGTTGTATCATGATACACTTCACCAGTGGTGCCATTCCAATTTATTAACAACCTGTTCCCATCATTCGCCAATTTTTAGCGCGATCAAAAATGAACGCTTATATTTAATTTGTCGCAGTATTAAGTTTTTATCCGCCAACCAGTTAAGTAAGGTTAAATTATCACAACGTGCAAAAAAACTAAAAAATTCAGAAACGTTCATTTCATTAGGGGTTATTTTTTTATCATATGTAAACTTTTTATATATTTAATTTTTTAAATATTTTTTTATCACCCGGTTCTGCAGTTCATTACATTATTAACAACCGGTTTGACCAAACCTGGGCGAACCGGCTGAATGATACCACTGGACTTCACATCGGCTTTTTTTTTATTATTTATTGTTTATTTAGGGGTGCTTCAGCTGCTAGGGCTATTAGCACCCACAAATCTTATATATTACAATGTGCTTACAGATATATGTATATCTACATTTATATACTATACATTTATAAGAGTTATAATTCAAAGTGTAACATTATATTTTATTATATAGATCTATGCTTTTAAGATATGAGATGACATTATTTATCGAGTCTGAGTTGTTGCCTAAAATGTCTTTTATTGAGTGGTCTGTAATTTTGTTGTCTCTTCGTTGTGTGGTGTATTTTGGACATTCTACTAGGATGTGTCTGGCTGTAAGTGTCGTGTCACATGTGTCGCATTTTGTTGGTTCGGTATGTTCGAATAGATGTTTGTGGGTGAGTAAAGTGTGTCCAATCCTAAGTCTCGTAATTACTACTTCTTCTTTTCTATTGTTTCTTTCGGGCCATGGGGTAGTGTCGGTTTTTATTTGCCGGAGGTGGTTTCTAACTTCATCTATTTCCGACCATTGACTATTCCAACTATTTCTTATATTTTTCTTTATGCTGGTTTTAAAGTCTCTAGTTAGAATAGGCATATCTATCTGTTCCGTGGACTTGGTGGCTTCTTTGGCTGCAGTATCAGCTTTTTCATTGCCTGTTATGCCGACGTGGGATGGTACCCATACTATAGAGATGAATTTACTATCAGCTATGCAGTTATTTATTTTTTGTAGAATTTCTTCTATCATTGGGCTTGTCGAATACATTTTCTGTAAGTTTTGTATAACACTTAACGAATCGGTGTGGACTATAAAGTTTCTCTTTGTATTATTACTGTAAATGTACTCGAGAGCCTTCAGAAGCGCAAATTCTTCAGCCGTGTAAGTAGATACAACATCTGGCAGGTGGAATTTTTGTACTTCTTCTTCAATAACTAGTCCTGCTCCTACTTTGCCGTCAATTTTTGAGCCATCTGTGTATATCTTGACATGATCCATTTCGCTGAAATCTTCCTTTATTTGTTGATAAACAGCTTTATATACGGTTGGGGATGTGGAGCTTTTTGGATATTCTGTTAGGGTTAGGATAAGTTTTGCTTGTTTTCTAAGCCAAGGAGGAGTAGTACGAGGGGATATTTTTTGTATCGTGGGAATTGTTAGGTTTATATTTGTTAAAATGTTGTGAATTTTCAGATGGAGTTCATTGGAGGTTTTAGCTGTATAATTGTTTTGGAATATATGTTTGAATGTGGGGTGAGAGGGGTTAGTTACTATGGTATTGGTGTAAGATAGAATTAGTTCGTTTCTTCTTGATTGTAGGGGTGGTTCAGCTGCTTCGCAGAGAATACTTGTGATGGGGCTAGTCCTGAAGGCTCCAGTTGCGTATCTGATGGCAGTATGGTGGACTGCATCGATCGTTTTAATTAGGTGTTTTTTGGCGAGACCATAAACTACGCATCCATAGTCTATTTTGGGTCGGATGATAGTCTTATAGAGTGTTAAGAGAACTTTTCTACTAGCTCCCCAATTTTGACTTTTCACAGATTTCATAATATTTAGCCTTTTACTACATTCTGCTTTTAGGGATTGTATATGTTGATTCCAATTTAATTTTTTGTCGAAAATCACTCCGAGATATTTTATTTTATCAGTGTAGTTAATATTCGTGTTATTAAATTTTAGCGTTGGCTGTTCATATTTTCTAAGTTTTGTAAAATGGATAGCATTCGTTTTTGGTAGTGATATTTTAAATCCTGTTTTCTTTGTCCAGTCCTCTATTGTAGATATAGCTGATTGTAAATATTGCTGGGTTCTTTTGAGGTTTTTTCCTCGACAAAAAATTAATAAATCGTCAGCGAAAAGGCTAACTGACACCGGAAATTGGATGTTGGCTACAATTTTATTGATTGCTATTAAAAACAATGTGACGCTGTAGGGGCTCCCCTGTGGCACACCGTTTATTTGGACTTTCCAATCTGATAAACATTTATTAGCTCTTACCGGCTTTTTTAGATCTAGATAAGATAAGACATTATATCAATATATCTCTTAAGGTTTAGCTAATATAATCAATTCCAACTGCTCGGAGAGTGCGAAACTGATGGTTTGCCCCCCATAACGCCTCCTAGGGGGGACATGGACGAAGTTGGAACCCTCACTAAAACCTTTATCGGATTATTTTACCCCCCTATACTAAATTTTGTGAAAATTGGTTCATCCATTTGACTTTGTATAAATAACAAACAAACAAACAGAAATTCGTTTTCTTATATAAGATAGTGTTCATCGTCGTCTGCCTAAAAAATACTATTAGTTCGTTATTTTAATCGTAATCGTATCTCTGCTAATACTGAAGTTAGCAATGGTTCCGAGTTACCTTTGAACAACCTGTAAATTAATCAATTAAGAAAACTAGATTGGTTTCATTAATATATTTATTTAATCGATTTGATTTCTGCTGCTATGTCGTTCTCAAAAATTTACAAAAATAAAAGTATAAATAATAGTCGTATTTACATAGAACTAGTGATTATTGATGAACAAATTACCTGAAAACACCATCCATAAAACAGAACAAGAAGGACAGTTCTGAATAGAAGGAAACACATTATTTTTTTAGTTATTCCACAGTGTGTAATTTTTTTTATGGAATTAACTTAAAACATCTTTGATAAAACTGGATATAGTCACAACTTGGATCAAATTTTATTTGATGGATCCTTTTTAACTTTTATCTAAAGACAAAAGAGAGTTAAGCAACCGAAAAACAAATGACAAATTTATCTTTAAAAATGTTAAAACAAAAGCACAAAGAGAGTAGAAAATGAAAGAAACTAGAAATAATTGGTTGTCCATTAGTTTCACGGACGGTTCCAGGTTTTTCCAGTAATACTCCTTTTTTCTTTTAAACAATTGAACTGTCAGAACATGACGGAATTGCCAGAGGAATATAAAGCTTAATGAACTAAATTTTTGTAACAAATCCAAGAAGATTTCACTAAAAAGTCAACGTTTATTAAAAAATTTAAGGATTATATATTTATTTTCACGAATATTACAATTAAATAAAAAAATTAATTGCAATAAAAATAATGACAGTGCTTACGTGAGTTGATGAAGTGAAAAACTTTGGCAGGTTTTAGCAAAGTAACAAATTTTTATGCCACAGCTATTACATCAGGATCCTACCCAGAATTTTTTCTTAGGGGGATTGCAGAAGCAACAAATCTTTTTAGGAGCCTAAGATAAAAATATAGTTTTTTTTTTTGCGAACACATTTTATTTTTGAAACATCAATCTTTTTACCGACCGCCAACATATATAAGGGAGGTATTGTGATCATGCCGATTTTGACATTTCAAGATTTCGATGGATCTCCACGAATTGAGGTCCCTACATAACGTTTTGACTATTTTTGACATGATGTCTGTCTGTCCGTCTGTCTGTCTGTCCGTCTGTCCGTCTGTCCGTCTGTCCGTCTGTCCGTCTGTCCTTCTGTCCGTCTGTCCGTCTGTCCGTCCGTCCGTCTGTCCGTCCGTCCGTCCGTCTGTCCGTCTGTCCGTCCGTCCGTCCGTCTGCCTATGTACACGTGCAGAGCAAATTCGGCTAAAAGTATTTTTATGAAACTGCACATTTAAGCTTTTGACATCAATGAAACGAGTTGATCAACTTTTGGTAAAAAGCGGTTGACTAGAAATAGGAGTTTACTCGTGTCGATTTTAAGATTTTTGCGAATATTTAGCAACAGAAAAATATTTCGAAAAAATTTATTAAACAAAAGTTGCTATAAATGCAATAACTAATAACTTTTATTTGAGAAGTTTTTTGATAAAACAAAAAATTTCGAAAAATTTTTGTAAAATTTATTTAATTTTGTTGTGGCTAGCATACAACTTTATTAATAGACCACCAAATAAAATTGTCGAAAAGTACCCAAAATTGGAAATTAAAAAATTGATGTGAAGTGTGAATTTTCACAACATTTCAGGGTTTCACAGGTATTGTTAATGATGATTATTTGGGATGCCAAAATAATTTTTTTTTTTAAATGTTAAAATATTTTTTTTGTTAATTTTAATTCGAATGGCTAATACCATTATTTAGGTTTCTAAATATGTGCAGTATTTTTTTTTTTTTTTGTTATATACCAAGTTTCATTAAGATTTTAAAAATTGCATAACCCCAGCCTGTCCCAATTTTTTCATACTTACATGTAACGTTTCCATGGTCATGATAAATAATATCTCTGTAAGAAAATATTGGGCCAAGTTATTTCTACTCTGCTGCTAGAATGTATTTTATATATGTACTTTATGATGGCGGTCGGTCCTGTGGTGGCCACAGCTGTTTTTTTTTGTAATTTTCGAAATGTATCAAAAAACTTTTGTCTCCTACCCTATTTTGCAGAGGAATGATCCTAAAAATCTGAAAAATTCTCAAAAATGTACATTGATGGGAACCGGAAGAGTGCAACAGAATTTTTTATCAGATTAGTTTTTCGAAAATTATCGAATTTACACTTCACATCAATTTTTTAATTTCCAATTTTTGGTACTTTTCGACAATTTTATTTGATGGCCTATTAATAAAGTTGTGTGCTAGCCACTAAATCTTCAATTTTTTTCTAAACTATCTAAAGTCTGAGGATTTCAAAAATTCAAACCGCAGGTCTCTATCTCTTACCGTTTTTGAGATATGATTGTTTGGAAAATTAAAGTTGGCATTTCCATATTTAAAAAAATGATAAATACATAATAATATTAAAAAAAGAATAAATAAAATAATGTAAACCTATGTTTGTTAATAATAATAATAATAATAATAGTTTATTTATTTAGCTAATGCTAGTAAGATCCATATTAACAAACATAAACATATAAACATTATAATAAACATTCAAATCAAATTTAATCCTTATTTTGTCAATTTAAGCCATTACTTGTCCACTTAGTTCATGCAAAACATGATTTTTGTCAAATTTAAATATCGATTTTTCGTAATTTAGCGCTTTAAAATTTTAATAACATATTTGAATTAATTGTTTGGGAGTTTAAAAATAAGTAGGTCGTAAAATTAGGTTCCAAACTTGTTGCAAATTAGTTTGTAATGTTTTCTACAATAATTTCAAAACTGTATTACTGTGAGAAATCATATTTTGAATGTTATCTTCTCAAATATTTTTAATATCAGCCCTGCCTACGAAATCCTGTAAACTATGAAAATTCACAGTTTATATATTTTTTCAGATAAACAGGTTTCGTCGCATAAATGTTTACGTAATTCCTGCTAATGATATAAAATTAAATTTCCTTATCAACTTATTTAAGAGGATTAATTATTTTTTTAATCCCATACTAATTCATTTGTGGTTAACAAAACATCGAGATAACATTAAAATGTCTTTCTTATAAATTCTTTTTATAAGAAATAAGTTATTTTTCATATAAGTTATTTTTTATAGTACGTATTTTAACATTGAATATATTGGGTCTCGTGAAAGTGTAGTTATTTTTGGAAATTTGGGTATTAAATCAAAAACTATATCTCAAAAATGGTAAGAAATAGAGACCTAAGGTTTAAATCTTTAAAAAATTTAGTTTAACGATGTTTTTTCTGTAATATTTGGTCCGTAATGACCTGAAACTAATTGGTAAAATTTTGATTTTATTTTGTAAATTTCAAAAATTCATATCTCAAAAATGGTAAAAGGTAAAGACTTGAGGTTTAAATTTTTGGAATTCTTACACCTTGTTTTGTCTAGAAAAAATTAATGTTTGGTCCGTAATGACCTAAAACTATTGAAAATTTTGTAATTTTAAAAATTCATATCTCAAAAAAGGTAAGAAATAGAGACTTGAGGTTTGAATTTTTGGAATTCTCACACCTTTTTTTGTCTAGAAAAATATAATGTTTGGTCCGTAATGACCCAAAACTATTAGGGAAAATTTTGAAACTTTTTGTATTTTTAAAAATTCATATCTCAAAAAAGGTAAAAAGTAGAGACTTGAGGTTTGAAGTTTTGGAATTCTCACACCTTGTTTTGTCTAGAAAAATATAATGTTTGGTCCGTAATGACCCAAAACTATTAGGGAAAATTTTGAAACATTTTGTAATTTTAAAAAATTCATATCTCATAAAAGGTAAGAAATAGAGACTTGAGGTTTGAATTTTTGGAATTCTCACACCTTGTTTTGTCTAGAAAAAATTAATTTTTGGTCCGTAATGACCTAAAACTATTAGGGAAAATTTTAATTTTAATGGAATTTTAAAAAATCTTATCTCAAAAAAGGTAAGAGATAGAGACTTGAAGTTTAAGTTTTTGGAATTCTCACATCTTATTTTGTCTAGAAAAAAATAATGTTTGGTCCGTAATGACCTAAAACTATTAGGGAAAAATTTTTCAATTTTTTTTTTCGTTTTATCAAAAAATGTCTCAAATAAAAGTTGTTAGTTATTGCTTTTATAGCAACTTTTGTTCAATAATTTTTTTCGAAATATTTTTCTGTGAAACCGACACGAGTAAACTTCCATTTTTAGTCAACCGATTTTTATCAAAAGTTGATCAACTCGTGCCATTGATAGCAGAAGCGTAAATATGAAGTTTCATAAAAATCCTTTCAGCCGAATTTGCTCTGCACGTTTACACAGACAGACAGACAGACGGACAGACGGACAGACGGACAGACAGACAGACGGACGGACAGACAGACAGACGGACGGACGGACAGACAGACCGACAGACATCATGCTAAAAATAGTCAAAACGTTATGTAGGGACCTCAATTCGTGCAGATCCATCGAAATCTCGAAACGTCAAAATCGATATGATTACAATATGTTGGCGGTCGGTAAAAAAGCAGGTACATCTAAAAAATATGATTTTATTTTAAAAAAAAAGAAAATGTAAACGTCAACCAAAAAACATATCTAATTATATTTTTATTACCATATATATTTAAATTTGATTGTTAATTATTTATTGGTTGTTTCTTATTATTTATATATAAAGAAAATTTTAAAATTAATTAGGGTTGTATCCCATAATAAGGCCTTTTTGAAATTTTTTTAAATAATATATAATCTATAATAAAATGTTTTTATAATATTATTAAACAAATTTTAAAAAAGGCCTCCTTATGAAAAAAGGCCGTATTATGAAAAAATTGATGTGAAGTGTGAATTTTCACACATTTCAGGGTTTTGCAGGTATTTAGTAAGTGAATGATGATTATTTTGGATGCGAAAACAAATTTTATATTAAAATATTTTTTTTGTTAATTTTAATTCGAACGCCTAATACCATTATTTAAGTTTCTAAATATGTGCAGTATTTTTTTTATATATAGCAAGGTTCATTAAGTATTTTAAAAATTGCGCCTATGGCTTCCATTGGTTGTTATAAGTTCCGTCCCTCTGATTTCGTGTACATTGAAACAGAATTAAATTATAATTTAAACAATTTCCACTGGTTATTAAATTTACGCTTTTAAAAATTAAATGCAACATTTGCCAAAATATAACTAGAATTTTGAAAAAATAATTTACACAATTTAAAAATTAAAAAAAAAACAAAAAATAAAATAGTCTCATCTCACAGGGTTCGATCCCTTTCGGATCGGGTTACTTGATTGAAAAATCAGCGACTAATACCACTACACCAGGCATGCACGTTTCAGTGTGGCGTGTTACAAAGCTATAACTTGTGTACATTATTAGCCAAAAATCACAAAAAATGCGTTTTTCTCCAAAAACATAATCTGATCAAAAATTCCTGTTGTACTATTCCGGTTCACACCAATGTACATTACTTAGAATTTTTTCAGATTTTTAGTTTAAACCATCTGGGCTACAGGGTGTGGGACAAAAAAATTTTTGCATATTTTTGGCAAAAATCGCTTCAAAATAATTTATTTTGCAAAAATTAAAATTTGATCGTTAATCCACGTACCAAGTCATTTAATACCCTACTCAGAATTATAAAAAAATATTTTTTTTTTCGATGACATATTTGTTTATATTTTTAGGGGGATATGTTTTTTAGATGTTTTAGTATTTTTCCTATGTGCGGGTCAAAGAGTTGTATAAGCATGCCAAATTTCAACTCTCTAGGTTTAGCCGTTTGGCTACAATTTTTACCGAACATACAGACAGACAGACAGACAGACAGACAGACGACAAAATGACGGTATAAGGGTTTTTTGGTCATACCTACAAAACCCTAAAAAAGGCCTTGTTATGGGATTTGACCTTAATTATGATAGGTACCTATATATTTCGTAACATAATAAAAATAAAAAAATAAAAAAAACTGTCCTACTAAACTACTATTTTTAGTAGAAATATCCTACTCTGTCACGAGAGACATTTGGTAACCCTATAATAAAGGCCTAAATCACGTTATTGGTTTTCCGGAGTTTTTAAATCAAGAATTAATCTTTTCCTTTTCTTAAAAGAATGTAGTTATTTATTTGGGCAATTATTTTATTCAATTTCTAAAAGAGTTTTGCTCTTTATTTTATCTACAGTATCATTCCAAACTAATTGAATTGCATGTATTTAAAAATTGCAACAATTTTAAAATAATCCAGTAAAAATGATAGAAAAAGAAACGAAACAATGCCTTATCTGAATTTTAATTAAGTGCCTCGAATACGAACGTTTCTATAGAAGCCTGCAAATAAAGCACAAAACTGTAACATCACAAGATTGGATATTCGACAGTGTCTACCACGTCATAATTTATACAGGGTAGTACTTTCATTGGGTCTCATGATTTAATATCAAATCTTTAGTTTTATTCCCGCGTAAAATTTAGTACAGCGTCAATGTCATTTCGATAATGATGCGTGTATCGGGTGGCATATTTACAATCAGATCAATTCTGTAAAAATCTACTGTGTAGTAACGTTACTACAAGATAAAATATTATAAAAAGTATAATGACTTTCATTCATGATAGTAACTGACCTTGCTCATCGTACATATATAATTAGCTACCGTATGTTAGTGATTCTGTAACACTGTGACGTCATTTTTAGGGTTTTGTAGGTATGACCAAAAAACCCTTATACCGTCATTTTGTCGTCAGTCTGTCTGTCTGTCTGTCTGTCTGTTCGGTAAAAATTGTAGCCAAACGGCTAAACCTAGAGAGTTGAAATTTGGCATGCTTATACAACTCTTTGACCCGCACATAGGAAAAATACTAAAACATCTAAAAAACATACCCTCCTAAAAATATAAACAAATATGTGCTCATCGAAAACAAAAATATTTTTTTTAATTCTGAGTATGGTATCAAATGAAAGCCCTTAGTACGTGGATTAACGATCAAATTTTTATTTTTGCAAAATAAATTATTTTGATGCGATTTTTGCCAAAAATGTGCAAAAAAAATTTTGTCCCACACCCTGTAGCCCAGATGGTTTAAACTAAAAATCTAAAAAAATTCTATGTAATGTATATTTGTGTGAACCGAAATAGTACAACAGGAATTTTTGATCAGATTATGTTTTTGGAAAATAACGCATTTTTTGTGGTTTTTGGTTCACAAAGTTCAAAAGTTATACCAATGTAAGACACTCACATGCCTAGCGTGCGATGGCTACATGCGTTAGAGCGCTCTTAAACTGGCTGGAAAACGAAGGGTTTCGAGTACGGAGTGAATTTTATTTTTTCTGTTTTTTTTTTGCATTTTTATTATGTTGAAATTATTTTGTCAAAATTCTAGTTATATTTTGACAAATGTTGTATTTAATTTTTATGAGCGTAAATTTAATAACCAGTCTTATTATATGATTAACAGACGATAAATTATTTTAAAAATATCGTTCATTTTGCCGTGATTACTACAAAGTAAAATTTGTCCTACACACTCAGCATACCGCCTTCACTTATTATATACCTGCGAAACCCTGAAATGTATGAATATTCACACTTCACATCAATTTTTTCTAAGGTTCTCGTGATTGGCTAACTGGGAAACAGGATGTTCCCAGTTTGACTTGACTGACAGGTATTTTGCAGATTTATTCTCTAAGAATCTACGAATATAATTACAGAAAATTGTAGGATTTCGTAGGCATAAACAAGAAACTCTAGATACTCCTATATCATTTGACTGATATCAACAATATTTTGCAGATTTATTCTCTAAGAAACTGCGAATAAAATAGCATATAGAAATGTTTCGTAGGCATTAACAAGAAACTATATACACTGCTATATCCTTCGACCAATATGAATAATATTTTGCAGATTTTTTTCTAAGAATTCACAAATATAATTATTTACAGAAATGTCTAGGATTTCGTAGGCATAAACAAGAAACTCTAGACACTGCTATATCCTTTGACCAATATGAACAATATTTTGCAGATGTATTCTCTAAGAATCTACAAATATAATTACATACATAAATGTCTAGGGTTTCGTAGGCATAAACAAGAGACTCCTATATCCTTTGACCGATATGAACAATATTTTGCAGATTTATTCTCTAAGAATCTGCGGATAAAATAACATACAGAAATATCTAGGGTTTCGTAGATATAAATAAGAAACTTTAGACACTCCTATATTCTTTGATCGATATGAAAAAAAAAATTGCAAATTTATTCTCTAAAAATCTGGGGATAAAACATCGTATAGAAATATCTAGAGTTTCGTTGGCATAAATAAGAAACTGTAGACACTTCTATATTCTTTGATCGATATGAAAAATATTTTGCAGATTTATTATTTAAAAATCTGCTAAAAATCTGATAAAATAACCTATAAAAAATGTATAGGGTTTCGTGGGCATAAACAAGAAACCCTAGGGTACTCCTATATCCTTTGACCGATATGAACAGTATTTTTCAGATTTATTTTCTAAGAATCTACGAATATAATTACATAAATAAATATGTAGGGTTTCGTAGGCATAAACAAGAGACTGTAGATACTCCTGTTTCCTTTGACCGATATGAACAATATTTTGCAGATTTATTCTCTAAGAAACTGCGGATTAAATTTTATATATAAATGTTTTGGGTTTCGTAGGCATACACGAGAAACTCTAGACAAGCCTATATCCTTTAACTGATATGAACAATATTTTGCAGATTTATTCTCTATGTATCTACGAATACAATTACATATAGAAATGTCTAGGGTTTCGTAGGCATAAATTAACGTCTCAAATTATTTTTAGTTTTAACAATATAAATGTAATGTACAAAGTAAAAATGAATCGTTTTCTCATCTTAAAAGTTAATGAATAAATAATCTAACTATATAATTAGCAAGTATCTGTATGTAGTGTCGGTAACATTATGACGTCAATTTTTCTAAAGTTCTCGTGATTGGCTAACTGGGGACACCCTGTTTCTTGATTGGCTGACAGGTGACACCCTCTCCCGTGAATAGCTAACTGGTGATATCCTGTCCCATGATTCGCAGACTGGCGACGAAATTAAGATACGTTAAAAAATAAAACCAAATACACATACAAACAATTGAAATTTTTATATTATAAATCCGTCATTGTTGACGGGTAATACCTAGTAGTGACATATTTAGTTATTATGATCATAGTAACTGAGTTACAAAATTGGTCTGACTGTGTATAGTTTATTTTTAAACTAGGGGAAGCGTTTTAAATATTTCGCGTAAAAATCGCTTCCTGCGATTGGCGGGGAAGCAGCTGCTTTTACACACCCCAAAAATAACAATATTACTCCGCTATAACTGACATGTTAGCTGATTGTTTGACAGTGAGTGATCATTATCCGATATTTATTTTCTATACAAAGTTATGATTTTTATTCCCAGTCGCTGTTTTATTGAAGTATCATTGTAGTATTAAATAATAATAATAATAATAATAATATTATTAATAATGATATTTCGTATTTATTCGACACGTTTAAAAGATACATACGGTTACACGGTTTCAGATACACGATTAGTTTTTCTTATAAATAAAACTTGTTTATTTATTTATTATTATTATTTTTTTATAAAATAGCAAGTAAAAATAGACACATAAACTTAAATAAACAGCCTCAAATATATCAAATAATAAGCATAAACTAATTTTTGAAAAAGAAATTTTTGATCAGAAATAAAAATATTTTGCGAAAAACTATTTATTCAGAAAAAAAAAATTACTTGATCGGAAGAAAATAATACTTTGATCAGAGAAAATAATGACTTGATCAGAAAAATTAAAAAATATTTGTTTCCTATTATCTTTTTAAATATTTTTAGAGTTGCCGTGGTTCAGTGGTAAGACGGTTGCCTAAGGAATGGACCCGGGTTCGAATCGCCCGCCTCATTCGGATTTTTATTTTGATATCTTTCTTAGTCCTGTCACTCAGTATGAAATTCTAGACATAATACAAAATTTGAAAAACACTAATGCCTGTGGTCCGGATAATGTCTCTACCAAGGTCTTGAAAGCTTTGAATAACTCTATAGCACAACCGTTATGTACCATATTTAATCAGTGTTTTATCCAAGGTTACTGCCCAAAAGCATTCAAAACTTCAATAGTTACCCCTGTTCATAAAAGTGGAAGCAAAAATGATCTTTGTAATTATAGGCCCATTTCATTAATTAGTAATATAGCTAAAATTTTTGAAAAACTTGTTTCTGTGAGGTTACTATCTTTCGTCAATAATAATAATATTTTATCGAAATATCAATTTGGTTTTAGGCCGGACAGATCAACGAATGATGCTATTGCGGAACTAACGCATTGTATCTATGAATCACTAGATAAATCATTACCATCCGTAGCTATCTTTTTAGATTTGGCAAAGGCGTTTGACACTGTTGATCACAAACTTCTTTTGTTGAAATTGGAAAAATACGGTGTTCGGTGAATTGCACTGGAATTATTCAAAAGTTATCTGACTAGTCGCAAACAAATTACTCGAATACTCGATTCAAAGAGTACTGAAAAAGTAATAACATCTGGTATCCCCCAAGGTACAATATTAGGCCCAATTTTGTTTATTATATACATAAATGACCTATTAAATCTGAAATTAAATTGTAAAATTTTTTCATATGCTGATGATACGGCGTTGTATTATGAATCAGACTCATGGCTGAATCTAAAAGAATTGGCATTAAATGACCTAAAATATATTAAATATTGGTTAGATAACAACAAATTGGCTTTAAACTCAAGTAAATCTCATTACATAACTTTTACGATACATAAAAACATTAAAATAACTTTTGATACATTACCAATACACAATTTTACATGTAATAATGATGACAGTGATCAATGCCTTTGCGATAATAAAATTAAAAGAATTCATAAGACAACATACTTGGGGGTTACTTTTGATGAAAATATGAGATGGAACTTTCATATAGATGCTGTTAGTGGTAAGATCAGAAAAACATTATACTTATTTAAATTATTAAGAAATATATTTCCATTGCAGCATCTAAAAACATTTTATTTCGGATTGGTTCAGTCCATAGTTCAGTACGGTATTTTAAGCTGGGGGGGAGCAGTGGAATTGCACTTAAATAAATTTAAAGTAATCCAAAAAAAAAATATTAAAAACTATTGCATTCAAACCTATAAGATATCCATCTGAAACCCTTTTTAATGATTTAAAAATATGCACAGTAAGCCAGTTATATCTAACAGCCATAACCAAATATATAACAAGTAATCCTGAAATAGTTCAAGTCACAGAGCACATATACAACACACGAAATAATATTATGAAGCGAGCATTACCTGCTAAGTATAAGAAAAAGAAACCTGATACATATTTTAAATCTGTGGTTGGCAATGTATACAATGCGTTTGATCAATATATAGCATCATCAAATATTACTATTACGAAAACCAAATATAAACAAAAAATTAAAAACTGGGTACTACAGTTGCAAAGCAATGATGTTAACTCTATTATAAAAAGAATATAAACAAATCTCTCTTCTAGCATGTTTTTTATATCGAAATTATATTTTATAAATAAATATGAAATTTAAAGGCTCAACAAATAATATTCAGTCCATTATAATAAAATTACAAAAATCGAAGCCACAAACTGAGCTTCTCATGTGGTGTACCCATCGCTGATGGGACCTGTATTTTATTGCTTTATAGCACCCCAAGTGTAAAAATCTGTATATATTTATATCTAAAATGTATATTTTGAGCAATAAAATTATTATTATTATTATTATCTATTGGGTGCGTTTTGTTGGTGGCTGGTTAGAAGTACTAGAATTGATGCGCAAGAAAACGACAATTTTGATCGTGTAGTAAACATGGAATGACATTTGCATGGAGGTTAAGTCATATGGTTGTAGAACAAATAACTAACATATTTCACCTAAATGGATAATCTAAATAATAAATGCAGAATAAGAAAACTTTATATTTAAAGCAAATATTCTAGAACATAATGTTTTAGAACGAGTAATTGAATTGTACATACATTTTAAGTTTAGATTTAACAATACTATATTAAAATCATATTGGTACATATTTGTTTTAGGACACAAAATGAGAAAATACCTAAAAGAAAAAAATATTTTGAAGCAGTAATACCAAGATTTAATTCTAATACATTTAAAAACCAAATGAAAACAACTGCATTTAAATATTACTTTTCATCCCCACCACACTTATTCATTCCAGTAGTTCGACCTCGAGTCATCGAATGAGTAGAATGAATAGAATGAGAATACAGTTGCAACAAAACGCGTATTCTGATGAAACCGAAATCAGAATTGGCACAACAAAACGCACCCATTGTGCAGCCAGCTCTGGGGTCGAGTCAACCTCAAGTTTTTAATACTTAAAATGAGTACATGTTTATACATGGATAATAGGACCGGTGGAAAAGCTACACTGACCACGTGGCTTTTATATCTATGGACGGTGGTCTAGAAACGGAGAACTTTCCTCGTATACGCCTATCTAGGCGTTGGGAACTTATTATTATTATTAAATATTTTTACAATTTGACATTTTTTTTTTTTTTTATTAAGTTATCATTTTTTTCGATCATGTTATTATTTTTTTTCTGGAAAAACAAATCAAAAAATATAAATCTTTACTAAAGTCACTAAAAAACTAAAAATGTTAAGAAAAGGATCCAAGAAAACAAAAAACAAATATCACCGCTACGAAAAAAAAAACATGTATGTTTATCGAAATTTAGTTTTGCGCCAGTGACGGGCGCCTCTTTCTCCAGGCCCTCGTTACGGGCCTGGTAAAAATGATATATTATTTTTTGATTATGTTGTTTTAAATTTGTTACTCTATGAATTGTTTACAAATACAGTGATTTTCTTACATAAGCAGTGTAGGATCCCTTTTAGAATCATGGAAACCAACTGGGACAATGCGGCATTCCACAGAAATGAGTGTGCACTTAGTAGAATCCTGGCTCATCATTGTAGTTCATCGATTAAATGCTTGCACTATCATAAAATAATAATGAATTACGAATTTATTCTCAGAACGTGGATGTATTATAATTACTAGAATATTAAAACAAATTAAATTTCTAGAAATTCTATGATTTAAACATGATAAATGACTTACAGATATATATAATCCATTAGGATACTTTCTATCTGAAAGGAAAATTTGACAAACACATAATCAATAGTTCTGAAAATTATGGTATTGCAGGAACTTCAGAGAATTTTGATTCTTAGAATTTTAAGTGAATATGCTGACAAAAGGGGTAAACAGAAAACTAAATCTGTGAAGCACAAAATCCTGTAACACTTCAAAAGTGAAAATGTTACAAGTTTGAACAATAATCGATAGTTCTTACTTTGTTTCGACTTTGTAACACAGGTACAGAAATTTCGAAATATAAAAGCTTTAGGTATCTTTCATCTCATTCTAAGTAAAATATCTAACACTACTTTACCATATATAAATTGAAACATTGAAGATCAGAACATTATTGTTTGTTACTTAATCGGATATTAAGCATATGCTAAGGGTCGTCGCATGATTAAACCGCCCGTGCGCATATTCATAAGATAGCCCTCTCCTTAGTAGAACCTACTAGAATCGAAATCAAATGCCACCTACTTGCATACTATCATAAGCCTTCTACTTGTAGGATTATACTAGAATCTATCCAAAATGCCGCACCTTTGATGAGCCGCCAGTGTGCGGCGCACACCTTGATCACCTGTACGTGACCGCCCTGTATATACCAGGGATGGGGAGGCGACAGAAAAATAAACGACTCCCGAGTCGGTATTTCTGAGAACCGATTCCAACTCCCGACTCCTTTCTCTTGTAAATCGTGTTTACATTAAATATTTTAGGTTTGGGTGAGCTGTCATTATAAAACGTCATTGTTGTTAAATCTAGAGTTTTAATGCCATTCTGAATACAAATTTTTGAATATATTATTTTTTTTTAATTTTATTTTATTTTATATACCTACTTAATTTTTCATAATATGTCACTTTTTCCCTTTAACATTTAGATTTTGGCTACCAACATGAACCATGAAATAACCAAGGAGGTCATTATAACTTGAGCAAAATAAAAATCCCATTTGGTTTCACTTAAGCATAACAAACAGAGCATACATAAAAAGATAAAAATGGATATGTGTAAAAACAAAAAATCTTTACTGCCTCATCTGATTAATCTGTTAATACAAGTAGTATTTATCAAATTATAAATAATATAGAAAACTGGTTGAAACCGGTATTGAACATTTCCAATTTCGTTTTTATTCTTGAACAAAAAATCTTGAACAATTATTGTGATATTTTTGCAAAAATGGAAATAGAACATTAATAGAGAGTTCAGTAAAAAACAATAGTAATGATTTAGAATGCCGAACCAAAAGCTACAATTTTTTTAACGGCCGATGATTGAGCTATCTGTAGCTCGGAGCTTGATAAAAAATATATAAATAATAAAAAATTATTCACTTCAAATTATTCGAAAGCGAAATATTTTTAATAATTTTTAGGGTTTTGTAGGTATGACCAAAAAACCCTTATACCGTCATTTTGTCGTCTGTCTGTCTGTCTGTCTGTTTGTCTGTCTGTCTGTCTGTCTGTTCGGCAAAAATTGTAGCCAAACGGCTAAACCTAGGGATTTGAAATTTGACATGCTTATACAACTCTTTGACCCGCACATAGGAAAAATACAAAAACATCTAAAAAACATACCCCCCTAAAAATATAAACAAATATGTGCTCATCGAAAACAAAAATATTTTTTTTAAATTATGAGTAGGGTATCAAATAAAAGCCCTTAGTACGTGGATTAACGATCAAATTTTTATTTTTGCAAAAAAAATTTATTTTGATGCGATTTTTGCCAAAATTGTGCAAAAAAAAATTTGTCCCACACCCTGTAGCCCAGATGGTTTAAACTAAAAATCTAAAACAATTCTAAGTAATGTATATTGGTGTGAACCGAAATAATACAACAGGAATTTTTGATTAGATTATGTTTTCGGAAAATAACGCATTTCTTGTGGTTTTTGGTTCACAGAGTACAAAAGTTATACCAATGTAAGACACTCACATGCAAGGCGTACGATAGCGTTATTGGTTAGAGCACTAGCTAAAACTCGCTGGTAAACGAAGGGTTTCGAGTTCGAGTACGGAGTGAATTTTGTTTTTTCTGTTTTTTTTTTGCATTTTTATTATGTTGAAATTATTTTGTCAAAATTCTAGTTATATTTTGACAAATGTTGTATTTAATTTTTACGAGCGTAAATTTAATAATTATCTTATTATATGATTAACAAACGTTTATTTTGCCGTGATTACTACAAAGTAAAATTTGTCCTACACACTCAGCATACCGCCTTCACTTATTATATACCTGCGAAACCCTGAAATGTGTGAATAATCACACTTCACATCAATTTTTAATGGTATTATGGACAACTTAGGTCTTTAAATTTTTTTACCAACTTACACATCGCGTTTTTGAGAATAATCGTGTTCCCTCTACCTTAATACATTGTGTATATGAATTCTAAATATGTTTCACAGGCCAGATTGAATTAGATTGAGGGCCAGATATTTAAAAATCATAGAGGACGGGTGGGCGAAATTCTGAAAATCATTATAGAACGCGGGGAAGAAATTCTGAAAATCAATTAAGAATAGAGGGGGTGGAGGAATTCCGAAAATCTTTTGAGAAAGGGGGGAGGGTGATTCTAAAAAAAAGAAACAAGGGGTAGAAATTTCATGCGAGCCGTTTGAAACTTAGGTTGGGCACTCCAATGTATTGATCAAAAAGTGTCCCCCCCAAATATTTTACCCACCAGCCGCTACTGTTAGTTTCGGCATAAACTGCAACTCACACTCTGGTTTTTCTATAGGTACAATTACCCCCCCCCCTCTGTTTTTGTTACGTTTGTATGCGGTTTTATATTTTACAATCTCGTTTAAATCAGCGTTTCTCAACCGGGGGGCCGTGAAAGCTTCGTCGGGGGACCGCGAAACCATACAAGATCGAATCATGAATTTTTTTTTGTTATTTTTTTATTATGCTCCGATCTACAGATAAATAAAGAGTATGTATACGAAAGTGTTTAAATCAAAATGGCAGGCAATTTGAACACTTGTAGCTAAAATACGTCATTATAGAGAGTAAAATTTTTCGCCAACCATAAAAGACGTTAAATAAATAGTTAAGTAAAAGTTGTTTATTTTTAAAAGCTCTATCCAAAGAGGACATACGTTCTCATTTAAAAACTAAAAGTTGTCCTTGATATCCTTCACTTCCGGCTGATTCGGGAAAATGTGAGTACTATTATTCAATTCTTTGGATAAACTTTGGTCATCAAAAATTTTCCCCAGCTTGCTAACACGTCGCTTTTTCTAGTAAAATCGTGTCCGTCCATCTTGATACACACAATATATTTCGTCCCCTTAATACTACAACTGGGTAACTCGAATTTTGGGTTGGGTATTTTGATCTATTTGCACCTTCCTATCCAATTATTTATTATCTTTGTAAAGCTAAATCTAAATAAGTGCTACTATATGTTTTAATTTAAAAAAAAAAAAAAAGTAAAACAAACAATTAAGTCCATTGCTGTTTATTGCTCTTCAAAACTTAAAACTGATTTTCTGAGAAACTACTAATTTCAAGTTACCTGGTTGTAGTATTAAGGGGAAAATTTATAGGGGGGCTGCAGACAATATGTACATAATTTCGGGGGGGGGCATGGTAGAAAAGGTTGAGAAACACTGGTCTAAATAACCCCATTGATGAATATTATCCAGTAGTTTCATTATATCTATACATATGTCTACTCATTGAATCCGTACTATCGTTTTGTTAACATTTTTCACACATTTTTCCAAAGGCTTATTTTGTAATTTCCATTTTAGTAGTTGTATGTTATATTATACCTTCATGGCTGGCGGAGGATAAGTCGTTATCAAAACACATGTCACTGCCAATGTTTTTTCAAGCAAAATTAATATTACATCATTTTTAATCCGTTCTACAAATGTATATTCAGGGTAGTTTTTGTTTTTTGCGTTCATTTTGGAACTGCAATTGTTAAAATAACCAGAAATTGGTGTTTCTATCTACTAATAAAGTTACAAAAAAATTATGTGTTGAATAAATGTGTCAATAATGATATTTTTTATTTAAAAAATCGCAAGTTGCCCGATCATTGAAATAAGTACTACTTATTTCAATAGTACTACTACAATTCATCAAGTTCAGATTCTTACTTCCTTCCTTAAAAATGAATTGCAATAAAAAATTAGAGTCAACGTTTTTTTCGTCAGTAAACCCGTTAAGAAAACCCAGATGCTGTATATGAATATGCAATCGATCCGAAATAAAGCAGAAGTTATGGAAGCCTACCTAGTGGACAAGTCCGTCAATTTCATCTGCTTTACCGAACACTGGCTCAAAGACGAGGAAATAACATCTTTTAGTCTTCTTGATTATGAGTGCACATCTTATACGAGTCGTAAAGCAATGAGAGGTGGTGGCACTATGATTTTAACAAATCCCAAATGTAACGCCATGCCTTTTGTAAAAATCAATAAATTTAGCATCGAATGCCACTGTGAAGTCAGTTCCGTTTTTATTAGCATGTACAATTTAATTATTATATGCGTATATAGATCGCCTTCCTCAGATCTAAACATTTTCATTAGTAATTTAAATAAAATACTAAATGTCTTAGACAGTTCAAAAAACATAATGATCTGTGGCGATTTTAATGTAAATTTTAATTACAATACACATGATGTAACATGCATCTCAGATTTATTAGGCAGCTTTAATCTAGTATCTTCGGTCTATTTTAATACGCGGGGTGAAAATAAAATTGACAACATATTTCAAAATATGTACCTCAGCGAAGATGATATGAACAAAATCACTGGATTTTCGGATCACAGCGGTATTTTAGCAACTTTTCCTACAAGAAATCATTATGATACTTCTTCAGCTACTTCAAACTCTTATCTTTATCGCAGAAAGATCTCTGACACCGGCATGCATGATTTTTTCCACAAACTTGATAGTGTTCAATGGGACCGCCTAAATTCTGTTGCTGACAGCAATGACATGTATGATTATTTTCTAGAATTATTCCTTTTGTATTTCTCATCATCTTTCCCTCTACAGAAAATTAAAATATGCCCAAATAGACGCAAGACCACTCAGGTAAACTGGTTTGACGATCATCTTCGTGACATGCGCGACACACTTCATAACTTAAATCAAGTTCTTATTATGAATCCAAGTAGAACCAATAAAATAGCACGCGATACATATAAGTATCTCTATCGCAAAGCAATATCTGCTGCTAAAATTGATGCACATTCAAAATTTATTAATAATTCAGATAACATCCAGAAAGCTGCATGGCAAATTATTAATAAACGCGGAAACAATACAATAGAATCCTCCAACGATACGATTATTACCCCTAACCAATTTAATGAACATTTTTCGACCATAGCTAAAACAGTTATAGATAAAGTCCCCGTTTCTAACATTGCACCAGATTTTTTTCTTTCGAATAAAACTCCCAATACAATTTTTTCTTTCAAACCTGTCAGTGAGATCACGATTAGAGATGTTATAAGTTCTTTAAAGTATAGCAATACTCCTGACGTGAATGAACTGTCAGTAAAAATTCTAAAATCTGTAAAAGATCCCATTATTCCACCTCTTACAAGAGTAATAAACTCCTGCATCACTAACAGCTGTTTTCCTGACAAGCTTAAACTTGCCAAAGTTTTGCCACTTTTTAAGAAAGGAGATGTCGATGATGTTAATAATTATCGACCAATATCAATATTGCCAGTCTTTTCAAAGATTTTTGAAAAGGTGTTGTACAAACAAATTGTGCAGTATTTTACAAGCAAAAATCTTTTCTCCAATAGTCAGTTTGGTTTTAGAAGTGATAAGAGCACTATAGATGCAGTTTTGGACTTTGTCGCGTATGTTTCGGATGCATTAGAATCAGGGAAATACTGTCTTAGTGTTTTTCTTGATTTAAGCAAGGCTTTTGACTGCATATCTCATGATATTTTACTAACCAAACTATCATTTTATGGTTTTGACGACAAGAGCCGTGCCATGCTTAAATCATACTTATCTAACCGGAAACAGTTTACCCAATTTAAAAGTAGCGTTTCTGAGTATCTTCCTTTACATTTTGGTATTCCCCAAGGTTCAGTTCTCGGACCGCTACTATTCTTAATATATGTTAACGACTTGCCTCTCGCTATGACATCTAAATCAATTCTTTACGCTGACGATACAACATTACTAAATTGCAACCATGATCTAGAATCCCTTATTACGGAAAATGTTTCTCTGGTGAACAGTGCAAACTCTTGGTTGTCTAGCAATAAACTAATTTTAAATACAGATAAAACCCAGACCTTGCTACTGAGCACCAGAAAACATGATTTTGCCAATCCCCCTTTCGTTAAATTTCTTGGTATCCACGTTGATCCTTACCTTCGTTGGGATCAGCACGTGGATGTACTCAGTCGTAAACTGCGATCGACCGTGTATCTAGTAAGGAATCTGAAGCATGAAGTCAGCATAGATGTTGTATTGAAAGCCTATTTCTCCCTCTTTCAGTCCCACCTAACCTATGGGTTAATAATCTGGGGACATTCACCTGCAGCCAAAAGAATTTTCAGCTTACAACGTAAAGTTGTAAGAATAATTGCCAGTGCTCCTTTTAGAGCGGATTGTCGAGATCTTTTTGTAAAGCTGAAAATAATGTCATTGCCTTCACTATTTATTTATTTGTGTCTATTGTTTGTACGCAAAAACTTGCACAATTATATCACTTTTAGTGAAACGCACGAGCACAACACGCGTTGTAAAAATAATATTCGTGGTAAGTTTTTGCGCTTAAATAAATCCAGGAATTGTTCAAATTACTTTGCTGTGAAATTTTATAATCTTTTACCAGAGACTATTACTACACTACCACTAGACAAATTCAAACTTAAACTTAAACACTTATTTATAAATAACCCATTGTACACAATTGATGAATTTAACAACGTTAATTTTGATAAACTTTTATGACTTTGTCTCTTAATATTGTATTGACTGACTGAAAGCAGTTCTTTGTATTTGTAATTTGGTCAATAAAACTATTATTATTATTATTATTATTATTATTATTATTATTAAGTAAGTTTTAAAGCAAGGCATTATTATGAAAAATAAAATTTGTTTCATTAACTTTGTGCTGTTATTGTTGCAGCTCTATAAAAAAGTCCAGGTTAGATTTATACTCTCCTCATATATCTCTATTTATAGAGAATCATAAGCTATCAAATCCAAGTTTTATTTGTCGCTCTGTTCAGCTACAACTGTCGCCTGTTTTGTCCTTAACTTTATTGAAAAACTGAAAAATCTTTCATAACTAAATCATTTACGTACGTAAAGTTCGTACGCTATGGGTACCCCACAATCTGACTGATGCACAAACGGCAATAAGTTAAATGGTGTTGAAAAATGTTAAAAAAAATTGAAATGGGACACTGGAAATACGTGAACTCCATTGCGACAGGGGAGGTAACATGAATTTATTAGTATGATGTGCCATCAAAGTCAAGAAACAAGATATGACTCTTTGTAGACGAAGAAACTTCAACCGCGGTAAAACAATCAAAATCTGTGAAAATTAAAATGATTGTCGTATTCTTCGGTAAGCGAGGGGTTATTACGAGAATTGTTCTAGAAGAGAAAAAAACAGTTACGGCCAAGTGGTACGTTGAGTTTTGTTTGCCTCAGTTGATTCAAAACTTACGGCCACATTCACATGACACTTGGCGCTTGCATGAAGATAATGCACCCGCGCATCGAGCTCAACTAACTAAAGAATTTTTGAACAATCCTGTACTAATACTTGTAAGAACATCCTCTGCATAGTCCAGATCTTGCTTCTTGTGATTTTGGGCTCTTCCCTTTCATCAAATATAGCGCCCTACAGGGGCGGCTCAAGACGGTATGCAAGCGATGCGCTGCATCGGGGCGCCACGATCGAGGGGCGCCGAGTCGAAGAGAAAATGTATAGCCTATTACAATATCAAAATAGCTTTAGTTAAAATAATATTCATTTTTGTAATAAGTGTGACCTTTAATTAAATCTAGCAAAACCTACTTTGATTTACTGGGCGGCACGCAAGAAAATTTACAAAAAAACTACCTTTTTACTGGGTGGCACTTCATACTTCTAGTAAAAGGGGGGCCGCCATGAAAGGAGATTTAGAATAAACTACTTTTTTTACTGGACGTCACTTCAGGCTTCTAGTAAAGGGGGGGGGGGCACCAAAAAGGAAATTTAGAAAAAAATTACTTTTTTTACTGGGCGGCACTTCAGGCTTCTAATAAAAGGGGGGCGTCGAAAAGGAAATTTAGAAAAAAAAAACTTTTTTTTTTAATGGGTGGCACTTCAGGCTTCTCGTAAAAGGGGGGTGCCAAAAAGGAAATTTGGAAAAAAACAATTTTTTTACTGAGCGGTACTTCAGGCTTCTAGTAATTTTATCGAAAAAATAAAAATCTGGAATGCTTCTAAAACGAGATATTGGAACATACAAGACAGACAGACAGACAGACAGACAGACAGACAGACAGACAGACAGACAGACAGACAGACAGACAGACAGACAGACAGACAGACAGACAGACAGACAGACAGACAGACAGACAGACAGACAGACAGACAGACAGACAGACAGACAGACAGACAGACAGACAGACAGACAGACAGACAGACAGACAGACAGACAGACAGACAGACAGACAGACAGACAGACAGACAGACAGACAGACAGACAGACAGACAGACAGACAGACAGACAGACAGACAGACAGACAGACAGACAGACAGACAGACAGACAGACAGACAGACAGACAGACAGACAGACAGACAGACAGACAGACAGACAGACAGACAGACAGACAGACAGACAGACAGACAGACAGACAGACAGACAGACAGACAGACAGACAGACAGACAGACAGACAGACAGACAGACAGACAGACAGACAGACAGACAGACAGACAGACAGACAGACAGACAGACAGACAGACAGACAGACAGACAGACAGACAGACGACATAATGACGGTATAAGGGTTTTTTGTTCATACCTACAAAACCCTCAAAATCAAAATAAAGTCGATAATACCTCATTGTTTTTTGCTACAAAAATATAGTAAAAAAAAGTTTCATTCTGTTTTCGTAAATCTATGAGATATGCCCGTAATATTTCGGGTTTGCGCGTATGCACGTTGCTGGGTTAAAATAGCAGAATTAAAGATGGTCACAACCTTTTAAGCCAGTGTTTCTCAACAGGTGGTCCCCAGAAAAATTTTAGATGTCCGCGAAAGTTTTTATGTGTTTTTTGCAGTTTAAAAAAAAATATGCACATTTTTTATGTAAATAATTTATATTTTGTTTATTTTCTGTAAACTTTCTGTGATTTTTTACAAATCAAATAAATGTATTTAGTAGCACATTAAATATATTTGTTTTCTTGCAAAAAATGAACCAACAATTATTATTAGTGGTCCGCGTTAGAAAATTTATATATTATACTGGTCCGCGGTGCGTTTTTGGTTGAGAAACACTGTCTTAAGCCATTAAATCGCATTTTGAAAAAAATGCCATATTTATGTGTTGATCTTTAAATAAAATTCATTGACCGTAAGACTTTTAGTCAATAATTTTCGTCATACATATTTTATATGAGAAACGCACGAACAAAAATAATCCAAAATTGGACAAATTAGTAAAATTTTATAGCTTACCAATCATGCCAATGTCATTGCATTAAAAGTTTTATTAGTTTTTAAATAACCGCCACACTTTATTTTGAATATCACGTATATTTATAAAAAATAATTTTTCTCTATTTATGATAGTTATCAAAAAAAAATATTTAAAAAAATATATGTTGGGGGGGGGTCGCCTAACCTAATTTTGCATCGAGGTGGCAGGTACCTTTGAGCCGGCCCTGGAGCCCTATGTAGTATTATAATGAATAGAAAATCAAATTCTTTTAAATAAAAAAATCCTTAAGGAGAAAAATTATAACAAATTTATATAATTTGACCTATATTGTTAGAAATAGGTCACAGTGTCACAGTATTAAAATCGTATATTTAAAAAGGAAGTAACAATTTCTTCAGCATTCCTGTAATAAATTCATTAGAAATAGAAAATTAACATTGATTGTTCTAATAATGTATAAGTGACAATGCAATCAGTGATATCATCAGTTATGCGCAGAGGAAAAACCAAATTTCTCCAGCGCGCTTTTCCTAATGACTCATTTTCACGAAAGTATTATATAAGCGGCCCATCCTTACACCTTGAATATTCATTATTAAGATGTAGATCTTGATGTTAAATTGCAGAAATAATGTTGTTTAAAGATCTCATGGAGTACAGATACAATCTCAGAATTGCTAGTTTTGATTTTGTTCTGAAGAAGAATACTGGAATCAAGACAGAATCTGAGATAACTCGCTTTAGATATAAACTTAAAACGAAGATACGAAATATTTCAATTAAAATGTTAAATAAATGATCTGAGTTTAATTCCCATTAATTCAACTTCGGATTGTTCTGTTAAACTGTGAAAATCTGCACGGGGACGATTCATCTCTAAAAATTATAAGAAATAAATAATAATAACAGGTTCGCAATGCATAGGTGACGCATGGCAAGTTCTCTATTTATAGACTTCCTGCACTATTTGAAAGCCACGTGGACACACTCCCGTAGTTAGAGATCTGCTGCCTGGGGCAGTCTCTAAATTTGTCGCCCCTTTCAATACCCATCAAACACACTTAGACAAAAAGAAATATAGGAAAAAAAAAATAAAACACTATCTTTAGGTATATCAAACGAAACATTTAATTTCAACATACCTCCAAGGTACTACAAACAGAGCATATATTACGTCACATTAGTAAACCTTGCCTAGTTTGTCAAATAAGCAAATCTAACATAGTAATATACGATTATGTCAAAAAAAAAGTTTTGAAGAAACACAATTACGGACCTTATTAAATAATCAACATTATTTTTTAATATTAAAATTAAAACAACATCACTATTTTCGCCGATACAGACATTAATTTTATTTTTAACATAAAATTTAAAATCTTACTTTTTTAAAATCTTCGATGACTGAGTCAAATAGAAAAGTAGAAAACTCTAATTTTAAACATCTCAAAAGTAAGTTACACTATTTTTTTTTAATCCGTGTGGTTGACTGGAAAAGTCTGGGAGTCTCAGGGAATTTGCGTCTGGGTGTAGTGGCAGCACTGTAAAATTTCTATGCGCGTGCGTCGATCGATCCAGCAGTCAGGCTCCAGCCACTATGGAGACTCCACTTTCTCCTACCGGCGATAGCGAAGTTCCTGGTGTTATTCGTTTTTATGATGTTCTTATATAAAAATTTTAATAATTATGTTTTCTAACGATCTACTAACATGCTCTTTTGCCTTCCCAGGTGCAACAGCAACTATTGCTTGAACTCTCTTATCAACAAAATTATGTCTACTTAAAATTCCTTTAGCGAAATTGATATTTTTCTCCTTAATTTACAACAATTTATAAAGGCTTTAAACACGATTCTATTGAACTGCTGACTTTTTTTATTGTTTGTTATGTGTAATTGTAATTGTACTATCCCTATAACTGGGATTTGTATCCTGTTTGTTATGGTCAAATATATATATATATATATATATATATATATATATATATATATATATATATATATATATAACTTTTATATTTATATAGTTTTGTGTAGTAATGTGCAAATAATATGTCAACATTTTTTTCGACATGATTATTTATAGGTCAGAACTTTAGGCGAAAAATAATATACTTTTTGATGATAATGTATGCTAATTGGTATACGTGTATTTTACAAAAATTAAATCATAAATAAATAATTAAAAATTCACTACTTTGATACATAGATTGTTTTTAATTTTATTTCAATTAAATTAAAATTACAGAAATAAGAAAAAAAAATGTATGTGAAGTCTGAATTTTCACACATTTCAGGGTTTCGCAGGTATTTAGTAAGATGATGATTATTTCGGATACCAAAACAAATTTTATGTTAAAATATTTATTTATTAATTTTAATTCAGATGCCTAATACCATTATTTGGGTTTCTAAATATTTGCAATATTTTTTTTTTTTTTTTATATATAGCAAGGTTCATTAATATTTTGAAAATTGCGCCTACGGCTTCCATTGGTTGTTTAAGTCATAAACTCCGCCCCTCTGATTTCGTATACATTCAAACATAGAATTAAATTATAATTTCAACACTTCCCACTGGTTATTAAATTTACGCTTTTAAAAATGAAATGCAACATTTGCCAAAATATAACTAGAATTTTGACAAAATAATTTAAACAAAATAAAAATGCAAAAAAAAAACAGAAAAAATAAAAATTGACGGGAATCGAACAGTAGTTTGCAACTTACGAACCTAGAACGTTACCACTGGACTACGGACGTTCACTCATTTACTGTGTTAAATAGCGGATTTAATATTTTACATATTTTATTTAAAAACACAATAAATGCGTTATTTTCCGAAAACATAATCTGATCAAAAATTCCTGTTGTACTATTCCGGTACACACCAATGTACATTACTTACAATTTTTTCAGATTTTTAGTTTAAACCATCTGGGCTACAGGGTGTGGAACAAAAAAATTTTTGCACAATTTTGGCAAAAATCGCGTCAAAATAATTTATTTTGCAAAAATAAAATTTTGATCGTTAATCCACGTACCAAGGGCTTTCATTTGATACCCTACACAGAATTGTAAAAAAATATATTTTTTTTCGATGAGCACATATTTGTTTATATTTTTAGGGAGATATGTTTTTTAGATGTTTTTGTATTTTTCCTATGTGCGGGTCAAAGAGTTGTATAAGCATGTCAAATTTCAAATCCCTAGGTTTAGCCGTTTGGCTACAATTTTTGCCGAACAGACAGACAGACAGACAGACGACAAAATGACGGTATAAGGGTTTTTTTGGTCATACCTACAAAACCCTAAAAATGGGCAGAACATCTGATGCGAACCAGAGATGAAAGCTGGACGCGAGAAACAGTTTGGATTCCGAGGAATAAGAAGAGGAGGAAAGGTAGCCAGATTAAGAGATAGCACGATGAAATTAAGAAATAGGCTGGAAGCCTAATTGGATTCCTATACATGTTAATTTAATTATTAATGTTGTTATTTATTAGGTTATTGCAAAAATTTGTGTGTTCGCATATGCAGTGGTGGCCATAAATATGGAAACTTTTTATTTTTCTTAATAAACATTAAATTATTATAAACATTTTTTTCTTGTAATTTGTATATAATTCAAGAGAAAAGAGAAATATTTTGCAACAATTAGAATAAATTATTTATACATATTCAGTATTTTACATTGAAATTTTAAAATACGCTTGTCCAAAAATTATGGAAACCTTATCAAACATGCTCTAGTATGCAATAACCAGCTTGTTGAATTGAAGATTTTAGTATAAATTTAGTCAATTGTATTGACGTTTTTTATAGTACCATGCCTCAGAAAAAAATATTATTCTTGCGATGTAAAAAATTATTCAATTATACCACAGTAGCAATAAACAGTGTGAAATTTTTAAACTTTTAAAGATACCAAAAGGTACGTTTTCAAAAATTATAAAGAAATTCAATGATAGAGGCACCGAGAACGTTAAATTAAAAAGTGGCCGACTTAAAAAAACACTTCAAGAGTAGATAAAATTATTAAAAGAATTTTAACATTTGATCCGAAAAAGTCATCAAGACATTTCTGAGGAAATCTTTCAAAATTTTATTATTTCTTTGTCAAATCGTACTAAAACAAGGAGACTAAATAATATGGGACTATTTGGTAGAGTAGTCTCTTTAGCCGCTTATTAACTGACGTAACCCTGAAATGCAGGAAAATTCTTTTAAATTTAAATTAAATTAATTTTTTTCTTTTAATAGTAAGTTATAAAAATTTTGTTACATCAATTATTAACTATATGTCAAAAGGGTACAGATACTTTTTTCCATGACATAACCCACTTACGTTAGTCCAGTCTTAGTTATGCTAATGATGTATGTTTTATATCAAGAACATATTAAAACCAAACATTTTCAATATGCAGAATCAATACATATTATTATAATCTATGCGAAATCTATTGTTTCCAAGGTAACTGCATACTGAACATAAAACGCTGATTTAACTTGCACTTATTTCCTTCAGATATTTACGTTAGATTGCGTTTACAATTTATCGGTTATTTTTCTTTCAGCTTTATATTTTTGTTCTAAATATAATATTATTTCACGAATTACATGACTAAATTATAAGAGTTATATTTAGTTCCTTGAATGGAGTTTGACTGTGTTACTTTGCGTTTTTGCTAAATTTATTTTTAATTTTATTAATGTGCACGAAATTGATTATAATGATGTAGAAAATATTCGCAGTTATGAAAGTTGCTACATTCAAAACTTTTTCAATGAATTACCTTTTTTTTCAATATAATATATTTTTTCTGCAAATCTATATTTAGAATTTATAAGGAACAACCTTTGACAACAACCCAACTCGAATAGCATTGGAAAATTTGATGTACTCTGTAAAAATTCATAATTATTGAAACAAAAACGCTTAGTTGTTATTTATGTTAAAAGGGCCGAAGGAGAAAGTTAGGTACCGCCAGTGTTGTAATAGATACATTAAAAAAATATCTAGATACAGATATAGATACAGAATTATAAAAAATATCTACATAGAGATACATGCCAAAAATGTTTGTATCTAGATACAATTAGATACTTAAAACAAAACACAATGAAAAATGAAAATACCATATTTTTACTTGCCCGACCTTAATATATAAGGGGCAAGTATTGTAATCGCGAAAATTTTCGATGTCGAGATTTTGACTGATGACCACGTTTCATGGTCCAGGGAATCCAAAAAACCTATTTTCGTAGTGCCGTCCGTATGTGTGTGTGTCTGTGTGTGTGTGTGTGTCTGTGTGTCTCAAAAACGGTTTAACTTGAAGAGTTCGTTCTGGTACTAAAAAATTCTCCTAATAATTGGAAAGAACCCTATTGTTTTTTATTAAAATCCGAAACCGGAAACGGAAGTTATTAAACTTTAAAATTTCAAAAAATTCGTAACTAGTAAACCAAGCCTTGGACAAAAATTTGTATAGGACATAATTTGATGTATTTTTGAAGATTTACCTAAATCATCCTTTAAATTTTTTTTAAAAAAATTAATTTTTTTTATGTATTTTTTTAAATAATTATTTTTTTTTATGGGAGGGCAAGTCTAGCGGAGGTCTCCCTTCGCCACTAGTTTTAGCAAACAAACAGTGCATGTTAATCAGAATTATACAGGCTGTTCAAAAATGGTCGTAAAGTCACAAAAAGCCCACTAAATTCAAGATAAAACACTATTCTATTCTAAAACACTATTATGTTAGCCGTATGTGCTAACTTATGAGCTCAGTATCTATAAGACTAATGTTAGTCTTATAGATACGCAGCTGTGTTCTTGTTAAGATGATGTTCATTTCAATCAAATTTTAGGGCTAATTGAAGTGGAATTCGTGTAATGTCACGATCATTTTTTATCACTAATTACTGCTAAGAAATATGTGATTATTATTTTTTTCTCATTCCAAATTTAATTTATAAACAAAATTTCAGTTGACATTCTCACGCTAACAAATTAAATTTATATGAACGTTTATTAATTTATTAAATTTTACGTCCTTTAGGAAACACACCTACTTATCTTACTGATTTCAATTAGGAAATGAACTTAATATCACTACTTAATACACTAGCATGGCCGGCCCTTGGGTGAGGCGGACTAGAGCCAGGTCTCAAGTGAAGAAATGTCTCAAAAAAATTATTAAAGTGTATTTCCATTCACTGGATACTTTTGAAGGGCCTTAATTTGTCTTGCCCAAGGCTTCACAAAACCACGGTCCACTCCCAAACCATCCACTTGTGTGGACATAATTTTTCATATGTTTTTAGTAAATTGCTCATCTACTATTGTGGTACCTAGACACCTACTATTTTTACGACCGTTCAAAAGCTACGAAAAACGAGTGAGAATATTTTTTTTGACGTTCCATATAAATTTAATTTGTAAACGTCAGAATTTCAATTGTTTTCTGAATTTTGTTTATAGTTAAAATAAAATATTTAAAATGAAAATTTATAATTAAACTATTATATCAGCTAGGTATCATGGTATAAAAATAAAGTAACGATCAAAGTATCTGAAATACAGATATAAGATACTTAAATTTAAATATCTAGATACAGGTACAGATACATATTTCAAAAAGTATCTAATTTGTATCTAGACACTTGAAAAACAATCTAGTTACTGTATCTAGATACTTTTAACTAGATACATTACAACACTGGGTACTGCGTACAAAGTTTGAGGCCCGACGCTTATTGACGGGCTTTTATTCCTTCAAGGGTGTAAACTTCCTTTCGCTCGAAGTATGTACAACGTTTTAGGCCGCCATTACACTATAAAAGATCTTTGTAACAGTTTAGATCGTTAGTAGTGCTCATAATCAATATACTACGATTTTTAACTAATAGAGAAGTACGTTTGGCAACGATTTCTGTTGTCGAAAGAGACAGACATATGCACTGTACAACATGTTAAAAGAAGTGGAAGATATGCTACTAGCTTGTTCTATTATCGCGGTAAAAACACAAAAATAAACTTGTTTCTTTGACAGTGTTGGGTTACGATTTTAACATCGATTTTTTTAAAAATAAATATGAATATTTTAAAAGAATTATAAGTAAAATTGTAATGGTATCTAACTAATTATTGATGTTATGAACTAGTTACCTATATCTTGTTGATATGAACCTTTAGCAAAATAACTTAAAGCAATACATATTTGGAGTTCAGTTAAAATATTTCTTCCGTTTGAAGATACTGGTTTTATGTCGTTATTTGAGATTTTAATTAATATTTTAACTCTTTTGTAAATTTAATTCTTTACTTAATGATTCTAATAAATTTCTTCTTTTATTATAAAATTTTCTTACTAACTGATTTCGTAAAGCCGCATTCAGAGCTCTTAAATCAATAGCTTATGCACTGTAACTTATGGACTGTTCACTGTCACCAGCAAGTTTGTTATGTTTGTTATGGTAAGACGTGAAACCGTTCAGACCTCCAAATTTAATACGCTATTTGTTGTGGATTGTGCATAATCTTCTAAACTTATAGCTAGTGAGATGTTTTAATGAGACAGACATATAAACACATTCTCTGTCGCATTCTATCAGTGACACCGTAGTTATCGAATGCCTTTACATAACCTAACATAATGTCATCATTAACAAATCTTGCTCAAAATTACAAAGACGGACAGTAAATATGATCAATTTAGGTAATTAGGTAGTTAAAATCTAAGACAACAGAATTATAAGAACGATAATACATATAAAATATTTTACGAAGCTAAATAGTTTGTTTCAAAATTTACAGATGGAGGACTATTCGTAACGTACTAATTTATAACAGATGTGAACGGTACATGGAACGTTAAAAGAATGCATTAAAGCACAACTCAGAGCGACACAACGCACAGTCTATAACTCGTTAATTTAAAGAGGTCTGAATGCGGCTTAACTCACTCATTTCACGAACATCCCACATATCTCACATATATATGATTAAAATCAGTCAATATTATGCATACATCACATTTTAATATCATTTAATACAGCCTCTCCGCGCTTCTATATCTGTACTACTATATTACAATTTACTAGACACTATTAAGCACTACTAACAATAATTCTGTATTATGAACATCAATGTTTAGTAGCGCTTATGCCGGGTTTACATTGGTAGAGTAAAAGAGCTAGTAATTAGCTCAAATAACTAGCAACTAGTTACTATCCCTGTGTAAACAGTTGACATTGTGACTAGTAGAGTACTAGCTGCCAGTAGTTGGCTTAGTAGCTACTGTCTTTTCCCCCACTACGCAAAATTGATTCATTTCAAATTGGCGGCAAGCGGTAACCTGTCATAACAAATAGAAAAAACCCATATCAGGTAAGTTACAATTTATTTACATAAATTGCGTAACATTGATTTATTAATTGATGATTTTTGAAATCATCTGTGAAATAACTGCCTTTGATACACGAAAAAGATGTTGTAGACTACAATAACTATTTCCTGTGGCTAGGAAATAAAGCGTTAATTCCAATTTTCTTTTTGATGGAATCGCATCCCTTATTAGTGTATCAGTTCGTTGTATTAATGGACTAACTAAATTTAATAGCCTATTAAAATCACAGTCTGTACTCTTTTTGATCTTCCACGGCTAATTCACGAAATAGAAGGACTGATGCGCCATTGCTAGTTCTTCTATCAATCCATTTTTTAACCCATTTTCGTTTAGGCTTATATTCTGTACCGATTACTTCAATAAGACAATCAATTATTTCCTCCACAAGAAATGATGTAATTCAAAATACCATTTTTTTAATGGCATCACGCCGGCGACGATGTATATCCACATTCATAAACTATTTTTTGCCAAAAGATAATTTCACTACAAAATCACAGTGAAGATGTCAAATGTGTTTTGACATTTACTATCCAGAAAATAAGATACGTATGTCAATTGTGTATGAACACTTACTATCTTGAAAATAAAATAGTAGAGTAAAGCGCGTAGTACTTGCGCTAGTTACTAGCTCTTTTACTCTACCAATGTAAACCCGACATTAGTATATTTGTCTTAGTAGTGCTATTAAGATTTAGTAAAATATTATGAACATGGCCCATTATATGTTTAATGCTGAAAAAAATCTAATCAAAAATTTTAGTAAAATAAACTAGTATTCCGTAGGCTTATGAACTTATTTTTACTTACTTATATTTGTCAAGTTGTTTACCATTTGCAAAATTATTTTTTATAATTAATTTTGTAATGGATAGTGATTTTTTTAAGTCAAAAGTGTCCATTTCTCCTACAACTACCCTATTTAAATATTTTAGGTTAGATTTAATCCAAGTTTCGGTATTGTTGGTAAAAACAGTTTGGTTAAATAAAATTATATTGACAGCGGTGGGATTCGAACCCACGCCCTTTCGGACTGGTGCCTAAAACCAGCGCCTTAGACCGCTCGGCCACGCTGCCTTATATATCTTCATTTTATTACTCTTTAATTCTCTCTTTATTACAATAATACGAGGGTTATTAATTAATTATCATGTAAAAGATTATACAATTTCGTCGGCTTATTGCAAAAATTACCGAGTCACATATTGACAAAGTTGAGAAAAATGCATTTTAAGTTCAGGTACTTCCTAAAATTTTTATAATAATGTCAAAGTAACTTAAACAAACAACTTGTAACAAAAACAAATGACTTAAATAGTGCTCTTTATTAGTGTCATTAAAGCAATCAACCTGACTGATAGTGCCCAAAGAAGAAGAAGAAAGCAAGTACAACATAAAATATTCCGTTTGTCGATTTTTCTTTTTTTTTTTTAACGGAAAAATAGTACTTGGTTACTTTTGCTGTCTAATAATACATGTTAAACTACTTAGGCCCGGTCTTTCCACCTTCAGATAAAGTCCCAGGTAACTATCTGACAGATAAGGTTATTTGTAACTTCATCTGCTTAGTAAATGTCATCCCTTCTTTCTATACAAATGTATCTATCGGATAGTTATCTAACGGATAATGAGACTGACGTATTGGATTCACAGACTGGTATTGACATTTATTCAGCAGATGAAGTTACAAATAACCTTATCTGTCAGATAGTTACCTGGGACTTTAACTGAAGGTGGAAAGACCGGGCCTAAGTCAAAAGTTAGAAACAAAAGTAAAAAACCCCAGAAGTAAAATGCGACACTTGTGACACATCACTAACAGGGGGTCTATTCTGTAACTTCTCGACAGTCACATGCACAGTATCGTGTTGCCTATGCACATTACACTGTCATCGTATAGTGTTACTTTGTGTTTGAAAGTGTCGAAAGTAAATGTGGCCATTTTGAAATTTTGACGTACTGTGACAGAATAAACTTTGAGGTTATTACACAGTATATACAATGCACATATATGTACATAACACCTACGTACATAACATATGACCTGAATTTTTTCTGCCCCGTAACAGTTAATATAATTTGTTTAAAATAACTCTAATAATAATTATTGTAGCAGGATTTTGTGCAAACTTCCCTTCCAGCAGGTATTATTCAAAAGGTTGACTTGTTTCTCTTAATTCATGACGTCATGCTAATCCTTCATAGAAATTTGGAATTTCCATCTAATCCCCTAAATAACATTTACTCAATGAATACATTCTCTACCCCCTACAAAAAATTGTGCAAAACCGCACGACGGTATATTTAGAATAATTTTGTATTTGTTTTTATGGTTTTATTAGGATTTTTATTTTATAAAATATTTTATGACATGTATTTTATTTTTATTTTATAAATTAAAATATTCATTGACATATCCCCTTGTCTCTTCCTCTTCCAATTCATCCAATACTTCAAATATAATAAGTCCTTCGGCCATAACTACAACATTTAAGATAAAAAACAACAAAAATATACATATTTCCATATATAAAACACATTTTAAATCATACTAACCTCAAAATAAGTAAATCAATATATTCAAACTAAACGTAAACAACTTTCAAAAGTCTAAAAACAATATCTCTTTCCAAAAACGACACGTTCGTACGTGTCGTCTCAAAATCAACACAATACTGCACTATCACACAATAAGTGCACTATCGATAAGTTACAGAATACCAACGCGACCTGTTGAAAATTGGAACTTTCAACACGATACTTTAAAAGCGATTGTCGAAAGGCTTACAGAATAGACCCCCAGTAAAGCACATCATAACCGACTGTACAAAACACAATCACCAAAGACAATTATACAACATACCAAGAGATATTGCACAAGCACTTACACCCTCATCTACAATGGAATATAACATTATAAATTATCTTAAGACCATAAATATATACAATAATTTGTAAAAAGAACACTGTTAGGGCGTTAAAAGCCTAGATGCTGAACAGTACCGCAACAAGGGTGGTGCGAGAGGTGCCGCCGCACCAGGCGCCGGATTCATAGAGGCGCCAAATGGCCAAATTACTTTTTTTTTATTATTATTTATTACGCAGTTTTAGTAAATTAAAGTTAATAAAACATTATTTGCGTTCTACAATGGGCCAAGATAAATTGTCAAATTTAGATTTAATATCAATAGAAAATAATATAGCGCAGTCATTAAATTATGAAGACTTAATTAACGAAATCTCACAGTTAAAAGCCAGAAAAGTTCAATTTATTTAATTTTGATATTCCGTTAAAGGCCATATTATTAAAATACCAAAATATTTATTATTTGTTGTTCAAATATCCCATTTTTTTTATCATTAAATATATATTTTTTTATTTATTCTGTTATTTAATTATGTAATATAATATTTTTTTAGCCCTTTTGTGTTTCCTTTTAGGTGTTTTTCATTTTGTGTTTCATTGACTTAGAGTTTATATTTTGTCCCTTTTTATATTAGTTGATTATCATGATTTTTGAGTTTATCAAAAGATTTGTAATATAATTTGTTAATATAATCGTTAATATTGCAATTTAAACCAAACCAAAGAAAAAGGTTAAAACTAAACCAAAAAATAATACCAAAGAATGTTTTTAATTTTTTTTTTTTATAAATTTATTTTAAAAAAATGACTTTATTATATATATTTTTGCATGTTTTTTTTCTTTACTGGTAATGAGATAGATATTAGGAATAAGTGTTCCGTTACTGGTGATTTTTATGAATAAAGTTAAGTTTGTAATTTTTTTATTTTCACTTGCATCAAAATAAAACAATAAGATTTTAAGGATTTTCCATAAAATATAGTAAGTAAATATCTTAAATAACATTTTGGTGGAGAAAACAACGTAAGTAAATGACTTAAACGTTCCCTTATACCCTTTTCACACTAGATCTTTAAGATCGGATGTTAAAGTGAATGTATCTTTAAACGCTAATGTGAAACCGTATGGCCTCGTCTAAATACAAGTGATGTTTAAGACAGAGATCTGCGTCTTAAACTTCGTCCGCATTGCCAACTTAATTTCTATTATAAAAAAATACTCTTTGAATTTGTGCTGTCAACATTTTATATTATCATAAACAAGAATACTGTATTATATCGACGTTATAAGAAGTTTATACTTATTGTTATAATAAAATTATTTATTTTAATAATGTGTTTAATAAAATACAGAGCTACAATAATTGAGATAAAATGTATCGACTTACATGTTAATACAGGTGTAATATATTCTTTATTGTAGTGCCTTTATTGTAGAATGAAATGAAATATCCTTATTTGTTTATAATAATTAAAATGTGCGCCTGCGCAGACAGTTCAAAACTGGTAATTTCATGACGGTAACTTAAGGACAAAATTACTGTAGCTGATGACAGCAACATAAAGTGTGAAAGCATACCGATCTTAAACATCGGTGAACTTTAAGTTCACTCGTCTTAAAGATCTAGTGTGAAAAGGGTATTACTGATGTAGTCACCCTAACATAAAATTTTAAAAATTGCGTATGTAATTAGAGACGGGTGGGAGAGTGCGCCAAATAATTTTACGCACCAGACGCCAATTTATGTTGTTGCGGCACTGATGCTGAAGAACACAAAAAATTGTAATAACAAAAAAAAAAAAAAATAATAATAATAATAATAATGACTGACTAAAAATAGTTCATTGCCTTACAGATATGCTATTATTCAGTTCCTTGTCAACAGTTTCAGTACCGTCTGCACTCCATAACGAGTGTTTACACTGCTGAGCTGTACGCTATTTTCAAGGTCCTGTGTTTTGTTTCGTCAGAGCAAAGTCGGTCAAGTGTTATCTTGACGGACTCGCTGAGCGCTCTGAACAGTAGGGGAGACTGGTGTCAAATGTATCAGGTGTTAATTGTAACACGGCAAATTATTCTGTCATCTACGAGACAATAGTGAAATCATATGTGTATGCAAAAAGCGAATTGTACCCTGCATTACCGATACTAATCAAAATTGCAAATAGCCGCCTTTGACAAGAATGAACGACAAGTTTTTTGTTTTTTGTGTGAAAAGTAGATTTATTTTGTCTGATATTTCTTTTATTTCTGAAAATATAGTAAAATAATTTGTAACTCAATTGTTTGTTATAAATATATAGAGGTTTTAGCATATTGTCACCTATTTTTTGTTGGCAATTTATAAACTGCTTGTTAATAAATTCTGTGTAATATAAGAAATGGCAATTGGTGTCGGTTGTAACATAATATTTGGTGTCGTTTGTAACATGTTACAATTGACACCTGAATAAAATATAGAGCCAAGAAGTGCTCATCTAATAGTAAAAACTCCAGAGCAAATAAGACCATTTCCAAAAGGTGACATTCAAAAACCGAAAAACGGAAGAAGGAAGGGAAAAACGGCAATATTGACGGACACGCCAGAAAATATATTAGAAGAAGCAAGAAATAAAAAGAAAGTGATTGTAAAATTTAATTCCAATACTATGAAAAACGAAAACCAATACCTAAAAAATCTGAAAGCTCAAGCTCATCCGCGGATGAAGAAACACATTGTTTTGAAACCAGCTTAATTCCATTGAGAGAATTCTGCAGAGATCGGAATAGGTGATAGTCAGAGGGTGCTATGTCTGGACTATACGGTGGATGCAACAAAATTTCCCAACCAAGTTCTTGCAATTTTTGACGGGTCATCAAAGAAGTGTGTGGTCTTGCGTTGTCATGATGAAAGACAATACCTTTCCTATTATTCAATTCGGGCCGTTCTCTTTCAATTGCCTGTATGCCTTAGTATGTTTGGATTTATACATAATCAGTAAAGAAGACTGGGTTCAGTGCACAAGTTGCAAAATGTGTGCACATGTTAGTTGCACTAACAATGATATTTTCTATGTTTGCAAAAATTGTGAATCTGAATAAATATTTTTTCCTATTCATAATTTTATTGTAAATGGAGTATCTACTTTATGTTTACGTAAATACATATACTTTTAAAATTCTTATTGCAAATAATATTTTGTTTCATTATTTATTTTTTCGAAAATAAGCATAATATTTATTTTGTGTTTAATTACAGTTTTGAATTGAATATGACTTGTAAAGAAGATATTTAAAATTTGATGTTTCTATTGTACGTTTACTTACAAAATATACATTTACGTATAATTATATAAAATTGTGTTTTATTTTATTTATACCAATAAAGAAACAATATTTGTTTATGTTACTATTGACACTGACAGTGTTACAACTGACACCATAAAGGTGTCAATTGAAACAAGTGTCACAGTGTTACATTATAGCTAAAAAAATTATATAAATATAAAATTATTATTAATTTGAATAATAAAATGTGTAGTTCACTAACCATTCTAACTATTAAAAAAAAATCGTTATATAGAAATAAATAAGAAGTCATATAATGCAAAATTTATAAATTTTGTAACAATTGACACCAGTCTCCCCTATCCAAGATCCAGATCCAGTGCATCCTCTTGTAATAAAGATCCGGTTGCTACTCCACAATCTGAATGCTCAGAATGTGAGAGTAGAGCTGTTTTGGATACCGGGACATGTTGGTATTAAATCCTATAGACCTATGATTGATGTGAGTTTCACATTCCCAGATGACGCAAAGAGTCATCTGAAACATCTGGTTCTAGCTAGGTGGCAGCATGAGTAGAGCAGCATAAAGGACGTTAAGTTGAGACAGATTAAGGGAGACGTTAAACCATGGGGTTCTTCCTGCAGGATTAACCGCAGGGAGGAAACCGCCATCACACGCCTTCGTATAGGTCACTGTTGGTGGACCCATGGACACCTCCTTCGAGGTGAAGAGTCACCTATCTCTGAGACGTGTAACACAGATTTGTCTGTGTTACACCTTTTAACTGAATGCGTACAGTGAGGATGTCAGGGAGAGGTTAGGCCTGTGCTATGACCTGTCAGTTGCCTTAGGTGACGACAGGGTACTCATGGACAGGCTGATTCTCTTCCTGAGAGAATCGAACTTACTGTTTTATGTGTAAAGTCTTGCACCTTATTTTAATGTGTTCTGTTTTTAAACTGTGATATTCGATGGTAATTGGTCCCTTTACAGCCTCTTACCATCACCTTACCAGTCTGTTCAAATTTTCGAACAGATCTTTTTATCTTATTTATTTGTGTTTGTCTGTGCAAGATTTCTTTTATTGAGTATGCGTAATTTTAATGGTTTTATCTATTTATTGATTGTTTAATTTATTGTTTTTAATATGTAGTGTCGTCATTTAAATGGGCTGCGTTAGGCGCAAATAGCCTTTGTTGCTGTGCGCCAAAATTTTTAACTAACATGCTATTATTCAAACAAATTTGTAAAATATTTATTTTAATAAGTAAATATTAATAAGCAAAATACAAAAATTTTGTTGAAACATTATATTTTTATTTTCTGATTTTAAAAGATAGGAATATAAGTTAACAGTTCTCCGCCTATGAATGCAAATTTATCGCTGACAACAAGAAGCATTGAACGACAAATTGCCGTTGAAAATATCGTGTGCCAACGAGTTAGTAAACAAAAATATTGTAAACACACGTGAATAGTATTTTCTTTTAAAATTTGAACTTTAAGTGTACAAGGTATTTAGGAGTGCTACCAGAATTTTTCTTAGTGGAGGCTCAGAAACCAGAATTATTGCTTTGAGGGGCACGCGTATATATTTGTTAAATTGCACGAAAAAATGCATCAAAAACAAGTTGAATTTTGAATGTTGAAAAGGAGTTGAACCCTCGATTCAGGGGGACTTGTGTGCCCCCCCCCCCCGGGCGTTGATTGAAGATGAATCACGCAGCGGAAGTCCTTCATTTTCAACAACCGATGAAAATGTCAACAGAATTTTGTCAACCGGGATCTTCTGCGTTCAGATCGTCGGTTGACAGTCAAAATGATCGGGGAAGAGTTGAATTTGACTCACATTGCCGTTTATCAGATTTTGACAATTTCAATAAACGAGTGCAATTTAGAATGCAATTTCAATAAACGAGTTTTTGGCCAGTAAAAACATTTCTGTGGCTCCTCAGCCTCCTTATTCACTCGACTTGAGTCCTTGTGAATTTTTTCTTTTCCCAAGATTGAAAAATCACCTCAAGGGACGTTATTTTGAGACACTCGAAAACATTCAAACGTCCGAAACCGACCAGCTGAAAGCTATTCCAGTGTCCGAGTCCCAGCACTGCTATGAGGATTGGAAGAACCGTCTCCAGCGCTGTGTGGTTTCCCAAGGCAGTTATTTTGAGGGAGACAATATTGAATTGTAACTCTATTCGAATATATATATATATATATATATATATATATATATATATATATGTAAACAAATAAGGGATTTATTGTTTAAATAAAACTCAAGTTGTTCACAGACTATTTTATTCTAGGTATTCACTCTTACAACGTATGAAAACATCTGATCTCTCTATAAAATTCTACGTGTGTTTTATAAAACCAATTAGTGTAATGAGCCGTCATCATTATCGTTAATGAGTTGTCATCATTAGCGGGTCCAGATTAGCGGGTGGAAGTATAGATGCTAATATATATATATATATATATATATATATATATATATATATATATATATATATATATATTTAATCATTCTGGGTGCTTAATACTCGTCTCTGACACAATCAGCTAAGCTGTGGTAAGGGTGCTTTTGTCAATTAATTTTTATGGTCACAATATGAGGCTGTAGAAACTGTAACAATATTTATAAATAGATAAATATTAGAGATGAAATTGTTTCTGCTCTGTGTAAAGTACTCGACTCAATAAGACGTCGTCCTAAGGTCGTAAATTTCAAATATAGGACGTCTTGTACTGTGATAATAGATGCATTATGGTTAGCTATGTTAAATATGAAGACCAAGATGTAATGCATATGTATTGTATCCGACATCACACCTATCAAAGCCAGGCTGAACGCTCGCAGGGTGAATGTGTAAATAAAACAACACACACCGGGATTTTAGAGCAACTGCATCAAAGACAACTCGGATTACAATACCTTGTTATTCCCTTTGATTATATGTACATGCCATTTACAATTGCTTTTGGTAACATTCACATCCATTATAATATTTTTATTTACCAAATACAAATACCCTTACTCTGAACAAATATGTTCATTTTAACAGAACTGTTACAAATCTAGCCAGATGTACTTGTCATAAAATAGGGCATAATCTGACTTTTTGCAGCCTCTTTACAATTCACATTTACTTAACAAACAGGCTGCAGTTTGTTGTTGTCTGCACTTCCGGTGTTCCGCAAGGTTCACACTTGGTCCCATTATTATTCAATTTGCTTATGAATGATATAATAAAATGTTTGACGACATGAAATTTTTTAAGCAATTAGAAACACTAATAAGGATTGTCATAAACTTGTCCGATCTCGACAGATTCTATCAATATTTTTAAGATAATAATTTTGCTTTAAACTTAAAAAAGATTTTTTTTATATAAGATTACATTTGGAAGGAATTGAATATTTTTTTATGTCAATTACCCAAGAGGAGTTACAGCTATTATTACCCAAGAGCTATTAGCCCTGTCGACAATATTGGAGATCTTGGTGTAACTTTGGACAGTAAATTAATTCTTGATGTACATATTGATACTGTAGATAAAAAAGCATCCAACATGTGTTTCTTATACGTTCATGCCGCTGTTTCCAGAATTCACTGTCGGTTATGACACTTAAGAAAACGTTGGTTAGAAGCCAGCTTGAATTTGCAACCATTTGTTGTTCGCCCCAATATTTTGTCTATATTAACAGAATTCAAGCTGTTCAAAATAAGTATTCTTATTTTATGAATAGAAAATTTCCTAATTTTTATATTGAGCTACTTGAAAAACGACGTAAAATAATAGATCTAGTACTTTTGTACACGATTATGAATTGTTTGGTAGATTTTTCTGCCTTCCTACTCAATAAGAAATTTTGAACTTTTTTCAGTAGCAACCACTCAGACCAGCAATTGTTTAAACTCTCTTGTGATCTTACCTCTAAAATATAAGTGGAGACCTAAAAAAAAAAGTCTTCACTTTTAAAATACAAGTAATGACCTAACAAAAACGGTCCTCACCACTAAACTACAAGTGATGACCAAAAAGAAAAAGGATCCTAATTTTATGATCTATTAATAATTCAAATATTACCTATGAAATTTTATATTTTTACCTATAGAAAAATCAATCATTTACCTATACATAATTAAAACATGATCTATAGTAAATTAATAGTTGACCTATAGAAAATTATCAATTGATCTATAATAAACTACCTATAGACAGTAGTGACATCTATTGACTAGTAGCGTTATGATAAAACATAACCTAACTAATCCGTGAATATAACCTTAAAATCAGTTGTAAACTAACAGGTTCCAAAATTATTTGAATGATTCATATATCTAGAGTTTGTTTTGTCATTAAACTAGAAGATGGGTAGCTCGCTTCGCTCGGCTTCTTCTAACCAAACCCTTACTAACCTAACCTAACCTAAAATAGTGTTTTGTCATTAAACTAGAAGATGGGTAGTTCTCTTCGCTCGGCTTCTTCTAACCAAACCCTTACTAACCTAACCTAAGCTAAGATAGTGTTTTGTCATTAAACTAGAAGATGGGTAGCTCGCTTCGCTCGGCTTCTTCTAACCAAACCCTTACTAACCAAACCTAACCTAAGATAGTGTTTTGTCATTAAATTAGAAGATGGGTAGCTCGCTTCGCTCGGCTTCTTCTAACCAAACCCTTACTAACTAGCAAGAGTACTTATAGGTCAAGTATTAATTTTATAGACCAAATTTTATAGATCAATAATTATATCTGTAGGTATATGATTATTTCCATAGATCTATTACATATTTACATAGGTTGATAATTATTTTCATAGGTCGATAAATATTTCTATAGCTCAATAATTAATTCCATAGGTCAAAAATTAAAACCATAGATCAATTATTTAATACATAGGTAAACTATTATTTTCATAGGTACTATTCTGTAGATCATATATTTTTTTCATAGGTCAAATATTTTTATTCAAAGAAAAATGTCCTTACTTCTAAAATACAAGTAATGACATAAAAAAAGATCTTCGCTACGAAATTACATTACGCTAATTATTTGGCGCCCTTTTAGGCCTAACGATGGCGCCCGCATGCGCCACATTCTCTGAATGCCCGCTTCTGCCGACCCTGCATAGGAGAATAAACTCAACGATAGTAAATCACAAATGACAGCTACATTATATCAAGTTGCTATTTGCCCTTTCTACTTCATAGTTTTTGCGTAACACACTCATTCTGTTTATTTTTTGAACAAAATATAAAGTAATATTTCTTATTATGATTCTGTTAATGAATGTTTGCCAATATTTATTTTGCATATATATATAATATATAACTATCACTTTCTCAGCGTTGACTCTAATAATAAACCTAGTATAGTGATTTATCTGTGTAGCGCCGGTTTCAACTGCCATGCAACGATGTCGCAATACACTGTAAATAATCACATATTGGGCACATTCGCTTGTTTTTGGCACTTGTTTCAACACATGGCCAAGGAGATCCACATTTTTTAATTATACTCAATAACAAACTTTTAAACATATTAGTAGGAGGTATCGTAAGTGATCCATGTATCAATTAGTTCGATTAATTGATTAACGATTTGATATTGACCTAAATGTACATCAATAAATATTGATTATGTCATCCTATATCTCTCTGTGTTTATGTTATTTATTTTTAAATATTATTTATTATTAGCCCATTCAAGTCGCACATTAATCTTACCGCAACCACAAATATAGAGATTTAAGTCAATGGGCGCGTTCAGCGCCCTAAACAGTTTAGTACGTTCACTACGTTTACCTTCTGAACGTTACCGTTGACAGTCAACAGTTTACTAAACATCTCAACGTAAAAATTTTACGGTTAGTTATGTTGACTTGTATACCTAACCCAAAATTTTTAGCGGAAAATTTATACAAGATATAAAATGTTAAATAGCACTGGAGCTAACAAATTGATTAATTCTGCCACTTGACAGTCAAAAAAGGTTTTTATCTATTAGAAATGGATCTCTAAATATTTTTTAAGGTTAGGTACTCAATCTGTCAAACACTCGCGTTGAAACTAACCGGTAACCGTTCAGACATTCACCAAATTGTTTAATCAACGTACGTTTACGTTTAGACTCAACGGTTTAGGCGCTGAACACGCCCAATGTAACGCAAAAACACAGTGGGCGCATTTAACGAACGCAACTGTTGAGTATATTGACTTACAGATCGCAGTATTTCGCCTGTTATTCGTTTAGTGATATGACCACGTGTGGGGGCATTTCTAGATTCGGTCGAAACGTCACGCTTGGCTGAATGAACTTAAATGATTTCATTGTACTCCATGGTACTTTGAAAGGCCCTTCCACATAGTGGGTTTCAAGACTTGCGAGCGGAATCAAGTCTGAAACCCTAAAGGTACGCCGGTCGGTTGATAAATTCTTTAAGAGAGGAATAAGGGTGTTTGAATTAAAATCCTCATTTTACTTAATCTACATTTAATGTTTAGTTAAGACTGAAGTTAATAATTATACTAGAACTTACAATTACAAGATGCTGCGAAATTCCATGTGAGACACTCAACACAAAATCTTACAATCACCTCACAAGACGTTAAACACCTCACAACACTCACAGTGTTTAACCCGTTATCGAGGTTCATTCTATTCATCAAAACTGTCCTCGATACTTCTAGACCACATCTGGTCCACTACACGCTACAGGGTTTCTCAACCAAAAATACTTGGGAAGTTTGTCCGCTCCGGTGATGGTTTACTTACGATACCACGTCTCTCACGATATTTTCCCAGCCCTTTTCTTAAAACTAATAATTTGATCTCTGAACCTCATTTTTTGTGGTTCTAAAAATAATCAGCTCTCCAACTAACAAATATTTCTCATATTTCTATTCCCAATAATTCACAACCTCAAATAAATATTTTGATTCTAATTACCTACGAAGTCCATATGAAAATATATGGTCGCATCTGTGTAAACATTCGACCATGTACATATTTCCTTGTGTCCTCCTTTTCATTGTAAAAAAGTTGTTCACCTTAGTTTATACCAAAACTATAGTATGACCCATACTTATATATGGCTCCGAAACATAAACCTTAACAAAGCAAGATCGATAGAACCTCATATTTTTTGAAAATACAATATTACGCCAAATCTTTGTTTCCATTCAAATTAATGGTGAATGGAGTATCCCCAAGAACAAAGATTTTTGGTTTTGTGGTTTGGTCTATCATGGTTAGGAAAGTACTGGCCACAAGGGAAGTTATTTTTCCTAATGTTATCAAATTTATGTGTTACGAAATAATTTGTGGGTTACCCAACTTTGTGATTTCCTTGTACTTAGATTTATAACAAATACAGCTACAGAAGATAATAAATCGAACAATTTAAACTACAAACAAAAACTGACTTCTCACACATTTCAGGATTTCTTAGGTACATAATATAAATTATATTTGCTCAAAATCTCAAAAAAACTAATTCATTACTTGAATTCATCACAGTCATCACTTGAATTTTGAAGGTAAGTCCTTCTTGGTTTTTGGTCAGCACTTTTGTTGCAAGAGATATGCGAGCCGTGCTAGACTGAGCTGTACCCAATTCTGGATGCGCTCCTGCTAAGTACTAAGAGCTTTTCTTCTATATCTTCTTCAGTCCCGACAAATTATCTCCGATAACATTGTCACCAAAATTGATTATTTGAGTTATTTAGGGTATAAATTAAATATATATAATTAGTTTTATTTATTTTTTTTATTCATACAAAAATTACAGGCTGTCCAGCATTTTGAACTTTAGGACATATTTAAGTATAAACAAAACATATTATTGTATTAAAGTTACATTTTAAACAAGCTCAAACATAAGTAAATATTATAAAAAATTATATTTAAAACTTTTGATTAGATGAAATAATTTAAATAAGAAAATTAATTGTGAAACTCAAAAAAGCACTGTCGTTCGGGTGAAACACTTGTCACCCATCACTTAACCACAATCGAATACATATTACAACCAGAATGTCCAACTAAACCAAACAAAAAATTCAGGCAATACTATAGATGTCTAGTAAGCTGTACATTTGGTCGTCAGCGCTTATATTGCCATACAAATCGGTAAATAAAATATAGAAAATTGTCCAGCGGGCTGACCAAAAGGACTGAGGAGGATATACAAAAAATCATTTTGTACTATGCGGGTTCACATCAAAATGAATCATTTTGACTTTTTGAATGATCAGAATGTAGAAATTGCTATGTTAAATTACAAGTATAGATACGAGGACCATCTTTTAAGTTTTTACAAAAACTAAGAAACAAAAAAAATTATTTGAACAAACTGTTTTATTGCTTTTCAAAATATTTTTACACTTTTGCATGCGTTCAAACCAATTCTCGAAACATTTTTTCCAATCTGAAGTTGGTATCTCAAAAACATGGTTTTCGAAGGCTTCAACAGCTTTTTAAGGTGATGAAAATCGCTGTCTATGCATTTTTTGTTTGTCATTGGGGAACAAAACAAAAGTCGTTAGGGGATAAATAAGGTGAATCGGGCAATGAAACATTAATTCGATGTTTTTCGCCTTCATTTACTCAATTGTTTGACGTGCTGTGTGGGAGCTTGTCATGATGAAGAATGATGCGACGTTTTTGGTTGTTTTTTTCTGATTTTGTCGATTACTTCTGGCAAACAAATTGTTGTATACCATTCAGCATTAACTGTTCTCCGATCGTGTAAAGGAATGGTTGCGACATATCCAGTACAACCGAAGAAACCAGCGATCACTTTCTTGGAAGTGCTTTGTGAACGAACAACTTTTGTGGGTTTCAGTTCATCTTGGAAGACCTAAACAGTGGATTGTTGCTTAGTTTTCGGTTCATATGAATAAATCCAAGTTTCGTCACCTGTAATGATGTTATATACGGATTTTGCAGTGCCTACGTTGAATTTTTTTAGCATTCCCTTACATCAATCAACACGAGCTTTTTTTTGAGCTTCGGTCAAATTATGCGGAATCCATCGGGCACAGATCTTTTTCACAGCTAAATGTGAAAATGTGAAAAATCGAATGTATTGCAGTCTGTGATATACCAAAGGATGCCTCTATCTCACGCTAAGTCATATGCCGATCTTCTTCAATTATTTTGCGCACAGCATCGATGTTTTCTTGAATTACAATCGATTTTGGTCGACCTTTACGAGATTCATCACTGACGGACGCACGACCACGACGAAATTCTGCAAACCAATTGTAAACAGTCTTTTCTGATGGTGCTTCATTATCAAAAATTGAACGAAGCGAATCTATGCATTGTTGTTGAGTTAGGTCTTAACTAAAATAGGAAAAAAATCATCCAACGAAAACCTTCACGAGTAATATCAATTTTTTCACAAACTTGTTTTTTTTAAACGCTCACTGTCAACAAACTACTTGGTCAATTTATAAGCTGCCACTGATTTCACAATAACAAATGTCAAATTTTACGAATATAGTAATGACTCATTTCAATATTGCCATCTAATGGTCATTTGTAAAATCATAAAAGGTAACCCTGGTAACATAGCAACTTTCACAAAAGTTGTGTATTATACTCTATCTCTGAAATACTGATAGTAATAAATCATTTTGACAGGCAGTTACCAGTGGCGTGCACATTTTAAACACGTTTAAATTGGTTTTATGTATTTCTATATTACTATTTATCATTTTATTAAACGCACGCCTGTGACCATATTTATCATATCATTATATATTTTTCCTCAAAATTTTAGGGTCAAATTTTTATGGCCTATTGTGTTTAACCCTAGTTCGTATTCCCATATAATATGTGCGGCACACTCGGTTGTTTTTAACAATATTTCGTTTCGAACTGTTCATATTTTGTCGCTTTTGTTTTCCCGCTTCTGTGTGATAATACAATAACTTTTTACAAATAATAAATTTTATTACTATCAGTCTTTCGGAGATAGAGTATAGGTATACTGAAGTACGTCACCCTCACCCAAATTGATTTATTTATTTATTTATTTATTTATTTATTTTACATCGGCCTATTTCTGCAACAAGGCTAATCACCGATGCCAGGGGGCGAGCTCCTACACCTGGAAGAGGGGTGAATGATTGTGAAATGAGAGTAATGTAAACATATTATTCTCGCCCGAATAATATCACCAACGAAGAATCGAACTACCAACCGCACAATACAGACTGTTTCCACCAGTCCAAACTGCACGACTTAATGCGCTCGGCCACTCCATTGGCTCACCCAAATTGAGGCAACCGTATAGTTTACGAACCGTGGGTGAGGAGGAATAATAAGGTATTTGAAGGAATAACTCAGTTACCCGTTGGCTAGCGATGAAATATCCGGTTTCTTATTATTTTTTTATCCACAATCATAACTTTCGTCATTCTTTGATAAATTGTTTTGACTATGAAACTCTAAAAATTAATAGTTGTTTGATTAGTTATTGAATTTGATAATATTGACATATTGTCAGTTTTAAACAATTCCAATCCATAAACAAATTATAAAAATAAAATTTATGGCTCATAAACAGATTATTTACGATGAATTTAATGTAAATTTTATGTCCAGATACGATAGAAAATTTTTCTAAATACCAAATTATAGAAAAGGAAAAAAAATACGTGATGAAACTAAGATACGCAACACTAATATTTTCTACAGATTTAAATTTAAAATCATTGGTAATTAAATAAATAATAAAAAAAAATTAGGTATTATCAAAATTTACAATTATACCTAGTTCTTTGTTATGCTAAGTATTTTGTTTTCAAAAGAGTTTAAAACAATTGTAGAACCAATTGCTACATTTTACTAAAACAAATGGGTAATAAACAAAAACAAAAGACAAAGATTAAATTCACCACACAGATTTATGTCAGAATAATAAAAATCCTTGTTACTATGCTGGCAAATAATGAAATGAATGTGTTGATCCATAAAATAGTGTTGTATTCGGAAAGTTACCCACTTTCGAAGTTTCTGGATTTATTCCATTTTATGCAATCGTCTCGAAACTGTTGCACGACCAATTTCTTGATTAAGGCCGTTTAATAATTTAAACAAACTGACTTCAAATTTGTGCAAATGAATTTGACCATTTTATTCCATATACAAGTTCAGTCTATTGTACACAGTTTTTTAATTTTCAGCATTTTCATCCCTAGTAAACGGACAAAATAAGTATTTTTTTTATGTTAAAAATATTCATATCAAGCGGCAGATATATTATGATGTGTTTAACTAAATATAATTTGTATACACAGCAAAAAATTCGTAAGTGTAAAAGTTCATTCTCAGCTTGCTTAAAATTTTAATGTTAATATCTTTTTTAAATTTTCATAAAAAAAGTAAAAAATTCACTATTTTTAACCAAATCACCGTGCAAATCTTCATTTATTCAGATAGTGTTATTTTTTACCGACCGCCAACATATATAAAGTCCATTCTACATTCTACTTTTTTCAATACTTTTTTCAATACTATCCAACTCTTACGTCATTTCAACTTTTGATACTACAGAATATAGTGGGGAAAAAATAAGAGACAGTGATTTTTTTTTATACCTTCCATCTCTTATTACTTTTCATTGCCAACTTAAAAATTTTTAGGCTCAGATGGCAGACAACAATTTGGTTATAGTAAACCAATTTATAAATATTGTTTAACTGTGCTAAGTTTATATTTAATGATATGTTCTAAATAAACTTCTTATCAACTTAATAAACTACTAAAAGTTAAGTTGTAAACAAAAACTGAAAAGTTGGTAGTTGGTACGACTGAAAAGTACAGAACTGTCAACCAAAAATTTGACCGGAGGTAGTTTTGGATGACAGTTGTACTTATCTTTTCCAAAACACAAAAACTGCCATATTTTTCAAAAACACAATCTGATCAAAAATTCCTCTCGTACGTTTCCGGCTCAGATCAATATACATTACCTATAATTTTTTGAGATCTTTGGTTTAACCATTTTTGGTAAAAGGGTGCGGGACAAGAACTTTTGCACATTTTTGACTAAGTTCGTGTTAAAAGAAACGAATATCAAAAAACTATCTATCGTTCCGTAATCTACGTCTTAAAAGCTTTCTTTTGATACCACACAATAAATTTAAAAAATTGATGTGAAGTGTGAATTTTGACACATTTCAGGGTTTTGCAGGTATTTAATAACTGAATGATGATTATTTGGGATGCCAAAACAAATTTTATGTCAAAATATTTTTTTTATGAATTTTAATTCGAATGCCTAATACCATTATTTAAGTTTCTAAATATGTGCAGTATTTTTTTTTACATAGCAAGGTTCATTAAGATTTTGAAAATTGCGCCTATGGCTTCTATTGGTTGCTTAAATCATTAGCCCCACAAAATCTGATTTCGTATACATCAAACAGAATTAAATTATAATTTCAACACTTCCCACTGGTTATTAAATTTACGCTTTTAAAAATTAAATGCAACATTTACCAAAATATAACTAGAATTTTGACAAAATAATTCAAACAAAAGAAAACTGCAAAAAAAAAACAAAAAAATTAAAATTGACAGGATTCGAACTCTAGTTTGCAAGTTACCTGTTTGACAAATTAGAAAACCAATGACTAAACGCACATCGCTATGAGCGCTGACGTATCAACTTGGTTACATAGCGAATTAAATATTTAACAAATTTTGGTTAAAAACACAAAACATGCATTATTTTCCTAAAACATAATCTGATCAAAAATTCCTGTTGTACTATTCCGGTTCACACCAATATACATTACTTAGATTTTTTTCAGATTTTCGTTTAAACCATCTGGGCTACAGGGAGAAAAAATTTTTTGCACAATTTTGACAAAAATCGCGTCAAAATAATTTATTTTGAAAAAATGAAATTTTGATCGTTAATCCACGTACTAAGGGCTTTCATTTGATACCCTACTCAGAATTTTAAAAAAATATATTTTTTTTAAATTCAGACAGACAGACAGACAGACAGACAGACAGACAGACAGACAGACAGACAGACAGACAGACAGACAGACAGACAGACAGACAGACAGACAGACAGACAGACAGACAGACAGACGACAAAATGACGGTATAAGGGTTTTTTGGTCATACGTACTAAACCCTAAATATATATATAACTTATATTTCTTCACACGACAACTTTGTTTTTAAAAAGATTTATTTTTAATATTACAAAGTATGTCTTATTTCTAAGGAAGCTGAATCTAAACTGTTTTTACAAAAATACAAAATGTGTGAACTATGTTACATTACAAAATTACCTACTCTAGCATATTATCTAATTACCTAATACTAAGAATGGTTAGGGGTGTCATGTTATCGTTTAGTCAGCGAGAATCGCTACGGTAACTCCTCCCCCCTTGGAACGAGGCTCCTCCTGGAAGTTCGATGTCTTCTTGACCTTGTTTTGGGCTTGACTCGGTTGTATGTCCTTGTGAATTTTGATTTTTGTTGGAGTTTTTCTTGATTTTCTTTTTGATCCACTTCGTGATGATCGAACAGGTAATGATTAGGATTCCGATGTAAAGAATCAATGTCCATAGGCTCGGCATGTTGCGGATGATTTTGGAATTTTGGTGAATTGGTATGGCAGGATTCGATGGTAGTTCTTCCAATTTTAAAGTTTTTAGTTGAATGGTAAAGTTTGAAAATCTTGGTTTTTGTAGTTGGAGATTCACCTTGTTTAAGATCAGTGGCGTGCCATAACTTTTGTTGTTATAAGTTATTTCTTGCTGATTTAGGAATAATTTACACTGATCGTTTTTTATCAAAAATATTCCTTTTAGCGTTCTTGTTTCTGTTTGTTGTAAACATTTTATGATGATGTTTTCTTCATTCGGGAATACTCCTAAATACTGATCTATTTTGGATATGTAATCTAACTTGTTTTCTTCGATGGTTAATTTCGTATATTTGCAATACTTTGGGTCTCCTTGCAGCAATATTTGTTCTTCGCATTTAGATTTGTAATTTGTCTGTAGATGACGGCGACATTGGAACACTTTATTACCTTTAGTACATATGTCGTTTAGAGGTATTATGTTATTTTTATTTTTCAAAAGATATTTGATATCTGGTATTATTGTAACAAATTCTGACTCGTGTTTTGTAGGTACGGGTCGTAAATAATACAAATCATAATTTTGTTCGAAGTCTATTGGAAGTGATAGAAGGTATATTATCTGGTCGCTTTCAATTTTGCAATTAATTTTTATGATAGATTCGAAGTCCAATATATTTTCATAAGTTAGATCAAAAGGTAACTGGTTTTTATAAAATTTTGAAATTTTTTGTAACTCGTTAAATAGTTCTGTAGTTTTTATGATGCTCGGGTGAAGGGTTTGCAATTTGCAAAAGGTTATAGAATTTTCTACATCTTGAAGAACATTCAAGATTGCGTTATAGAGAATTATTAACTGGTTATATAAGTCTTTTGCGAATAAAATGTCTGTCTGTTGTATTCTGTCATTGACTATGTCGTTTAATTGGTTTATTCTTGTTTTTAACAATCTTTCATTATGTTGAATATTCTGAACGGATGAGTTGAAATTTTCGATAATTTTTTCGTTAATACTGTATTGGAATTTAAGTTGTTCTTGTATGTTAGTTACTTTACCTTTTAATTGGTTTATGATTTTATCATATCTTTTGCCATCTTCGGCGTCTAAGTTACCGGATATAGATTTTACTATTGATCCCAATCCGTCAATAAATCCGCGTTTATTCCTAATTTTAGGATGTATTTTTATGTTGTTAATTTTTTCCTGTGTGGATTTTTGTAAGAATTCAACAATTTTGCCGTAATTATCAATTTCTTTTCTCGTATAGAGAGTGCTGGTAAAAATTCCGTTTTTTAAATTTTGGTATTGTTCTTTTAAATTTTCATTTTCTTCGTATAAAGGTTCTAAATTGAAGTAATGCACGAAAGTGTGTTCTGTTTTTTCTAGTTTAGCTGGGCCCAAATTTATAGGTAGAACTCCAAGATTATTAGAGATATCTTTTAAGATTGCTCCTTGTCCCAATGCGAACAGCCTGGAAGATTTTTAAATTTGTAAGTTTTTTGTTTAGGTCTTTTTATATTAGACAGGTGGATTTTAGTTTGCGTGTTACCATGTCTCGTTTTAATTTTGCCGGTTTTACGCGCTTTATTAATTTCTATTAATTTTTCAGGGGTATATTTATTTTTTGTTTTAGATTGTTTTTGTTTATTTTTTATAAGTACTTGTTCAGGGATTTCCAGGGTTTCTTCGCGATTTTTATTTTCAGTCTCTATTACTTTTTCTTTATGTTTTTGTAATTTATCATTTATTTCTTGATACAAAATTTTAAGTTTATTTTTATGGTTAATTATATAGTTGTTAAGTAATTGTTTTTCTAGGTCTATACCGAAAGGGGATTCTAGGTCTAAATTTCCGTAAATTATGTCGAAGGGTTTTAATTTTGTTGTACTGTGGATCGAGTTATTGTAGGCTAGTACGGCGTAGTTAACTTTCGTATCTATTGTCTCATTTTTAAATTCTTCTTGATTGTTCAGAAGTCTGACATGTTCAATCAAGGTAGAATGGAACCTTTCTATTAATCCGTTTGATTCCGGGTGTTGTGAGCTTACGAAATGAATTTGGATTTTATGCAGTTCTAATAGTTCTCTAACTAATGAATTTTTAAACTCGATACCGTTATCAGAAATTATTTGTATTGGTATGCCATGGTGCGTGAAGTGATTTATTAAATTACGAACGATTTCGATGCCTTGAATAGAGTCCAGCTTATATGCATGTGCGAATTTTGAAAAGGAGTCTATTACTGTTAGGAATTTTTGTTTATCAAGACTGATACTATCAATGTGTATTATTTCAAAGGGTTTGACTGCAGTGGGAGTGACATTAAATTTTAAATTTAGGGGGTTCCTATCATATTTTGTGACTTGACAGACTTGACAACTATTAATAAATGTTTGTATCGATTTTCTCTGTTTGGGCCAATAATAATGTTGCTTAATTCTCTGTTCCGTTTCGTCTATTCCGCGATGATTTGTTTTGCCTTCGTGGAAACCGCGTATTATTTGAATTATTTCGTCTTCATCTGATACGTCCGTTAAATAATTTGTGCATTTTATCATGGAGATATTAGAATTTTTGAAATAGGTTTGTAATACAACACTAAATTTTTCGTAAAGTTCATTCTCGAAATAAATATGATATTTGACCTTAGGGGCAATATATTCTTTTATAAAGGCAATCATTTCTTTTTCATAGTTAAATTTGGAAAATTGTACTAGAAATCTCTGCTTATTGTTATGTATTTTAATAATTTTTAATTTGCTAGGGCTATGTTCAACTTCGGAAACGATAATTTGGTTTTTTCCTACATTAACCGCACAATTGACAGTAGGGATGCCAACTATAGGATTTTCTCTATTTGAATGCACCGTCACATCGCTATCACTTGGCGTATCATCATCATTATTGTCTTTTTGTGATTTGTCACCTACTTCTACAACTAATGATTCAATATCATCTTGGGTGTTATTAGTATTATCGTTAGTTCCGATCTGTCTGTTAAAATTATCCATAAATTTATGAAAGTGCTCCATATTATCGGTATCATTTGCATTAAGTTCATAATTTGGGGGTTGCGCTTCGGGAATTTTGAAAACTGATATAAGTATATCGGTATTATTGAAGATATACTGTAGCATTAGCTTGACTTCTTTCCAGTCTAGATTATCAAGACCAGAGGCGAGTCTCGGGATACTTAAATTTCTTATTTTATTTTTAGTGCAGAATTTTTTCAAATTTAATAATGTGTAAAATACGTCTTGTTTTGTGGGTTTATTAAAGTACCTTTCTTTCGTAATTAAGTATAATAGAAAACGGTTTTTATCCTTTAAGTATACTAAGTTATGAAGCTTTGGATTTTGTCTATTTAATTTTTCAATGTTTTTAAATTTGTCTCTAAATTGTTTCGCGATACCGTTTGACATTTGTAAGTCTTTACTTACGCAGTGCGCTAGGTTACTGTCAAAAGGGGCATCAAAGAGATCTCCTTCTACTTCTAAAATATTGTTACAGTTGGAACTAATTTTTTGTTTCGTGTCTAAAAAGTTTTTGTAAATATCAAGGGGTGAATCATTTTCTAAATTTTGGGGTAAATTTTGAGTTTTGTTTTCTAAATTTTGAGGTATTCGACTAAGGGCATCGGCGTTGGTATTTAGTTTTCCTTTTTTATAAATAATCTCATAGGTGAACTCTTCCAGTTTTAATCGCCAACGGATTAATTTTTGGCTGCATTGTTTTAAAGAAAAAAGCCATTGGAGAGGTCTATGGTCGGTGTAAATTTTGAACTTTCGTCCAAAGAGATACGGACGGAAGTACTGTGTCGCCCACACAATTGCAAGGAGTTCTTTCTCGATTGTGGAATAGTTTATCTCTGAGTCGTTCAGAGTTCTGCTGGCGTACGCAACTGGCAGGTCATTGCCTAAGCTGCCTTGAGATAAAACGGCTCCAATTGCAAGGTTACTCGCGTCACATGTTAGATTAAATTCCTTATCAAAATCGGGATACTGTAATAAGGGCTCGTTGATCAACAGGTTTTTGCAGGTTTCAAAACATTGTCTATAGTCAGTGTCATTTATGTCTATGATCGCGTCCTTTTTTAAACATTTAGTCAGGGGTTTTGTGATTTTGGCGAAATCTTTTATGAATTTTCTATAATAGCCTAATAGTCCAAGGAAACCTTTAATTTGTTTAGTTGTTTTTGGGATAGGATAATTTTGAATTGCCGAAATTTTATCAGGGTTGGGTCGAACGCCTTCAGGGGTTACGATGTGCCCTAGATAAGCGACTTCTTTTTGCAAGAACTCAGACTTATCCAACTGAATTTTAAAATTTGAATTTCTAAGACGGTCAAATACTAATTTTAAGTTATTTATGTGTTCTTGTAAACTGGTGCTAAAAATGATTATGTCGTCTAGGTAAACGAGGCATTTTTCATTTGTTAGACCGCGCAGGATATTATCCATTACACGTTGGAAGATAGCAGGCGCGTTTTTTAGTCCGAAGGGCATACGCAGAAATTCGTAATGTCCTTCTTCAGTGTTAAAAGCAGTTTTCGCGATGTCATTTTCGTCCATTTCGATCTGGTGAAAACCAGACGCCAGGTCAAGGGTAGTAAAGTACTGGCAACGTCCAAGTTTGTCAAGTAAGTCCGTGATGTTTGGCAAAGGGTATTTGTCTCCGATTGTCTTGTCGTTTAGCTTGCGATAATCGATAACGATTCTCCATTTTTTCTTACCAGACGCATCTAGTTTCTTGGGCACAACCCAGATAGGGGAAGACCATGGAGAACTGGAGGGTCTAATTATATTTTCATCAAGCATTTTTTGAATTTGGGACCTAACTTCCTGCCTATGAATATTTGGGTACCTATATGATTTTGTATAGATTGGCAGTTCATCTTGTATTTTTATAGTATGTTTTATCTGATTAGTGAAAGATAATTTTTGGTTTTCTAAATAGAATATGTCTGAATATTCTTTTATTAATTTTTCGATAGCTACCTTCTCTTCGTCATTCATATGATCGGTTCTAAATTTTGAATAATCGAGTTGAAATTTATTGACATGTGAGAAATTTACGTTTGGACTCTTATATGTGTCGTAATTTTCAAGTTTTTCTACAATTATCGGGTTTTTAAATTCAAAAGCTACTTCATTGTCTGATTTGTTAATTATTGTACATAATGCGTGAGAATTTTTTGCAATGGTTACACATTCCGGTATTATTAAATTTTTAGTTTTTATTTGAGGAACTAAGACTGTACCATCTCGTTCAGTGACCTTAATTTTGATAATTTTTTCCGAATTAGGTTCTACTATTTTTCTTATTGTTGTGGACAGATTGTTTAAGTTAGAGTTCGCTTTGAAATTGTGGTATTGAATTTTTATTTTAGAATTTGGTGTAATTAATAGGTCTTTATTAGTGTCTATTATGATTTTTAATTTTTTTAAATTGTCCATACCTAATAACATGTCAAATTGATCGTGGAATTTAAACAGGTGATATTTAAGTTGTGAATTATTTTTACAATTAAATATTTTTGAGATGGGCACTTGCGTGCAATAAAGTTCGGTAGATGTACCATGAGCAGAGGTAATCTGAAATGGATCTTTAGTAATAAAATTTTTATAATATTTTTGCGCAATGTTAGGTATTATGAAGGATTTCGTACTGCCGGTGTCTATTAATATTTTTAAATTATTTTCGGGAACTACGATAAAGGGTAGCTTGCTTTGGTTATTTGCTAAATTCATTAAATCAAAATGTCGGGAGTATCGGGGTCCGAGGCCGCTTCGTCTAAAAAATAGTTTTCGGCTTCGTTTCCTAAATCTAATGGGTTTTCAAAATTGTTTTCAACAATTTCTTGGTAATTTTGATCTTGATCAATTTGATCATTGTTTTCATAATGATTTATTTCGGTTTCATCTATGTTGTAGAGTTCTTCCGCGATATATTTCGGAAAATATGGCCTAATTTGCGCGGACGGGTTTCTAAATTGATTTGATGGACCGGGTCTAGGTTGATTAAATTGTGTATTTCGAGTTGTAATACTCATCGGTGTAGGTTTTGGTGATTATTTTGGTTATTTGTAAAAGTTCTAGTGGTGGGTGCTACGTTTCTTTGCGCATTAAAGGGTTGATTATTAGGTTTTACAAACGGTTTTGTAAAAGAAAATTGATTGTTGCGCGGGACGCTTGTTAACTGGAGTGGTTTTACGTTATTAGTTTTGTAATTTTGTGTTTGAGGCTTTGTATTAAATTTTTGCGAGTCAATTTTAAAGTATTTCGGGTTATTTTGAAATTGGAAATCATTTGTTAGCATATTTAATGCGGAATTCAAGTCACTTGGATTTTTAGCTCGCATTAATTGGCCTATTGGTTCTCTTAATCCTCTGAGTAGGATTCTCAGTGCGTAATTTCTAAAATATGCAGATAATATACGCGCTTCAACAATATCGGTACTGTTTGTCGTAATGTATGATATTTGGAGGTTTAAAACGTGTTGTAATTTATTATAAAAGTCGAAAACGTTCTCGTTTGGACTTTGTTTTAGCTCGGTCATTTCTATGTTGAGCGTGTAAGAATCGCGTTTGTCCGCGTATGTATTAATTAGGGCTAACTTTAAATCGTGCCAGGTTGTAATTATACAACCAGATATATTGATGGCGGCTTCGCCTTTAATTTTTGACAAGATGCTACTCATGAGGTACTCATTTTGAAAGTCCTCAGGGTCTCTTGTATTATAGAATTTATTTACAAGTTTCTCGCATATTTCTATAAAACGAGGTAACAATTCTCGATGCCCGTGAAAATCAGGTATCATCTGAATATACTCTTTTTTGAGTGTATGGAGGGCAGGGGCATTACTAGGGTTTGTAGCCAGGTTTACTGGTGCTACTAGATTTGTATTATTTACTGCCATGTTTAATCGGCTTTGTTTAATATAAATATTACTAGTGAGTTTTTCACTTAAATTTTGAATACGATCCTCTGGATCGGAGTCAGATTCAGATATTTTAATAACCTTAGATGAGTCAAGACCTCTAAATTCCATATGGTACTTACAGTAATGTGAGTGTCCACTTCATGTCCTGTGAAGTCCTTCTTTGGATGGTCGATTGACTCAGGGCTCAACGTTCCTTCGATTGATATTCGGTTAGCTCGGAGGGATGTGATGAGCGTGAAGTTGCTTCTTTCGATGGTGATGCTTGTTATGTGCACTAACGCGAACACACTTCGAAAGTCAAGTTTATTTATTTATTTTTTTTTTTTTTAATGTTCGATACCAATTAATCACTGGTGTGAAAACAAATTATGTACGTTAATTTGTTTTGGTATTCCTACCACGACTGCGCCACTTATATTTCTTCACACGACAACTTTGTTTTTAAAAAGATTTATTTTTAATATTACAAAGTATGTCTTATTTCTAAGGAAGCTGAATCTAAACTGTTTTTACAAAAATACAAAATGTGTGAACTATGTTACATTACAAAATTACCTACTCTAGCATATTATCTAATTACTTAATACTAAGAATGGTTAGGGGTGTCATGTTATCGTTTAGTCAGCGAGAATCGCTACGGTAACTTATATATATATATATATTTTATCAACGGCACAAAAAATTTCGGTTCCTATTTTTTTAGATTTTTAGATTTTTAGATCAATCCCTTTGGGAGATAGGGTGGGGGAAAAAAGTTTTTTAAAACATTTTTGGTAAAAATCCAATAAAAAAAATTGATTTTTCAAAAATAAAAATCGGCGTAAAATTTGTTAAAACATTTTCCGCAAGGGCGAAATTTCTACGCCTTGGTTGGGTTTACCAAATCTCGCTCTAACTCTGACAGTGCAATATCATCAAGAACTTCCTGAGAGGGGGTTCGATTTTTTTTTTAAGAGGTATATTATATTTATTCTAATTTTTGAAATTATGAATGAGCTGTGCAATATTTATTTATTTACCAAAAATCCACTTCAATACAAATACAAATACAAGAATAACGTAAAGATAGATAATTAGAGATACAGAGTTAATACTATGTTTAGCTTAAAAGTAGAGATAGGATTATCAATATAAAATACATATAATATAATTGTGAAACGGATTAACACCACAGATACTTAAGTATGTGTGTGGTTTCAGTTAAAATTGAATAATTTAATTTATTTTTAAATTTAAAGATTAACCAGCATCTTAAATTCGCATCTAGAGATCCATTGAGGATGCGGTTTTAAGTGCTTAAATTATTTTGTATTTTTAAAATTATTCTCTATAATAATTAAGTACTTCATCCTGTGTAAGATTTTTTATCCATATTTTAGCGTATTTTGAAATTTTATTAGCAGCAAATGTTGTGATTGAAATATTATTATCAGTTATAAATTTTTGGAAGTTATTATATAGTTTAGGAACATAATACATGACACTTCGCTGTCCTACAGTCTTATTTGCTTTATAGGGCAATGCTTTGCCAGCATTTCTAGTTTTATGTTCATGCGTTGGAAATTGTATGGGGTATTGTATTTTATATATGTATTTTATTATTGATAATAGATACAGTTGTTTAATTGTACATAGATTACATTCTACGAAAAGCTTTTTTGTGGGATAAAGCACAGGTTTTTTACATATAATTTTAATTATTTTCTTTTGGGTAATTTCTAGCCTTTGCATGTAACTACTTGCAGCACTCCCCCATGCAATTAATCCATATGAAAGTACAGATTGTACTAGAGCAAAATAAAAGTTGTATAACAATTTTATAGGCATATGTTGTCTTAATATTTTAAAAACATAATAGGACTTTCTAAGTCTGTTGTTAATATTTTTTATATGTATGCTCCAATTCATTTTACTATCAATTGATACCCCAAGATACTTTACAAAATCTGTTTTTTCAACGTAAACTTGACAAGTGCAACCAGTGTAATTGCAGTTAACATCATGTATTATTAGCTTTGTAAAATTTGGTTGTGTTCTTATAGTATTAGAGAAGGCTAGAAAATATGATTTTGTATAATTTAGACTTAATATATTATTATCCAACCAGCATTTTATCTCTGAGAGATCTTCTTCAGTCTTCTGCTTAACTTCCTCCCATGTATCGGATTGTATTAATAAGGCTGTGTCATCAGCATAAGATATTATAGAGCCGTGTAGATTACTTAATTGTAGCAAATCGTTTATATACACTAGAAATAACAAAGGTCCAAGCACAGTACCCTGTGGGACACCGCACTTAACAATCAATGACTCACTAGTGTAATCATCAATTGTTACTTTTTGCGTTCTATTTTCTAGATAGCTTTGAATTATTTTCAAACCAATACCTCTTATACCATATTTTTCCAGTTTTCTGAGTAATATTGAATGATTTACCGTATCAAATGCCTTAGCTAAATCCAAAAATACTGCAATAGATGGCTTAGAGATATCTAAACATCTATAAACATATTCCGCAAGGACTGCTAAGGCATCCTCTGTACATTTATTTCTCAGAAAACCATACTGATTATTCGCTAAAATTTTATTAGTTTCTAGAAAAGAAGTTAAACGCGTTTTTATTAGTTTCTCTAATACTTTAGCTAAACATGAGGTTATAGTAATTGGTCTATAATTAGTTACTAGATTTTTACTACCTCCTTTATAGATAGGGTGCACTATTGACGCTTTTAACACATTTGGAAAGTATCCTGAAGAAAAACATTCATTATATAATGTTGATAGAGGTTCAGCTATTTTTTTATTTATTTTTTTAATAACTATTGAATTAAAATTTTCATTCACTGTGCAGGTACTGTTTTTTAATGATTTAATTATACTTTCAATCTCTCCGGTTGTAGTTGGACATAAGAAAAATGTATTTTTATTATTATTAATATTTTTAATATAGTCATTTTGCTTTTCATTATCAATTTTAATATTTGAAGCTAATGTATCACCAACATTAACAAAATAATTATTAAACTCATCAGCAATTTGTTGTTTGTTTGTTAGTTTAGACTGTTCAGTATCTATTTCCTTAATGTCCATTTTAAGCTTATTGTTGTTTAAAGAATCATTAGCTATTTGCCACACTTTTTTGGGGTCATTTTGAGCTTCATCAAGAGATTTTTTATAAAATTGAATTTTCAATGAATTAATTAATGGTGGTATCATTTTTTTATATTTTGAGTACATTTCTTTGATAACGGGATTATTAGGGTGAAATCTAAGTTGTTTATAGAGGGAATCTCTGATGTTGATTGATTTTATTAATGCTTTTGTAATTCACGGTTTTCTTTTCCGCTGTTTTGAACATATAGGTTTCTTACTAGTACAATTTTCAATTTCAGAATTAATTTTATTAATAAAATTTACTGCTGATAATTCAATATTTTTACTTAAATAATCTGACCAATTTATTAACCCTAAGTTATTATTTAACTTATCGTAGTCAATCAGTGTTCTATAACGTTTATTTTTAAGTAACAAATTTCTAGATTCATGACTATTGTTCAATTGGAGATACACAGGACTGTGGTCTGTTATTTTTGAGTGTAGCACTATAGGCAAAATGTTTGATTTATTACATTTACTTCTAATATAAATATGATCTAAACATGTAGTATCATGAGTTGGTGCATTAATACAGGAAATAAAACCATTGTTAGACATTGTATCAATATAGTCTTGAACAACAGAATCAGTATCATTCAAAATGTCAATATTGATGTCACCAGTTATAATTTCGGTGTTACATTTACAGTAGTTTTGAATATAATCATTCAAGCAAGTTATGAACCGTTCTTTGTTAAAAGGTGGTGGTTTATAAATTCCAGTAATCGCTACGATTGATTTACTAAAGCATATTTCCACTCTAATTATATTGAATTTTTCTTCCTTACTAAGATTAATAACTTTAACATTAGAATAGTATGAATTTTTTACAAGAATTAGAACTCCATCATTTTGATTAAATTTACTATAATTATAATAAACATTGTAACCTTTTATTGCAAAACGTTCATGATCTAACAAATTCCATGTTTCCGAAAGTATAATGACGTCGATATCACTATTAATTTCAGACACCAAGAATTCAAGTTCATTAAAATTTTTTGCTACACTTCTAATATTTGTATGCAACATATTAAATGTACATAAATTTCCTGCCGTAATTTCATTAAAAGTATTAAGATCGTTAACAGATATATTTTTTATATTTTCTTGATCTAAGTGTTCGAAATATTCATCCATATTATAATAAAAATGTTTATAACAAAAAAATAATTATAATTAATCTACAAAAGAAAGAAGAGGAGAAGAAAAATGTTACTAACTAGTTATCAACTAAATTTATAATTTTTTTATCAATGTCAATTTCACTTTGAATTTGTATCACTGGTGAGTTTTCTGATCTTCTGGCCAGGAGTTTACTATTTTTGAACCATACATACTTGAAGCCAACTTCCCGCTGTCGGATCTTGGCAAGTCGAAGAAGGTTTTTATTATGGGTTGTAAGGTGTTCATTGATATATATTTTACTTCCTACTGTTGCGCCATTTATGCTTGAATCCGTAATGATCAAAAATCTTTTTTCAACTAACGCATCTCGGATGGTCCTCGAAGTGAATTGTGCAATTATATTTTTATTTCTGTTATATGCGATTGTAGTTTAATAATAATACTTTAATGATCCAAAAATTGCATAATTTCAGGACAAGTCAATAATAAAAACATAGTTATTGATTATAAAATATTGTTACAGTCATATGATAAAAAAATAAATATAATACATAATGTTATAAAGTGTTATAAGTGTAAAATGTAAACAAGTAAAAATGTAAGCGAAATAGCTATTCATGTTTAACTAACCGTTATTAAAAAAAATCCTCAACAGAGTATATGTTTATATTGATTAAAATTGACTTCAGTTCTTTCTTAAAGGATTTTATATTATTTATTTCCTTTAAAGTTGTAGGCAAGTGATTATAAAATTTACAAGCTTTATACCTAATACTTTTTCCAAATAGTGTTAAATTGTACTCGTTAGTGTTAAGTTCATTTTTGTGTCGAGTGTTATGTTGATGCTGTGGGATGTTACCGTTAAATAAATGCATATTTTTGAAAGTGAACATTAATTTCGTAGATGTGAACACTAGGAGCAGTCAGAATTTCGAGACTTTTAAATGCAGTTCGACATGAGTCTCTATTTCTTAGGTTAGCTAAAATTCGAATAGCCTGTTTTTGAATCACAAAAACTCTGTGAAGCTCGGATGATTTTCCTTAGTGCATTATGCCTTATTTAAGAATCGAATGAAAATTAGCAAAATAAATGTTCTTTATAACCAATTTGCCGCACTTGGAAGACATTATTCTCATTTCATACAGAGCCCTGTTTAGCTTTTTGTATAAATCATTAATATGTTTAGTCCAAGTAAAATTTGAATTAATGTGTAGGCCTAAAATTTTAGTGGTGCTGACCTCTGGTAATATTTCAATGGGCTGAAAGTTTATATTCGATCTAGAAGTTTTGAAAATTACTGCTGCTGATTTTCAACTGACTGCAAAAAATATATTTGGTGGACCAGCGGTTGAGCAACACTGATTTACAGTACCCATCTTTAATATACTTATTATTTACAAAATCAAAAATTTTATTCCTTCTAAGATGCACTTAACGCGTAATTACTGTAATCACCATTTAAAATCTACTTCGGATAGATTCTTGAGTTTTGCAGAATTTTCATTAATTTTAATTAAAACACAAAATTTAATAGAACAGAGATGAAGTTGTAAAGTAGAACAATTTCCCCGTAGTGAAAATAGGTCTAAATATCTGGAAATATTCAACATTCCCAATAAACATCTCACGAACATCCCCAGTTCGACATAATCGTTTTTCGATTACGTTCTTCTTCGCACGAGTCGCAACCGCGGACATCCAACCTCACATTCACAGGACCGGCTCCACGATATTCCTAATACTGCTGAAAAATTCAAATATCTTTTTTATGAATATTCTCAACTTTCCTTGTGCGTTTCTAGATTCATATTTGGGATAAGGGTGATAACATCTCTGGTTTATGGAGTTTACCTGTCGAAATATTTATATCTAGATTTAGCTTTTATGTGTATAGAAGATTTAAGATTATTTTGGGAATATTTATACTGTGAAACGTATTAATATAATATGCATAATTAGCAGGGCTCGGACGTTTTTAGGCAAATCTGCACTAACGACGTTCATAGACATAGAAAAATTCACATCATAATATCAATAAATGGGTACTCGTTATCTAAAAACATTCCTGTCTTATTAATACAAATGCTATTACATATGTTTTTCGATAATGCGCATTGTTGAATGCAATATCATTGTGAGATGTTATAATTGTTAAGAAATGTTATTAAAGAAAAACATTTCTTTTTATGCAAACACCAAATAGGGTAAAGGTGGGATAGATGCCCCAGTTATAGAAAAACAATCGTGTTGCATTAATCTTAATTATTAAACTTTATCTGTTACTTTGTTATAATTCTTAGATAATCTTACTACACAATAACAGAAGATTAAAACACTTATAATTATTCTAAATATATAAAATTAATGATTTAAAATAGTACTGTAATTGGCCATATATCCCATATCGATGGGATTTTTGCCCCATATGGTGGTATTTATGCCTCACTAAAATAATACATTTGATTTTGACCAACAATTTTAATATTTTTTTAAAATAACAATTAAAAATTACAATTTAATCAAAATTACAATTTATTATTATTTTTTTTTTTACCGACTGCCAACATATATACGGAGTGGTCATACCGATTTTGACTATTTTTAGCATGATGTCTGTTGGTCTGTGTGTCTGTCGGTCCATGGAAATGTGTAGAGCAATTTTGGCCAAACGGATTTTTATGAAACTTCATATGTAAGTTTTTGACATCAATGGCACCAGTTATTCAACTTTTGGTACAAATCGGTCAACTATAAATGTAAGTTTACTCGTGTCGGTTTTAAGATTTTTGCGAATATTTCACAACAGAGAAAAATTTTCTAAAACATCTATTCTACAAAAATTACTATACAAGTAATAATTAACAACTTTTATTTGAAACATTTTTTGATAGGACTTAATAAATTTTTAAAACTTTTCATATTTTTGCGATATTTTTTCCAAGTATCTATTTTGGCATATATGTTGTTGCGTGTCCTTGGGAAAATTTTAGTATTAGATTATATATATATTTATATATATTTTTTTATAAGATTATATATACAATGCCCGAGCCATATATCCCACATTTATTGCGGCCTTATATCCTTTTTCTATGGGATAGATGCCCCATCTGTTTATTTCGGATGTATACAATATTGAGCATTATTTTCTACTCTATAATGTGAGGTTAAGTGTCTTCTGATACCTAGTAATGAAACTAATTTTCTTAAAGTTATAGTTACGTCATAAAACCTTAAGACAAAATGTCGTAATTATTGAAATACAACCACTCATATGAGCACCTACTTTTACAATTTAATTTTTCACAAACTATTAACATTGATGATAATTTAACACATTTATTTCAGAAGACTGTGTTTCTCGTACAAACTGTCAGTACTGAAATGATACAAACACACACTGTTATGGATATATGCGAAGTGGGGCGTTTATCCCACTGGGGCATCTATACCAACTTTACTATACATTAAAACATGTAATATTTTGAACAGTTATTTAATCTGTATAAACTTTGAAAGTCCTGTCAACTATTAATTTTTCTTCTGAACTGTGAACATAGCTGAACAATAATTCTTATAGGTATTTAGATTTAGAGCATATACTTTCAAATACTTCTTGAATCTATCTACTAATATTCACTTTTTTACAATAATAATTATAGCATTTTTAAAATATAATTCTTTCTGATAGAAAAATTTGTAGACATATTTCTTATTATTGCTATTTATATTTTTATTATTTTGGAGATATTAAAATGGCTGAAAAAATTTTTTACAAAAGATTTTAACAGAATATGGATTTACTGATCATTTTCAAGTTATTAACGAAAAACAACTGTTTTGTATATTTTGTAAAAAATATATAATATGCATAAAAATAAATTATTTAACTCAACACGTCAGTGGAAAGATATATAGAACTAATATCGATGGATTACAAGATAATTTTAATACCGACCGGCGTAGCGTAGTAGTAATACATTCGCTCTGCGTTGCTAAGGTCTCGGGTTCGAATCCCGTTCAGGCATGCAATGTTTCAAAGAATAAGAATTGCCCTGGTTAATTCCCGAAGTAGCAAAGGCCATAAAAAAAATTAAAACAAGTATCTCGTGACTTCGGCCTTTATTTAAATAATAAAAGTGACGCAGTTCTTCGAAGCAAGTGTGAAGTATCATCCGCATATAGAAATAGCATTATTTGGAAATAATGTAGGCAAATCTTTTATATACAAGGGAAATTAAACTGGGCCAAGAATAGAACCTTGTGGGACTCCAGTGTTACACTGTCGCTTGTGAGATCTGAAATTATTATGGTTTTGGCTAATAGAAACAACTTGTTCTTTATTAGACAAAAATGGTAAGACCCACGATTGCGGTGGACCGACGATACCAATGTCATTTAATTTGTTTGCCATAATGGAGTGATTGACTAAATCAAAGGCTTTAGAAAAATCGTAAAACAAGCCTAAACAATGTTCTTTTGTCTCTAAGTTCTTGTGTATAGAACTGAGAAATGAAAAAATGGCTTTTGTGGTCGATTTAGGTTTAACAAAATCATGTTGAAATGGAGTGAGGATTGAATATTTACTGATAAAAGATAAGAGTTTATGAAGAAATACTAATTCAAATATCTTTGAGAAACAAGATTGAATTGCGATGGTTCTGTAATTATTCATATCAGTTTTACTTCTTTTGAATACTGAGACGATTTTCGAAATTTTTAACTATCATAGAAGGAATATCAAATTGCTTATAAGATTTTCCTCTTACTAAGTTTGAACTTAATTTTCTGAAAAGTGCATTTATATCATTCCTCTTGACCTCTCAATTGTGTTAATCTAGCATTATGTTTAACTTAATATCGAAAAGATATCAAATGTATCTTAAAGCTTAATAAAGTTAATAAAAAATAACCAGCTTTTAAGAACTGTAATTGGATTCCAAATGAAATTTCATTGAGATATATCTTATCATTGGGCGGTTTATATTTTAAAAAATTGATGTGAAGTGTGAATTTTCACACATTTTAGGGTTTCGCAGGTATTTAGTAACTGTATGATGATTATTTGAGATGCCAAAAAAATTTTGTCAAACTATTTTTTTATGAATTTTAATTCGAATGCCTAATACCATTATTTAAGTTTCTAAATATGTGCAGTATTTTTTTTATATAGCAAGCTTCATTAAGATTTTGAATATTGCGCCTATGGTTTCCATTAGTTGCTTAAATCATTAGCCCCGCCCTCTGATTTCGTATACATTCTAACAAAATTAAATTATAATTTGAACACTTCCCACTGGTTATTAAATTTACGCTTTCAAAAATTAAATTCAACATTTACCAAAATATAACTAGAATTTTGACAAAATAATTTAAATTAAATAAAAAAAAACAAAAAAAATAAAAATTGATGGGATTCGAACACTAGTTTCTTTGGTAGTTACAGCTCACTAAGCGACAACGCTACCACTGTACTACGAAGGTTCACTCGTTCACTATGTTAAATAGCGGATTAAATATATTACATATTTTAGTTAAAAACACAAAAAATGCGTTATTTTCCGAAAACATAATCTGATCAAAAATTCCTGTTGTACTATTCCGGTTCACACCAATGTACATTACTGAGAATTTTTTCATATTTTTAGTTTAAACCATCTGGGCTACAGGGTGTGGGACAAAAAATTTTTTGCACAATTTTGGCAAAAATCGCCTCAAAATAATTTATTTTGCAAAAATAAAATTTTGACCGTTAATCCACGTACCAAGGGCTTTCATTTGATACCCTACACAGAATTGTAAAAAAATATTTTTTTTTCGATAAGCATATATTTGTTTATATTTTTAGGGGGATATGTTTTTTAGATGTTTAGTATTTTTCCTATGTGCGGGTCAAAGAGTTGTATAAGCATGCAAAATTTCAACTCTCTAGGTTTAGCCGTTTGGCTACAATTTTTACCGAACAGACAGACAGACAGACAGACAGACAGACAGACAGACAGACAGACAGACAGACGGCAAAATGACGGTATAAGGGTTTTTTGGTCATACCTACAAAACCCTAAAAATCAATCAATCCTGCACGGTCATATGTAGGATTTTCTGCGTAGTGTTGTAAGAAAACATGGATTCTCAATAAAACTTTTCCATTTAATACATGGACAACCTGTTTTCTGCAGAGGACCATACAAGATCAATTGATCCATAGTCAAAAGGTTGTAGTGCTTTTAAAAGCGGATTTATATTTTTTTGGGGCCTTAAGCGGTAGTAAATAGTGCTTCCACTCATATTTTAAATTATTTTTATACTATTTCATGAACGAGATTTTACGTTCGACAGATAATTTTTCCGATGGTAGTTTTTCCGTGTGGGTAATGTATACCGCAGACTTCCATTGAGTTGGATAAAATTAGACTTTATTGCTCATTCATAAGTCTCATTCATTTTGGAATAAAAATAATGACCTACTACAATTCCTTCCGCCTGAAATGGAATTATTGAATTATTTATTCCGAAATCTCATCTCCGAAAAGCAAATAATTTCAGGTATCAAAAGATAAGTACGTGATTTTTTCCGAAACCACCCAACAGTAAATTGATAGTTTCTTTTAAAATTATCTGCAAGGGAGCCGCGAGCATCCCACTGTTCGAAAAAAGGAGCCCGTGTTTTAAAGTCCATCCATAAAAAAGGTGATAATAATGATCCGGGGATATAACTGACGACACAACGTTGGTTTTCAAATCGCGCTCCCTGACTAACGCCCTTTCACGCAGTGCATCTACGTTAGATAAAGCTAAATACTGGTTTGATACCAATAAACTATCGCTAAACCTAGAGAAGACATAACAAATATAAATAACACAAAATCAAATTTTGCACCGAATTTTAATCTATTTAATAGGATATTTTTAATTGGAGAAACATTTATTGTAAAAATATTATTGCTCAATTACTTAATAATTGACATCAGCAACATTGTTTTGTATTTTTTAATCTATTTATGGGTTTCAAATAACTTTTATATTTATATAGTTTTGTGTAGAAATGTTAAAATAATACGTTAACAATTTTTTCTACTTGATTACTTATAATTTAGAACCCTCATCGAAAAATATTATACTTGATGATAATGGAATGCCACTTGGTACACGTATTCTTCATAAAAATTTAATCATTTTTACCCGTAACACCTATTTTGAGAACCGCGGCAGATTAAAGATGGCGGCAAATATACACTACTAATTACAATAACTATAAGTAGTTTTCACAAAAAAACAAAATAGCTAAAAACCTTTTTGTAGAATGAAGATTAAGCTACAATTTGCCGCATCGTATGCAAATATACGCCGATTGGTTTACAAGATGGCGCCTATAATGCAATTTGCTTATTTACAATGGCATAACAGTTTTTCCTACAATTTATAATATCCTATTAGCTAAAAATTCGGTGCAAATTTTGATATATAGTTTGTTATTAATTTTATTTCCGATTATTAGTTTTGTATAAGAAACTATTGAGAACTATAGGGTTGTGCGCCGCCTTAAGTTTATACTACAGTTGATTTTTATCTTTATAATTTTGTGTTGTATGTAGTGCCAAACCTTCAATTGGGACATCTTGTCCTGTTGGATTGGCCTAATAAATAAAATATAATTAAAATAAAAATAATAATAGAAATTTATTTGAAAATTTAATTTAGATGTAATATTATTTTATTTTGTGAATTTATATTTAACCTGAAAAAAAAACTTTGTTGGAGCAGATCATATCTCGCAATCAACATTCCTAGGTAACCAATAAGTTACCGTTGTTATTGTTATGTAGAACAATTGAAATGACAGTTAATAGTGTAAAATATAATTGTGTATCTGTATTATGTTTTGTGTTGTATATTTATTTGGAATCATCAATATATGTGTTAATTAAATCATATATACTTCCTTATTTCCACGTATATTACAATAAACTTTGTTTGACGTTTGATTTTAAAATGTGCAAGGCAACTGTTATTTTCAGATATAAATACAAAAAATATTGTGTGCCTTTTTCAAACAATGAGATTTTTTTATTAAAATTAAAATTTTGATTTAAAATTAAGGACAATGTGTTGGAACTAAAATACTAAAAAATTTATATTAATAAAGTTTTTGTCTAAAACTCATAGTAGAGATATATTAGAATATGCAATGGAAAATTTAACCTGGGAAAGCTCTATGTTACAAGTCGAAAAAGGACATACGATATATAAAATAAATGGATTTAATTACTGATTAAAATTTATAAAAATTTAAATATTGTAAATAATAAATATCTGGAATTACTTAATATTATAGTCGTATCTTTCTTATCGCGTCTACCTTATCTTGTTTCCTATAACGTGTTGCCAATTGTGTAAGATCTTACTATTTGATTTGATATTGTATATTACAAAATTATTGACTAGCTTTCATGACCCATGTTATAAATATAATTTTATGCCCTTAATATGAAAAAATATAAAAATAAAAAAAAAATAAAAAAGGTAAAAATATCTTAATTCTATTCTACAATCTGAGCTGAGAATATTTGAAATAAAGTATTTGACCAAGTATTTCAATTACTTTCTAGTATTTGAAATATTCTATTTCAAATACTTCACAAAAATGCTCTTGGTTTTTGGATTTGCAAATACCTTCTCCGTAGTATTTGTATTTGATATTTGTTGTCTGGAAATGTCATTTCAAATATTTTCATAGTATTTAATATATTTCCTAATATTTAAAATATTTCCCTAGTATTTAAAATATTTCCTAGTATTTAAAATATTTCCCAGTATTTCAAATATTTTCCTAGTATTTCAAATATTTCCCTATTATTTTAAATATTTCCCTAGTATTTCAACTACATTTAAAGTATATAAAATACATTATTTCAAGTACTTTTTAAAAATATTTGATATTTCAAATATTTTCCTAGCTTTTGAAACATTTTCAAGTATTTCAAATATTTGCTTAATATTTCAAATAGTTCCGTAGTACTTCAAATATTTGCCTAGTATTTTAAATATATCCTAATATTTCTAATATTTCCTAGTATTTCAAATATTTGCTAGTATTTCAAATATATCCCTAGTATTTCAAATATTTCCCTAGTATTTTAAATATTTTCTAGTATAATAGGGAAATATCTGAAATACTAGAGAAATATTTCATATACTAGGAAAATATTTGAAATACTAGGAATATTTCAAATATTACGAAATATTTGAAATATTAAGAAAATATTTGAAATACTAAGAAATATTTGAAATACTAGGGAAAATATTGGAAATACTGGGGAAATACTAAGAAAATATATTAAATACTTGGGTAAAATTTAAAATACTAGGTAAATATTTGAAATACTACGAAATATTTGAAATGCTAGGGAAAAGTTTGCAATTTTAGGGAAATCTTTATAATACGAGGGAAATGTTTGAAATACTAGGATAAATTTGAAATAATAGGAAATATTCGAAATACTAAGAAAATATATGAAACACTAGGGAAATATTTGAAATACTAGGAATTATTTTAAACATTAGGAAATATTTTAAATACTTGGGAATTATTTCAAGTATTTAAAATATTATAGCATCGAAGTTATAGAAAGATTGTTCCAGGAGGAAGTCTTTTAATGTTTTTCTAAACCTTTTTAGATTTTCAGCTAGAGTTATACTGGCTAAGCAGATTATTGAAAAATTTGACCCCCATGAAATCAGGTGAACTTTTAGCAATTTTCCCCGGCAGGATTCATATCTCTTCAGGTTTGCTATACGTCTCAAAATTCTCTTTTGTGCGATGAGAATCTTCGTTACCGCTGTGGAGGGTTCTCATCTCTGTTTTGCCGCTGCCTTTTACAGAGACATTAAACATTTTATATGAGTTTTAGCCTGTTCATCATCTCTTAGATGTGTAGTACTACGCGTGTGAAAATCCGCGAAAAGCGCCTGTCCCAGAAGTTCTACAAGTGCTTGGCGTCCATCCTGTGCCAGCGTATGTTGTACCAAGCGTCGCCAACATCAGTTCTACTCGCTATTCCGAGTAGCGCGGACGTCTTTCATCGCTGCGAGTGCTTATTTCCACGTGTAAATACGTACATAAACAATAATTTCGTGTATGTGCTGACAATTTTTCTGACGAGGTATTTTAAATGTACAGTGTTGTAACGCATGATTAGTTTTAGTTTTTCGTTTTTAATTTGTGAGAAAAGTTTTTTAAAAAGTTGTGTTTGTTTTTTTTACTTTTATAATTGGGAAAAGTTATGTGCGCTTTATTTCAAACTAAATTTTTTAAAACTAATTGATTTATAAAGTTTTTAAAAATTAAACTATATCAATTAAATTGTATATATTGAGAAAAATATTCGAATTTTTTAAAAGTTTTACGCCACAATATTGAAATTAATTTATAAGGTAAAAAATAATTTAGGGAAAATTAAGAAAACTTAAAAGTATTTTTGTCTATTCAAAATATGGCTTAAGTTAAGATAAATAGATATTATTTAAAATCTGAACCATCATCCAACAGCTGAATTCCACTGCTAGACATAGGCCTCCTTATTACTTCGTCAAACATTTTTGACTTCGACCAACAATAGCCATTTTCCAGTAGTTCTCATAATATCGTCCGTTCATCTGGTAAGTGGTCTATCTCTATTCCTACTACATTCGTGGTGTACATTCGAGAATTTTTCTGGTCCATCTATCAACAAACAGTCTCGCAACATGTCCTTTATATGCATTTTTCCCCCATAGTTTGATCCTTCTTGCTTCTTGAACATAGTTTTGAATTTTGTTACCTTTTTTTACCTTCTCGTGAAGGTACGAGAAGAGCGTCTCGTCTGTGCCGAACAGGTTGCGGGCAAACCTGAACGGTACTGGCGATACTACAAACCCCACTTCTTTAATAATAATAATAATTTGACGCGGCTCAAAAAGTTGCTGAAGTTTGAGATTAGTGGACGCTTGTCAAGACCTGACAAACCCCATAATAATAATTTATTTTGCTCAGTTGATCCTTTCAATGTTATGAGAAGTCAGTAAGTTAAAATACAGGTCAAAATACTTATAAAGAAATTATTATTACAGTCATAAAATCATTTAAAGAAAACATTAATTAATAAACTGTCATTAGAAAAACAAAATTAAATAAAATTAAAATAAAATTAAAAAATAATTAAAATAGTAAAATAATCAATACATTAATATAAATTTAAATAAATGAACGGTAAAATTAATAAAAATTGAATTATATAAATAAATAAATTAATGTTATCTCATTACAAACATCTTAATTTTAAGATGACACATTAAAATAAATTATAAAATACCCTAACAACGAAATATTGAAATACAACATACACATAAAATAATAAATTCATTGATCAAGATCTGATGCTACCATTGAGGAAATTCACAAATTTTTAATTATATTCAAAAATTCTTCAACCGAATAAATAGACCCACCCAGTAAGACATTTTTAATTTTCCTTTTGAAATTTAAAATTGTTGTCTTTATATCGGAAGGTAAAAGGTTAAATAATTTTAAACCCACAGTTTCATATGAGTTTTGAGTCAAGACATATCTATTCGGGGCAGTGGCGGCACTAAAAATTTTGCCCCCCCCCCGCACAAAAATTAGATCGGTCCCCTAACCTTATGTGATTTTTTTCTTTTCGTATGTAGCGTCTCATAATTTTGAAGAAATTTAACTTTGGATTCTTCTTACATAAAGAATCATTTTACTTTATAATACATATTTTATTATGAATTTAAAAGACAAATAATAATATCAAACAAATGAAACATAGACAAAACAAAACAAAACTAGATATAAATAAATAAATCAATTTAAAATGTTAAATCTTTCTTTCTGGATTTTAAATTAGCAAAATCTCTAATTAAGTCTTTAATGCCCATTTCTTGAGCAATTTCAGCCTCAATGCTCAACAACGATAAATTATGTAAGCCTTCTTCTCCAGTAGAATTTCGTAGATAGTTTTTTATTATTTTTAATTTGGAAAAAGAACGCTCTGCCGTTGCACAGTGACAGGAAGTGTTAAAAATAATAAAATTGCAGTAACTACGTCTGGAAAACTGATCGACAGGGAGGTATATTTAATTATTAAAAGTTCGGCAAATTACTTCATTGTTGATATTTTAAAAATTTCCTCATTAAGCATCGAAGATAACATTACCATTTGTAACGGAAAATTGGACGAAATATCACCTTTGTTTTTTTTTTTTTTGTAAGATTTCGGCAGAACTCAAAATTTCTGTTTCATCCAAGTTGATTAAATTTCGAAGTGACATGAATAAAAACAAATTTACTACGTTGTTCATCCCATCTATTATCAATTTGATTGATAACGATATCGAGAACTGCATTAAATACCGATAGCGCCATTCTCGCAGTCTTCCTTTAATCGCGTTATAATAATATTTATTTTAAATGTTATTTTTTTAATTTAATTACTATTTTGAATATGGCTAAACAATCTCGCTATTGTTTTGCTGAAGTCTTACTAAACGTAAGATAAAAAAAAAATGTTTATTTTTTGTATTATTTTTTTTTATGTATGTGTTTATAGTGAAAAGTAAAGTCTTTATTTTTTAGTATAAAACGCGACTAATTTTCTCAAAATTTTTGGCCCCCTCAAAGCTTTGGCCCCCCGCGTTGCGGGGTCTGGCGGTATGGTAGTTCCGCCCCTGATTCGGTGGCAGTCTGTAATCTTGCCTCCTCCTAGTATCATGATTATAATAATGAGCATTTTTAACAAATTTAGATCGATTTATAAATATATGCATTAATATTTCAAGAACATAAATACCTGGCACTGTTAATACTGCTAGTGACTTAAAAACTGACCTGCAAGATTCGTATGATTTCAAGTTGGCTATACATCTAATTATTATTATTTTTTTAACGATGAATACGTCATTCAGTTTGCTAGAAGATCCCCAATAGCATATTCCGTATTTCAATCTGCTAAATACTTGGCCATAGTAAAAAGTAATTATTATGTTATGATCTACTAGGTAAAAAAACTACATCATACTAATCTCATTATAGTCTTGACTCCCTTTTGGTACAACAAAATAAGTTTCAACTCCATAGTCGTACAAAACAATTTTAAACTATGTAATGTATTCACCAATCGAATCTCTATCATAGACTCTAGTTATCTTTCCGTAAAATGTTTTACCAGACATGGTTTACATCTCAATATTGTTGGAAAGAGAATCATTTTAAAAGAGATAAAGAAAAGAGTCAGTGAAAACAACAGTTCAACTACATCATATAATGTCAACAATACAGAACCCAATAAGTTTTTTCGTAACATCGACCTCAACTAAACAGCCAGAAGAAACCCCTGAAAAAACAAACAACAATAATATCAAGATAGATCTCTTTAGTCTTAACACTCAGTGTGCCATAAATACAAGGGTAGAACTAAAATGTCGATTAGAGCAAGACAATTTCGTGCCCGCTAGCTCCCCGCCCAGCAAGACTCACAATTGTAATATTGTAGATAAAGTTGATGAAGTTTCATATGATCTACTACTCGTCAACATTAGATCCATCAATTGTTTTAAAGTGAGCCAATTACAAATTGATTTTCTGAGTAAAAGTAATTTTAAATTTTTATGTCTAACAGAACTCTGGTCAGCTGAAAGCGAACTGATTAATTTAAATTTTGGTAACCTCAAACTTTCATCTTTTTTTTGCAGGGATAAAACCAAAGGTGGTGGCGTTGGAATATGGTCCAACGTTTCATTAACAACCTATAATCTAAACTTAAGTAAATATTGTTTGACTAAACATATTGAAGTATGTGGTTTGGTTTGGGAATTTACGGCAAGACAAAAGTTAAATCTCATAACTATTTACCGGTCTCCGGATGGTGATACAGATATATTTTTTGAGTACTTGAATACATTACTTCATGATATTTACAAAGCCGGAGAAAACTTCATTTTTGCTGGTGATTTTAACTATGACCCTCTTGATAATGACCCCAATTTTTTCATACTTAAGGAACTTTTTTCCTCATATGGCCTTTTAATGAAAGTTGACTCCCCTACGAGAGTCACTGCAACAACTGAGTCAATGATCGATCATATCTTTACAAATATTGGTCATAGTGATTTTAGTACAGTTCATGATATTTGGTATTCTGATCACCGGGTGGTACTATTTGACACAAAATTTCATTCAGCTCTTAACTCTAGTAATGTTAATTTTAAGAAAAGAATTTTCTCGGCGTCTAATATACACTATTTTCAGCAAAGTCTTGTTACTGAGGAATGGGATGAAGTATTAACTCTTACTAATGCTGAAAATGCTTTCAATAGATTTTATGAACAATTCTCATATTATTTCAATGACTGTTTTCCTTTTAAATTATGTAAACAGAAATCTAAAACAAATCCGTGGATGGATAATAAAATTTTATCCAGTGTATATTTAAAAGACCTTTATCTGATACAACAAATGTATCCCCAGTTTAAGGCTTTCTATAAACTTAAAAGGAAAGAGCATATTAATTTAATCAAAAAAGCTAAGAAAACATACTATATGTCTTTAATACAGGACTCAATTACTGAAAATAAACCAAAAGTGCCTTGGCGAGTGGTTTCAGAACTAACTAATAAATCTAAATTTCACAAAAATCTAACACTCCGTAAAGATAACTCGCTAGAAACTGACCCTACTATAATTGCTAATTCTTTGAACCAATTTTTTATTAATGAGCCGAAGAAACTTTCTTCGGAGTTAAAATCGCCAGTGGAAGATCGGAGTCTATATTGTAGTCCGGGTATCTCTTTCGCTAACAGTATGTTTCTTGAACCCTATACCGAATTTGAACTACTCTCATTGTTAAATAATAAACTTAAAAATAAGCTGTCCGGTGGTCCTGATGAAATTCCCGATATGATATTAAAAGTCTGTTTACCCAATATTATTGCTCCATTAACCCATTTGATAAATATTTCTTTTGCTCAAGGGCATTTTCCCTCAATATTAAAGCGAGTTAAAATAAATCCAATTTTTAAGAAAGGGGATCAGACTAACGTTAAAAACTATAGACCCATTGCTCTTTGCTCAGTCTTTGCTAAAATTTATGAATATAGTATGTATAACAGACTGCTAAGTTACATCACTACTAAAAACATTTTGACTCCTCAACAACATGGTTTTCGTAGCAAATTCTCAACCCTAACTGCTATAAATGCATTTTTAAATGAAATTTGTTGTACCCTTGAGGCTAACGACTGCCCTATTGGTATATTTTGTGACCTCAGTCGAGCATTTGATTGCGTAAGTCATGAAATCTTACTATTTAAACTCGAAAAATATGGCATACGCGGTTCAGTACTAGATTGGTTACAGTCATATCTTACGAACCGCTCCCAATTTGTAGAGCTCACACACCTTTCACAGAAAGACTCACTAAAGTTCAAATCGGAGGTAGAACATAATTCAATTGGTGTTCCACAAGGTTCCATACTAGGCCCCCTACTATTCATTTTATTTATGAATGACTTGCCTAAATACCTGGAAAAACATAAGATGGTTTTACCGGTCCTATATGCTGATGATACCTCTCTTTTGGTAAAAGGATCAAATATTCAGGACACCAAATCTTTATGTCAGGAAATATTAACTGATTTAATAACCTGGTTCAATGCCAACCAACTTCACTTGAACTACAGCAAAACTGGAATTGTCTGTTTCAATTTAAATTATAGAAACCCACAAAATATTAATGATCCATTAATATGTAATGAGCAGATAATAAGTGAGTTTAAGAATATAAAACTTTTGGGTTTTGAAATGGACGAACATTTAAATTGGAAGAGTCACTGTGCTTCATTGGTCTCTAAACTGAATGCTGTATGCTATCAAGTGAGAGTGCTCAGGGATGTCCTAGATTGTGTTCATCTCCGTCTCTTTTACAATGCTCATGTTCTTTCACGTTTGACATATGGTATCATACATTGGGGGGCTGGCAGTAAGGCCAGCGATGTTTTCATTACTCAAAAACGTATCATTCGTACAATGTTCAAACTTCATCCGTTGGACTCTTGCCGTAACTTCTTTAAGACGCATAAATTTCTGACAGTTCCTGGTATATATGTACTTCAAATCTTATTACATATATTTGATAACAAAGATGCTCTAAATTCAACTAACTCTCATAATTATAACACCCGATACTATAACCTCCATATTCCAGCCCACCATTTAACCTTCTCTAGCAAATCGCCGTTAATTCAAGGGGCTAAATTATTTAATAGTCTTCCTGAAGAACTAAAAAATTGTAAAAATAAAAAGCATTTCAAAAATAACATTAATAATATAATTTCAAGAATGGGGCCCTATAGTGTAAAGGAATTCTATTCAAATATACCAAACTCATTGCCCGACTTTAATTTACCTTAATTTAAATTTATCTAAGCTTGTCTGTTGAAATAACATGTGATGGTGTATTTGCTTGTAAAAATTTTATATATGTATGTAGCTGTATGTATGTATATGTATATACTTATATGTGCATGTGTATGTGCACATGTATGTATGTATGTATGTATGCATGTATTTTCATTCTTTTAATGTTTAATGTTTATTTCTAATTGTATACTTATATATATAGACTAATTCCAGATAATTTGTAAAAATTCATATGGAAATACTTATTATTATTTTAAATTACGAATTTGAAAATAGGTGGTGTTTAATTTTGCGATTATTGGAGAATTGTACCATGAGTTCAAAAAGAAATTACATAAGGGCTATGGAAAAATAAAATAATGTCCACTGAAAGCTTTATATAACAATATAAACTTATGACAACAACAACAGTGATGACAGTTTATTAATTCTAAAGCTTGCTGTTGACATTTTTATTTTCCGTAGACAACCCTTATGTAATTTTTTTTTGAGCTCATGGTATAATAAAACTACATTCTAACTTTTAAATATTATTCAGTGATATCCAAATAACGACTACTTTGTTTGTTTTTATATATACCTCAGAGTGAGCTCCTCTAGTATTCGTCAGCGTAAAGTTTGATAATACAAAATGCATAAGCACTTGTTTTTATTTTAGGTTTGTAAACTTGATAAGAATAATAGATAAAAGAATAAAAATGAACATTTAATCACATTCATGTAACCACACATTAGTTCTCTATTTTGATGTGTTCGCTGTCAGTTATTTTCAGGTATCTTGTACAGCATCATGTTGATGTCCATCTTTTCCAAGATATTTTCACTAGTCTGCATGTTCAATCTTTCTCTGTAAACCTGTAATATTATGTCCATTTTTATCATCACGTGTTCAATCGTAATGTACTATTTTTCGGTCCATAAGACGCATCCCAAATTTATGAGACAATATTTAAAAAAAAAATATTGTATTATATAAAAATATTCACAAATTTTTAATTTTTGTTTATTATTACAATAACCTGTACCAGCAACATTCTGTTCATCTTCACTCTCTGTACTATCACTCGTCTCGTTAATGTCTTTGTTCGTATTATTTACGTCTGAAGTTTGCTGCCAATCTCTTTAAAAATCAAGTCATCTTCGATACTATCTAATGAGTTACTTATACTGCAGGCATGTGCAACTTCCATAATATCGAGGGCCGGATAGTGATCTGAAATACATTCGCGGGCCAGAATTTTTTTTTAATTACTTCACTGAAATTTTCTTTATTATAAAAAAAAAATCAATCATTCTAAATATTCTAAACTATGCATAGTTCATAACAAGTTCATAACTCAAAAAACAAAAGAAACCCAAAGAGACCCAAAAAAACACAAGAAAAAAATAAAAAATCTTTTATAATGCATAAATATTGTTAGATAATAACAAAATATTTGTTTAATTTGAATGGGACGGTTGAGACTTTATACTGCTCACAAGTTTGTTAATGTTCGGGAAAACAACTGATGTAGCAACACGCAACGTGTTTTCTAGGTGCGAATCCGTTATTCGCGTCCTTGTTTTTGATTTAACGAACTTCATCCTAGAAAAAAACTACTCACATTTCTTTTCTGAGCAAAAGCTGTGAGTTTCGGAAATTTGTCAACTGGGAAATATTTCTTCTAAAACTCAATTAGTGAAATCTCCTTCATTTTTGATTTGAAATCAGAGTTCTCCTATAGCTTAAGTAGTTCCATTTACAGAGAAAGTGGCGCTTGTTCCACATTAACATCAACCGTTTAACCGCATTTGATCTCTGAAAACAAAGATATACTCGCGGACCAGATTCAGTGGGATTTTGGATAGTTACCGCGACCCGGGGTAAAGGAGGCGACGGGCCGTAGGTTGCACATGCCTGTTATACTGCATTTCGTAAAATACTTGTTAATCATCTTCCCATGATTTTTTTTTACCCAGGTACATACTTCTGAAATTGTCGGTTAATTAACCATTTAATGCTTGATTACATTCAGCGAGTTTACTAGCTACTCGCTGGCGAGTTAAGTGGTGAGCGACTCAGCGAGTGTTGATTACACATAGTTAGTAAACATATTTACTCGCTCAGGAATTTTGCATAGAATCGCGTTGTTTTGCAATTGCTGCTTGTTGCTATTATTTTTATTGATGTAATAAAACTTGTACGGCTTTTTTGGACAATATGTTTATTATAGGAACACCATGTTTCGTTTGATAATATTTAGCTTCAACAGGTGCTGAAATAGCATTTCAATAATTAACATTATTTTTTAAAATAGTAAGTAAATATTCAGCTTTTCTATTATAATACAATATGAGTGGAAAAATTTGGTGTGTAGCATCAAAATGTCAGGGCAATCATAAGTAGAAAATGTTAAGATGTTTCTGACCAGACACTGAGAGAGGTTCAGTGGGGCCCGGGTCAAATAAAATCTCGAATGCCCCATACCCCTCCGTTTATTTATGTAATTTATGTAAAATATAAATAATTTTCGGGGCGCTGGGGCTACTGGAGCCCCGAGACCCACCTAGCTCTCTCTATCTGGTCCTGTTTATTACCATTATGAGATATAAAGGTTAGGCAAATGATATTACAGATGAACATGAAAATAAACAAGATTTTTAGGTGTTGTATACTTGTTTTTAGGATTTTGTAGGTATGACCAAAAAACTCTTATACCGTCATTTTGTCGTCTGTCTGTCTGTCTGTCTGTTCGGTAAAAATTGTAGCCAAACGGCTAAACCCAGAGAGTTGAAATTTGGCATGCTTATACAACTTTTTGACCCGCACATAGGAAAAATACTAAAACATCTAAAAACATATCCCACTAAAAATATAAACAAATATATGCTCATCGAAAAAAAAAAAATATTTTTTTACAATTCTGTGTAGGATATCAAATGAAGCCCTTAGTACGTGAATTAACGATCAAAATTTTATTTTTGCAAAATAAATTATTTTGAGGGGATTTTTGCCAAAATTGTGCAAAAAAAAATTTTGTCCCACACCCTGTAGCCCAGATGGTTTAAACTAAAAATCTGAAAAAATTCTAAATAATGTACATTGGTGTGAACCGGAATAGTACAACAGGAATTTTTGATCAGACTATGTTTTCGGAAAATAACGCATTTTTTGTGTTTTTAACTAAAATATGTAAAATATTTAATCCGCTATTTAACATAGTAAACGAGTGAACCTGCGTAGTACAGTGGTAACGTTGTCGCTTGTTGAGTTGAAACTACTGTAAGAAACTTTTCGAATCCCGCCAATTTTTATTTTTTCTGTTTTTTTTTTGCATTTTTATTTTGTTTAAATTATTTTGTCAAAATTCTAGTTATATTTTGGCAAATGTTGCATTTAATTTTTAAAAGCGTAAATTTAATAACCAGTGGGAAGTGTTGGAATTATAGTTTAATTCTATGTTTGAATCTATACGAAATCAGAGGGGCGGAGTTTATGACTTAAACAACCAATGGAAGCCGTAGGCACAATTTTCAAAATATTATTGAACCTTGCTATATAAAAAAAAATACTGCAAATATTTAGAAACCCAAATAATGGTATCAGGCATTCGAATTAAAATTAATAAAAAAATATTTTAACATAAAATTTGTTTTGGCATTCCAAATAATCATCATTCACTTACTAAATACCTGCGAAACCCTGAAATGTGTGAAAATTCACACTTCACATAATTTTTTATTGCTATTATTTTTGTCAGTTTGTCATTTTAAAAATTGGCGACCTAAATGTAATCTATAATATAGATATGTAGGATAATATTATTATCCTAAACATCTCACTGATGGACAAAGGCCTCCGCTGTTCTCTTGTATTTTTCACGATTGAAGTTGACCATAGTTTGTCGAAGAAAGTCAGATCGTTTCTCCATCTCGTGATTTGGCGCCCTCTGTTTCCTTTGTGCTCTCGGAGTCCATTTTATACACCTCTTGTTTCATCGCTCATCTTTATTATATGTCCTGTATATTTCGATTTTAATGCTTCGACAAATTTAACTGCGTTTTTAATTTGGGTTGCACTTATATCATAGTTTTTATTATTATGTTTTCTGGAGACAGCAGTTTTCTTTCCGTTTTGCTGACAGATATATGCAAAGTTTATCATTACTAATAATAAAGTAGATTTAATATATATATATAACAGTTTTATTAATGCCTTAGTATATAATCTTATAATATAAATAAATATCACAAAGGTAAATTACAATACATTAGGTACTTTTCTTCAGGTCCTCTGGCTCCTCTTGTTAAGCTGAATTCTTCTTTTCTTAACCTTCTTCAGCCAGTCCAATAGCTGTTTTCTGTTCCTCGTTTCCGGTTCCATCTCCTTGCATTCTCTCAGATGTTCTATATTTTCCAGTGCCCCTCGACAAATCTTGTACAGTTTCTCTGCCTCCTTAACCAGAAGTTTGTATAGGTTTGTTGCCTATACGTAACGCTGGCGCTGGGTAGTCCAATAATAATATTAATGATGACAAAAATATTCCACATAAATTGTGTTACTTACTGTACACCTACGAAATCCTGAGCTGTGTAAAAATTCGCGTCAATTTTTTAAACCTTAATCCAAAATTTATCAGTAATTTTTCCTTATGATTACATTTAGATTGAGGTCTTAAAAAAACAAACTCGATCTAATCGCCTCTTAGTTGAGATATTAGGAGTACTTCATATTTGTTTCTAAAGATCGGAAATCACAAATATTTTGGAATTTATTGATAATTTTTAAATAACTTTATAAAGAAACTAGTTTTGAAACAGTGAATCTTTTTATGTTTACTTTTTGTGTTAAGTTTTATTTGTGTTAATCTTAAGTGTGTTTATTTATTAGAACCATGTGAATTTTTTGTGTACATAGTTACTTAAAAAAATTATATATGTTGACAAATTTAATTAAATCACATGTGTATAAATATATACTGTTTCCTTGAGAACAGATGCAGTTTTCTGAAGAAAAATTGATGTTTTTTGTAAGTTTATTTTTATATTATGTTTATTTTTAAATAATAAATATTTCTACTAACGATCACTAATGTAGATTATTAGTTTATTTAAAATATTGCTTAGAGTTCATAAAAAACTAACAAAGAACATTGTTTTATAATTTATACACCTGAATCATCATCTAATCTTTATTAAAATATACAAAATACAAAATGAACAAAGCGAAAAGTCATAATAATATATTTATCAATGATCAAGTCAGATTGGATTCTCGTGGGCGATTAATCTCATCCTTCACTTCTTCGAAATGAAGATTTGCGCCCAATACAACAGTTTATATGTAGAGCGCTTTGAAATTTTTTGAGATACGGACTTAGTGTTTAAACTTTTTCAAAGTACTTCCCATCAGTTCAATACACTTCCTCGTACGTATAAACCACGTGTTTAAAATGTCTTTTCAGTTGACACTCCTGCACAGGTTTGGTCCCAATCTGCTAGAAGCTCATCATAGCTCTTAAAATGGCGGCCTTTATGCTTGATGAAAGGGGAGTCTAAAATCACAAGAAGCAAGATCTGGACCATCTCTAGTTAGAACATCCTCCGTATAGTTCTAACTAGAGATGGGTCGTTCATGAACGAACCGGCTCACTGAGCCGGCTCAGTACACTGACCGAAGTGACACGGTTCACCAAATTGAAATGAGCCTGCTCACAGCTCACTGTATAGTTTCAAGTTTCAAGGATACGATTGGTCGGGCGATTGTGAGCAGTGACCGGAGTGATCTGGATCTGGATCGATGTCATGTTGAACTTCGCGAGAACTTGGCTTGTAATGTATTATCATAAAGTGTATTTTGTTATCAATTTGTAGGGCAGTTTATTTGAAACTAATAGGCTTAGTCTGTATTTTCTTACAACCATACTATACAAAAATATTAAAAATATTGCCCAAATCCCAGATGTCCAATTTATAAGGGCAATAAACATCGCCATAAACTTAACACATCTGGTTTAAATACAGTAGCTACATAAAGTGAATTGTTTGTTTAAAAAATGTTAGATAAGAGCCGGGGCTAAGCGACGTTCTACCTACGAGCGAACGACCGACAACTGACTGACCTGTGTCTCGGGATCATGTTTACAGTTCATATATTGCAAGAACCGGCTCTAAACAAAAGCCGGCTCTGAGCGACGTTCTACCTACGACCGAACGACCGACCGACCTGTGTCTCGGGATCATGTTTACAGTTCATATATTGCAAGAACCGGCTCTAAGCAAGAGCCGGCTCTAAGCGACGTTCTACCTACGAACTAACGACCGACCTGTGTCTCGGAAACATGTTTACTTAACCGGATCACTGAGCCGGATCAATGAACCGGCTCAACAAACTGAACGACCTCCACTGATCCAGTTTCGCAAACTTGTAGTACAGAATTATTCAAAAATTCTTTAGTGAGTTGAGTTCAATGCGTGAGTGCATTATATTTATGCAAGCGTCAAGTGTCAAGGTGTAAATGTGGCCATAAGTTTTGAAGAGACTGAATCAATTGAGCCAAACTTAGAATCAAGATTGCTAAGTTTTTTCGAGAAAAATAATTTATTTTCTGCGAAACATTATGGCTTCCGGTCGGGCAAATCAACAAGTCTCGCTGTAGGAGAGGCAGTACACTTCCTCCTAAAAATGTTTGATGAGGGTCAAATAATATCTTCTTCTTTTTGCGATCTAAGTAAGGCATTTGATTGCGTCTCGCATGATATCTTACTTGCCAAGATGGAATACTACGGTATAAAAGGTTTGCCATTAGAACTGTTCAAATCTTACTTATGTGAGAGACGCCAATTGGTTGAAGTAAATAACATAAGATGCTTCGTTACCGAACTTGATTGGTTAATCAAGTTCGGTGTCCCCCAAGGTAGCGTTTTGGGTCCAGTCTTATTTTTAATCTTTATTAATGATCTTCCAGCAAACATAGATGCTTCGGAAATTGTTTTATTTGCCGATGACACCACCATTTTAAATGTATCAAACTCAGTTAATGATGCTTTAAAATTAGCGAATGACGCACTTGTTCGCGCCGAAACATGGTTCACAAGCAATAGGCTTAAACTGAACCGCGACAAAACGCAACAGATGGTACTGCATAATCGTCATGATTATAATACCAACACCGATACGGTTAAGTTTCTCGGGATGATAATCGACAGTAAATTGAAATGGAAGCAGCACTGTCAAAACACTGTTAGTAAAATTCATAGATCAATATTTGCTATGCGAAAATTGGTCGATGTGGTGCCGTTTGAGGTTGCCCGAATTGCTTACTTTTCTTTAATAAACTGCCACCTCTCCTACGGTATTTTATTATGGGGCGCCAGTCCAAGTGCTTTTGGGGTTTTGCAAGCACAAAAAAGAGCCTTGCGTGTTTTATGTAAGGTCTCTTCGCGTGAATCTTGTAGGCCTCTCTTTAAACGGAATAAAATTTTAACGGTACCTTGTTTGTACATATTTCATTGTTTACTTTATGTCAAGCAAAACATTACTAAATTTTGTACTGTCTCAGATGGAAAATATCGAGCAACTAGATATGGTACCCAACTTAAAACTCCAAAATTAAGACTGGAAGTGGGGAAGAATTCACCTCTTTACTGGGGACCTAAATTTTATAATAAGCTTCCAAAGCAAACTATAAATCTTAATTTTCGTAATTTTAAGAAGAGTATCAAATCGATGTTGCTTGAAAATCCATATTATTTTTTTAATGAATTTCTGTATAGTACATATCTAAATGGCTAATGTTCATGAAATTTATATGTAATAATTTTGTCATGTATATGTAAATTCTTTTATATGTAATTTTCATGAATTATTTATTGTAACACCTAGACATATTCCATAAATGTAATTCTCATTTCACGGAAATAAATACATTATTATTATTATTATTATAAACAAAGCTTAACGTACCACTTGACCTTAACTTTTTTCCTCTTCTAGAACAATTCTCGTAATAATCCCTCACTTACCGAAGAATCATTTTCTTTTTCACTTGATTGTTTTACCACAATTGGCGTTTCTTCGTCTTTAAAGAGCCATATCTTGTTTCTTGACTTTGATGGCACATCATAATAACATTGCCATGTTTCGTCCCCTGTCACAATGGAGTTCACGTATTTCGAGTGTCCCATAAATTGTTTTTAAACATTTTTCGACACCTTTCAACTTTTATTGCTGTTTGTGCATCAGTCAGGTTGTGGGGCATCTATAGCGTACATACTTTCCAAGATGGTCGCGAAGAATTGAACGGATAGCTGGTGCATTAATTTGCAATGACTCCTCTATCTGTCTGTATGTAATTCATCTATTTTCACCGCTGCAATATTTACAAGAGTAACTGTTTCATGGGGACTTTCCTGTACGAGGATCATCATCTAGATTAAAAATTTCTCTTTGAAATTGTTTATACCAACGAAAAACTGTGCTTCAATTTGGACAATTCTCATAAAAAATAGTAAACATTTCGGAGATACACTCTTCCGCAGACAAACCACATTTGAAATTGTTCAAAATTATTCCACCATGATCTCGTCGCGTTCTCTCACTCATATTGCTAAGTTTACATTTCCACTGCAAACAATAGACAGACTCCATCAAATTTATTTGGGGAAGGTTCGCTATTCCGTTAACCCTCTTTCTTATAAAGAAATAAGTAATCCGTGACAATTTAGGTTGGGAAGCATTGCTATAAAACAATGCTTCCCTTCCTCTCATTGGTTATAAATCCAATGAGATTTTTTCATTACGTTTCATTTCAAATGAAACAAATTTGTCATTGCATGTACTTTGGTAAAGATTTGTTTCAATTAAATATTGATATCGCAATCATGAATGAGTAGTACTTTTATGATTGACATAGTGATTGTAAATTGAAGTACATTTCCTGTTTTTTAAAATTACCTATGATCTAACCAGCTGGAGGTTTAAAATTTATAAGATTACTTTTGCGACATTCGCCTCAACTGAGTATATTTATTTAAGAGTATAATTTAGAATAAAATATCCTAGTAATGAATTTGGAACCAGTTGTGTGTAAAACCTTTTACGTACCTTAGGCCGAAAGAAAGTTTGGACGTATACTTCATCCTCTGCTGTTTCTTTCTCTTTTAGGCCTTTATACCTACATAACTAATTATTTATAAACTAGGTTATTACCCGTCAACAATGACGGATTTATAATATAAAAATTTCAATTGTTTGTATGTGTATTTGGTTTTATTTTTTAACTTATCCTAATTAAGTCGCCAGTCTGCGAATCATGGGACAGGATATCACCAATTAGCTATACACGGGAGAGGGCGTCACCTGTCAGTCAATCAAGAAACAGGGTGTCCCCAGTTAGCCAATCACGAGAACTTTAGAAAAATTTACGTCATAATGTTACCGACACTACATACAGACACTTGCTAATTATATAGTTAGATTATTTATTCATTAACTTTTTAAGATGAGAAATCGATTCATTTTTACTTAGTACATTACATTTATATTGTTAAAACTAAAAATAATTTGAGATGTTAATTTATGCCTACGAAACCCCAGACATTTCTATATGTAATTATATTCGTAGATACTTAGAGAATAAATCTGCAAAATATTGTTCATACCAATTAAAGGATATAGGCTTGTCTAGAGTTTCTCGTTTATGCCAACGAAACCCAAAACATTTATAAATAAAATTTTATCCGCAGTTTCTTAGAGAATAAATCTGCAAAATATTGTTCATATCGGTCAAAGGAAACAGGAGTATCTACAGTCTCTTGTTTATGCCTACGAAACCCTAGATATTTATTTATGTAATTATATTCGTAGATTCTTATAGAATAAATGTCCAAAATATTGCTCATATCGGTCAAAGGAAACAGGAGTATCTAGAGTCTCTTGTTTATGGCTACGAAACCCTAGGCAGTTATGTATATAATTATTTTCGTGGATTCTTAGAGAATAAATTTGCAAAATATTGTTTATATCGGTCAAAGGAAACAGGAGTACCTAGAGTCTCTTGTTTATGCCTACTAAACTCTAGATATTTATGCATATAATTATATTCGTAGATTCCTAGAAAATAAATCTGAAAAATACTGTTCATATCAGTCAAAGGATATAGAAGTACCCTAGGGTTTTTTGTTTATGCCCACGAAACCCTATACATTTCTATAGGTTATTTTATCCGCAGATTTTTAAATAATAAATCAGCAAAATATTTTTCATATCGATCAAAGAATATAGAAGTGTCTAGATATTTCTATACGATGTTTTATCCGCAGATTTTTAGAAATTAAATTTGCAAATGTTTTTCATATCGATCAAAGTATATAGGAGTGTCTAGAGTTTCTATTTATATCTACGAAATCCTAGATATTTCTGTATGTTATTTTATCCGCAGATTCTTAGAGAATAAATCTGAAAAATATTGTTCATATCGGTCAAAGGATATAGGAGTCTCTTGTTTATGCCTACGAAAACCTAGACATTTATGTATGTAATTATATTTGTAGATTCTTAGAGAATATATCTGCAAAATATTGTTCATATTGGTCAAAGAATGTAGCAGTGTCCAGAGTTTCTTGTTTATGCCTACGAAATCCTAGGTATTTCTGTAAATAATTATATTTGTAGATTCTAAGAAAATAAATCTGCAAAATATTATTCATATTGGTCGAAGGATAAAGCAGTGTATATAATTTCTTGTTTATGCCTACGAAACCCTAGACATTTCTATATGAAATTATATTCGTAGATTCTAAGAGAATATATCTGCAAAATACCTGTCAATCAAGTCAAACTGGGAACACCCTGTTTCCCAGTTAGCCAATCACGAGAACCTTAGAAAAAATGACGTCACAGTGTTACAGAATCACTAACATACGGTAGCTAATTATAAATGTACGATATTTATTTTAATAATCTCTGAGAAATGAAATAATAAGATCAAAGCTAGAAGTAAAATCGGCTCTAACGAAAATAGAGGAAAAATAACTACAAAGGTATGGTTACATGCCTAATATGATTGACAAATGAAGTTCGTATAAAAAGCTATGTAAAACTACAGTGGCCTGTAAAAGGAACAGAAGAAAGCCACCAAAGACTTGGGATTACTATATACAGTCTGTATGATAAGACATACATGATTATGGCTCAGGATCAGGCATATGCACAAATAAAAAACAGGTTCAAACATGATAAGAACATCAAGACCTAATACGCCCGGTAATAAAAATTGTTTAATTAGTGTTTTGTCTTTCAGTATTACGGTTGTGTAATAATGAGTGCTATTTATGCAAAACGTTTTGAACAAGTATTTTTATGTACCCACCCAAAAGGGCCAAAAATGTCCTTTTCAAGTGCAACAAAATATATTGTCAAGTCAGTAGACTTTGTGAAGTATTGGGTGAAACGTTATAGAATTAATAAAAATGATTACGATTTACCTAACCGTGGATTAAAAAAAGTGGCCGCTAAAAAACAAGATAAAGTGATTTTTAACGCTTTTAAAAATAATCCTATGTTATCTTTACGTAAATATCAGGCAATTTTGTTAAAAATGAACATTAAGTTAAGTCTAATGACCCTGAGAAGTCGTTTAATTGAAAATGGTATTAAATTCAGGAGCACCAAACAAAAACCATTGTTATCGGTGAAATATGTCGAAAAACGACTCGCTTGGGCCAAGGGAAATTTAGACCGCGATTGGAGTGATGTGGTTTTCTCTGATAAATCTAGTTTTTACATAGGGGGTAAGCTTCGAACAAAAACCGTTCAAAATTTTGAGCAATTAACTCAAATACGGCAGATATGGAGATCACTCCCAAAGTATGCCGAAAAGCTGGTAAAAAGTGTACCGAAAATATGCCAAGCAATAATTGATAATAATGGAGATTGAACTAGTTATTAGGTAGTAGCGTAAAAATATTTACAGTAAATTTTAAATTATTTTTAGTTTTTCCTTTTCTCTCTTATAGTTCGTCAAAAATCAACAAGGATGTCTTATTATACAGACTGTATATAGTTATATATAGTTATGTATAGTTATATACGTAGTTTGTTTTTACAAGAGTGAACACAGTATACTACAGGATATTCATAACGTTTAAGCGGAACTAACTGGAATTTTCATTTTTAGGGTTTTGTAGGTATGACCAAAAAACCCTTATACCGTCATTTTGTCGTCTGTCTGTCTGTCTGTCTGTCTGTCTGTCTGTCTGTCTGTCTGTCTGTCTGTCTGTTCGGTAAAAATTGTAGCCAAACGGCTAAACCTAGAGAGTTGAAATTTGGCATGATTGTACAACTTTTTGACCCGCACATAGGAAAAATACTAAAACATCTAAAAAACATATCCCCCTAAAAATATAAACAAATATGTGCTCATCGAAAAAAAAAATATTTTTTTTAAATTCTGAGTAGGGTATCAAATGAAAGCCCTTAGTACGTGGATTAACGATCAAAATTTTATTTTTGCAAAATAAATTATTTTGACGAGATTTTTGCCAAAATTGTGCAAAAAAATTTTTGTCCCACACCCTGTAGCCCAGATGGTTTAAACTAAAAATGTGAAAAAATTCTAAGTAATGTATATTGGTGTGAACCGGAATAGTACAACAGGAATTTTTGATCAGATTATGTTTTCGGAAAATAATGCATTTTTTGTGTTTTTAACCAAAATATGTTAAATATTTAATTCGCTATGTAACCAAGTTCAGACGTCAGCGCTGATAGCGATGTGTGTTTAGTCATTGGTTTTCTAATTTGCTAAACACTGTTAACTTGCAAACTAGAGTTCGAATCCTGTCAATTTTAATTTTTTTTTTTTTTTGCAGTTTTCTTTTGTTTAAATTATTTAATATTAAAAATTAAATAATTTAACAGTAAAAATTCTAGCTATATTTTGGCAAATGTTGCATATAATTTTTAAAAGCGTAAATTTAATAACCAGTGGGAAGTGTTGAAATTATAATTTAATTCTGTTTGATGTATACGAAATCAGAGGGCGTGGCTAATGATTTAAGCAACCAATAGAAGCCATAGGCGCAATTTTCAAAATCTTAATGAACCTTGCTATGTAAAAAAAATACTGCACATATTTAGAAACTTAAATAATGGTATTAGGCATTCGAATTAAAATTCATAAAAAAATATTTTGACATAAAACTTGTTTTGGCATCCCAAATAATCATCATTCAGTTATTAAATACCTGCAAAACCCTGCAATGTGTGAAAATTCACACTTCACATCAATTTTTGTAACTTGTCATGTGCTCTCCTTTTAAGGTTTAAAGGCAAAAACCTCACTTAAACGGTAAAAGTTACTAGAATTCATAATCTAGTACCTCTTAAACCAAAGAAACAGACTATAGAAGAAATAATGAAAATGAAATATTACAGAAATCCAGGCCATGCATTTAGAATTAGACAGGAAAAATTAGAACAAATACATCAAAGTTTAAAGAAAGGGAATTTTACAGTCAACGAATAAACCTCGGATAACGTAATTCCAGGTAAAATTTAAAAAAATCAATGCGGATTTCAATAAAGTAAACATTGAAATACACCAGTATATCTTATCTGGTCAACGACACTTCAGATAAGTGGTGGTATAAGTTATTCCCACACTTTGATTGATGAATAAATTAGTATTTGTTGCCTAGCGACGGTGAAATTTTTAATTTGACGTTAATGCGATAAATGTAACATTATAATGTTTTGTTTGCATTCTGAATTGTAAGTATTATGATGGTTGTAGCAGCGTAGTGGCCAGCTTACTCGCTTTGACGGTGTGGAATCGTGAGATCGATCTACAGTACGGGCCAAAAGATCTTACAAAAAATCTTGACCATTGCAATTGTAAGCTCACTTCAGCGCCGTAGCTAAGGCAGTGAAGAGCATAGAATATATTTGTGTTATATTGCTTCCCAGAATCCCGTACGAATTTTGAAAGATGCAAGAGGGCGAAGGACCACTCGCGGCCTGCTTCTATCTTTTACTTAATAACTGGGACAATCTTTACATCAAATTTTGCACAGAATTTTTATCTATCTAATAGGATATTTTTGATTGTAGAAAAAATTATTGTAAAAATATTATTGCTCAATAACTTAATAATATGTAAGACACAACAATGTTCTATAATTTTTGAAATATATTTGTGGGTTTCAAATAATTTTTATATTCATATAGTTTTGTGTAGAAATGTTCAAATAATACGTCAACATTTTTTTCGACATGATTGTTTATAGTTTAGAGCCTACGTCGAAAAATATTATACTTGATGATAATGAAATGCCACTTGGTACAAGTATTCTTTACATAAAATAAATCATTTTTATCCGCAGCGCCTATATTAAGAACCGCGGCAGATTCGAGATGGCGGCAAAAGTAGATTGCCAAGTACAGTAACTATAAGTAATTTTCAAAATAGAACAAATTATCTCCAAACATATTTGTAGAATGGAGTTTTAGCTACAATTTGCCGCATGGTACACAAATATGCATTGAATGGTTTACAAGATGGCGTCTATAACGCAATTTGTTTATTTACAATTACATGACAGTTCTTTTTACAATTAAAAATATGCAATTAGATAGATAAAAATTCGCTGAAAATTTTGATATATAGATTGTTAGTAATTTTATTTCAGGTTGTTAGTCTTGTATAAGAAACTGTACGGTTGTGCGCCCCCTTAAGCAAACTACGGCCACGATTGAAGTCAGCAAACCAGCGATAAACAGTAGTCCTTGATGGTGCTTCATCGCCAAAAGTTGAATTAAGTTCATGATGCACTGTTTTTGGGGGAATCCACGTAGAAATTTGTAAAAAGTAATCGCTCGAAAATGTTCGCGATTTAATTCCATCTTTAGCCAAGATGAAGTTACTGTAAACAACACATAGTGCTCGTACGTCAAAACGTTCTGAGTACGTATAATGTCAAAAATGTCAAACTTTACGATAGAAGCGTCTGTTGCCAGATGGCAGCACTAGTTTGGCGCAATCCCTAAATATAAGAGGCAACCCTCGTATATCATAGAAGTCGATTTGTTGACCAATCTAGGTTGTTTTTCTTTAAGTTTTTGCATCATTTCGTCCAGTTGGTTGCAGTATATTTCTGCAGTGATCGATGAGTCAGGTTTTTCTTTTTTGTTTGGTTTTTAAGTTACCTCTACGAAATTTGGTGAACCAATTTGATATTGTCTGCTGCGTAGTAACACTAGATCCAAATACACTATTAATGTTTCGCGCGATCTGCGATACCGTAGTACCACGTAAGAACTCATAATAGTGCGAATTTCCGACCGTTCCATTTTCAACAAAATTATTTTTTTAAAAAAGTTTTTGATGTTTTTTACCGCATACAATAATTTCTTTAAACAGGCGAGATGTGTAACTTTCCAACAAAAAAAAAAAAAAAAAAACTAAGCCAATGTCAAATAATAAGCTGTTTAAGTTGGCAATATTATTAACTACATATTTCATCCTTGACGACCTGATAGTTCAGTAATCACTCGTTATCTGCCTATTTTTTCAACGGTTTTCGTTGTACTCTACTATTGAATTATAATTTTATTTATTATTTAATAGAGTAACAAAGAAAATCATCCGATTGCCGCTGAAATGTGCTTCTAGCAATCTTATTGACTAGTGTTATCCTTTCTATGCTATGTACATACAACGCTTCTTTTGGTACATTTTTTCCCGCGGTTTCTCTATCCGTGGTATCTTAGTGGAACGTTACTTCCGTGGATAACGAGATATTACAAATATAATTATGAACTACAATATAAGAATTATCTGAGTCAAATATTTCGACATCTTCTCCCAAAATTTCCTCAAATACCCCTCCAAACGATATTGTTCTATTCTATTTTATTTTATTATGGCCTAGGCACACAGCCTTGCCGCCAGTTTTAATAAATACATTTAGTTACAATATATATATTTTTTTAACATACAATAAATAATTAAATAATAAATATAAACAATGTATATATATAAATATAAATATAAATAAAATAAATTGAATCTAAAGTTGTATATTGGAAGAAGTTAAAAATTCATACACAAGCGAAGAAGTTTCAGAGGAAGGGTTAAGAAGGATATTAGAAAGGGATATGGGACCATTATATTTAGGTCCAGACTTAGATAGGTTGGTGTAGAGAAGATTGCAATTGTAGATGTTGTTGGGACAATCTAAAGTTGTATATTGAAAGATATACAATTAGATATAAAAGAGATATACAATAGATATAAAAATTAGGTGAGTGGGATTTCCAGGTTATCCACATGCAAAGATCCGAGTCGATTACATTAATTCTGAAGAGATGGCTTGGTGCTGAGCTGGGGTTGATTCTTAGCCGACAGATAGAAGAGATGGCACCTTTGAACGATATTGTTACAAGTACCAACTTTATTTTATTTATATGAAAACCATGGAAACTATCCGAGAATAAAAAATGCATTGTAAAAATGAACATCGGAATAAAAATACCTCCGATAGTTATACCTATGCTTATCCAAGTTTGTAAAAATAGCCTTATGAGTATAAAATAGCTCACGACATTATTTGAATAACCTGTATTTGTATTATATCTCGCATCTTATCATTATCTTATCTGTTATGTATTTCAAGTATATCTTCCCCTTTTATTTATTAAACTACAAATCATACAAATCATTTGCAATGTTCCACATAACGGTATTTCCAAATTCAAAGTTCAAAATTTTGTTTCTAAGGTCTCTGAGGTGTTGTCAATTACACAACGTATGCGAGCAATACATACTAGTGTTGGCCGCGTGTGAAAAATTTTGTCACGATCACTCATGCTCACGAAGTCGTCACTCAAAGAAATTGTTGTATCTACAAATGCTATATAAACTCTACTATATTTAACTATATTGCCGGGTTTACATTGGTAGAGTAACAGAGCTATAGTGCGTTCGAAGGTGAGTTTGCAGTATAGCTCTTATGGCAAATGGGAGCGGTGTTGCCAAATGTTGTAAAAATGTCAAATGTGTCAGTTATAATAATATGAAAAACTCGTATGATTTACAAAAATCAACTCTTATAAAACTTAAAATAACACTCAACAAAAATAAATGTCCATTTGTAGAATACTGCGTCTTTACTGAGCAGCGCGTTTTAGAGCTGGCAACGTCGACAAGCAAGAAAAGGATAGTGTCATTGTTTAAACCCATTAGAGAGTATGAAAAAGAACTACTCCATATGCCCTGTACTGCAAACTCACCTTTGAACGCACTATAGTAACTAGCGCAAGTACTACGCGCTTTACTCTACTATTTTATTTTCAGGATAGTAGGTGTTCATACGCAATTGGCATACAAATCTTATTTTCTGGATAGTAAGTGTCAAAACACATTTGACATCTTCACTGTGATTTTGTAGTGAAATTATCTTTTTGCAAAAAATACTCTATGAATGTGGATATACATCGTCGCCGGAGTGATACCATTAAAAAAATGGTATTTTGAATTACATCATTTCTTGTGGAGGAAATAATTGATTGTCTTATTGAAGTAATCGGTACAGAATCTAAGCCTAAACGAAAATGGGTTAGAAATGGATTGATAGAAGAACTACCCATGGCGCATCAGTCCTTCTATTTCGTGAATTAGCCTTGGAAGATCAAAAAGAGTACAGACTGTGTTTAAGAATGATACCAGATGATTTTAATAAGCTATTAAATTTAATTAGTCCATTAATACAGCGACTGATACACTAATAAGGGATGCGATTCCAGCAAAAATAAAATTGGAATTAACGCTTTATTTCCTAGCCACAGGAAATAGTTATTGTAGTCTACAACATCTTTTTCGTATATCAAAGGCAGTTATTTCACAGATGATTTCAAAAATCATCAATTAATAAATCAATGTTACGCAATTTATGTAAATAAATTGTAACTTACCTGATATGGTTTTTTTCTATTTGTTATGACAGGTTACCGCTTGCCGCCAATTTGAAATGAATCAATTTTGCGTAGTGGGGGAAAAGACAGTAGCTAGTAAATATGTCGACGAGCTAGCTGCTATCCTAGCCCAATTACTAGAAGCTAGTACTCTACTAGTCACATTGTCAACTGTTTACACAGGGATAGTAACTAGTTCCTAGTTACTTGCGCTAGTTACTAGCTCTTTTACTCTACCAATGTAAACCCGGCATATAAGTAAGCGTAAAGTAGGTCTTTATGGGAAGAGTAAAAAGTAAAAAGTGCCGTAACGTATCATTATTTCATTCTTGCCATAAGCACAACACAAATGCCAGAGGTTCATTTTTTGGGTTCTAAACGCGTCTTTCGTGGGAAGAGGCGTCTAACCGAAGATTTTATGTTCACGCGCATATTTCGTATAAGCGAGTATGATATTTTATCCACATCCGCACGATTTAAATGATAATTTATCTGCATCCGATTTGCAGGGCTCAATTTATTTTAAGAAAAAGATACTTATAACTTATGAAGAAAATTTTCTAAGAAATGAAGAATATTGGTTAATGTTCCGTATGATCCCACCAAATCCAACTGGTTAGATAAAAAGCGCAAACTACTAAGAATGAGATTGTTATCCATATCCAGTCAGATCCACTCAAAATTAAACAAAAAATAACTCCAACACCTGCATAAAACAGTTGCTTCGTCGTAGAAAGAGATACAAAACCCAGCATAAATAAAGAATTAATAAAATACATAATAGACAATTTTTTCTTCTTATTCTTTCTATTTACTAAAATTTAAACTTAGTGAGTCGTGACACGCCGTGATTGCACGCACGACGTGTCACGACAAATTGTAAATCACGCACAATCACGCACGAAAGAAAAATATGAGCCAAAGATATCCTATAGATAGTCAATTGTATCTATGGTTGGAAATACCGGGCCTAATATATATAGATATGCTATGTATCCATAACATAAAATATAAACTACTTTCTTTGTTCTGTTTATTAGAAAGAGATGTTCTGAAGGGCCGTTGTTCCATTTTTAGGGTTTTGTAGGTATGACCAAAAAACCCTTATACCGTCATTTTGTCGTTTGTCTGTCTGTCTGTCTGTCTGTTCGGTAAAAATTGTAGCCAAACGGCTAAACCTAGAGAGTTGAAATTTGGCATGCTTATACAAATCTTTGACCCGCACGTAGGATAAATACTAAAAAATCTAAAAAACATACCCCCCTAAAAATATAAACAAATATATGCTCATCGAAAAAAAAAAATAATATTTTTTTACAATTCTGTGTAGGGTATCAAATGAAAGTCCTTGGTACGTGGATTAAAGAGCAAAATTTTATTTTTGCAAAATAAATTATTTTGGCGCCAAAATTGTGCAAAAAAATTTTTGTCCCACACCCTGTAGCCCAGATGGTTTAAACTAAACATCTGAAAAAATTCTAAGTAATGTACATTGGTGTGAACCGGAATAGTACAACAGAAATTTTTGACCAGATTATGTTTTCGGAAAATAACGGATTTTTTGTGTTTTTAACTAAAATATGTAAAATATTCAATCCGCTATTTAACACAGTACACGAGTGAACGTCCGTAGTCCAGTGGTAACGTTCTCGCTTCTCAAGTTGCATACCACTGTTCGATTCCCGTCATTTTTTTTTTTTTTTTGCATTTTTATTTTGTTTAAATTATTTTGTCGAAATTCTAGTTATATTTTGGCAAATGTTGCATTTAATTTTTAAAAGCGTAAATTTAATAACCAGTAGGAAGTGTCGAAATTATAATTTAATTCTATGTTTGAATGTATACGAAATTAGAGGGGCGGAGTTTACGACTTAAACAACCAATGGAAGCCGTAGGCGCAATTTTCAAAATATTAATGAACCTTGCTATATAAAAAAAATACTGTAAATATTTAGAAACCCAAATAATGGTATTAGGCATTCGAATTCAAATTAATAAAAAAATATTTTAACATAAAATTTGTTTTGGCTTCCCAAATAATCATCATTCACTTACTAAATACCTGCGAAACCCTGAAATGTGTGAAAATTCACACTTCACATAAATTTTTTATGCATTATATTATTGATTTATAATATAGGAGGCTTTGTTTTTAGGAAATCACGATTATGCAGTGAGCCTGAAAGGACCTAACAAATTAGAATATATTTAAAAATTTTCGCGGCATACTTGGAATCTCTTGCGACATTAAGACACAGGCATAGAAAAAGAACTTTGTTGTTTTAAAAATTGCGTTGAAAATTAATTAATATTTCGTTAATATTATATTTCAAGTACCAAATATGACTGAAGGTCACGAAGCTTATAAAGTGAATCTCATTTTATCTGATTCAACTCTTTAACGAGCTTCAAACCTCCTATTCTTAAGTTCTAAACGTTCAAACCTCTTCTGAAATTTTAATTTATCGATATAATGTGTCTGTAGGTATCCTGTCTATCGTTTAATCAGACAACGTACTTTCGTAGAGTGTTATAAAAAACTACCTTATTCAAGTGAAGAGCATTTGTGCTTGGTCAGGAAAATAATTTCATTGGCATTTTATTACAGTGGCGCACTGTTTATATTCTTTTTATTTGATAACCCGTTGCCAACTGTGTTGGTAAACACATCATTACCTTTAAAATAAATAAAATAAATAAATAAATCTCAAATCAGTTTAAATAACTGTGTAAATAAAAAATAAGGTCAGTATTATACAGGGATAAACCTGCAAAATATTCACATCGGTTAAAGCAGGGGTCGGGGAAAATTTTTACCCATTACCCAAAGACATATTTCTTTACACCGACATTGGCTTGTAAAAAAAAATTAAAAAGCAAAAAAAAAGGTCTTCACCTCCCAAAATCTAAGTGATGAGCAAGAAAAAACAAAGGTCCTCACCTTCAAATTGGAAAAATTTCCTTATTACCCCCAAAAATTTCATTTTTACCCCATTTGGGGTAATTTACCCCGGTTCCCCGACCGCTGGGTTAAAGGATATAAGAGCTTCTAGAGTTTCTCGTTTATGCGTACGAAACCCTAGACATTTCTTTATGTTATTTTATCACCAGATTCTTAGAGAATAAATCTGCAAAATATTGTTCATATCAGTCAAAGGATATAGGAGTGTCTAGAGTTTCTTGTTTATGCCTTAAAACCCTAGACATTTCTATATGTAATTATATTTGTAGATTCTAACAGAATAAATCTGCAGAATATTTATGCCTACGAAATCCTAGACACTTCTGTATGTTATTATGTTTGTAGATTCTTAGAGAATTAATCTGGAAAATATTGTTCATATTGGTCAAAGGATATAGGAATGTCTAGAGTTACTTGTTTATGCCTACGAAACTCTAAACATTTCTATATGTAATTATATTCGTAGATTCTTACAGAATAAATCTGCAAAATATTGTTCAAAGCATATTGGAGTGTCAAGGGTTTTTCGTTTATGCCTACGAAACCCTAGACACTTCTGTATGTTATTATATTTGTAGAATCTTAGTGAATTAATCTGGAAAATATATTTCATATTGATCAAAGGATATATGAATGTCTAGAGTTACTTGTTTATACCTACGAAACTCTAAACATTTCTATATGTAATTATATTTGTAGATTCTTACAGAATAAATCAGCAAAATATTGTTCATATCGGTCAAAGCATATAGAAGTGTCAAGAGTTTCTCGTTTATGCCTACGAAACCCTAGACACTTCTGTATGTTATTGTAAATAAATATAATTGTAGATTCTTAGAGAATTAATCTGGAAAATATTGTTCATATTGGTCAAAGGATATAGGAATGTCTAGAGTTACTTGTTTATGCCTACGAAACTCTAAACATTTCTATATGTAATTATATTGGTAGATTCTTACAGAATAAATCTGCAAAATACTGTTCATAGCTGTTTATATCGGTCAAAGCATAGGGGAGTATCAAGAGTTTTTCCTTTATGCCTACGAAATCCTAGACTATACGTAATTATATTTTTAGATTTTTAGAGAATAAATCTGGAAAATATTGTTCATATCAAGGATATAGGAGAGTTTAGAGTTTCTCGTTTATGCCTACGAAATCCTATACATTTCTATATGTTTTTTTATCCGCACTTTCTTAGAGAAGAAATCTTTTTATATTATAGGGATTATAGGGATGACGGGAAATGATAGGGAAGAGTTAGTTAAGAATAAAGCGCATTGCATCAATGGTTATTAGCGCCTATTATAGCTCAAATACATAAATAAATAAATAATAATTTATTGAGAAAATTACATGTTAAGTTGTAAATCATATTTTCAGAACACCTTATAAATTTATATACAGGGTGTTGTATTAACCAGGTACATATAGATATTTAACATGTAAAAACAGATATATGTATATATCATTTCCTGCTTCCTCGTTGGTTATACAGAAAAAAAAAACTAAATAAATAAATATTTTGTATTAGAATTTTATTTTGACTTTCATAAATTCATAAAAACATAATTAATTAATAGTTACATTAAATATTTAATTTTTTATATTATTTTTTTTACTGAAATTAACTAATTATTTAGCAGAAAGAAATTAGCTTTAAATTAAAATATTTATTGTAAATGGGTATTAAATTTATTTTATATAAATTTATTTAATTCAAAATAAAATTCTGAACAATTTTTACATTATAATATTTTTCTGTATAACCAACGAGGAAGCAAGAAATCGCATATATCTCTTTTTACATGTTAAATCCTGTACCTGGTCAATAGACGATATCCAATTTAAAATCGATACTAGCAACAGTGGCCATCAGTCCAATTATTCTGACAAACTGTTGCTTCCAGATACTGACAAATTAACTTTTTGTAATTATATTTATATTTAGTAGTAAAATATCACAGATAATTTATTATTATTATAAAAATTCGATGTTCACTTAACCCTAACCTCTCTATTAAAACTTACCAGTTTCCAGTTTTTTGTAGTGCTCGACATCTAATCACCTTTTTAATTCTAGAATAGAATGATCTTCTATTTTAACATATTTTAATTTCGCACCCAGTACATCGTCTTCGTTGATAATAAAGTTATTAATAAATTATTCAATACACTCCAGCAATGTACAAATATTTGTAAGAATAGTTCAACAAAAATTCACTGCCGCTAGTATTTCTGACGTCACTTGGGTATCGTCTATTCGTATATATAAAGTTGGAGACTCTGTTTTTAAGTACATTTTTTTAGTATTTTGGGTTAGACCCAAAGCGTTTTAGCGTTTCCCAAAGCGCGGGTCGCGACCCGGCACCGGGTCGCAGAAAAATTTTGCAGAGTCGCGAAAAAAATTGTAAAAACACAAAAAAGATTTTTTTTGTACATTTTTTTTACGTTAGTTAATCACTAGAATAGTGTGTATTTGTGCTCTTTATTACTATACTATATTCTTTATTACTATTTATTACTCTTTATTACTATAAAGCTACTGCTTTAAAATAAAATTTGTTTTGTAAATAAATGTTTTTTTTTTTCATAAGGTGGGTCGCGAATAATTTTAAAACCTCGTACCGGGTCGCGGTCAGAAAAATTTGGGAACCGCTGGGTTAAACCAGTTTGACCATTTTTAGAATTTTTGTCTGTCTGTCTGTGTGTTTGTTTGTTCACCATTAGCTACTGTCGGATTTTGATGAAATTTTGTGTATGTGATTATTTTATTGGCACTTGCCACAAGGGCATAGAGAATATAAAAAAAAAATAACGTGGAAGCTGTTAGCTATAATGAAAGCTGACTTTAAAGTGGGGAACAGAATGATACGAGATTGACGGCGCGTTGACGCCGTTTGGACGGCGCTAACTGTCAGAAGAAAGTTAAAATCAAGCTGTCGTACGCAAGTGCACAGAATGGGCAACGTCCTAACGACGTTCCACGCCGTTGATACTGAATGTTCGTCAACTTCCAACTTTTGACGCCGTTGAACGTTGACGTAGAACACCTAACCTCAGTTTTTACTGAATGGTAAAGTGTTTGTATGTATAAATAACTTGCATACAACATAAATAACATCACACACAAGTCTTCATCATCCATTATAATTTTAATAAAAGAAAGCGCACATATAAACATAGATATAGGTTGTCACTTGTTACTTTGACGGCGTTAAAAATTATTGCATTGTGAGCAGGCGAAAATTCAACGCCGTTCTCAACGGCGCTAACGCAACGCCGTCGCAAATGACGGCGCGCTGACGGCGTAGCGCGCTGTGTATTCTGTTCCAGGCTTAAGGAGTGCTTCCAGACGTGGGTGGATCGGTTAAAGCAGGTTGTGGCTCCTAAAGGGGAGTACTTGGAAGGGTACATGACCATCGCTACTGACCAAGATGAACTCTTCCTCTTCCATAGCAAAAGGTCGAATTCTTTCCAAACACATCTCCTATATTTGTAATACGGGCACAAAATATTTATGGTGCCCATAAACATGCCTTGTTTGAGTATCAAATTCCACGAAAAAATCATTTTGTTGGTAGTGAAATTGTTGATCCATTTTTATTTCTCACATCTCGAAAGCGCTGAACGGCTAAAGTAGGTGTCGACAATTTTTGTTTTCACCACCGAACATGGCAATTTTTTTAAATTATATAATGTATATTTCGGCCAGATTCCAGCGTTATATAGTTAGCGTATGCCAGCTTCGCGATCAGCTTTTCGATCGGTCGCTAAACACTAAATTGGAAAAATATTTATCTCGTAATCGTTGTGAAGTGACCATTCAACGGTTATCAGCTGTCCAGGACAAGGTAGAAGGCCGCCAGCCCAGTCTAGAGATGTAACTATGCCCGGGCGGTCCTGTATATTCCTGTAATTACCACTCACCCAAATGTGACCTAAATTTCTATAACGGCGCCAGTTACTTACTTCTACTTGCCCTAAATTCTGGAAGAGATATTTCCAAAGAGATAAGGATAGAGTTCTCGTAAAAGAAACGCCACGAAAGAAAGAAATAGCCACGTGGATCTGATCTAAAAAGTTCTGTATTTACCTGCATCTCTGTTTAAGATGTACTCCACTGTTTTCCTAATAACGTAATCAAAATAACTTTTGGATGCATAAGCAACTTAACAGTAAGATAATAAATAATCTAACGACTCTATTAGGTAGGTATTTATTTATTTAACTAACATACTGATTGAATTTCAGTAGCTTATTTATACGTAGTCAGCTCCCAAAACCAGTTTAACGTAAATTATTGATACGATTTTTCTTATGGTTACAAAACCACTACACAATAATCATTTTTCTTTTATCTTCCTCTTTGTTTAATATACCTAATAAAGTTTTCGGAAATATTTAATAAATCTGTATTAAGTCATTATAAATTAACGTTTCTTTATCAAAATTCAAATTTCCAAACTTCTAGACATCCCACATGTATGTTACAAACTTGTTCAAATAATATTTGACACAACTGTCAGTCTTCCAATTAAGTGGTGTAACATTCTGATGTTCATATAACTAATTCTCCTAATTTCAAGTTTACGTCACCCACTTTTAATAACATTCGTTTCAGTTTTCACCATAACATTATTTAAAAACAGGTGTAGATATTTAATAACTTCGTTTGATAAAGTAGCAACGGAATTAATTAAAAAAACTTCGCTCAAATAACCTTACACTGAAACAAAACATGTGTTTCGTTAAATCATTTGGTCATGTGTTTGTTTACCAACAAGAGAAAAATATAAAAAAGTTCAGATATATAGCGATATTTTTCTTTTCAGTCAGTTTCTTCAATATTGAGGAGATGTGAGAACAGAGTCAGCTTTTTTGTACAATCCTTCACAATTTCTGCCGGTTTTCTTCATTTCTAAGACTGACTTCTAGTTAAGACCCGGCATAGTCTTTTATTTGGTCTTTATTCTTCTTTTAGAAGGTCTCTTGGACGGGTACCTACCTTTAATTTTGCTCTGGATGGCCATTTTTTCTAGGTTGTCAAAAGTCCTACGTGGCACCTGAACGAAATACTGGAGAATTCTTTCATGAACATGAAAAGCCTTGTTGGAATTTGAATTTCTTCTATAACTGAAGCAATAGTATGCTTTGAAGTTCACGGTATTCGCAACCACCACCATAATTTGAAGGAGTCTAGTTTACTCTTGTCTGTTGCTTTCAATGTCCAGGATTTCTCAGCATAGAGGTCAATTGGAAGGAACAGATATTGGACTAGTTTAATTTTTGTCTTCAGCATGATGTTCTTATCTCCTTAGTAGGATTTATACGTGTCCGTTCCAACTGCTGTATTCCATTTGTCACTAGACTGCGTTATGTACTTTGACAGAGGGGGTTTTTCTTCCCAGTCTGAGCCAACGGAGTGACCGAACTCGTTAAATCGTGCAGCTCTGACTGGTTACAACAGTCTGAATTGTGTTGTTGCTGGTTCGAATCCCCATTGGTGATGTTATTCGGGCGAGAATAATATGTTTACATTACTCCCATTTTCACATTCATTCTCTCCTCATCCAGGTGTAGGAGCTCGCCCCTGGCATCGGCGATTAGCCTCGTTGCAGAAATAGGCCAATGTAAAATAAATAAAATAATAATAATAATCTTCCCAGTCTGAACTGGCATAACTTGGGCTTATTTTTTAGCTTGTCTTTGTAATTTTGCTTACGTCCACACCTCTACAGCCTCCTTCTATCTCTGATATTTGGTATTCTTATAACATATCCAACCCATCGCAACTGAATTTGTTGCTTTAGTCAAAACTTCTGTGTTCGGTACATAATCTTGTCATATGACTCTCAATATCGTTCTAAGGTATTTTGTCTGAATGACTTATCATCGTCCAGCCCGAACCACTGGACCTAGATTCATGAAATTCGGGGAGTATATTCCCTCCATGATGTAAGCACCAACTAAGACGGGATTTTTCAAATTTCGACCCCTAAGAGGCAAAAAGGGGTGAAATGTGATTTAATGGATTCCTTAATATCTCTTGAGACCAACGAGAGATCGACTTGGTTTTTATTTACAAAACCAAGGTTTTTATTTAAACATATTTCAGGATTTTGTCCCAATCAACGCTTAAGGGAGTGAATTGAACCCGTCATATTTCCTGTGTTTGCTGAGTTGTATCATTCTTTTTTGGCATATTGGTGTCTTTTTAAAATCTTTCAAAATAAGTTCGACAGAATTTTACCGGGAATTTTAAGTTCTGAAACAGACGGAAATACAACCAAAGAGGACAAATCCGTTAAAAGCTATTTTTTTTTTGTTGAAAATGGACTCCTTTATGCGTGAATACATCTCATATCTGACCAATAAACTGAAAAATAAATCGTTCTTTTCCATACAAGCTCCAATAACTTATTTATGTTCCCATATATTTTTAGCTTAACTTCATCAATTTTAATCGCATGCTTTATGCGTTTTACTAAATTTTAACTTCAGTTTCTTGACTCATGTGTTTATAGAATATTTAGAAATGAAACAGAACGAAAGAATGTGTAAAATGGTTTACATAAATTGATTTTCCAGTTGTATTCACGGTATTATTTAGATACGTCTTGAACTTTCGAGTGGTATTTTAGTCGCAAGAAGTAAAATCCTTTTGTTTTTCTTTGCTTTTAAATGTTTTTATTGGAAAGATGAAGGACCTTACAGTTTCTTTAAACATGGACCAGTTGTAGACAAGTTTTGTTTTTTGTATTTAAAGATTGCAAATTTTAAATAGAGGCAAATATTATAATGATATTAAAATAGTTAAGTTGGTATTATAGGGTTATTCCAAGTTTTTTTTTAATTTCTGCTTCCCTTTTCCCGGAAACAAAAACGAAAAATTTGATTAATCTACAAAAGGAATTACAAATATACGAGAGTACAGGAAAGATAACATAAAGTCTACAAAAGAAAAACCTAAAACCATATAATTCCCTTAATTTTGTTACCCTCCATTTTTCAAAATATATTCTCGGTGTACACGTTTCGTTTTTAAAAATTCGCGTAGCTTCTTGCATAACTTTTTTTCTTTTTTCACTAAATTTTCTTTTACTATTAACTCATCCTACATGATTTTGATTGAACTACCCATTATCAAGCATTCTGTAGATTGTTTTACAAAGTAATTATTAAAAATTTAATACATCATTTTTGCAAATCGTTACAAGTTATAAAAAATTCCAGGTAGTCAATAATTCCCCTGATATTTAACGATCAAATATATAACTAAAATTTTCAATCAATTTAATGTTAGATGAAAATTAATTAACCCTTTATGCCATGTTTTCTACCTCGAAATGATTTATAAGTTTTTAAGTGAGTTTTTAAATTAAATTGGGATATATTATTAGGTTTGGGAGGTTAAACGTAGCCACCTGGTGGTTTAGTGTGTAGTTAAAAGACAAGTTCTTATTATTTATCAACTTACTAGGTTAAGTACAATTATTTGAATTCTGTCAACTTACGAAAATAGACGTAGTGCGCGTTGATTGGTTCAGAATCAAAGCGATAAATATTAGATGGTATACTACAATAATTTTGCATCCGATTTTTCTGAATTAAATTCGCAAAGCATTAATTATTATCGCACGCCAAATCGTACGAGTTTCAAAACAAGAAATTTCGTCATGTACTATAAGCTTAAGGAATATTTTTCTGATTTGACCATTGACTATCTTGTGAGCAAAATGAAGTCCCAACCGTTTTAGAATACTTGAAGAATCACTTTCATAATGCATTATTTAATTTTGTAATTTTTTCTGATTGTAAAAGCGCCGTCCAAAAATTGAGTTCCCCTGGATTTGAGAAAAAGAATTATGCAATAATTTATGACGTTATTAAATGTCTAAACGATCTTACTATCAGCGGTAAAATTATAAAAATATGCTGGATTAAGGATAAGGCCACTCAGATTTTGAGGTCAACATCGAAGTCGATCTTCTGGCAAAAGAGGCAGCTGTAAAAGACTCTCTCTTAAATATTCCTCTAAACAGTAATGAGATTATGTCAGTCTTTAAACCTTCCATATACAACCAATGGCAACAAGAATACATAGATTCTTTACAGTTCAAAGGATCATACTATGGTCAAATTCAACCGCTTCTTCCTAGAAAGTGTTGGTTTTCTTCTCACCAAAGCAGATCTTTTATATCCAATTTTGTCCGTCTTAGATTTAATCACACCTTCTCTCCATATCATCTACATAGAATTAATATGGTTTCGTTTCCTTTCTGTCCGTGTGATAATTTGTTTGTCAGCGATTCGAACCATTTATTGTTCGAATGCCCAATTCATTTTCGCAATCGTAACTTATTCATACAAAATTTAGTTAAATATCTTTACCTACCAATATTCCGACGCTTCTTGCTACTAACTCTCTAGATATTTATGAAATTATTTAGAACTATATTAAAAACCTGTATAAAAACCAATATATTTATTTATATCTGGCTAATAACCATAGCTGCTAAAGCCAACAAATAAAAGGAAAAAAAATCCCAACCGTCACATTTGATACAAATTTTGTTCGTATGTACAGTGGAACCTCGAGATACGAGCACCTCTATATACGAGAAATGCGATATACGAGGAAAGTATGAGCGAAAAATTCTTCTCTAAATACGAGCATTGACTCGAGCAACGAGCAACGAGCCAGGCTCGACTCGAGGATTCACCCAATTTTACTCGGAGTATTATATTTTTTACCGACCGCCAACATATATAAGGGAGGTATTGTGATCATGCCGATTTTGACATTTCGAGATTTCAATGGATCTCCACGAATTTAGGTCCCTACATAACGTTTTGACTATTTTTAGCACGAGCAGAGCAAATTCGACTAAAAGGATTTTTATGAAACTTCATATTTAAGCTTTTGGCATCAATTGCACGAGTTGATCAACTTTTGGTAAAAATCGGATCACTAAAAATGGGAATTCACTCATGTTGGTTTTAAGATTTTTGCGAATATTTCACAAAAGAGAAATATGTTGAAAAAAAAAATTTTTTAACAAAAGTTGCTATAAAAGCAATAACTAACAACTTTTATTTGAGACAGTTTTTGATAAGGCAGCATAAATTAAACAAGTACTTTGTGATGGTGGTCGGTTCTGTGGTGGCCACAGCTGATTTTTTTATTTATTATTATATTTTCGTATATAAAATAATTGTATTAGTTGTTATTATTAAATGTTTCGATAATCCTTTATTTGAAGTCTTTCATGTCAATACTGCAACTTCCTTATGGCAGAAAATTAAAGTGAATAGACATTTCTGTCTCTGAACTGCAGAACCTAACAGTATGTCCTAACATATCAGAGTATTGGTTTCTATAACTTATTTCATCCGGTCGACAGTTTCTAATAGCGTTGTCAGTTCCCAATGTTGTTGCCGTCGATAATATTGTCAAACTTTAATGTCATGTTTTTATTAATATATATATATATTTTCTGTATAGGTATAAGATAAAAAAATTGATGTGAAGTGTGAATTTTCACACATTGCAGGGTTTCGCAGGTATATAATAAGTGAAGGCGGCATGCTGAGTGAGTAGGACAAATTTTGCTTTGTAGTAACCACGGCAAAATGAACGATCTTTTTAAAATAATTTATCGTCTGTTAATTTCAGAGCTTTAAAAACAAATTTTATGTAAAAATATTTTTTTGTTAATTTTAATTCGAATACCTAATATCATTATTTAGGTTTCTAAATAAGTGCAGTATTTTTTTTTATATAACAAGGTTCATTAAGATTTTGAAAATTGGGCCTATGGCTTTCATTGGTTGTCTTAAATCATACGCTCCGCCCCTCTGGCTTCGTATAAATGACACAGAATGAAAATATAATTGAAAATTGGTTATTAAATTTACGCTCTTGAAAATTAAATTCAAAATGTGCTAAAATATAACTAGAATTTTAACAAATTAATTTAAACATAATAAATATGAAAAAAAAAAAACAAAAAATAAAATTGATTCCACAAGCCAGGAACGAACCTGTGTAGTGAATAACGATCCTGTGTGGTTGTCGAGCAACTGAGCCACTAGACCACCAAACGCTTATCAACTTAGTGTGTTATAAGAGTATAACATGTATGCATCGTCAACCAAAAAACACAAAAAATGCGTTATTTTCCGAAAACATAATCTGATCAAAAATTCCTGTTGTACTATTCCGGTTCACACCATTATACATTACTTAGAATTTTTTCACATTTTTAGTTTAAACCATCTGGGCTACAGGGTGTGGGACAAAAATTTTTTTGCACAATTTTGGCAAAAATCGCCTCAAAATAATTTATTTTGCAAAAATTGATGAGCACATATTTGTTTATATTTTTAGGGGGATATGTTTTTTAGATGTTTTAGTATTTTTCCTATGTGCGGGTCAAAAAGTTGTACAAGCATGCCAATTTTCAACTCTCTAGGTTTAGCCGTTTGGCTACAATTTTTACCGAACAGACAGACAGACAGACAGACACACAGACAGACAGACAGACAGACGACAAAATGACGGTATAAGGGTTTTTTGGTCATACCTACAAAACCCTAAAAAGAACAAGGTTAAAATATGTTTGTCCGCACTCTATAACCCAGAAAGATTCTAAATAATGTTTGTGTATGTAAACTGGAATCAGAGCCGACGTGAGGGTCTTTAGCGCTCATAGGCAAGACTATTTTGGCGTCCTAGCACCCTACGTTTTATTGAATTTTAGGATAATTACAGGAAAAATGGTAAACAAAATAACACATAGAGCTTTTAATGACAACTTTAATCAAAATTTTGTGGTACCTCCTCGTGCGTGCTTTAATTACCGCACGTACCCTTTAAGCAATACTGTCCACAAGTTTTTTACGTACATCGGATTGTACATTGAACCATTCGTCCACAATAATTTTCTTCAATTCTTCTTTTGATTTGTATTTGTAAAGAGACATCTTGTTTATCAGAATCGACCATAAATTTTCAATTTGCGATAAATCTGGTGATTGGGGGGCCATGCAAAAAGTGACACATTGTTTTTGGAAAACCATTCATTTGTTGCTTTGGCTTTGTACCAGGGGGCATTATTTTGTTGAAAAACATATTCTGGATTGTCTTCATCAAATAATTTTAATATTGACGGCTCCAAAACTTCATTAAGCATTGTAATATAAGGATAGGCACAATACTGGCTGACATGCACCTCCAGATCATGATGCTACCACTACCAAATTTTACCGTAGTGATGATGCTGCCAGGATGAAAAGCTTCACACGGCCTACATCTTACAAAGATGGTTTCAGGTTGTCCAAAAAGCTGAACCACAAAAGAAATAAACAAACCTTAATTTCGTAAATTTATAATAAATTAAATTTTATATTGTTAGTGCGATAATTACTTAGAAATTTACTTTTCTGTTAAATTCGTAAGTACATTAAACCAATACAACGGTTACTTCTATATTGGACTCATCAGAGCAAATGATTTTCGCTCATTCATCAGGTGTCCAATTTAAATGTCTTTTGACCCACTCAAGGCTAAGTTTTTTGTGTCGCTCGGTCAATAGTTGTTTCCGGGGAGCTCTTCTTCCAAGCAAATTAGATTCCACTAGAAATCTTCTAATTGTTCTAGAAGAAACTTTAACTTCTCTATGCTCCCACAAATCACTAGCCAGCTCTTTTGACCATATTGAACGTTCACGAAGAGCACTTCTCTTTATCAAACGTCTGTTTTCTGTTTTCATAAGTATCAGTCTTTTGGAACCTTTTGATGGTAATTTGCACGGCTTTTCTTAAACACTTAATTTTTTTTAAAATTTTACCTGCGACTAGGACAGTACAATTTGACTCCTTTCTGCCACAGTGAGTTCACGTTTTTTAGCCATAATATAATTAAATATATTCACTTTAACTCAATAAAACATGAAAAAGACAGTGTTCACTTCAAACGCATGTGTAATAATGATCCAAGCCCTAGTTGTTAATTTTTATGTAAACAAAACGTAACAGATCTGAGCCTATATTTATTTGTATTTCAAGATTTATCGACGCACGTCCTTTAGAATGTGTCAATGATATTTTTAAAACATTTTGTCAAATATATACAAGTTAGAATGTACAAGGTGTCTCAAAAGAAATTTTATATTTAGTGGATCGATTAAAAAAAAAGTAAGCCGTATATAGAAAAAGTGTTTGTTAATTATTAAAATACACTTTTTGGGGATTTATTTCTTAAAAATAATATCGTCTAAATGTAGACCCTCGCGTTCTCGGCACTCATTTAATCGAACAGTAAAATTACTTTTGACGTCTCGGCAGGTGAACTCAGGGATGGCTGCCATTTCGTGACGGATATTTTCTTTCAAATGCGCCAGTGAAGTCGGTTTATTGGCGTAAACTTTAGATTTAAGATAACCCCATAGGAAAAAGTTAAATGAAATTGAGCTTCATCCGAAAACAAAATGTTGGTGAACGTTGAAAATCGCTCAATCACCTGATTTACGAAATTAAGCCTCTCACTGGCATCTTGGGGCTTTAATTCTTGAACCAATTGAATTTTGTAGGGGTGCAGCTTTAGGTCTTTGTGCATAATGCGATGTAATGATGATCTATGCACATTTAAAGCACTTGCGCGCTTCCGAATTGAAAGGTTCGGGTCGTCACGAACAGACTGATTAACATTCTCCACGTTTTCTACCGTTCTTGATGACCTAGGTCGCCCAGATTTTGATTTATCCAGCGTTGTACCAGTCTCTTCAAACTTTTTAACCCAATGTCGAATGAGACGAATGCTTGGCGCATCATTTAAGTGGCGAAAACCTCGAATACTGCAGAATTTTCTACGCGCTACAGTCGCCGAATCACCGTTTTTGTAAAACTCTCGCACGCATAACGCGCGGTCTGCTCCCGAGAAACGCTCCATAGCGATTGAATTCCCAAGAGCCAGGCTACCGATTGACATAACCCCCGCGCCCCTCGGATACGTTGCGGTCACGCAGTAAGCTAAATAAATATAAAATGTCTTTTGAGACACCTTGTACATAAATTTAGATGTTATATTATAACTGCATGGGTGCTCTATACATTTGTCCAAGGCTGTATAAGAATAAGGCCAGAATAGAAACAAATAAACTATTCTAATAGGGAAAATAGTCCTAAAAAGGACTGAAAAATATGATCAAAGAATATAAAATATGAATAAGTTAAATTTAACATAAAAAGTTATGTACTACACACAATGTCTAAATCAGAAATCTATAAGATATCTGTAAGAAAATATATAGCTAAACACAAAACTGCTAAATAAACAACAAACTAAATAAAAAAAAATAGACAAAATTACTATAAGAGAGATATGTGAACACAAGTGTCAAAACAAATCAAAACGTAAAATGTCGGCAAATGTAAACAAAATTTAGCGATACCAATACAAATGTCCCTATATTAAATAAAAACTTTCAAAATTTGTGAATATTCAAAATGACTATCGAACACAAACTAAAAAATCAGCTGTGGCCACCACAGGACCGACCGCCATCATAAAGTACTTACATAAATTACATTCTAGCAGCAGAGTAGAAATAACATGACCTAATATTTTCTAACAGAGATATTATTTATCATGACCATGGAAACGTTACATATAAATATGAAAAAATTTCGAAAAATTTTACAGAAATTATTCGAAATTTTTCGTTTTATCAAAAAACGTCTCAAATAAAAGTTATTAGTTATTGCTTTTATAGCAATTTTTGTTTTATAAATTTTTCTGAGATATTTTTCTGTTGTGAAATATTAAATCGACAATCGCAAAAATCTTAAAATCGACACGAGTAAGCTCCCATTTTTAGTCAACAGATTTTTACCAAAAGTTGATCAACTTGTGCCATTGATGGAAAAAGCTTAAATATGAAGTTTCATAAAAATCCTTTCAGCCGAATTTGCTCTGAACGTGTACACAGACAGACGGACAGACAGACGGACAGACAGACAGACAGACGGACAGACAGACCGACAGACATCATGCTAAAAATAGTCAAAACGTTATGTAGGGACCTCAATTCGTGGAGATCCATCGAAATCTCGAAACGTCAAAATTGGTATGATCACAATACCTCCCTTATATATGTTGGCGGTCGGTAATATGACTACAGTAGATATGTTTTAGTAAACTAAAAGAGTGAAGAGCAATATTAGTCTATAATTCAAATGAAAAAAAAAAACTAGATTTAGCTATTTTATCGGCACTAAGTTTGTCATTACGATTTCAGTATACATTGCAGCACTGGTGGACAATGATAACCATAAATTGCCTTTTAGGCACTGTAATCCGTGCGTAAAGTGCCTACTTTACGCTCGTTGGTAGAAAATATACATACATTTTAACGCGTGACGTTTTGTGTTCAAAATTTGTTGGTTGCTTATTTGTTTTTCTTCACTGGCAAACTTTACAGTCTTTCAATAGTGTAACCTTGTTAGTTTCAAAGTTTCAATTTGTTTTCCACAATCGTAATATAGCAACAACAAAGCTAATAATAAAAGTAGAGCATTCATTCTTAAATTCTTTGATATATTTATAAACTGAAGCCAATATTCACACCAATATCTCTCTATTTTAGTTCCAAATAAATAACATCTCAATAAATATTAGAGTTTAATATTGTTATTGTTAAATAAATACATATTTGATGCAAAATAAAATACAGAAGGTTTTTAAAATTGTTTGACCTGAAAGAGGAAAATTGATGCATCGGTACATCAAAGTGTATTTTAAAAAATAAAAGTTGATTTATATATTTTTCAATATTATTGCTGTTCCAGTTTGCTATACTGAGAATCGTAAAATGTGTCAAACGTAAATTTTTTAAGTTTGCTGGATAGATATTACAAAATTTATAGTGATCATAAAATTTCAATTATATAAGGTAATGTTTGCCAATCATTTTTAATTAATTAAATTAATATAGTTTACGTATTTGTCATTAATTCATAAACAAGAAGCGGACAAATTTACAATGTAATTCTGTTTCATTAATTAGCCAGTTGTGTCAGGGCCGTATTTCCCACTAGGCGCATCGGGCGCATGCTGGGAGCTACCAGGGTCCCGAAGGGGGGCCTCTCAGAAAAGTTGCGCCTCGGGCCTCCGAGTGGGTAAATACGCCCCTGAGCTGTGTAGTAAATTATCGATGTAAAATTTATTTTTCCATACTTTTTCCTATACGTTTATTTGTATTCTTCCAACTTCTTAGTAAGAACTGATAAATTGTATTTTTATTTTATTATAATCGGAGCACGAACGGGACTAACTCAGTAATAGAAGTTTAAAAGGGATCGCACACATTTACAATTTGGAGTTACAATGCTAGAAATAGATTTTTATGAGATTAATGGTGGGTTTAGTCAACACTTAGCCTTAGTCTTAGCGTTAGTTTTAATTTTAGTGTTAGTCTTAATTTTTGTCTTAAGCGTAATGAATGAGTACGAATTTATACAATGATTTAGTTTTAATAAATAACCAATGGAACGCCGAGCTTAACGCACGCGCATAGTGTCCTTGTTCAGTGTTGAAGAACAAAGCTTGTTATAACTAATATTTGAAACGTCAAAAGAAATCTTTGATTATAGATAACGATTAAAGAAATAAACATTGTGAATAAAGATGTTCCGGAATAAAAACAATAGTAAAATTGTTAATAGTTCGTAATTGTTAATAGCTCATTAATACTAATTTAAACGATTCTCAAAGTACCATTATTAACCTATTTATTATTTTTAACTTGTCGCTCAAAAAAGGTGTTTTTCCTAACGTATGGAAAGTTGCTCAGATAACACCCGTCTCCAAATCTAATGTTGAAAACTACAGACCGATTTCTTTGTTGCCAATATTTGCAAAAATCCTTGAAGCCTGTGTTGTTGAAAAATTATTTTTTATGATAAAATAATTTATTCCCTGTGAACAGCATGGTTTTTACAAAGGTAGATCGGTTTTGACTAATATGGTGCCTTTTGTTCAATATTTAAGTAAGTGTGTTGATCTTCGGCAACAGGTCACTGCAGTATACACCGATTTCTCTAAAGCATTCGATAAAGTACATCATCCTACACTAATATTTAAACTAGAGAAGTTTGGAATAAGTGGTGATCTGTTGCGGTGGATTGAATCATATATTTTCAAACGTACTCAATTTGTTGTGGTAAATAATTTTAAGTCTCCTACAGTTCATGTCACATCAGGCGTGCCACAGGGTTCCCACTTGGTGCCACTGTTATTTTCCATATTTATTAGTGACATCGGCACATGCTTCAAATATTCTAAACATCTAATGTATGCTGACGACTTAAAGTTATTTAAATGTATCACTAAGAACGTACATTGTGTAGAACTTCAGGATGACTTGAACGGACTTGTTGATTTCTGTACTATTAATAAACTAACACTAAATCCAACAAAGTGCAAGGTTGTAATATTCACAAAAAACTTGAATCTTTTAAAATACAATTACAATTTAAATAATTTGCCACTGCAACCAGTATCAGAAATTAAGGACCTTGGAATCATCTTGGATTCTAAATTAATTTATGATCAACTCATCGACCTTATTGTCAAAAAATCACTCAGAAACTTAGGATTTATCTTCAGAGTCACGAGCGAGTTTTCTAATCATCGAGCGCTTATCTATCTATTTAACAGTTTCGTTAGAAGCACACTCGAATATGCTAGTCCGACTTGGAATCCTCGATATAGTACATATATTGACAGAATAGAAAAAGTTCAAGAGAAATTTATCGACAAATTAAACTATAAGTTTAATAGACACCTGCATTTTCGCTCATACGAAGAAAATTTAAAATTTTACAAGATGCAAAGTCTGCGTGATAGAAGAACTGTCCATGACCTAGCTTTCTTATATAGAATTAAATAATGAAATAGATTCTATCAACTTCTTCCTTACTTTGGATTTAATTGTAACTCATATATTCTGAGAAATCGTATGATGTTACAAAATACCGGTACAACAGTAATCTGGGAATAAATTCACCAATTGCTAGAATATCTTCTTCTTTTAACAGAGTCAACACTGATCTGGACATTTTTTCCTGTTCACTACAATATTTTAAAAAACACTGTCTAGGCAACTGATTATATTTAATTTATATGTACATGTATATATATATATATATATATATTTTCTTCTGTAAGACATTTAATGTAACACATTTATTTGTTATACTGTGTATTATCTACTTTACTTGTGTTGACCTGTAATTGGGACCGTCTATTAGGACGTTTCTGTTGGTTAACCCTCCTGAATAAATAAATAAATAAATAAATAAATAAATAAATAAATAAATAAATAAATAAATAAATAAATAAATAAATAAATAAATAAATAAATAAATAAATAAATAAATAAATAAATAAATAAATAAATAAATAAATAAATAAATAAATAAATAAATAAATAAATAAATAAATAAATAAATAAATAAATAAATAAATAAATAAATAAATAAATAAATAAATAAATACATAACCAGCACATTTTATGTCAGTGTGAGCGCACGCGCATTTGTGCGGTTTTAATCTTAGTGCTAAGAAAAGACGAGAGGACTAACAGAAGACTTATGTCATGACAGAAGTTCCTGGAAATTGAGAACGGAGAAGCGGCGTCAGCTGCATTGAATCCGAGATATATATAAAAAATATATTGATAAGTAAAGGCTTTATTTTTATTTGAAGTATTTGACTATACTGTAAATCATTTATTCCTCTTTGATACTTTAAAAACTAAAATAATGCAAATAATAAATTGAATCACGACGTATAATAGTAGGAGGAGTACTGCACACTTCACACTTTATTCTACACACATAAATTCCGTTCTCAGCTGTTAAAAAAATTTTATTATATTTTTAATTTCAAAAAAAGAAACACGACTTTATCCATAAATACAAAAAATCCATCATTTTTAGCTATAATTTAGGTATGTAATAAAAAATAATTCATTTTTTAGGGTTTTGTAGGTATGACCAAAAAACCCTTATACCGTCATTTTGTCGTCTGTCTGTCTGTCTGTCTGTCTGTCTGTCTGTCTGTCTGTCTGTCTGTCTGTCTGTCTGTCTGTCTGTCTGTCTGTCTGTCTGTCTGTCTGTCTGTCTGTCTGTCTGTCTGTCTGTCTGTCTGTCTGTCTGTCTGTCTGTCTGTCTGTCTGTCTGTCTGTCTGTCTGTTCGGTAAAAATTGTAGCCTAACGGCTAAACCTAGAGAGTTGAAAATTGGCATGCTTGTAGAACTTTTTGACCCGCACATAGGAAAAATACTAAAACATCTAAAAAACATATCCCCCTAAAAATAAAAACAAATATGTGCTCATTGAAAAAAAAAAATATTTTTTTTACAATTCTGAGTAGGGTATCAAATGAAAGCCCTTAGTACATGGATTAACGATCAAAATTTAATTTTTGCAAAATAAATTATTTTGAGGCGATTTTTGCCAAAATTGTGCAAAAAAAATTTTGTCCCACACCCTGTAGCCCAGATGGTTTAAACTAAAAATGTGAAAAAATTCTAAGTAATGTATATTGGTGTGAACCGGAATAGTACAACAGGAATTTTTGATCAGATTATGTTTTCGGAAAATAACGCATTTTTTGTGTTTTTTGGTTGACGATGCATACATGTTATACTCTTATAACACACTAAGTTGATAAGCGTTTGGTGGTCTAGTGGCTCAGTTGCTCGACAACTACACAGGATCATTATTCACTACACAGGTTCGTTCCTGGCTTGTGGAGTCAATTTTATTTTTTGTTTTTTTTTCATATTTATTATGTTTAAATTAATTTGTTAAAATTCTAGTTATATTTTAGCACATTTTGAATTTAATTTTCAAGAGCGTAAATTTAATAACCAATTGGAATTATATTTTCATTCTGTGTCATTTATACGAAGCCAGAGGGGCGGAGCGTATGATTTAAGACAACCAATGAAAGCCATAGGCCCAATTTTCAAAATCTTAATGAACCTTGTTATAAAAAAAAAATACTGCACTTATTTAGAAACCTAAATAATGATATTAGGTATTCGAATTAAAATTAACAAACAAAATATTTTAACATAAAATTTGTTTTTAAAGCTCTGAGATTAACAGACGATAAATTATTTTAAAAAGATCGGTCATTTTGCCGTGGTTACTACAAAGCAAAATTTGTCCTATACACTCAGCATGCCGCCTTCACTTATTATATACCTGCGAAACCCTGCAATGTGTGAAAATTCACACTTCACATCAATTTTTTTAAAAACACAAAAACTGCATTTTTTTTAAATTTATTTAACAACGAAATATGATCAAAATTTTCTCTCGTACGTTTCCGGTTTATATTAATGTACATTACTTAGAATTTTTTCAGATTTTTAGTGTAATCCCTTTGCGTCAACGGGTGCGGGACGGTAATTTTGTTAGTACATTTTTGGAAAAAATCTAAAAAACTACTTTTCGTTCCTTAATCTACTAAGAGCTTTCTTTTGATATCACACATGAATTTTAAAAAATAATTATTTTTTGAACGACAAAAAATTCTTTATTTTTCGAAAAACTAACCTGAGCAAAAATTCCTGTTGAACTATTCCGGTTTCCATCAATGTACATAACTGAAATATTTTCAGATTTTTAGACCAACCCCTCTAGGAAATAGGGTGAGAGACAAAAATTATTTCGATATTTTGTGCTGTTGAAAAATATATTTTTGTTGCTTTTTTCAAAAAAAGCTTTTAATACGTAGATTAAAGAACGAAAAGTAGTTTTTTTAAATGTCTGTTTTAATACCATTTTTTCCAAAAATATGCTAAAATACTCTTGTCCTACACTCTATAACCCAGAAAAGTTAATATAAAAATATGAAATCAATCTGAGTAATGAACATTAATGTGAGCCGGAATAGTACAACAGGAATTTGTAATCTGATTTAATTATTTCGAAAATTATCTATTTTTTGCAACACCATGTTTACAATATATATCTGACTGACTGGAGAAGTCTCCAGATGCCAGACGTCGATTATTCTTTCAAATCTTATCGAAATTTATGATTTTTAGTATGTACCCATAATTTGTTATCATTTACTAAATACAGTCGATTCCGCTTAATTGGGACACATCGGGACTTAGGCATTTTGGCCCAATTAAGCAGCTGCCCCAATTAAGCGAATTTCACATAAAATTAAACAATGCATATTTTTCTTTCAATAATTTTATTTTATAAACTCTTGGACAAAACTATAAATTACATATAACCAAAAAATATAAACTTTTAAGAAGAAATAATAATAAATTCCAAAATAAAATAATAAATAGGTACATACAATTTAATTCAATGCAAAAATACGTCAAGTGTAGTCTGTCTTTTGTTTTTGTAACATTTCACTTCTACAAAATCAACACAGGTATTCAGTGCGGATGTAGGGCTCCCTTCATTTCCTTCCTGCATAAAATAACGCTGTAATATTAAATTCTTTGTACATATTTTTTCTTGATAATATGTGTAACATAATATGTACTGTGATCTTAAATTTACTGTCCCAATTAAGCGGAATGTTGTCCCAATTAAACATGTAAATTTACTGTTGGTTCCTTGGTTTGGTTTCTGTTCTTTGGTATTTGGCCCAAATAACCGGCTGCCCCAATTAAGCGGTGGCCCAATTAAGCGGAATTGTCTGTACCTACAAAATCTTGAAATGTGTGAAAATTCACATCACATTTTTTTTTTACAATTTTCATACTGAGAATAATGTTTAAGTTCTATTTATGATTTAAACTTATTAAATTAAATTAAAATCTATTAAACATGATTATTAATAATACATGAACAATTAAATTCAGAACAATAAATAAAATCACTTAATTTATTGTAAATAAGTACACTTGGCAATAAATTACACCTTATAACTCACAGTAGGTGAGAATTTATGAAAGGACTCTGGATACTATGAAAACATTGATATTAACTACTTAATTTATTACAATTTCCTTATTATTTAAATAGTTGTTTACACTATATGATTTAAATAAATGTATATTTAACGCAAAAAATATATTTTACTTAAAGTAATGGAAAATATAGAAACAGCTCTGGTAGCTCCTACATTTTCGATTGGTCTACACCAGAGTTTTCCAAACTGTGCTCGTGCGGAGCGTCAACTAGTGCTCTGCGAACAAATTAGATAGAAAAGTAAATAAAATAAATGTGATCAGATGTGAAAATAATGTTTGTGTTTTTTCAAAACAAACTTTTCACTCAGAAATGTTACGCTACTGAAGTTAACCAAAACCAGTACAATAATATTTTATTGTCCCCAATCAGTGGCAGACTAAGGAAAATCGAGGCCTTAGGCAAGGTTCTCATTGCGGGCCCTACTAGTCCAAACAAACAAAAGAATACTAAAAATCCATAATAAAACTGTTTTACGGGTCTAAAAAAAATAACGGCCCTAGGCAGTTGCCTAATCTGCCTAGGCCAGCGTTTTTCCAAAAGGTGTTCCGCGGAACCCCAGGATTCCGCAATAAAAGTCAGGGGTTCTGCAGGACAATGTGCTCTTTATATCTCTCTTATTTCTCTATCTGTTATCTCTCTTGTTTGAAATACAAATACAGTAGAACCTCGATTATCCGGACTAGGTCGGGGATGAAGGTAGACCGGATAACGAAAAATCCGGATAATCGAAAAAAAAGTGAGAAGAAATAGGAAAGAAAAATTACGTACATTAAGCATGAATCTTTATTGATATATATACCTACGTTCAGTAAACTGTGTAATTTTTTTACTTTGTTTTTTTATATCCGATATTGTGGAAGTGCCGACGCCATATTTATCAGACCAATAACGTCCTGAGTCACCTCATTTCAATGCACTGATGATATCTAATTTGTCTTTTAAAGATTGTACAACACGTTTTCTTTTCGATGACATATCGGTTATATTAAAAACCGGTACACAGAGGCGTAACACAGCGAATTTGTAAAATAATTTCCTCATTTAAAAGAATCCGGATAATCGAAAATTCGGATAATCGAGGTCCGGGTAATCGAGGTTCTACTGTATACTGCTATAAATGTAGTACAAATTCTTTAAAATTTGCCAAATAATAGATAATGGATGTTGTGACGTTTCATGCAATAGAAATATTAATTATATTCTTTAGATCTCTTCAAATTCAAACAGTATTGCCGGGTTTACATTGGTAGAGTAAAAGAGCTAGTAACTGGCGCAAGTACTACGCGCTTTACTCTACTATCTTATTTTCAGGATAGTAGGTGTTCATACGCAATTGACATACATATCTTATTTTCTGGATAGTAAGTGTCAAAACACATTTGACATCCTCACTGTGATTTTGTAGTGAAATTATCTTTTTGCAAAACATAGTTTATGAATGTGGATATAATCGTCGCCGGCGTCATGCCATTAAAGAAGTGGTATTTTGAATTACATCATTTCTTGTGGCGGAAATAATTGATTGTCTTATTGAAGTATTCGGTACAGAATATAAGCCTAAACAAAAATTGGTTAAAAAATGGATTGATAGAAGAACTACCCATGGCGCATCAATCCTTCTATTTCGTGAATTAGCCGTGGAAGATCAAAAAGAGTACAGACTGTGTTTAAGAATGATACCAGATGATTTTAATAAGCTATTAAATTTAATTAGTCCATTAATACAGCGACTGATACACTAATAAGGGATGCGATTCCAGCAAAAATAAAATTGGAATTAACGCTTTATTTCCTAGCCACAGGAAATAGTTATTGTAGTCTACAACATCTTTTTCGTGTATCAAAGGCAGTTATTTCACAGATGATTTCAAAAATCATCAATTAATAAATCAATGTTACGCAATTTATGTAAATAAATTGTAACTTACCTGATATGGTTTTTTTCTATTTGTTATGACAGGTTACCGCTTGCCGCCAATTTGAAATGAATCAATTTTGCGTAGTGGGGGCAAAATACAGTAGCTAGTAAATACGTCGACGAGCTAGCTGCTATCCTAGCCCAGCTACTGGCAGCTAGTACTCTACAAGTCACAATGTCAACTGTTTACACAGGGATAATAACTAGTTGCTAGTTACTTGCGCTAGTTACTAGCTCTTTTACTCTACCAATGTAAACCCGGCATAAGTCATAGTGGTGCAGTGTTATTTACTTGTTTTTACTGCGATTATTTTTCGATGGATCGCTGGCTAAAGTACGGATCGTTAAAAACAGCTGCCACAGTCTCCGTCTCAGAACGTCCAGTAGACGACAAGTATGTTCAAATATTATAAAAATAGTATTTCAATAGTTTTTTTTATCGGAATTTCCTTTTTTGTATTTTGTAAAGCTTTTTTGCCCCAGTTCTAGTTATGTCTTTACTGACCGCCACGTACATATACATATAAGGCTAAAATCTATCAGCTCTGGAAATACTACTATTCTAGATAGAAACATTTATTGTAATGCGAGAAAAAGTAACTAATAATTAATTGTTTAATTAGTTCTTACACTTTTAAAAATGTAATATTAGTTCTTGAATAGTTTCTTACTATTCCTGGATAAACATCCATCAGTTTCAATCATTTATATTTTTATTTTTAGCTAATTTGTAAAGTGTTTGTACATCGATAATGTGTTGAAACAAATGAGTAACTCGTGTAAAACAAATGGCTCGTCCGTTAACCCTGACGAGTGGTGGCCGAGCGACAGCCACTTGTTCGCCGTCCGCTAATTAGTTATTATCATCGCATTGATGAGTGGATCGCGGGCTCGTTCATTAACCAATGACACCGCCCGCGCCTTCTCCCGTCGGACTTCACATACTACGCGTATAATTGTGTGTTTTGATATTGAACTGGATCATTCACGTAACTCTTACCAAATTTTAACATTAATTACCAACTATAAACAACATCATTTAATATTATTATGTAACGAATTTATATTTTTATTCGTATTAGTTTTTCGGGTTTCGTAGGTATAATCTAGAAACTCTTGTATGAGGCTTACCTTTTATGTTTTTACAAACGACAACTAGATGGCAATATTGAAATGTGCCATGACCAGATTCGTAAAATTTTACATTTGTTATTGTGAAATCAGTCGCAGCTTATAAATTGACCGAGTAGTTTGTTAACAATGAGCGTTTAAAAAACAATTTTGTGAAAATATGGATATTACTTGTGAAGGTTTTCGATGGATGATTTTTTACGATCTTAGTAAAGGCCTAACTCAACAACAATGCATAGATTCGCTTCGTTTTTGGTAATGAAGCATCATCAGTAAAGACTGTTTACAATTGGTTTGCAGAATTTCATCGGGGTCGTGCGTCTGTCAGTGATGAACCTCGTGAAGGTCTATCATAATCGGTTGTGATTCAAAAAACATCGATGCTGTGCGCAAAATGATTGAAGAAGATCGGCTTGTGACTTGCCGTGAGATAGAGGCATTCTTTGGCATATCGCAGACTGCAATACATTCGATTTTGCATGAACATTTAGCTGTGAAAAAGATCTGTTTCCGATGGATTGTGCATAATTTGACCGAAACTCAAAAAAAGGCTCGTGTTGATTGGTGTAAGGGAATGCTAAAAAAATTCAAGCTAGGCACTGCAGAATCCGTATACAACATCGTTACAGGTAACGAAACTTGGATTTATTCATATGAACCGGAAACTAAGCAAAAATCCACTGTATGGCTCTTCCAAGATGAACCGAAACCCACTAAAGTTGTACTTTCATGAAGCACTTCACCAAGAAAATGATCGCTTGTTTCTTCAGTTGTACTGGATATGTCGTAACTATTCCTTTAGAGGATCGGAGAACGGATATTTTGCTCGTCAGTTAGCTCTTTTTATCAGCAAGTTAAAGTTCCTTTTATGATCATCTTTTTTTCTCTCATCAGCTAGTTAGAGTTGATTTTATTGCCCATCAGTAAGTAGTTTATAGTCTATCTCAGAAAGAGCGATAGTAATAAAATTTATTATTTCTAAAAAGTTATTGTTATTTCACACAGAAGCGGCACACAAAATATGAATAGTTCGAAACGAAATATTGTTAAGAAACAACCGAGCCGCACATCTTATATGGGAATACGAACTAGGGTTAAACACAATAGATCATAAAATTTTTACCCTAAAATTTTGAAGAAAAATATGGTCACAGGAATGCGTTTAATGATATGATAAAAATGATAAATAGTAATATAGAAATACACAAAAACCAATTTAAACGTGTTTAAAATGTGCAGGCTACTGGTAACTGCCTGACAAAAAGATTTATTACTATCGCTCTTTCTGAGATAGACTATAGTTCCCCATTAGTTAGACCTTTTGCCTTGCACATCAGCTAATTTGAGTTCTTATTTTCGTGTCCATCAACTAGTTTTTTTTTTCTCACCGGAGACTTTGAGTTCCTTTTTTTTGCTCATCAGTTAGTTTGAGTTTATTTTTTTTCCTTTTTTTCTCTCTCTCTCTTCAGGGTGTTTGAGTTCTTTTTTTTACTCATCAGCGACTTTGAGTTCCTTTTTGCTGCTCATCAGTAAGTTGGCGTTCCTTTTCGAACACCTTTGCCAAAAAATTCTTTTCCGTCTTCTTCTGTTTGAAGGCATCGGCTCTGCCTGGGCCATTAAATTCGGACGTGGATGAAAAAGATCTACTTTTTGGCCATGATTAGGGTGACCATTCGTCCCGCATTTTAACATTTTGTCCCGCATTTTAACATTTTGTCCCGCATCAAGATGCGTCCCGCAAAAGTCCCGCAGTTTAACATTTTGTCCCGCATTTTGGATTTGGGAGGTGAGGACCTTTTTTTTGCTCTTCACTTGGATTTGGGAGGTGACTTTTTTTTGTTTTTTGCTCCGTCCCGCATTGCCTTCTTAAGAAAATGGTCACCCTACTCTAGATACATGTAGATACTTAAATGGTTAAGAATCTTTATGTATATGCACTTGTGTTATGTATGTAATAATTTGTAAAAATTTGTTGAACAATCATTAAATTATTATCTACCGGGAATTTAATACAGAATGCATATTTAATATTATGGGATAAATATTTTATTTTATTTTTTAAAAACATACATATCAGATTTATTAATGTTATGTACTTTACTTACATGTAAAATAGTAAAATAATTTAAATCTTAGGTAAAATCAGTTGTCTATTTAAAAAAAATATATTTATACTAAAAAAAATAATTATACTATTTAAAATAAAACTGTCGAAAATTTGCCGTCGTTGCAGATTTTACAGGTATGTACGAGCCCTGTCCACTTTCAGTTGGCCCAGCTATGAAATTTTCAGTTTCTTTAGAAATTATTAAATAATAAGTAAAAGTAAATGCTGCTTTGTACATTTTTTGACAATATAATCATATTAGAAGCAAAGGGGTCAAAATTTATTCCGTAATATTTAATTTGTGATTATAAAAATAATATTCGTAAAACAAACGTATTTATTGAGTTTATGTATTCTTGTACTGTATATAAAATAACTGGGTTTTTGCGGTAGCCATGCGTAGTAGGCGTTAGAAAACAAAGTTTGTTTATTGACTGTGATGTATTAAAAGTGTTAGGTCTAAATAATTTTAAAACATGGGCAGAGGCCAAACTATTGATGAAAAAATTCGGTTAATTATTGTGAACTTGGCAAAAACAGGAAAAACCAATTCCGAAATCGGAAAATTATTAGGTTTGTCAAGATATAGTATTAGAAATATTGTAAAATTGTACAAAACAAGTGGTTCAGTTGCCCCAAAGCCCCAGTACGTGAAGAAAACTACACTAACGGACAATGACAAACGTGCATTGAAAAGAATTATTAAGGATAACAGACGTACTAACTACAGTCAATTGAGTGTACTGTGAAGCGATGTTGTTGGAAGACATGTTTCAAGGTCTTCATGTCATAAGGAAGCTAAAAAATTAGAATTTGGAACCTATAAGGTAATATTTTTTTAATCGGACTCTTAAATGTATATTTACAGAAATTTATAAAACTTTCTTAGGCCAAGGAAAAACCATTGTTGACGTCTAAGCAAAAGAAAAACAGGTTGAAATGGACAAGAGAACATAAAATATGGAATTGTGAAAAGTGGAACAGAGTGCAATGGAGCGATGAGTCTAGGTTTGAAGTCTGTGTAGGGGACAACCGGAGCAGAGTTGTTCGTCAGAAACATGAAGCATATCATCCCGATTGCTTGAAAAGGAAGGTGAAATTTCCAGCATCTGTCGTGGTGTGGGGTTCAATGTCTGCAAGAGGTGTAGGAAAACTTCACTTTATCGATGGTTTTGTTAATACAGCCAAATATTTAAGTATTTTAGAGGAGTCTCTGTTGCCAACTATGGAACATGCATTAATCTCTGGGGAGGATTTTATTTTTCAACAAGATGGAGTCGCTTGCCATACGTCAAAAAAATCTTTGAAATGGTTCCGTGATCATTCTATTCCACTTTTAGAGTGGGTTTCAAGTAGCCCAGACTTATCCCCCATCGAGACACTTTGGCACGAAATAAAAAAACGATTGCGTATAACACCGGCTAGAACAATTCCAGAATTAAGACTAAAGCTTCAAGAAATATGGGATAATTTTACACCTCGACAATGCCAAGACCTTGTAGATACTATGCCTAGAAGAATTAATGCCGTTATTAAAATAAAAGGTGACGTTACCCAGTGATAACTTCTGAAATAGGTTACCAAGTTAATGGATTTCCAATGGAAATATTATTTTTTTCTTATTAATTTACTTTAATAGTTGTAAATATTAATCGTAAATCTCTAAAATGTTTAATTGAAAATAAAATATTACCTAGATTTCATAAGCTATTCGCATTCTGTTAATTGAACACCAATAAGTAAAAATTTCCTAGCTGGGCCAACTGATAGTGGACAGGGCTCGTATTACATATAGTATTCATTAAGCAATAACTCAGATTTAAAATTTACCTAATGGAATGGGGGCCCCAAAAAATATTGCGCGTAGGGCCTCACCGACCATAAATACGCCACTGGCCCTACATATAATATGAGAAAACCGCGGTACATATTTTATTTAGATTTAACTAAGGTTGAGAACTACTGGAGTAATTAATCACTATAAACTCATACTTGATCAGAATTGTTTAATTTAGCTATTAAACCTTTTTTAACAGTCCATACAAAATGTAATTTGTTTAGAGATTTACTCGCAGAGTTATGTTACAACAGAATGTCCAAACACTGTACACTGGCTGAAATCCCAGTAATTTAAAGCCCAGTAATGTAAATAAAACAAAACTACAATGACAGTAAAATGTGCAAATTATTCACTTTTGTAGACTTGTGATATATGGAATCTTTTTGCTGTTTAATCATAAATTAAAATATTTGTCTTCGATATCAGATTCTTTGATATAAGTTCAATTTATATGAGGGCCGTACCAAGCAATTTTGGCGCCTGATGCAGACCATATTATTGTGTAAACCAGCCATTAATTTACACACCTCGTATATGAATTGTTCATCGAGTATTTTAACCTCAACCACCCTGTATATTTTACATATTATTAGTGATGTTCAAATTGCATAGACGCTAATCAATTATTATAGCTTCTTCACTTAATAGTGAAGTTAATATTTCCTGTTGATATATTGCACTAATTAATTGTAAAATTTTATAAATAAAAGTCATGCTCTTGTTTATCACTTAAAACCATTTGATTTATAGGTTCCACGTGATTAAGATGAAGTATTTATATAGTTTATATTGAAATATGTTATAACTGATTTATTGATAATATATTGATACCATATTAATTTTTTTAAGTTGTTAAATATGCGTTTTATATTTTATATTTAGCATTGAAATATTCTGTTATCGTTATCATTAATATGACGAGGTGGCCGAGTGGTTAAGGCGTTGGACTGCTAATCCAATGTGCTCTGCACGCGTGGGTTCGAATCCCATCCTCGTCGATAATCTATTTTTCAAATTAATATTTATATTAATTTAAATAAATATATTTAAAATAAAAAATTGATGTGAAGTGTAAATTTTCACACATTGTAGGGTAAATAGACCTACATAAAAAAATATATTTTCCCGCGCACTTAAGGGGTTAAACTTAAAATTTGAAAAAATTGTAAGTATACATTGATATGAGCCGGAAACGTACGAGAGGAATCTTTGATCAAATTGCGTTTTTGGAAAATATTGCAGCTTATGTGTTTATGACAAAATTAATTATTTTTTTAATTAATGGCTAAATTATGGGTGATAATGTTATGGATTTTTTGTATGTAATGCTAAGGTAATAAATGAAAGCTAATAAATGAAAGTAAGACAAATATAATGAGACTTGGAAAAATGATGGAAAATAGAAAAATACAAATAGACAAATTTAAAATCGAACAAGTAGAAAAATTCAGATATTTGGGAGTCATGCTAGCAAGCAATGGAGAAAGGAATATAGAAATTAGAGAAAAAATAATGGCAACTAATAAAGCATACTATGCAAATAAGAAAGTTCTGAATAGCAAAATATTAACAGTAGGAACAAAACTAAAAGTATTCAAGACAATGATAAGACCAGTAATGTTATACTCGGCGGAAACAATTACTCTCTCTAAAAAAGAAGAAGCAGATTTAAGAAGAGTAGAAAGAAAAATTTTAAGAACAATATTAGGACCTATAAGAACTGGAGAAAATGAATATCGCCCAAGAATGAACCGCGAGATAATGGAAATAATAGGAGAAGACATTGTTAAGAAAATAAAGGAACAGAGAGTAAAATGGCTAGGACACGTATGGAGAGCAGGAGAAAAGTCAACATTACTATCAGTACTGCAGTCGAACCCAGGAAGAACAAGAAGGCGAGGAAGACCGAGATTAACGTGGCTGAAAGAAGTAGAAGACGACATAACAAGGGTCGGAATAAATTAATGGAAAGAGAAAGAAAGAGATAGAAACCGTTGGAGAAAGTTATCAAAGAAAACAGAAAATACTTAAGAAGATAAAAAGGGGACTAATCCACCCCAAGAAATTGGATTTAGAAAGCTTAATGTGCAGCGAAATCCCACAAGGGATGTTAAGCCACTATATATCTATTGTATATACAGAGCGATCAACAAATCTTGTCCGTTATGCAATACTAGACAGAAACATTGAGTTATCAAACTTATTTCCAAGGACATGTATACATAGGCGTTCATTATATTTTTATTACCTTATACGAATTGATTATTAAATAAACACTATTTTTCTCTACACGCCAATGAGTTGATAACAGGTATTAAGTTAGGAACACATATTTTCGTTGTTCCTCGGGTGAGTTCGGATAAACGAAGTAATCTGATTGGTTCTTTGTTAAATTGGGATTTTCAGCTGTGAATTAGAATACAGTTTTGATATTTTTAAACTCATTGTTTACTGTTATACAACTGACAAAAAATAATGATCGCACGGTAAATGGCTAAGGTAGTAAATGTCTTCATTTAAAATTAAAATTATTTAAAAAATTTTAACAGCTGAGAATCGAGTTCTTGTGTGTGAGGAATCTAGAGGCGGAAAAATAATCTTAGACATCCAGCATTCTGTTGGCTTCTTGCATTTATTAAGTACTTACAAAACCCTGAAATGTGTGAAAATTCACACTTTACCAGTGGCGGCTCCTAAATACGCGCTGCGGAGCTGCAGCTCTTACTTGAAAATAATAAAAAAAATGGTTTTTTGAACTCAAATGCATTTAACATACTAATTGTGGTGTGAAAATGTTTTTTTTTTTAATATATTTTGAACATTGAATGCTATTGTTTCATAAATATTTACAAGTTTCCTTTGAATAAGTCTACGTCGCGCTGTTTATATCCTAGCGTCAAGGAAAGTGCAAATGTAGGCTTGTAAAGGGGTAGCGGTGCGTAGGCAGTAGTGATAAACTGGTGGGGATCGGAGCTAGAATGCTGGTAGCGTCACAATAACAGTGATCACAACACTATGAAATTATTCAATGTATTTATTTAAGTAATAAGTTGTAACTGAAATCACTATACCTATATTATCTCTAAAAATGTATTGTTTTGGTAGGTATTAATAATTAGTATTTCTCTAACTTTTTCTTTTAAATTTAGATAAGTATCTTAGTTTAACAAATACGCTTCGTATTTTAGACTATAAAACAATAGGTTTAAAAAATGAAGACTGTCAAATAATTATTAGAAATTCCATTTAACAGACGAAAGTTAAATAAAAAAATTGATATTAAAAAATTGGGGCGACACACACCAAATTTAAATATTTCGGAAAGTTCAAAAAGCTTAAATTATAATTATAAGAGGCAATTCAACAGAGTCTTATATGATAAAACGTCGTGGTTAAACACCTAAACCTATCCTTGTATTATAATTTGCAGCTCTGAGTCCCAAAAAGTCACGAACCGCCACTGCATTTTACATCAGTTTTTTTTAAGGGCGGTAATGTGAGAACGCTCACAGCGCCCATGTTTCCAATTATGATTGTTTATAGAAAATCACAGTATATATTTAACCGATTGCAATAGATCTTTTACGCGTACTACAGAAGATAAAATGTACAAATCCCCACAATAATTAAATTAATTTTAAATTAATCTACCGTAAGAGAGAAATTCATGGCACATAGTACGTTCTAAAGAAATGTATTGAAATCCTTCCTGAAAAGAGTATAAAAAGTCATTTAATAAACGCGTTTTCCCCACTGACACGAGTTTAAAGTATTCCTACCGTATTTAATTTGATGAAACCATTCAAATGAAGAATCAGATACGAGTGTAGTTCCCCCACGTCCCCGCCAGAGTGTGATCTAATACGGTCTGCGGTCGTAATCAGACACTGTGCATACGTCAGGTGCTAACACGGCTGATCATGACATTATCAGAATTTACTTATCAAGAAATTTATGTTGTGAATACTTGCGCTTTATTTGATTAATTGTTTCGGTTATTTTGTTGAACTTGCTTTTATAACTTATTGCTTTTTGCATTAATATTTTCAGGGTTGTCAAGAAGAGTATTGAGAACTGACACGCTCGGATACGCATTCTGGTGGTCTAATATTGTACTAGGTGCTCTAGTACTGTTTGAACTTATTACTTATTACATATTTTCTAGTGTTGAATTTTTGTTATAATGTCGATAGAAGTTGTGAAAAACTATAAAAGTAGAACAAATTGTAGTGTTTTTTGCTGTCATTCAAGACAAAACAAAGATAGGCATCTTATTTTTTTTCTTTTCTTGAGAAAAATGGAGGGAAAGTTAATATTGGGAAAAGAAAATTGACCTGCTTTGTCGAATGAGTGTTGGGCTATTACATGTTACACGTACCAGTTGATGACAGATCGTACGCAACCTACGTCCATTGTTAAAACCCAACATAAAATTATTTTGATAAATTAAACGCTCTTAAATTAAATAACTAATATAGAAGGTATTGTGAACTAACACGCTCGAATACGCAGTCTGTTGGTGAAATATTGTACTAGGCGCTCTAGTTCTGTTTGAACTTATTACATATGTTCTAGTATTGAATTTGTGTTAGAATGTCGATAGAAGTTGTGAAAAACTATAACAGTATAACAAATTGTAGTGTTTTTGGCTGTCATTCAAGACAGGACAAAGATAGGCATCTTAGTTTTTTTCTTTTCTTAAGAAAAATGGAGGGAAAGTAAATATTAAGTCCAGATTGGAAAATATTTGGTTATGGACAGGAGGAAGGCATGGGAATATATTTTGAGTTAAAAAGTAACTAATACTATGCAAGTTTGTTCATGACATTTGTCGTAGAAAAACAAAACTGCACTAATATGTTTGCAACTGCAATTTACATATTTAACTTTTAGCTGTTTTTCTCCAACTAAAACTAATTTTATTTCATGAGGCAATGAACATAATGCACTTGTTTACAAACAGAATCCATATATTGTAAATTCAGATGACCGACACTCAGATGTGCCACATAAAATTACGTGCCCGGCATTTAACACCTGCTCAACTACAAATTACACTTCGCAAATATTTACTCGCATATTCATAAAATAAAAATGTACTGTGCTTAAATTAACCTGTTCGCTATTAGCATATGGACAGCTGAATACTAGACACGACAGCCATATTGCCTTGGAGTACAGCGCCGTCACCGGCAATGTCACTTATCAATAGGACGGTATATGGCGTATATCTTCCGGCTTGTTTCCAATGAATAGCTTGTACATATATCTATATTAATAACATTGGAGGCTATATCTGATTTACTATTTTTTCTGTCTCATATTTAACAATATACGCAAAAAATCAATATTTGTCTGTCTGTTTGTTCGAAATACACGCAAAAACGGCTGTATATATTTTCACGTAATTTGGTATGATAGAGTAGAACCAATATTCGAACATAGGCTATAAGGCATTTCAAAATTTTTATTCCAGAGGGGCGTTTCTGGGTTATGTTTATCAAAAAACTTAAAATACCTCCCTTATTATCGATCTAACAGAAAAATATATAAAACAAAAATGGTTTATAGTAATAAAAAAAAAATTTTTTTTGTTCAATGAATTTTTTCAATTAGATCAATATTTGAGGAGTTACGGGGGGTGACCCTAAAATTAAAATCTACATATATCTGCCTTATTATTGACAACAGGAAAATCATGTATGAAAAAATATATACATATATATTTTATTTTTATGAATTTTTTCAATTAGATGAATATTTGGGCAGGTAGATAGACAGATGGACAAATACATGAGTAACTTTATAAGGCGAAAAAACCTTAATAATCAAATCAACATAAAGACGAAAGAAAAAGGTAAATAAAAATCACGGAAATTTACCTTTCGTCAAGTGTGAATTTTCACACATTGCAGGGTTTCGCAGGTATATAATAAGTGAAAGTGACATGCTGAGTGTGTAGGACAAATTTTGCTTTGTAGTAATCACGGCAAAATGAAGGATATTTTAAAAATAATGTATCGTCTGTTAATCTAAGTGCTTTAAAAACAAATTTTATGTTAAAATATTTTTTTGTTAATTTTAATTCGAACACCTAATACCTTTATTTAGGTTATTAAATATGTGCAGTTTTTTTTTTTTTTATATATAGCAAGATTCATTAAGATTTTGAAAATTGCGCCTATGGTTTCCATTGGTTGTTTTAAGTCACATATAATGAAAATATAATTCCAACAATTCCAACTGGTTACTAAATTTACACTCTTAAAAATTAAATCCAATATTTCCAAAATATAACTAGAATTTTGACAAAATAATTTAAACAAAATAAAAATGGAAAAAAAAAAACAAAAAATAAAATAGTCTCCTCTGCCCGGGAGCGAACCCTAGTTTGCTGCGTAGCAAGCGAGCAAGCTAATCATTAGACCAGGATACGCCTTCTAGTATTTGTTACATAACTATAACTTTTGTACATCGTCAACCAAAAATCACGTTAATGCGTTACAAAATGCGTTACAAAATGCGTTATTTTCCAAAAACATAATCTGATCAAAAATTTCTGTTGTACTATTCCGGTTCACACCAATATACATTAAATAGAATTTTTTCAGATTTTTAGTTTAAACCATCTGTGCTACAGGGTGTGGGACAAATTTTTTGCACTACTTCGCAAAAATCGCATCGAAATAATTTATTTTGCAAAAATAAATTTGGGTCGTTAATCCACGTACTAAGGGCTTTCATTTGATACTCTACTCAGAATTAAAAAAAAAAAATATTTTTTTTTCGGTGAGCATATATTTGTTTATATTTTTAGGGGAATATGTTTTAGTATTTTTCCTATGCGCGGGTCAAAGAGTTGTATAAGCATGCCAAATTTCAATTCTCTAGGTTTATTCGTTTGGCTACAATTTTTACCGAACAGACAGACAGACAATATTTAAACCCCGGCGCGTACCGGTCGAGGGTTTTCGGACATGAGACCCCCCACCCCCATTACCACCACCAAGAAGCACTTAAAAAAATGTTTTGTGTTCGATTTGAACACAAACATGTACCATCTTTCAAAAATGAAATCGGACCAAAGGGCCATACGTGACCCAATTTCATCTTTGAACATCTCGGTCTGCCGACCCCTGTTCTAGGTCTACACGGCGGGCCACAAATTCTATTATGTAGGCAGACAAATACATTAGAAAATAGGAAAATATAAGAACAAGAATGTACGAAAGTGATTCGTTGAACTTATATTCGGAGTACTTTTTTAACTGCTAGCAAGCTAGTCTAACAGCTCGCAAAGTATTCGTTCGCAGATTAAAATTTTCTATAGCCTATGATTTTCTTAACTCGTTTAAAATTTAGTTTGAAACCACTAAAAATAAAACGTCCGTAAATCTAAATATCAATTTGAAATGTCAATCATCTGCACCTTTCAAATGATTGGAAAAAAGAAGGTTGGTGAAATGTGCGCTGTATATCCTGATGACAAGCGAGCAGGTCTAGTGCTCCAGATGACATATCTCTCACTTGATTCTGACATATATGACATGTCAATGGTTCACTTCATGATCAGAATACCACTGTTCACTTTCCAAAACAGAGCTCTTAGTCACTCATTTCACCCTTTCGGTATCTTCAAGTGCACCTATATTTAGCTCTATGGCGATTGATAAAGTCGGAACTAATTAGATCAATCAATCTTAACAGATAAAATCTAATCTATATTAATAAAATTGGAGGCTACATCAGTTTATTTGATTTATACACGTTTCAGATGATTATAAGACAATATCCGCAAAAAATATCCAGTTCTATCTGTCTGTCTGTCGGTCTGTCTGTCTGTCCGTCTGTCCGTGTCTCTGTTTGTCTGTCTGTCCGCCCATCCGTCCATATCTCTGTCTGTCTGTCTATATGTATATATGTATGTACATATGTATGTATGTCCGTCTATATGTCTGTCTGTCTGTCAAATGATTATAAAACAATATCCACAAAAAAATATATATTTTTGTCTGTCTGTTTGTCTGTCTGTCTGTATGTCTGTCCGAGATTCACGCAGAAACGGCTGAAGATATTTTTACGTAATTTGGTATGAGGATATGGTAAAACCAGGATTCAAACATAGGCTATAAGGCATCTTAAATTTTTTATTCTATGTGAGTGTTTCGAGGTTAAAACAGTATATTAAAAAACTTAAAATAATAGAAAATATAGAAATAATAATAAAAATATAGAAAAAATTGTTTATAGTGAGAAAACCTATTTTTTTGGTTCCATGCATTTTTTCAATTTGATGAATATTTGGGGCGTTATGAGGGGGCATCCTAAAACTAAAAACTACATATATTTCTATTATTATCGACTTAACAGCAAAATTATATATGACAAAATAGTATTTTATGCAACGAGCATGAATGATGGTCATTTCAAACGAGTATGAAAGGCCGCAAGTGAGTAGTGCAAAAAAAAATCGAGTGAGATATGTCTATTCCATGCTTCTACTTTTCATACTATGATTTTTCCACGACCATAACTTTATTGCTTATTTATTTTTATTCAGTTCCCTTAAAAACTAGCAATAATTTGACAGTTGCTTTCAATTTATTACGTTGCCTTGCAACGGTTATGTACGTGTCATACGGAATATAAATTCAGTTAAAATATCAATACTTACGTCAACTTATTAACTGATTTCATGCGTTATACGTTGTCGATTGTCGATAGTTTTCCAAACTTTGTAGTTAGTGAGTTGTTTTAATGAGACAGGCATGTAAACACATGTACATCTCAGTCTACGTAGAGAACATTCACATTGTATGCCTTTACATAACCTAACAAAATGTCATCGCGCTGATTACAACAAATCTCGCCCAAAATTACAAAGACGAACAGTAATCAATTTAGATAATTAGGTTGGGTTAGTTAGTAAATGTCTGGAACAGCTGTTACGTAATAAGCTCATTACGTATCAGGTTGTGTTCATACAGGTTTAATCAGCAATGGCCGACCGTTGCTAGGCAATGTAATAAATAGGTTGAAGGCATATGTCTAATTGTTGATGGTTTGTAAAGGAAACCGGATTAAAATTAAATAATATAGTTAAAGTTGTCGAATTTTGCAAATATATTTTTTGATATAGTTGACGAAGAGCAAACAAACCATCAACAATTAGACATATGCCTTCAACCTATTTATTACCTTGCCAATGTAGCAATATTTAATACACCATCATCTGCTCGAAAATGGTTGTAAGCAGTTGTTTATTCCGTATAAAAAACAAAATAGTGATAAAACAAAACAACATAATGTAGATAGCAGTGCAGGACACACCTGTGGCTGCTTCATGCACTCTCCCGTGATTAATGGTGATAACGAAAGTTTGTTACAGGCTCATTTGTCCGGAGTCCGGAGGGATGGTTCGATAAATAAAAATATCCGTTGTTGAGATACTGATGAAAATATTAGGTTTTGACTTCCGGATAATATGATTTAATTTAAAACGTGTCAGTTTTATCGGATATTTATTAATAAAAGAGTTTGAATATTGGTTATGAGTATTAATTAAAATTTGAAGGGAGAATATTTTTACATAAAAATCATATTATGAATATAGAAATATGGTTGATCCATTTAAGCACCAGTATACGTTAAAAGTTAGAATATGACGCACAGGCGTGCACCCAGGAATTTTTCTTAGGGGGAGGCTCGGAAGACGAAATTATTTTAAAGGAGAGGAATTGAGAAATTACTCAAATACAATTGGTCAAATACACTTTATTCTTCAAAATGCAAGTGTTGATCTAAAAAAAGTGAAGCGTGAATTTTCACACATTTCAAGGTTTTGCAGGGATTTCATAGGTGTAAGAAACCAACATAATTCTGGTTATCTAGGTATATTTATCACATCAAAATAAACAGTTTTTTTTTTGATAATCACTTTTATTCGTTATTTGAGAACAAAGAGCTTCCATTTAATTTTTTAAAAAGAATTTTAATTAATTTGCCAAGTATCCCAGCGTTTTTTTCCGCATTTGCTACGTATTCAAGTCTTCATTAGATATTTTATAAGAAGTCAATAAGAAATATTTTGTAGTACACTCTACACTGTAGTATAATACAGTGTAGAGTGTGGTGTGGAGAAATATTAAAAAAATACATTATTTTTTTAATATTTTTAATTCAAAAAAAATACACGCACTATCTTAGCTATAAATACAAAAAATCCATAACATTATTAGCCATAATTCAACCATGAATTAAAAAAATAAGTACCTTCTAAAATAAAATAAGTAAAATAAGTTCTTTGAGCGTACTACAGGCCCTCAACAACAACTACTCAAAGGAAACTGTTATTCAGCAAATACAAGACCAACTATACCAGACGACAAAAGAACAAAACAAAATAGTGCACCTCATCTGGGTTCCCGCCCATATTGGAATAGAAGGCAACGAACGTGCAAACACAGCCGCCCGAGTCCACCAATCACTAAGAAACCCTCCATTTACCCCCCAACAAAACTTACGTAAAACAGAATATTAAGAAGAAACTCAGTATAACCAGACTGACCAAATGGCGTGACACCACTAACAACAAACTACGAACCGTCAAGGACGACATACAGAACTGGAACTCAGGCACCAACAGACGAGAACAAATAATAATGACAAGACTTAGAATCGGACACACCAGACACACACACGAACACCTCATGGCAAGACTAGATACCAAAATATGTGAGACATGTAACGAACTACTTACCGTTAATCATATACTAATAGACTGTCAACTCTACACTAACCTACATATAAACTACAACTTACCTTACAAGACCTTAAAGACATCTTAAGACTAGATTCAACAATGAATAACAACGTACTTAATTTCTTACAGGCAGCCAACATACATAACCTAATATAAGTATTATATACAAAACAAACAAAATGTAACAATAATGTAACCTGATTAGACACTAATAGCCAAGTAGCTGATGTGTCTTTAAATAAATAAATTAAAAAAAAAAAAAAATAAGTAATTTTTTCAAAAACACAAAAACTGTCATATTTTTCAAAAACACAATCTGATCAAAAATTCTTCTCGTACGTTTCCGGCTCAGATCAATATACATTACCTATAATTTTTTCAGATCTTAGGTTTAACCCTTTTTGGTAAAAGGGTGCGGGACAAGACCTTTTACACATTTTTGGCTAAAATCATGTTAAAAGAAACGAATTTCAAAAAACTATCTATCGTTCCGTAATCTACGACTTAAGAGATTTCTTTTGATACCACACAATAAATTTTAAAAATATACATATATTTTTTTTTATTTATTTATTTTTAAGACACAAAAAAATCGACATTTTTCGAAAAATGTATCTGATCAAAAATTTCTGTTGAACTATTTCGGTTCCCATCAATGTTCATTACGGAGATTTTTTTAGATCAATCCCTGTGGGATATTTTAACAAAAACATGTAAAAACCACGTGTTTTTTGGAGATCTTTGGGGGGGGGGGGAAGCTCAAGTCCCTGAGCCTCTATCCTTTGTTTGCGCCTGATGACGCAAATAGAGAAACATGATTAGAGCCTTGCACATCCGCGGACATTCGCCATTTTTTGCGGATACGGATAAATTATCATTTAAATTATGCGGATGCGATAAAATATCATATCCGCTTATCCACATTATCCACGAGAATCTTCCTTGATATTTATTGATCACAGATGAGAAAAATCAATCTGTTTAATTATTTCTAAATTTCGCTGCTCCAAAACTAAGGCAGATATCTTAAAAAACTAAGTTTCTGAGATATTTCTGTTTAAAGTTTTACATTTTATATAAACTTTACTTAAGAGAGAGTCGAATAATTGTAATTTACATCCTTATTTTATAATATATTAAAATTTATATTTACAATTTTTTTACCATTTTTACCAGTTTGTTTTAAAAACATCGATGTTTTTACCATCGATAGCCAGCTGGCGATAGTATCGATAAAACATCGATGTCTACTACCGATGTCGATGTTTAAACTTTGAAATTCAGAAACTACCGCTAGAGGCGCTGGATCTTAAAAATTTAATTTTTATTAAAATTAGTACACAAAATATAAACGCCATCTATTGTGATATAACAATACTAATAGTGTTAGTTCTTATTCTTCCTAGCAGTTAGCAGAATATGAAAAAATAAGAAGAAACTTCTAATTTTTGCAAACAATGCGAACGACCAACGACGCCAACACACTTTTTCTTTTTGAGTCTTGTTGACACTTTCCCAGTTGTTATTCCTCCAATCCATGGATTTTTGTAAGTTGTAATTAGCTATTTTTTTTATATATTGAAGTTAGCTTTTCCTGAACAAAATGATCAAAAGCTTCAATTAATCGGTAAAAGTAACTAAAATTGAAAATCTAGTTCCTAACCAATGGAACAGACCTTATTTCAACTTAAAAAAGTATAAAAATTATTGTGTATGACAGTGTTATTTTCATGTTAAATAATATAAAATTAACAATAAGATTACTATATTAGTATTGTAATAAAATCCAATATTTCATTTTAGAAATGTAAAAGTAGTAAGGTCTGTTCCTTTGGTTTAGGCGGAACTAGATTGTCAATTCTAGTTACTTTTACCGATTGATTGAAGCTTTTGATCATTATGTTCAGGAAAAGTCAACTTCAATATAGAAAATATAAAATATCTAATGACAAATTACAAAAATGAAAATTGCGGTTAGTTCCGCCTAATCGTTTGGAATAGACTGTAGGTACAAATTAGCATTATTATATTGGGTATAATAATATTAATGTGAAATTAATTACTATTAAAAATGAATATTTCTATTTCAAAATCTAATAAATGCTTTTTGTGTATTATGTGTTATTATTAAATAAAACCTATTTAATATAAATAAATAGCTTTTTTTAATATTAATAAAACATCGATGTTTCCGATACATCGATGTTTTTCCTTCGATGTTTTTTCAACATCGATAGTAAGCGCTGATGTTAACATCGATGTTAAACATCGATGTTTTGCCTTCGATGTACAACCCTACTCTGGAACTGCCCACTAATAATCTACTTTTGACACACTGTTTTCGCACCACTACCAAAAGTTGTAAATTGAACCGTCTGACACTCACAGAAGGGGCTGACAGATTATTTTAGAGTTTTCTAACATACATATCTAGTGTCATATATGGGATATGGGTAGGATCAAATATATTTAAAACGTCTCACTGTTCCCCATGCTTCACTTTTACCCATGTTCCCATTTTCCATTTCTTGGTTAATTAATTTAAAATTTATGATTATTGTCGGTTGTCAATAAAACAATTCCACATGTAAACACGATATTAAATGGCAAATAGAGACATGCGATAAATAACATTTACATTTAGAATTTGTAAGTTACAGCGCCAAACATATTTATCATTTGTTAACGATATATGTAAATACATTTCACACTGTTTATACATTATAAGTGCTTATTTAAAATAAACTTCTGCAATACTTTTTTATAACGTTAAATTTAAAAATTCAATCACGTCTTTGTAGCATCTCTTAATAATCATTACATCATTTGGCCTCCAAATTGTTACAAAAAATGTCGAATATTTATTACAGTAGCCGATTGATTTATAGACCAGAATGTGCGTTATAATTATATTTAAATGATTTAAAAATATATAATTAAGTCATTCACGGCAAGCTGTAAAGTGTTCCTATGTAAAACCGCTAATTTGCGATTATGCACACTGTCTGTAGTTCTTCGATCATTTTATTTAGCGTATGACTGCATACATTTACATAATATAATCATATTATTATTATTTTATATAAGATTAATAAATAAATAAATCACACGGTAACTTTCACAAGTATAAGTCTAATGTTACTGTATTTCGGCAGTGACACCATCTACAGGAGTTCAAATTACAAACTAAACTTATTTTTTAATAGATACACGGGTGTATTCTGTAAGAAATGCGTTAAAATTAGCGTCAGGTTAATATTTTTATTTTAACTGCATGTCTAACGTCATTATCCAAAAATGCTATTCTGTAAGAACATTTGTTAAGGTAAGCGTTAATACAATATTTGTTAACGCGAGGCGCTAACTCATCCTGTAGAGAGGCTAATATTAACTGCACGCGCATGGGCTGTTACGTTGAATTTTAACAGGAGTATTTATTTAGTTAAATGCCAAGAGAATCTTAACCTAATATTTCGGTGTTAAATTAAATATTCAGTGGCGAAATTTATTTTAAAAATGGAACAGAAATGTTTGGTCCTGTGATACTCATTATAACTGGTTTCCACAGTCTATTAAATAAAAATATAACTTTATTCAACTTTTGTTTAGTCAATTTATATACCATATTGTATTATAACAGTTTATCTAATTTTTTAATAATATGTGAATTATATGTTCATTTTATTTTTAAAAAGGTATTCGGTGATATTAATTATTAAATTTGATTTATTACGCTATTTCTACCCTGGAATAACACTGTTGTGATCGTCATTATCAATCTCATCAATTGTTTCTTCAAATAATACACCATTAAAATAAACTGCGATATTTTGAATCACGGCGGAGGAATAAGTGAAGTTTTGTAGCTTTCAGAGGATTATAAGTTTAAGTTCGGTGTCTCAACAAAAACCAAAACTGCTCTCCAATACTCCATTTACTTCCTTTCTATACAATTACTTGAACTTGCGTCTGGGTTACTTGTATAACAAAAATTATAAAGTGTCATTCTTATCTCTACTGTAAACAATTCACTTTAAAAAATAATAGAAAGTTGATTAATATTCCTACCGTCTTATGTTTTATTAATTTTTTTTTTTTAAATAACATGACATTTACTTAAATAGGATCAGCCATTTTTGCGAACTAAACACTAGCGTTAACTTTTAAAGCCACCGTTTCGGTAGGCGCTTATTGTAGAACGTTAACTGGCTATTTTAACGCCGCCGCGCTATAATATTAACACATATATGTTTAGCGAATAGCATTTAGGTTAAAAATGGTGTTAAAAAAATTAACGTCAGTTTCTGACGCTAAGATTTTAACATCATGCTTAGAGAATAGACCCGACATTCAGTGGGAACAAATCATAATGGTAGGGAATACAAGTGTAAACCATATTGTTCCCACTGAATGTATCTGAATGTTCTTCGTCTGTTGCACAACGTATTATTATAAAAATTTTAACCAATGAAGGGGTTAAACCCTCGGAGATTTTAACTCGTTTGAAGGCACAGTTTGAGGACGCTACACTGTCCCAGAAGTGAGTGTTTACTTGGGCCAGTCAATTTAAAGGCGGCCGAGGAAGTGTTGAAAACTAAAGTCATGATCGACGCCCAAAATCAAGTCGCACAGATGACAACATCCGTACCGTTCGAGAGCTTGTTGAAGGTGATCGCCGGTTAACTGTTGACGAAATCACGTCAGAAGTGGGTATCAGCATTGGGAGTGCTCATACCATTATCAGTGAACATTTTGGCTTTAGAGAAATTAGTACTTGATGGGTTCCGAAGTTGTTAACCGAAGCTCAAAAACAGGTCAGGTTGGAGATCTGTGAGAGTTTTCTGAATCGATTTTGGCAAGAAGGGGAGGATTTTTTGAGGCGCATCGTCACATGTGATGAGATGTGGGTCCATCATTACACTCCGGAGTCAAAAATGGCGAGTAAGGAGTGGCGAAGAAAAGATGAAGCCTGCCCAGTAAAGGCCAAAACCCGTCTCTCACCCGGAAAAGTTCTCGCGACGATTTTTGTTTGCTACAAAGGAGTTTTACTCATAGATTTTATTCACAATCGACGTGCGGTAAATGCGACTTACTATTGCCAGTTGTTAGAGTCAGCAAAAACCGCCTACCGGAACAAAAGACGAGGCAAGCCTATTAGAGATGTCATCCTTCTCCATGACAATGTTAGACCTCACACCGCGATTTTGACAAGAGACAAATTGGAGGAAATGCACTGGGTAACCGTCGACCACCCTACAGTCCAGATTTGTCCCCCTATGACTATTTTTTGTTTGCGACCATGAAAGAATTGCTTGGAAGGGAACGATTCGAAGACAATGAAGATGTCGAGGCGCGTCTGCGCAATTGGTTGACGACGAGCCCTCAAACTTTTTTTAAACAAGTAATAAGTACGTTTTATTGCTTTCAACCGAGTTGCGAAAGTTTATCCAGAAGAAGGTGTGCAAAAAAACGATCAAGAATCGTTTGTTGTTTGAAGCGATCAAGGTCGGAACTGTCACTTTGATAATTCACCATAACCATAAAATAATTATACAAAATGGATCAAAAAGCTGTCATATTATTTGCTATTAATAACTTCTATCGACTTAGAAAAGACTACGATGTAGAAAAATTGGATGGTAGTATTTTATATTATATAATTCAGAAGTAAGTATTGGTTTTTTAAGTCTGTTTAAAGTGTAATAATTAACTAATAAAAGAATTGAAGAAAAGATACAGTGTTATTATTTATAATTAAAATTGTATTTTAGCATGTGTAATGATCATATTCCAAAAATTAAAAATTATCTAGAGTTGACTATTCCTCAGTTCTCAAATGCAACATTTAAATCACATTTTAGAATGAATGTCTTCACATTTGAAGCAATTTTACAAATTCGTTGTTGTCAAAATCTTTAAAACAAACTTTTTAGACTAAATCAAAACCATATTTTAGCGCGAAAATTATCTTCCCACCAACGCTACGCCCTCACAAGCAAAAGTGGGAAGGAGGTGGAAAAATATTTGCAATAAAACGGCGAATTGTGTTGCCACTGGTGGCAGTGGAAGGAATTTGTTAGCAATAAAACGTACTTAATATTCAAGCTTCCAAAACGTTGGCAAAAGAGTGTACAGCGTGAAGGAGGCTCTGTATAGAAAAACTGAAGGTTTCACTTGTGTAGGTATATTATTAATAAATAAATGTATAAAAAAAATGCCGTTTATATTTTAATTACTCTCGTATAATCACTTAGTACCTATAAGATAACATAAATACAAATAGTAAAATAGCGAAATATTTCTAGTTGTAATATAAAAATTTAAAAAAAGACTGCTGAAAAATATCTGTATTTGTAAACCAGTCGATAGCACTTGCTGTCACCAACACAAAGTCTTTTGCTGTTCCTTGGAAGGCTCTATTGGGGCATTCAAAGACGATGTGTCTGATCGACTGACGTTCTGCACCGCAGTCGCAGTTGGAAGTCTCCCGTATTCCCCATTTGATCAGAGCTTCGCTGTTTCTACTGTGACCCATTCTTACTAGTGCCGTAAAAATAAAAATCCGTATCCGTTTTTCCAAGGCGGATATCATATAGATAAATTCTAATTAGGTTTTTTAAAAACTTGTGTCTAAAAATGCTCGAAGTGGAGTAAATGTTATTCTGACGTTTAAATTGATGTTTAGTCGAGTATCATATTACTTGCCGGTGTATAACTTATATATGCGTGTTTTACCGACTGTACTCGGGTGGCACAACTTATGTCTCACCTAGGAAGCTCGAATCCATTCGGAGTTTTTTCGGGGTTAAGTAAGGAGTGGAACTCAGCTGTTCAACTCAATGTTCCTTATACATTTTAAAAGTGATGACTTTTACTTACGGCGCATTTTCTTCACTCGCCATAGGCGCCTTAAGGGGGGGGGGGAGTCTGATAACCACATTTTAAGCATATTTTTGTGAATTTTTTTCAAATCTATGGTTAAATTTATTCATTTTCAAACTAAGTACATATATAAAGTATGTTTTGAAGAAGATACAAAAAAATTTTGAAGGCAAAATATGGCGAAATGAGCCAGCTGTGGCAAATCTTCTCAGACTCCGGGAAAAAAATTAGATTTTGCGGTGACCAGCATAACTCGTCACTGGATCATCTGAAATCAAAAATCCAAAAAGATTTTGTTAGTTTATGTGTTTGCCAAGGTAACGACGTTGAGATATTTTTTTCATGTTTTTTTTTTATTTAACAAACACAAATATACTCATTTTTAGGTTTTTTTTTAGGGGGAATTAATTTTTTTTGTCTTCTAAGTAACGCTAAAAACTGAAAAATCATTTTAAAAATAAAAACTCAACGTCATTACCTCGGCAAACTCATAAATAAACAAAATCTTTTTGGATTTTTGATTTCAGATGATCCAGTGACGAATTATGCTGGTCACCGCAAAATCTAATTTTTTTCCCGGAGTCTGATAAGATTTGCCACAGCTGGCTCATTTCGCCATATTTTGCCTTCAAAATTTTTTTGTACCTTCTTCAAAACATACTTTATATATGTACTTAGTTTGAAAATGAATAAATTTAACCATAGATTTGAAAAAAAATCACAAAAATATGCTTAAAATGTGGTTATCAGACCCCCCCCTTTAAGGCGCCTATGGCGAGTGAAGAAAATGCGCCGTAAGTAAAAGTCATCACTTTTAAAATGTATAAATGTATAAAAATATATTTGATTATGGCCTTTTAGATATGCTCTTCATACTCATCTTCATTTAGTGGCATAAAACTAAATCTATATTATCCGACGATACTGACATAATATTCCGACGATACTGACATAATATATGCAGTTATCACAAAAATATATTCATTTACAAACGAAACGTCATGAGAATATCAAATATCTTATTTTCTATTTACGAAGCTGTCAGTTAAGACGCAGACACCTAAAGCGGCTCTTTTTAACTTCCACCATTTAATCATTAATAAACATAAACTCATTGAGTTCTGTCAACGGATAATTAACATCGTGAAAACACTCCTACAAAGATTTCCATACGACATTTCGCTTCCTCGCATATAGTTTTAATTCAATAACTCAGCGTCTTTATAACACGTGTTAAAAGAGCACTTATGCATATTTTATTAACAATATTCTTTAAGAGAATAAACAAATATATTTTCTCTTTAGATGAATAAAAGATATAACGTGTTATGGCTTACGAATTCATGTTTACAGTTTACATCAGGGGCGGGTGATTCATAAGGGCTGCAAGGTTGCAGTCCCTTAAGAATTGAATACATTTCGACACTACCGAACTAACAAAAGTTGCAACATAAAACCTAAATGATATATACGAGGGTTGCATCTTATATTTCGGGATTGCGCTGAACTGTGCTGCCATCTGGCAACTGACACTTCTATCGTAAAGTTGACATTTTTGACGGTATACGTACTCAGAACGTTTTGACGTACGATCGCTATTTGTTTTGTAAACAAAACAAATAGCGATGCATTTTTTCAAGTTAATGTAAACAGTAACTTGAAAAAAATCATCTTGGCTAAAAATGGAATTAAATCGTGAACATTTTCGAGCGATTATTTTTTACAACTTTCGACGTTAATTAACCCAACAACTGCGCATTCATGAACTTAATTCGAATTTTGGCGATGAAGCACCGTCAAGGACTACTGTTTATCTATGGTTTGCCAACTTCAATTGTGGCCGTAGTTTTCGCTTGAGGACGAATTTCGTGAAGGTTGTCCAAAATCGGTTGTTGTTCCGGAAAACATTGATGCTGTGCGTGAACTGATACTGTAAGATCGTCATGTGACTTATCGTGAGATTGAGGTATCCTTGGGCATTAGTGGGACCAGCATAAATTCACTACTGCATGAAGATTTCGCCGCCAAAAGATTTGTTCGCGTGGGATTCCACATAATTTGACAATCGGAGTGGAAAATGTCTCAATCGGAATGGAAAAAGTGCTTCCAGAATTGGTTCAAACGCATGAAAAAGTGTATTTGAATATTTTGAAAATCAATAAAGTCACTTTTATTGATTAATAATTGTTTTTGATCTCAAATCCTGAAATATAAAAGGCAACCCTCGTAACATATTTATTAGGGCAAGAAGTATATCTTAATCGTTTTATATGATCGAATGAAAACAATTATAAAGCCAGTTTATAACTTTTATCTGATATTTTGATGTTATAAAAACTGCAATAGATACAATATAAGAATGTCTTATAAATGTTTTATATTTCTTTAAAGAAACTAATTATAAAATAATTTTTAGACTATGTGGTTCTTGCAATTTATTAGGATGCTGTATAAAGAAAAGTAAATCTAAAACTGTTCAAGAAATGATAAAACAAAGCCAAAAGCAACCAGCAAATTTATTTGTCACTTTTTCATGATTAGGTACTTAAACCTACTATTTATCATTACCGGAAGAAAAGAAATGGAAGAGGAACAAATAAGTGAAAACTCTATTTTAGAATTTGATTACTTGGAATAAATTAGATATGAAGGCCAATAATTTTCATATAAACCAGATAGCCCTAAAAGGGTTATTAAAAATTTGGAGTTACCATATCCCAAGATTTCTTTCAGAAGATCCACGAAATGTTACCTATTCTGATCCGTAGCAATGTTTTTGACGCCCTTGGCAAATAAAGTAAATTGATAAAATTTACCTCCTCAAATTCAAGTGATGAGCAAAAAATATGGTCCACATTCCCTAAATCGAGCAAAAAAAAGGTCATCACTTCCCAAATACACAAGTAGTGAGCAAAAAAAAGGTTTCCTCCATCTGCCACTGCTTTTAATGACAACTATGTCTATTCAAATATGCCCCTCATCAGGCCACGGGCCCTTGTCAAACCTCGCGCCCCTGGCAAGTACCACGATGCCAACCCATTGCTACGGCTCTGTACCTATTAATGGGCAATTATAAGGTATGTTAGTTTGTGTGATCTAGATTACTTAAGTCGAGCAATTAGATCATGGTCATATGACTGCAAGAGCAAGTTTGAGCCGTGCTGTCCGATCTTGCTACGACAAACGAACGGCTATTTGTCAAAGAAAAAATATAGTCGTCTATTTTTGTTAATACTTTGTTTTCCACCTGAACATATCCTACTGCAATTTCGTAGGTAATACTATCTAAAAAGAAGACCAGTATAATTTTTGTATTTATTGATTATTTTTTTGATTTGTTCGCTGACCAGATCCATCTAAAATGTAATAATTATTTAGAATATTGCGTAAAAACCTTTAATGATAAGTATTTTGTATGCTCTACTCTACCTGCTCCACCTCTTGAGACCGAGCAACTTTAGCTTGCTCGATGTGATCTAGAGTAAGTTGCTCTGGACAAACGAACACTATTATATCAACTATTTTTACACAAACGAACTCTTAGACTTGCTCTAATGTGATCTAAACAGACAAACGAACAGACCTAAAGCTGAATAGTTTTGTAAGTTCTGAATATACAAAAAAAAAACATGTCAATCTCAAATAAAGTATTTATAAAACATGTTTAGGTCTAATAAATGATTTACTTATTAGGTAATTATTATTGGTAAGCAAATACATCGGTGAAATAATTTTTAAATTTGCCTCGATTTTTTTCAATTTTTCAGATAGTTTGGTCCCACACGTTGTTCAAACACATTCTTTATATTATACCACAGTAACTTTTAAGTGGAATGTTACAAAAACAAAAGACAGACTACACTTGACGCATTTTTGCATTGAATTAAATTGTATGTACCTATTTATTATTTTATTTTGGAATTTATTATTATTTTTCTTAAAAATTTATATTTTTTGGTTATATCTAATTTATAGTTTTGTCCAAGAGTTTATAAAATAAAATTATTGAAAGAAAAATATGCATTGTTTAATTTTATGTGTAATTCACTTAATTGGGGCAGCCGCTTAATTGAGCCAAAATGCCTAAGTCCCGATGTGTCCCAATTAAGCGGAATCGACTGTATATATTTTTGAGTGCTATTGTTTTAGTGATATTGCATACAACTTGTTACTTTCATCAGAAAATTCTCCAATATTCATTTATGTGTATACTCTGTATACTCATTTTAAGCAGTGCTACTCAATTTTTTATTATTTAATTTAGGTTAAGTGCTGTTTTATTTTATTGTCTCTTAATTGTATAAAAAATATTGTTGACAGCGGTGGGATTCGAACCCACGCCCTTTCGGACTGGTGCCTAAAACCAGCGCCTTAGACCGCTCGGCCACGCTGCCTCTTATCAACACCTCAATATTGATAAGGCAAACTGATATAAACGAGGTTATTAACATTATGAATGAACTGAAATGTAATTTAACGTTTAAATTTATAGAATTAGTATTATTTTAAAATCATATTTGAAGATTTATGTAAAACTAAAACTATAGAATTAAATGTGATGATCTACATTAATTTATTTATAACCAAAGCTTGATAAATCGCGACGAATCAAGACAAAAAACTTATTCGCTCTTGGTAGTAAAGTTACTAAAAATCGGACCCGCTTCTCTAGTTTTTAGTCGCGAGGTGAAAAATTCTGATCACCACTGGCGATTGGATTTGTCTAGCCCTGTTCGTGTTGTTGTCGAGCTAAAACTTAGTCACCAGTTTTGACTAGCTAACCTTTTCTGGGTCTGGAAGAAGGGTCTCATTAAGCTTTTCGTGGGCCCTAGGCACTATTTTATTCGATTTCTTGACTAACGTACCACTGGGGGCAAATATTCTAGATTCGTTTCCGTGGTCCTAAAAATTTCGTAATACCCTTTTCACACTAGATCTTTAAGATCGGATGTTTAAGTGAATGGATCTTTAAACGCTAATGTGAAACCGTACGGCCTCGTCTAAACACGACCGATGTTTAAGACAGAGATCTGCGTCTTAAACTTCGCCCGCATTGCCAATTTAATTCCCATTATAAAAAAATACTCCTTGAATTTGTGCTTCTCTTCTTTTATCTATGTTCAGCTGTTATCATTTTATATATCGAGGCTATGAGAAGATTATTTGCGTTATTATTTAAATAAATATAAAAAATAAACTTCTCCTAACCTCGATATACAAAATAATGACAGAATAAATTCAAACGATATGAAATTATGTTGGCAATACATACTAGCTTTACATGGAGATTTCTTCTTCAAATTAAACATCAAGTGTGAAAGCAAACCGATATTAAACATCGATGAAGTTTAAGTTCAATCGTCTTAAAGATCTAGGGTGAAAAGGGTATTAGCCCTCGCACTGTGCCTAATGAATAAGGAGGGCTGTATTGACAGTGAAGTAGGATATTGCTTTAAAAAAATGCATCGGAACGTTCATCGATGCACTACAGCAGTCGATTTTTTTTTTATAAAGACAATGACGTCACAAGCCTATTAGTTGATAATATATATGTCCTCTTATTACCTGTACCTGTGACGAGGTGGCCGAGTGGTTAAGGCGTTGGACTGCTAATCCAATGTGCTCTGCACGCGTGGGTTCGAATCCCATCCTCGTCGATATTCTATTTTAAATTTAAAAATATTTAAAATGTTATAATCATATTAATTTCATATTAATTTCAAATAATAGAAAAATTATAGATTTGTAATCTAATTACTGAGGCCCCGACATATTTAGAAGAAAATTGTATTTAATTTATCAACCAGTGGTGTAGTAAATTATCGATATAAAATCAGTGGCGGCGCCAGAGGGGTTCTGGGAGGCTAACAATTGTTCTGTAAATAATAAATGAGATATTTTAACTTTATAAGTAACACTCCCCTTGTTTTATTTATTTTTTTTTTTAATTTTTGGCCTTTGCTGCTTCGGCAATTAGCCAGTACGATTTTTATTTTTGAGAAAATTTCATTTCTGAACGGGATTTGAACCCGAAACCTTAGCAATGCAGAGCACATGTGTTACCTCTACGATACGCCGTTCGGCGTAACACTCCCCTTGCCCCCTAAATAATCTCGTTATTAAAAACTGCTTGAAGAGAAAAAAAACAAGTTTCCTAATATATTTTTGATGTAAATAAAAATTGGGATATTTCAAGATTTTAGTTTCAGGAATTAACTCCCCAATATTCATTCAATTGAAAAGTAAATACAACAAAAAGGATTTATTTCCAAATTAAAAAAAAAAATAAATAAATAAATATTATTTTCGACAATTTTTATTCTATGTTTTTTTCTGTTAATTTTTTTTAATAAACAGTTTTAACCCTGAAATGCCTTATAGCCTATGTTCGAGTCCTGATTGTACTTTATATCAGTGTTTCTCAACCAAAACCGCACCGCACCCAATATAATTTTCTAACGCGGACCGCTAATAATAATTGTTGGTTCATTTTTTTGCAAAAAAACAAATATATTTAATGTGCTACTAAATACATTTATTTGAATTGTAGAAAATCACAAAAAGTTTACAGAAAATAAACAAAATATAAATTATTTTCATAAAAAATGTGCATAAAAATAAAAATAAAAACTGCAATTAACACACATAAAAACTTTCGCGGACCACTAATATTTTTCTGGGGACCACCAGTGGCTTTATATCCTACCAAATTATGTGAAAATATGTAAAAGCCTTTTTTGCGTTAATCTTATTCAGACAGACAAACAATTGATTTTTGTTGCGTATATTATCTTGTAATCATCTGAAATATGTAGAAACCAAATATGAGGCAGAAAAAATAAAAGAAAACACATATAGTCTCAAATTTTATTAATATATACGATGAGGCAATAGTTATGTTATTGCCTTAATACAAAGAGTTATAAAAATATTGTTCAGATAAAACTTATTCGGGGTAATGGGGGTCAGACTATAGTTAGGGTGACCAGATTTCAGTGAAGGGAAACCGGGACACAGGGAAAAAAAGAAGGTCTTCACCTCCCAGATCCAAGTGAAGAGCAAAAAAAAGGTCCTCACCTCCCAGATCCAAGTGAAGAGCAAAAAAAAGGTCCTCACCTTCCAAATTCAAGTGAAGAGCAAAAAAAAGGTCCTCACCTTTCCTTTCTTACAAATGCAGAATTATGTAAAAACCGGGACAATTGACCTGAAACCGGGACAACCCCGGAAAACCGGGACGGATGGTCAACCTAACTATAGTGGTATCAAATATATATATTTTTTTCCTTTGTTTTGTTAGAGGCACTGCAGTTATATTAAAGAGCCTTTTTTCCCTTTTCAACGGCGTAAAACTTTTATATCCTTGCATAACAAAAATTTTGAGAAAAGCGAATTTTTGTGCTCTTTAAAATAATAAATGAGTAGTGACTCATAACCACAATTGACAAGTAGAAACAATTGCATGCATTTGTTTCCATTATTTACCAACAAATAAGTCGTCATTTTGAAGGCCACAAAATGCGATTTTCTCAAAAATTTTGTTATGTAAGGATATACAAGTTTTACACCGTTGAATAGAGAAAAAAAGTTCTATAATATAATGTAAAACTAGTGCACCCGTTGCCAACTATGTTGGCAAACACATCATTACCTTAATGTGGAACTTGTTCGACGCCTCTGACTTATTTCTCTAGCCATACGTCTTACGTCATGAAGTGCTTTACTTCAAGTGCACAGTATATGCCATGGCGAGTTTTACTCAATGCATTACATTTACATTTTTGAAAATAATGGTAATTAAAAAGGTTTAATTTATTTTTATATTAATTTACCATTATTACCAAAATGTATTCAAAAATATCTCAAATCAATTTAAATAGTCGTGTAAATATAAGGGGATAAATCTGCAAAATATCATTCACATCGGTCAAAGGATATAAGAGTTTCTTGTTTATGCCTATGAAACCCTAGGCATTTCTGTATGTAATTATATTCGTAGATTCTAAGAAAATAAATCTGCAAAATATTGTTCGCATCGGTCAAAGGATATAGGAGTGTTTAGAGTTTCTCGTTTATGCCTACGAATTTTCTATATGTTACTTTATCCGCAGTTTTTTAGAAAATAAATCTGCAAAATATTATTCATATCGGGCAATGCATTTAGAAGTATCTAGAGTTTCTTGTTTATGCCTACGAAACACTGGACATTTCTATGCGTAATTATATTCGTAGATTCTTAGAGAATGCATCTGCAAAATATTATTCATATCTAGACATTTCAATATGTTTTATTAAATTCAGATAAATTAAATACCAGTCAAGTTATAGCTGGTGACACTTTGGTGAGCTTCGGAATTTTTCGTTACATTTCGGAATCTCGTTTCAAATTTGTTTTAGACGACAGGCACGCACCTAGGGACACACGTTGGGCTATTATTATTATTATTATATTATTTATTTTACATCGGCCTTTATTTCTGCAACGAGGTTAATCGCCGATGCCAGGGGGCGAGCTCCTACACCTGGATGAGGGGTGAATGATTGTGAAAATGTAAACATATTATTCTCGCCCGAATAATATCACCAACGAACGAGGCTCGAACCAACGACCGGACAGTCGTACTGGGTTTCCGCCAGTACAAACCGCACGACTTAGTGCGCTCGGCCAGTCCGTTGGCATTGGGCTATTATATTATAGATAATATGTGTAGTGTAATTTGAAGAAAAGTTATTTACTGTCATACCTTTTGCAAAACAAAAGTAAACAATTTTTTAACACTGTTATCGTCTGACCCCCATTACCGCAAATAAGTTTTATTTGAACAATATTTTTATAACTCTTGTTATTAAGGAAATAATCGAGGTGAACATAATTTTGCCTCACCTGTAGATTTAGTATAAATATTTTTAAAATATTTCAAATATGTAAAATATTCACCCTGAGAGAATCAATTGTTACAATTTTGGCAGCCCAAACACTGGTTATATTTACGAAACGCTATGTTAGTCTCTGGTTTCATCATTTCGTTGTAAATCGTATAAATCTAAGTAAAAGTTAAAGATTCATTTAAGTATGAAAAGTTTATTTGTAAAAGGAACATGATACTTGTAACCGATTTCACTTAGAGTAACAGAGTTTATTTTCATGTTTATATCTAGTGCGTATATAGAATTACATCAAGGACTATTGAGTAATTTAGCAGAAAAGTTAACATTAATAAATATTTCTAGTTTTTTATGAAGTTTGTTTTAAGATTAAAATTTGCGTATGCATATTCATTGAGTCTGCTTTCAGTCGGGATATACAGATGTGTACATTAGTCAAGTAGCTAATCAGAAAGCGTTTCACAAAAAAAAACAAACAAATAAATAAAAAAAAAAAAAAATCTTGAACCATATGCGTTTTGAATTTCGTAATCTCGTAAGTTTTGTTAAAATTTATACAGTAATAATATAGAATGTACACAGGGGCGCACATAAGAGTGTTCTTCGGGTTCTTCAATACTCAAGTTGAGACCTAACAAGTGAATAATACAATATTTTAAACCATGCATTTTAAATTGTAAAATTTTGGTATTTGTTGTTATGAATCCCAACAATTTTAGCGCCTTATTAGTAACATTCTCAAAAAAAATAATGAGGGAATGCTGGGAGGAAAGAGTCAGAGAGGAACAGAAAGGAAGATGGTACGCATGGGTGGAAATGAGAAAGGAGTATTACTGGAGATGCGGAGTGGATGCGACAGAGGTGGAAAGAAGAAGAAAAAACGGGATAAGCGTGATTGAGGAGTTTTGGAGGAGGGATAAGGAAGTGGGGGAGCAAGAAAGGACAGCCAGAATAGACAAATCAAGGAGCGCAGGGAGATATAAGGAGGTCAGAACTATAGGGGTACCAAGCTACTTGAAGGGAGAAAGAGGAAAGTCAGGAGGGAGAGTTAGGAGGATTGCCAGGCTAAGGTGCGGGAATGAAGAGAGAGGAAATAGATATTGGAGGAAACAGGAGAAAAAGATGTGCAGGATGTGCGGAGAGGAGGAGGAAGACATAGAGCACCTCGCGAAGAGGTGTAGAGAGATGACAGTATGGTCGGGGAGCACATTAGACCTGTTGCACGAAGATGGAAGGGGGGAGAGGTGGGCGAGGGAATTAGAGGCAAGAAGGATGGAGATTGGGGATGGATAACAGGAAGGGGTAAAGGAAAGAAGGAGAAGACCCGGGGGAAGCAGAAGGAGAGAAATGGAAGGAAGGAAGGGGGATGAGGTTACCTAGAAATGGGGAGGAAGGAAGGGAGATAGGAGGAGGGGTGAAGAAATGGTTGGAAGGGAAGAGAATGAATTAAAATAAAATAAATCAAAGATGGGCGAGAGAACTGGAAGCAAGAAGGAAGGAGATCGGAGAGGGAAACCAGAAGGAGAACAGGAAGAAGGAGAGAGACATTGGAGCAAGAAGATAGAAAAGAGAAAAAACATTGTTATTGTTATGTATTTATTGTTGGATTTATTGTTGGATTTATTGTTTTATTTTTTGTAATGGTTAATACCCTGAACGCCGCAAGGCCTAGGGAATAAAGAATATATATAGTAACATTCTCAACATGATTATTAAGAGATAATTGTTGGTTTATAATTGCAGGATAATGGCAGACCGTCAATATACTGTAGCGATGCACGGGTACTCAGCTAGTAAATTTACAATATTTTACGAAAATCTTTCTCTAAATGGACCCCGCAGGGACGCAGGTTTAAATCCCGGTGTCCATTTCGGAATTCTCATCTTCCGATAATGTGCAATTAGCATAAGGGTCAACACTGCATTTAATACTTTAAATAAGTCATTAACCTTAAAGATTATGAAGGTTATACTTGACGTATATTGACCGGACGATAATATTCTAGATATCAAACTTGAGGAAAATAGATTAGATATCATAGTGTTGCCACATAATCGGGTTCACAACCAAAACTAAACCAAAACTTGTCGGTTTTATAAGATATAGAAAATTTTGGCGATGAGATAACTTTGGCATTTGATTACCACATATATACAATAGGAGAATTAACTATAATTATAACGTTTTCTATATAGTACTAAATAAGGATGTTAGGAACGCGTTTCACTGAAATATTAAATTCCTTGACAGGAATTTTTCGTGTTAAACGTCTTATTAAACTAGCAGAAATATTTAATTCGTTTAAATATTTCTGCTAATTTTGTCCTCCTTTAACCATAATAGATTCTAATATATCAACAACTGTATTTATTGATAAATTAGTTGTTACACTAATTATTTGCATTATTTCCATATAAATAAATAATAATAATAGCCCAGCAAACATTTAACTAACGGCCGAATGCCGGCAAACTGCTTTTACTGCTGGCACCAAAAGTAAGTGCAACGCCAGTATTAATAATGTACTTCACATTTGTATTTCGCATTCCGCCTATACGAAGTACTTTACCAGCATTTTATAAGCACTCCTTATTTGTATTAATCCAAGCAAACATTTTTATACTTATAACTTAAAACTAAACTTTTTTTGAATGTAATAATTTGAAAAGTCTGATGGTTCTTAGTCATAAAACGCCCTAACGGCCAGTACCCCCTCGAGGGCCAGTACAAGTTGATACGTGTTGGTGTACAGTTTGTCAAGATGTTTATTTGAATAGTTATTGTTTTGTGAAAATTATACAGTTTGTCATTGTGATTTGTGTGTGTTTTGTTAGATTTAAGGACGTAGTTTACACAAACTATTTCATGTTAAATTGTTTAATTTTTAGTTTAGTTCAATCATAGTTTTTTTCAGGTAATAAAATTTTCAATTATTAATAAATCTGTTACAAGATTATAAATATGTCATTTAAAAAATATAATTTGTCATATTTCATTTTGAATAGTGACATCTTAAATATTTCGTAAATATAATACCAACCTAAAATAATACAAACTTAATCCAAAACTGTAAAGCTTTTTTTACAATATAACCAAGTTTCTAAAAGTCAGTAATACACTATAAAAATCACCAAAATAACCAGATCTAGTTTGTTCTTACAAAAGTGAACAGCTTATAGCATTAATGCTTATAAAATTTGATTATTGAATTTATTTTAACAAGTATGAGTTCTTTAGGTTGGCACTCTTCAAGTCAGGGGGGAAAGATGTGGTAGATAATACAAGACGAATATTGGCGAAAATTATTAGTCACCCCTTATCTTTAGGATGCAATTGGTTTGGCCGAAATGACAGAAAACCATTTTCTTAAAACTCTTCATTAAATTAATAAATTAAATAAACTAATTCCTGTTATTCCTGAAATTATATTTATTAAATATTTATAAATAAATCAATAAATTATAACTGTTAATACAATTCACAATCGGTCAGTTTTACCATCGTTGAATAAATTTATTTAACAAGTTAACAATATCGCATCATTCTATTGACAGCAATGTTAATTTCTTCATTAATAGTTTAAAACCGATGCGATATTGTCAACTTTATTTGTTAAATAAATTTATTCAACGATGGTGAAAATGGCCAAAAGAGTATTTATTTTGCACCTAACCATTAATTTATTTTAATACTGGGTAAGTACACATATGTTACATTTGAAACACTAGAGAGTGGGTATAATATAAGCACTGGTCCGTCAGAAATAAATCTTGCAACTAATGCGATTATTTTTTAATGCAACTATGCCAGCAACTGATACATCAATACAGCTAACGGCCACGGGGACACCGGGGTACTGGCCCAGTGCAAAATACCAGCACTGGCCTAGTGCGAAACGCCAGCACTGGCCCAGTGCGAAATGCCAGCACTGGCCCATTACTTTCAATGCACTTTACCGTTGCTGGGCCAGCAACTGATACATCAATGGACCAGCTAAGGGCCACGGGACACCGGGGTACTGGCCCAGTACGAAATGCCAGCACTGGCCCATTACTTTCAATGCCGGGGAGTATGTGCTTTACCAGTACTGGCCCGTATAAAAATGTTTGCTGGGAGATTTCATATCTATTGGCCACGTGGTCATTGTGATGATTCGACCGGCCCTATTACCCCTAACAAAGGGGTTATAATATTTAGCCTAACGGCCCTATGAACAGGTACTCATTGTAAGTATTAAATACTTAAGGCTGAGTCTACCCCAGAGCTGATTGCCCAATATCGGAAAAGAAAAATCCGAAGGAGGTTGGGGAATTAGAACCCGCGGATCTATGCTCCGTAGACAACCGTCTTACCACGGAGCCACGGCAGCTTACAAATATAATTACTCCCACATAGTCCAGGAAATACGTAGTTTTCAAAAGGAAGTTTTGCGAGAGTTTTGGAAATTAATGCGAAGATTCTGTTTTCGAGGGCATATTTTGCGACTAAAACTTCGAATAAAATGTTGAAAAACGTGCAATAAATGTTTTTGTTTGCAAAATATATCCATACTGAGGAAAAGAAGAAAAAAATCTCTATAATTTAGCTTTCATAAGTTCTTTGTTTTGTGGGACAAACGGTTTCTCTGCTAGAGCGCCGCAAATTTGGTAAATTTTTCTATTCATGAAAAATGTATTCTAGGATCAGGACTAGTTCTTGGACGTCCTTTGTAATATGTTACGATAGCAACTATAACATGATGACATATATGTGACAGATTGTATATAGACGTTGTCAATGCTCTTTTGTGCTTGGATTTGTGTGTTTTAATTGATATTATTACAAACGCTAGAAAGCGTTTATGTCACTTCGTGACACGGCCGTTCACGGTAAAATCGTGAGTGAACGTGATTAATAATTTTCTTTCGTGCGTGATTGTGCGTGATTAAAAATTTGTCGTGACACGACGTGCGTGAAATCACGGTGTGCCGACCAGCGTAGCGTAGTGGTAACACATGTGCTCTACGTTGCGAAGGTCTCGGGTTCGAATCCCGTTAAGGCATGGAAATTTTCTCACATAAAAATCGTCCTGGCTAATTGCCACAGTAGCAAAGGCCATTAAATTAAAAAAAAAAAAAAAAAAATCACGGTGTGTCACTAATCACGAAATTTAAATTTTAGTAAATAGAAGGAATAAGCAAAAAGAATTGTCTATTTTGTATCATTATCTATGCTGGGTTTGTATCTTTTTCTACGACGAAGCTAGATGTCTCCGTTGATGCAGGTGTAGGAATTATTTTTTGTTTAATTTTGAGTGGATATGGATAACTCAAAACAATCTTATTCCAACTAGTTTGCGCTTTTTCTCTAACCAGTTGGATTTGGTGGGTTCATACGGAATATTAACCAATATTCTTAATTTCTTAGAAAATTTTCTTCATAAGTTACCATTCTTTTAAGTATCCTTTTCTTAAAATAAATTGAGCTAATTGCAAATCCGTGGATTTTTCTGCAGATGCAGATAAATTATCATTTAAATCGTGCGGATGCGGATAAAATATTATATCCGAAATATGCGCGTGAACATAACATTTTCGATTAGACGCCTCTTCCCACGGAAGACGCGTTTAGAACCACAAAAATGTATCGTTGGCATTTGTATTGTGCTTATGGCAAAAGTGAAATAATGATACGTTACGGAAGTTTTTACTTTTTATTCTTCTCATAAGGATATTTTACGCTTACTTATATAGTTAAATATAGTCGATTTTATATAACAGTCGTAGATACAATAATTTCTTTGGATTTATTGCCAGTTTAGTAATTTAAAAATAATTTTGTAATGTTTCGTCTTATTTTGAATTTTTTGAAATATTAGAAAAAATTAACCATGGTAATTTGCTACATTTAAAAACATATTAAGCTCATATCAAACTAAAAAAATAAAAATAAAAAAATAATAAATTAATTTTCTTGAAATCGTCCTATAACTTTTAATAATAGGATGAATTTAAGAACTTAGTGTTATTATTAAGAATTATTATTATTATTTTTTATTTGCTGCACGTATAGGTCTTTCCTTGTTATTTATTGGTCATAAATGTGATAAATTAATATGCTTAATACGTTTGTTTTTCTCAATATCAACATATAATATATTTTGGAAGTGTTGGTATGTATGCTCTATTCGCCTTCTGGTGTATATTCATTTTTCCGGTAACGCACAGAGAGGTAAATGAAAGAAATATAATTCTTTTATATACGTACCTATGTAACACTGGTTTCTTATTAACAAAATTTTAGGAGAGGCGTGGGTTGGTCATTCTAACGTGAAAAAATTCATTCGTGACACTATTCACGCGTGAATCACGATTCACTCGTGAGTCACGAAGCACGCGTGTCCGTGAAGCACGCGTGCGTGACCGTGAAATTTTAAATTTATGATTTAGTGTGCGTGCGTGTAATTTTGAATCTGACTTCGTGAGCGTGCGTGATCGTGACAAAATTTTATTCACGCGCCCAACACTAGTCTACACCAACGTTCAAACCCTTTTGACGTGTGATGAGAACACCGACTCCGAAGAGACCGTCGGCCAGCGCCATGCCCATGGTAACGTCGGCTGTGACTTATGTGACTCTAATATGTTGTTCGTACACACAATATGCGGAACAAGAAAAATGTAAACATTGGCTATCACTTGCCACACCTTCTGTAGGCGGCTTTTCACGTATCGAGTGTAATGCCGAATATCTGGTTCGATTGTTTTATGAGGATTTGTTTATCATTAAATCATGACGCATACTTTATGACAAATGACAATCCTTGAATATCACAAAAAGGCGGGGTAAAAATAATTGTACCAGAGCGCAGAAAAAAAAAAACAAAACTTAACACATCTAATAGTATTAGTAATGCGCACAAGCTAGGCTAAATTAATTTAAATAATGATAGTTCGCAGATTTGGAACACTTGTGTGAAGTGGTAATCTAATATTCTATATAAAATATGTATAAGCAAATGTTAAACAATTGCTAACTTGGTTATGAACTTGAAGTTTCACAAGGGGCTGTGTGCTAAGGAGTGATGATCGCGCTCTATTTGTAACACACACGGCATAGTTCTACACTATGTGTTTGATCACTTGAATTGCACAAACTACCACAAATTACACAAATATCTTAAATACCAACCTAAATAAGAAAGAGTTTACACACAAAAAAGAGTTTATAAAAATAACAATTACAACGAGATTCGACTTGGAGACTAAAGTCCCGTCAGGGAAAACGCTGGGGTACAACTCTCTCGGGAGGAGAACAATAAAGTTACCAATTCGGTGAGCCGAGGGGAGATAGACTTGTTGACAAAAGAGTACATGAGTAAAAGTATGCATTCTGTGTTCCAACATATTAAAAGCCTAGAGTTGTCCACCGAACTCACGTTCTTATTTCCTAAGTCGACTGGTTTCAGATCGGAAACGGAAGATTTTGTGTTTGCGATGTGTCAGGATGGTGTTATAAATATTTTGACGTACGGAGCCCACATATTCCAAATGGCGGAGTCCACACTCTGTGGATTGTGCCACAACCATTCTGAAACCATTAAGCACCTACCGTCTGCGTGTCCATCTCTTGCAGCGTTGAGCTACGCGTTTCGACGTAATGCTGCTATCCGCGTGCTCTACTATCATCTTAGCCATGCCTATGGTATTGATCTAATACCGGCTATAACGTACTTCTTTTCTGACGTACAATTAGTGGTGGAAATATCCAAGTGTCCCATTTATTGGAAGTATTCCTTTGCTACCTCAAGGTTACTGATAGCCACTAAACTGGACATAACCCTTCTAGATATTGAAACCATTCAGAAGTTTGTAATCGAATTTTCAAGTCCAGCTGAAAGAATATCTCTTTCAAGAAAGAGGAAAAGAGGTCCAAGTATATGGATTTCTTGTCCGAGCTTAGAAAGCTGTATCCGTGGTATAAAGTTAAGTTTATAGTTGATAGTTGCTGTTTCGGGTGGTATGAAAGCCTCATATTGAAGGGAAATCGAGTACGTTCCTGTCTGCAGATCATTATCTTTTCCTTGATCTGCAGGATGCAGAAAGCAGTGTTGTTCGCATTGTACAGGCACTGCATCTAGCGTAATTTCCGTGACTGCATATTCCGGAGTTTGGGATGCAGCCTTGTGTATTTGGCTCCACTAGTTTCTAGTATGATGTGGCGTGAAAGGTTACTGAAGTTTCCGACTAGTGCACGCCCAATATCAAACATCCGCCAAATAATACTAGATGCACCTATGTATACCCAAACATTACTTTAACTAATTTATGAATTTTTTTTATAACAATAAGCTAAATTAACTCAATTATAGCGATCAAATGGCTATTTGTAATATTTGTTACTGGAGAGATATTGAATAAAATAACCCAAAAAGTGGTTTATTCGAGCGGGAAAGTACCAGAGCTATGTTCCTGTAATTTTTTCTAAATGTCATCGTAGATAATCATTATATAACTAGGGTGACCATTCGTCCCGCTTTTTGCGGGACTGTCCCTTATTCTAACATTTTGTCCCGCATTGTAACTTGTATTTGAGGAAATGAGGGCCTTTTTTTTGCTGTTCACTTGGATTTGGGAGATGAGGACCTTTTTTTTTGCTCTTCCCTTGGATTTGGGAAGTGAGGACCTTTTTTTTGTTTTCCTCTTCTCTTGGATTTGATAGGTGAGGACCTTTTTTTTTGCTCTTCACTTGGATTTGGGAGATGAGGACTTTTATTTTTTTTTGCTCCGTCCCGCATTGCCTTCTTAAGAAAATGGTCACCCTATATATAACTAGTGAACCCGTTGCCAACCATGTTTGCAAATACATCATTACCTTAATGTGGAACTTGCTCGACGCCTCTGACTTCTTTCTCTAGCCATACGCCTTACTTCATGAAGTGCATAAAGTGCCTTACTTCAAGTGAACAGCATATACCAAGGCGAGTTTTACTCAATGCATTACATTTACATTTTTGAAAATAAAGGTAATTTATAACGTTTAATTTATTTTTACATTAATTTACCACTTTTACCAAAATGTATTCAAAAATATCTCAAATCAGTTTAAATAATCGTGTAAATATAAAATGTCAGTATTATATGGGGATAAATCTGCAAAATATTGTTCGTATCGGTCAAAGGATAAAGGAGTGTTTAGAGTTTATCGTTTATGCCTAGGAAACCCTAGACATTTCTATATGTTACTTTATCCGCAGTTTTTTAGAAAATAAATCTGCAAAATATTATTCATATAGGTCAAAGCATATAGGAGTATCTAAAGTTTCTTATTTATGCCTACGAAACCTTAGAAATTTCTATATGTAATTATATTAGTAGATTCGTAGAGAATAAATCTGCAAAATATTGTTCATATCGGTCAAATCATATAGGAGTATCTAGAGTTTTTTGTTTATGCCTACGAAACTCTAGACGTTTCTATATGTTATTTTATTAAATTGAGATAAATTAAATACCAGCCGCTGAAAAATACCAAAATGTTTTTAGTCTAGTTAAAGCTGGTGACACTTCGGTAAGCTTCGGAATATTTCGTTACATATCGGAATCTCGCTTCAAATTTGACGTCATATAATTATACTACCTCACTGGACGACAGGCACGAACGCATCCAGCCATCCAGCTACCCAGCTAGGGACACACGTTGGAGTATTATATTATAGAAATGAAAAAAATTGAGGGCTTCAATTACGGGATTAGGTGTTATATAACAAGCTACTTGGAAGACTTAAAGTATGCCAATCATATCTGTCTTATGTCTCATACTATCGAAAATATTAGAAGAATATTCAACATCCTCGCCAGAGAAGCAGAAGCTGGTCCTCTTACCATAATTCTAAAAAATATAATAATGACGATTACTCGCTAGAAGTAGCCCAGATATTTTCTTTATTAATGGCCAATCCACCGAAGAAGTCAACAACCTCGCCTACCTTGAAAGCATCATTTCAAATCATGGTGGAGATGATGATATCCAAACTAGAATCAATAAACCCCGGCAGGCTTTTGGAATATTGAACAATATCTGGAATTCTGGACAGATCTCCAAGTCCACAAAACTAAGAACAAATTAAATCAGTTATGCGTATTAAAAGCTAGAGGTAGTTTAATCGCTGTCAAATTTTATCAAAAGTCGTTGGTGAAATTGGTCAATTAGTTGAAGTTTGAAATTTTACATAATATAATACAATAATATAAGAAATTTGTTTTTGCAAATGAAAAATTCGTAGATAATTATTTGTAGTTCAGGAAAGAGCGTTCCAGCACTATTTTTTCTTTTTTAAGCAATACACCACTGCACTCAAACATTACGAAGTAGTAGTTTCAAAAATATAAATACCATTTATGTAAATGCGGATGTTAAAATAGTACTTCATTATCTTATAAATTAATTTAAATATCCATCAGTTTAAATTATTAAATAATGTCTTAAATGATGTGTTCCGCAACATGCACTGCCGAGACGTATATAGCTACTGCTTTATTTCTATTTGTTTCGATATATTTTACAGTAAAGAATTTAAGGTTTTGTGATTTCTTTTATTCCTTGTATACTGTTCGTTTTCTTCCTTCTGGTCTTTTTACAGGCGATTGAAATAAGACAGCATTCAACAGGTTCACATGTACTTTGACAATGATATCATGAAAGTAAATATAACTCAGATATATTGTACAACCATTATACAATGTTTAACATTGATTTATTGTGTAAACATTTATTAGTAAATAGCGTATTTTTAGGCATAAAAATTCTAGAAAAAGCTAGCAAATGGGCGCGAAAACAATGAGATCTAGGCATCCTAAAAAGTCAAAATAAGCAGTTAAAAGTGATTTTTATTTAGAAATCAAGTACACAAAAAGTACAAAGATAAAATTTGAATGCAGTTTTAACAAGTATATTTTATTCTTTACGTTCATGAACATTAAATTTACTCTCACAGTATGTTACCAAAACATGCTCGATATTTCTTTCAGTGAAATTGTGTCGCCTATCAAAAAAGTATATTTACTTAATGGAATAATTTAATGGAAATAAACCTTTCCACATGAACACTAATTAAGGGGGCGCACAACAATATAGTTCTCATAAATATCTTATACAAAACTAACAGAAAAACAAATGGTAACAATCTGTACATTAGGTTGGGCATGTTTCTAAATTCAGCTAACAATTTAGTGCTAACTTTCAAAAATAAAGAAACGACTTGCTAGATTGTTGCTAGGTTTCAAGGAGATTATGTAGTTGTTAGTAAAGATGGCATTTTATGTAATGAAACGACTTCTTCAATCATCATCAAGTTCAGAAGAAGAAAGTGATGAAGAACACTGTACGAAAGATTTAGAAGAATTAGAATTTTTATATAATCTGTCTAAAAAGACAAAAAGGGTGAAAATAATGAATTATGCGAAAAATGTAGTAAAAGAATTATATCGATATGGATTTTCAAGTACATTTCAGAATCAAACATTTCATTTCATTTGGTGTACAATACCAAATTATTGTTAGGAATTGCCATATATACAAATTTGAGATAAACAGGTCGTGACAGCACAAAACTATTACGTCAAATGTCAAATTGTGATGTTAGCCTCTCTAGCTCTAGCAGCTAGCAGCCTTATTAACCGCTAGATTCGTTGTGTAGCGCTAGTACCTAGCGGGCCTTTAGTGCTGTAATAAGAAACTGCCTGCTAGAATTTTACGCTGAATTAAGAAACGGTCTGCTAGATTTGTGCTTTATGCGCTAGATCTAGCGCTGAATTAAGAAACATGCTCTATTTGCAGCGAATTTTTATCTATCTAATATCTAAATACTTGTAATAAATAGTATTCCATTATCATAAAGTATAATATTTTCCGACGCAGGTTCTAATTTATAATCCATCATTTCGAAATACTTGTTATTTCAACATTTCTACGTAAAACTATTTAAATATAAAAGTTATTTGAAACTCACAAATATGTTTAAAAAATTCATATGTTAATATTAAATGAAATACAGCTTCTAAATACAGTCCCCCCATACGACGAATATTTCGTACGACGAACCCGGGATCAAATTGAAGTTTTCCATGAGATAATCCTGTACTTTAAACATTTAGTTCAAGAGGCGACCGCAAAAATTCTACGCTTATCGAATATCGAAAAAATATTTCCTCAGAGGAGGAGAAAGAGAAAAACATCACCAAAGGTCCAATGGCTACGCCTTGATAGCTACCAAGGAGATCCTTCAGGACTGGAAGAAGCTTGACAGCAGGGTGTTGGAGTGACACTCCAATACAGAGGGGGGGCTCTACAATGATATAGCGCTTCACTACTTCTGGAACCTCCTTAAAAAGAGAGAAAAGCGATCAACACTGGATACAAGAAACAGGCAGAAGAACATGAATTACCTGTATCTTCTGTGCATGAAGAACTTTGCCACGAAGAAGAATAAATAGTGTATGTACGTAAATGGTGGCGTTTTTTTATGGAAGGTTCGATACCAATTAATTATTTTCCCATAGCATCCTATGGGAATTTTGTTTCCTGCCACAAACTTTTCATACCTCGATCTGGTTTGTGGAACCCATTAAGTACGAGGCCCCACTGTATTTCATTTAATATTCTTACAACGCTATTGCTTTTGTGATAACGATAACGAGATCGATTAATATTAACTAGTTTGATCTGATGGAGAGTTGCCGTGGCTCCGTGGTAAGACGGTTGTTTACGGAGCACAGGGACGCTGGTTCGATACCTCCCATCTCATTCGGATCTTTATCTCCCGATATTGTGCAGACAGTTCAACTCAGCCTCAAGTATTTAATATTTATAAATGAGTACTTCTTCATTCCGGGATAATAGGACCGGTCGAAACGTCACACTGGCCACGTGGCTTTCAAATCTATGACCGGCGGTCTAGAAACGGAGAACCTTCTCTGCCCCTTATACGCCTATCTGGGCGTTGGGAACCTATTATTTATTATTTTTATTTTTTGATCCGATGTATGTCGAATAATGTACTGGGTCGGAAAGCTGAGATTTTTCATCCACGAACGCATCTAGTGTGAAACGAATAATTGTATAGACGAATAGTTGTATTTTTTTTATCGTGCTAGTTATTAATTATTAATCAGCGCACCACTGTTAATACCATTTTCTCATATATTTCCCAAGTTTAGTTTATTATTAAGACAAATTGTGTAATATGTATTGACTATTAGATTGACAGAAACTCACAGGATTTAAGGAAAAGAAATAAGATCATCTTTTACGTCCATTTGTTTTATTACTTTTTCATTGAGTTAAATATTTTAAAGGACGTATTTCTTTGAGCGAGTCTCAGTTCTCTTTAATCTTCTTTATTGATAGGATAGCTGCTGCGCTCCAGAGATGAACAGTTACTTGCATTTCAATTGATTTGTTTTTCCCAAGAAATTAATCCACTTTTCTTATCTTGTAACATTCCTTGTCATTTTTTATTGAGAGATATTGAAACTAGTATTAATTCTAATTTATTTGTATACATATGTGCAGTTATGTATGGAATTTGGGACTCATAGGTATAACCTTAAAACTTTTATACACCTTGTAGCCCAGATGGTTTAAACTAAAAATCTGAAAAAATTCTAAGTAATGTACATTGGTGTGAACCGGAATAGTACAACAGGAATTTTTGATCAGATTATGTTTTCGGAAAATAACGTATTTTTTGTGTTTTTAACTAAAATACATATGTAAATTATTTAATCCGCTATTTAACGCAGTAAACGAGTGAACGTCCGTAGTCCAGTGGCAACGTTCTGGCTTCGTAAGTTGCAAACTACTGTTTGATTCCCGTCAATTTTTATTTTTTCTGTTTTTTTTTTTGCATTTTTATTTTGTTTAAATTGTTTTGTCAAAATTCTAGTTATATTTTGGCAAATGTAGCATTTAATTTTTAAAAGCGTAAATTTAATAACCAGTGGGAAGTGTTGAAATTATAATTTAATTCTATGTTTGAATGTATACGAAATCAGAGGAGCGGAGTTTATGACTTAAACAACCAATGGAAGCCGTAGGCACAATTTTCAAAATATTAATGAACCTTGCTATATAAAAAAAAATACTGCAAATATTTAGAAACCCAGCAACATTTAGAAAACAGCAACCTAAATGGTATTAAGCATTCGAATTAAAATTAATAAAAAAATATTTTAACATAAAATTTCTTTTGGCATCCCAAATAATCATCATTCACTTACTAAATACTTGCGAAACCCTGAAATGTGTGAAAATTCACACTTCACATAAATTTTTTATAGTAAGACTTGGTGTACTAAATATCTACGAAATCCTGAAAAAATGTTTTAAAAATTGATAAACCTGTAATGAAATTTTTTTCTTAGTTTTTAATGTGATATAATTCTGTACAGCATGATATGTTAACACTATTAATCATGAGATTGTCTTACTTTTATTAATTCTAACACATTTTTTATTAAAAGATACATTTCACAGAACCACTTTTATAAATAGCTTATAGATGATACAGCAGGATTTTATCATGTCTACATTAACTTAATAAACTCAACAAACCATATGTCACGAAATGCAACACATAATATGCAACAAAATATCAGTTAAATTGTTATAACCTAATTAACAAATTAAACTAAGATTCCATAACCATGCGCAAAGTTACATTTTTACTCAATGACGCGTCATGCAAATGTGCTTCCATTTGAAAAATTAGCTTTAGCTTTACAGAACAATAACTCATCCAATTATTCTTATTGTTACAGGGTCGCAAAAAAACCATCAGCTGTAGAGTTTACGTACACGAGTAGAGCAAGTGTTGACACGCAAACTCGTCTCAAGATAATTGAATGAGTAAATAATGCTACAAGAGACGTCACATGGCAGGAAAATGCTATACCAGAAATACATCTGATTCAGCACAACCCTTAATAGCTATATTATATACCCCACATTTCATAAGATGAATACATGAATTTCAAGATGACATCTTACGAAAACATCCCACAAACCACCCCTCAAGTTAACGGAGGGGGAGATAAGGTTATAACTCCTGAAGAACCTAAAAATGAATTTAAAACTAAGGACAAAGAAGTTAATTATAATAGAAAAAGTGTACCAGATATACAAAAAAGTGGATTTCAAAGTTTTTTAGCAAAGATTAGACCGAAATCTTCACGGAATTCATATGAAATGAAGGATAAGAAAAGTCCGGAAGAAGAAGAGAAGTTGAATGAAGATGAAAGGATAGTGATAGATGAAAATAAAGGTGAAGAAGTTGAGGATACACAGACTGTTAGTCAGAAGACGCATAGTACTCCTACTTCGGGGTTTGACGATGGATATGGGAGCTGTAACAGTTCACCTCACGGATCTGGTAAGTTTAGAAAACTTATTTAATGTTTTATTTTACTTTACTTTGTGAAGCTTTGTGAAGCGTTTAACTTTGCGATTACAGGGATTAGTGAATATATTATACGCGAAATACGAGGTTAAGATATTTAATAATACAGTAGGTGCTCGGTTGTGTGAACTAATAGAAGCTAGGGGTGTTCATAAAATCAAATTGTGCAAATATTCAATAATTATATTGGGCTATCTGTTTTGAACTTATTTGGTAGCCAAACTTTTTACTAATGCCTTTTCCCTGCATAGTGACTCCTCAATATCTAAAAAGCTTCTATAGCATCCGATTAACTTTGTTTAAACTGTTTGATTACGATTGTTTCCATTCTTCTTAATCTAACATCGCGAACGACGTGTAGTGATGATATGATTATGTGCCATCTTTGACAACAGGTGTCACATTGTGACACATTGGGCGCGTTCAGCGCCTAAACCGTTGAGTCTAAACGTAAACGTACGTTGATTAAACAATTTGGTGAATGTCTGAACGGTTACCGGTTAGTTTCAACGCGAGTGTTTGACAGTTTGAGTACATAACCTTAAAAAATATTTAGAGATGGATCCATTTCTAATAGATAAAAACCATTTTAGACTCTCACGTCCTCAAGCGGCAGAATGAAGGAATTTGTTAGCTCCAGTTCTATTTAACTTGTATCTCAATAAATTTCCCGCTAAAAATTTAGGTTAAGTATACAAGTCAACATAACTAAACGTAAAATTTTTACATTGAGATGTTTAGTAAACTGTTGACTGTCAACGGTAACGTTCAGAAGGTAACCGTATTGAACGTACCAAACTGTTTAGGGCGCTGAACGCGCCCATTGACTTGTCCATCGAGTAGGTGATCTACAGGGGTACGTTCCAAAACCTATGGAGTTTACTCTAAACTTAACTCTAAGTTTAGTAAGATCGTTCCAAAACATTCGAGTTTCCGATTTGAGTTAATCCTAGAATTTAAGCCGGATTCAGAGCTCTTTAAATTAACACGTTGTAGACTGTTGGTTGCCAGTTGACAACCAACAGGTGCGTTATGTTTTTATACATTGTTTTAACGTTCTACGTACCGTTTACAGCAGTTACAAATTAGTGGGTTACGAATAATCCGACATCTGTGTATCTTTAAACCAACTACATGGTTTCGTAAAATGTTTTCTATCTATTATCGTTTTTATAATTCTGTTGTCTTAGATTTTAACTAACTAAACCTAATCTAATTACCTAAATAGATCATATTTACTGTCCGTTTTTGTAATTTTGAGCAAGATTTGTTAATGATGACATTTTGATAGGTTATGCACATAATATTTACGGTGTCTCCGATAGACTGAGATAGCCAATGTGTTTATATGTCATTTCATTAAAACAACTCACTAACTACAAAGTTTAGAAATTATCTATAATCCACAACGAATAACGTATTAAATTTAGAGGTCTGAACGCTTTCACGTCTTACCATATGCAAACTTACTAGTGACAAGCAACAGAGTACAAGCTACAGTCTATAAGCTATTGATTTAAGAGCTCTGAATGCGGCTTTACTCTTTTAACTCTGCTTGCAAGGTGGGTAATATTTACCTACTCCCATGTGCAGAATGCGTACGCATGTAATGCAAGTTTTGACATATCGAAATTAATAGATGTACGTTGTTGAACAGTTGTTGACTCAAATTAGCAGCAAATTTTATAATGATATTAACCTTAACCTAAAAATGTTTATTGTAAGTATGATTTACAAAGCTTAACTAAAATGATAAAATGCTCGAATCAAACTATAAAAGTTACTAGATTGCAAAATCTAATTCCACCTAAAGGTTTAGAATAGCCTATACATGTATACAGAGACATGAACGAACTAATTTATATATTATAGTATTTATTCATTGTTGAGTGTAGTAATTACTCCGCATACACCTGTGTAATGCGTGTTGCATTACACAGAAAAATGAACAATTTAACGTTGGTTCCGAAACACTTTTATTTGTTTTTGAGGAAATTCTCATGGGCAAATACATCGGTAACCCTCTGCTTTCAGAAGAAGAATGGAAAACTATTTGGTAAATGTTTGGTGACACCAGGAATCTAACCGGAACCTTATGCACAGCTAGCCATATAATAACCAACTGCTCTACCGTCATTCTCCTACTTTTGGTTACTCCTGTATTATTTCTGCACTATTAAGCCGCATTCAGATCTCTTTAAATTAAGAGGTTGTAGACTCTGCTTTGTTAGCTGTAACTTATGTTTCTATGCATTCTTTTTAACGTTGCTCGTAGCGTTCATAGCGAATTAGAAATTAATACGTTACGAATAGTCCGCCATCTGTGAATTTTAAAACCTACTATTTAGCTTCGTAAAATATTTTATATGTATTATCGTTCTTATAATTCTATTGTCTTAGATTTTAACTACCTAATTACCTAAATTGATCATATTTACTGTCTGTCTTTGTAATTTTGAGCAAGATTTGTTAATTATGACACTATGTTAGGTTATGTAAAGGCATTCGATAACTACGGTGTCACTGATAGAATGCGACAGAGAATGTGTTTATATGTCTGTCTCATTAAAACATCTCACTAGCTATTAGTTTAGAAAATTATGCACAATCCACAACAAACAGCGTATTAAATTTGGAGGTCTGGACGGTTTCACGTCTTACCATATGACAAACTTTCTGATGACAGTGAATAGTCTATAATCTACAGTGCATAAGCTATTGATTTAAGAGCTCTGAATGCGGCTTTAGTTATTTCTGCACTATTAGTTGACACTGATTAATAAACCATAAATGAATTTGTCACCAGATATCAAGTAATAACGCCTACTAATTTGATATATTATACGGGGTGTTATGCTATGAATCATAACAACATACCAAAACACCAGTTAAATCTATTCCCGGTTTTATGAGAACAAAAGAAGGATATAATCGCTTTATAAATAAACATTGTTAGCATTGAGAGTAGCATTGTGAAAAACAGGAAGAAAAACATTGGCACTAAAAGAAATATGTACGTCATGCATACGCGTTACATTTGTTTATTATCCTTTTATAAATGCATTCTCTGGATGCATACCTGACGCGTCATTATATGGTGTTACATAGTTTTCTTTAGTACGACTGTAGCGGAATGTAACAGTAACGTTAAAGATATGTGAAAATTGTTATTTGTCAAAACTATTTTTGAATGAAATGAAGTGTTTTATAGTTTATTATTGCCGAAAATATGCAATCGATTTCTAAAGCTATTCATACACACACAAAAATTGATGTGAAGTGGGAAATTTGACACATTTCAGTGTTTTATAGAAATGTTGTAAGTGACAAAAAAACAATAAAGTTTGATAACTTTTCATATAATAAGTAATCCCCGTTCTTACATCTAGAGACTTACAAGTGTACTTAATTACGAGATGCGTGTGTATTAAGGCCGCTACCCAGTTGTCCAGTTAGTCAGTTAAATATTAGTAGCACTGTGTTGTAAAAAATTGATAACTTTCGAAAAAATAATCAGTTCAAAAATTCCTATTGTACAATTCCGGTTCACATTAATATGCATTACTCCAGTAACAGATAAAATAACCAATCTGTGTTATGGGGTGTAGAACAAAAGCTTTCTAGCACATTTAAAAAAAAAAATCAGATTAAATTAAAAAAAAAATCAAAAAACTACTTTTCGTTCCTTTCTTTACATTTTAAGAGCTTTTTTCTGATACCACACTATTTTTTACTCTAATTTTTAAAAATATATTATTTGTTAAATGACACAAAAAATTCAATATTTTTCAAAAAACTAACAATCAAAAATTCCTGTTGAACAATTACGGTGCCCTATTATAGCACATTGTTGAGATTTTTTTCATATTTCTAGTTTTTAGTTTTTCATTGTACTTTTAATATATATATATTTTTTGACTGTCAATATGGTATCAACAAAAATATGGTAAATAAATTAGTAAAAAATCAGCTATGGCCACCACAGGACCGACCGCCATCATAAATTACTTGTATAAAATACATTCTAGTAGCAGAGTAGAAATAACTTGGCCTAATATTTTCTAACAGAGATATTATTTATCATGACTATGGAAACGTTACACATGAAAAAATTGAGACTTTTACAAAAAAAGTTATTAGTTATTGCATTTATAGCAACTTTTGTTAAATAATTTTTTTCGAAATATTTTTCTGTTGCTAAATATTCGCAAAAATCTTAAAATCGACTCGACTAAACTCCCATTTCTAGTCAACCGATTTTTATCAAAAGTTGATCAACTCGTGCCATTGATGGCAGAAGCTTAAATATGAAGTTTCATAAAAATCCTTCAAGCCGAATTTGCTCTGCACGTGTACACATACAGACAGACGGACGGACAGACAGACCAACAGACATCATGCTAAAAATAGTCAAAACGTTATGTAGGGACCTCAATTCGTGAAGATCCATCGAAATCTCGAAATGTCAAAATCGGTATGATCACAATACCTCCCTTATATATGTTGACGGTCCGTAAAAATAAAAACCTCTGCCTAAAGAACTGGAAGGGCCTTTTAATATATCAACTGATGATTTAGGCAAATACTGGGTGAGGTAAGTGCCTTTTAAAAAAATCTTCTTCTTCTTTTTCTTCTTTGGGCGCTATAAGTCAGGTTGACTTTTGGCCTCACTCACATAAGCCCTCCATCTCGATCTATTCATTGTCAGGTATTGCCAAGTACCCTGTATACCAATACTTGTTAGACCTTCGGTTAGTTGATCTCTCCATATCTTGCGAGGTCTTCCCACTGGTCGACGGTTATTCCTCCCTCATCCTCATAACGTGTCCTGTCCACTGTAATCGTTTGCCTCTGAGTTCTTGGGTGATACTTGGCTTTAGTACAGTTCTCGGATATCTTTGTTCTTACGGATTCTCCGTTCACCATTAATTTGAATGGAACCAAAGATTCTGCGTAATATTTTATTTTCGAAAACTATGAAGTGTAGTAGGTCTCGTTTTGTTAAGGTCCGTGTCTCGGAGCTATACATAAGTAAGGGACGTACTATAACTTCGTATAACCTGATCTTGGTGCTCCTTGACAAGAGTTTCGTTTTGAAGAGGGGACCAAATGCAAAATACGATGCATTTGCAACTTTAATTCTATTCGTAATTTCCTGTTTTTTTAAATTTTTTTTAATTTAATTTAAATTTTTTTTAATCATTTTCCGTAAAATGCAACGAGCAAACGCGCATGCATGGGCTTGGATTTTTACCCATTTTTAGTATTTGGTTCCGTAGAGACCTACGATCCACTTTCTCTCTACTTCCAAATGTTGTTTAAATTGATATTATTTCCGTTTTTGGAAAATGATGGGCATATTAAAGTCTTTATCCAAGGTTTACATTGCGGCACACAATAAAATGAATTGTGTTTTTGCCATGATTCACGAGAATAAAACACAAACAACAAAAAAAACACTCCAGTATTTCTCCATTGAACAAAACAAAACAATGTCACTCTCACATCTTCCGAATATCGCCACCAGATGTCAGGGCGCTTAGGAAGTTCCTCTATCATCTTTTTCTTAGACTGTAATTGTAACAAAAAATCGGTGTTGACTTTAAAATAAGTAGGACAGTTGTGACAGTTTCTATAATGTCAACACTTGACTTATGTGTTGTCAACACATTTGTAAAAATAAGGAGTGTCTGTTAGCAGTCTTGTCGCTTGTCACTCTTGACAAAACCTATTAAAATATACTGAACGAAAAGACAAATAACTCATTATACATATGAAAACGCTCGATTAACTTATTAAAATAAAAGACTAATTTTATTATTTAAATCATAAATAAATACATTTTGAATCATTTCCATTAAAATGTATTATATTTATGAATATAATTTTCGTTGGATGTTAAAAAGTGAATTCGTGATAATAACTTAAGAAAATAAAAATTCCATTTAGTTCCGCTTAAACATTTGGAACAGACTTTACAATTTACGAGTGGAGGATATATATATATATATATATATATATATATATATATATATATATATATATATGAGTCATTCTTTTTCATCGAGAGACCCCATGCTGTCCAAAAATGTATTAGTCTATGAAAGGTCTACCAGGGCTCATTCGATGCTTATTGTAGTCTAGTTTCGAAATCCGAGTGGCTTTTTTACGGAAACATCGTAACTTATCAAATATGGCCACCAATCCCACGTGACCTCTACCTTTTCTTCGATAAATCGATTATAAAGTCAACACAATCGAGTCAATTTGGGTGTCAAACCCCTGAAAATGTTACCTAAAGGTAGTTGAGGCGGCTGTTAATGAATCCAGGGTCAAATTTAGAAAATTCAATATGGCGGATGCAATATGGCGGTCGAAACCACGTGCCAAGTGAAGATTTTTTAAAAAATGATTTGATTTCAATATAATATAATGCCTGGGGGTTTATGGGGTCACTGATGATGAATTCAGGGTGCAATTCAGAAAATTAAATATGGCGGATCCAATAAAGCGGATTCAATATGGCGGCCAAAATCACTTGATTTTGTCCTTATTTAATACCTGGAGGTTTATGGGGTTTCTGATGATAAATCCAGGGTTCATGTGAGAAAATTCAATATGGCGGCCAAAATCACTTGACAATCGGAGATTTTTAAAAAATCACTTGACTTCAAACTAATTTGGTACCTAAGGGTTTATGAGATCGTTCATGATAAGTCCAGGATCGAACCCTGTATTTTCTCAAAGTTTTTTCAGAAATCTTCCCTTATTAAGTTAAATAGAGTCGATACAGAAAAATTAAATTAAACAATCCACCTAAACACAACTAGAATTTCCGTGTCCGTAACACTGTTTCTAAATCTAACATCAAACAAAAAAAAAATAATAATAAAAAAAATAAAAATTATAAAAAAATTTGATGTTAGATTTAGAAACAGTGTTACGGACACAGAAATTCTAGTTGTGTTTAGGTGGATTGTTTAATTTAATTTTTCTGTATCGACTCTATTTAACTTAATAAGGGAAGATTTCTGAAAAAACTTTGAGAAAATACAGGGTTCGATCCTGGACTTATCATGAACGAATCTCATAAACCCTTAGGTACCAAATTAGTTTGAAGTCAAGTGATTTTTTAAAAATCTCCGATTGTCAAGTGATTTTGGCCGCCATATTGAATTTTCTCACATGAACCCTGGATTTATCATCAGAAACCTCATAAACCTCCAGGTATTAAATAAGGACAAAATCAAGTGATTTTTTGAAAATCTCTTTTCATCAAGTGGTTTTGGCCTCCATATTGAATCCGCTTTATTGGATCCGCCATATTTAATTTTCTGAATTGCACCCTGAATTCATCATCAGTGACCCCATAAACCCCCAGGCATTATATTATATTGAAATCAAATCATTTTTTAAAAAATCTTCACTTGGCACGTGGTTTCGGCCGCCATATTGCATCCGCCATATTGAATTTTCTAAATTTGACCCTGGATTCATTAACAGCCGCCTCAACTACCTTTAGGTAACATTTTCAGGGGTTTGACACCCAAATTGACTCGATTGTGTTGACTTTATAATCGATTTATCGAAGAAAAGGTAGAGGTCACGTGGGATTGGTGGCCATATTTGATAAGTTACGATGTTTCCGTAAAAGAGCCACTCGGATTTCGAAACTAGACTACAGTAAGCATCGAATGAGCCCTGGTAGACCTTTCATAGACTAATATATTTTTGGACAGCATGGGGTCTCTCGATGAAAAAGAATGACTCATATATATATTATTTTAGATTTGGTACAGACGCATACACAAAAAAACATCAAATTTTTCCAGTCGAACTGAGTGTTCCAAAATGATTCACCATTGATCCCAACGATTTGCTCTTGGAGTACCTATTATCAATCTCTTCTTTAACTGTTTTTTTTTTGTCTTCCAAAAATATTTTTTAATTAAGTTTTTAAAAGTGCTATTTTTTATAATAAACGTATGATTGTCGATAAAAGTTTTTTTTAAGTGAGTTTTTTGCGGGGGGGGGGGTCCCCGTCGGTAGTCCGACAATTATGGCACCACTATACTAGATACGCCTCTGCACTATTCAACATGTGCACAAATAGACAAATGTTCTTATTCACACGCGTGTCTATTTAGGCATCGCGCTTGACAGCTATTAACTATATGTCACTCGTTTTTGTTTTGTTTGGAGTTTCATCTTCTGATCTTTAATTGCTGCAAATTAACTTGTTGAAATAGTAGTACGATTTAATTGTTATCCTATATTGATTTTTTTGTTAAAAGAAAAGTAAATCATGAAATTTTATACACCTTTCAAAAATTGGCTCAATTAGCACATTTTTTACGCGTCTGGACAGTTTATCTTGTTGCCCAGATATTTGTGGAACGTAGCCAAAATTTTAAACATATGATTTTTGACATGTCCCTGACCTGTTCAGTATTATAACATCGTATTTAAAATTTTATCAACCATATGTTTGTTATAAATCTATTTTTTTATATTATCATATAGCATTTCCATATGGTTTTCCTGTGGTTAACCCAGTCTCGGAAAATGCTATATATACCGTAGGTATTTACCCGATTATAAGACGAGGTTTGGTTTTTCGAAAATGTTCTTAAAAATTAACGGTCGTCTTATATCCGGGGATGGGAAGTCGACAGAAAAATTACTGACTCCCGACTCTCGCCTCCGGAGTCGGTATTTTTGAAAACCGACTCCGACTCCGACTCCCGACTCCGACTCCCGACTCCTTTCACTCGTAAATTGTAAAGTCTATTCCAAATGTTTAAGCGGAACTAAATGTAATTTTTATTTTCTTAAGTTATCACGAGTGCATTATTTAACGATCAAAGTGGGCTTTTGTTAAACAAAATGATACAAAGCCTCATTCAATCCTTAAAAGTTGGTAGATTTCGATATCTAATTCCGCTTAAACCAATGAAACAGACTATACTTACATTAAATGTCTTGGGTTGGGCAGCTCACCAGCTGTTTTTATAAAATGTCATTTTCATTTCATCTTGATTATTGAATCATTATTAATACAAATTTTCGAACATATTAGTATTAAAAAATTTTGTTTTGTATTTTATATACTTTATTTTTCATAACATGTTACTTTTTTCTTTTGACATTTAGATTTTAGCTGCCAACATGATACATGAAATAATCACAAAGCTCATTATAACTTGAGAAAATAAAAATCCAGTTTAGTTCCATTTAAACATAATATACAAAGTATACAGAAAAAGAAAAATTAGATATGACTAAAAACAAAAATCTTTATCCTACATCATTAATCTGTTAATACTAATAATGTTAATTAAATTTTTAACTGGAAAGCATTAAGGAAACCGTGTAAAACCGGTATTGAATATTTTTAATTTCATTTTTGGTCATGAACAGAGAACAAAATGTCGTTCCGTGCATTAAAAAATTCTGGTAGTACGGTATTTTGTGTTCGTTTTCGGATTGTTTTTACCCTTGATAAAAATTTAATCAAAGAGTCGGGAGTCGATCATTTTTTCGGACTCCCAACTCTGACTCCGACTCCTCCAAAAAGCTTCGACTCCTCGACTCCCGACTCCCGACTCCGACTCCAACTCCCCATCCCTGGTTATATGAGACACTAAAAGTATCTATAATAAAATCAATGACGAGCTTAATTATTTGAGGGCCCCAGTCTAAAATGTGCCAAGGGCCTCACATTGTGTTGTTACGTCACTGGTTATGTGTTAACATTACATACTTATCATGATCATCATTGTCTATGAGCCAAATTATTCCATTGTTGAACACTGGCCTTATTCTGCCAAGAAGAAGAAATTCTGATAATAACAGCAAAATCGAAATTGAAACAGATGAAAATCTAAAAAAAAATATTGAAGATAATTTTGGGATATTAATGGAAATGTTCCCCACATTTAAATTATGTACCTGTCCAGCTAGGAAAAGCTGCCAAAATAATAATGATTTTCTGTATGCTGCATAATGTAATAAAAACTGTGATAAGAAATTTGGTTGAATAACAGGATGATTTTTTTAGCAGAAAATGAACATCTAGTGCTGAGTGAAGAGCTTTTACATGTTTTTAATTAAATCTAAATTTCTTAATTTATTTTATTTTTATTTGTATATTTATGTTTACATTTAAAAACATTAAATTAATTTACAATTTAGATTATTTTGTTTCATCTTCACTGCTAAAATACGTAAACAACATTTTACAGAATTGCTACTTGGAAAACTTTACTGTTTCAACAATTTTGTTCTTACATCTAAAATCGTTTGTATAGCCTGTTTCTTTGGTTAGGTTAGGTTATAGAAACAATTTTAGAAAAGAAATGTGCAAGATTATTCCCGCGAGCTCTAAAACGTTTGTACTTGTCGTTGACTGCTATCCAGGGTATGTACGTAGATTCAAATCCTGATTATGTCAAATAATTTGTGTAATAAATATTTAGCTGTTCCCAACGGGTTTTAAACTGTACTTACCTTTCTGTGTGCGCTTAAAAAATTACGTAATATTGACCTTATTACTCCTGTATGTATATTTAACTCAACGCTTTCTCGGAATCAAGTTTTGTAGGTATGACCACCAAAAAACCCTTATAACTTCACTCATGTGTCTGTCTGTACGGTAGAAATTGTAGCCAAACGGCTGAACATAGAAAGTTGAAATTTGGCATGTTTCTACAAATTTTTGACCCACATATAGAAAAACTATAGAGAGTTCAAAAAAATACAGCGCGGGATAAATATAAACAAATATGTATTTAATAAAAAAAAAAATATATATTTTTTTTAAATTTTGAGTGGCATACCAAATGAAACCTCTTAATGCGTGGATCAACAAACAAATTTTTATTTTTGAAACATCAATTTTTTTTAATTGGATTTTCGCCAAAAATGTTTCAAGAAACTTTTGTTCCCCACCCTATCTCCCAAAGGGATTGATCTAAAAATCTAAAAAAAAAATCTCCGTAATGGACATAGATGGGAACCGAAATAGCTCAACAGGAATTTTTAATCAGATTAAGTTTAAATTTATCGAAAAATGTCGATTTATTTGTGTCGTTGATAAAAAAAAATATTTTTTTTAAATATAATGTGTCGTATCAAAAGAAAGCTCTTAAGACGTAGATTACGAAACGATAGATAGTTTTTTGAAATTCGTTTCTTTTAACATGAATTTAGACAAAAATGTGCAAAAGTTCTTGTCCGCACCCTTTTACCAAAAAGGGTTAAACTAAAAATCTAAAAAAACTATAGGTAATGTATATTGATCTGAGCCGGAAATGTACGAGGGGAATTTTTGATTAGATTGTGTTTTTGAAAAATATGGCAGTTTTTGTGTTTTTGAAAAAATAAATTATTTTTTTAATGGTTAAATTATGGCTAATAATGCTATGGACTTTTTATATTTATAGCTAAGACAGTGCTAAGAAAGTGTATTTTTTTGTAATTAAAAATATTTAAAAAATAATATATTTTTTTAATAGTTGCGAACCGAGTTACTTACACCACACCACACTACACTCTACACTGTAAATATTTCTTATGTCATGAAGACTTGAATACGAAGCAAATGCAGAAAAAAAAAACTCTGGGATATTTGGCAAATTATTTAAATATTGTTTAAAAGCTCTTAGTTCTCAAATAACGAATAAAAGTGATTATCAAAAAATCTGTTGATTTTCATGTGATAAATATACCTAGACAGCCAGTATTATGTTGGCTTCTTACACCTATTAAATACCTGCAAAACCCTGAAATGTGTGAAAATTCACACTTCACTTTAATTTTTACCGACCGCCAACATATATTGTGAGGTATTGTGATCATACCGATTTTGACATTTCGAGATTTCAATGGATCTCCACGAATTGAGGTCCCTACATAACGTTTTGACTATTTTTAGCACGACGTCTGTCGGTCTGTCTGTCCGTCTGTCCGTCCGTCCGTCTATCTGTCTGTCTGTGTACACGTGCAGAGCAAATTCGGCTAAAAGGGTTTTTATGAAACTGCATATTTAAGCTTTTGACATCAATGGCACGAGTTGATCAACTTTTGGTAAAAATCGGTTGACTAGAAATGGGAGTTTAATCGTGTCGATTTTAAGATTTTTGCGAATATTTAGCAACAGAAAAATATTTCGAAAAAATTTATTTGACAAAAGTTGCTATAAACGCAATAACTAATAACTTTTATTTGTGACGTTTTTTAATAAAACAAAATAGTATCCATTTTTTCATACTTATACCGGGTGAATTATTTAAGGAGCAACATACATGTTTCAAATATAATGTTAATGAAGTGAGTTATTTCATTTGCAACATAGCAAATTATGAAAGCAAGCTCATTCATGGCAACAGATATGCAGTGTTGATTAGATATAATAGCTATTTAACATGATAAAGTTTCTAGACGGCTAAAAAATAGTAAATTAGAAACAATAAATGAATTTTTATTAGTTTGTTTATATTTACATACAAACAAAAATAATAATGTCCTTAGTAGTTAAGTCCTTAAGTAGTTTGTCCTTAGTATTAAAAAATATTTTTAAAAAATAATATTTTGTCTTTTCTCTGGATACGATAAACATTTGTTTTACGGCTATGTTGCTTTTGAAATAACTCACTTCATTAACATTATATGTATGTTGCTCCTTACATAATTCACCCGGTATGTAACGTTTCCACGGTCATGATAAATAATATCTCTGTCAGAAAATATTAGGCCAAGATATTTCTACTCTGCTGCTAGAATGTATTTTATACAAGTACTTTGTAAAGGCGGTCGGTCCTGTCGTGGCCACAGCTGATTTTTAGGGTTTTGTAGGTATGACCAAAAAAACCCTTATACCGTCATTTTGTCGTCTGTCTGTCTGTCTGTCTGTCTGTCTGTCTGTCTGTCTGTCTGTCTGTCTGTCTGTCTGTCTGTCTGTCTGTCTGTCTGTCTGTCTGTCTGTCTGTCTGTCTGTTTGTCTGTCTGTCTGTCTGTCTGTCTGTCTGTCTGTCTGTTCGGTAAAAATTGTAGTCAAACGGCTAAACCTAGAGAGTTGAAATTTGGCATGCTTGTACAACTTTTTGACCCACACATAGGAAAAATACTAAAACATCTAAAAAACATATCCCCCTAAAAATATAAACAAATATGTGCTCAACGAAAAAAAAAATATTTTTTTAAAATTCTGAGTAGGGTATCAAATGAAAGCCCTTAGTACGTGGATTAACGATCAAAATTTTATTTTTGCAAAATAAATTATTTTGACACGATTTTTGTCAAAATTGTGCAAAAAAATGTTTGTCCCACACCCTGTAGTCCAGATGGTTTAAACTAAAAATCTGAAAAAATTCTAAGTAATGTATATTGGTGTGAACCGGAATAGTACAACAGGAATTTTTGATCAGATTATGTTTTCGGAAAATAATGCATTTTTTGTGCTTTTAACCAAAATATGTTAAATATTTAATTCGCTATGTAACCAAGTTAATGCGTCAGCACTCATAGCTATGTGCGTTTAGTCATTGGTTTTCTAATTTGTAAACAGGTAACTTGCAAACTAGAGTTCGAATCCTGTCAATTTTATTTTTTTTTGTTTTTTTTTTGCAGTTTTCTTTTGTTTTAATTATTTTGTCAAAATTCTAGTTATATTTTGGCAAATGTTGCATTTAATTTTTAAAAGCGTAAATTTAATAACCAGTGGGAAGTGTTGAAATTATAATTTAATTCTGTTTGATGTATACGAAATCAGAGGGCGGGGCTAATGATTTAAGCAACCAATAGAAGCCATAGGCGCAATTTTCAAAATCTTAATGAACCTTGCTATGTAAAAAAAATACTGCACATATTTAGAAACTTAAATAATGGTATTAGGCATTCGAATTAAAATTCATAAAAAAATATTTTGACATAAAATTTGTTTTGGCATCCCAAATAATCATCATTCAGTTATTAAATACCTGCAAAACCCTGAAATGTGTGAAAATTCACACTTCACATCAATTTTTTTACTTTCAATCGGTAAACATATTGAAGTAAGCAACCCGCACTACTCAAAGGGGTAACTCCCCGAACCCGCGAAACAAGTTGTCCGCGTTTAGTCTCTTTTATATAACTTCAGTGATAGCACACTAATAAATTTTCCCTTATAAAAATTCTCTGACGCACATCAGTCGACATTGTTTGCTATTAAGAAAATCTGTTACACGTGTATATATGTTAAATAAATCATCCATATCATAATCCCGAAAATAAACTCAACTTGCTGTACTTCAAATGAAGATATGAGCGTCTTAACCATTTTACTTTAGTACTCCAGATTTACGCCATAAATATCTGGCGCCTCGCGTAATACAAAATCACGTGACAAGTTGAACGCACCAATCGGAAAATGTAAAAAACAACAAAAGTGTGATAGAAATGTGGTGAGGAAACGGAGGCGCACGTAACTATTTATAGAAGTCAATCTAATTTATGATATCTGGCGTGGAAACCAGCACACTGGGATTTGAGTTCGCGTCACTTTTAATTATGCGTAACAGTTCACTTCAACATCAAACAATGCAACTTATTTTGGAAATAATTTTGATATTACTTACTATTATACATAATCTTGAGTTTTCTACGATTTGTTGGTGTCCTAACTATAGTACCTATATAAAACGTATTGAGAATATTCAAGATAGATTTGTTAAATATTACAGTCGGAAATTTCCTACTTCAAAGATTAATATAATGTCTCTTGAGAAAAGACGATTATTTCTAGATTTATCATTTCTGTTTAAAATTGTTAATAATCTAGTTGATTGCCCAGAAATCTTAAACATTCTAATGTTTCACGTACCATCCTATAATACTAGAACTAATGATCTCTTTTCCTTACCACGTAACCGCACTAATTCGGCGTATAATTCACCTGTTAACAGATTATGTTTAATTTTTAATAAATATTCCGCATTGGAATCTTTTCCAGATATTTTCAATTCAAATATTCTTACTTTTAAAAGGGTCATAAAAAATTGTCTTTAAAACTGTTATTTATAGTAAATTTTGTATAAAATTGTATTTTGCGTAATTTAATTGTTATTATTATTATTATTACTATTTTTTTTTTGTCTATTCTATATTATTTTTGTTTTTGTATAAATGAATTAATATTTTACATGTACACTGTAAATTTTTCTTTTTTGTATATCAGTGTTGCACTATTATTGGGACACTGTCCTGTTGTGCCGCCAATTCAATAAATAAATAAATAAATAATAGTACCACATACATACGTACCAGGGTATTTATTAAGTAAGGGCAATTAATTTATGAGTTACATTATTCAGCCAATCAAAATAAGGTTTATGAACGACAAATTAGATTTTTAGAACGACAGAAAAAATAATGCGCAACAAATTACTCCGGTAACAACAAAATATTTAAATCACGACTAAATATGTACAGGCTATTCCAAACGTTTAGGCGGAACTAAATGGGAATTTCGTTCTTTGAGGTTATCACGAGAAGGGAGCTTGCTTGGGTTATTTCATGTTTCACGTTGGTATGTGAAAATTTTAAATTGTTGAGATTTAGTTTAGTTTAGTTTATATTTGTATTTTCCATATACAGACATTACAAAAGAGTACAATCTACAATAGTGCAACACTATATATGAAAATCATGTCATACAGAAATTTAATCTATAAATCATAAAACATTAATCATATTATACAATATTACAAAAATACAAAAAAATATAAAAATATAAAAAAAATATATATATATATATATATATAAAATACTACACAGTGTTGTAGTCAGCAATATTATAGATGGTATTTTGTAATAGATGGCGTTATACTTGAAATTTGAAACTTTGCATATTTTCGACCTTTTTAAGGTTCTCAGGAAGTGAATTAAAGTATTTACAGCAGTTAAAGTATGCTCCTTTTTGGTAACCAGATGTATTATGAGCCTGTGGAACAAGTAGATTTCTGTTTCTTGTATCGTGAGAGTGATTGTCGCTTAACGGGAATAAATTTCTATTTTTGTACACCAGAATGACAAGGGAGAGGATATATTCTGCAGGGACTGTCAATATGTTCAAATTTTTGAAAGATTCTCTACAAGAGTCTCTGAAATTTAGTGAATCTAGGATTCGTATTGCAGATTTTTGCAACACGAAAACTCTATTCCATCCAGCTGATTGACCCCAATGAATAATGCCATATTTGAGATGCGAATGGAAACAAGAGTAATATAGATTTTTTAAGACTCTTTTGCTGCACTGCATTTTTAGAGATTTTAATGCATATAAACAGGAGCATAACCTTTGGCAGAGATTATCTATATGAGTGGTCCACTTTATGTTTGAGTCTATGTAGAGTCCAAGTAATTTTGTATCTTTGGAGAGATTTATATTTTCACCGTCGTATGTTAGAAAATTACTTGATATTGTTTTGTTATGTGATGTTTTAAAGGTAATGCAAGTAGTTTTGTCTATATTCAAAGTTAATTTATTTTTATTTGTCCAAGTATGAATTTCAGTCATAACGGAAGCAAAGGATGTTTCCGTGTCAAGAGCAGTTTTGCATTTCGTCAGGAAGTTCATATCATCGGCGAAAGCAGTCATAGTTAAATTCGGAATGTTTTTAAAATAGTTGGGAAGGTCATTGGAATATAGAATAAATAATGTGGGACCAAGAACAGAACCTTGTGGCACGCCCATTTCCATAGGTTTATTTTTAGAGCGGTGAGTGGTATTATTGCTATTGACAATTGTGTACTGAGTTCTACCTCTCAAATAGGATTTAAACCAGTCCAAAGTTTGTCCTCTAATGCCGTAACGTTCCATCTTATTTAATAGGATATTGTGATCAACGATTTCATTCTTGCAACTAATAAAGTTTAAGGTTTCAAGTAATTTATGTTAAGTCGGCAAAACCAAAAATATAGAGCAACTATTGTTCTAATATACAAACATGGTGAGGCTGAGGCTGAATAATAATGCGGTGACATCATGGCGTCAAGCTTATAAGATAAAGTACTTATGCTGAAGCAGTTCTTTTTTTCTTATGATTGAATAAAGATGTTTAAAGCCTATATATGAGTTTTATTTAACAATCTCCAAAAACCCCATATTCCAACATAAATGATGGAAACGAATGACATTTATTAAAAATTTTAATACATTTTTATATATTTTGAAGACAATTAAGAATTACTACAAATTAAAATGCAATGAAAAGGACATTTTATAATGACAATGAATTTATTCTAGAGTTTGCAATGTGAGTATGATTTACAAAACTTGAATAATCAAAAGTCCGAATTAATAGATACAAATTACTAGATTTCAAAATCTAGTTCCGCCTAAACATTTGGAATAACCTATATTATTTATTATCTGTCTCATTTTGTAATACGTTACTAGATCTGGTTACTTTGGTGACAGTTGTGGTGTAAATAGACTTTTATGAAGCCATGTGAACCTGTAAATCTGGCTTTTAAATTTTTGTTTGTTTCATTATATTGAGGTAATATTTCTTCTAAAACTACAAATGTCATATTCTAAATCGACATGTTTACATTAATTTATTGAATGTAAATCCCAAATTTTTCTTTGTAAACTATTTTGAAACTATTTACGTTGTTTTATTTGTTTTCCTATTATTGCTTTTTCCCACGCTCGTCAGTTTCAAATTTTCTGCACCTTCCCTAAAAAAAATTCTTTCTTCTCCTTCGAAAATCTAAAGAAATTGAAATGGGAATTATTTTATATTTCACAACAAAAGGAAAACCAAAATTTACTGAAAAAATGTCTTTAATTTTGTTTTTTAAAGTTTTGTAGGTATGGCCACCAAAAAATATGTATTTAATGAAAAAAAATGTATATATTTTAATTTGTGGCGTATCAAATGACACCTCTTTATGCGTGGATCAACGGGCAAATGTTTATTTTTGTAAAATTATTTTTTGGGGGTTTTCGCTAAAAATATGTCAACAAATTTTTGTCTCTCATCCCATCTTCTAGGGAGGATGATATAAAAATCTTATATGTACATGGATTGGAACTGGAATAGTTCAACAGGAACTTTTGATCAGATTAGTTTTTCGAAAAGTATCGATTTTTTGTATTGAAAAAATTATATATATTTTTTTAATATTTAAAAAAAATGTATTGCGTGGTATTAAAAGAAAGCTCTTAAAACATAGAGAAAGGAACAAAAAGTAGTTTTTTAAAAATTGTTTTTTCAAACACGGTTCTTGTCAAATAAGTTCTTGTCGCACACTCTTTTACCCAAAGGGATTAAATTAAAAATCTGAAATAAATATATGTAATGCACAAAGATCTGAGCCGGAAACGTACCAGAGGAATTTTTGGTCAGATTGCGAGAGAAAGAAGGTGTGTGACTATATAAAATATTTAATATTTACAAAAATTTAATAACCCTTTATCTCTTGTTAACCTAGCTAACAGCCAAAGCTGCTAAAGCCAACAAACAAAAGAAAAAAATATCTATAATATAATACCCCAATCTGTGTCCCTGGCTGTCTGAGTGCGTGGAAACAATTGAAGCGAGGTTCTTATTATATAGTAGTATTAATTTATGTATTGGACAGTAGTGTGCTGTGAATTTTAGTTTTCAGTGTTGACAATAAATTATTAAAAATGACAGTTGTGTTTTTCATTAAAAAATCACTTCACAATTATTAATTTAGTTGTGAAATACACGGATCGGTTTTTTTACGAAACAAAACACAGAAAAACGTTATCCTTCCGTGATATTCGACATTTTTGATTAAAATTATTATTAGCAGAAAAATAATTATTTTAAAAAATATTTGGTTTGATGAAAGTAAGTAAGAAAAATGTGATTTTTTTTTCTTTATTATTATTTTTTCAATGCTTTATTATTTTTTTTATTTCTACGATTTCTAATTATTTAAATAGTGATTATTTTATCTGTCTATTAGTTTTTGGCGTTCTTGCTTCTTTTTTATAATAAATTAATATATTTCACTAAAAATAGTAGCAGCAAGATTCCGACATGTAACGTAACTTACCGAAGTTTACCTAATTTTTATTTTTTCAATGCTTTATTATTTTTTTATTTCTACGATTTCTAATTATTTAAATAGTGATTATTTTATCTGTCTATTAGTTTTTGGCGTTCTTGCTTCTTTTTTATAATAAATTAATATATTTCACTAAAAATAGTAGCAGCAAGATTCCGACATGTAACGTAACTTACCGAAATTTACCGAAGTATCCAAACGTCATTAAACGCGCGAGGTGACAACTTATTTGTGTAAATTTAAAATTGGTTCGAAATATTTAAAATATTTTGGTAAAAATTACAAATTGATACATTCAATAGTTTGCACCTTTGAAATTGTATGTCATGTTGGTATTAAAACATGGTAAAAAATTTCACTTTCTTAAAATTTCATTTCATTTGACATATGTCATAAAGATAAATGATATCTTAGTAATAATGATCATAACCAACATATCTGAAGTAGGTTTTACAGCGTAAGGAATATTTTGAAATGACAAATTTACATTTAAAAGTCAGTACTACACTATAAAAGTAAACGGGCAAGCAATTAAATTTTACTTTGTAATAGTTTCTCACGATATATTTCAAACTGATTTGAGATATAGTGTAAGTACGCTTTTTTCCGTGTGTGTATTTTTTCATTTGCGCTTTTTTCCGTGTGCGTATTTTTATATTATATAAGTAATTGGACAATTTATTTTAATAAATATATTTTAAATTTAACATCTCAAATCATTTTCAGTTTTATTATTATAAAGGTAATGCACGAGTGAAAATGAATCGTTTTCCCATCTTAAAAAGTTAATGAATAAATAATTCGGAATAATACTCATTATTTGTCCAGTTTTTAATAACGTGCGAAGAGTTGATTCAATTTGAATTAGATGAAGTTAGGCGTATGGCTAGAGAAAGAAGTCTGAGGTATCGAGCAAGTTCCACATTAAGGTAATGATTTGTTTGCCAACACAGTTGGCAACAGGTCCACTAGTACATATATAGATATATTGAATGAAGTCTGGCGTACACTTTTTTCGGACACAGATTTTCCCGAGGGCCCAGTAATGGAACGAATTGGCATGTATTCTAAGTCAAAAGATTAAAAATTTTGCGCATATTAATAGATGTAATCCTCTATCTTGATTTCAGTAGTTAAGAAGTTCTAGATAAAACATATTTTGGCCAAAAATCAAAAAGTAATTCATAAATTAGTTTTTGTGAAATGTTAAGATATCCTTTATATGCCATGATTAATCCTTGGTTCTTAAATCAAACGCCTCCAAAAATTTTGTTTTCTTAATTTTTAATGTCACATTAACTCAAAATTAATTTGCTATTTGAATGGAACAAATTACGACGATATATTTCTGTGGTTAGTCAAATGTAAAATTTACAAAAATAAATTCGTAAACAGTATTTGACAATATAAACACATTCTAAGCGTTGTTTTAAATCATTGTTTTATGGAATTACTTACTTAACTTAACTAAACATAAAAAGTGCATAAAATTTAACGAACCGCGAGACGCCAGCATAATTTTTTTTATTGTTTTAAAATTATGACACTTGTTGTTTGGAAGCTTGTTATTGTTTTCAGATTTCAAAGGTTCAAATTGAGGACTTTAAAATATAGAAAAATATATAACGGCACGATAAAATATGTACTCTACACGACAAATTACGTCATTATAGCGATTAATGTCTGAACGACAAATTTGGTTCTTTGTACGACAGAAGATGACATTTGCACGAGGGAAGTTTTAGTTATAGCCTGTTTCTTTGGTTTAAGCGTAAGTAGATTTTAAATTCTAGTAACTACGAGGGCTGTTTCCTAAATTCTGGGAATTGTGCTATAATTAAATTACGCAGAACTCATAGGCAATGTTATTGGTGCCAGACAAGTCTTGACATGTTTATGCAACTATCTAGTGCAATATTGTTCAGTCTGATTTAGGTGTCCGACTGATATAGACGCGTTTTCATAGCACTGTTTTTGTAACCATGGAAGACGCAGCAAATTCTCAAAGAGCAATAATATTCTTTTTGTGGAAAGAAGGTGTGAAAACATCAGAAATTATTCAGCGTCTGCAAGGAGTATTTGGTGAATCTGCAGAATCCAAAAGTACTGTTTATCGGTGGATCGATCGTTTCAAAACCGGTAGAACATCACTAGAAGACGTTCCACGCAGTGGGCGCCCAAGCACGTCGGTAAATGAAAGAAACATTACTGCCGTCGAAGACCTACTGAAAGAGGACAGGCGAATGACTATTCGTCAAATTAGTGTGCGCCTAGGGATAGGTACACGACAAGTTCATGACATCTTGCATGATTGTTTGGGCGTTAGCAAGGTTTCGCCGCGCTGGGTGCCAAGGCTGTTGGGACCAGAACAGAAACTCAATAGGTCTGATACTTGTCGTCAACTTCAAGAGCTAGATTAGTTTATCGTTGGGATAAATGTATTCAGTTAAATGGAGATTATATTGAAAAACTACATTGTAATATTGACGAAAATTAACAAAATAATAAAAATTATAGCTAAATTCCCAGAACTTTGGAAACATCCCTCGTATTACCGTTTAAGTGAGCATTTTGATAATTTTGTTTAGCAAAAACCCACTGCAAACTTTCAAAGGAGAGCTCATCAATTACAAAAATGAAACACATCTTACAAAAATGAAAATACAAAATTGGTATAGTCTATAGAATCGTTTCTCAATCGGAGATCCGCGGACTACTGGTGGTCCTTAGCAAAAATTTTGTGGTTCGCGAAAGTCGTATAAATTACTATTTTTGAGATTTTTTGTTCATTTCTTTATGATCTTTTGTCCATTTTCTGTGATTTTTGTTCATTTTGAAAGTGGAAGGATTGCATAAAGAAAGATTTATAATAGTAAGGATCTAGTAGGGGATGAGTATTTGGATAGAAGAGAATGGAGGACACTCGTCAGTAACAGCGACCACATATGAAAATGGGAAAAGCTAAAGAAGAAGAAGAAAGTGTGGGATCGTGAGATCGATCCCCAGTACGAACAAAAGAATTTTCGAAAAATTCTTGGCCGCTGCAAGGGGAGGCCCACTCTGCCTTCTCTTAAATAAGTACCTGAATTCCTGAATTAAAATTTGATAATATGAGGCGTGCTTCAGAGGGCATTTAAAGCCGGCGATCTCGGCTACTGCAAGCAGTAGTTATTAGGTTATGCCAGAAAGCGTTATTTGCGAAATGAACGCGTTATAACGCCATTGTCATAATATCATAATAATAATGAAAATAAACAAAGTTCACCGCTTATGACTTCGCTGTAACGCCTTTGACTCTTGTTGAGAAGAGTGTGGTGGTCATAAGGGCGCGATAAACAAGGAAAGTACGTTTATGTTTTGTGTTTCATCCTTTTGATTCAGTGTTGGTATTGTATGTACTATCAGCGTATAAGTGTGTAGGTTCTATATTTAATTTCGTTATTGGACAATAGATGGACACATTGTTTTCAGTAATTTTTTCGCGTTATATTAAAAATAGTTTATTTTATACTTTATTGGTTATAATTCTGTTAAAAATAAACTTTTTCCCAATAAAATTTTTACACCTACACAAAATGATAACAAATTAAATTTGAAATTTAATTTTTAAATGTGTACACCAGATTGGTAGGTAAACCGTAAATTGATTGAGATTTAATCCCATCAGTGAGAATTATTTTTGATCCACGGTGAGATTAAAAATTTTATTATCTGCAAAATCAAACACGTATGTCATATTCAGTGCCGCACTATGATTATTTTATCGGTGATTTTAAATTTTACAAAATTTCATAAAAAAAGTGTAATTTTTCACACATTTCAGGTTTTCAAGGTATTTAGTAAATTAAAGAGCCAACAAAATGCTGGAAATCTGAGACAATATAATCGCATCAAACTCAACAATTTTTCATTAGTAATTTTTGACCGTTAATACATGTACTAAAAGCTTTTATTTAATACTGTTACGTGGTTATAATAAATACATTAAATGATTTGGTTGTCAATATCAAATTTTTATTCAACTACCAAAATATTGGACTTTAATATTGGACCGTTAATCCACTTATTACAGTTAATCCACAGTTAACTGTTCCAGGATATATCACCTTGCAGTCCAGACTAGTGTTGGGCGCGTGAATAATTTTGCATCACGATCACGCACGCTCACTTTGTTAATAAGGAACGAGTGTTATGTAGGAATATAAAAAAATTATATTTCTTTCATTTTCCTCTCTTCGCGTTACCGGAAAAATGAAGATACACCAGAAGGCGAATAGAACATACATACCAACACTTCCAAAATATATATGATGATTAATCAAAACAAATTAACAAATTAATTTATCACATTTATGACCAATAAATAACAAGGAAAGATCTACAAGATCAGCAAATTTAAAAAAATGAATTCTTAATTATAAAATTAAATTCTTAAATTCATCTTATTATTAAAAGATGAAAGTTATATGACGATTTCAAGAAATTTAAGATATTTTTGTTTTTTTTTAAATTTGATATGAACTTCATATGTTTTTAAATCTGTCAAATTACCATGGTTAATTTTTACTAATATTTCAAAAAGTGCAAAATAAGACGACACATTACAAAATTATTTTAAAATAATAAACTGGCAATAAATCCAAAGAAATTCTTGTATCTATGATTATATGACTGTTATATAAACTCTACTGTATTTAATTTTATAAGTAAGCGTAAAATAGGTCTTTATGGGAAAAGTAAAAAGTAAAAAGTTCCATAAAGTATCATTATTTCACTCTTGCCATAAGAACAATACAAATGCCAGCGATACATTTTTGGGGTTCTAAACGCGTTTTCCGTGGAAAGAGGCGTCTAACCGAAGATTTTATGTTCACGCGTATATTTCGGATAAGCGGATATGATATTTTATCCGCATCCGCACGATTTAAATATAACGGACAGCATGTAAGCGATCGTAAACTGCACGTTACTGCACACTCGGGGAATCACCCGAGTTGCGGGCGGGAATTCGCAATTTTAGAGAGTTAATAATTAAGAAACAACAAACTTCAAGAATCCAAACAAAATTTGATACATTTTTCAAACCAGTGTCACCGAAACCAGGAAGTTCAAAAACAAACATAGACGACTCTCCTCAACGGGCGTATAGTGACATATCATCTGAAGATGAATTAAGTGCAATTTTAAAGAGTAATTAGAATGTAAACTTTCGTTTATAATATATTTCTATTTGATAGTTAATAAATAGCTTATTCAGAAAATTTATTTTTATATAACGGACATTCGGCTATATCGGACACCCCCTCGCCCGCATTGGTCCGTTATATCGAAGTTCCACTGTAGTAACATTTTTGGATAAAACAAATACCACCTATCCCCACAACATAGTGGAAACCGGCGTAGCCGGGCTGAATCTCCTAGTTAAGTAATATTATAATGTATTCTTACCAGTAAATACTATTCGCAAGTTGTATAATACATTTTTATAAATTAAAGTTTCATTCAAACCTTTATGCAATTATCTAAATATACCCCACCCCGAATCGGATAAATGCATATCTGTCACAGTTGCATACTCGTAGTTTCGATAGAAGTGTTTATAAACAATATGTATTATTATTAATAAATGCAGGCATCTGTCATAAATATCTAAAAATTATAAAAAAAGCTATTTAATGAAAGTATCTAAATCTGTACAACCTTCCACTATTAATTGAATGGAGATATTTCTTTAGAGGTCCGAAAATGGTCCAAATTTCGGTCCAGCTGTATAATAACTATTCTCTTCTTCTTCTTCTTTGGGCACTCTCAGTCGGCTTGACTTTTGGCCTCATTCACTTAAGTCCTCCATCTTGATCTGTTAATTGTCAAGTCTTGATAATAAGTACATCGGGCAAATTTATTTTACCAATATTTCAATATATTAAATCTTAAACAAATCACATAGTATAATAAACTTTAATCAGTACTCTTTAAGTAAAGACTAATGTAGCTTAAAATAATAATATATTTTGTCGCTGTCTGTTAGCGTCTCTACAATAATCCGAGCGTTTAATGTTCATTGTGTCTGCTCACCTCAGTGTGTTCGGTAGTTGTATCTCCCTGTGAGACTTCAGGTAATTTTTGGTTCAATGATCCTGTTTGGTGAGAGATTCCATGACAGAAAGCAATAAGAACAAAATAACGCCTGATGGAACGTAAACCGCAGCACAGTAATGTCATGGTGTCTGCCATACTTTTTCCTTACAAAGAACAGCATATTATCCAACATTATAAAACAAAAATTTATAAATGAACCACAGTATTATATTATTTACTATGTGATTAAGATAACAAGGTAAATATTTAAGCAAATTATTTGAGATAAAACCTTTTTAAAATGTTTTGAATTTCTCCGAAACAGAACAACAGATTTAGTAATTTTAATTGGGAAATTATTAAATAAATCGGAAAAGAGCAGGGTAAAACGATATCAACATATTGGTCCTTCCACTATAGAGGTAGACATATCACGAAGAGACAGAACGAGCATTGTAGAGATGATGGTAGGGACGGAAAGAGAGATGCATGACAGTAACTTCAAATTTTTGGCCCCCCTGCAAAATATAATTCAAAGACCCCCGATTTCTTTTGCAATTTTAAATTTGCAAAATCTCTAATGGCATCCTTTATTTCCATATTTTTGCTGGTTTTGCTTCAATTGCTAATATGGAAAGATTATGCAACCATCGTTTGCCTGTCAAATTTTGAATTATTTTGAGTTTAGAAAATGATCTTTCTGCCGTGGCTAACATCTGCAAAACTCAGAGATATTGTAGCATATTTAATCACTAATAATGGCAGCTACCATTACCATCTGCAGTGGAAAATCCGTAGTAAGGTCTTATTTATATTTTAATTGAAGCGCTTCGGCACATTTTTAAATTTCCGGCTCTTCCATGGCTGTTAATTTTAAAGGTAGCATGAAAGAAAATAATTTTATAAGCTCATGCATCCCTTCAAATCTATTATTTATTTGGCTAAAAACGATATCTAAAACTTTATATCAAATACATTGACGCGAAAGATGTCATCTCCATTACCACCAAAACGGTAATTGCTCAATAGTTCATCAAAATGTCTATTAGCAACTTTTTGTCTCTTCTAAGAAAAAGTTGGTTTAATTTGCCATTTGGCTACCATTTGAACTGCTTCGTCTTTTACCGAATTATACATGTGTCTATATTGTTGTAAATATTTACTTGCAGTTTTTAAAGGTTTCACCGCAGTCATTAGATATAAATTTCTTGTTAATAACAATTTCGATGGTAAATTAATTTCACTTATGGTGGGTTGCTAACGTAAGAGTTTTCTCTAACTCGAGTTAAAATCATTTGTTTTTCTATGTTACAACATACAAAAACAAATGATTTTAATTTGAGTTAGGGATAATTCTTACTTTAGCAATCGGCCATTAGTAACTTAGTCAGAATCACGGAAAGAAAAACAAATTCAAATGTACCTACACATTTTTTTTTTTTAGACTAGTCGCCTTTTTTTGTTCGTCCTTTTTTACTTTTCAAGGATAATTCAGTAAACCCTTTAATTATATCCACGAAGCGAAGTTTAACCGTCAAAAGGGAAGAATATCTTCCCGCCAAGCGTTTTGAATTTAACCTTTTTAACATAATCTGTAACTCTTCTGAAAATGTTGCTAGTAGGTCCGACCTTTTAAAATTGTTTCCAAAAAAAGTATAAATATATTCTAAAGTTATAAAAAATAGTATCTTGACAAAATATCAACGAAATTTTTTAAAGAGATTAAGAAATTACAGATTACTTTAAAGTAGGTATTTTATAACTTTTTAATCTTGTTTTTAAATTTATAATTTTTATAAATAGTTCATAAAATCCTGGGCTCTTAACAGCTCTGGGCATCCTGCAACGCAGGGTCTGTGGCATTGTAGTTACGCCACTGGTGCAGAACCAAATAAAGTATAAAAGGATAAGTAAATCCAAAGAAAATAATAAACATCTAATGATACTGACGTCCAATATTCCAAGATACTTAAGGAAAAAATGCTAGAAGGAAGACATCAAAATTATAACAAAATGTAGATGTGGTAGAACGCTTTGCTCACGAGATGAGGCCAGTACGTCACCTGCGCAGAAACCAGAATTCGTACAGTCGCTTGGTTGCTAGGTCATTGATTGGCGCATATACGATAAGGCCCGAAAATGGTCCATTAGCTCATTAGCCTCGTTAGCCTCAACTCCTGAGAAAAGCACTCTAACGAGTAAAACAGAAACAAATTCTGGAAAGGGAGAAAAGAAACAAATTTTCGTATTTACGAGATTGAAAGGTAAACTATAAACCACATATTAGATATATGTAGGAAACATAATAAATTTAAGATCAAGACAAATGAAAGATGACGATGGAAAGGGCTTGAAATGGAAGGTAGAAACGGGGAAAACAAGGAAAGGTCATATTATGTATTTTCATAAATTTATAAGTCTTTTGCCTGGGCTACACCTGCATCTATCGTCGCTAAACTTCGGTTTAACGTGACACGCTAATGTGGCCAGCTACTATCGGTTTGCGTTCACAATATTAGCAGTGCGCGCCACTAGACACATGACGATAACTGAAGTGGCGGTTTTAGAGCGCACATCAAAGGAACTTAGCGTAGTATGTTCTGTTGGCGCGTATTGTTGTTTATCCGGCATCATTTGAGGTTATGTTATACATATTTCTTTACAACTTATTTGTGTCAAAATCAGATAAGATTATTTTTGAATTTGTAAAATTAAATGTAAAAAATAATTTTAGGGTGCAGTTATGATGGATATACACCATTATTTTATTTTATTTACAGCAAAATAAATACGCTTGTACCTTGTAAACGTAAATAAAGTGTAGCGGCGAAAACGCAGCTATGGCCACAAGTTGCGTTTTAGCACGATATCGATAGATGCAGTTTAGCATGAATTTATATAGCGCGCAATTATCGGCAAATCTTATAACGCAAGTGTGGCCCAGGCATTTGAGGAATACATGGGGAGATCAGTTAACAGAAGATGTACCAAATATTAATATACAAGAATTTAATAAAAAGAAAGATTTGATAGTAACCGATCAAGATTAAAGAGTAGAGTGAGGAAATATAGGTAGCTGCTAGTTTGCTTTTCTTTTTGCTAAATTCATCTCTTACCTTATAATTAAAGTTACCTTCTTTTTGTAATGCACTTTCATAGAACTGTTGCTCTGTTGATGGTTAGCGGCAAATTGAGCGCATACCTTGCAAGGATATTGGACCGTATGTCTCTGACGGCTGATTTATACGAAGGTCATCCATAGAGCACAAACTGCATAGAAGCAGTAGCTAGCGACATAACTGCCGCTAGCCCTGGCTTGATATAATAGGCAAAAGAGTATTGGCACACAGGTACATATTTTCAACATGGAACTATTTACACAATATAAAATTGTACAAATTACTCTATCTAATTAAAAAATACAACTAACCATGTATTTTTCGTTTTAAATACTAAATTATTTGTTTTACAGTATATTAAAATTTAATTAAAATAACATAAATGTAGTGCATATCGAGTGGGTATGAGGCGCATACCCCCGCATATCCAGTCCGCACGCCACTGATGTATTTTCATAAATGCATACGTATTTGAGGAACACATGCTGAGATCTGCTAACAGAAGATGTAGCAAATATTAATCTATAAGATTCTTAGAAAGATTTAATAGTAACAGAATAAGATGGTGGAGTAAAGTGAGGAAATATAGATATACTAGGTTACTATCCGTCAACAATGACGGATTTAAAATATAAAACTTTCTTTTAAAAGTTTGTATGTGTATTTGGTTTTATTTTTTAACGTATCTTAATTTCATCGCCGGTCAGTGAATCACGGGACAGGATTCACCCGTTAGCCAATCACGGGAGAGGGTGTCACCTGTCAGCCAATCAAGAGACAGGGTGTCCCCAGTTAGCCAATCATGAGAACCTTAAGAAAAATTGACGACATAATGTTACCGATACTACATACAGACACTTGTTAATATATAGTTAGATTATTTATTTATGAACTTTTTAAGATGGGAAAACGATTCATTTTTACTCAGTACATTACATTTATATTGTTAAAAGTAAAAATAATTTGATACGTTAATTTATGCCTACGAAACCCTAGACATTTATGTATGTAATTATATTCGTAGATTTTTAGAGAATAAATCTGCAATATATTGTTCATATCGGTTAAAGGATATAAGAGTGTCTAAAGTTTCTTTTTTATGCCTACGAAATCCTAGATATTTCTATATATAATTATATTCGTAGATTCTTAGAGAATAACTCTGCAAAATATTGTTCATATCTGTTAAAGGATATAGGCGTGTCTAAGGTTTCTCTTTTAATGCCTACGAAACCCTAAACATTTCTATATGAAATTTTATCCGCAGTTTCTTAGAGAATAAATCTGCAAAATATTTTTCATATCGATCATAGGATATAGGTGTGTCTAGAATATCTTGTTTATGCTTACGAAACCCTAGACATTTCTATACGTTATTTTATCCACAGATTCTTAGAAAATAAATCTGCAAAATACCTGTCAATCAAGAGACCTCAAGAGTCCACAGTTAGCCAATCACGAGAACTTTAGAAAAAAATGACATCACAATATATGTACGATATCTCAAGACGATAGGGATAGAAAATTATGCCACAAACTATGTTTGAATAATGGACTTGACTATAATTCTACGGTATCTTTAAAGGATAAGTAGATACGGAATAATCGTTAACAATGACCAGAATGAAGAAGAAGGCTCTAAAATTAAGAAGGAAAAAGTCATATAATATTTTCCTCACCTAACTATCACTGTTTTGGTTTATTATCTGTGAAAACCGAACCACAATAAAGCATTTGCAAATTTCTATATAAGCTTTTAATGTAAATGCATCGGAGACAGGAAATATGCTTTAAATTTATTGATTCTTTTATCGGTCGCGGTATAAAAGGTTGTTGTATTTTAAACCAGTAAGTTTTTCATTAGTTTTCATAGTTTATTAAAATGCAGTATGAGTTGGACGAAAAATTCTATTTTTAAGAAAATAAAACGATAATTTACCTGCCGCATATAATATAAATTTTCTGCATTTTTATACAAATGCTAAGTTGTAGAAGTATTCACAATAGGATTACGGTTAATAATGCAACTTTTTATTTATATAACTCTCTTTTCAGCGAAACAATTACTGAAATTGGTTGATTTTTAATTTCTCTTATAATTTTAACTTACTGTAATATATGCATTTGACTTTAAGACTGATTTGTACGAATTTGGACGGATCCAGATCGTTAGACTTCGCATACACTGGACGCGAATTGCATCAGATGTGAATCGAGTGAGAGAAGTTATTTGTTTCAACAAGCTTTGAAAACAGGTCGTGAATTGTTAACCTTATTTGTTGGAAACTCTTCTTTAGTAAAACGCTGATTGAAAGGAGGGAGAAATGTTATGACTGATCATATATCACCAAAAAGAAATTGTCTGGGAGAATTTAATCATTTATTTGATGGCTTAAAAATGATTAAAGATTTTTTTTTTATTATTATTATTACCGAATGAATCAAACTATTAGTCCATCAATAAGGAAAATCTCTAATTTCCGTAAAACAATTCCACCAGATGAACGCCTAACTGCGACTTTAAGGTTTATGTATAGATCTTTATGTATATAAAATGCAATGTCTCTCTGTCTGTCCGTATGTGTGCTTTTCACTCGAGAACTGTTCATCCGATTTTCATGGGGATTTTTTTATCGTTAGCTACCTCATCTGGTCAGGTTTTCGGCTGTATACTTGTTGAAAGAAATTAAAGATATTCGTTCCCCCCTTTCCATAATTTTCAATAAATGTTTCAAAACTGGTTACTTCCTGAAGGTATTTAAAAATGTACGTATTACTCCGATATTTAAGAACGGTTCTAAAAAGAATCCTAATAATTATAGGCCTATTTCTGTAGTATCAAATCTCTCTAAAATTTCAGAACTTTTAATTAAAAAACGTTTATGCTCGTTCTTGGAAAAATACGTCCTTATATCAGAAAAACAATATGGCTTTTTGCAAAATAAGGGAACGAATTGCGCCATTGCCGAATTAACAAAAAATATATATCATTCATTATACAACTCATTGCCATGTATTTATATTTTTCTGGATCTTGCAAAGGCCTTCGATACGGTAGATCATCTGTTACTATTAGAAAAACTTGACAATATCGGAATAAGGGGAATATGCCTAGATATATTTATAAGCTATCTCTCTGAGAGACAACAGATAGTTGTATTGGACCAGTTTCAAAGTTCGAAAAAAACTGTAACATGTGGGATACCCCAAGGGACGGTTCTCGGTCCCATCTTATTTTTGATCTATATTAATGATTTATTATTTTATTTGTATTTTTATCTGTATTCGGATTTTTTTATCTGTAGCTTCATCATCTGGTCAGGTTTTAGTCTGTTTTATTATAATTGGTACAGTAGTTCCAAAGTTAAAATGAAATTTGAGCGCACGGTTAATATGAAATCCATGTTTTCCGTTCATATCTAACGCATTTTCTCGAAATTATCAGTTACAACATATATATCTTCACTGGCAAACTTAGTATACGATCTATACACTAATCAGAATATTGACTGACATTATGGTTGCAGTGCAGGCGAATATTTGAAATAGACGTTAAATTAATGTCTGTTTTCAGATTAATACCATAAAAATATTAATTATATAAAGCAGGCGCGCACACTGTAGGGGGGGGGGGGTCACGGGATTTTTTGTCTTCTGATCCCCCCAAAGAACAATCCTGGGGACGCACCTGATATGAAGTAATAAGTCTCTCAGGTTAATCTATATTTTTACGATTTTTGAACAACTCTATATCTTTTTCTTTTCTTATAATTCAACTTCTATTTATAAAATCAATTTTTTAAGTTCTAGTCTTCTGCGATGCTTGTACCGGCTCATCCTGGTACGAATAATTAGGCAATATACTTTTATTTGGATCAAAAAATTCTGTGTGAAGTCTTCACAAATTCAAGGTTTTATATCCATTATATAGCCTATATGGATAATAATATGAAACACTAAATCTGTGCATGTTTTGAAATAATATAAAGAAAACAATAATGCTAAAGTAAAAAATGTTTTGTAATATTTGTTGATATTATATTATCACATCATGTTATTGTAATTTGATTCAAAATGGTACTGATTTTACAAACTATACTATCTATTTTCATTCTTAAATATTATAAATTAGCTCCATTGTTGACATTTGTTTAAAAACAATAATTTGGTTCCATCCGGGGTCGAACCGGAGACCTTCTGCGTGTTAAGCAGACGTGATAACCGCTACACTATGGAACCTTCTGACAAGTGTCAGTGAAAGTATTCTTAGCTATAACATCTGTTTACATATGTTAAAAAATAATAAGTTGGTTCCATCCGGGGTCGAACCGGAGGCCATCTGCGTGTTAAGCAGACGTGATAACCGCTATACTATGGAACCTGCTGACAAGTGTCAGTGAAATTATCCTTAGCTATTACATCTGTTGACATATGTTAAAAAACAATAATTTGGTTCCATCCGAGGTCGAACCGGAGACCTTCTGCGTGTTAAGCAGACGTGATAACCGCTACACTATGGAACCTTCTGACAAGTGTCAGTGAAAGTATTCTTAGCTATAACATCTGTTAACATATGTTAAAAAATAATAAGTTGGTTCCATCCGGGGTCGAACCGGAGGCCATCTGCGTGTTAAGCAGACGTGATAACCGCTATACTATGGAACCTGCTGACAAGTGTCAGTGAAATTATCCTTAGCTATTACATCTGTTGACATATGTTAAAAAACAATAATTTGGTTCCATCCGGGGTCGAACCGGAGACCTTCTGCGTGTTAAACAGACATGATAACCGCTACACTATGGAACCTGATGATAATTGTCATTAAAAGTATCCTTAGCTATTACATCTGTTGACATATGTTTAAAAACAATAATTTGGTTCCATCCGGGGTCGAACCGGAGACCTTCTGCGTGTTAAACAGACGTGATAACCGCTATACTATGGAACCTGATGATAAGTGTCATTAAAAGTATCCTTAGCTATTACATCTGTTGACATATGTTTAAAAACAATAATTTGGTTCCATCCGGGGTCGAACCGGAGACCTTCTGCGTGTTAAACAGACGTGATAACCGCTACACTATGGAACCTGATGATAAGTGTCATTAAAAGTATCCTTAGCTATTACATCTGTTGACATATGTTTAAAAACAATAATTTGGTTCCATCCGGGGTCGAACCGGAGACCTTCTGCGTATTAAGCAGACGTGATAACCGCTACACTATGGAACCTGATGATAAGTGTCATTAAAAGTATCCTTAGCTATTACATCTGTTGACATATGTTTAAAAACAATAATTTGGTTCCATCCGGGGTCGAACCGGAGACCTTCTGCGTGTTAAACAGACGTGATAACCGCTACACTATGGAACCTGATGATAAGTGTCATTAAAAGTATCCTTAGCTATTACATCTGTTGACATATGTTTAAAAACAATAATTTGGTTCCATCCGGGGTCGAACCGGAGACCTTCTGCGTGTTAAACAGACGTGATAACCGCTACACTATGGAACCTGATGATAAGTGTCATTAAAAGTATCCTTAGCTATTACATCTGTTGACATATGTTTAAAAACAATAATTTGGTTCCATCCGGGGTCGAACCGGAGACCTTCTGCGTGTTAAACAGACGTGATAACCGCTACACTATGGAACCTGATGATAAGTGTCATTAAAAGTATCCTTAGCTATTACATCTGTTGACATATGTTTAAAAACAATAATTTGGTTCCATCCGGGGTCGAACCGGAGACCTTCTGCGTGTTAAACAGACGTGATAACCGCTACACTATGGAACCTGATGATAAGTGTCATTAAAAGTATCCTTAGCTATTACATCTGTTGACATATGTTTAAAAACAATAATTTGGTTCCATCCGGGGTCGAACCGGAGACCTTCTGCGTGTTAAACAGACGTGATAACCGCTACACTATGGAACCTGATGATAAGTGTCATTAAAAGTATCCTTAGCTATTACATCTGTTGACATATGTTTAAAAACAATAATTTGGTTCCATCCGGGGTCGAACCGGAGACCTTCTGCGTGTTAAGCAGACGTGATAACCGCTACACTATGGAACCTGATGATAAGTGTCATTAAAAGTATCCTTAGCTATTACATCTGTTGACATATGTTTAAAAACAATAATTTGGTTCCATCCGGGGTCGAACCGGAGACCTTCTGCGTGTTAAACAGACGTGATAACCGCTACACTATGGAACCTGATGATAAGTGTCATTAAAAGTATCCTTAGCTATTACATCTGTTGACATATGTTTAAAAACAATAATTTGGTTCCATCCGGGGTCGAACCGGAGACCTTCTGCGTGTTAAACAGACGTGATAACCGCTACACTATGGAACCTGATGATAAGTGTCATTAAAAGTATCCTTAGCTATTACATCTGTTGACATATGTTTAAAAACAATAATTTGGTTCCATCCGGGGTCGAACCGGAGACCTTCTGCGTGTTAAACAGACGTGATAACCGCTACACTATGGAACCTGATGATAAGTGTCATTAAAAGTATCCTTAGCTATTACATCTGTTGACATATGTTTAAAAACAATAATTTGGTTCCATCCGGGGTCGAACCGGAGACCTTCTGCGTGTTAAACAGACGTGATAACCGCTACACTATGGAACCTGATGATAAGTGTCATTAAAAGTATCCTTAGCTATTACATCTGTTGACATATGTTTAAAAACAATAATTTGGTTCCATCCGGGGTCGAACCGGAGACCTTCTGCGTGTTAAACAGACGTGATAACCACTACACTATGGAACCTGATGATAAGTGTCATTAAAAGTATCCTTAGCTATTACATCTGTTGACATATGTTTAAAAACAATAATTTGGTTCCATCCGGGGTCGAACCGGAGACCTTCTGCGTGTAAAGCAGACGTGATAACCGCTACACTATGGAACCTGCTGAAAGTAACCAATTTGAAATGAATCATTAAAAATTATAGTAGAATTTAGTATTTTGTTTTCTTTCATCTTTTGTGTAAAATTTATTTTTATTATTCTCCCTAGGTGTTATTTTTTCCTTAAGTAATAATAAGCTTAGCACGTATTAAAAAAGGTTAGAAAGAACTGTAGTAAAGCAATCAACGCATATTTCTTGCTTACAGCGCGGTAAATTGTAGCTAAATATTCTTTCTACAAATATGTTTGTAACTATTGTTCTATTGTGAAAATTACTTATAGTTATTATGGTGTTAATTTTGCCGCCATCTTGAATCTACTATATATAGTTGCTGTAATTAAAAATATTTAATTTTTCATAAAGAGCACGAATACCAAGTGGCATTCCATTATCATTAATTATAATATTTTTCAACTAAGATTCTGAGCTTTAAACAAGCATGTCGAAGAAAATGTTGACGTATTATTTGAACATTTCTACACAAAACTATTGAGTTTGTAGCGAGCCCTAAACGTTACTTAAATCGTACCATTTATTATCAACTAGGTAGCGAGCCTGTGATTATTATATAAAGTCTAATATCAAACTGCAATGAGATTCCTGACTAAAGGAGTTCGGGTACTAGGCGTGAGTGTTATCCAGAGCTCATCATTACGATATGTGAATTAAATGCTATGTATTAGTATTTACCAACCGACTTATCGGGCATCTTGTAATTAGTGTGGATCTTAGTTGTTCACAAGTTCTTAATGGTGAAGGTTTACACACGTTAAGTAAGACGGTTTAAAATTAATGAATTTGATTTATTATGTTATACTATTTACAAGAGTAAGTTTAAAATATTAAAATTTAGTTATTAAAATGATGAAAAGTTTAAAACAAATAGAATCGGATAGACCACCAGAATGCCGACAAAGTGCCTCTAAGAATTCAACATCTTAGATGTTTACGCTAACTGGACTGAACACTTTCTGACCCCATCTTCAGAGAGACGGATGTTTATATAAGCGGGCTAGTAGCGTTTCTAGAAAAAAGAGTTTAAGCTTTGTTCAAGAAGATGGTAGTGTTCAAAGTTATTAAGCAATAACTCTGAACAAATGTCTCCTTGAACAATGAATCATAAAAAAATATATTTCTAAAGTTACGTGCTGAAACATAAGGTTTCTAGTTTTATTTTATTATTTGAATTCTCACAAATGTTGACTGCAAAGTACCCTTTAAAATCCCTAAAAAACGATTGCAGCCCCTTTCAAAGAAATTCTCGTGACGGGTGGTTTGTGAAAGTTTGCCATTTGTCCAGACGGACTAACCCAGGGGTTCCCAAACTTTTTCGGTTCCCGGCGCCCTTAATGTATTAAAATTTTTCCGCGGCGCCCAAATTAATACATTGGTATACATTAGGTATAGAACTTTGCTTCCGCAGTTTTTTTCCGAAATTCCATTTAAATTGCATGTTGAGTCACTCCCAATGATCGTGCCAATTCTTCTTGACTTTGACACGAGTCTTTATCAAGTAATGCCTCCAATTTTGCATCTTCGAAAACCTTCTTTCTTCCACCGCTATGCCGGTTTTCGATATGAAAATCACCGTTCTTGAAACGTTGAAACCATTCACGACACGTTCTTTCTCTAATAGCGGCCTCACCATAAGTATTTGAAAGCATTCGATGAGCCTCAGCCGCAGATTTCTTCATATTGAAGCAGAACCTCCCGCAAATCACGAGAACTTGGCTCGTAAACTGACATTTTCAGTCGAGAATAACTTTATGATGCAGACACAAATCGACTAATGTTTTTATGGGGTTATGTTGACAGATGCCCAAGTTTATTGCATGACGTCTATGATCTATTTATTTCGACCACTACTTACCGCTAAAGTCATCTATAGGAAAACGGCGGAAACAAAGTTGTACACCTATGTACAGACCGACCGACATCATGCTAAAAATAGTCAAAACGTTATGTAGGGATCTCAATTCGTAGAGATCCATCAAAATCTCGAAATGCTAAAATCGGTATGACCACAATATCTCCCTTATATATGTTGGCGGTCGGTGAAAAGGTCCTCATTTCTAAACAACAAAAAAAAAAAAACAAAGTTCCTGGGTCTTCGCGGCGCCCCTGTAGCCTAGCCAAGGCGCCCCAGGGCGCCGAGGCGCACAGTTTGGGAAACGCTGGACTAACCGATACGTTACAAGGTTAAGAGCACCCAATCCCCCTCTTCGCCACTGCATATTCTAATATAAGGGCGCAGTTTGGCTGGTCTTGCCCAGGGCGCCAAAAGAGTTAGCGCCGGCTCTGCATGTCTGTTAATGTAAGAATTGTTGTGTACTACTGGTAAATTGGAAGAAAACTAAGATAATTGATTTTAAATCTAATATTCTGAACATCTCCACCAACTATTTCATCAACAATTAATTATTATTTACAGAAGAAAGTTTAAGTTGAATATTTCTTAATATTACAGTATCCTTCTTGATATTCCAAACAGCGTCCTATCCATTACCTTAAAAATCTCAATTCATACCTCTAATGTCTTAATTATCTAGAAGCGGGAAACCTCGCGAAACATTCGGTAATGACCTATAGTCTTCGGGCAAATAAAGAGCGTTGGGCGAACACGCTCTGCTATGCCCGCCTGGTGGGGTTGGATTGGTATAGCCGTGCTGGCAAGCGGTCGAGGGGGACTATTATACGTGCATTCCTTACTCTCGATATTGCACCGTTCTTGCATTCCCGATCACCAATATCGTTCTCGCAGCTATGCGGGATTCTCCCGCGAATTTTTCATATTGCCAGTACGTTTTGAGTTTTTTAAATAGGTTATATTACGGGTATTTTAGGTTGTCTGATGGAGGGATGTAATTTTGGTTTAATTAAATATTTATTATAATAAAAAAAAGATGTTGTGAAGTGTGCATTTTCACACATTTCAGAGTTTTGTAGGTATTTATTAAGTGTAAGAAGCCAACAGAATACTGGATGTCGAAAAATATTTTTTTGATAATAATTTTTATTCATTATTTGAGTACTAAGAGCTTCCATTTAATTTTTTTAAACTAAATTTAAATAATTAGCGAAAATTTCATCACAATAAAATTGAAATCAAAAACTCCGAGCGATTTTTTTGCATTTACTTCGTATCTAAATCTTCATTAAATTAATAAGAAATATATTGATAGCATCATAAAATGTATTTCTCATTATTAATAATGTGTTATTTGTTTTATAAGTATTTCACTACTAAAAATGATCTATTCTTGTTTGATACCTTAAAATCAAAAAATTAAACTAATTCAAACAATAGGTTGAATCATGACTTGTAACAGTAGGTGTTCCTCTGTAGGCTCCTTACACATATAGACTCGATTTTCAGCTGTTAAACATTTTATATTATATTTTTAATTTCAAAAGTAGACATTTACTACCTTAGCTATAAATACAAAAAATGCATAACATTATTACCCATAATTTAGCCATTAATTAAAAAATATTTAATTTTGTCAAAAAACACAAAAACTGCAATATTTTCAAAAAAAAGCAATCTGTACAAAAATTCCTCTTGTACGTTTCCAGCTCAGATCAATGTACATATAATTTTTTCAGATTTTTAGTTTAACCCCGTTGGGTAAAAGGGTGCGGAATAACACCTTTTTAACAATTTTTTAAAATCGTGTTAAATAAATAAATTTGTTTCCCATAATATTAAGAGGTTTTATTAGGTTTTTCGAAATTGAAAAAAAATATTTCTTATTTTTTTATTAAATACATATTTGTTTATATTTATATCAGGATGTGTTTTTTTGAATTCTCAGTATATTTTCTGTATGTGGGTCTAAGTGTTGGATAAGTATGCCAAATTTCAACTTTCTCTGTTAAGCCGTTTGGCTACAATTTCTACTGGACAGACAGACTGACAGACAGACAGACAGACATACATACAGACAGACAGACAGACAGACAGACAGACAGACAGACAGACAGACACAGACAGACAGACACATGAGTGACGTTATAAAAGTTTTTTATAGTCAAACCTACAAAACCCTAATAAAAAATTTGAAAATCTCAAAATCAACTGCAAAGTATTTCGGTATCATTAGAAGCGGGTAAAAATTCTCTTTCGATTAATACCATTATGGAGCTTGTAAATTAAAATGTTATTAGTTTTTCAGAATTCTAAAATGACATCAATAAAGTCTGTTCCAAACGGTTAGGCGGAACTAGATTTTGCAATCTAGTTACTTTCATCGTTTAAATCATGCTTTTCAGCTGTTTTGTTTAAGCTTTGTAAATCATATTTGCAACAAACATTTTTTGGTTAAGGTTAATATCATTTTAAAATGTCATTTTCTTTATATTTTGATTTTTTGTGTCATTCTTAATACAAATATCCCATTTATTTATTTTTTTGTCATTAAAAAATGTAAGAAAATTAATTTAAGTTTGACATATGTCATTCGTTTCCATGGTTTCATTGTTGGAATTTTAAATTTTGACATTCCAACGTGAAAAATGAAATAACCCAAGCAAGGTCCCTTTTCGTGACAACCTAAAAGAACGAAATTCCCATTTAGTTCCGCCTAACCGTTTGAAACAGACTGTATATGTCATTTTATGTCAATGTCATCAGTAATTTAATAATGGTTAAAATAACGAACATAGTAAATTTTCACTATTTTTATTTAAAAACTGCTTACTAGTTTCAGCTTTCGCCATTTTCAAAGCAATTATTTTGAAAATGGCGAAAATCGAAACTAGTAAGCAGTTTTTAAATAAAAATAGTGAAAATTTAAAATCTTCGTTATATCAACCATTATTAAATATACAACATTTTCACAATGTTAATTTGTCGACATTAAATTATAACAATGTCGTAAGATTAGTAAATTCAGAACTTTCTGTGTTTTTTAAGAGAATACCGTGACATATACTGAATGTGTAACCATGCAAAAATTCCATCTCTCGCAAAATAACTCTTCGAACAAAATATTGTATGTCATGTTAAGAAATAGGAGTTAAATTGAGTCCTTAAAAGGAGAGTAACGCCACTGGCTGCTTGGGTTTTTATCGGCTTTTCCTTTTGTTGTCTCCTGATCATTCAATCTACTCTATAAACGGTGAGCAGTTATCGTCTGTATTATGTATTTTGATAACATACTTTTCTTATCATTCGTCCTTTTCTAACTCTTTACCTTCACAGCAATATTAGGTATTATAGAAATACAACATATTCTTACCCTTACAATATTTCAATAAATCTAGTAAAACATGAACAGGAAAAATATTTTATATCATCTGGATCAGTGTTTCTCAACAGGTGGTCCGCGGACCACCAGTGGTCCCCAGAAAAATTTTAGTGGTCCGCGAAAGTTTTTATATGTGTTTTTTGCAGTTTTTTTTAAATTTTTATGCACATTTTTTATGTAAATAATTTATATTTTGTTTATTTTCTGTAAACTTTCTGTGATTTTCTACAAATAAAATAATATGTGTTTAGTAGCACATTAAATATATTTGTTTTCTTGCAAAAAATGAACCAACAATTATTATTAGTGGTCCGCGTTAGAAAATTTATATATTATACTGGTCCGCGATTAATATTTCAAAAAAATCAGCTATTGCCATCACAAAATATATATTTAAATAGGAAACAAGCTTTTAACATGTCTTAAAAATTTGAAACTAAATCAAGAATTTCAGTTGGCATTTCCACACTCCGAGCGCTCATCTATACAGTAAATTTGTAAGCAAAATATTGCCAAAGATAAAAAAAAAAAAAAACAAATAAAGGTTGTTACTCTCATGATGTACAGCAACTTACGAGGGTTGGTTGAAAAGTAATCGACCTGGGCAAGAGATGGCGTCACCAGTATCAAGCCAATATTGTTTTTCATAAATCCTAACCTTTAAATGACTACTGCAGAATTTTCAACCAGCTACATCATTTAGTTTGTGTTTGACAGTCATTGAAAGCGAACAGCTTTGGCATTTTTACAAAAATGAGTCAAATCGAATATCTTGCAGTGATTAGATACAGGATAACGCACCGATCCACAAGTGTGCAGTCGCAATGGCAAAAATCCATGAATTGCGCTACGAATTGGTTCCTCATCCACCATATACGTCAGATTTGCCCCCCTGCGACTATCATTTATTTCCAAACTTGAAGAAATGGCTCAGTGTTAAGAGATTTACGATACAAAACGTTGTGTACAGATCTCAACTAGTGAACACCCATGGGAATCTTGAAATATCAAATTCAAATACTTCTACTTTCGGTTAACCGATTTTTACCAATAGTTGCTCAAATGGCTTTTGACATCAATGCCAGATGTCAAAAGCTTAAATATGAAGATTCATAAAAATCTGTTCATCCAATTTCGCTCTACATTTGTCCACGCATCGAAAGACAAACAGACAGAGATGCCAACAGACATCATGTTAAAAATAGTCAAAACGTTATGTAGAGACCGCAATTCGTGGACATCCATCGAAATTTCGAAAAGTCGAAATCGGTATGATCATAATATTTCCTTATATAAAGTATAATATCAAATGATTGCCACGTTTTTACCGACCGCCAACATATATAAGGGAGGTATTGTGATCATACCGATTTTGATATTTCGTGATTTCAATGGATCTCCACGAATTGAGGTCCCTACATAACGTTTTGACTATTTTTAGCATGATGATAACTTCATATGAAAACTTAAATATGAAACTTCATATTTAAGCTTCTGCCATCACGAGATGGCACGAGTTGATCAACTTTTGGTAAAAATCGGTTGACTAAAAATGGGAGTTTACTCGTATCGATTTTAAGATTTTTGTGAATATTTCTCAACAAAAAAATATTTCGAAAAAATTTATTGAACAAATGTTGCTATAAATGCAAAACGTCTCAAATAACTAATAACTTTTCGAGACGTTTTTTGATAAACCGAAAAATTTCGAAAATTTTTTGTAAACGTTTTCGAAGTGTCAATTTTTTCATACTTATATGTAACGTTTCCATGGTCATGATAAATAATATCTCTATTAGAAAATATTAGGCCAAGTTATTTCCACTCTGCTGCTAGCATGTATTTTATATAAGTACTTTATGATGGCGGTCGGGCCTGTGGTGGCCACAGCTGATTTTTTTAAATAAAAATGTGTCTTTTCTTGGGCACTATCACTCAAGATATATGTAAGTGTTCAGCGAATAAAATATATAATTGAATAAGGTAGAGCTGCCGTGGCTTCGTACTAAGACAGTTGTTTACGTAATGCCGGGTTTACATTGGTAGAGTAACAGAGCTAGTAACTAGCGCAAGTACTAGGCGATTTACTCTACTATCTTATTTTCAGGATAGTAGATGTTCATACACAATTGACATACTTATCTTATTTTCTGGATAGTAAGTGTCAAAACACATTTGACATCTTCACTGTAATTTTGTTGTGAAATTATCTTTTTGCAAAAAATAGTTTATAAATATGAATATACATCGTCGCCGACTTGATGCCATTAAAAAAATGGTATTTTGTATTACATCATTTCAAATTATATTACTCTAAAAATTATGTAAAACTAGTTATAACGTCTTTAGCTAAGCTACGGCTATAATATTAAGAATAGATTGATAACAATTATGTACGTGTCAAATATAAATATTATTTACGTTTTCAAAACTCTTATAGACGGTGTTACAGCAATAGCACAATACAAAAAAGAAAAAATAGGGAAAAAAATAAGTGAAAACTTTGGCACACCAAAAATGTTGGATTGGAGATGCGAACACTTCAAAAGAAATATTTGCAATGACTGAATAATTACACAATTCGTAAAATGTCCCATATTTCCATGTGTTCTAAGAATTTTGGTTAACCCCACCTCCGAGCCCTTGTTCCAAAATTAAAACAAGTTTAAAATGTATTTTCGGTAAAGATTAAAGCATTAGACCTATTTATGGTTTAATCCCTTTTGAATATGACCATAAAATTTTACAAAAAATTTCCTGTCTATATTGTGTTTTGCATAAAATTATTAACAAATGTGAAGAATGAATTTACACACATTTTAGGTTTTCAATTATTAAAGTTTTTTAGGGTTTTGTAAGTATGATCACCGAAAAACCCTTATAAGAAAAATAAATGTATATTAAATAAAAAATTTTAATAAAAATAAATATTTTTAAAAGAGTTTGAAAAGGTTTCATATATCACATGGTATTGTTAAATTGAAAAGAAATCATCAAATAATACATCAATGTTACAAAATTTATGCAAACAAATAATAACTTATTTGATATCTGTTGTTTTCTATTTGTTATGACAGGTTAACACTTGGCGCCAATTTCATATGTATCAATTTTGTGTGCTAGTGGACAAGATAGTAGCTAGTAAATACGTCGACGAGCTAGCTGCTATCCTAGCCCAACTACTGGCAGATAGTACTCTACTAGCCACAAGTCAACTGTTCACACAGGGATAGTGACTAGTAGCTAGTTACTTGCGCTAGTTACTAGCTCTGCTACTCTACCAATGTAAACCCGGCATAACACAGTGACATGGGTTCGAATCCTCCTACCTCCTTCGAATCTTTATCTTCCGATACTGTGCAGTCAACTTTGGTGTCGAATCAGCCTCAAGTATTTAATACTTAAAATGAGTACCTGTTTATACAGGGATCGGTTGAAACTTCATCACGTGTCTTCCATATCTATCACCGTCTGTCTACAAACGGAGTACTTACCTTATCTGCCCCTATATGCCTATCTAGGTGTTGGGAACCTATTGTTTATTTAATTTATGATATAAAATATAATTTACTAACAATAAACATATATTTAATGAAAGCCAAAATGTCACAACAACTAGGCAACACCGTAAAGGAATGCCAACTGTTAATCTGTAAAATATACTACGTTTAGATAATTTGAATCGTGATATGCATAGGGGACTAGTACTGTTCGGTTGCTTAGCTTTGCTTATTAATTATTGCATAAATATACTTTTAACCTAAATAGACTTTATTTAGTTTTATAATTACCGATGTTTAGCTCGATTTTTTGAACTCAAAACTTACAAAAATAGTAATGAAACGTGAATCCTCACACAGTTCTCGGTTTTGTGAATATATAATGTTGAAACAGGACGTAAACATAAAAAACATTTTTTTTTGAAATGAAGTTAACACGTGGTTAATTGAATTATATCTTCTACGCGACGAGTGGAAAGTTTACTAAAAGCTGTAAATTTAACTTTATTTTAATTGCGCTTAATGATACCACATAATAGGATAATTAAACTGAATGTACTTACTATTGGGATTCGTTTTGCATCTACTTTCGGATAGTCTAGGAGTCTAGGTTGTACCAACTACACGTGTCCGATACGATATTCTCTACTAGGGTTTTACTAACGTGACCAACAACTCAACTTGATGTATATTATGACAATTTTCTTCGTCTTGTTGTCTTGTCTCATCCGTTCTGAACGTTGAGTCAATTTCCTCAGTTCAACGACCCAGGAGATTTTTGATCTTCCAGGTCTTCTTCTCTATTCATTTTTTCATTACATAATATTCTGAAGGATACTGTATTTGAGCTTATTTTACATCTTATTGTCACGTAGGTGGTTTGATGGACGACTACTCCTGGTTTTAGCAAGTTTATTAAATAGTTATAAGTTATAATGACAATATTTAGCGTCCACCTTGTTCTGGCCGGGATTGCGTTAAACTTGCCTCTTGGCGGAGGTTCTCCATCAGGGAGTCGAAGAGCCTGGTGAAGTGTTCCTCCGCTGGCATGGGGCATCTGCTTGTTCTACCCATCTGCTTGGGAAATCTTTTATAGACATCATATTCAGGTAGTGTCGGACTCTCCACAAAGTGGTATACCGACTAAAAACCCTGCTTGCCTCAACTCTGACACAGAACTGTCGTAATTGACTATTCTTCATGGCAGGTTGTCTAGGTTTTCTTGCCTTCTCTCTTGGATCTTCCTGTACTTCCTCCTCTTCTTCCTGTGTTTTTCTTCCGGTATGTTCTCAACAAAACTTCCGTTACATATGCGCATATTCTTCAAATATCATCATAAATTTCATTATTTGATAGAAAATTGCACTGTGGAATACTATGACCCAGTTGCATAAAGCTTTGTTAAGTCTGACAATGTAGTTAACTATGCATCATGTCGTCAAGTGTTCACGAAGCCATTGCTAAGTACACACTCAATTGTATTTCATCATGACATTGTCAAATACACACATCGGAAAAGTCTAGGGATATAAAAAAATATATGAAAATAAATAACGTATGGTTTCTTTTGTTGTTTACGTTTATCTATGTTTACGTTCTATCAAATAAAATACTCAATAAAGAATAGTTTACAACAAAATAAGTTAAATGTTTTTTATAAAAATAATCAATATATGAAAAAAAAAAAAATTACAGAATTTTAAAAAATGAAAGAAAAAAAAACCAAAACAAATGCTAATAGAGAGTATGACCTCCTCGTTTTTAGCCCTACATCTGCGATTTATTGACAAAATAACATTATAGATATCTTGAGGTAACTGTGCCCATTCTGCTCTTAGAAGCTCTCTGAATCTAAAATTATCGTGGATATTATCCGTACGTGGAGTAATTTTTCTCTTAATGTGTCCCATGTCCCAAACGTGGTCAATCGGATTTAGATCCGGTGACTGTGCTAGCCATGGTATCGCATCAATACTTTCGTTTTCCAGCCAGTGTGTTATAATTAGCGCAATATGTGGCCGAGCATTATCCTGGGCAAGATTAAACTGATCACCAACAGCACTACGCACAATAGGTTGAAGAATATTATCCAAATATTATTGTGCTCTTAAAAATCCATTGGGGAAAAGGAGATCAATTTTACCGCCAATGATTATCTCACCTCATGCCGATAACAGTACCACCTCTGTAACTGTGAACTTCCTGGACGTGCCTCAAACGTTCCAAATTACCGGATATTCTCCATATCTTTGTTCGATGAAAATTTGGATGAATTCCAAATCTGGATTCATCAGTAAACAAAACTGTAGCCCAATAATCATCACACCAATATTGAAAATTGTGACACCACCCAGCAAACATTTTTATCCGGACCAGTACTGGTAAAGCACATACTCGCCGGCATTGAAAGTAATGGGCCAGTGCTGGCATTTCGTACTGGGCCAGTACCCCGGTGTCCCGTGGCCCTTAGCTGGTCCATTGATGTATCAGTTGCTGGCCCAGCAACGGTAAAGTGCATTGAAAGTAATGGGCCAGTGCTGGCATTTCGCACTGGGCCAGTGCTGGCATTTCGCATTGGTCCAGTGCTGGCATTTTGCACTGGGCCAGTACCCCGGTGTCCCCGTGGCCGTTAGCTGGCCCAGCAACGGTAAAGTGCAAAATAATCGCATTAGTTGCAAGATTTATTTCTGACAGACTAGTGCTTATATTATACCCACTCTCTAGTGTTTCAAATGTAATATATGTGTACTTACCCAGTATTAAAATAAATTAATGGTTAGGTGCAAAATAAATACTCATTTGGCCATTTTCACCATCGTTGAATAAATTTATTTAACAAGTAAAGTTGACAATATCGCATCGGTTTTAAACTATTAATGAAGAAATTAACATTGCTGTCAATAGAATGATGCGATATTGTTAACTTAAGTTGTTAAATAAATTTATTCAACGATGGTAAAACTAGCCGATTGTAAATTGAATTAACAGTTATAATTTATTGATTTATTTATAAATATTAAATAAATATAATTTCAGGAATAACAGGAATTAGTTTCTTTAATTTATTAATTTAATGAAGAATTTTAAGAAAATGGTTTTCTGCCATTTCGGTCAAACCAATTTCATCCTAAAGATAAGGGGTGACTAATAATTTTCGCCAATATTCGTCTTGTATTATCTACCACATCTTTTCCCCCTGACTTGAAGAGTGCCAACCTAAAGAAATCATACTTGTTAAAATAAATTCAATAAACAAATTTTATAAGCATTAATGCTATAAGCTGTTCACTTTTGTAAGAACAAACTAGATCTGGTTATTTTGGTGATTTTTATAGTGTATTACTGACTTTTAGAAACTTGGTTATATTGTAAAAAAAGCTTTACAGTTTTGGATTAAGTTTGTATTATTTTAGGTTAGTATTATATTTACAAAATATTTAAGATGTCACTATTCAAATTGAAATATGACAAATTATATTTTTTAAATGACATATTTATAATCTTGTATCAGATTTATTAATAATTGAAAATTTTATTACATGAAAAAACTATGATTGAACTAAACTAAAAATTAAACAATTTAATATGAAATAGTTTGTGTAAACTACGTCCTTAAATCTAACAAAACACACACAAATCACAATAAAAAACTGTATAATGGTCACAATCAATAACTATTCAAATACACATCTTTAAAAACTATTCACCAACACGTCCGAACTTATACTAACAGAATATCACTTGTACCGACCCTCGAAGGCCACGCCATTAGGGTGTTTTATGACTAAGAACGGTCAGACTTTTCAAATTATTACATTAAAAAAAAGTTATAAACATAAGCACTGGCCCGCTAGAAATAACCTTGGATTAATACAAATAAGGAATGCTTATAAAATGCTGGTAAAGTACTTCGTATAGGCAGAGTGCGAAATACAAATGTGAAGTACATTATTAATACTGGCGTTGCACTTACTTCTGGTGCCAGCAATGTACCAGCGTAAAAGCAGTTTGCCGGCGTTCGGCCGTTAGTTCAATGTTTGCTGGGCAGTCTAATCTTGCTCTGCGATTGCCTTTAGAGAGAGGTTGATATCTGATTGGTCGTCGAGATAGAATATTAGCTTCGTGGAGACGATTTCTTACAGTATCGCGACTAACGGTTAAGTTATGCACTCGCTGTAACTCCCTTACCAATTCGGATGCTGTAATAGTAGGTTGTCTAAGACCAAAAATCTGTCTTGACCTGCTGCTGTACAGCGACCACGTCACGTAACGCCTTCATAACCGACTGATGATACTTTGAGAAAATCCTACTCGCTGGGCTACATCAATTTGCCTGAAGCCAGCTTGGAGAAGTCCCACCGCACGATTCATATCGTGGACAGTTAAATGCGGTCGCTCCATTATTAAAAAATCAGCTGTGGCCACTACAGGACCAACCGCCATCATAAAGTACTTGTATAAAATACATTCTAGCAGCAGAGTAGAAATAACTTGGCCTAATATTTTCTAACAGAGATATTATTTATCATTACCATGGAAACGTTACATGTAAGTATGAAAAAATTGAGACAGGCTGGGCGGGGTTATGCAATTTTTAAAATCTTAATGAACCTTGCTATATAAAAAAAAAAAAAAATACTGCACATATTTAGAAACCTAAATAATGGTATTATAAAAAAATATTTTAACATAAAATTTATTTTGGCATCCCAAATAATCATCATTCACTTACTAAAACCTGCGAAACCCTGAAATGTTGTGAAAATTCACACTTCACATCAATTTTTTAATTTTCAATTTTTGGTACTTTTTGACAATTTTATTTGATGGCCTATTAATAAAGTTGTGTGCTAGTCACTAAATCTTCAATTATTTAGTTTAGAAATAAAGTTTAAGTCTGAGATTCTGATTTCAAAAATTCAAACCGCAGGTCTCTATCTCTTACCGTTTTTGAGATATGATTGTATGGAAAATTAAAGTTGGTATTTCCATATTTTAAAAAATGATAAATACATAATAATATTAAAAAAAGAATAAATAAAATAATGTAAACTTGTAAAATGTAAAATGTTTGTTAATAATAATAATAATAATAATAATAATAATAATAATAATAATAATAATAATAATAATAATAATAATAATAATAATAATTAGTGGACGCTTGTCAAGACCTGACAAACCCCATAATAATAATAATAATAATAATAAAAGGTTGCTGAAGTTTGAGATTAGTGGACGCTTGTCAAGACCTGACAAACCCCAAAATAATAATAATAATAATAATAATAATAATAATAATAATAATAATAATAATAATAATAATAATAATAGTTTATTTATTTCGCTAATGCTAGTAAGATCCATATTAACAAACATAAACATACAAATCAAATTTAATCCTTATTTTGTCAATTTAAACCATTATTTGTCCACTTAGTTCATGCAAAACGTGATTTTTGTCAAATTTAAATATCGATTTTTCGTAATTTAGCGCTTTAAAATTTTAATAACAGGTTTCGTCGCATAAATGTTTACGTAATTCTTGCTAATGATATAAAAATAAAATTTCCTTATCAACTTATTTAAGAGGATTAATAATTTTTTTAATCCCATACTAATTCATTTGTGGTTAACAACACATCGAGATAACATTAAAATGTCTTTCTTATAAATTCCAAGTTATTTTTTGTACGTATTTTAACATGGAATATATTGAGTCTCGTGAAAGTGTAGTTATTTTTGGAAATTTGGGTATTAAATCAAAAACTATATCTCAAAAATGGTAAGAAATAGAGACCTAAGGTTTAAATCTTTAAAAAATTTAGTTTTACGCTGTTTTTTCTGTAATAGTTGGTCCGTAATGACCTAAAACTAATTGGTAAAATTTTGATTTTTTTGTAATTTTAAAAATTCATATCTCAAAAAAGGTAAGGCATAGAGATTTGAGGTTTGAATTTTTAGAATTCTCACACCTTGTTTTGTTTAGAAAAAATTAATGTTTTGTCCGTAATGACCTAAAACTATTGAAACTTTTGATTTTTTTGTAATTTTAAAAATTCATATCTCAAAAACGGTAAGACAGAGATTTGAGGTTTGATTTTTGGAATTCTCACACCTTGTTTTGTTTAGAAAAAATTAATGTTTGGTCCGTAATGACCTAAACCTATTGAAAATTTTGATTTTTTTGTAATTTTAAAAATTCATATCTCAAAAACGGTAAGAAATAGAAACTTGAGGTTTGAATTTTTGGAATTCCCACACCTTTTTTTGTCTAGAAAAATATAATGTTTGATCCGTAATGACCTAAAACTATTAGGGAAAATTTTGAAACTTTTTGTAATTTTAAAAATTCATATCTCAAAAAAGCTAAGAAATAGAGACTTGAGGTTTGAATTTTTAGAATTCTCACACCTTGTTTTGTCTAGAAAAATATAATGTTTGGTCCGTAATGACCTAAAACTATTAGGGAAAATTTTGATTTTTTTTTGGAATTAAAAAAAAATCATATCTCATAAGAGGTAAGAAATAGAGACTTGAGGTTTAAATTTTTGGAATTCTCATACCTTGTTTTGTCTAGAAAAAATTAATGTTTGGTCCATAATGACCTAAAACTATTAGGGAAAAATTTGGAAAAATTTTTCAATTTTTTTTTTTTGTTTTATCAAAAAATATCTCAAATAAAAGTTGTCAGTTATTGCTTTTATAGCAACTTTTGTTCAATAATTTTTTTCGAAATATTTTTCTGTTGTGAAATATTCGCAAAAATTTTAAAATCGACACGAGTAAACTCCCATTTTTAGTCAACTGATTTTTACCAAAAGTAGATCTCGTGCCATTGATGGCAGAAGCTTAAAAATGAAGTTTCATAAAAATCCTTTCAGCCGAATTTGCTATGCACGTGTACACAGACAGACGGACGGACGGACAGACGGACAGACAGACAGACAGACAGACGGACGGACAGACAGACAGGCCGACAGACATCATGCTAAAAATAGTCAAAACGTTATGTAGAGACCTCAATTCGTGGAGATCCATCGAAATCTCGAAATGTCAAAATCGGTATGATCACAATACCTCCCTTATATATGTTGACGGTCGGTAAAAAGAATGCAACTACTTAAAAAATGCAATTACAGTCTGTTTCAAACTGTTAGGCGGAACTAAATGGGAATTTCGTTCTTTTAGGTTGTCACGAAAAGGGACCTTGCTTGGGTTATTTCATTTTTCACGTTGGAATGTCAAAATTTAAAATTCCAACAATGAAACCATGGAAACGAATGACATATGTCAAATTTAAATTAATTTTCTTACATATTTTAATGACAAAAAAATAAATAAATGGGATACTTGTATTAAGAATTACACAAAAAATCAAAATATAAAGAAAATGACATTTTAAAAGGATATTAACCTTAACAAAAAATATTTGTTGCAAGTATGATTTACAAAGCTTAAACAAAACGGCCGAAAAGCATGATTTAAACGATGAAAGTAACTAGATTGCAAAATTTAGTTCCGCCTAACCGTTTGGAACAGAGATTATTAATATAAAGATTTTAAACCGAATTAAAATGAAACATGTGATCAACCTACGAATCATATACTGAATAAAATTTGTCAAATTTGTATTTGTTTTGTCATGTTGGTTATTATTTCTAACTAGGGGCCTCAGCCCGGCTACGCCGGTCTTCTCCCCTACATTGTTAAAATATATATAAAAAATGTATAATTTTGTCGCACTTTTCGATTATAAAACTCATCGCTCATCTTTTTTTAACACTATTTTATGGAAATTCCCCATGCAAATGTCTTAAGTTTTATCGTTAATTCACCTTAAATACTTAATTAGTTTTCTTCTATCAAGAAATACGTTCAAAATGTGAAATCTCGTCCAATTTTAAAATGCAAAAAATTTGACAGCTGTCACCTTCTGAAATCTTGTAAGCATATTTCCAATAATGGCCCAGATTCTTTGAAAAATGTTTTCTGATGCCTCAAAATATTATCTCGCACGTCAAATATGCTATCTTGAACCATTATCACCACTTAACACTTTGATTAACCCTGAAATTTTTAATATCTATAAATCTTTTTTAACACTATTTTATGGAAATTCGCCCTGCAAATGTCTTAAACTTTATCGTTAATTCACCTTAAATCCTTAATTAGTATTCTTCTCTCAAGAAACACGTTCAAAATGTGAAATCTCCTCCCATTTTAAAATGCAAAAAATTTGACAGCTGTCACCTTCTGAAATCTTGTAAGCATATTTCCAACAATGGTCCAGATTCTTTGAAAAATGTTTTCTGATACCTCAAAATATTATCTCGCACGTCCAAAAAGCTATCCTGAACCATTATTACCATTTAACACTTTGATTCTCGCCGTAAATATTCTGGACCGGCCGTCTTGTATTAAGAATATTTTTGAATTATCGTCTGATAAAACCTGTCCGTGCCGATCAATGGTGACTTTGATTCGACACGGTTTCGAGGAAAAAATGCATGATTTTTATCAATAAAAATTAGTCAGTACCCCCTATCGAAATAAAATTAAGCCTAAGCACTAAAAAATATCACCCGGATAAGACGGCGGTTCATTTTCCTCTCTCCGCGATACCGAAAAAATGAAGATACACCAGAAGTTGAATAGAACATATGTACATACCAACACTTGTACAATATAATAGTAGATTGTTTTCCATAGCCAACATTAAATGTACAATACTCAATATGTTTTCATATACAATATATTTTTTTCAATATCCCTAGACTTTTCCGATGTGTGGATTTGATGTCGTCAACTGACAGCGTGATTACCGGACGACAATGTTAACAACGCTATATGTAACTGCGCCTATATGAATTAAATTATCCATATTCATTGTCTTCCTTTTGTTTTTACTTTCAAAGGTATAATAATTGGTTTGTTTTCACAAACAATATTTCTCTTTTAACAGTCTGGAAACTATTTCAAAGAATTAATCTTATTTGTAAGTAACTAATTTCATATTAATAAATTCAAAACTGGAAAGTTTCAAACCCATTTTGTTAAACGTAGCGTAAGCGTGAATACAATCACAGACCGTGCAGTTCTTGCAACTTCTGAATGAATCTTTAACTGACTTGACGTCGCTTCAGTAAAAGGTCTACTGGGCTAATTTCTATACAAAACTTTAAACAAAAAACTCCGGCACATTTCTGTTACAAAAGAAAAGGCGAATATAAACAAAACATACGTTATTCTGAAAGCCAAGTCTTCTTAAGATATAAATTATGTTTTGTCATCTTTGTAATGAATATGACTAGACGGTGTTTTTTCATTTTGTTGAGGTGTTGCCAAATGGATAAATATTTAGAATTAGTAGCATTTTATTGTTTGACTACACAGAAAAGTTATAGGTACACATAAATTATCTCTAACTGTGTCACGTAAAAACAGAACTAGACTTAATTTTTAAATTTATTTATACCCATTTACTAAAATTTAGTGTAAGATTATAGAACAGCGGTCGACAACCTTTGGCTACAGAAGAAAATTTTTGGGCGATGTTACATACAAATTATAATATTTATTTCTCATTTTTATGTTACATTTATTTTACTTTTTCACTCTACCTTTGGTGCCAATTATAACTTGTTAGTTTAAAGACATACGACTCTACAATCATTTTTTTGAGTTTTTTTCGTCAGCAAATCTAAAGTTTCCGGTTAAATCCTAAATGGAACAAATTTATTATTATAGATGATGATGTAGGTCGTTACTTTGTGAAAATTCATCGTACATATATAATTATCAAGTGTGTGTATGTGATCTGAGTAACATTGTGACGTCATTTTTCTTAAGGTTCTCATGATTGGCTAACTGGGGACTCTTGAGGTCTCTTGATTGACAGGTATTTTGCAGATTTATTTTCTAAGAATCTGCGGATAAAATAACATATAGAAATGTCTAGGGTTTCGGAGGCATAAACAAGAAACTCTAGACGCTCCTATATTCTTCGACTGATATCAACAATATTTTGCAGAATTTTTCTCTAAGAATCTACGAATATAATTACTTACTTACTTACTTAATCGTTGAGCCCTTTTACCATCACTGGTGTCGGGAATATAATTACATACATAAATATCTAGGGTTTCGTAGGCATAAACAAGAGACTCCTATATTCTTTGACCGATATGAACAATATTTTGCAGGTTTATTCTCTAAGAATCTGCTGACAAAATAACATAGGATTTAGTTGTCATAAATAAGAAACTCTAGACACTCCTATATTCTTTGATCGATATGAAAAATATTTTGCAGATTTATTCTCTAAAAATCTATGGATAAAACAACGTGTAGAAATGTCTTAAGTTTCGTAGGCATAAACAAGAAACTCTAGACACTTCTATATCCTTTTATCGATATGAAAAATATTTTGCAGATTTATTACACTGTGCCAGATGATTATAATAATAATAATAATAATAATAATAATATCTTTATTTCCGTCAATGATAATACATTATGGAATTGTCATAAGATTCTTTTCTCTACTCTATTCTTCTACTCGTAATACAAAGATAAAGTTTGATACAGCAAGTAAAGTTGAGAAAAAAATAATATAATAATTAAATGTACAAGTTAAGAAAAAAAAACAATTATTAATTACACATAAAAATAAATAGTAAATCCATAATTACATTAACTTTGCTCTGTTAGTTTACACAACAATTACCACTTAGCTCTTCCAACACAAACATAAATATATCCTAGGATAATGGGTCATCAATGTACTCATTAATAGAGTAATATGCTTTATTAACTAAAATCTCTTTTATTTTTCTTTTAAAGCTGTTAAACCTAAACTCTTTAATTCTTCACTGAGATTATTAAAGAGCTTCGGACCCCAGTAACCAGTACTATTTTTGCTAGATTTAAGTCTGAGCTTAGGGATTTTTAGGTTGTTACCATACCTAGTTACAATCCTATCACCCGGATTTATTTTAATGAAGTTTAAGACATGTTGTTTGACATAAATTAAGCAGTAGTATATAACATACAGGGGACAGTTAATATTTTTAATGTTTTAAAATAAAGTCTGCAGGAAAACATGTTATTTAAATTGCATAAGATTCTTATGGCTTTCTTTTGCGCTATGAAAACATCTTTGGCGGAAGGGGATGCTCCCCATAACAGAATGCCATAAGAAAGCTGGCTGTTAATAAGGGAATGATACGCTACTATAGCTGCTTCTCTTGTTACTAGTGGAGTTAGACAAGATCCGCCAAAAAAAATAATTTTGCAGATCTTGTCTTATAATCATCTGACATGTGTAGAAACTAAAACGGCAAAAAAATAAATAAATGAAAAAACAGATATGCTCTCCAATTTTATTAATTTATAAGATTATTTAATTTAATTTGTTACTCTTTCTGAATTATTTAATGATATACCATATTTTTTGGACCATAAGACGCACCGCGGACGATAAGACGCACCGCGGACGATAAGACGCACCCGAAATTTATGAGACAATTTTTAGAAAAAATATTTATTATTACGATAACTTGAACAAGTAATATTTTGTTCATCTTCACTGTCTATACCAGTGGTTCCCAACCAGTGTTCCGCGGAACACTGGTATTCCGCAACCATTTCAAAAGTGTTCCTCGATAATTATTTACTAGTGAAGTTGGCGTTCCGCGGAAAGTGTTTAGCAATGGGAGCAAAATATGAAGGCTTACTTTATAATAAGGTGGCTTTCTCGAGGAAAGGTGTTTTCTCGTATACTACAACTAAAAAAAGATTACTTGTGTTCTGCGAATAGGAAAATATGTACTTCGCGCAAAACCTTAAGAATGATATGTGGTTATTTGAACTATTTGTAATTATTTGAACACTGTCAATACGAGTATGCAGGGTACAAATTAACATCAACAGACAAACTATCAGCTTTCCACAAGAAGATCATTCTTTGGAAAACAAGAGTAGAAGAAAATAATCTGAGCATCTGTGTCCAGCAATATCAGCGATTGTGTTTCCTTAATATCACAACATTTATCAATACTGGACAGCAACATACGAAAATATTTTCCTTCTCTGGACGCATCCTTTTTCAAAAGAATTACCTAATAATTTTGAATTTAATGTGTCAGAGGGAGAAGAGCATATATCCTTGTCATGTGACCGTACTTTGAAAATTATACAAGCTGAAACGAGTCTTGACGAATTCTGAATATCTGTCCAACAAGAATACGCACAAATATCAAAAAAAAGCCATAAAAATTTTACTGTGTTTTTCAACTTCATATTTATGTGAAGTAGGGTTTTTCACATTAACCAACATAAAAACTAAAAAAAGAGAAAATTAACAAATTTGGGGGAAGAAATGAGGGTGGCATTCTCTCGATTATGTCCCAACATACAAGAAATATGTAAAAAACACCAATCACAAGTTCTACATTAAATGTTTTTTTTTTTTTTTTTTTTTAATTATATATTATAATTATATGAATAGATTTTTTTAAATAAATATTAAGGTAGTATTATAAATATTTGTTTGAAATTAAAATTTTCCAATTTTATAAAAACACAGCTTACAAACATTTCATTTTAATTTAAGGTAAGTGTTCCGTCAAAAAAAAATTTCTTGCGTAATTGTTCCGTACCTTAGATAAGGTTGGGAACCACTGGTCTATACTGTTAATGTCACTGTTTGTATTATTTTCGTCTGAACTATTGTTGTTAATCCCTTCAAAACCCAGTCATTTTCGATACTAGCCAATGCGTTATTTATACCGCATTTCATAAAGACTTTATAATCGACTTTTCTTGTACAACTAACCACAAATTTTTACCCAAGTCGGCCCTTTCGGCCCTTTGTACGGCCCTTTCATACGTCTTGTTGCTGTACATCGTGTTTTGGCTTTATCATTTATTTGTTCCACTCTTCCCGTATAAAATTATTAAATGGTTTATTAATCGACACATCCAAGAGTTGTCGTTGACTTGTAAGGCCACCAGAAATGACAGCTAATTATTCATTTCTATCATATTTCCTTGGTTGATTCTGTTTTACGCGCTCGGAATTGATTCCACACTAACATCGCACACTTCTTAAACAACGCACCTATACCTTCGGACCATAAGGCCCAGTTGCACAGTTACCACTTAAGTATGAGTTTAGCTAAACCTTAAGCTTCAGCTTAAACCAAATACTTAAGCGCCAGATGTTGCACAATATATAATAGTCAAAAATAGTCAAAGATAGTTGCACAATAGTCAAAAATATAAAAATACTTAACTAAGCCAACTGATGTGATAAATTCACAAAGTTGGTAATATGGAAAATGAATATTTGGCGGGGAAATTTTGAAATTCAATATAAACATAACTGTCAATGTTATGTGTCAATGTCACTTGTCAAGTAGTTTATTATACAAATAATGCAAATTTTACCAGCAATGGAAAATACGGTAAACGAAACGTAAAAATAAATGTACGACGAACTTATTAGATGAGTTGGTCTTCTATAAAATTTATTTAAAAAATATAAATACAATATATTATTGTGTGTATTATCTGTCTCATTTTGTAATACGGAACTAACAGGGAAAATTCATTTTTTATGTTGTATATTGACAATACATTTATAATATTATCATAGTATTGGTTCACACGGATACGCAAAAGTCTGTTTACACCACAACAGTCACCAAAGTAACCAGATCTACTTTCGTATTACAAATTGAGACAGATTATAAAAAAATAAATTAAATGTTGTGGAAGAAAAAAAATCTCCTTGGACGAACATACATGATGAATTTAACAATGTAATCGGTCACTCTTACAGAGAAGCAGAATATTAAAATATATACATGAAAGAAGACTAAAACATGTACAAGAAAAAAAAAAAAAAAAAAGCCGACAATAAGTATTCACTGAAAGTGACTCGAGGTGGTTCAATGGCAGAATGCTCAGAGAAAGGCAGGTCATAGACAAGATATTTACATTTATAAAGAATTTTATTATTTATACATTATAAATTAGAAAAATAAACATTTATTATTGTTCCTAACTCGAATGTTATTATTATATTTTCTGTTTTGAATTATTACTGTATTAGGTATATTGTTTATAAAATTAACATCTGTTTCTAGATTTGGAAGAATGCTCAATCAATTGAAAAAACCGTGCGATATAGCAAAAGTCTTGGCGTACATTACACTGTTCCATTTGAATATTAGGCATTTTAATATATTGATGACGCAAGGTACAAATTGCGATATTTCTTGATATTTTCCCTATATCTTTTGAAGCTGTAGATTTATGGCAACCAGTAAACTCCCTACATACTTCCAATAATATAATATCGTAGGATTTATATTGAAGTGAATGCGTGGTTCCTGTAAATATTATTTCATAAAATATTTGGTATTTGTGTACCAAGGCACTAACTTACCTATTACTAGGATGGTTAATTAAATGTTTAATATGATATAATATTGAATTACAACTTTATTTACTTAATATTACTATTTACTTGAAATCTATTGTAAAATTTTTCATCATCTCATTGATTAATATAATCATACCGATGCCTATAGACGGGTATGCGGCGAAATATATTAATATATAACATTTTCATTCAATCAAATTAATCTGATCAATTTTAATATGACACATAACCTATCCTATTTGACAGTTTATTTTGGATTAATCCAAACAAATCTACCGCTTAAGTATTTTCTTGTTTAAGCTTAAGTTTAAACCAAAAACTGAAACTGTGCAACAACTAAACCATAAACTAAAACTTAAGCCTAAATAAAAACTTAAGCGGTTACTGTGCAACTGGGCCTAAGACGCACCCCGATTTTAAGTCGATTTTTCTGTGTAAAAAGGTGCGTCTTATGGTCCGAAAAATACGGTACTTATGTAAAACAGTGCAAGATTCTGTTAAGTACAAATTAACTGACCAATATAAAAGTAAGTATACCAAAAACATGTGTTTTAAATGACACTCTATCAGATATCCATCAGACGTTTTTAATGTTTCCAAAATACGAAAAGCATCACTCTGCGTGACGATATGAGTTTTACCTGTGTAGCAATCCAGGTTGCAGAGATTAGAGGCGGGAGGTGTGCGTGAATATTCTATAAGCTGTAGACAAAGCCGTTATTTGAAATTCAGATCTCGTTGCCTGCTTTTTTATCGGATCAAGTAAGAGTGTTTTGTCTGTGGGACAATTGAAAGCAGCTGAAAACCTGCCTCTCCACGAACTGTCCCACGAAATACCGGATATATTGAGGAGGCTAATATTAGCTTCTCTGGGCTGAACCCAAACTTAATTACACTGTATATTAACCAAAATTAAAATTCTACTTTTAACTAGTACTTTTAGAGACCTTCATTTAGGTTTTCTCTGCAATAGTGGATGGTGCTTTTAGCTTTTAGCGATGAAGCTAGGATTTAGAGTTACAGTTAGACAGAACTTTTATAAATTTGTTCCGTTTACGTAATTATTAATAATGCTGCGTATAACCCCCAGTGATTACAAGTTTCTTATGATGTCAGTCAACGCAGTTCGTTATTTTGCGTCATAATTTCAATGACAAAATTAGTGGCGAAAAAATAACTAAATCGATTTTTTTTTGCATGTGAATTATAGACTAATATTCAGTCTTTTATTTTACTAAAACATACCTTTTGAAGTCATATTTAGTTTGTGTTCGATATTCATTTTGAAGATTTACAAATTTTAAAACTTTTTATTTAATATGGGTGACATTTATATTGGTATATCTGAATTTAATTATGTTTACATTTGACATTTTAAAATACGTTCTGATTTGTTTTGATACTTATGTTCACATATTTAACTTATAGTACTTTCTAAATTTCTTTTTAGGGTTTTGTAGGCATGACCAAAAAACCCTTATACCGTCATTTTGTCGTCTGTCTGTCTGTTCGGTAAAAATTGTAGCCAAACGGTTAAATCTAGAGAGTTGAAATTTGGCATGCTTATACAACTCTTTGACCCGCATATAGGAAAAATACTAAAACATCTAAAAAACATATTCCCCTGAAAATATAAACAAATATGTGCTCGTCGAAAAAAAAAATATTTTTTTAAAATTCTGAGTAGGGTATCAAATTAGTACGTGGATTAAGGATCAAAACTTTATTTTTGCAAAATAAATGATTTGAACGCGATTTTTGCCAAAATTGTGCCAAAAAAAATTGTTCCACACCATGTGGCCCAGATGGTTTAAACTAAAAATCTGAAAAAATTCTAAGTAATGTACATTGGTGTGAACCGGAATAGTACAACAGGAATTTTTGATCAGATTATGTTTTCGGAAAATATCGCATTTTTTTGTGTTTGTAATTAAAATATGTTAAATATTTAATTCGCTATGTAACACAGTAGATAAGTAAGCGGTCGTAGCGTAGTGCGTTTTGTCGTTTCTTTAAATTTAAATTGTTCAGTTTTTTTTTTGCATTTTTATTTTGTTTAAATTATTTTGTCAAAATTCTAGTTGTGTTTTGGTAAATTTTGCATTCAATTTTTAAAAGCGTAAATTTAATAACCAGTGGGAAGTGTTGAAATTATAATTTAATTCTATGTTTGAATGTATACGAAATCAGAGGGCGGAGCTTATGATTTAAGCAACCAATGGAAGCCATAGGCGCAATTTTCAAAATCATAATGAACCTTGCTATATAAAAAAAAAATATTGCACATATTTAAAAACTTAAATAATGGTATTAGGCATTCGAATTAAAATTCATAAAAAAATATTTTGACATAAAATTTGTTTTGGCATTCCAAATAGTCATCATTCAATTACTAAATACCTGCCAAACCCTGAAATGTGTGAAAATTCACACTTCACATTAATTTTTTATTTAGTTTGTTGTTTATTTAGCAGTTTCGTGTTTAGTTATATATTTTATTATAGATATCTTATAGATTTCTATTTGATATTGTGTGTAGTGCATAGCTTTTTAGGTTAAGGCTGCGTATAACCCCCAGAGGTTACTAGTTTCTTATACAAAACTAACAATCTACAATCAAATTAGTATCAATCTATACATCAAATTGTGCACCGAATTTTTATCTATCTAATAGGATATTTTTAATTGCAGAAACGTTGATTGTAAAAATGTTATTGCTCAATAATTTAGAAATAGACATCTGAGATATTATTCTATAATTTTTAAATTCTATTTGTGGGTTTCGAATAACTTTTATATTTATATAGTTTTGTGTAGAAATGTTCAAAGAATACGTCAACATTTTTTTCGACTTGATTACTTATAGTTTAGAGCCTTCGTCGAAAAATATTATAATTGATGATAATGGAATGCCACTTGGTACACGTATTCTTCACAAAAATTAAATCATTTTTACCCGTAACACCTATTTTCAAAACCGCGGCAAATTCAAGATGGCGGCAAAAATAGACTACCAAGTACAATAACTGTAATTAGTTTTCACAATAGAGCAAAATAGCTAGTAACATATTTGTAGAATGAAGCTTTAGCTACAATTTGCCGTATCGTACGCAAAAATGCGGCGATTGGTTTAGAAGATGGCGCCTAAAATGCAATTTGCTTATTTACAATTTTACATAACAGTTTTTTCTACAATTAAAAATATCCTATTAGATAGATAAAAATTCGCTGCAAATTTTGATGTATAGATTGTTATTAATTTTATTTCCGATTATTAGTTTTGTATAAGAAACTATTGAGAACTATAGGGTTGTGCGCCGCCTTAAATTCAACTTATTTCTATTTTCTTTTCTTTGATCATATTTTTGGATCACATCAGTCTTTTTAGTACTATTTTGCCTATTAGAATAGTTTATTTGTTTCTATGTTGTTCTTATTCTTATATTTTCATTTCATTTCGATACAGTGACAGCATATGAATATCACATTCGTTAAATGGATGCAATGTAAACGTACCTAATATAACGTAAAAAATGTGACGTTTCTAGTGATGTAACTGCACTGATTGGCCGACTACCATACACAAAATTAATAACCTGAAATAAAATTAGTAACAATCTATACATCAATTTTTTCACCCAATTTTTATCTATCTAATTTGGATGTTTTTAACTAAAGAAAAAATTGTTGTAAAAATGTTATCGCACAATAATAGACATCAGACAACAATATTCTGTAATTTTTTTAAATACATTTGTGGGTTTCAAATTACATTAATAATTTTGTGTAGAAATGTTCAAATAATACGTCAATATTTTTTTCGACTTGATTGCATATAGTTTAGAGCCTTTCTCGAAAAATACTATACTTGATGATAATGGAATGCTACATGGTACACGTGGTCTTTACAAAAATTAAATCATTTTTACCCTTAGCATCTATTGAAAACCGCAGTAAATTCAAGTTGTCGGCAAAATTATAATAATATGTACAATAACTATAAGTGTTTTTACAATAAAACAAAATAGCTAAGAACATATTTGAAGAGTGAAGCTTTAGATACCATTTGCCGCACCGTATACAAATATGTGTCGATTTATTTACAAGATAGCGTCTATAAAGCAATTTGTTTATTTACAATTGCATAACAGTTTTTTCTATAATTTAGTTGGTTAGTTTAGTTGGTAATTTTTGGCGCACAGCAGCAAAGGCTATTTGCGCCTTTTTTTCTATAATTTAAGTATCCTATAAGAAAGATAAAAATTCCCTGTAAATTTTGATATACAGATCTTTATTAATTTTATTTCAGTTTGTTAGTTTTTTATAAGAAACTGTTGAGAACTATACGGTTGTGTCCCTTTTTATGATTCAAATGGATAGAATGTGTTTAAAAATATTAAGTTGGTTCCATCCGGGGTCGAACCGGAGACCTTCTGCGTGTAAAGCAGACGTGATAACCGCTACACTATGGAACCTGCTGACAAGTATCAGTGAAAGTATCCTTAGCTGTTACATCTGTAGACATATGTTTAAAAATAATAAACTGGTTCCATCCGGGGTCGAACCGGAGACCTTCTGCGTGTTAAGCAGACGTGATAACCACTACACTATGGAACCTGCTGACAAGTGTCAGTGAAAGTATCCTTAGCTATTACCTCTGTAGACATATGTTTAAAAATATTAAGTTGGTTCCATCCGGGGTCGAACCGGAGACCTTCTGCGTGTAAAGCAGACGTGATAACCGCTACACTATGGAACCTGCTGACAAGTGTCAGTGAAAGTATCCTTAGCTACTACCTCTGTAGACATATGTTTAAAAATATTAAGTTGGTTCCATCCGGGGTCGAACCGGAGACCTTCTGCGTGTTAAGCAGACGTGATAACCGCTACACTATGGAACCTCCTGACAAGTGTCAGTGAAAGTATCCTTAGCTGTTACATCTGTAGACATATGTTTAAAAATAATAAACTGGTTCCATCCGGGGTCGAACCGGAGACCTTCTGCGTGTAAAGCAGACGTGATAACCGCTACACTATGGAACCTGCTGACAAGTGTCAGTGAAAGTATCCTTAGCTGTTACATCTGTAGACATATGTTTAAAAATAATAAACTGGTTCCATCCGGGGTCGAACCGGAGACCTTCTGCGTGTAAAGCAGACGTGATAACCGCTACACTATGGAACCTGCTGACAAGTGTCAGTGAAAGTATCCTTAGCTGTTACCTCTGTAGACATATGTTTAAAAATATTAAGTTGGTTCCATCCGGGGTCGAACCGGAGACCTTCTGCGTGTTAAGCAGACGTGATAACCGCTACACTATGGAACCTGCTGACAAGTGTCAGTGAAAGTATCCTTAGCTGTTACCTCTGTAGACATATGTTTAAAAATATTAAGTTGGTTCCATCCGGGGTCGAACCGGAGACCTTCTGCGTGTTAAGCAGACGTGATAACCGCTACACTATGGAACCTGCTGACAAGTGTCAGTGAAAGTATCCTTAGCTGTTACCTCTGTAGACATATGTTTAAAAATATTAAGTTGGTTCCATCCGGGGTCGAACCGGAGACCTTCTGCGTGTAAAGCAGACGTGATAACCGCTACACTATGGAACCTGCTGACAAGTGTCAGTGAAAGTATTCTTAACTATTACACCTGATGACATTTATTTAAAAATATTAAACTGGTTGCATCCAGGATCGAACTGGAGACCTTCTGCGTGTAAAGCAGACGTGATAACCGCTACACTATGGAACCTGCTGACAAATGTCAGTGAAAGTATTCTTAACTATTACACCTGATGACATTTATTTAAAAATATTAAACTGGTTCCATCCAGGATCGAACTGGAGACCTTCTGCGTGTAAAGCAGACGTGATAACCGCTACACTATGGAACCTGCTGACAAGTGTCAGTGAAAGTATTCTTAACTATTACACCTGATGACATTTATTTAAAAATATTAAACTGGTTCCATCCAGGATCGAACTGGGGACCATCTGCGTGTAAAGCAGACGTGATAACCGCTACACTATGGAACCTGCTGACAAGTGTCAGTGAAAGTATTCTTAACTATTACACCTGATGACATTTATTTAAAAATATTAAACTGGTTCCATCCAGGATCGAACTGGAGACCTTCTGCGTGTAAAGCAGACGTGATAACCGCTACACTATGGAACCTGCTGACAAGTGTCAGTGAAAGTATTCTAAACTATTACACCTGATGACATTTATTTAAAAATATTAAACTGGTTCCATCCAGGATCGAACTGGAGACCTTCTGCGTGTAAAGCAGACGTGATAACCGCTACACTATGGAACCTGCTGACAAGTGTCAGTGAAAGTATTCTTAACTATTACACCTGATGACATTTATTTAAAAATATTAAACTGGTTCCATCCAGGATCGAACTGGAGACCTTCTGCGTGTAAAGCAGACGTGATAACCGCTACACTATGGAACCTGCTGACAAGTGTCAGTGAAAGTATTCTAAACTATTACACCTGATGACATTTATTTAAAAATATTAAACTGGTTCCATCCAGGATCGAACTGGAGACCTTCTGCGTGTAAAGCAGACGTGATAACCGCTACACTATGGAACCTGCTGACAAGTGTCAGTGAAAGTATTCTAAACTATTACACCTGATGACATTTATTTAAAAATATTAAACTGGTTCCATCCAGGATCGAACTGGAGACCTTCTGCGTGTAAAGCAGACGTGATAACCGCTACACTATGGAACCTGCTGACAAGTGTCAGTGAAAGTATTCTTAACTATTACACCTGATGACATTTATTTAAAAATATTAAACTGGTTCCATCCAGGATCGAACTGGAGACCTTCTGCGTGTAAAGCAGACGTGATAACCGCTACACTATGGAACCTGCTGACAAATGTCAGTGAAAGTATTCTTAACTATTACACCTGATGACATTTATTTAAAAATATTAAACTGGTTCCATCCAGGATCGAACTGGAGACCTTCTGCGTGTAAAACAGACGTGATAACCGCTACACTGTGGAACCTGCTGACAAGTGTCAGTGAAAGTATTCTTAACTATTACACCTGATGACATTTATTTAAAAATATTAAACTGGTTCCATCCAGGATCGAACTGGAGACCTTCTGCGTGTAAAGCAGACGTGATAACCGCTACACTATGGAACCTGCTGACAAATGTCAGTGAAAGTATTCTTAACTATTACACCTGATGACATTTATTTAAAAATATTAAACTGGTTCCATCCAGGATCGAACTGGAGACCTTCTGCGTGTAAAACAGACGTGATAACCGCTACACTATGGAACCTGCTGACAAATGTCAGTGAAAGTATTCTTAACTATTACACCTGATGACATTTATTTAAAAATATTAAACTGGTTCCATCCAGGATCGAACTGGAGACCTTCTGCGTGTAAAACAGACGTGATAACCGCTACACTGTGGAACCTGCTGACAAGTGTCAGTGAAAGTATTCTTAACTATTACACCTGATGACATTTATTTAAAAATATTAAACTGGTTCCATCCAGGATCGAACTGGAGACCTTCTGCGTGTAAAGCAGACGTGATAACCGCTACACTATGGAACCTGCTGACAAATGTCAGTGAAAGTATTCTTAACTATTACACCTGATGACATTTATTTAAAAATATTAAACTGGTTCCATCCAGGATCGAACTGGAGACCTTCTGCGTGTAAAACAGACGTGATAACCGCTACACTGTGGAACCTGCTGACAAGTGTCAGTGAAAGTATTCTTAACTATTACACCTGATGACATTTATTTAAAAATATTAAACTGGTTCCATCCAGGATCGAACTGGAGACCTTCTGCGTGTAAAGCAGACGTGATAACCGCTACACTATGGAACCTGCTGACAAATGTCAGTGAAAGTATTCTTAACTATTACACCTGATGACATTTATTTAAAAATATTAAACTGGTTCCATCCAGGATCGAACTGGAGACCTTCTGCGTGTAAAGCAGACGTGATAACCGCTACACTATGGAACCTGCTGACAAATGTCAGTGAAAGTATTCTTAACTATTACACCTGATGACATTTATTTAAAAATATTAAACTGGTTCCATCCAGGATCGAACTGGAGACCTTCTGCGTGTAAAGCAGACGTGATAACCGCTACACTATGGAACCTGCTGACAAGTGTCAGTGAAAGTATCCTTAGCTGTTACATCTGTAGACATATGTTTAAAAATAATAAACTGGTTCCATCCGGGGTCGAACCGGAGACCTTCTGCGTGTAAAGCAGACGTGATAACCGCTACACTATGGAACCTGCTGACAAGTGTCAGTGAAAGTATCCTTAGCTGTTACCTCTGTAGACATATGTTTAAAAATATTAAGTTGGTTCCATCCGGGGTCGAACCGGAGACCTTCTGCGTGTTAAGCAGACGTGATAACCGCTACACTATGGAACCTGCTGACAAGTGTCAGTGAAAGTATCCTTAGCTGTTACCTCTGTAGACATATGTTTAAAAATATTAAGTTGGTTCCATCCGGGGTCGAACCGGAGACCTTCTGCGTGTTAAGCAGACGTGATAACCGCTACACTATGGAACCTGCTGACAAGTGTCAGTGAAAGTATCCTTAGCTGTTACCTCTGTAGACATATGTTTAAAAATATTAAGTTGGTTCCATCCGGGGTCGAACCGGAGACCTTCTGCGTGTAAAGCAGACGTGATAACCGCTACACTATGGAACCTGCTGACAAGTGTCAGTGAAAGTATTCTTAACTATTACACCTGATGACATTTATTTAAAAATATTAAACTGGTTGCATCCAGGATCGAACTGGAGACCTTCTGCGTGTAAAGCAGACGTGATAACCGCTACACTATGGAACCTGCTGACAAATGTCAGTGAAAGTATTCTTAACTATTACACCTGATGACATTTATTTAAAAATATTAAACTGGTTCCATCCAGGATCGAACTGGAGACCTTCTGCGTGTAAAGCAGACGTGATAACCGCTACACTATGGAACCTGCTGACAAGTGTCAGTGAAAGTATTCTAAACTATTACACCTGATGACATTTATTTAAAAATATTAAACTGGTTCCATCCAGGATCGAACTGGAGACCTTCTGCGTGTAAAGCAGACGTGATAACCGCTACACTATGGAACCTGCTGACAAGTGTCAGTGAAAGTATTCTTAACTATTACACCTGATGACATTTATTTAAAAATATTAAACTGGTTCCATCCAGGATCGAACTGGAGACCTTCTGCGTGTAAAGCAGACGTGATAACCGCTACACTATGGAACCTGCTGACAAGTGTCAGTGAAAGTATTCTAAACTATTACACCTGATGACATTTATTTAAAAATATTAAACTGGTTCCATCCAGGATCGAACTGGAGACCTTCTGCGTGTAAAGCAGACGTGATAACCGCTACACTATGGAACCTGCTGACAAGTGTCAGTGAAAGTATTCTAAACTATTACACCTGATGACATTTATTTAAAAATATTAAACTGGTTCCATCCAGGATCGAACTGGAGACCTTCTGCGTGTAAAGCAGACGTGATAACCGCTACACTATGGAACCTGCTGACAAGTGTCAGTGAAAGTATTCTTAACTATTACACCTGATGACATTTATTTAAAAATATTAAACTGGTTCCATCCAGGATCGAACTGGAGACCTTCTGCGTGTAAAGCAGACGTGATAACCGCTACACTATGGAACCTGCTGACAAATGTCAGTGAAAGTATTCTTAACTATTACACCTGATGACATTTATTTAAAAATATTAAACTGGTTCCATCCAGGATCGAACTGGAGACCTTCTGCGTGTAAAACAGACGTGATAACCGCTACACTGTGGAACCTGCTGACAAGTGTCAGTGAAAGTATTCTTAACTATTACACCTGATGACATTTATTTAAAAATATTAAACTGGTTCCATCCAGGATCGAACTGGAGACCTTCTGCGTGTAAAACAGACGTGATAACCGCTACACTGTGGAACCTGCTGACAAGTGTCAGTGAAAGTATTCTTAACTATTACACCTGATGACATTTATTTAAAAATATTAAACTGGTTCCATCCAGGATCGAACTGGAGACCTTCTGCGTGTAAAACAGACGTGATAACCGCTACACTGTGGAACCTGCTGACAAGTGTCAGTGAAAGTATTCTTAACTATTACACCTGATGACATTTATTTAAAAATATTAAACTGGTTCCATCCAGGATCGAACTGGAGACCTTCTGCGTGTAAAGCAGACGTGATAACCGCTACACTATGGAACCTGCTGACAAATGTCAGTGAAAGTATTCTTAACTATTACACCTGATGACATTTATTTAAAAATATTAAACTGGTTCCATCCAGGATCGAACTGGAGACCTTCTGCGTGTAAAACAGACGTGATAACCGCTACACTGTGGAACCTGCTGACAAGTGTCAGTGAAAGTATTCTTAACTATTACACCTGATGACATTTATTTAAAAATATTAAACTGGTTCCATCCAGGATCGAACTGGAGACCTTCTGCGTGTAAAGCAGACGTGATAACCGCTACACTATGGAACCTGCTGACAAATGTCAGTGAAAGTATTCTTAACTATTACACCTGATGACATTTATTTAAAAATATTAAACTGGTTCCATCCAGGATCGAACTGGAGACCTTCTGCGTGTAAAGCAGACGTGATAACCGCTACACTATGGAACCTGCTGACAAATGTCAGTGAAAGTATTCTTAACTATTACACCTGATGACATTTATTTAAAAATATTAAACTGGTTCCATCCAGGATCGAACTGGAGACCTTCTGCGTGTAAAACAGACGTGATAACCGCTACACTGTGGAACCCGCGAACTCAGCAGTGAAGAGTTCATCATAAAATTTGTTTGGACACATCGATTGCCTAAGTGGAAATAATATTTGTATACAATAGTTTTTCTTCCAACCGCATAAAGAGAGCCAAATGATAATTACATTGGAATTATACAAGTCGTTACATATATTATCAAATAAGTACTGCTACTTTCACTACTACAAATAATTGGATATTCCTTAATAATGTCAAATTTCAATGCAAATAATTGTTTTAATTGTAATATTATTCAAATTGACAATAATGAGTACTATAGAGGAAGGTCAGTTAAATTACAATAATAATGCAAATTTGTTATGAAATTGATGTGAATTTGGAATAGAAATATGTAATATGATTTTAATTTATTATATTAAATAACCATGATAAGTAATAAATTTTCTACATTTTGACAAATGAATTCGTCAACATAAAAGAGTACAAGACAAAAATAAAATAATAAAGGGGTATTGACATATTGACAATTAAAGTTTAATTGTAAATATATTTTTTAATAGTTGCTCTAGAACTAAAGCCGGCTGCAAATTTGGTAGTGCTTTAAAATAAACGTTAAGGAATGAATCACTAGAACTTATGACAAATTTAATACCACAAATATATTTAAAAACATTTTTTATAAATATTAAAATTATAATATCTAAATGGATATACGAGTTTTAAATTCAAGCTTATTCCAAACAAAATTCCTTATTTCAAACTTTGTAACGTAAACGTTTACAAACTTTCCATAACATAGTTATCGTTTTAGTGTCTGTTTGGAAATAACTAACCTTTTTCGTCTATTGGAATATCGCTGCTTTAAAACTACTGAAATTTTTATCACATTACATATTACTGGGTCCAGAAATATGTTTTCTATCTAAGGTCGTACTGAAATTATATAAATTAAAAAATAAAGATGGAAATTACATTATTCGACTCTTAAACCGTAATAAAACTTTAAACAGTAATATCTCAAAAACTTAGTTTTTTAAGATATCTCACTATTGTTTTAGAGCAGCGATATTTAGAAATAATTAAACAGATTAATTTATCACATTTATGACCAATAAATAACAAGGAAAGTAATTATAAGATCAACAAATTTATAAAAATGAGTTTTTAATAATAAAATTAAATTCTTAAATTCATCCTATTATTAAAAGATGAAAGTTATATGACGATTTCAAAATATTTTTATTTTTTTTAATTTGATATGACCTTCATATGTTTTTAGATGTGGCAATTGCCATGGTTAATTTTGACTAATATTTCCAAAAATGCAAAATAAGGTGATACAGTAAAATCTATTCCAAACGATTAGGCGGAACTAACCGTAATTTTCATTTTTGTAAGTTGTCATTAGCTATTTTTTTATATATTGAAGTTGGTTTTTCCTGAACAAAATGATCTAGAGCTTCAATCAATCGGTAAAAGTAACTAGAATTGAAAATCTAGTTCCGCCTAAACCAAAAGAACAGACTTTACATAATTATTTTTTAATTAATAAATAAAATAAACTTTTATCGGTATCCGTGGGTAATCCGCGGAAATCCGCGGATTTGCAGGGCTCTAATTATATTTTATGTAGGGTAAACTATCCTGGGGGGGGTAAATGCCCCCTATGTCCCCCCCCCCCCGGCTACGTCCCTGATGGTAATCAATTTCCGATTGCGATACAAATACGATAAGAACTTGTTTATTTAAACTTCTTATTTTTTTTCTTTTTCTTTGGGCACAGACAGTCGGGTTGACTTTTGACCTGGTGAAGTGTTCTTCTATATGTAAAAAATTTCAACCTTCTATCTGCTTTACTTTGCGTCCTGCAATATTTTGCAAAATATCAATTTTTTTTTGCAAATCCTGGATTGCAAAATTATTTTGCAAAACCTATCGAACCGATCCTAATGAAATTTACAGTGTTGTTTTATCATATCATAAAGTTTTACAGGGTGAAATTTGGAGGTCCTAAGTACAATACAAGTCATTAAAAAAAGTAAAATGCAAACACATGGTTTTAGTGTTTTTTTCAGCAGTTATTGCTATTTTGCAGAAAGTTTAACAATTTTTGAAATTTCTAAATAATCCTATCTTGTAGGAAATTTAATTACGAAACTTTTTTTTCCTCATAACTTTTCTCAGAAATGAATAATTTCACAGCTATGGGCTCAAAAAGAAGAAAAAAAATTATATTTTTCTTAATTTTTTAATATTTTCAATTTTTAAACAATGTTCCCGAACTTTTTGGCGGGGAGGATAACTCAATTATTGTTATGTGAGTTATTTCGAAGCAATTTCTGCAAAAATTAGCGTGCCCCCTCTCAACATCCACATGACGTAGTATTTTTACAGATCCGCCCTGGACTATTAAATAAACAACCTCAAAGAAATAATAAACTTATAAACTAAACAAAATATGACTAAAGCTTTCATCAATACATATTCTGTTAATTGGTCTGATTGAGCTGATTCTCCTGTTAATTGGTCTAAATCAGGGATTCCCAACGGGGTCCAGGTGGACCCATTAGGTGTCTATGGAAGTTTAAAAAGGGTCTATAGTATTCCAGGGGTCTATCAGGGGTCTATTATTAAACTAGTGCGCATTCAGAGTTGGGCCAGAGCCAGCCACGGTTCCTAAACCTAAAAGAATTATCCGAAAGTAACGATGAACTTTATAATAATTTATTTCTTCATACAGAAGTTCGTTGGTTGTCGAAAGGCAATTGTTTGCACCGTTTCACTGAAATATTTAATTCTGTAATTGAGTTCCTTTTGGAAATTGATAAACCTACGGCAACAAAATTAATTGAATCCAAAAAGCATATATTTTATTTAGTAGATATATTTTCTTTATTTAATAATATGCAAACTAAATTACAAGGAAAAAACGTGAATCTCATTCAAACTCGAACAGTTATATTTGGGTTTCGCTCCGAAATTGATTTGTTTATTTCCACTTTAAATCGCAATAATTTTTGATACTTTGAACATTTGATGCAACTTTCTGTTGTTGAAAAAGATATGATTAATGTTGATGACATTCAAATCTACACTGACCACTTGAAACAATTAAAATAAGATATCAATGCCCGTTATAAAGATTTGGAAAGTTTAGATATGCTGTCTTGGATTATAAATCCATTTGAAAGCGACACAAGCAATAATGATTTTTCGCTACAAGAAGAATTGATTAAATTAAAGGAGAATTTGGAAGATAAAATAAATTTTCAAGCAAGTGGTTATGCCAAATTTTGGAATTGTACAGATATTCGCAAAAAATACGTCAAATTAATTCATATCACCGAACCATTATTTTTAGCTTTTCCTAGTTCTTACTTGGTTGAGGCAGGATTTAGTCACGTTAACAATTTATTAAGAAAAACTAGAAATCGATTAAATATTACAGAATCGTAAATCACCGCGATTTACGATTATTATTAACTAATTTTACACCTAACATAAAAAGTATTATGGAAAAGCATCAACCACAATCATTACAATTAAATTTAAAAAAAATTATATTATAAATAGTTACATATTTCAGTAAAATTGAAAAATTGTTTAATAAAATATATATATTTATATTTGTTATGTTAGTTACTGGATTGTCCTTACAACTTCAACTTGATATATGTCGCTACATATTTACGTATAATAATAAAAAAATTTGGGGGTCTATTGAAAAAAAAAGTTGCTAAGGGGGTCTAAGTAGAAAAAAGTTTGGGAATCCCTGGTCTAAATGATTAAACACAAAATCTTTAAACTTGCTAAGTTTCCCCCAGGAAAAAATGTCTGGATTCAACACTGAGACCATCTTCTAGCTGGTGGATGATACGAAAATTGCCAGTTTCTGGCCATTATAGGTTGGACAGAAAAATTTGGATAAACTGTCATATTAGACAGGAAGACTTATGTTCAACATTGAACAAATTCATCTGGCAGATGATGATTATAATGAAATTTACTTTAAAATCTTTTCAACTGACTAGTAACTTACGTACGTATTAACATTTCTGAATAAAAATTAAGGCTTTTCTTATTACTTTTAAATAAAATCTCTTTGAAAAATGAACCGTTAGCTTATCGTATCGAATATAGCTGCTCGGCATGGTAGAGGGTAAGAAAAAGGCAGTAATTATAAGAAAAAGTGATTGTCAGTCGCAAAGAGGTAAATGTAAGTAGGAAAGAGGGGCATTTCTGACATGTTATTTCACTAGTGACGCCAGTGTGAGGGGATCTCTTTGAGCCATCAAACAGGAAACTAAGTCTGTGTGCGGAAATAATCACGGTAATAAGCCGCTCCTCCCCTCGTACAAAGGCGTATTACCCTCTACCAACCAGGGAAACATTGAAATATTACCGTCTATCTACACCCAAGTACTTGCACGAATATTAAACAATTCAAGTAGACATTTACTACTTTGACAGTATTATGCAGTTTAATATGGAAGATTGTTTCAGATACACGATTATTATTTCCACGAGTATCAAATAGACTATTTTTTAGAAGATAAATATTTAAAATTGCAGTTGAGTCAGCCTAAGATCAACTAACACAATTAATCTAGTTCATTTCTCGAAAGATACTGCACTTGATGATAATGGAATACCACTTGGCCTACATGTTCTATACCAAAATTTAATACAGACACCTGAGACCTGTCGCTTTGATCCTCTATGCTGCTAGCATTATCAATGTTCACGGTAAAATCTACGTAGACGTAAGGGTATAGGGTTTCATCAGTAGATAGTATTATTTAAGCCGCATTCAGAGCTCTTTAAATTAACACGTTGTAGACTGTTCGTTGTCACGTTGTGCGTAATGTTTTTATGCATTGTTTTAACGTTCTATGTACCGTTTAGAGCAGTTAGAAATTAGTAGGTTACGAATAGTCTGATCTGTGTGCCTTTAAACCAAGCCATGTAGCTTTGTAAAATGATTTCTATCTATTATCGTTTTTATAATTCTGCTGTTCTAGATTTTAACTAACTAAACCTAACCTAATTACCTAAATTGATCATATTTACTGTCCGTCTTTGTAATTTTGAGCAAGATTTGTTTATGATGACATTTTGTTAGGTTATGCAAAGGCATACAATATCTACGGTGTCTCTGATAGACTGAGATAGCCAATGTGTTTATATGTCTCTCATATTAAAACAACTCACAAGCTATAAGTTTAGAAAATGATCCACAATCCACAACGAACAATGTGTTAAATTTAGAGGCCTGAACGGTTTCACGTCTTACCATATGACAAACTAGTGACAATCAACAGAGTACAAGCTACAGTCTATAAGCTATTGATTTAAAAGCTCTGAATTTGGTTTTAGGTGCACCCATCTTTTTGAATTTCGAAAGATGTTCTAGAACCATGCCAGTGTTTGAGCAACCGAGTGAACTGAAAGTTGGATCCATCAAGCCAAGATAGCTTTCACCTAAACTTTCACCTAAAAAAAGACACCTTTATCTCCAATAATATTAATTTGGAGCTTAGAAAGCAACTGGTGAAAACATTCGTCTGAAGTGTAATGCTTTACGCAGGGCCGCCCCTAGGCTGTGGCAAGTGGGGCACCTGCCCCAGGCCCCGCGCCTCTAAGGGCCCCGCGCTTCGACCGTCAAGTAATAAAATAACAAAATACATTAAAAATATTATTCGAAGTTTTATAAATAGTTGGAAAAAAATTATATTTTCATCGAATATAAGTATGTGTACTTTGTTAATAGTTAATAATATTAAAGAAAATATCGTTATTCAATATATATATAGATGGGGCCCCGCAAATCCAGTTTTGGGGCCCCGCAATTCCAGTTTTGCCCCAGGCCCCGCAAATGCTAGGGGCGGCTCTGGCTTTACGGCAGTGAGATCTGAGACTCGAAGTAACGAAAAGAAGGAAAATAGAGTCGTTTGAGTTGTGGTGTTACCGAAGAATGCTCAAGATTCCCTGGGTGAATAGAGCAACAAATTAAGAAGTGCTTCGGCGGATTCGAGAGAGACCATGTCTGATAAATATTCTAAGTAAAAGAAGGAACCCTTGGATCGGACACATTATCAGACACACAAGACTAATCAATACCATATTTGAGGGCTTAGTAGATGGACCAAAGTGTAGGGGTAGACCTAAACTGGGCTACATTGGGCAGCTGATGGAGGAGTTAGGCTGCCTCTGCTACCTCCAACTAAAAAGACTGACCCAGAAAGGAGACGCGTGGAGAGTTGCAATCCTTGGATTGAAACCGCAGAAGAAGAACTGAAAGTGTTGAAAGTTATGTGTAGAGATTTATCTACTCGATGCCTAAATACAAGGTGTCTCAAAAGAAATTTTATATTTAGTGGATCGATTAAAAAAAAAGTAAGCCGTATATAGAAAAAATGTTTATTAATTATTAAAATATACTTTTTGGGGATTTATTTCTTAAAAATAATATCGTCTAAATGTAGACCCTCGCGTTCTCGGCACTCATTTAATCGAACAGTAAAATTACTTATGACGTCTCGGCCGGTGGACTCAGGGATGGCTGCCATTTCGTGACGGATATTTTCTTTCAAATGCGCCAGTGAAGTCGGTTTATTGGCGTAAACTTTAGATTTAAGATAACCCCATAGGAAAAAGTCCATAGGGGTTAAATCTGGACTGCGTGGAGGCCAATTTATGTCACCTCTCCGGGAGATCAATTTGCCTGAGAAAATTTCACGAACACGTGGCAGAGACATATTGGACGTGTGTGTAGTTGCTCCGTCCTGTTGGAACAATGTTCTTTGGTTAAGGCCAGGAAAGTTTTGCAGTTCAGGTACCAAGAAGTTGTCTAACATCTCCACATAACGCTCTGAATTCACTGTAACTGCACGCCCCCTTTCGTCTTCAAAAAAGTAAGGGCCGATAATTCCTCGCGCCGACATCGCAGCCCATACGGTCACTTTAGGCGAATGTAGGGGTTTCTGATGTTTGCGTTTCGGATTCGTTGCACTCCAGTAGCGGCAGTTCTGCTTATTTACGTGCCATTAAGATGAAAATGAGCTTCATCCGAAAACAAAATGTTGGTAAACGTTGAAAATCGCTCAATCACCTGATTTACGAAATTAAGCCTCTGACTGGCATCTTGGGGCTTTAATTCTTGCACCAATTGAATTTTGTAGGGGTGCAGCTTTAGGTCTTTGTGCATAATGCGATGTAATGATGATCTATGCATATTTAAAGCACTTGCGCGCTTCCGAATTGAAAGGTTCGGGTCGTCACGAACAGACTGATTAACATTCTCCACGTTTTCTACCGTTCTTGATGACCTAGGTCGCCCGGATTTTGATTTATCCAGCGTTGCACCAGTCTCTTCAAACTTTTTAACCCAATGTCGAATGAGAGGAATGCTTAGCGCATCATTTAAGTGGCGAAAACCTCGAATAATGCAGAATTTTCTACGCGCTACAGTTGCCGAATCACCGTTTTTGTAAAACTCTCGCACGCATAACGCGCGGTCTGCTCCCGAGAAACGCTCCATAGCGACTAAATACCCAAGAGCCAGGCTACCGATTGACATAACCCCCGCGCCCCTCGGATACGTTGCGTTCACGCAGTAAGCTAAATAAATATAAAATTTCTTTTGAGACACCTTGTACAATTACTATTACTTTAAATATTGAAAGGACTAAATGAAGTTCCAAATACATAGATTAGATTAGAAGTTCCCATTTCTTGTTAGGTTTAAAATAAAAAATTCCACAATTCCAATAAATCTAAAACGAAATCTGTATATCACATGTTCTATCAATAACAATTTATGACCCAGAAACAATGTTCCTTACGAGGAAAAGCACTGAACAATCAAAAGTTTCAGAAAGGGTCATGGAAATTATTTTGCTATGATTCTTATACACTTTTTATACACTACACCGGGTGAATACATTTACCCCGGCCCAGAATATTGGAAAGTACCATTGAAATCTATATTTTTGGCTATTTCTGCTGCCAATATTAGCATATATGTTTTATAACGGTAACAATTGAAACATAATTTTTTCCTTTTCTAATGATTTCAAAAACTTAACAATTGGTTTTGTTTGGTAGGTATTTTTGGTAATCACATTATTGGTCCTTTTGAAATAAAATGATATTTAAATTCAGAGGTGTATTTAGATGTATTAATTACTAAGACTGGTACTAACAGTAGCTTTGTAAAATGATATTAAAGTGATGAAATTTAGTATTTGCACCTCAAAGAATAGCAATCAGAAAATATATAGGTAATGAAAAAAACAAAATATCTTATCACATAAAAAAGTTATTAATTATTAAATATTAAGCCCCCTCCCCCACTTGTCTTAAGTTTATGATGTTTAAAATAAAAAATTTCAATTGTTTTTAGATATACGACCAATATTTTTCTGTTAAGATCGATATTATTTAAATGAGTTGAGTAAAATATATTCATAGTGACAACTTCCAGACGCATCAAATATCACCCATAGAAATATTCAGTAAAGAATTCAAGTAGCAAATCCAAAGTGACAATCAGAAAATTTCTCGAATATTTCCTGTTACTACAAGAACTTAAATAATAAAAATATCATAGTAAGAAAGCTTTACAAACTCTTGCAACCAGGCCCATTGCAAGCCGGAGGTACAAGAAGGTGGCAGATTTTTGGGGTGGCATATATATATATTTAGAAATGTAGGTTAGTTAATAAATAATATAACATTCTTTTATCTTTTCTTTACACCGTATACTGATCTATACAACACGGAATAGTACAAAATATATTTAATTATATCTTTGAAATTATTTTGCAATGGCCCAATATTAATGCGGACACCTTAATTTTGGACGTTTGCCATTGCTGATAGTACTAGGCTAGAATAGTACAATATAATGAGTATTAGTATCAAAAAGATATAATATTTCAAGAGTAATATAAAAAATAAATTCGGACGTTTCGGAAACTGCTCAACAATCTGTTTCCGTCTTCAGCGATCACGAGAAGTGATAAACATTTCAGTTTTCTTCGACTTTTTATACCGAGTATTGTAAGAGTGGGAGCAGGTTATAAGTGCGTTGCTATTGGTTGGGTGGTTGGAATCAGGTATGGGTAGAGACGGGACTACTTGCGGAGGATTAACGACCGGATTAAGGTTGTTTGTCACAATATTGTGTGGTAATGAGTTGTTTGTTACCGGATTAGTGACTTGAAGATTAAAAGGATTGTTTTGAATAATGGAAAGCCAGAGTTGAGGAAATTCTATGCTGGCTTGGCTGACAGCATCTCCAGAGTTTTCGATCAAAGCAGACTCTTTCAATTTTGTTTTGAACTTGTTTTCCTCATACATTAAGGGTTTAGCATCTTTCCATTGGAAATTGTGTTCATTTTCCCAAGCATGTTCAGCCAGTTTGGAACTGTAAATTTCGCCCTGCTGAACTTTCTTCTTATGCTCGTTTACCCTAACATGTAGAGGTCTGCAAGTCTCGCCAATATATTATTTCCCGCACTGGCAGGGTATAGAGTAGACACAGTTTTTGTTTAGGACAGATTTGGGTTTCGTACATAATAGGATAGATCTTAAAGTCGAACTCGATTTGAAGGCTACTTGGATATTATGCTTCTTTAGTATCTTACCAATTTTCGCAGATACTCCTTTATAATAGGGCATAAAGACATATCTCACTTCGTCAGTTCTAGGTGCGTCATTTTTCTTATGATTGATAGCATCAGTAATAATTTTATGACTGTAGCCATTATCCTGTAAGGTGGAACGGATGTTCTTCAATTCAACTTTTAGAAGCCTTTTAGAAGAACAAATTACTTTGGCTCTATTAACTAGACTCAGTGCAACAGCTCTCATAGTGCTATTATGGTGGAATGAGTTGAAATTAAGATATAGACCTGTGTGTGTTGGTTTTCTGTAGACCGTGGTTGCTAGAACCCCCTTGCCATTTCTGATTATCAATACATCTAGGAAAGGCAGTTGATTGCTAACTTCCAGTTCAACAGTAAACTTAATGTTAGTGTGTACTGAATTTAGGTATTGATGGAATTCGTGGAGTTTATCTTTACCATGTGGCCATATGACAAAAGTATCATCGACGTATCTTAACCATTTATTCGGTTTGTACTTGGTTTCTTAATTTTAATAATATAATTAATTTCTTAATTTTTCTTCTTAATTTTAGAAATTTTCTTTGATGTACTGATAGTAAAATTACTTTTGTGCATGTGAATTTTAAACGTGATTTTTTAAGGACGGTAATATGATGGTCCCACCCGGACGGTTGATACGCTCTCGGCGCCTTTGCATGCAGTACTGTATTATTCGAATATTGTTTACAAAGATACAATTTAACGTAAACTATCTTCAAATGTTTTCAAAACATGTGGTTGTACGCATCGTTGTTTTGTATTTTATTGGTAGTAAACAATGAGTTTGAAATGAAAATCAAATACCAGAAATAAATATTGGTTATGTAAATATTTTGTATTATTTATTTTGATTTGGTTAAGACAAATATTATAATTAAATATTGTCACAATTATGATATAATTGTGTGCTAATGTCCCAATTCCTTGAGCGGTCTTTAGGCCGTGTAGGTCGCGGTTGCTGACTTGCGGTTTTGGGAATTAAAGAATGTGCAAAGTGTTGCGTGTTTGTCAACGTAAGTTTTGAACTACTTCTGATGTGTTGATAAACATTATTCAATTGTGCCGACTATGGTCTTTAATTGCTGCCAACAATTACACAAATGAATAATGTTTCCAAAACAATTGAGGTAGGACTTGACGTCATAGTGTCCTGGTTAACAGTTATAAAATGGTCTTAGGGAATAGAGTCGTCAGTCTGTTAGTGATTCATTGAATCAGTTAGTTATTCATTCGACCATTTTTTTTGTGAGCACGCTACCCGAGGAGCAGCCCAGCTGTCAAGTCACCAACCCGAGATGTGAGTGCCGTCTACAGGGCTTCTCCACGTGTCCGCCTCGTGCGGATACATGGTGTGGTTCGACCGATCCTGGAGAAGCCGGGGCAAGAACGGGACTGACATCAGCCGCTAACAGTCAACACAGCAGCCATTCTGACAATTAATTGTATTGTATTGTAAAATTATTATAATATAATAAATTTTATAGAAAAGATGCCCGTTCTTGAATCCACCCCGTGACAAGTATGGTGGAGGCGCCGGGTATCTTTTCTACAAAATTTATTATATTATAATAATTTTACAATACAATACAATTAATTGTCAGAATGGCTGCTGTGTTGACTGTTAGCGGCTGAATCCACCCCGTGACAATATTGTTAATAATAAAACTTAAAAAAGCTTGCTTATTTACGAGGGTTGCTACTTAAGGGCCGGTTTCTGGAACATTTTTTTATTGACACGATATCGCCCCAATAGTTATCGATACAATAAACCTTATCGAGTCGATAATTTTTGACGGTTTCTCGATTCTCATCTGACGGTTATCTATCCAATAACTATTGTAGCGATGTATTTCAATATTGTATGTATGTATTTCAATTCACACAGCCAAAATATTTACAAAATCTCTTGCCATTTATGTGATCAATTGTTCACAAATGACAATAGTCAACGTCAGTGTCAAAAATAATTTACAAAAATATATATTTTTAACAATTAGTTTAAAAATAGATTGTTTAAAAATGGCACACAAAATGTGTAAAAATTTCACATGGAAAGTTTGCAACAGCATTTTTTTTTTTATATATTCAAAATTTCCTCTTTATTTTCCGGCATATAAATAAACTGCGGTCTCAACAGAGAATTCGATGTATTACTTTTTTGACAATTTTGCAAACTGTACTTTTGTGTACATGCACATCATCACCAACTACCATTTGGAAAGCCCCTGCTTCCAGAAATCTCAAAGCAATTAAAATTTGAAGTTGTGCCGAAATAGATTTACTTCTTCGGGTCTTGGGTTCTAAATCACCTCCAATTAGACGGCATAATTCCATACATTTTCCTTTGCTTAACCGGTATCGTTGAATAAATTCTAATTCGCTATAAATGCGGAATGGGTCACTTTTATCTCTCATAGTTCTCCGATGTAATAAACATACTGCAATTACAACATCCTCATCAAATTCATCAGAACTTGAATTGTCCATTTTACCTCTATAACTATAAGAGTATAAGAATATCTTAATATATATGATTTTAAGAAGCAATTACTAGTATATCTTGTAATATAAATATATTTTTTTCAAAAATATACTGCAATTGCGATATAACCTGATCTGTCTTATGTCAGAACTGACATAATGTAAATGATTAGACGACAATTCTCATATTTATCGATACGATAAAGGGTGCTCATCGGCAATATAACGTATCAATAAGTTATGGGTTCGATATCTCGTCAATAAATAGAAAAATACATTCAAGAAACCTAAATTGTGCTATTGTGTCGATAAGTTTCGGTATCCATGGATAGCGATACTATATCGATACGATATCTACAACTGAATTTTTCGAGAAACCTTAGTGTTGCGGTTTAGTTAATGCTTGATGGATGTTGTATTCGACAGGTTGTTTTTTTTTTTTTATTGTTCATGTCTGTTTATGTTGGTTTGTATTAACAAGTTACAGAAATAAGTTGTGTACGATTTTTATCACGCAATTAAATAAACCCATTTTTATTAAAAATCGAACTAACACGCGAATTTTAAAGATTGTTTCACTCGACAACAATGGACGCAAAAATGAAAGCACCATCCTGGGATACTGTAAAACGGTGGTTCTACGAATTTCAACGTGAAAGGATTTCTCTCAAAGATCAATATCGTGAACGTTAGTGAATCGTCCTGTTAGTGTTACTCCGAAAATTATCAACGATGTCCGGAATATGTTGGAGATGGATAACCGCTGCACTTAAAGAGATATTAAGGCATTCTTGGGTATATCCTTAACTCAAATCAAAACAATCATCCATAAACATATAACCGTCAGGAAGCTTTTTACTCAGTGGATACCACACCAGTACAAACTGCCTTCTTTTGTTCAAAAACTGATGTTCAAAAAAAGGCGCGTGCGAATTGAGCAACAAAATGCTCTTAAATTTAACAAAGACTAGACAAAAGCTGTCTACGACATAGTAACAGGTGAGGAAACATGGATTTAGCAGTAAATCCATGTTTTGAACTAGAGAGTAAAACGGCATTTGCCTCACTGGATCGTCCAAGACGAAGACCAGTCAATGTGAAACATACTTCGGGTCATATAAACATAATTATTCAAATAAAAAAAACGAAAGTATGGTTGGTTAGGGCACAATTTTCGAAGAGTTCCTAGAGAGGTCACTATGCACTTGCATATAATCAACAGGGCTGTAGGAAAAGAAGACAACCCAAGAACATCTGACGTCGCTCAATACTCATAGATAAATACGTGGAGCTCTCAAAATCAAGATAAAATACTCTAAAATAACATCACTGATTTGAAGCCAGCGGCAGATAGACAAGTTAGATGGAAATATTTTTTTGACAGCCTACGTTCTTTTTAGAGGCAGTCCAAAATCACCCCATGATATACTAGGTTTGACGATGACTTATAGATGTATAGCATTACATTTTTGTTAAGCAGTTTATTCAGTTATTAAATTACCTCGTAATATAACTTAACCTTTAATGTACGTAGTGTATCAAGTAAGTATAATGACATCAGTAAATATGAAGGACATTACATAGTAAGCCATAAAAAAGGTTTTATATTACTGGACCCACTCTAGCTTTTTAATTACTTGATTATTTAAAATTTGTTGAAGTAAGTTGCAAAGTTTTTAAATTTAAACAAATTTAAACAAATATTTTAAATTCTCCTACCTTTGAAAATATCGTTTTCTACAAAATTAAGTGAACATAATTTCGTAAATTGACATTAACTTCTTTACCAATTTTCAGTGAATCATTCAATTCTTGTAGCGTCTAAATTATCGAAATTAGTTTTTAACTATTCCTTTCTGAATTGGCATTAAATTTATAAAAACTGAGTTCCTGGTTTCTTTTTCGTAAAGAATTGCATATTGAAATACAGTAATGTGATGCCATTTTCAGGAACTTGTACATGTAGTAACAATATATCAAAGAAAACAAACGCTAAAAGCAAAATATTAACAAAAACAACAAATTGACAATAAAAATGATCTTACTGTAAGCGATAAAATTATAAAAATATGCTGGATTAAAGGCCATTCAGATTTTGAGTTCAACATCTCAGATGTTCTAGCCTAAAAAGCAGTTGTAAATGGCTTCCTGTTAAATATCCCTCTAAACAGTAATGAGATTATGTCAATCTTCAAATCTTTCATATACAACCAATGGCAACAAGAATACATAGATTTTCTACAGTTCAAAGAATCATACTATGGTCAAATTCAACCTCTCTTTCCTAGAAAGCTTTGGTTTTCTTTTTCTGCTTTCGCTTCTCACCAAAGCAAATCTTTTATATGCACTTTTATCCGGCTTAGATTTAATCACACCTCTTCTCCATATCATCTCCATAGAATTAATATGGTAACTTTTCTTTTCTGTCCGTGTGATAATTTGTCTGTCATCGATTTGAACCACTTATTGTTTCGAAATCGTACAAAAAAAAACTTATTCAAACAAAATTTAGTTGTCCAAAAAATATCCTTACCTACAAATATTCACAAGCTCCTTGCTACTAACTCTCTAGATCAGGGGTTCTTAAACTTATGTAGTCCGAGGACCCCCTATTGAACAACTTTTTTTTTGCGGAACCCATCCCTACCCTAGGCATTTTACGTCGTTCTTGAGACTTTATTTCTGGCTCAATAATCTCATAGGCACTACGTTATAATAAATATTGTTAAAATATATCGCTAGTTATTTTAATAAATGGTCTTGCGCATTTATAGAGATGAACATTTTTATTAGCATTACGAATAAAAAACATAAAATGAATAAAAATAGTAGTAAAAAGAATTAGAAAAGTTACAAATTATAATACGTTAAGCTCATACAAACATTTCTTGGTCAAATATTGGTCAAAATAGATCTTATTATAATATTTTTTCTGTAAATAATTTGCAGTTGAATCAAAATAATAATTTTTTTCCTAATTATTGTTTAGTTATATCAATAACTAGTTAGGTAACAACAAATACAAAAAGTCCTGACCATGTAGGATTTTTATTAAATGAGTTATTTGAATAAAAGCGAAAAGTTGGGGGATGTAAAGTTAATGTCAAAATTGTTTCGCGGACCCCCAGGGGTCCGCGGACCACAGTTTAAGAACCGCTGCTCTAGATATTTATGAAATTATTCATAACTATATTAAATTAGAGTAAGTAATTTTAAATAACCTTAATCTCTTCTTTATAACTAGGCTAATAGATAAAGCTGCTAAAGACAACAATCAAAAGGAAAAAACAAACAATAACAATTAATAAAGAAGAACAACAGAACACCAACAAAATAACAACAGGCGTAACAATAAAACCATAAAAGAATTAAAAAACAAGTAAACACTATGTAAACAAGACTGTATTACAGCTGATTAATGTGTACTGTAGAGCTTCATTTATTGTCCACTAGTTAACGTAGTAGTCCAATCTGCTATGATTTTTCCATGGTCATTTTACACAAAAAATATTGACCAATTGAATAAAAACCATTTGACAATGAAATACAATAATAGTTGAAAATGATTTTAACGATTTTAACATTTCAGTCAATTTATATTTCGCGTTTACCAAATGACTTCATTCTTTTATTATCTAAGGGAAGATTTTACATAAATGTATATAATGTTTCGCGTACATCAGTGTTGACATTCAATATTTGTATTCGATTTTTATTCAATCCCTTAAACAAATATACAAAACGTTTAATATAAGATGAAGTATTAGGTTACCGAAGTTATTAATATGTGAAAATATAATAAAAGGTAAATCTGAGGAACCCAGTATACAATGGCGGCTCAAACAGTGTGGCGCTGGAACAGTGTCCTAAAAAAATGTAATAAGGAAAACTGAATTTAAAATCTTATTTATAGTTTAAAATTGCATTAAACTAGCTAAATATATCTGCGTATATTTATTTTTATTATTTCTAATTCAAAGATTTTTTATATAAGTGTTAGATTTTAAAAATTTAGATATAGAAAACAACGCCTAGGAGGACACTACACGTTAGTGTCCCGGTACACTGTTGCCACATGCGATTTCTAATGTATTTAGCTACGCAAGTAATAAAAATGAACTGGAAAGGGCAACAGCGGCGAGTTGTTAGTGTGAATGAGGTGAATTTAGCCCGGCGGTCTTAGCTTAACGTTCTTTTGATTTAATTTTACTTAGACGTGAAACTGGATACAGTGCGTTATATTAAAACTAACGTGCTTAACTAAGAAACTATATTATTAATAAAAAATATTGGTCGTCACTGGCCAAAATTAAATATTTCACAATCGAACAAAACTGGAAATAGAACATTAATAGAGAGTTCAGGAAAAACAATGGTAATAATTTAGAATGGGGCACCAAAACCTACAATTTTTTTAACGACCCATGATTTCAAGTCGTACTTGGAAGTATAATTTGAAAGCGAAATATTTTTAATAATTTTTAATGTCATTATGGTCCACTTAGGTCTTTAAATTTTTTTACCAACTTACACATCGCGTTTTTGGGAAAAATCGTGTTCCCTCTACCTTAATACGAATGAATTCTAAATGTTTCACTGGCCAGATTTAGTTAGATTGGGGCCCAGATATTTAAAAAACACAGCGGACGGGTGGGCGAAATTCTGAAAATCATTTTAGAACGTGGGGAAGAAATTCTGAAAATCAATTACGGACTGGGGGAGTGGAGAAATTCCAAACAATTTTTGAGGAAAGGGGGGAGGGTGATTCTAAAAAAACAAGGGGTAGAAATTTCATGCGAGCCGTGTGAAACTTATTGTTGGGCCAGTTTCAGCCTGCGGGTAGTAGGCTGGACACTGCAATATATTGATCAAAAAGTGTCCCCCCAAATACTTTACCCACCAGCCGCTACTGGCAGTATATAGCAGTGGCGTGGTGTGACGTGTGACGCGTTTATTTTATATATTTTTTTCTCCTGTTTTACGCGATATTTATACTACTAGGGGCCTCAGCCCGGCTACGCCGGTCTTCTCCCCTACATTATTAAAACTCGTCGCTTCGCGACTCGTTTTAATATAATTTTGTCGCACTTGTTGATTATAAAACTCGTCGCTCATCTTTTTTTAACACTATTTTATGGAAATTCCCCCTGCAAATGTCTTAAGTTTTATCGTTAATTCACCTTAAATACTTAATTAGTTTTCTTCTATCAAGAAATACGTTCAAAATGTGAAATCTCGTCCCATTTTAAAATGCAAAAAATTTGACAGCTGTCACCTTCTGAAATCTTGTAAGCATATTTCCAATAATGGGCCAGATTCTTTGAAAAATGTTTTCTGATGCCTCAAAATATTATCTCGCACGTCAAATAAGCTATCTTGAACCATTATCACCACTTAACACTTTGATTAACCCTGAAATTTTTAATATCTATAAATCTTTTTTAACACTATTTTATGGAAATTCGCCCTGCAAATGTCTTAAACTTTATCGTTAATTCACCTTAAATCCTTAATTAGTATTCTTCTGTCAAGAAACACGTTCAAAATGTGAAATCTCCTCCCATTTTAAAATGCAAAAAATTTGACAGCTGTCACCTTCTGAAATCTTGTAAGCATATTTCCAATAATGGCCCAGATTCTTTGAAAAATGTTTTCTGATACCTCAAAATATTATCTCGCACGTTCAAAAAGCTATCCTGAACCATTATTACCATTTAACACTTTGATTCTCGCCGTAAATATTCTGGACCGGCCGTCTTGTATTAAGAATATTTTTGAATTATCGTCTGATAAAACCTGTCCGTGCCGATCATTGGTGACTTTGATTCGACACGGATTCGAGGAAAAAATGCATGATTTTTATCAATAAAAATTAGTCAGTACCCCCTGTCGAAATAAAATTAAGCCTAAGCACTGAAAAAATATCACCCGGATGAGAGGGCGGTTCATTTTCCTCTCTCCGCGTTACCGGAAAAATGAAGATACACCAGACGTTGAATAGAACATACATACCAACACTTGTACAATATAATAGTAGATTATTATTTTTTTGTCAGTTATGCGCAAAAATTGTTTACTAGAGCTATGCATGTAGAGAATAAATTGTAAAGAAAAGATAGCGACGTAGTTTATTAGTCAAATTCGTTGGACATACATCGTTAAATGTCCCAAACAGGTTCAATACAGTAAAATATGGCTGAAGAATTCTCACACAGGCAAAATTTAGGTACAGTTGTTTTCACCTAACATGGCCGGTGGGGAAACGTATAATGGCGCGTCTACATCGAGGCAACATGGTAGCATGCGACCGTTCGACATGTCGCATGCTACCAATGTACAGCGGTCTGATGGGAGCCGTGCGACATATTTACCACTTATTTAATCTGTGCATATTTCTTATATTTGTCATAGTATACGTGCGATAGACATACCTAAGACAATAATTTTAATAGTTAGAGTTATTCACGGATTTTCAACATTTGCGAGGTCCTCGAGAAAACCTCACGAAAGTCAAAGGACGACTTTATTAAAAATAATTAATGACAGTTTCTAAGCCATTTAAACTTCAGGTAAAAAGGTCTACTTGTGACAAAATATCAATATATTTCGAAAAATTAATCGTATCGAAATTTAATTTGTCTTTCAATTTATTTATTTTTTTTAGTTTTTTTAGACCAACCCCTCTGGGAAATATGGTGGGGGATAAAAGTTTTTTTTTACACATATTTGGAAAAAAAAATCATAGTAATATTTGATTTTGAAAAATAAATTTTGTTGGATTATTTTTTATGCATTAAGTTCTAATGATATTTGTGCGCACGTATAAAACTAAATCCATGTTCTCCGTTCGTATTAAATGCATTTTCTTGAAGTTATCAGCAACAACATAAGTTTCGTCAGCGGTAAAGTTGGTCCATGATTTAAACACATCAGAATTAAAAGAATTTTTAAAATCTGTTCAATAGTTCCAAAGAAATAATAATATTTATGCGCCCGGGTAATAGAAAATCCATCTTTTTGGTTAATGTGTTGTATGTTCCAAAAAAAAAATTGGCCAATAATAACGAATTGCCCCCAAGCAAAGCGGGACGGGAAAGCTAGTTTTATCTTAAATTTAAATGAGTATGGAATAATAAATTTTGTTGGATTATTTTTTATGCATTAAGTTCTAATGATATTTGTGCGCACGTATAAAACTAAATCCATGTTCTCCGTTCGTATTAAATGCATTTTCTTGAAGTTATCAGCAACAACATAAGTTTCGTCAGCGGTAAAGTTGGTCCATGATTTAAACACATCAGAATTAAAAGAATTTTTAAAATCTGTTCAATAGTTCCAAAGAAATAATAATATTTATGCGCCCGGGTAATAGAAAATCCATCTTTTTGGTTAATGTGTTGTATGTTCCAAAAAAAAATTGGCCAATAATAACGAATTGCCCCCAAGCAAAGCGGGACGGGAAAGCTAGTTTTATCTTAAATTTAAATGAGTATGGAATAATAAATTTTGTTGGATTATTTTTTATGCATTAAGTTCTAATGATATTTGTGCGCACGTATAAAACTAAATCCATGTTCTCCGTTCGTATTAAATGCATTTTCTTGAAGTTATCAACAACAACATAAGTTTCGTCAGCGGTAAAGTTGGTCCATGATTTACACACATCAGAATTAAAAGAATTTTTAAAATCTGTTCAATAGTTCCAAAGAAATAATGATATTTATGCGCCCGGGTAATAGAAAATCCATCTTTTTGGTTTATGTGTTGTAAGTTCCAAAAAAATGTAGGCCAATAATAACGAATTGCCCCCAAGCAAAGCGGGACGGGAAAGCTAGTTTTATCTTAAATTTAAATGAGTATGGAATAATAAATTTTGCTGAATAAAAGGCTAATTCAAATTAACTATTTGTGCCAACCAATTCAGTGCTAGTACAATCATATACAGCAAACCGTTGTGGTACACCATAAAGACTGAAAAGGTAATTCACTCCTGACTTTATTGGACAAAATTACAAAATGCGGATCGGAATTAAATTCATGTTAGTTCAAATGGTTTAATTAGCTTTAATTGTGTAATAAAATTCTATCTGAACTATTAAATTACGTTTAGTAGAAACTATTGGCAATTATGCATATAATATTATACACTAATTTGAAATATATTTCAAATTTGCGTAACAGTTAAATTGAAAATAAGTAAAGATTAACATTTAATAAACTATCGTGTCTAACGACCGTTTGCACCGGTCATAGTTACAAAATGATTTAACTATTTATGAGTTAAGTTTAATTAATGATTAAATGTGCATAGTTTTGTACCGTATGCTGTTCACTTTTGTAAGAACAAACTAAGAGGAAATTTTGATTTCAATAGTTTGCACCTTTGAAATTTTATATCATGATGGTATTAAAAAATTTCACTTTTTTAAATTTCGATCTATTTGACATATGTCATAATCACAGAACACAATATATTAAGAACGGACACTGGCCGAAAAAAAAAATTAGTACGTTCCCTCTAGGAATGTACCAATGAACTAAACAACAACAACCGCCAAATTCAAATTTTACTATCTGATTTACGTTCATAATTACCATTATTATTGTATTAAATATATTTTATTATTTATATTATCAAAATTTTTACAATTAACAAAGAAATACATATATATTTAATAATCCATATACATTAATATAACATATAAATAAGGAATTTAAATAAATAAATCTAAATAAAAGGTGTAAGCTATTTATTTTTGAAACACAAAATTATACACAACATTAAATATTATTTTAAACGCAACATTATAATTACTAATTTCAAAAACAGTATTAATAAAATTGGAGGCTATATTATCTGTATCATTTTGTAATACGTAACTAACAGGGGAAGTTCATTTTTTATGTTGTATATTGACAATACATTTATAATATTATCATAGTATTGGTTCACACGGATACGCCAAAGTCTGTTTACACCACAACCAAAGTTACCAAAGTAACCAGATCTAGTTTCGTATTACAAATTGAGACGGATTATACCTGTTTTTTTATTTTTTTATATTTGGTTTCTACACATTTCAGATCATTATAAGACAATATCCGCAAAAAATCAATTTTTGTCCGTCTTCCCGAGATGTACAATGTATGTATCAAATACAGTATAAGATGACCAAAATTGGAAATAAAACTATTATTTGAACCACGTATTTGAAAATTAACAAGCTTAAATGCGTATTACTTCAACACCAACTGTCATGTGTTTGACAGCTAATGGCGGCTGATCTACAGCTAGAACACGAAGTTTCTAATCGTTTGAAGTCGGGTGTATTCGTAATTTATTTTGCAATCTTCTGCCATCTACCAATGTACCAGAAAACTAAAACTCGAGCCAAGGTCATTACATGCTAGTGTCACCCGGGTGGTCATAATGAAAAATGATATCTTAATTATAATGCTCATAACCTAGAAACCTAAAGTCGGTTTTACAGCGTAAGGAATAATTTTCAGATCTAGTTTGTCCTTACAAAAGTGAACAACATATATATGCTGTATATATATGCACGTCTTTCGAGAAGGACTGCTTTCTGCATCCTGCAGATCAAAGAGGTGGCAGAAGAACTGCTGGCGGGAATGGACTCGATTTCCCTTCGATAGGAGGCTCTCATACCACCCTAAACACCAACTATCAGCTTTCTAAGCTCGGACAAGAGATTCATATACTTGGACTTTTTTTCCTCCTCCTGGAGAGAGATATTCTTCTCAGCTGGACTTGAGAATTCGATCATAAACATCAGTTTGGTCTCGATATCCAGGAGGGTTATGTCCGGCTTAGTGACACGTAGCTTGACGCTGCAAGAGATGGACCAGCAGACAGAATGTGCATAATGGCTTCAGGATGGTGGTGGCACAATCTACAGAGTGTGGACTCCGCCATTTTGTGAAACTTCTTACATGCTTGCCAAACCCTGAAATGTGTGAAAATTCATACTTCAATTATTTCATTACTGCTGAGCCTTTCTACGACTTTACTTTCTGAGCTTCTTTATCAGTAAATTGAGTCAAGAAGACTGTTCTTAAATATTCTGCAGCTTATACGCTGGTGGGAAATTGCGTCCATTACTTGAAAGGATTTTCTTTTAACAGTGTACTTCTTTCAGTTTGCCTGAAGTTATCATCAGATCAATTTCAAAGCAGAGTATGATGTTACAAATAAGCGATTTCTTAGTGTTTAATTTTTTAATATTTATATTAATTTCAAACAGCGCTTAAGTCCTCGTTTATTTAGTCAATGACTATTTTAAATATTGTTTTAGTCATTGTTTGTTTATGTGAAATTTCCCTTTGATTTTCAGCACAATTTACTAATCATTATAAAGTGATTATAGCAATCTGGATGAAGCGATGTATGTGGTTGGCAACATGAGATAATTTATAAATGTAGTAATTACACAGCAACAGGTAGTTTTCAACTTGAGAAAACATAAACGTTAAAACTTTTGTACGGTAATCCTGTTTTCTATTTTCTCTATTATTTCAAGCATTTTTCAAGTATTATACACAATTATAGTATCAGAGCTGTGCCAAACACTCAGTAAAAGTATTTCAAATACCAAATACCGATCAAAGTGTTAAATAACAAATACTATTAGTCATCTTTATATATAAAAATCAAATTCTGTTTTTTAGTTTGTTTGTCTGTCCTTTATGCAAAGCCAAACGGATGGACCGATTTTCACCAAATTTAGTACAGGGGGGTAAAATAATCCGAGGAAGGTTTTAGTGAGGATTTCAACTTCGTCCATGTTCCCCTATGGGGCGTTATGGGGGGGAAACCATCATTTTTTTCCATCACTTTACGTGCAGTTTAAATTGATTACGTAGACTAAACCTCTAGAGTTATATTGATTTAAAGTAGATAAAGAATGTAGATCTTAACTAGATCTAAAAAAAAAGTCCGCGAGAGCATACACCTATCATGCACCGACATCATGTATTGGACAATTATCTGTTTTTAAACGTAATAGTTTTTGTATTATAAAGTTTGTGGGTGCATAATATTGGAGTTTTATAGTGATGTATCAATTATTTTAGAATAACAAATTAGAGCGTTTCACGTAGAATCATAATGTACTTAACACTATACATAAAAGATTAATAATAATGGAGTTATCACAGTGTAAAATGTACGCATGCACAGAAATGTTTAAAGTTGTAGTTGCATGTGTAGGGGCTCTAAGCAAACCGCTAACTGATATGGAATTTTTAACACACCATACAGAGCTATAATGTAATTTCGTGGACTCGACGGAATTTTGACCACAGTGTCTTATGTGATTATTCAATAAACAAATGTTACTAACCTTGATTCTCGTGGATAGCTGTCTTCTGGGTACCCAGATGCTGAGGAAACTTCTGAATGACACCAACAGAACATTTGCAATTGAAGAGCACACACAGACACTTTTATATGTGATAAAATCACTAGATATATTTATATATTTAATAATATAATAATATATAATTTCTGCGAGAGTTTATATAGAGGTTTAGTACAACCGAACTGACGTGATACGCACGTAATATTGATTGAAAGAATACGTCTTAATACAACGACGAAATAATCTGAACTCTGTTATATAAAAAATGCAACGTTTCTAAACAAATCATAAATTGAAGTAACAAAGAGGGCTACTATACCGTGTTGATATAGTAAATACTACGAGCTACGAGTCAAGATAGTAAAATACAACGTCTGCAGTTTAACTGAAACGAAAACATTGAATCTAAACAAAGATATTTTTAAATAAACTAACATGAAAAAAAAAAACAAAATTAAGTTTAAAATTTCAAAACGAGACAACATGTATATCGCTAATTGGTTCTGAACTTACCAATAGATGGCAGTGCTGGATATTGCTGTATTTCCCATCGCCTAATAGTTAATTGCAAATTATATTATCGTTTTATATATTTAACTTTAAGGTTGTGCGCGTTATGTTCTACTTTCTTCGATTTAAAGTAATGAAATGCCGTAGCGATAGCCACTAGTCACTGATAAAAAGTAATGTTTGAAATATCAAATACCTGTAAAAAGTATTTGAAATAATGTATTTCAAATGATTTAAATGTATTTGAAATACTAGGAAATATTTGAAATAACAGAAGTATTTGAAATACTATAGACCTTAACAAAGCGAGATCAACAACACCCATAGTTTTTGAAAATAAAATATTACACCGATTCATTGGTCCTATTTAAATTAATGGTGAACGGAGAATCCGTAAGAACAAAGATATCCGAGAACTGTACTCAAGGCCGAGTATCTCACTAGAACTGACAGGTAGACGAATAAAGTAGATAGGACACGTAACAGAATGGTTAGGGAAATATGGGAAGGAAGATTGAATACCCGTCGGCCAGTGGGAAAACCTCGCAAGAGATGGAGAGATCAGCTAACCTAAGATCTAGCAAGTATATAGGGCACATGGAAAGACCTGACAATGAACAGATCAAGATGGAGGACTTATGTGAGAGAGACCAAAAGTCAACCCGATTGACAGTGGCCAAAGAATATTTCTCTGACCTAACCATTATTTTAGAAACATATGCCAGTGAAATATTCTAAAAGTAGGTGAATAAATTTTAAATCAACCACTCTGTACATAGCTTTTAATTAAATACGTGAGGCAGAGCGAATTATAAACGCACTTATCCAATTAATTTGTAAACTACTTAACTCGAGGTTTACCACCTTTAACATCAAAGGACTAACAGAATGATTGTACTGGCTTGTAGTACATTAGATGTTACACATCATAATAGACCAAGACAAGGGGCTGATAGTTATTGTCAAATATACGGAGACAGTTTATTAAGTACAGACAATTAATTTATTTCTTAATTTAGAAGAGCCAAAATCTAAATTAGCGTCATTAAGTAAGCAAGCCGCAAAATGTTTAGCCATGCGGGTTGCCTACTTCGGGAAATTTGGAAAACCATGGAGATAAAAAAAGGACAGTATAATCGGATTGCTGATAGGTGACTGTTACATGTATGTATCAAGTAGTGCATTCATATAATAATCTAGTTACCATTTTTCAGTGATTTTAAAAATGTTTTTTGTTATTTGTCTTAGCTGTCAGTGACTGTTAATAATATTAATTAATAGAGCTTGCGGCTAATTATTAAATTCACAAACTTTAATTTTAAATCTGCTGGAATATTTTAATTCCGAAAAAGAGAACAAGGGGCCACTTATTTCTCTATCTTGTGTCCATCAAAGAGTAGCAGCTGCCTTGAAGATTTCGGAATCAACAATTCGTAGGATTACAAAATGTAATAAATTTGAACTTCTCACTAACAAAATCACGAGAAAATGAAGGAAATTAAAATCTGAACCAGTTTATTTTAGTGATACATTGGCACAAACGTATGGTCATGAAGTACTAAGATTACCTCCTTATCACTGCCAGTTTAACCCCATTGAACTAATTTGGGATTTAACAAAAAATTATTATGATAGACATATTGGTCAAAACGGATATAGTGATAACGAAGTTTTGAAAATGTGGCATGTAGCCTGTGATCAAATTAGTTGTGAAACTTGGGCAAAATCTGTTAAAAAAATTGAAAATTTAATAAATGAATGGTGGGAAAGGGAAAGGATTGTTGATGATATTAATCCAATAATAATAAATAAAAGAAATGACAGCGATAGTTCAGATGACGACGATATCATGCATTACAGTGACTAATTGTTTTAAAATTAAAATAAACATTTACAATACAACTTGTAGATTGCTACAAGTTGTACAAGTTGTATTGTAAATATTTTATGAATAAATATATTTTTACTTAATATTTTATTACTTTGTACTTAGGGGAAACATAAAAATTTAATTTAATTAAACAAGTATAATCCAAAATTTACGTATGAGTATAAGTTTTTCCTTATTTATAATTATTACCTTAAAATTAATAATTTTGTTTGTTTGAGTACTGCTGTGAATTTATTTTCGTGCTCTTAATTAGAGTACTACTAATTGTAAAGATATCTACGAATCATGCCGTTTCTTTCTAATGCTTTGTTTTTTATTAAAATAATTTGGAAGGTTAGTTGTCAACTTGCGTCACTATACGTTACTATGGGTATGCAAATAATTATAATGATATAGACAGAGAAAGCATATAGTATTGTATATCGATACTTGTAGCAACGAACAGTCACCTATCAGCAATCCGACTATAGTAGTTAGTAATAGTGTTTGACAGAATATAAATAATTAATTAGATAAGGTATACAGTATGATATAAAAGTGTAAATAAGAAATAAATAGATAAATAGATAAATAGATACTGCTCGGACTGTGACTTTCTTTGTGTGTACTTGGTGTGGACATTTTTGTTAATTCACCACTGAGAAACGTTGCCCGCTACAATATGTATGGAAGTTATTTTTTAAATAAGAATCGTTTGCGAATCCTATCCCGGCATAGCATTTTTCGCAGTCGTTTTACCGACTAATGTCTTCTCTGATCATTTGCTAACGTTGTCAGTCAGTCTGAAGTTGCTAGCGGAGGTAGACGATATTTTGCGGCAATTTAATATCAGCTATGTCCATTACTAATCTTGGCAATTGTGAAGTTCGCGCTGTGAATCGGTTTTTAAATACAAAAAACGCTCCTCCTGCCTAAATCCATCGGCAATTTGTTCAAGTGCATGGGGAAGGTATGGTGAATGAGGGGAATGTGCGAAAGTGGTGTCGTTTATTTAATGGTGGAAGAACAAACATCCATGATGGGGAACATTCAGGCAATAGACTGGTGGCCGACTTCTACGACGAGAGGATCGTCAAATTTATCGCCCGTTCGGAAAAATGCCTTGAGCGGAACGGGTATTACGTCAAAAAATAGCGAAATATTGTTGGTCATTGTAGAAACAACAATTTTGAAAAAACGTTAGTTGTGTTTACTTTTAAACTAAAACGATTCTTTAAAAAATTTAAATATTACCCTCGTAGTCACCTGGCTTGTCAACACAAGTGGTTGGGTTCACAAATTTTCGAATACCTTCCAAAAAAAGATTCTATGGTTGCGTACAAAACCACTGATTCACCACACCTTGAACTTCATCGTCTGAAGTACGGGTAAATCGCCATCCACGTAACCCAATTTTAGATTGCTCTAAAAGGTGGCAGCCAGTCGGAGTTAACTCTGGACTGTATTGAGGATGAGGAAGTGGCTTGAATTTTAGTATATCTAGACCCAGTTGCATAAAGCTTTGTTAAGTCTGACCAAGGGTGCAGCCAGAATCATCATAAACCACCCAGCTCACGCCCCGATCTGGCGCCATCGGATTACCATCTGTTCACCTCTCTCAATGAGTCTATGGGCGCAAAAAGGTCTTCCAGCGACGACGAGGTCAAGCATGCCGTCAAAGAATGGACGACATAGGTGTAAAAAAGATCATACCACGGCTCACAACGTGCATCGATCGGGAAGGCGACTACGTCGAAAAATAGTGTGATCTATACCTAAAATAACTCTTTAAATAATTTTTTTTTCAAATAAATTAGTTTCTTGATTCTTTAAAAATTGAGTACTCTTACTTTGTGGACATTCCTCGAATTTAAAAAAAAATCCTAAAAAATATGGATCCTCTGTCTTATTCTCAATAATTGTAACACGGCCCTCGTAGTTCTCGTAGCTTTTAATATTTTAAAAACAATTCAGTTCACGTCCATTAGACAAGGACAGAACGTGATTAATTTTGAAGCTGTTAATTTTGAAATTAATCGTTGAAGCCAACAACTATTACTTAAAGCAAGCGACGCGCATCGTCGCAATTACAATTACAGAATGATTGCATTAGCGACTGGTTGGTTGTTCACCTGTTTCTCATCTACCTAGTTAATCCATTACCGCTGTAGTTAGCGCTAGTTGCCGTTAAACTGCCGCTAGCATAACGGTAACGGACACATCATCAACTTACGTCAACCACAGCTTCTGTTTACGTTAAATAAAACAAACACTGCTATTTTACAAAACTGAAAATACAAGAGGTGATCACTAAATAAGGTTCCTAACTGAATAACTATATCTACACATTGGTTGTAAATGGTTGGTGGACACACTGGTCTCTATTTTCTGATCATGCTTTGGTGTTGCAAAATATTCTTGACGTGCACAATCGGTCTAGGACAACCCGTCGCCACCTTTAAGCTGCGAACCAGCTCGCTGCCAGTCCAAGTTGCCACTGGGCCAACTCGCCGCGAGTTCAAGTGATCGCGTTGGTTGTTTGTTCCATACCCAAAAACAATACATTTGTAAAGCTCGTTGGGTGAATGTAACGTTAATGAGCTGCGTAACATTTTTTGATTATATTGTGTCCAAGCAATTAAATTTGTAAAAAATTATCGTGATAATTCGAAATATGATTTTAAATTGAATAAAAATTAAGAATATATTTCATCAACCTAATTTGCAAACACTATACCTCCATTTTTCAATTTTTATTATTATTATTATGGGGTTTGTCAGGTCTTGACAAGCGTCCACTAATCTCAAACTTCAGCAACCTTTTGAGCCGCGTCATACTAGAGACTAGTGGAGCTAAATACACACGACTGCATCCCAAACCCTGGCGATATGCAGCCGCGGAAATTACGCCAGATCCAGTGCCCGCACAATGCGGAGCGACCCGAGCAGCACTGCTTTCTGCATCCTGCAGATCAAAGAGTTGGCAGAAGATCTACAGGCGGGAATGGACTCGATTTCCCTTCGATAGGAGGCTTTCATGCCACCCAAAACACCAACTATCAGGACTACAAGCTTAACTTTATACCCGGGATACAGCTTTCTTAGCTCGGACAAGAGGTCCAAATACTTGGACCTCTTTTCCCTCCTCCTTGAGAGAGATATTCTTCTCAGCTGGACTTGAGAATTCGATCACAAACATCTGTTTGGTCTCGATATCCAGGAGGGTTATGTCCGGCTTAGTGGCTGTCAGTAACCTCGAGGTGGGGAAGGAGTAATTCCAATAAATTCGGCACTTGGAATTTTCCACCACCGATTCTATGTCAGAAGGGACGTACGGTATAACCGGTATTTGGTCAATACCATAGGCATGTCTAAGATGATAGTAGAACACGCGGAGAGCAGCATTATGTCGAGACACGTAGCTCGACGCTGCAAGAGATGGACAAGCAGACAGAATGTGCATTATCGTTTCAGAATGGTGGTGGCACAACCTACAGAGTGTGGACTCCGCTATTTGGAATATGCGGGCCCTGTATGCCAAAGTATTTATAACACCATCCTGACACGCAAACACAAAACCTTCTGTTTCCGATCTCAAACCAGCAGACTTAAGAAACGAGAACGTGAGTTCGGTGGACAACTCTAGACTTTTAATATGTTTGAAGAACACAGAGTGCATACTTTTACTCATGTGTTCTTTTGTCAACATGTCTGTCTCGCCTCGTTTCACCGAACCGGTAACTCTGTTGTACTCCTCCCGAGAGAGTTGTACTCCAGCGTTTTCCCTGACGGGACTCAAGTCTGCCAGGTTAAATCTCGTTGCTGCTCTTCGCGCTGCCTGGTAAAGAAACGCCCCTTTGCCACTAAATTCGTGCTCACTAACGAATTTTAATAGTGGGTCCTGACTTCTGAGGATACTGTTAGCTGTAACCAGGACGAGTCGATCGTGCAAGTACTCCAGATTTAGTAATCCCCGACCCCCATTTTGACGAGGGAGGTAAATGCGCTGCACAGAAGATTTCGGGTGAAGACTTCGGTTGATGTTCATGATCTTTCTGGTTCTTCTGTCGAGATCCTTAAGATCATCAACATTCCATTTCATTACACCAAAAGTGTATGAAATTAATGGGACAGCAAGCATGTTTGTGGCAGCGATCTTGTTCTTGCCAGACAGACATGATCTCCATATCTGCCTAAGTCGTGCCATATACTTGCTGCGAAGGGCCTGCTTAATAAGAGTGACATCTTGGACACCTCTCTCACTAAAAATGTGTAAGACCCTTCGGCATTAAGATGTTTTATAATGCTCCCATCAACCAATTGAACGTCTTCACCGTTGTCTAAACCTTTTCCTCTGTAGATATGAAAAACAGCGCATTTTTCCAACCCGAATTGCATACCTATCGCGGCAGTGTACTCAGCAACAGTATTTAAGGCGGTCTGCAGATTCCTCTCGTTCGAGGCGTAGAGCTTCAAATCATCCATGTAAAAGAGATGGGTAATTTTGTGCTTACGCTTCGACGGGGGACCCGCCATGTAGCCACTGCCGCGCCTAAGCTCGATCGATAGAGGAAGAAGTGAGATGCAAAATAGTAGCAGGCTTAGGGAATCTCCCTGGAAAACCCCACGCTTGAAATATATCCACTCTGTCGACACTGCAGTTGATCCGCTTGGGACAACAAATTGTGTCTTCCAGAGGGACATAAGTTGCCCAATGCATCTCTCTATCTCCGGGTGGACTCGTAACATGCGCAATAATAATAATTATTATTATTATTATTATTATTATTATTATTATTTTCCAATCAGCTAAAATCAGTTCAACGCATGCCCTATTCAATTCGCTAATTCCAGAAAAAAATGATATTGAATAAGCTGTGTGAAAATTGAGAATGGTTTTAAGTCTTTATTGTAAAATGGAACGTTTGGAAATTAGGGTAGGCGATATACTATATATTTACATAATATATTTACAAATTAAATTGTCTTTCGTTAAATAAATTAATTTATTGCAAACTCCTGACACCATGAGGATAATTTCGGCTACTGTTAAATCAACACCCACTGCTTGACTGCCGGTGTTATCTAATATAGCGCCTCCAGCACTTTGACGAACAACCGCAAGTAAACGAGAATGGAATAGAGCAAGAGAGTGTGATTATATGATGACGAAATTTGATTTGGACTCTCCTGCCTTACGACTGAAAACTGGTGCTCCTATTTGGATTGACCATAAACTAAAAGCACCTTTGAATATCGGAACCGCTTGGAATAGTTTATGGAACGAGGCAAGAGTATATTTACTGATGGATCTGAAAAACTTTCCGGTTTCCATGTTTGTCGAAACCTGTGGAAGCAACATCACATAACTACTGGTTATGATAGATGCAACTACTCTTTATACAAGTTGGGTATATCATCTTTGTAATGATTTTTATACACTTATACCATATGAAATAACTAATTCCAAGTTGATACAATAACTTTATTGCAATAACATAATACTAAAAACTGACATTCAAAAACTTACTTCATTCCGTGAGTTTTCTTTTTCTTTCTTGAGTTTTCTTTCCTCCCATATCTTCCGGCGCAGGGTATCTCCGTACGGGCTTCGATGGTCTAGAGGATCTTCGAAGGTCTTTTCTGACACCAGTCGCCTCTTGTGAAGTCTCATTTGTACCACTCACCTCCTGTGATGTCTCATTTGTATTATTCGCTGCAGTCTTTTCTTTCATGTTTGAAGTACCTCCACTCGTGGCTATTCCCGAAAATGGCATGACCGGTATACGGCGACGTAGAAATCGACGATTCCTTCTGAATATTCTTCCGGCTGGAGTTTTTATTAAATAGTCTCTGTTCGATCCAACTTCCACAATAACCCCTGGTGTAGCACAACATTTCCATTCGAAGTGCTGGACCAAGATGTGATCTCCTACTTTAAACTCAAATAACGCGTTTTTGTTGTAATGCTGTATCCGTAAGTCTTTCGATTGTCTCGCTTTTTTTTTCTTATATATCAGAAGTTTTTTGCTATTCTAGAGCGAATGACTTTCGATGTGCTTGTGAGCAATCAATGGGGGCACATTCCCACCCCCTCCCTCCTTGAATACGCCACTGATTAAACATACATCATAATATTCGACTCATGCATTTTTTTTTAACCTGCTCCGAATCTCCTAACTTTAAAATATAAAACGGTGCAGGCCTAGGGAGAACATGTTGAAAAATAAATCGAATACTTTGTTTCAATATTGTTCTTTTATTTATCGTATATCTTGTCAAAAAATTAGTGTATCTTATATATTGATTAACCCACATATATAATAAATATAATACTGACTTAAAAATCGTAATGTGTCCATGCTGACATTTAAAACCTATTGTTACAGATTATCTGCAAGTTGGCCTTTACAATACGCTACTGTAAAGATCAACTATATAATAAAGACGACATTTCTTTACTTATTATTAAATGTATTAATAAATATTTAATCACGGATGACAACTAGAAAAATTAGTAAAATGTTTACTAAAAATTTTATTACTAATAGTTATTCATGCAGTTCGTGTGTGAAGGAAAATGATACCACGAGACTGAAAAGACTTTTAATTTCGTGCTACCATTTTCTACACTCGATTGATATCTGCGAAAATTCGCTTACAATTGAAAAGACCTCCTTTATATACATATTGCAGACAACAATTTTTCTAGACCTAAAAATATAAATTGGGTAAAAATTAATTACATATTCCAACCTTAGTACCAAAATTCCACACAAGATGGCAGATTAATGTTCATAATGTATGATTTTTTAGAATTTTGAAAGCTAGTTACCATGGCAACTTTACGTCCGATGGTAGAAAAACATATTTATATTCCATTATATTCCTACTACGATTTTTTCTGGTTTAAAATATCTAATCTACAATTTCATAATATGCGTCTTCTTCCGATATATGTTGTGTACATTCTCTACCGTCTCTCGAACCTAAAAAATAAATTGTTTTCAGTCATGTATTAATATTTTATTATTATTATATATTATATTATATATATATATCTATATATATAATCTTATTATCTATTTTTTACATTTGTAAATACCTGTAAGCTGTCCGTTTCTTGATTCCCTGTTGTTAGGTATTAAGTTCAAATTATTTAAGCCTGCTAGTGAACGTCCAGTGGTTGGTTCCAAATATCCATCATAAACTAAAATAAATATATTTAAATATGTTTAAATAAAAAAAAGTGGAGGAACAGAGGCTAGTGAGGTCGGTCTAAAAATATTATATAAATATGATATACAGGTAATTTATAGTCGATAAGTTCAAAAATCAAAGCATTATACCACAATGTGTCGAACGCTTTTCAACATCTAGTAGTACTAGACCAGTATGTTTTTATTAAATTGAAATTTATGGTTATGATTTGTTAGCCGGCCAGGTTGATTAGTTGTATAATGTGTACTGTTTAGCAAATATCTTGTGAAAGTCTGTGGCAGTCTTTAAGATACACATAGACAGAGCACTCTGATAGACAGTGATAGGTATAGAGAACAGATTTAAGAATTGGAAGGAAACAATTATCAAGTGTATTAATTTTGAAGGGAATTTTTTTAAAACGTATTTAAAATAGAATCCTAAAAAATATGAACCATATGTTTTATTCTCTTAGCTTGACCTGGGTATATGATTGTATTGTTGAAATTACCTTGCGTTCTTCTTTCTATGTTATCTCTAGTTGTTACATATGATTCTCTTAAGCGTGTCGTAGAATTTTGTGAATAATCTGGACCCCTTCTGTTAAAAATAATAATAATTACAATAGCATTCAATGTCATCATTTATGTCAGAATATACCTCGGATGTCGAACTGAAATCATTTTTAAGTTAGGATCTTCAGGGATTTCCTCATATTGCGGAACATATATAATTTTTGGTTTCCTCTTCGCAGTTTCTCTAAGTTTGAATATATAGATGATTGCAAGAATTATAATAACTAGGAAACCAATCACAATTAATACTAAAATTGTGTTCTTTATATGTACTATATTAGAATCTTCAATTTGAAGATATATATGCTTTTCCTCCTTAATATAATGTTTTGCCAGGCATCTGAAATGTGTTCACATATGAAATAAATATTAAACTGGGTGTTCTTAAGCGAACCGAGCCTGTAATGTATCGCGTAAGGTAAAACTTCGTGTTACGTTTATAAGTACTTTGGATGGAATCACGCACAAAAGCCGACCGAAAAACAAGGTGCTCCCGCTCCTTCAGTTTTTGTCGCGAATACAAAGTAATTCGCTATACTTCTTTGAACGTGTTCTAGGTACTTTGAACGCTCGCAACCCTGGACGTTCGATATAAAGGTGCGTACTGACTTGAGCATTTGTACGCGCACGGATTATGTGCGCGCACGGATTTTCGTGCGGGTAAAAAAATTTGCACACACAACTTTCTAATTTGTGCGCGTAAAATCTCGCTCCGCGTATTTCAGTTATATCCACGCACATATTTATTTAAAGTAAGTAGTGTCAACGATGGCGGAAAGAAATGTTGTTGGCTTAACAAGTGTAGCGTACATAGGTCGCATTCAGCAGACTCATCGGTGTCTTACCGGTACAAACTTACCAGTGAATTTGACTAAATGCACATTTTTTGGCAGCGTTGTCGAACGGCGTATATGAAAACTACAATATCTAAACAATGACAGATTGTAATGACAGTAAATTTTTAATGTAAACTTTTACAGTAATTTTAAAAGTGCATGTGCTTTATATACGTCTCCTCAAGGGAAATATACAATAGTTCAAGTTTGCTAGCAGAACTGCAAATGCAAGAAGTTAGTGGACAATTTCAAAATCTTGTTTGAATGTCAGCGTTAATAAAGTTGGTCACAAAATTGGGAGAAAAACAAGTTTTATAAGGGCTGTTCCCGCGAAAGAACGATTAGCCATAACCCTACGTTTTTTGCAACTGGGGATTCGTTTACCAGCATACAATACATTTTTACTCCATTCCATGTTGAATATTTACTGGTGTTTACTTAAATTTACGCGCACAATTATATGACTGCATAAACCCGTACACACTGAGCGCACAAGTTCTTTGATCTTATCGGTGGGACCGACAAGCTACGGATAGCATTCGTGGAAGGATTACTGTACGCGCACACAAATTGTACCTCGTACTCACCTGAGCATTTGTGCGCGCACATAATCCGTGCGCGTACAAATGCTCAAGTCAGTACGCACCTTAATGTTTACTTACATGACCTAGAGCAGTAAATGTTAGTTACTAAATTTCTTTAATTATTTATCGAGATGTTTCGCCAGCAGTTTAGCTTCTTCCAGATTTTTTGTGTGTTGTATATACAAATGAAGTTATATACACATAAATTTAATAAAACTACAATATAAAGTTTATTCTAATCTGTCTTAATCCAGTAATAATTTTTCGTAGGGAAAATTACAGCTTTGCACAGAATGGATTATTGTATTTAAAATACCTCCTAACTAAATACTGTTTGTTTATACTCGTATCATGCTCCACTCTCGGACCGGTCACAGGAAATTTGTAATACGTTGACGACATGTAGGTTTCAAATGGACATTACCTTACGTAATACATTACAGGATCGGTGTTTCAATGTAGACTCAGCTTTAGGTCTGTACAAAAGATTTTCTTTTCAGTGTTTTGCTTTAAACAAGTACGAGGGTTACCTTTTATGTTTTTGCAAACGACCACTAGATGGCAATATTGAAATGTGTCATTATTGTATTCGTAAAATTTGACATTTGTTATTAGAAATCAGTGGCAGCTTATAAATTGACCGAGTAGTTTGTTGACAGTGAGTGTTTTAAAAAAAACAAGTTTGTGAAAAAATGGATATTACTCGTGAAGGTTTTCATTGGATGATTTTTTACGATTTTAGTAAAGTCCTAACTCAACAGCCATGCATAGATTCGCTTCGTTCAACTTTTGGTAATGAAGCACCACCAGAAAAGACTGTTTACAATTGTTTTGCAGAATTTCGTCGTGGTCGTGCGTCCGTCAGTAATGAATCTCGTGAAGGTCGATCAAAATCGGTTGTGATTCAAAAAAACATCGATGCTGTGCACAAAATAATTGAAGAAGATCGGCATGTGAACTACCGTAAGATAGAGGCATCCTTTGGCATATCATAGACTGCAATACATTCGATTTTGCATGAACATTTAGCTAGAACGATTCCGGATAATTTGACCAAAGCTCAAACAAAGGCTCGTGTTGATTGGCGTAAGGGAATGCTAAAAACAATCAACCTAGGTACTCCAAAAACCGTATACCACATTGTTACAGGTGACTAAACTTTGATTTATTCATATGAACCGGAAACTAAGCAACAATCCACTGTTTGGGTCTTCCAAGATGAACCGAAATCCACAAAAGTTGTTTGTTGACGAAGCACTTCTAAGAAAATGATCGCTTATTTCTTCGGTTATACTGGACATGTCGCAACCATTCCGTTAGAGCAGGGGTGGGCAAATCTTTTGGCTGTCGGGCCACATTGGGGATGAAAATCTGACCGCGGCCAGAAAAAAATTTTGTTTCTTAGTTTTTGAAAAAACTTAAATGGTAGCCCTTATAGAAAGCGGGAACAAATATTTTGTTGATTGAATGGTTTTTTATGTTATTATAAATAAAACAGAAACCTGCGAAAATTTGATTAAATCTCCTGTACACACCTAATAATCGCTTAACTTAGGCCATACCATAGCGTAAAGAATAAAGAATCTCTAAAATAATTACTCACTTGTACAATCCTGAATCACTGTCAGTAACTTTTATTATTGTCAAATTCTTCCAAATTTCAACATCATTATCAACAACAGTTATGTTATATTTGTCATTATTTTCATCATTAATTTGACTGTTATTGTAATACCAAGACACTTCTTCTGGAACTACATTCTCAACAAAACAAGATAATATTACATTCTTATTAACAAATTCCTTTACAATAGATTTTTTTGTTTGCGGAAATATATCTATTTTAATCTCACAGATTTCTTTCATCGTCAAGTTGTTCCACTGTCGATCTTTTAAACGCAATGGTGTTGCACAAGTAGGATTTGATTTTAGTAAAACTGTAGAGCATTCTTTAAAGAAATGAAGAAATTCTGACCTACAGTAACACCTCCAAGGGTTATTTTCTAAATTAAAGTTTAATACATTATCAACATTTTTGTTAAAAGCTCTTCGATTTAAGGTTTTAAGAAGATTTTGAGTTAAATCTAACATCAGAGAATTGTTGTAAAAGGATTTATCTTCTATAAATTTTATATGGTTAAATGATAAATCCAATTTCACCAAATGTTTCAGTTGATCAAATATATTACTTTTAACCCGCGTTATCTTATTATTGTTTAAATAAATAATCTCCAAAAAAACGTTATCTTCAAATGTACCTGGAGAAAGGTATTCTAATTTATTTCGCGATAAATTCAATTGGGTTAATTTTGACAAATTTTTGAATGCGTTCTTATCCAACGTTTCTATTTCGCAGTTGCTCAGAGAAATATATTTTAAACTTATTAAATTCGTTTTTTCGAATATATATTCCTCAATATGAGGAAAATATTGTTCATCAGCACTAATTGAAAAAACTGATTCATATTTTACACATCTTAGTTCATTTTCGAGAGTATTCGAACAGTTTTTTAAAATAATTGTACTATTATTGTCACTTTCTACTACACAATTACACTCATTTTTAATAAAAGAACTCTGTACTAATATTTTTAAGAAGAATATTGTGGCTAGAAACAACATGGCGATGATATATTTGTTACTAAACTGAATTTAATCTATATTCGATATATGAGATATGATAAATATTTTATTGTATACAATCTTAAAAATTCAATTAGAATAGATAATGCACCGTTATATATTTTTTTAGAAATTATACAGACCTTTTTTTAAAACTTTCTGATAACTGGTTTTCAATACCTAGATAGGCGATATATAGCGTATAGGCATAGATAAACTGGGGGTACGTGCCCCCCCCCTTAATTAAGGTCCAATGAAATGAAATGTTATTTTTAGGTTTTCGTAGGTATAATCAAGTTCTTATTCCGTCACATGAGTTTGTCGGTTCGGTAGAAATTATGGCCAAACTGCTGGATTTAAAGAATTGAACTCATGTACGAGAAATACTGAGAATTCAAAAATATATCGCGCGAAACAAATATATATTTATCGAAGAAGTTTGTAAAATTTTGTAAAATGTCAAATGAAAATTTTTGATACATGGATGAACAAATATATTTTTTTATCAACAAATAATGAAATTATCATCTCTTTTTGTTTTTTACATAAACATCAATGATCCAGCAGCAGAGGTCTCAAACTCATTTGGGTCGCAGTCTACTTTTCATACAAAATTAGCAACGACGCAACTTCAAATATCCCGAAGGCCTCCTTGAAATTTTTACCCACCTCCAACATATATAAGGGAGGTATTGTGATCATACCGTATTTGACATTTCGAGATTTCGATGGATCTCCACGAATTGAGGTCCCTACATAACGTTTTGACTATTTTTAGCATGATGTCTGTCAGACCGACAAATTAAATAATTTTTTTCGAAATATTTTTCTGTTGCTAAATATTCGCAAAAATCTTAAAATCGACACGAGTAAACTCCCATTTCTAATCAACCGATTTTTACCAAAAGTTGATCAACTCGTCCCATTGATGGCAGAAGCTTAAAAATGAATTTTTATAATAATCCTTTTAGCCGAATTTGCTCTGCACGTGTACGGAAAGACAGACGGACGGACGGACGGACGGACAGACGGACGGACGGACAGACGGACGGACGGACAGATGGACGGACAGACAGACCGACAGACCGACAGACCGACAGACCGACAGACCGACAGACCGACAGACCGACAGACCGACAGACCGACAGACCGACAGACCGACAGACCGACAGACCGACAGACCGACAGACCGACAGACCGACAGACCGACAGACCGACAGACCGACAGACCGACAGACCGACAGACCGACAGACCGACAGACCGACAGACCGACAGACCGACAGACCGACAGACCGACAGTCAAAACGTTATGTAGGGGCCTCAATTCGTGGAGATCCATCGAAATCTCTAAATGTCAAAATCGGTATGATCACAATACCTCCCTTATATATATTGGCGGTCGGTAATAATTAAAATTCTAACGTTTGAGAATTTATAAAAAATGTCAAAGACTTTTTTCAGCCCTTTGAATGACCGTAGAAAAAGTATTGTATGTATCACGTATAAAAATGGATCATTGTTTACTCAAGACATGTACACAACACGGATTTGCCTAATTCTTCTTTCTTGAGTTGAGTAGTAAGGTGTCACACAGACAGACATACGTTCCCTTTTATATATTTAAAGAAGAGATAAAAAGGATTACTTACTAATAATCTCCTACACCGTTATGATTAACCTGAAGAATTATTAAATCAGCCATGAACACTGCATCTAAAAAATGTGGAAAACACACGCACACGCATACGCTCACGAACACGCACACACACACAAGCACACGCACACGGGCACGCAAATGTACACGCACAAGCACACGCGCACGCTGTCACGCACACATGCAGGTACGCACGTACTTTTATTCATTAATATCAGTATTTAATTTATATTAATAAATTATATTTTCTAGCCAATAATATACTAAATAGTTTTATACAATATGATCACACATTTTTCTTATTATTACATTAAACTTAAATGAAAATATTTTAGGATGTTTTAACAATTTGAGGTTTGATAAAAAATACGCGAAATGCGTATGCAGTGCAATACTTAGTAATTAGAAATGGGGAATAGCGATAATATGATTCAGCGTTAAAGTTGTTTAGTTTGAATTTTATAGTAGATTATATTGTAGATATGTAGTGCAGGATTCGTTTTTCGATTCTTCTTTAACCCAGCATTTTTAAAAATGGATCTGATCGAAAAGGCAACCTGGAAAGACGGCGACAGTCTCAACTTTTAAAAACAACTCTTGGTATTTTCAGAAGTGAAAAAAATGGCAGCGATGTGTAGAAGGCCAGTATTTCGAAAATGATAATTTAAATGTAAAATAATTTTGTATTAATGATGTTTTATGTCAGTCCGATTTTTTTTTTTTTTTTATCAAACCTCCCATTTAATGATATTTAATCTAATCTTCATTCTTCACCGATTGTCTCCTTTTGTTTCGTATTTGTCCTGAAACATATAAAATAGGTTGGTACAAGAAAATTAAAAAATCAGCTGTGGCCAATACAGGACCGACCGCCATCATAAACTACTTGTATAAAATACATTCTAGCAGCAGAGTAGAAATAACTTGGCCTAATATTTTCTAACAGAGATATTATTTATCATGACCATGGAAACGTTACATATAAGTATGAAAAATTTGAGACGTAAAATTTTTAAAAATTTTACAAAAATTTGTCGAAATTTTTCGTTTTATCAAAAAACGTCTCAAATAAAAGTTATTAGTTATTGCATTTATAGCAACTTTTGTTCTATAAATTTTTTCGAAATATATTTCTGTTGTTAAATATTCGCAAAAATCTTAAAATCGACACGAGTAAACTCCCATTTCTAGTCAACCGATTTTTACCAAAAGTTGATCAACTTGTGTCATTGATATCAAAAGCTTAAATATGCAGTTTCATAAAAATCCTTTTAGCCTAATTTGCTCTGCACGTGTACACAGATAGACGGACAGACGGACAGACAGACAGACATGGCGTGGTGACTTCTTTTGAACGGCCTGGACGCTCATCATCAAAAATGCTCTTACGACCGCGTTTAAATTCAGCTGTCCAGCATTTAGTCCCCATAAACATCGTTCAATTGGGTGTTGATCACATCGTTCGTTTTCATTTTCAAAAACAAATATCTAATCACTGCACGATATTCGATTGTATTCATTTTTGTAAAATGCAAAAGTTGTTCACTTTCAGTGACTGTCAAATACAAACTAAATGACGCAGCTGGATGAAAATTTTACAGTAGTCATTTGAAGGTTAGGATTTACGAAAAACAAAATTAATTTGATACTAGTGGCGCCATCTCTTGCCTAAGCCGATTACTTCACCGCCCTTCGTATGTAATTTGCAGAACACTACAGAAATTGCGCCTATGCTTTTAAACAGAACTGTCATTTGAACAACGTAAATTTTTCTTTTAAATAATCAACTACCAATAAAAATCATTACTAACCACAACCAAATATCTAGTTAGTTTTTCTTATTAACGGTACATACTATAAGCGTAATAGATTTTGAAGAACCCAAAGAACACCATTTTGTATGATAAATGCTTACCTCGTCCATATCCATTTATTTCACAAAAGGTTCTTGGTCCCTGTAAAATATATTAAACATTAATACAGTTTTATATGAAACTAGCTGCCCCTCTCGAATTCGCTCGCGGACAAGATTACTTATCTGAGCGCCCAAATAACAAATTATTTTTTAGATAAAATATATACGTATGGTAAAGGTAGTACGGGTTGCAAACATAAATAAAGCAACTAGATCTAGCTGACCAGTTTTGAAATATTTTATTTCTTCATCAGAGCTACACAAAAATATAGAATATAGCTCGTTTGTATCAAATTTGTCACTAAGATATATATGTTTAAACCCTTAAACTTGTGATTTGTAGAAAACTATCTTACCACGAAGCCACGGCAGCTCTAATTATCTTAAGTTGCGCTCACAGCTTCAAAATTAGTAGATTGTACGCTGTGCGTTGTGAATAAATTTAATAGACTTTTTTAAAGTTTGATAACAGCGTTCACAGCTATGAAAATTAATGCGTAACGAATATTGTAACATCTACGTATTTTTCAAACCAACTACGAAGGAATAAATGCATTTATGTGACTTTTTCGAACCCGTCATCGGCCAGATTGTAATTTCTTACTAAATTTTAATAACAAAATTATAGCTGTAACTACAGCAATTCTTTGTCATTTCACGATTTACGAAATTTGTTAAAATTTGTGCGACAGTATTTTTTAGGTTATGTAAAGTAAGATAGCCATACATATGCGAAACAACACACTGCGCAGAAACGAGTTTTTGACTGAGAGCTTACTGCGTCTGCGCACACGCAAAGCAGTGGCGTGGTGTATGACTTATTATTTTATTACTCAGCTGTTTGTTTGGTACCTTGTTTGTGTTTCGGACCGCCACTAGTAAAATAGCTGAAGTTCGCGTCGATTTGATGACTCATTGTGTTGTTTCGAAAATGAACGGCCTATAATGTGTGTTTATAAGTCTGTATCATTAAAACAGCGTATTAACTATTAAGTTTGGAAAAACTGTCTATAGTCGACAACGTACAGTGTATTAAATTTATATCTGTAAACGGTTGCTTGAGTTGCCATATGACAAACTGGTTAGTGACAATCTGCAGTGAATAACTCGAAGCGTATAGTCTATTAATTTTGGAGGTGTGAATGCAGCTTTATCCAAATTAAAGAATTAAGGATTCCACACACCAAAGCGGCCGCGGTGGCGGCCACGGTAGCGATACGGCAGTGGCCTAACGCAACCTATACAATACAATGAGACCACGCACATACAAGCGTTCAGCTATCTGAGAACGCCACCGAATGCAGCGTTCAGTCTAGCGATCACCAAACACTGGCGGCCGAACTCGACAAGTTGCGTTAGGCCGCGCGATATTCATTGTTTATATACCACAGAGTGAATATATTTAAGAAAATAATGTCGAAAATAGATATTTTAACAGAAAAATTCATAGATCAGTAAAGGATCATTTAATTTTGTATGACTTAGCACATCCTGATTACAAGAATATTAGGAAAACAAATAAAGTGTGGAACGAAATAGGAAAAGTTTTGGAAATTGATAGTAAAGTCTGTTCCAAACGGTTAGGCGGAACTAGATTTTGCAATCTAGTTACTTACATCGTTTAAATCATGCTTTTCAGCCGTTTTGTTTAAGCTTTGTAAATCATACTTGCAACAAACATTTTTTGGTTAAGGTTAATATTATTTTAAAATTTCATTTTCTTTATATTTTGATTTTTTGTGTCATCCTTAATACAAATATCCCATTTATTTATTTTTTGTCATTAAAATATGTAAGAAAATTAATTTAAGTTTGACATATGTCATTCGTTTCCATGGTTTCATTGTTGGAATTTTAAATTTTGACATTCCAACGTGAAAAATGAAATAACCCAAGCAAGGTCCCTTTTCCATCCTAAAAGAACGAAATTTCCATTTAGTTCCGCCTAACTGTTTGAAACAGACTGTGAGTAGATTATTATTTTTCCTCTACATACAATTAATTATTCTATTGTGTTCTCGCAATCAATATTATCATACAACTATATACCGTGATTCACTAACTGATCGCTACCGCTACCGCCACTCCCACCGCGTTAGTGTGAAGAGACCTGATCGCTAGTCGTATGGCTACCGTGGCCGCCACCGCGGCCGCTTTGGTGTGTGGAATCCTTTAAGCTTACCTATCCATGATCTGTAGATGGTTTTTATAAGCATCACGTTTATACTTGATTGCAAAGCCTATTGAAGTTGCTATAAGTAAGACAAGAAGTACAACAACAATTCCAAATGTAATATTATTTATACATTGCATATATTCTATTTGGAGGAAAAAGGAATATTGTTCAACATGTCCATCACTTCTTATTGAGCAGCTGAAAAAAAAAAAAAGTTAGTAGAAATCTAAATAAATATGAGGCATATAAAGCTGATGGTACAGTGACATATCCGCACAAGAAGAATGCTCATGCGAAAAATGCCCACAGAAAAGTGCGCGCAAAAGAACGTACAATAGATAAGATAAACTTGATAACAGTATTTTGAAACTAATTTACGAAACAAATTAAACAATGAGCTTTTAGAATGCATATACAAAAGAATTAGTCATCGACTTTTGGAATAATAACGAAATAATATTTAAATTCACTACTTAGTTGATCCACTATTTATTATTTTTAACCAATCTCTAGATAGCGGCATATTTCCTCACGTTTGGAAATTGTCCCACATTTTTTAAATCTGGTAGTACCGACAATGCAGCCAACTACAAGCCGATTTCCATATTATCAACCTTTGGCAAGAATTTTGAAGCACTAGTTATCAAAAACTTACAAAGTGATCTATACAGTATTATAATTCCAGAACAAAATGGCTTCTCTCCTAAAAGATCAGTGTTGACCAATCTTATCCCGTTTATTGAATACTTAACTTCTAATATGAATAACAAAATTCAAATCGATGTAGCTTACACAGATTTTTGTAAAGCATTCGACAAGTTAAATCACAACATTCTTTTAGAAAAACTCGAGAAACTTCAGTTCAAATAAAATATGATGAGGAAGTAATGGGATTCGGACGGTCAGAAATTAAAATTAAAACAATATTTTAACTTCGCTAACGTTTCGATTTAATATGAAATCTTCATCAGAGCTAGAATAAAAATGTAGCTATAATTTATGATACAGTCTGTTTTACAATATAAAGTTAATGAAATTAATTTAACAAAATTTGATCAATATCGAACAGTTCGATATTGATCTAAAACATATTTTTGCTATAGTTATTATATTTCCTATTACGAGGGATAATTTTTTCTAAATTCTGGGAATTGTGCTATAATTAAATTACGTAGAACTTATAGGCAATGTTATTGGTGCCAGACAAGTCTTGACTTGTTTATGCAACTATCTAGTGCAATATTTTTCAGTCTGATTTAGGTGTTCGACTGATATAGACGCGTTTTCATAGCACTGTTTTTGTAACCGTGGAAGACGCAGCAAAATCCCAGAGAGCAATAATTTTCTTTTTGTGGAAAGGAGGTGTGAAAACATTAGAAATTATTCAGCGTCTGCAAGGAGTATTTGGTGAGTCTGCAGAATCCAAAAGTACTGTTTATCGGTGGATTGATCGTTTTAAAACCGGTAGAACATCACTAGAAGACGATCCACGCAGTGGGCGCCCTAGCACGTCGGTAAATGAAAGAAACATTACTGCCGTCGAAGACCTACTGAAAGAGGACAGGCGAATGACTATTCGTCAAATTAGTGTGCGCCTAGGGATAGGTACACGACAAGTTCATGACATCTTGCATGATTGTTTGGGCGTTAGCCAGGTTTCGCCGCGCTGGGTGCCAAGACTGTTGGGACTAGAACAGAAACTCAATAGGAAAGTTCTTTGAGTTCTTAAGTTCAGAATAAATTATTATTATAAAAAAGATTTTCAATGTACAATTATAGGCTATAAAATATTGGTGAGGATAAATACCAACCATTCCTGTTAATGTCAATGTCCTGATAACATTGTTTGAAATTATTTCATTATTATTCCAAAAGTCGATGACTAATTCTTTTGTATATGCATTATAAAAGCTCATTGTTTAATTTGTTTCGTAAATTAGTTTCAAAATACTGTTATCAAGTTTATCTTATCACCTGAACGTTCTTTTTTTTGCAAGATTTTGCAAGAGGAAAACCCAAAAGGAAATAAGTGTTCCAGGACCTACTAGATTAGGGGTCGGCAAGACAAGATAAAGAAGAGTCAATATTTTGTAAAATCTACATTCTTTATACTTTTAGAAGAGCCATAATAATGTTTTTACACAAACACACATATTTATAACTCAATCAAGAGAGCATGTCCCTCAAAGGGCCTCAAATGTCGGCCTTGGTAGCGTAGAAGTAGCGCTCCTGTTTCACGAGCCAAAGGTCCCGGGTTCGAATCCCGGTCAGGGCATGGATGTTTGTAAGACACAGTGTATATGGGACATTTAGTCCTGTTCTGTGTGTAAAAAAAAGGTGGCTTGTTTTTTCGCCACAGTCACAAATGCTCACGAGCGAAACGTATTTTTCGTTTCGAGCGCTTGTGCCTCGTGGATGATTTGAAACAGGTTTTTTTATGTAGAAGCCAGTCCGGTCATGACGCTTTATAGCGTAATTAATCGAGTTTATAGCTACATTCAAAATACCAGCGATATTTCAATACTGCGGCCATATTCATATAATGGCGCAGCTCATACAACATCTTCCACCATTTTAATTTTATTGCCCAAAAAATGACTTGTAGGAGTTCAAAAATCTCTAAGCTGGGTAACTAATGCAAAATTTTAACAGTTATTTGTGTTAAAACTAACGTGCTTAATATGCGATTTTATATAGTCTTCGTTTAAACGTGCATTATTTATTGTTACAGTCTGTTTAATTAGCAACAAAAAATATTTGTTTATGCAGACATTGTTTTACCTCCCATTACTTATAGTTTCTTAATAAAACGGTTAAATATTTTTACTTGCCCGACCTTAATATATAAGGGGCAAGTATTGTAATCGCGAAAATTTTCGATGTCGAGATTTTGACGGATGACCACGTTTCATGGTCCAGGGAATCCAAAAAACCTATTTTCGAAGTGCCGTCCGTATGTGTGTGTGTGTCTGTGTGTGTGTGTGTCTCTCTGTGTGTGTCTGTGTGTATACACGATAACTGAAAAACGGTTTAACTTAAAGAGTTCGTTCTGGTACTAAAAAATTCTCCTAATAATTGGGAAGAACCCTATTGTTTTTTATTAAAATCCGAAACCGGAAACGGAAGATATTAAACTTTAAAATTAAAAAAAAATCGTAATTAGTAAACCAAGCCTTGGACAAAAATTTGTATAGGACATAATTTGATGAAGATTTACTTAAATCTACTTTTACATTAAAAAAATATATACAGACGTTTCCGTTTAATTGGGCCACCGCTTAATTGGGGCAGCCGCTTATTTGGGCCAAATCTCAAAGAACAGAAACCAAACCAAGGAACCAACAGTAAATTTACATGTTTAATTGGGACAACATTCCGTTTAATTGGGACAGTAAATTTAGGATCACAGTCAGAGCCGCAGTAAGGAAAACTTATGCTAGGGGCAGACCCGTGTTTTGGCGCCCTTGGCAAACAAAAACAAGGTTCTCACCTCTCAAAATTTAGGTGATGAGCAAAAAAAAAAGGGTCCTCGTCTCCAAAAATCCAAGTGACGAGCAAAAAAAAAAAGGTCCTCGTCTTTGCAATGGCGCCCCTTGATCAAGCCCATCAGCGCCCTTTTGCTTAGTGCGCCCAGGGCCGTCAAAGAAAAAATATGTATTATTATTATGTAAAAGTATTATGTAAAAAAAAAAATATAAAGAATTTAATATTACAGCGTTATTTTATGCAGGAAAGAAATGAAGGGAGCCCTACATCCGCACTGAATACCTGTGCTGATTTTGTAGAAGTGAAATGTTACAAAAACAAAAGACAGACTACACTTGACGCATTTTTGCATTGAATTAAATTGTATGTACCTATTTATTATTTAATTTTGGAATTTATTGTTATTTTTTCTTAAAAGTTTACATTTTTTGGTTACATGTAATTTATAGTTTTGTCCAAGAGTTTATAAAGTAAAATTATTGAAAGCTAAATATACATTGTTTAATTTTATGTGAAATTCGCTTAATTGGGGCAGCCGCTTAATTGGGCCAACATGCCTAAGTCCCGATGTGTCCCAATTAAGCGGAATCGACTGTATATGTATTTCTTTTTTATTATTATTATTTTTGTTATGGGAGGGCAAGTCTAGCGGAGGTCTCCCTTCGCCACTGGTTTTTATCAGCGTTTAAAATACAACATTAAGACAGTACCATTTTTTGATGAGTCTATTTCAACGAGTGTACTTAATCGAAAATCGATTATAATATTTCGATTAATCAAATGATCAATTAATTTTTATTGCCAGCTCTATCTATATGAATTTGTTAATGAATTTCTTGTCGTGTTAATGAATGTCTTGTTTTGTTAATGATTTTTTTTTGTTTTGTTTTTTTATCAATGAATTTCTGTATTGTCAATGAATTTCCTGTCTTGTCAAAGAATAATTTGTTTTTGTTGAATTTGTTGAATTTGCTGTTTAAACTTGTATGCATGAATAAGATTAATTTTGAAATGTACGTTTGTATGTTGAAATGATTCTGTATAATGTGACAATTTTTTGTATAACTGAATGTATGTATATATATATGGACACAATAAAGGACATTTATGTCTGTAGTGTCCAATAAATAAATAAATATGTAGAGTTGTCCACCGAACTCACGTTCTCGTTTCTTAAGTCTGCTGGTTTGAGATCAGAAACGGAAGGTTTTGTGTTTGCGTGTCAGGATGGAGTTATAAATACTTTGGCGTACCGGGCCCACATATTCCAAATGGTGGTGTCCACACTCTGTATGTTGTGCCACCACCATCCTGAAACCATTATACACATTCTATCTACTTGTCCATCTCTTTTAGCGTCGAGCTAATGCTGCATATAATGTTGCTCTCCTTGTGCTCTACTACCATCTTAGACATGTCTATGGTATTGACCAAATACCGGTTATACCACACGTCTCTTCTGCCATAGAATCGGTGGTGGAAAATTCCAAGTGCCGCATTTATTGAAATTACTCTTTCCCCACCTCGAGGTTCGTGACAGCCATTAAGCCGGTATACACTATACTCTTCTGGATATCGAGACCAAACAGATGTTTGTGATCGAATTCTCAAGCCCAACTGAGAAGAACATCTACCTCAAAGAGGAGAAAAAGAGGTCCAAGTATATGGATCTCTTGTTTGCTCTCTTGCATTTTAAATATTAAATATGCGAGCCCGGGATTTTAATATGCGTCCCATTGTCATGTGTTACACTTTTTTGAAATACGCGATTTTTTAAAGACCTTGAAATATTTTTATCTTTCCAAAGAGATATAAGTCATCCTTGTAATAAATGTGCAAAAAATCAGATAAAAATATTACGTAATTGTAAATAAAACGTGGTGTACGAAACTATGTTTTTAATACCTGTTTTGTCAACATGCTAAATTACGTGAAAATATATCCAGCCATTTTGGGCCCAGGGCGTACCGCTATAAGGGACATTAAAACAACCGTATTTCAAGGAACAGAGTAACCAGTTTAAATACACAGTATGAGACGATTGCCATTGAAAGGCACACTATGATGATAGTGTATTTGGCTGTAGTATTTGTAATAAATGAATTTGCATAGCATATCATTAGTTTTTTTCCCAGTGATGTTAATTTTATTCCGAATTATATTGCCACTTAAAAATAAAAAACAGTATTGTCTTATGCAGAGCTGGAAGTATTTGAAAAAGTATTTCGATTACTTTCTGGTGTTTGAAATATTATATTTAAAATACTTCCAAAATATGTTCTTGGTACTTGGATTTGTAAATTCTTTCTCCGTGGTATTTGTATTTGTCTAAAAATGTTAGTATTAATAAGGCCCGGTATTTCCACCTTACTGTTATCTATAAGAATAACTATCAATGGGATAATATTATCCATTTGATAGTCGCTAGGATAAATTGCTTTCTGTATTTCCAACTCTAGTTATCCCGTAGATACAGTCTGTTCCAAACGGTTAGGCGGAACTAGATTTTGCAATCTAGTTACTTTCATCGTTTAAATCGTGCTTTTCGACCGTTTTGTTTAAGCTTTGTAAATCATACTTACAATAAACATTTTTTGGTTAAGGTTAATGTCATTTTCTTTATATTTTGATTTTTTGTGTCATTCTTAATACAAATTTCACATTTTTTATTTTTTTGTCAATAAAAAAAAATATTAAATTTTGACATATGTCATTCGTTTCAATGGTTTCATTGTTGGAATTTTAAATTTTGACATTCCAACATGAAAAATGAAATAACCCAAGCAAGGTCCCTTCCCGTGACAACCTAAAAGAACGAAATTCCCATTTAGTTCCGCCTAACCGTTTGGAACAGACTGTAGCTATTCTGATTGATAATAATATTTTCGAATATTTTTTTATGTTGGTATTAGTAGCGTTATCTTAAACAAAGAGAGACATGTACGCAACTCGCACGGATAAAAGAGAGATAGATACAACTGTCAAAATAAATGACAACTGTCAAAATTTTGTTCAGAAAAATGTGCGATAAACGCCCAAGAAGCGCAATTTTAATATTTCCGAAACAAGGCAACTTGTAAATTTTGTGTTAAAATGTAAAAATGTTATAGAAAATAAAGCTACTGACGCTGTAAATCTAAAAGATAGACAAGGGGCCTGGGGAAAAAAATTGTATTATGTTTAATGCATCCTGCATACAGAATAGAAATGCAAAAACACTGAAAATTAAATACGACCGGATATTTCTCATCCCAATGGTTCATATGATTTGGTCGAACACGAACTATGATGCATGGACGTTCTAAATACTCTACAATTTCTTCATCATCGTCTGCTTGCAAATCTTCTAAATCAGCATCCATGATTTCTTTCTTTAAAAATAAATGTAAATTATCGAAAAATAATCGACAATACTTTTTTATTTCAGTATAAATTAAAGTAGATTACTAAATTATTTTGAATTTATTTTGATATAGGTAATTATTGTACACAATAAAATAGTACACATAATGGAAACAGGTGTATGTAATATGTATATAAAGTGCAGGTATGTGTAATATGTACATAGTACCTGTTATAATATATATTTTACGTATATATGCTTATATTATGTACATATGTTTATCAATAAAATGTTTTTTGACACCTATCTGTCAATATCTGTCATTTTTATGCAATGGATACTATTTATCAGTACCTACACGTTGTGAATAACTTATCCTATAGATAACTTAGTTACTCTATAGATAAATAATTGGAAATACGAAAAAAATCGTTTATTCCCTTGATAACAATTTATCCCATAGATAGTCAATTTTATCTATGGTTCGAAATACTGGGCCTAAGTGAAATACTTTAGAAGAATTTCAAATATTTCCTAGTATTTCAAATACATTTTATTTATTTAAGGTACATTATTTCAAATATTTCCCTTTTATTTCAAATATTTCCTAGTATTTCAAATAATTATTGTATTTGAAATACATTTAAATTATTTGAAATACATTATTTCAAATATTTTTTAGTATTTCAAATAATTCATTTATTTCAAAAACATTTAAATTATTTGAAATACAATATTTCACATATTTCCCTATTATTTCAAATATTTCCTAGTATTTCAAATAATTCATTTATTTCAAAAACATTTAAATTATTTGAAATACAATATTTCACATATTTCCCTATTATTTAAAATATTTCTTAGTATTTCAAATAATTGTAGTATTTCAAATACATTTAAATTATTTGAAATGGCGCTAGGTCAGGAGTGTAAGACGTCTGAAGCGGTCAGGAACTCGATAGTCCTAGCTGTGGTATGTGGTCGTGCATTTTCATGATAAAGGTCTCGACCTTTTGGTCGTTTTTCGCGTCCTGGACATCCCGGAAACAAATAATTTGTTGCTGCACTGGAGAGGTCTATGTTCAGCAGAGAATTCAATTGGTAAATAATTGTATAATGGTCATACTTACTGATACACTCCTGCATGATGGCTATCAAAATTAGGAATTGTAAAATTATTCCAAGATGATCCATTTCCTTTTCCAAAACATGATTCTCCAGAATTAATTCTAACTTGATCGTGATACCAGACAACCGATTCTATTTGACCATCAATATGGCAAGGCAAACTAACAGTATTACCAGCAGTTGCTTTTATAACCTTTACATTAGCAAAAGAGTAAAATTTCCCACAGACATCTATTTCCGTCAAGTTATTCCATTTTTGACCTTTCAGATTTCGAGGAAATAAACATACAGGAACTGAATTATTGGAAGAATAATCAGGTCTAATATTTAAGTAGTTAATGAAATATAAAATATCTTCTGCACAAGAACATATCCAAGGATTATCGTCTAAATGTATCTTCGTTGGTATCATCCCTGTTGTATTATGAGCTGGAATTACGTCTTTACTTATCATACTTAGAGAATTTCCAGATAGTTTTAACAGTAAAATACCAGAAGGAAATGAATATTCTTCAATATATTTAATATTGTTGTGAGATAAATCTAGGTCTTTCAGTGTTGATGAACTAAACATATTTTGTTGAATTATTGTCAATCTATTATTTTTTAATATCAAATCGTCAATATCTATATCCTGAAAAGTTTTAGGTTTTATATCTGTAAGTTCATTGTTCGATAAATCCAGTACATTTATGCAACGTACAGGTCTAAAGGCATCTTTCTCAATTGTATTAATTCCACAGTTACTTAATTCCAGACGAGTAATGTTTTTTATTCCATTATGAAATAAAAAATAATTTTTGAGTACAGGAAAATGTTGTTCATTGCCTATTATATTAACTATTTTCTGCGTGGTATTCGGTGATATTTTTTGTTGTAAACAATGAAGAAAACTATCTAATTCCAGTTTACTATCTTTGCAAGAAAATGTCACTGTATCTGCAGGTTTTATATGAACACAATCACATTCTTCTAACGAAGCTGAGTTAAAAGTACTCCAATATATGAGTATAACCCCGATAATAGACAGTAAATAATTTATTTTATCCATAATTTTTTAACACAAACTAAACTGCTTATCGTCAACTATTTTGTATGAAAGCTATTCACTGACTGCAACTGGTTTCTAAACTATACTGACAATATTTATAATACCTGCGATAATTTAATCAAAAAAGATAGTATACGAATTAATCAATAATATAGATAATATATCGATAAATTTGTTTTTTTTTGGAAACCGTGATTTCTTTCAACACATTTAATCAGATAATTCTATGTTGGAGATGGAGATGATAACTATGGTTACGAGTAACGTAACAATTCTGAAAATTATGGGTTAAATCAGTACTTTCCAACTAATATAGTTGATAGGTAATGGGATTCGGACCAGTCAGAAAATAAAACAAAATTTATTTTTAAATTTTGTTTAAGTTTATAAATTTTGTTTTATTTTCTGACTGGTCCGAAACCCTTTACCTATCAACTATACTAACTTACGGACGTAACTCATCTAATTCAAGACTTTCCAACTAATGTTTCTGATTTCTTGACATTTTTAATTTCTCGAGAGATGAAAAATTTGACTTGTTTTCTCGAGAATTCTCGAGAAATCTCGAGAAAAATAATTATTAAAATATATATCTTTTTTACCGACCGCCAACATATATAAGGAAGGTATTGTGATCATACCGATTTTGACATTTCGAGATTTCAATGGATAACTTGTAGGTTTTTACATAACAGTTTTAAACTGAACAAAAAATTAAATGGAATTGATTATAATAAATAATACACTAAATTAAAATAAAATATTATAACAATAAATGCTAATTAGCTAAATATTATAAATCGCTTCTTATTTGTTGCCACAGTTGCGTTGTGGGAGACAGAAGACAAATTTTATCAAAATTAAATTATAATCAGTGACTCACTAAACATTATATTAAAAAAAAAAAAATTAAGCTATACGATTAACTTGGTGTCGAGAAAATTTTACATTTCTCGTGAAATGAAAAATGGGAATTATTTCTCGAGAAAAAATTCTCGACAAGAAACACTATTTCCAATCTATTTATCCACGTGGCACCAGGGATGGGGAGTCGACAGAAAAATTACCGACTCCCGACTCGCGACTCCGCAGTCGGTATTTTTGAAAACCGACTCCTTTCACTCGTAAATTGTTAAGTCTATTCCAAGTGTTTAAGCGGAACTAAATGGAATTTTTATTAACAGACTATACTTACATTAAATATCTTGGGTTGGGGTAAGCTGTTTCTATAAAATGTCATTTTCATTTCATCTTGACTATTGAATCGTTTTTAGGAAAAAATTACAGTTCAAGAGAAAATAAAAATAAATTTTACAGAAAAGATGACGACAGAATTAAATTCTTAAATATATATAGCGAGAGGTTACGGCTGGCCCTTTTCGCTTCTTTTTCGCCAGGCAACTCTATCCATCCAGTCGCCATCCTGGAGACCTATTATTTTCATCGCCTCCCGAACATCCTGGTCCCAGTTCCATGCTGGTCTTCTTCTGCGTGCAGGAATCCACTCCCAGATCTTCTTGGGCCATAGGTCATCTTGCATACGCTGAAGGTGCCCATACCATCAGAGGCGAATTAAGCGGTGGGCGAACTGGGCGGCCGTCCGGGGCCCACGAAGCCCCCCGGCTTCGTGGGGGTATATGAGCCTACCGAAGCTTATATAAATTTGTCCTAAAATTTGTCCTACACACTCAGCATGCCGCCTTTACTTATTATATACCTGCGAATCCCTGTAATGTGTGAAAATTCACACTTCACATCAATTTTTTTAAACAATTTACGCTTCAAAAACTTAAATTGTCACATATTTATTCGAAGTGGGTATCATTCGGGACGGCACTGTAAATCTTTGGTCCAGCTATGGATGCGATTGTCTCGCTAAGCCGATAGGATTTCAGTGATACACCTGTATATCCTTTCACTGCTTTCAACTCCCTGAAAATGTATTTCTTTTGTTTTCTTGCTGAAAAAGATTGCATTAGATTTAGTCGCTTTTTGGAATGTCATTATGTTAAAAAACTCAAGTAGACAACGTACTATTGAAGTAATATTTTTTTTTGTAAAGGTATGTTATTCCTTTCTTTGTAAATGTAGGCTTTGAATCAAATAAAATATATTAGATATTTTTTTTATAGATTTACTACAATTCTATTCTTGAAGGATTTTTTATCAAATTAAATAACAACTGTAGTGTAATAGGTTTTTGCTGTACAAAAAACTATTTAGACACTGAGGATAAATAAACGGTTCACAACAGTATGAAAAATTAGGGATACGCTCTAGAGACATACGTTCAAGATTTAAAGAGGGTTAAGTGCAAAAAGTACAAAAAAGAAATTTAGTCTAAGTACAAAAAAGAAATTTTTTGACAAAATTAATTTTGTCAAAAACACATAAACTGAAATATTTTCCAAAAACTCAATCTGATCGAAAATTCCTCTCGTACGTTTCCAGCTCAAATCAATGTACGAGGTCTGTTCAAAAAGTATCGCGAATTTTGAATTTCCGCGGGTTACGTATATTCGATTTTAGATTTTTTTTGTGGCGTTATGTTGGTACTCATGTCTCTCACTTATGCCGACAAGTTCGGCTATTTTGAATGTTCAGTTCATTGTTGACAGTTGCTTTGCACTTTGACTTGCACGTGTTTTGGTTCGTCTTCAATTTTTGCCTATACCAAAAAATGGACCAAAGAATCTGTATCAAATTTTGTGTGAAAAACAAAATTAAGTGCGCGGACGCATTCCGAATGTTGACTGTGGCATATGGTGAAGCTACCTTGGATCGAAGCAACATTTATCGGTGGTACAAAATGTTCTTAGAGGGCCGAGAAGATGTGAACGACGAAGAGCGTGCCGGACGCCCGAGCACGTCAACAACAGACGAAAACATTGATGAAGTTAAGAAAATAATATTGGCCAATCGTCGAATCACCATTAGAGAAGTTGCTGAGGACCTAAACATATCGAATGGCTCGTGCCATTCGATTTTTACCAATGATTTAGGCATGAGACGGGTCGCCGCGAAACATCGTCGCCCACACATCGTTGCCAGTGCGTGAATTTTTGGCCAAAAACAACACACTAATAATGCCGCAGCCACCGTATTCCCCAGATCTGGCCCCCTGTGACTTTTTCTTGTTCCCGAAACTGAAGAGGCCCATAAAAGGACGACGCTACGTTACGAGTGAGGAGATAAAGACGGCATCGAAGGAGGAGCTGAACAAGATCACAAAAAATGATTTCTTCAAGTGCTTCGAGGATTGGAAAAAACGTTGGCACAAGTGTATAATATCTGGTGGGGATTACTTTGAAGGGGACAAAATAGATATTCATGAATAAATAAATAATTTTTGAAAAAACACAAAATTCGCGATACTTTTTGAACAGACCTCGTATATTACCTACATTTTTTTCAGATTTTTGTTTAACCCTTTTTGGTAAAAGGGTGCGGGACAAGAACTTTTGCACATTTTTGGCCTAAATCGTGTTAAAAGAAACGAATTTCATCTATCTATATATCTACGCCTTAAGAGCTTTGTTTTGATACCACACAATAAAAAAAAAAAACTTAAATATTTGTTTTTATCAACAAATCTGACAACATGTATCTGATCGAAAATTCCTGCTGAACTGTTTTGGTGCCCATCAATTGACATTAACGAGATTTTTTTTCAGATTTTTAGATCAACCCCTCTTGGAGATAGGGTTTGGGACAAAAGTTTTTTGACACATTTTTACAGAAAATCTCATAAAAAAAATGTTTATCCACGCATTCAGAGGTTTCATTTGATATGTAACTCAAAATTTAAAAAAAAATATATATTTTTTTTAAATACATATTTATTTATATTTATCTCTAGATGTGTTTTTTTGAACTCTCAGTATTTTTCTTATATATGGGTCAAAAAGTTTGTATAAGCATGCCAATTTTCAACTTTCTACGTTAAACCGTTTGGCTACAATTTCTACCGTACAGACAGACAGACAGACAGTCAGACAGACACATGACGTTACAAGGGTTTTTTCGTGCTCATACCTACAAAACCCTACAAATGTACTACTTAACTAAAAAACTAAATATTTAAGTTAAGTTAAACAAAAATAATGTATTTTCATAATATTGCTCATGGAAACAAATTTTTAGTATTTTAATAGAAAAACTAAAAATCTGGAAACAAAAATGTGTGATTTTAAAATGAATATATTCAAACAGATAATTTACAACTGCAACCAAAAATAAATCAGAAACAATAACGTAAACTAAATAACACGATTATATTTGCAAAAATACCCTTAGTAGAAATAAAAGCAAGCTCGACACTAAAACACTTGTAAACAATGCAATGGAAAAATATGTTTTAAGAAGTTCAATAGTTCAACTTTTCATCAACAGACGGCATAAGTAAATGGCGTAATATATACCATAGTAAGTTTTATAAGAATATGTTAGCAAGGTGGCACAATAAAATCACATTTTATAATTATCATATATTCTTACACAGGTATAGGTCAATCGTTCAATCAACGCAGTTGGTCATTTCGCGTCAACTGCAATAACAAACTTAGTGGCGAAAAAATTATTAATTAATAAATCGATTATTTTTATGTGAATTATATACTAATATTGCTCTTCACTCTTTTATTTTACTAAAACGTACCTTTTGAAGGCATATTTAGTTTGTGTTCCATAGTCATTTTGAAAATTTACAAATTTTAAAAGTGTTTATTTAATATAGGGACATTGTATTGGTAACGCTAAATAAAACAATGTTTTCATTTGAGATTTTAACATGTGACGTTTCCAGTAACGCAACTGCACTGATTCGCCGACTACCCTATAATACTCACTTTCTCCTTATTTGCCTCCATTTCTCTTTATCCTCGTTCTTTTATTCTGCGTATCTACACATTTATACAAATCGACGAAAAAACGTTTTCACCTAATTTGGTATGGTGACAGAAGAAAACCGGTATTTTTTTATTTTTATTTTATTTATTTTACATTCGCCCATTTCTGCTACGAGGCTAATCGCAGAGGCCAGGGCTGAGCTCCTACACCTGTTTGAGGGGTGAATGATTGTGAAAATGGGAGTAATGTTCACATTCTCGCCCGAATAATATCACCAACAGGGACTTGAACCAGCAACCTCACAATTCAATCTGTTTTTACCAGTCAAAACTGTGCGATTTAATGAGCTGGCTAAACCCGCTAGCTAAATCCGCTGGCTAAAACCCGTATTCGAACAGAAGCTATGATATACCAAAAATTTCATATTTTCTAATTTCAAATTATATTTATTAAATTATTAAACAATCAACCATTCTGCTGTCGTGAAACAGGCCATTTTTTGTTGTAAAAACGATCAGTTCTCTACGTATTATCTCGTCATAATGCCATCCATGCCCGTAATTACATGTAAATGAATATCGGTCCAGCACGAGGCGGCATGGCTCGTCTGTTGGAATGAAGCCACATTCCAATAACCAGCTAAAGACGCCTGGCGTCCCGACGCTCTCACACACTCTACACCTGACCTTCGGCGTAATACCACGCGACCTGGAATTCGGTAACAACTTATAATGAATATCATTGATGGAAAAGTATTGGTATACTCATATATAGAGGGTATTTAGAAGAATGCTATGGAAGATTACTAGACTTCATCAAGTATTTTCAAAATCTTTTTAATTATAAAATTATCTATGGGTTTTCAGAGTTAATTGAAAATTAATTCTCCTTTGTAACTCTCCAAATATTAATCTAACTGAAAATATATGTCTAAGACAAAAGAATCTCATTTTTGGCATACACGTTGTTGTTGTTAAGTCAATAATAAACTAGATATTTCAGGTTTGTTAGGTAATCAATAATACCCCCTCCCCGAATTTCCACATAATTAAAATGTGTTTCTACCACCGTGCGTAAAGTGGGCTTTAACGAATGCATTACAGTGTCTAAGATGGCAATAGTGCGTAAAATGTTGCCGTGGAAAGTCACAGTGCATAAACCGTAGTAATATTTAATCGTTCGTTAATATCCTAACCCGCTCGCGGATTATGAACTCAATATGTGGGAGACCTGAAGATTTAGGTATGTACAACAACCATGAAATATCAATATATTCTAAATTATATGGACGACCTAAGATATAAAGTAAAAGATCCCCTTAACCAACGGAGTGGCCAAGCTTGTTAAATCGTTCAGTTCCGACTGGTTAAAACAGTCTGAATTGTGATGTTGCCGGTTCAATTCCCCGTTGGTGATACTATTCGGGCGAGAATAATATGTTTACATTACTCACATTTTCAAAATCATTCACCCCTCATCTAGGTGTAGAAGTTCGCTCCCTGTCATCGGCGATTAGCCTCGTTGCACAAAATAGACCGATGTAAAATAAATAAATAATAATAATAATAAAGGATCTCCTCAACAACACGATGCAAAGAATATGGCAAACAACGCTAGAAAATAATTAACTCGACTACAGTCTCACATCACCAAGGTATAAAGGTTTAAGGATTAAGTGCAAGTAAGACGAACGAAATATTACGAGACAATTAAAACAAAAACAGATACCTATAACCTCTAATTTTAATTAGGTATATAAATAAAAATAAATTGGTCCTAAACAAGAACTCAATTTTAAGTATGAATTATTCGCGAAAAAATAATGCTTTTTTACGCTGTAAGTTTTTATTTTGTAAGTTAGTTTGTTAAAATGTTTGGTGCTCAGCAATTATGACTATTTGCGCCTCATACAGTCCATCTTTATATCTAGAATATTATTTATAAGTTAGAATAAATAAAACAATAAATAATAGTATTTTAAACATTGTTGTAGATTACAATCAGGTAATGGTTCGGTAGCCACTTTATGACGTCAGTTCTGAAGTTTGACAATTGACACTCAGAATTTCTGTGTTTTTAAATTAAATTTACTAATTTTTACCGACCGCCAACATATTTAAGGGAGGTATTGTGATCATACCGATTTTGACATTTCGAAATTTCGATGGATATCCACGAATTGAGGTTTTCTACATAACGTTTTGATTATTTTTAGCATGATGTCTATCGGTCTGTCTGTTTGTCTTGTATTTATTTGACTCGCATATAATGACTATATCTGACTATATAGCATATATGTTTGTTAAATAAAATACTATTATTGCATAAAGGCTATTCTAAACCTTTAGGTGGAACCAGATTTTGCAATCTAGTAACTTTTGTAGTTTAATTCGAGCTTTCGACCATTTTGGTTAAGCTTTGTAAATCATACTTACAAAAAACATTTTTAGGTTAAAGTTAATATCATTATACGAGGGTTACCTTTTGTGTTTTTACAAACGACCACTAGATGGCAATATTGAAATGTGTCATTACTATATTCGTAAAATTTGGCATTTGTTAATGTAAAATCAGTGGCAGCTTATAAATTGACCGAGTAGTTTGTTGACGATGAGCGTAAAAAAAACAGGTTTGTGAAAAAATGGATATTACTCGTGAAGGTTTTCGTTGGATGATTTTTTACGATTTTAGTAAAGGCCTAACTCAACAAAAATGCATAGATTTGCTTCATTCAACTTTTGGTAATGAAGCACCATCGGAAAAGACTGTTCACAATGGGTTTGCAGAATTTCGTCGTGTCGTGCGTCCGTCAGTGATGAATCTCAAGGTCGACCAAAATCGGCTATGATTCAAAAAAACATTGATGCTGTGCGCAAAATGATTGAAGAAGATTGGCATGTGACTTACCGTGAGATAGAGGCATCCTTTGACATATGACAGACTGCAATACATTCGATATGGCATGAACATTTAGCTGTGAAAAAGATCTGTTCCCGATGGATTCCGCATAATTTGACAGAAGCTCAAAAAAAGGCTCGTGTTGATTTGTGTAAGGGAATGCTAAAAAAATTCAACCTAGGCATTGCAAAATCTGTGTACAACATGGTTACAGGTGACGAAACTTGTATTTATTCATATGAACCGGAAACTAAGTAACAATCCACTGTTTGGGTCTTCCAAGATTAACCGAAACCCACAAAAGTTGTTCGTTCACGAAGAATTTCCAAGAAAAATCAAAAGTCATCGGCAAAATCAGGAAAAACAACCAAAAACGTCTCATCATTCTTCATCATGGCAATGCAAGCTCCCACACAGCACGTCAAACAATTGGTTATTTGAAGGAGAAAAACATCGAATTAATGTCTTATTGCCCGTATTCAATGGATTTATCCCCTAAAGACTTTTTTTCGTTCCCCAATGTCTAACAAAAAATGCGTGGACAGCGATTTTCATCACCTCAAGAACTGTTGAAAGTGTATAAATCTTAAAGGTGAATATTTTGAAAAGTAATAAAACAGTTTGTTCCAAAAAAATTTTTTCTCTCTTAGTTTTTGTAAAAACTTAAAAAATAGCTCTCTTAAAATCGTCATTTTCATTACATTTTGATTTTTTGTGTCAAATGCAAATGTCACATTTCTTAAATTTTTATATTTTCCAAAAATTATAAAATTATTATTTATTTTGTTTTACTAATAACTGTCACTTAATAATAAATGCCAATGTGAAAAATTAAATATTCTAGCCAAGGTCTGTTTTCGTGACAACTTACAAATACGAAATTCCCATTTAGTTCCGCCTAAACCAAAGAATTGGCGTACTTCTCACTAAGTGGTGGACCTTGGTGTCATTCTCCCCCCCCCCCCCCCTCCGTAATTGAACATATTGCGCCACTAAACTTTTGCCCTGCTTCGCAGTCGCGAAGTTTGCCGGCCCATATCTCCACCCCTGTGTGAAACCATACTTTTTTGACAGCTGTAGAAAAACTATTTTTAGAAAACAGATTAAATCACAGTGTTAAATTGTTCACTTCCTTAAACTTAAAGAATTAAGTAACTAACATAATCTAACATTCCATGTTGCTAAGATGGATGAACTGTGTACCATTTCAGATTTAATTATTTCTGTTAATAATTTTTAAGGTTAATAAAACGCTAAATCAAAATAATTAAGCCTTCACCCTTCCTGTTTTTTCAACTGTTAAATTAATTTCAACTTTAGGGGAAACCTGCAATGATTGCGTAGACATTTTTTGACACATTTTGATTTATTTTTTTTTAAAATCAGGAAGATAAAATAGATTTCAAAGTGTAATTCATATATATTATTAAATCTTATCTTAGAATTTTATCTGCTGAAATGATTACCGTCTATTTAAAGAATTTATTATATAATACTGACGTTGTAACAGAGTAAAACTGTTGCCTACGGAGCACAGATACACGTGATCAATTCCTGTAGATCCACTTCTGATATTGTGCAGTCAGTCAATTGGTCGCTTTAGCCTAAATCAGTGATGGCGACTCTGTGACACGCGTGTCACGGGTGACTCGCGCGTCACAGGTAACTCGTGAAGACATTTTGGGTGACACGCTTCGTTTACGGACGGTCTTCGGCTAAGAATATTGAACGCATCTGGGCTCAAGTGTTTGTTGGCTTGAGGTCCAAGCTTGAGAATATGGAAAGAAATCGTTTAGAACAGTGTTCTTTAACCCGTGGTCCGCATAATATCTCTGCCGGTCCGCGAAATATTTCGACCGAATCATGTAGATGCACACTTCTATTCACGGGTATATAGCACATTTTTTTTAGTCGACGCAGAAGCTAACTTTTGTCCGAACCATGATTTATTTAATATTTACTAGCCCGAATACAACGCCTCTCGCGGCTATTTTTCATACTTCTGAAGAAGCTAGCTCTTTGGAATAGTCGCTTATAATAGGAAGATATAGAAATGTTTCCACTTCTGTAAGAATTTTGTATTGTTGCTGATGTCAACCAGAAAGTCATATTGAACAATAAGTCAACATTTAAGAACATTAGCTGAAAATTTTAATAATTGTTTCCCTGAAAATGAGGATCCTCGTAAGGGTAACCTCTCTGGATTAATAATCCATTCTTTAAAGATATAAAGTAATGTGTACTTGATCCTCGTGAAAAAGAAAAGTTGATCGAGTTGTCTTGTGATGTCAATTTGGTGTCCAGACATAAAATACAATCATTGTCTCAATTTTGGAAATCGCTAGAAAAAGAATATCCATCTTTGAGTTATAAAGCTATTAAATTATTAGTCATTTTTTTGACTTCCTATTTGTACGAAAAGATTTTTCTAATTATAAAAACCGCGAAACAGAAAAATCAAATGGATGTTAACGCAGCGCTTCGTCTCTCAGAAATAACTCTGCAGTCACGTATATCAAATTTTCTAACAAAGAGGCAGCAGTAGTTGTCGCACTAAAAAATGTAATTATATAAATGTATAACATATATATATATATAGGTATATATAGGTATATATATATATATATATATAATAAAATACTATATATATATTGGTCTCTATTTGTGTCAGCCAGTCCGCGAAATATTTATCCTGTTTTTACCGGTCCGCGGGGGCAAAAAGGTTGAAGAACACTGTTATAGAGGATACAATTTTTCGTAAACCCTAAAAGATATTTAAAAAAATGTTAATTAAATGTGATTTTTTTTTCCCAAAAACTAAATCAAAAGATATCCAACGCCATACGTTACCTTTTAAAAAATCAAAGTTGTTCTTGATGTCCCTTCTTAAATAAGACTTCCTATAATTGAAGTTATGTGCGCATTTGGTTTCTTTTGAACCTTTGAATGTAAATATTTTCGGACTTTATTATAGGCTACATATTCCTACTAACTGATACATCTCGCCATCACCATCGGAGTAACTAAATAAATATTTTTTACTATTACTATTACTACGAATATATTTATCGACCACATTGTATAAACAAATACATAATGGTCAGTCAAAAAATGATAGTGATGTACTGTTGTCAGATAAAGTCATATTGTTAAAATTCAGAAATTCTATATATAAATAAAAAATATAACTTATCATAAAAAAAATAAATAAAATACGTTTGAAGTTTTCTGAAGGCAAAACTTTGAAGAAATCTGGCAACTTATTATAAAATTTTAATACGTAATAATTATTACATTTTCAGGATTTTTGGAGTCAATTGGATATGGGCAGTAAATATTCTTTTTGTGCCTAGTGGCGTAATGGTGGATATTCTCATGAGTCGTCAGATTATCACGATTATTGTGTACTCATATCAAGCACTGATAAATATAAATTGAAGGCAAAGTCATTATATTAAATTCAGTAAAGAAGAGTCTACACTCGATAGGTAACCCCCTTAATGATTCTAAAAGCACGCCGCTGTAAAGAGAAGATTATATTAGCCGAGGCAGAGTGGCCTCAGGCTAAAAGAACATATGGTATATGGGAATGAAAAAGAGAGTGCTAAGTCAGAAGCAAAATTTCAAATGTCACAAAATGTCTTAGACTTCTGAGGAAAAATATAGTTTTGCACAACTTACTGGACATTTGTGAATGTGTCGATCTCATTTTAAGTGCGGGTCAATACGTACACCTAAGAATTGAACATCAGAGATATTGTCAAAGTTGTGTTTCTTAGTAGTTATTAGAATTCTCTGTTTTTTTCATATTCAGGGATAGTTGATTGGTCAGGAACCATTGATTTACATCGGCGGCTATGCTCGTGCTATTTCTCAATAGAGTGTTGAAGCTTTCGGATGTATCTAACAAGGTAGTGTCATCAACATAAAGCACCGAATTTACACTTATGTTTGCTGGAAGATCACTTATGTAAATTAGAAAATGATTGTGCTTAGTACAGATCCTTGAGGTACTCCACAATGGACGCTTCTATATTGAAATTTTCCCGAGTTTAGAGCCACATACTGTTTTCTACCTTTTAGATATGATTTAATTAAAGCTATTCTCATCGAAACTGTAAACTTTTAACTTTACAAAAGTATAGAGTGAGAGACACAGTCGGAAGCTTTGCTTAAGTCTATAAATGTGGAAAGACATAAATGTTTCTCATTGAGACATTTTCTGTGTAACATTTTAAAATAAGCAAGCGAACCGTATTGTATTGTAAGATGATACATTGACAATATTTAAAAAATATAAATATAATTGTTTATGTGAAATATTTAATCTGTAAATATACTATTTTTAGTTTTTAGTCAAATTCACCCTAAGTTTCAAGTGATTTCGAAATGAAGTTTTTTTTTTTTACCAAAATGCGACTTAGTTTTCAACGTAATCTTCTTTTAACTTGATACATTTTACCCAACCGGTATTCCAGCTGCCATATACGGTGACAGTTTATTCATTTTAAGCTCTGAATTTTATCAGTAGTTATTTTAAACTCGCCAGCTTCAAACTACATAGAAATATAGCAATATAATCTTTGTTAAGGACAAAAATCTTCTGAAATCATAAGTGGAATAATAACTGTCCAGAAGTATTTAGTTGTCATATGTATATTTTGAATTCTAAAGAAGATTAAGTGTTAGCCATGTGCGAATATAAACTGTCACGAAATTTGTTCAGTGAAATATATTTTGTTAAGAATTAATCCTGGGATATGTTTTAAGTAGCTGGATAATGTTATTAGTGAATGCAAAATAGCTTATTTTCACAAATTAATTTAAAATGCACATAATTTATAATGCATATTAATATTTCCACACTTTCATACATTTTTGTTGACATCTTGTCCACCAAAATGGACCATATGGAGAAGTCCACCGGATTCAAATCTGGCGAGTATGGAGACTACTATTGCGAAGATTTTTATGGGACTGTTCCGATTTCTGTTGAAATCGGTTTGCAATAACAACAGCCCAAACCAAGAAAATACCAAATTTTCGAGGTCCCCGCTTGTGTGCAAGGCTTTTAGTGCTTTTGTTAGTTGAAGACGAAATGCCTTTTGTACTGGTGTTAAATCCTGAACTGTTTGTATCTTGTAAAGCTTCAATTTAAGTTCATTTTTCAGTATGCGCCGTATGATTGAGTCTAATACGTTCAGATTTGTAGCAAATTTTGTTGCGCTCTGACATGGATTTTCTTGAATTCGAGCATCCACCTTTCGAACCATTATTGGTGATGTTGCTGTTCGGTATGACCGCCTCAATGGCGTTTTGCGATGTTACTAGTATCATTGTAACGATTAATGCCTGAACTAATTTAAAGATTTTTTATAATTACACATTGTTGGTGAGAAGGGAAGAGACCTCAACATAGATAATGAAATCACCAGAAACTGCCAGTCATTTAAATAACAAGGTACCCTATCAAATACAGGGAAGACTGAAGATGATATTAATCTTAAAATAGGGCAAGGAAAGTGTGTAATAAGGCAACTAAACCCGGTATTGTGGAACGACAATATAACCAAAAGAATAAAAACGGTTATCTACAACAGTGTTTCCCAAAGTATGGGCCGCGGCCCATCGGTTGTCCGCGACTGCTTTTATGGTGGGCCGCGAACGATTTTTTGGTTGGCCACCAAAATCTCTTTTCAAGTATAAACCTTTTAAACACAACAATTAAAACACAAAAATAAATAAATTTAAACACTTTAAAACCCAACAATATCAAATATATGTGGCCTTGGCGGAGTTTATCTTACAGGCGTACAGGGCGCGCGCCATGCGTGTGTTTTTATTAACGCAGGCGCATTCAAAATAACAGTCGAATTCTGAGTTTTAAATAGTTTTATCGTCGAAAATGAAATTGACTGGGCACGATGCGTTGGTCTTTGTACTGACGGCGCGCTGCTATGACTAGAGAAATTAAGGGACTCTCTGCACGAATTAAATCAGTGGCACCATTACTAAAAATCACGCATTGTTGCAATCGTGAACAACTTGCTGCTAAAAAAATGCCAAAAGGACTCAAATCAGTTATGGATGAAGCGGTTAAAATCATAAATTTTATTAAAAGTCGTGCTTTGAATGCAGAAATTCGTTGGTTATCGCGCGGAAAAGTTCTCACTCGTTTCTTTGAGTTACGAAAAGAAATAAAATTGTTTCTGAAAGATGAAAAAACTAAATCATCGTCCCAGTTTATTAATTATTTGCATGATCCAACTTGGCTGGTTCAATTAGCATATCTAGCAATGGTTATTTAAATGGATTGAATCTCCAACTGCAGGGAAAAAATACCACAATATTTAACGTCCAAGATAAAAAAGCACTACGCATAAAATTGGAACTATGGCAGAAACGTCTTGAGAATAAAGATTTAGAAAGTTTCGCCACTTTAAATGAATATGTGACTACAACAGGTATAACAATTCCTGAGAAAATTGTTCAAGATTTCAAAAAACACATGAGGGAACTTGTTAGTCAGTATTACAAATACTTTCCTAAAGAAGAAACAGAATTCGAATGGATTAAAAATCCTTTTCAGAGCATAGAAAATATCAACAATATTGAAAATTCTCTGTCATCGAAGAAAGTTGATTGCCTTGTGGAGTTAACTTAAGATTCTTCTTTGAAAATTATTTTTCACGAAAAGAATTTAATTGATTTTTGGTTTCATGTCAATTCTGAATATCCTGAGCTTTCCAATGTGGCAATAAAATACTTATTGCCGTTTTGTACGACCTATAATTGTGAAGTTGGGTTTTCTACACTTGTTAATTTAAAGACAAAATATAGGAACCGGCTTGATGTAGATCCAGATATGCGTTATAAAACTTTCTTGTTTGCAACCAGACATTTCTTCGTTGATTACTGAAAAAAAACAGTGTCATTCATCACATTAAATTGTAATAAATGTACTACTCACGAAAGCAGTGTCATTTATGAATATTTTCTTTAGATATTTATGTTTATAAAATTGTATAAAATGTTTATTAATAGTTTTAGTTCATATTTTCATATACATTTTTTTAGGTGGGCCGTGAAATGAAATTCATTATTTCAGAGGGCCGCGATCAATAAAGTTTGGGAAACACTGATCTACAAGACTATTGTCGAAAGTATCTGTACTTATGGTTCAGAAACATAGGAGCTCACACAAAGAAATAAATCCCGATTGAGCGCCGTGGAAATGGACTTTTGAAGAAGGAGTCGCGGTATCTCCAAACTTGAGCACGTTCGTACTGAGAGCTAATGGTTCAGAAACATAGGAGCTCACACAAAGAATAAATCCCGATTGAGCGCCGTGGAAATGGACTTTTGAAGAAGGAGTTGCGGTAACCCCAAACTTGAGCACGTTCACAATAAGAGCATCTATGAACGTTGAAAATACCATCATAGAATCGATAGAGAACAAACGACTCTTATGGTATGAGCACCTCCTGCGTATGCCAGATGACTGGTGGCCCAAGAAGATTTGGGAGTGGAATCCTGTGCGCAGACGAAGACCAAGGCAACCAGCATAGACCTGGACTCAGGATGTGCAGGAGACGATGTGCGAGGCAAGAGGTCTCCAAGATGGCGACGGGATGGACAGAGTCGTTTGGCGAAAAGGAAGCGATATCTTACGCTTATATCTTAAGACAGGAATGTACTAAATACACTACACCCGACCATCGCACGAAAAATATCTTCCTGTCGCGTATACACTTGTAGAAAAAGTACGTCGCGAATTTGCACTGTTCGGCGTTACTTCTCTTACTTTCAAATACATTGTTAAGTGTTGACGCACGAAACGCACCACTAGGTGCACCATCTTGAAGAAAACACATTTCTTGACGTACATTTAATGGAATATCTTCTAAAAGTTCTAGAAAATTATTTTGCAAAAAAAATAAATAAATAATTAGAAAAAAATAAATGAAATTATTAGTTCGTAAGTTACTACGAGTTTTTCTAACAATAATTTATCGCTTCCTTATAAAAAATTAATATCTCTTTTATTATAAAACTTTTACAAAGGTGTTTTAAGGTTTTTCGCCATCTTTTGACCTGTAGTATCACCCATTAAAAAATAAATAAGAAGACCGTAAACATCCTGTATATCGAGCGTTTCCATAAAGCAATAATAATGCTGTACCGGTAATTAATAAAAGTATTTTGTTGTAATATTTTTAAATTTAACTTACTCGTATAAATAAAAAGTATAATAATTGCGTTAAAGTTATTCATATTTGGATAAATATCATTGTTGACACGAAAAATATCCACAAAACCAAGTAAAACGTAATCAGTGTATGGGAGTCTATTAGATTTGCGGAGAAAATCGAATTTACGCAACAAGTTGCTCTGAAGCGCTACCATTTATCCTTGTGCTTAAAACGATCTTTATAACTTTCAGTTTTTCTCCACTTGTAAGATTTCTCTACTTCTCACGTTTTAAATCAATATTCAATTTTCTTTACTACCTTTAAAGCTGTGAATTCAGTTCAATAATAGAAAAACAAAAATACGTTTCTTACAATTCGAAAATTTTTAACAATAAAGATATAAGTGTGCCACACACAAAGCTGAATATCAAGAAGCAAGTAAGAAGAAGAATAAAACATACGATCTGGTTAGAAATGGACAAATAGGCACGTTCGTACTTGTAAAAACTATTTCAACCACCCTGATATACCCTTTTACGCTCACAGTTAACGTTGTGACATCTATGTTTTTTTCAAACTAACTACGATGGAATAAACGCATTTTTATACTTAATTTTATACCTAATTTTATACTTATTGTGCGTTCACAATAATATGATTGTTACAGCGAAAACAGTTTAACAATAGAAGCAATTGTTAAACTGTTTTTGGTGACATTTTATTTTGAGAGATTGGCAGCACTACTCGTCTACAACGTGTCATTGATAACATCAAATATTTTAAAATGTTTATTTAATACAATTTGTAAGTATTTCCATGTCAGATTATTATTTTATAATATTATTATTAAGAAAATTCAAAAGAAAGTTTATTGTTTTGCATCTGTTAAATTATCAGTGGCGCAGCCAGGATCTTGTCTTGGGGAGGGCCGAATCAAATTTTGAGGGCACGCAGTCCGCATACGGCCTTCAACCTTATTTTTTGTGGCCCCTGAAGCGGTAATCAAAATCACTTGAGGGGAAAAATATATTTAAAAATGTAAAATATACTCTCTTCCCCTTTTCTGTTTATAAAAAAATGTCAAGAGACCCTTCGAGATATTTCAAGTTCCGTCACTGCTTATCATTTTGTATGTAAAATAGACTGCGACCCAAATCAGTTCGACACCCCTGCTGTTGGATATTGATGTTTATATCAAATAATAATTATTTGTTGATAAAAAAAATGTAATTGTTAATCCATGTATCAAAAACTTTCACTTGATTTTTTCGATAAATACATATTTATTTATATTTTTCGCGGGATATATTTTTGAAGTCTCAATATTTTTCTTACTTATGTTCAGTTCTTTAAATCAGCCGCTTGGCCACAATTAGTACCGAACGAACAGACTCGTATGAAGGTTATACCGAAGTCAGATTTCCACTTTATCTTATCTGAATCGAGTAATTAGTTGTTTAAAACAGTTTTATCATTTGACTGGGCGAATGTTTTAGTCGATGTGTCAGGGGGAAAAAGAATCAACGCTCCCCTTCATATAATTCGTTGGAGCATATTTGGAAAGTGATGTATTTTCACTTGAACAATAACGGCCCCTATCAAGAGTAGCCAATCTTAAAAAAATGTTTATTTATACGAAAAAAAAATAAATAAATAAATAAAAAATGCCAATTTTGTTTACAATGAAGTAATTTAAATATTAACTACTGTTGTGGTTAACAAATTTTATCTTCAACTCCCCGAACAGCGCCGTGTAACCCCCCCCCCCCTTGGCTGCGCCACTGTAAATTATTATTGTGTTGTATTATCATAGAAATTGTTTTATTATACATTGTTGCTATGGTGACCGCATTTCACAAAAATCTCTAGATTTTGTTCCGATATTTTTTTTATAAATGAAATTTTAAAATTTCTATATTATAAGTGATGCAAAGTATAAAAAATAGTATATTATGCTCGTTTTATATGACGTATTGTCACACTTGTTTCTTTGGAGCACGCCTCGCTTCGCTTATGAAACTCATATAATAATATTCTATTATGTGACTTTTTACAAACCCGCTATCAGCGAAATCGTGATTTCTTACTAAATTTTAATAACAAAATTATAACCGCAACAACAGCAATTCTTTTTCGTTTCCGAAATTTGTTGAAATTTGTGCGACAGTATTTTTTAGGTTATGTAAAGTATAATAGCTAATATGTGTTTATATGTCTGTCTCATTAAAACAACGCACTAACTATAAGTTTGAAAAACAGTCGGACAACGCATATTCTATTAAATTTAGAGCTGTGAACAACTCACAGCGTATAGTCTATTAATTTTAGAATGGTGAACGTAGCTTTACAGCTGAAATTTTTGTAAGTTGTACAATTAAAGATTCGTGAAACCAAAACCATTAAAGGGATATAAATTTGTTGGACAACTACGCAACTAGTACTTTATTTTTGGCTGTCCCATTCACATAAAATCACTTGAAGTTTTCTGGTAACCCTTTCTCGTTTTCAGTACCTTGTTAAAATGCAAATACCTCTGTTATATTTTCTGTGTTAAATAGAAAATATTTGAGGCGCTTAAAACAGTTAATTCACTTCGTTTAAATCCTTGTATATGTACATACGTAAACAAACAAGGTTTGTTTACATAAATCTATACGTTTGAAGTAAACCATTTAATAACCATAAAGTGATAAAAATGAGAAATTTTTGTAGATAAAGGATATTTAATTATTTTATTCGGTCAATTATTTAAAACTAAAGAATTCCGTCCTTCGAAGTTCTAGAAGTATTTCGTCGTCAATCATTTATATCCTGTAATAATAGATTTATTAAATTCTGTCTTTCGGCTTGAATTATACATTTTTTAGTATATTACACTATATTTTGCATATTTTCATTTCATTTCTTTCAACCTTAGAAGCAAATTTTAATCTTAAAGGGTCTCAGAAGCATTTTTTTGTTCTTGGAGGACACATAATCTATTACAAGACAAATGTGTTACTTAAAAAAGTGTTGTTTTAGTGCTGGGTGGGCGCTCAAGCCCGTGAGCTCCCCCCCCCTCCCCTCAGGTGCACGGCTGCCAGTACATATGAGTTTTCACCAAGAGGAATTCATCATTTAATCCATTTTCACAGAGTTAACTCGAATTATAAATGTCCTTCGATTTTAATGCAATTATTTTCAGGAATTGATTTTTAATTTAAATTTTTATTGCTATCTTCTTTAAATATAAGTCAAAATGAACAACAAATGATATTTCCTTTTTATAATTTAGATCTTTATTCTCGTGTTTTACTTCATCATATTCTTTTCTATAGGTTAAAAATATGAATACAGACGTAATTCAGAGATATTACAGGTTTAATTCTAGACCAGGGGTCTCCAAACAACGCCCCGCGGGACAAATTCGGTCCACAACACTAACTTACGTTAACAACGTTAACTTACACAAAAACAGCAATTTAAAATAATCAGAAAATTACAAAATAAAACATAACTATGACTATCACCATTATTAAGCTTTTAAAATCAAGCGCCAATAGCCCAGCTGAATTCAAGTTTGAATTCAAGGCCCGCCATTTATTTAATAAATTAGTGACAAAATGCCAATCTTGTTCTCTATGCTCTTCTTGTAGCAATTTGCACCTTAATCGCTGCCATCAGAAATAATACTATAGATGTAACTCCGAATTATTTCCTCAGGATGTCAAACCAGGAGATTATTATCGAATTTGAATAATTATTTATTGAAAATTAAAATAATGACAGTTTAATGGTCAAATATACGATATCTGTTTACTCGCTCATACTTACGAGGAAATTAGAATTACATTAAACAAACTGGTCATACAGGGTTCCCAGGTGAGTTTGAAGTTTAATATTTACAAAACCAAAGATATCCGCATTAACTCGAGGAACAAACACAAATTTTCTATCGAGAATCAGGAAATAAAGGAGGTGAGCAAGTTTTGCTGATTGGGTAGTGTGGCGCCCGCTCCCGGCCCAGGTAGGGTAGGAGTACACGACGACACACAAGGGTTGACTTGAAATGGCAAAAATTATAAAGGCGCGGTGCGCGGATCGGAGAATTAATTATTATAAAAAAAATAAGGTCAGGTTCTAGTTGCAAATGCGTTGCATATAAAATTGAATAAAAGAGAGAAAAGGTTTTGGGGATCGCTAATATGTTAGGGAAATTTACAGTGTAAAAATTAATAATGATAGGTGGTGTAGCATTGCCAGGAATAATAAATAAAAAAAATATATATATATTTTCAAAAAATAGTTGAATAAAAAAACTTGTAAAATAATTTGAACAAAAAATAATTTGTCCAAAAAAAAATTTTAAATAATTATAATTGTTGCGGACTGCAACAATTAATAGCGGTAAGCGCAGCGGTGAAGACGCTCGATTACACTGTAAATTAATCCCAGAACAAATTCATAAAAAAATTGATTCTAAATTTAAAGAAAAATTTATATTAAAAATCTACAAAAAAAGGATGAATTTAAATGATTTCTCAACGCAAAATGTTGAGAAATGGGTACAGATCCACTAGTGAATTTAAAACAAATATATTTGACTAAATTTAACAATTAAAATATTATTTTAAACCGAACGAACCGCTGGTTGAAACCGTATAAAGCTGCATTCAGAGCTCAGTAAATTAACACCCTGTGCGTTATGGATAGTTTTTAAACGAGTGCAATTGGTATGATCGGACAAACTCGTACTATATCGCTCAACAGTAGTATAGCAACGACAAAGCACGAGCATGTCCGATCTTACCAAATGACCTCGTTTAAAAATTATCCATAGCGTACAACGTGTTGATTTACAGAGCTCTGAATGCAGCTTAACACGAGTTCGGACTAAGAGCAGCGACATATGACGTCACTCAATAAATTGACAAATTTTGAATTTAAAATAGACAGTTTTTAACTAAAATTTACAGAATTAATAACAAACCTTTCTCTCGGGCCTTACAAAAATGCAGTAATTAATAAATTACTGCCCCAATAACGGAATTTAAGAACAAAAGAAATCTGGAGGAAAAACTCCAGAAAAATAGTGTTAACAAAATATAAATTTAATAATTAATATAGTCTGATATATTAATTAACAATTTACTCAAATCAGGAGATCCTGAGTAAATTAAAACTGATTTTAAACTATTTCACAATATAAAATTCAAAAACACGTCTTCTTACCTTGATCGGAAAAATATTAATGAAATTAAAATATGGTTGCATTTTAGTCGCTTGCGCTGATCAAAATGAAATTAGTAACTGTAATACCAGGGGCTCTAAACAAGTTGTATTTAAATAAAATGTTTATTTAAATAAAATCAAAAAAAAGTTTAAATAAATACGATAATATTGTAATATAGTATTGTATAATATTATAGAAAATATTATTGTAAAAGGAATAGTATTCTGGTAATATATTGTATGAATAAAATATATAGTGGTTCTAAATATGTTTTGTCTATAAAATGAATATTTATTTAAATTAATTGGAAATAAATTAAATTTGGAATAAAAATTTAAAAATACAAAGTGGTATGCCCTAATCGGGCGCTTCAGGTAGCATTATAGGCAAGGATGAGACACTAATCGACGTTCTTCAGATAATCTGCAAAGCCCGACATGCATTCTACAAACTTAATAACTTATGGAACAATAACCAGTTGTCTATCAATTCGAAATTACGAATTTTTAACATCAATCCGGAAGTCAGTGCTTTTGTAAGGCTGCGAAACCTAGAAAATTAACCATCAAACATCCTCTAAAATTTTGCGTAATTGGCAATTGATGCCTGAAACGCATTTTGCAGCGCATTTTGCCTGAAATGTTGGAAAAACGAAATGAGCTTAAGATTTTGGCTGGTAATCGAGTTTTATGGTGACAATTTACTGAGGCCCTGTGCTCCAACAAGGAGTTGGAGGAACTAATACATAAATGGTTAAAAGTTCAGACATCTTCTTGTGGTTGAGTTGTTGTTGTCCAAGAGCAAATTTCTTGACAGAATGCTGATGCTTCACTTGGTATATACTTTATTAACTAAACCTTTCTATAACTGACATACATGTATTTTTTTGATACTTCTTGCTTTTATCGTCTTAGACGATTGTTCACTTATATATTCATAATTTTTATTCAAAATTTTCGCACCGAATCAAAATGATTTCAATATCTTCTTTCTTTTAATGTAATTCAATTCTTTTCTTGCGGAAAGTTATAATTAAAACTTACACCTGTCAGTTATTAATTAAAAATTCAAAATTCTTTTCATTATATCCGGAAGAATGAATCTCGAATTTACGAGTTTAACGAACGTGCCAAATATTTAAAAAAACTTAAAACAAAATTACTTACAAACAGTAATTGATTAACAAGGACAAACCTGTGGAACTTGTAGAGATTATTAGTATATTTTGGATAATATCCCCCATGGATAAGGAACCCATGACAGGCAGCGCTCATTGGGATGCTAAACGTCTTCAAAATGTCAGCAGGAATCTCTTTAGGGACTCAGATATTTATGTTACACATTGTCTCCCTAGTATCTAAATCAGGTAACTACGAAGGTAGGTCAATAAGCCCTTACAAAATATTAGAAAAACACATTATTTTGGGTTGATTCATTTTTATTTCTCAACATAGTCTCCTTTTAGCTTGATAAACTTCACCCAGCGTTTCTCCAAATTTTTTCAAGCCATTCTAAAAGTAAGATTCCGGAAGACCCTCAAAATAGGCGATGACCTCCTCGTTCAACGTGAATATTTTTCCAGCGAGTAATTTCTTCATGTTTGGAAAGAGGTAAAAGTCGCTGGGGCCAAATCTGGAGAATACAGTAGATGCGGCAACAATTCATGTAATTTTGCCATCTTAAATGCACAAAGGTGCACCTATGCATTGTCTTGATGGATGAGCAGCTTTCCAGCTTTCTTCTTGACCAAATGTGGGCGTTTTTCTTGATTTCCTCGCTCAACCGGTCCAATAACGCATACTCTCCATTTAGCGTTTTTTCAAGTAGTCAGTGCGGATGATTCCGCTTGCTTCCCAAAAAAACCGTGCCCATCACCTTGCTGGCCGATTCCAACGTCTTCGCCTTCTTTGAAGCCGGAGAGCCTCCAGAAACCCACTGTTTTAACTAATCCTTTGTTGAGTGTTGTGGTGGATCCATGTTACATCAATGGTTATGTATCGACGTAGAATATCGTTAGGATTACTACGGAAAAGCGCCAAACCAATCATTAAATCGACCACACGATTGCGTTTATTCTCCACTGTGAGCAAAGACGGCACCCATCTTGCCGATATCCTTTCCATACCCAATTTTTCGTGCAAAACTGAAACCACTGATCCATGTGATATGCCTGTGGCCTCAACAAGTTCGCGCACTTTGATTCGTCGATCACTCAAGACCATATCATGGATTTTATCATTCATTTCTGGCGTAGTCACCTCAAGTGAACGCCTTGAACTATACTCATCACTTGTGAATGTACAACCACGTTTAAATTCATTAACCTAATTGTAACCCAGTTTTAAACGCTGGTGCAGATGTGCCAACTTTATTCAACTCGGCTATGATCTCTTTCGGTGTTTTTCCTTTCAAATGAAAGTGTTTAATCACTACATGAAACTCGTTTTTTCCATTGTTCAAAAATAACAAAAGTTGTTAGCTTAAATCGATTGTAGAAATGAAACCACGCGATGGAAATGACTGAAAATTTGACAACAGTCTACTGACAGTTGTTTCTTTTCAGAAACAAACTTATTTTGATACTACTAGCGCCATCTCTTACATTTTCTAAGGGCTTATTGACCCTAATATATTTTTTCAAATAAAAAAAGAAATATGTTTGTTCTCATCCATCTCCTTGTAGATAAACGTTTTACTTCTAACTTTAACATATATTTTTCTTTTTCTTGGTTGGCAATTATCTAAAATTTTTGTTTTCGTACACAGATGTTTTCCATCTTTCTCTATCAAACAATTTTCTTCTAAAACATTATTTAAAAACAGAAGAAGTGTAAAAATTTACATAAAAGTTGATTGAAGAATCCGGAAATTAGAATATTTGAAATATGTATTTCGTAGAATAGGTTTTGATAAAATAGAAAGACAGCATTCTGAGTTCCACGTTTAATCAAAATGTACAAGAAAACAAAACATTATTGGTAATACATTGGGATTTCTCCATATTAACTGACATTACGGTAGGCTAATTGAAATAATACATTACACTTCATGATACTTACTTTGAGGTCTGCCCACATACTTTTCGGGTTTTCTTGTTTTCGGGCCCGCGAGCGGTATCGAACCTGAAACGCCAGGTTTCGCTAGATGGTTGCAAATGACCTTTATGACTTAGGATTAAAGGTGTTCTGAATTAAAGTCTCTACTTTACTTAACCTACAATTAATGATAGTTTAAAATTAAGTGACGATACATTATTACATACAAATTGTCAGCTGAGAAATGAATAATCATTTCTAAGAATAAATAAACCATTTTGTAATACGTAACTTAACTATTACTTAATTAACTATTTTTTATGTTGTATATTATCCATTTCTTAGCTTCGTGCGGAACCATAGGCGCCCGCAAGGGGGGACAAGATGGGTCAGTTGCCCCCCCTGGATTTCGGAACCAATTACCAATTCGTATCTTAGAAAAAAAATTATGTTATTTAAATATAAAATTCATAAAAAAAATTGATGTGAAGTGTGAATTTTCACACATTTCAGGGTTTCGCAGGTATTTAATAACTGAATGATGCCAAAACAAATTCTATGTCAAAATATTTTTTTATGAATTTTAATTCGAATGCCTAATACCATTATTTAAGTTTCTAAATATGTGCAGTATTTCTTTTATATAGCAAGGTTCATTAAGATTTTGAAAATTGCGCCTATGGCTTCCATTGTTTGTCATAAATCATAAGCCCCGCCCTCTGATTTCGCATATATTCAAACATAGAATTAAATTATAATTTCAACACTCACTGGTTACTAAATTTACGCTTTTAAAAATTAAATGCAACATTTACCAAAATATTACTAGAATTTTGACAAAATAATTTAAACAAAATAAAAATGCAAAAAAAAAACAGAAAAATATAAATTGACAGGAATCGAACTGTAGTTTGCAAATTACTAAGCGATGACACTACGCACTACGCTACGGGCTCTTACTTAGTTACTGTGTTACATAGCGAATTAAATATTTAACATATTTAAGTTAAAAACACAAAAAATGCGTTATTTTTCGAACACATAATCCGATCAGAAATTACTTAGAATTTTTTCAGATTTTTAGTTTAAACCATCTGGGCTACAGGGTGTGGGAGAAAATTTTTATTGCACAATTTTAGCAAAATACGCGTCAAAATAATTTATTTTACAAAAATAAAATTTTGTTCGTTAATCCACGTTATCCACGGGCTTTCATTTCATACCCTACTCAGAATTTTAAAAAAATATTTTTTTTTCGATGAACACATATTTGTTTATATTTTTAGGGGGATATGTTTTTTAGATGTTTTAGTATTTTTCCTATGTGCGGGTCAAAGAGTTGTATAAGCATGCCAAATTTTAACTCTCTAGGTTTAGCCGTTTGGCTACAACTTTTACCGAACAGACAGACAGACGACAAAATGATGGTATAAGGGTTTTTGGTCATGCGTACAAAACCCTAAAAACGATTGTTTATTATTATATTTTTGCTTTAGCAACTTTGGCTATTAGCCAGGATAGTTCTTATTTACTAAATCGGTGATTTTTAACTATAGAGAACACATTTTTAACTAGAAAATAAATGTTTATCCTCAGCGGGGATCGTTCCCAGACCCGCCACGTGGCATTGTTCGAATATGGCATCTATATCTATGTCTTGCCCCCCCTAGAATAATTTCTGCGGGCGCCTATGTGCGGAACTAAATATTGTAATCTAGTAACATTTAATGATTGAATATGGTAGAACTTGGATTAAAAATATCAGTTTTACCTTGATAACATAACCTGTATAACATAACAATACGAGGGGCGGTTGGAAAGTAATCGGCCTAGGCAAGAAAAGACAACATTTTCATCAAATCTCAATTTATTTCTCAACAAAGTCTCTTGTTAGAACTATACTTCGTCCAACGATTGTCCAATTTTCCTATACCTTCCGAATAATACGATATCTCGCAGCCCTCAAAATGGGACTCTGTTTTAACGATGACCTCCTCATTCGACCCAAATCTCTTACTATCGAGCTATTTCTTCAAGTTCATTTCAAAAAGTCCTTCTTATCCCGGTTGAACATCGCCCCGGTTGAACATTCTTTCGAAATGGTCCGACGATCTCGTTTGTTGTCGACTGAGAACAAATGCGGCACCCATCTGGCAGACAGCTTCCTCATTCTCAAATATTCATGGAAAATGTTGAGCACCCGTTCGGTTGGGATACCCGCAGCCTCATCTATCTCGCGCTTAGTCACTCGTCCATCATTGATTATCATTTTATGGATTTTATCAACCATTTCTGACGTGGTGACCTCTTTTGGATGACCTGGACGCTCATCATCAAAAATGCTCTTAACCGCGTTTAAATTCAGCTGTCCAATATTTAACTGTTGATATCGAAGGTGCAGAGTCCTCATAAACATCGTTCAATTCGGTGTTGATCTCATCGTTCGTTTTATATTACAAAAACAAGTATCTAATCACTGTATGCTATTTGATTTTATACATTTTTGTAAAAATACAAAAGTTGTTCGTTGTCAATGACTGTCAAACACAAACTAAATGACGCACCTAGTTGAAAATTTTACAGTAGTCATTTGAAGGTTAGAATTTACGAAAAACAACATTGATTTGATATTGGTGGCGCCAACTCTTGCCTAGGTCGATTACTTTTCAACCGCACCTCGTATAAAATGACAATTCAAATAAAATTTTACATTTGATACATAAATTGACATATTTTGAACTGATTAGCCAGCATGAAAAAAATCACTTAATATTAGAGATGCGGGCATGTCAAATTTTAAAAAATCACCGTCTAGTTCTGCACGGAGCTAAAAAATATATAATATTTATCTTCTTAGATTCTGAAATAGCAACATTCAAAATATTTGACAATAATTCACAATTTTGCCATGATAATTCGCAATCTGACAATCTGCAATTTGTATTTTTTAAATAAATATAAGCTTAATGCAATAAAACATAAGCAAAAATTTAAAAGCCAGGTTTACAAGTTCAAATAATTCCATAAAAGTCCATTTATAATACACAAATTGCCAATCACCAGTCACGTATTACAAAAGGAAATATGCTATACCTAATGTAATGAAAGTAGAAAATTAGAATGAATAGTATTTTTCTAACACTAAACTTGACATTTGTAAAGACGTGAATTCTTATCTGATTTTAAATCGAATAAGCCACGAACTTGATTCGAAGATTCGAACGTTTAGATAAGTATATTTACTTGACACGTTTTCTGATTTTATTATTAAATTTACCTGCACCGGAACTCTGTAAACGGCATTACTGTTTCTCCTGTTTCTTATTCTATTTTTGTTTTACGTTCATTTTTATATTTTTTAATTATGCATTAAGCTTCATGAATTTATATGTTTTCAAATAATATGGTTTAAACAACAGATTAAAAATCCAATCAAATATTGAGCTACATTTCACAGCTATATTTCAAAGTTATATTTATAATAAATTAAATTAAATTTATTTTTAACTTATAAATTTATTACGGAAATAAAACATTGACATTTCAGCTCCGGATATATTATAAAGGAATTGAATTATAGGATATTTTTTAAAGAAGAACGGTGTCAACAATTTTACAAGTTGAAAGTCTTCCAAGAAGGCTTGGTTGAATGAATTGGTAATGAATAGGTACAAAAAAAAAAAAAAAAAATCGGGTTGGGCTCTCTCAGTTGGACAGGTCCGAGTCAGTGACGGATTAAGGATAGTTGGGGCCCCTAGGCAAATTATTTTTGTGGTCTCCTTAATCTTTTCGCAGGTACAAATAATATAATTGCCAAATTTCTTTCCCAGACACTTGTAGGCATTTTGACTAACCAAGGACCTTACTTATTGTTTTATGTTATTTTATGGGGCCATATTGTGATTTGAACAAAATATATTTGCCTGTTAAAGAGTTAAAACTTCTTAGATTAATAAATCATTTTAAATTTTGTTTTTACAAATTTATTTTCCGAATTTTAGAATTTGCGAATTTATTGATATCTTGCATGCATATGAGATTTATAAAACATTAAAGTTATTTGCATATATATATATATATATATATATATATATATATATATATATATATATATATATATATATATATCTAAAAGCCTTCTACCATAGTATGGTGTAGGCTGTATTTCTTTGTTTTCCCCTTCTTTTCTATATTATGGCAGTACGGGTTCATGTACGAATTTTGCCCAGTCTTTTTTGTTTCTTGTCATTCTTTTAGCTTTTATAATCGTTTTTCCTCTTTTCTCTATTATCCCTTTTACTGTTCTGTCCCATGTATTTCTTGGCCTTCCTATTCTTTGCTTTCTGTACGTTCTGGTCTCCCAGATCTGCTTCACTTGTCTTGTGTCTTGCAGTCTTTGCATGTGTCCCCACCAGGCCAGTTGTCTGTTTTCTATGAATTGTTCTATCGGTTCTATATCGAGTTCTTTTCTTATAGCTGTATTTTTGATTTTATACATCTTAGTCACACCCTTTACTCTTCTTAAATACTTGTATTCTCCAAAGCTTGTATTTGACTCTTTTCTCTTCTTGAAAGCGTCCAGGTCTCACAGCCAAAAGTCAGTACCGGTCTGTATATAGCTTTGAATACGTTTATTTTTGTGGTTCTTGATATTTCTTTCCTATTGATGAGTGTATTCTTTATGTCAAAGTAAAGTTTTGTTGTCTTCTCTATTCTTGTATTTATCTCCATTTCTTGTTTTCCATCCTCTCTTATCTCTATTCCTAAGTATTTGAAATTCTTAACCTGTTCAATATTAATGTCGTCTATTTTTATATTTATGATTTCATCTGTTCCTAATACCATAACTTTGGTTTTATTTTTATTCATTGTCATACCGTATTCTTTTAATATTCTATTCCATACATTTAAATTTTCCTGTAATTCGTTTCGTCCTTTTGCTATTATAACAAAGTCGTCAGCAAACACTCCTTACGATATTTCAGTTATTTGCATATTCCTATATCCAACCTTGAACTTTGTTGTTATAAAACATTAATCAATATTAATTGTTTTAAAAAAACATAAAAATAAAATAATAAAAAATAATAGGTTCCCATACGCCTAGATAGGTGCATGACAGCAGAGAAGGTAAGTTCACCGTTCTAGACTGCTGGTCATATATATGAAAGCCACGCGGTCAGTGTGGCATTTCGACCAGTCCTATTATCCCTGAATAAACAGGTACTCATTTTAAGTATTAAATACTTGAGGCTGAGTCAACCCCAGAGCTGACTGCACAATATTGCAAGATAAAAATCCAAAAGAGGTGGGAGGTTTCAAACCAGGGTTCCTGCGCTCCGAAGGCAACCCTGGCCTAAAAAACTTTGGAGTAAAATAATCGAGAAAATATAAAAACCAACATGATGTTAACTGAAAACATTAATCTTTTCCAAAACCCTATATGAAAATGTCCTGGCTTGGGGGCCCTTCAAAGCCTGGGTCCCTAGGCATGTACCTCATTGCCTTAATTGGTAACCCGCCACTGCTTCGAGGAGTTTTGGGCGTGTATTTATTTTGGTGACTTTCGTGATATTGTTTATTTTTTTAAATGTTTGAAAAAAAAAATGAGCCAATTTAAAGCCTTTATTTTTTTTACACATTTGCACAGAGAAATAATTTGCATTCAAGTTCTTGCAATTTAGATCCTTCAGTGTAGTCGAAGGCGATTTATTTATCTGCTTTTTTTAGATCTAGGTAAGATCTACATTTTTTATCTGCATTATGTCAATATATCTCTTAAAGTACCTAGCCTACGTATCAATTCAAACTGCACGGAGAGTGCGAAACCTATGGTTTTCTCCCATAACGCCCCTATTTATAATTAGAATGACGTGTCTAAGCGTCTGGTTATTGTCTAAATTCCAAAGGGTCTATGCGTGAATAGAGCCTTACAATAAAATCGTTTTACTGGAATGTATCGCAGAGACAACACAGGGACAGATGACCCTTAATCTAAACAATGCTATAAAATGAAATGAATCCTTGGTCAAAATTTTGATTCAACGAACTTGATGTGGATTAGAATGATTATTTAATGGAATGGAGAAAGGATTAACTAATTACAATGCATATAAGTTCCAGTAAATAATTTTTATTTTATTTTATTCATCAAGCAGTTGAATTGTGATAAATCACTTCGAACTCGTTCCTTTACCTACATATATGTTTGCGTCACGTGCTTATTTTTCACACGAAAGCTACCGATAGAGACGCCACAAAGGGGCCCAAATACTGATAACTGATGACAACTAACTACATAAACAAAGTGTGCAGTCAAATGCAAACTTGAAACGAGGGAATGCACAAGAACTAGAATTTGTTTCATATTTGATAAAAAATATAAGATAAACATAATAAAAATAGTTATAATATAAAATAAACAAATTTAAACATAAATGAATTCGAGAATAAAACGCATAAGAGTTTGGAATATAAAGCTTAAAAGTGGTTCAGGGAGGCAAGTGCCCCCTTTGCCCTTTATTGCGGCCGCCCATGATAACCAGTGCTTAATACTCTCAGGCACTCTTTGTGATTAACTACAATTGCAAAAATTGGCCCTTGTGAAAAAGCTCTATGTGTGTTTAAAAATCAAGCTAATTTAAGTTCATTGTTATATTTTTATCCTGAAATTTGTATCAAATGTAATAAATGAGTATTTAATTTTTTATCAGAGTGTTTACTAAATGCACAAAATGTCCTAATTAACTTTTTTGAGGATAAAAATATAGTATTTACCTAAGCTAATTAAATAAGGGTATTCTTTTTTTCCAGGTCGAGTTAAACCAAGTAAACAGCAGTCCACTCTAGTCCTGACATGTACATTGCGAAAAAGTGAGTAATTACAATCTCATTATTTGAATAATTTTACAGAACTTAGAACTCCTTAAATTTATTAATCAGACGAAATAATATTTGTATTTACTTAAAATTTTCATTATTAAGAAAAGTTTTTACTGATCAATGAAAAACAGAATCGTGGTTCAACCAGCGCCGTAATTAAAGGATAGTTTCCATTTGAGAACTGACAGGCTCGAATACGCAGTCTGGTGGTCGAATATTGTACTAGGCGCTCTAGTACTGTTTGAACTTATTACATATGTTCTTGTGCAGGGGTTATTAAACTTATGTAGTCCGAGGACCCCCTCTTGAACAACAATTTTTTTTTGCGGACCCCATCCCAACCCTAGGCATTTTACGTCGTTTTTGAGACTTAATTTCTGGCTCACTAATCTCATAGGCACTACGTTATAATAAATATTGGTAAAAATGTATTGCTGGTTATTTTAATAAATGGCCTTGCGCATTTATAGAGATTTTTATTAGCATTACGAATAAAAAACATAAAATGAATAAAAATAGTAGTAAAAAGAATTAGAAAAGTTACAAATTATAATGTTTTCTGTAAATAATTTGCAGTTGAGTAATAATAATTAAATTTTTCCTAATTATTGTTTAGTTATGTCAATAACTAGTTAGGTAACAACAAATACAAAAAGTCCTGACCATGTAGGATTTTTATTAAATGAGTTACTTGAATAAAAGCGAAAAGTTGGGGGGTGTAAAGTTAATGTCAAAATTGTTTCGCGGACCGCCAGGGGTCCGCGGACCACAGTTTAAGAACCGCTGTTCTAGTGTTTAATTTTTGTCAGAATGCCGATAGAAGTTGTGAAAAACTATAAAAGTAGAACAAATTGTAGGGTTTTTGGCTGTCATTCAAGACAGGACAAAGATAGGCATCTTGGTTTTTTTCTTTCTTAATAAAAATGGAGGGAAAGTCAATATTAAGTCCAGATTGGGAAAGGATTTGGTTATGGACATGGAAGGCATGGGAATATATTTTGAGCTAAAAAGTAACTGATTCTATGCGAGTTTATTCATTACATTTGTCGCAGAAAAACAAAACTGCACTAATAAGCTTGCACCTGGCTTATGCACATTTAAGTTTTACCTGCCCCTGTCCAACTAAAACTAATTTTATTTCATGAGGCAATGAACATAATGCACTTGTTTGCAAACATAATCCATATATTGTTAATTCAGATGACCGACACTCAGATGTACCACATAAAATTACGTGCCTGGCATTTAACACCTGCTCAACTACAAATTACACTTCGATAAATCTACTGAAATTAAACTTTAAATACGGTAATTTGATGCCCACCTTCTGTTATACACCTCGATACATGTGTAGTGCTTAAAATATAAAAAAAATCGTAAATATTAACTCGCATTTTCATAGAATAAAAATGTACTGTGCTTAAATTAACTTGTTCACTATTAGCATATTGACAGCTGAGTACTAGAGACGACAGCCATATTGCCTTGGAGCACAGTGCCGCCATCGGTAATGTCACTTCTGAATAAGTAAGAATTAATAAGTTGTCATGGTGTATTTAAACGTAAAATTGTATTTTAAATCTGACAGTCTACGGTTAAGGGACATTAAAATTTAGGATATTCTACATATAAAAAGAAGTTGTCGAAATGCTGTCCTATTGTTTAATTCTAGATAGCACATTAATGCTGTGAAAGACGCAAAAATATCATTTTTAAGAATGTCATAAAAATTTATTTAAGAAATAAAAATAAAAAGTGTGTTGAAGCACAATAAACTTTATAAAATTAGAAAAGTGTATATTTTTTTGAACTTAAATAGAAATATACTACAATTTGTAGTTATAGTCTATCTCAGAAAGAGCGATAGTAATAAAATTTGTTATTTGTAAAAAGTTATTGTTTTTTCACACAGAAGCGGCACACAAAGTATGAATAGTTCGAAACGAAATATTGTTAAGAAACAACCGAGTGTGCCGCACATCTTATATGGGAATACGAACTAGGGTTAAACACAATAGATCATAAAAAATTTACCCTAAAATTTTGAGGAAAAATATGGTCACAGGCGTGCGTTTAATGATATGATAAATATGGTTACAGGCGTGCGTTTAATAAAATGATAAATAGTAATATAGAAATACACAAAACCAATTTAAACGTGTTTAAAATGTGCACGCCACTGGTAACTGTGTGACAAAAAGATTTATTACAATCGCTCTTTCTGAGAAAGACTACAGTATTTTTTATCCGGTAGATAAATTCTTTATATTGTTATTATTTTATCCATTATTTGCTTATATAATACACTCCTAGAAACATATTTTAAATGAATAAATGAATAAATAACACTGAAATTCATGCAAAATAGACATAAAAAAATAGAATAACCTATAAAAACAGTCGATTATAAAGCCCTATTTGTTAATCAGAATTAAATAATTTATAAATTTTTAACACTTATAGTTGTTTATTATTGCGATGGGATAGTTACTAGCACAAAAAAAGTTTTAAACAAGAATCTATAAGCAAGTGAAATCGCTGCACAATTAGCAAAAATAACATAACAAAGCATAGAAATACACAAGTGTTTCACCTCCACTGTTCGAAATCACATGACAAGTAACGTCAGCTTAGACTGATCTATAGTATCATTCTAGTTTGTGTCCTAATTGTTTGTTTAACTTTTAGAAGACCTCCACGTCCAAATAGAAGAAGACGAACGAGGATACGAATCCTTCGTAGTACCATCCCCAGTAGAACAAGTAGATCCCCATACAGAAACGGAAAACCAAAGAGAAACATGGAGTTCAAATGCAGACTTCCTTCTCAGTATAATAGGTTTTGCAGTAGACCTCGCCAATGTGTGGCGATTCCCCTACCTCTGCTACAGAAATGGTGGAGGTGCATTTCTCATCCCATATACGCTCATGTTGATATTCGGAGCAGTACCTTTATTCTACATGGAATTAATATTAGGACAATTTAATCGTCAAGGACCAATTAGCGTTTGGAGAATATGTCCATTATTTAAAGGAGTTGGTTTTTGTGCAGTTTTGGTTGCATTTTATGTTAGTTTTTACTACAATGTTATTATTGGATGGTCACTGTATTTTTTGGCGAGCAGTGTACAATCAGAACTACCTTGGTTACATTGTAATAATACGTGGAATACAGACAGATGTTGGTCTGGAATGACGAATGTTACATCGCCCAATGTTTCCGAAACAATATTGAATGAAACACAGACCTTCCAGTTTCACAGTCGATATACACCAGCATCGGAATTTTTTCAGTAAGTAAATATTTAGATTTCAAGTTATTTTGTCGTGTTCCAGTTATTATGCAATTACCTTTATTTTAGATTATTGTTATTGTGAATAGTACTAGACCAGAATTAACCAGTAACCTTACTTCAATTCAATTAAATTTTTATTTGTAATATATTACATTTTATTTCAAATTTATATTCACAAAACTTTTAATCCTATGATTTAAAATATAATATTTAATTTCTTCCTGCTGGCTTGAAATCTGTTTATTAGTTTCTCATTTTGATTCCGTAGATTAATTTAGTTATTTTTTATTCTTCCCTTGTTTTCAATGTTTTTAATCTCCTTCCTTCTTTCTTGCTATTACATCCTTCATCCATGCATATCCTCCTCCACTTCAAAACCTTTTCTCTTGTTCCTTCCTTACTTCTTATTTCTTCACCTTCCTCCAGCATGTGATCAATTGTCTCTTTTGATTCTCTACACATCCTGCACATTTTTCTTCTTCCTTCATCCAATATGCATTTTCTCTCTCTTCGTTACCACACCTGAAGCATGCAAACAGCTTCTTTTTCGTTGCGATGTATATTTTAATATCAAGTTTAATATAATTTACTGCATTCCTTGTCCATTTAATATGTTCCTCCTTACTGCTTCAATTGAGAAACCCCCATATTCGTACATTTTTTCCTCTTTGACTCCCAAGTTGATACTATTTTTCTCTGTTCATCTCTTTTCTGTATTTCCTTCCAATATTCATTTAGTAACTTCATATTTTCTTCTCATACCTAATGCTCTTTTAACTGCTTCTATTTTTATTTTTTATAATTTTGTTTCTTCAGTTACTATGTTTGTTTGTGTATTCCGATCTATTCCGAACATCCATTTAAAATATTTTGTTTGCACCATTTCCAAGCGTTCATGTTCTTCTCACCACCACACCTCCGTACCGTACATAATAATACTTTTATGAGAGCTTCGAACATCAGCATTCTTATATTATATTCTGCTTTAAATTTTCTCTTCCCTGTACTCCAGATCTGTGGGATCGCGAACATTGCTCTCTTGGCTAGTTGTTTTATGTGTGTCTCTGGTCTTCCGTTACTTTTAAAGTAGTGTCCTAAATATTTGTATTCTCTTACTTTTTCAATAATGTTTTTATCCCATTCCCATTTCACTTCTTTTTCTCTACCTTCTCCTTTCTTAAAAACCATTATCTTAGACTTATCAGTGTTCAGCGTCAGTTTTTTTTATTTATTTTTTTCTATTTAGATACTGTCGGAATGATTTTATCACTATCTTGATTTCTTTTTCTTTTGTTGTTAGCAGAATTTTGTATTTACAATCACCAAACCCCTCTCTTGTAGGTATTCTTCCATATCTGTTCAATATATAATAAATAATGTAGCACTCAGATGGCATCATTGTCTCACTCCTTGAATGGTCCAGAATTCTTCTGACTGATTCTCGCCCACTTTGACCACGCTTCTTGTTTCCTTATATATGTCCTCAATCCTGTTCACTACTATCTTATTTAACCCTTCCTCTCGCAAAGTGTAGATTAAATTACCTTACTTTAGTAACCTTACTTTCAATTTGGCATAATGTAATAATACTACTAATAGTTTAATCAACGATTTCCCTTGATTATCATTATTATTTATTTACTAGCTAACCCGCAGATAGTTATGGCACTCGGTCGTCCTCTCAATTTAGTCTCTTTCGGATTAAGAGATGGGAATTTCACGACTACCCGGACAGTTTGGTCTTTGACTCCCAAAATTGTTTGTTTGTTCACTGATCTACGAGGGTAGGTCAATAAGTCCTTACAAAGCAATAGTAAAATATTATTTTGGGTTGATTCATTTTTATTTCTCCACATAGTCTCCTTTTAGCTTGATACACTTTCAACCATCCAACGATACCGCCCAACGTTTCTCCCAACTTTTCAATCCATCTAAAAAGTAAGATTCCGGAAAGCCGGTCAAATAGACATCTGTTTCGGCGATGGCCTCCTCGTTCAACGTAAATCTTTTTCCGGCCAGCCATTTCTTTATGTTTGGAAACAGGAAAAAGTTGCCGGTGGCCAAATCTGGTGTACACGGTGGATGCGGAAACAATTCGAAGCGTAATTCATGCATTTTCGCCATAGAAACTGCAGAAGTGTGCACCCGTACTTGTCTTGATTGTCTTGATGGATGAGCACTTTCTTCTTGGACAAATGTGGGCGTTTTATCTTGATTTCTTCGGTCAACCGGTCCACTAACAACGCATATTACTCTCCATTTATCGTTCGTCCTTTTTCCAAGTAGTCAATGTGGATGATTCCGCGTGCATTCCAAAAAACCGTACCCATCACTTTGCCAGCCGATTTCACCTTCACCTTCTTTGGAGCCGGATCGCCTCTAGAAACCCACTGTTTCGACTGTTCCTTTGTCTCTGGAATGTAGTGGTGTGGATCCATGTTTCATCAATTGTTATGTATCGACACAGAAACTTAGGATTAAGACGCAAATGCTCCAAACCAGCCATTGAATCGACCACACGATTGCGTTTATTCTTCACTGTGAGCAAACGTGGCGCCCATATTGCCGATATATTTTCATTTTTTCGTGCAAACTTGAAACCACTGAGCCATGTGAGATGCCTGTGGCCTCAACAAGTTCGTGCACTTTGACTCGTCGATCACACAAGACCATATCGTGGATTTTGTAAATCATTTCTAGCGTAGTCACCTCAAGTGGACGTCCCGAACGATGTGTAGATATGCCATGAACATCATCCAAATCGGCTTTGATTTCTTTTGGTGTTTTGCCTTTCAAATGAAAGTATTCAGTCGTTGCACGAAACTCGTTTTTTCCATTGTTCGGCAATAAGAAAAGTTGTTCGCTTCCATCAATTGTAAAAATAAAACCACGCGATGGATATGGCTGAAAAGTAGCCTATTAACAGATGGTACTTTTTAGAAATAAACTTGTTTCGATACTACTAGCGTCATCTCTTAGATTTTATAAGGACTTATTGGATCTACCCTCGTATTTTAACAAGTTTGTATTTAAAGGTTTCGGCCTGGTTTTTAGGGTCTGTGGGCCACTGTGCATGGATATTAAAACCTATGTTTCACTTTAAAATATATTCACGGTACATCAACGTGATATATATCGAAGGTTATCGTATTAACTTATTTATTTTAAATAATATTATTGTTAAAGTATATTATATATTGGGTCACTATCTATTCTTGCGGTTTACTTTATTTGACAATGTTCTGCTCTTCTGTTTTGCAATTTATGTTCAACGGGCATTTGTTTTCATTGAACTAGAGTTGATTGTTTCTACACAAAAGTAGTTAATCCGTGAAAAGAGAAAAAGAAAATCCTCAAAGGTAAAGAAACTCTCCTGTCATTGATTAAACTTGTTATTGTTAATTTAATTTTCTAACGTAATAGTCGAATAAAACAATACACAGTGCGTTGCATATAGGCTATTCCAAACATTTAAGCGGAACCTAATGGATTTTTAATTTTCTTAAGTTGTCACGAGCTAATTTTTTATTATGTGAAGTTGGCTTTTCTTCTTCTTCTTTGGGCACTATCAGTCAGGTTGACTTTTGGCCTCACTCACATAAGCCCTCCATCTCGATCTATTTATTGCCAGGTCTTGCTATGTACCCTGTATACCAATACTTGTTAGATCTTCGGTTAACTGATCTCTCCATCTCTTGCGAGGTCACTGGTCGACGGGTATTCAATCTTCCTTTCCATATCTTCCTAACCATTCTGTCCTCCATCATCCTCATAGCGTGTCCTATCCAATGTAACCGTCTGCCTCTGAGCTCTTGGGTGATACTTAGCCTTTGAGTACAGTTCTCGGATATCTTTGTTGTTACGGATTCTCCATTCACCATTAATTTGAATAAGACCAAAGATGCTGCGTAATATTTTATTTTCGAAAACTATGAGGTGTTGTCGATCTTGCTTTTTTGAAATCTATTAACTGTTAAAGTTTGATTGAAGCTTTCGATCATTTTGTTTAGCAAAAGTCCACATCAATCGTTAAAAAGTGTGGCGTGATGACATAAGAAAATAAAAATTCTATTTTGTTCCGCACAAAGCTAAGAAACGAATTATATTTGATGTGAGCTAAATATGACAACACCGCATCCAATAATTATAAATAATTATTTTTATCTATCTAACAGAATATTTTTTATTGTAAAACTGTCATGTAATTATAAATAAACAAATTGTATTATAGACGCCATCTTGTAAACCATTCGACGCATATTTGTGTACTATGCGGCAAATTGTAGCTTAAGCTTCATTCTACAAATATATTTTATGATATTTTGTTCTATTATGAAAACTAATTATAGATATTGTACTTGGTAATCTACTTTTGCCGCCACCTCGAATCTGCCGTGGTTCTCAATATAAGTGCTGCGGATAAAAATGATTTATTAGGTGTAAAGAATACTTGTACCAAGTGACATTTCACTATCTTCAAATATAATATTTTTCGACGAAGGTTGTAAACTATAAACAATCATGTCGAAAAAATGTTGACGTATTATTTGAACATTTCTAAACAAAACTATATAAATATAAAACTAATTTAAAACCCTCAAATATATTTAAAAATTACAAAACATTATTGTGTGATACCTATTATTAAGTTATTGAGCAATAATATTGTTACAATAATTGTTTCTACAATCAAAAATATCGTATTAGATAGATAATAACTCTGTGCAAAATTTGATGTATAGATTGTCACTAATTTTATTTCAGATTGTTAGTTTTGTATAAGAAACTAATAATCTCTGGGAGTTGCACGTAGTGTTAAGACTGTTTACTAAAAAACTTAAAATATCTCCCTTATTATTGACTTAAAACATCGTTCAGTTTTGTTCAAAACCTTCACACATAACTAGTATTACTGTTAAATACATCGTTGAAAAATGATTACATTATCCATTGTTATTCGTTGAAATATTAGGTGAAGTTCTTGGTCCTAGTATTGTGGAACAGTGAAATATTCTACTATCATTAGAATGCACTCAGCATTTAGCTCGTACTAATGATGTTGATTGTTGTAATAACTGTGAGTTATTGGTACAATCAGTTTCATTTGTGCTATTAACGGGAGATAAATTATTGCAACATACTGCAGTTATACCATGGTTCATATTCAGATTTATTAAGAACTGTATGAAGGGGTTTTAACAACAATTTATTTTACGAACAACGACTTTCGCTCTGGCGATCGGGTTGACTTTTTTCTTTCTTATATTATATAGGTATAACTTTAATCGCGTTAAAAAAATGTCGAACAAATCCAGAGCAATATTATTATTATTTAAAACTCCAATAATACTGCGATACAACAGTGACTAGGGACAAAAATCACACCGTTCATATCTTTCTATTATACAGAAACATATATTGGTTATTAAAATAACTCACTTACTTCTGGAATTTCACTGTCATCCAGACGTCAGTGAAAATCTTCAAAGCAAATCGCCTTTTTCGTTACAATAAATAACGTTCACTATAATAACGTATAATTTTTTATTATATATATATATATATATATATAGTCAGAAACCTCTTCTACCATTCGGTGTAGAGGTTGTTCTTCTCAGTCTAATTCTTTTATGAAGTTGCGCCACTCTGTCTTATTATGAGCCTTATTTTCTGCTTCTTTCCAAGTCAGTCCTTTTTTATCTAGGATTTGTGACACTGTTTGGTTCCATGTTTTATGAGGTCTTCCTCTTGGTCTGCTTCCTGAAGTTCTGGCTAGCCATATATTTTTTGTCGGTCTTTCTTGCTTCATTCTTGTGATGTGTCCATACCATCTTAATTTCTGTCTGTCTATTGTTTTTTCCACTGCTTCTATCTGTAGCTCTTCTCATATTGTTTCACTCCTTATTCTGTCAAGTTTAGTGACAGCCTTAACTCTTCTTAAAAATTTCATTTCTGCAGCTTGAACTTTGCTCTTGAGCCGATCGGAAAGTACCCATGACTCGCAACCATATGTTAATGTGGGTAGGTAAATCGTTTTGTATACTAGGAGTTTTGTGTCGTTACTTATTTCTTTCTTATTTATTAAGATTTTATTGAGAGCCTGGAATACATTTGCTGAATCTTTAATTCTACTGTTGATTTCTTCTTCGTATCCCCCTTTGCTCTCTAATATAACTCCTAAATACTTAAAGCTGCTGACCTGTTCAATTTTCACTGCGTCCAGAGTTAAATTTATCTCAACTTCGTCTTTACCAATGACCATTACCTTAAACGCGTAAACTGGTAATACGCGTACCACCAGTGGTACGCGTACCACAGGTTGGGAAACACTGCTCTAGTTCATTGAGTACACTGCTTGGAAATCTTCATTCTTGCGTGTAGCATACTGGTAATTAATAAATATTAATCGTTACGTAGGTGTCACTTAATGAGTATGATAAGACAAGCTAATTAAGAGTAAGGAATTGAGATTCATTCAATAAGTGACCACCGCCGTGTACGGACAATAACAGTAAACTAGTGTTTCATTAATATATCCTTACATGAAGTGAGTTCCTAAAATATAGAAGAACGAATACAGTACCTTGCGGATTTTCTATTTACCATTAAGGACTTGTATTGAATCAAAGATTCGGTGTAGAATTTTGTTTTCAAAAACTATGATATGTTATCGATCTATCATTCTAACATGTATGTATATAAATTTATGTCATATATTGATGGAGTATGTTTGCAGCCGGGGAGTGTTGGAGATGCAGATGAGCGATGGATTGCACGACATGGGATTCCCAAAGTGGCAGCTGGTTGTCTGCCTTTTTCTTGTCTATACCATGCTCTACCTCTCACTCTTCAAAGGTGTTAAATCTTCAGGTATGACGTTATAATCTACTTATTTAATAATAAATAATATAACCCAGGGGTCGGCAAATTTATTACACAGCGGGCCGCACTCATATACGAGGGATGTTTCCTAAATTCTGGGAATTGTGCTATAATTAAATTACGCAGAACTTATAGGCAATGTTATTGGTGTCAGACAAGTCTTGACATGTTTATGCAACTATCTAGTGCAATATTGTTCAGTCTGATTTAGGTATTCGACTGATATAGACGCGTTTTCATAGCACTGTTTTTGTAACCATGGAAGACGCAGCAAAATCTCAAAGAGCAATAATTTTCTTTTTGTGGAAAGGAGGGTGTGAAAACATCAGAAATTATTCAGCGTCTGCAAACTCAGCAAATACTCCTTATTTGGTGAGTCTGCAGAATCCAAAAGTACTGTTTATCGGTGAATCGATCGTTTTAAAACCGGTAGAACATCACTAGAAGACGATCCACGCAGTGGGCGCCCAAGCACGTCGGTAAATGAAAGAAACATTACTGCCGTCGAAGACCTACTGAAAGAGGACAGGCGAATGACTATTCGTCAAATTAGTGTGCGCCTAGGGATAGGTACACGACAAGTTTGGGCGTTAGCAAGGTTTCGCCGCGCTGGGTGCCAAGGCTGTTGGGAAACCAGAACAGAAACTCAATAGGAAAGTTCTTTGAGGACGGCTTAAAAAAATTAGTTTATCGTTGGGATAAATGTATTCAGTTAAATGGAGATTATGTTGAAAAACTACATTGTAATATTGACGAAAATTAACAAAATAATAAAAATTATAACTAAATTCCCAGAACTTTGGAAACATCCCTCGTATATATATATATATTTTAAATTTACCTCGCGTTACTTTTTCTTTTGTAACATTTTTTGCCGGGCATACTTTCTGCAGTAATTTCTATTATGATTTTAAGTTCTTGTTTATACTTGTTTACACGTATTTACGTCGTTTGCCCAAGTTTCACAACTAATTTGATCACAGGCTACTTGCCACATTTTCAAAACTTCGTTATCACTTTATCCGTTTTGACCAATATGTCTATCATAATAATTTTTTGTTATATCCCAAATTAGTTCAATGGGGTTAAACTGGCAGTGATAAGGAGGTAATCTTAGTACTTCATGACCATACGTTTGTACCAATGTATCAATAAAATAAACTGGTTCAGATATTAATTTCCTTCGTTTTCTCGTGATTTTGTTAGTGAGAAGTTCAGATTTATTACATTTTATAATTTTACGAATTGTTGATTCCGAAATCTTTAAGGCAAGATAGAGAAATAAGTGGCCCAATGTTCTCTTTTTCGGAATTAAAATATTCCAGCAGATATAAAATTAAAGTTTGTAAATTTAATAATTGGCCGCAAGATCTATTAATTAGCTAAGACAAATAACAAAAAACATTTTTAAAATCGCTGAAAAATGGTAACTAGATTATTATATGAATGCACTACTTGATACATACATGTAACAGTCACCTATCAGCAATCCGACTATACCTTATATTTTCACAGTATCGGAAAGTAAAAGTTCTGAAATGGAGTTAGAAGAGCTCCTATGTTGATATAATTTCAGTATTATCTTGTGATAAAATCCGTTTCGTATATTACAGGGAAGGTGGTATGGGCAACAGCAACGTTGCCCTACGTTGTACTCACCATCTTGTTGATCCGTGGTTTGATGCTGCCCGGAGCTGGTGCTGGTATATCCTATTACCTACAGCCTGAACTTTCCAAACTCAAAGAGACACAGGTACGTACGTACTCAAGAAATAAGATATACGAAGTCTGTTCAAAAAGTATCGCGAATTTTGTGTTTTTTCAAAAATTATTTATTTATTCATGAATATCTATTTTATCCCCTTCAAAGTAATCCCCACCAGATATTATACACTTGTGCCAACGTTTTTTCCAATCCTCGAAGCACTTGAAAAAATCATTTTTGTGATCTTGTTCAGCTCCTCCTTCGATGCCTTTTTTATCTCCTCACTCGTAGCGTAGCGTCGTCCTTTCATGGGCCTCTTCAGTTTCGGGAACAAGAAGAAGTCACAGGGGGCCAGATCTGGGGAATACGGTGGCTGCGTAATTATTAGTGTGTTGTTTTTGGCCAAAAATTCGCGCACAAGCAACGGATGAAAATATTATATAATTTTAAACCATGATGAGGTTTCAACAAGTTTAAAAATATATATAAAATGCTTGTATTTATCTAAAATGAAGATATATCTTTATATTTTGAGCAGGGCTTCGTACCAGAACTGAACCGAAAACCGAAAAAAATCGTTATTTTTGTCAGAACGAAAACCGGAGCTGAACCGAAAAAAATATCGGTTTATAATGTTTATGGGAGTGAATATAAAATACATTTTATTTGAGATTATTTTTTAAACTGATGATCAGAAAACAATCGTTATTTTTTTAACTGATAAGTAAAAAAAAAATGCGCTTCTATTATTTCGAGAGGGGGAACACCCAAAACCCCTCCCCGGGCTTGGTATGATTATTACAAAATAAGGAATAAAATTTTCTTCTAAATTATAGTAGAAAATAAATTTCTAAAACAAATAAAAGCAGATTTAATAAAATACAAAATTTTAATGAAATAAAATTTATCACTCGGAACTGAACCGAAAACCTAAAATAAAAACGTTATTTTTGCCGGAACCGAACTGATATATTTTTTTAATTGAACCGGAACAAAAACCGAAACAAAAAAAATTACGGTTCGAAGCCTGATTTGAGTGAGAAACACTATTGTTTTTCTGGACAAACATTTTGACCGTTATAGCCGAAGTCCGTTATATCGAGGTCCGTTATAACGAGGTTCGTTATAACGAAGTTCTACTGTTTTCTAAAATAAGAAGTAAGATACTTCGAGATAAGTAGCGCTCCCTATAATCCCCCAAATATTCTTTATTAAAATCTGCATTGAACAGAAAAAAACTGTTTACTCATTCTAAACACATTTTTTCATATACATTTTTTATGTAAATTAAATAATAAGTAAGACATTTTAAGAAGAGTGTAAGCAATTACATAGAACTACTACTATTTTACTATTTTACTTGGAAATGAACCATCAACTTCAACAAGCATAAATTTTTCGTCAATTAATAATGTAATTAGTAAAAAAAAACTAATTGGGAAAGTGAAGGTCACTATATTAAAGTTGTAAATTTTAGTAATATTAGTACCTACTACAATAAATAATAAATAATTATGGAATTTGTCTTTTTTACATCTGTCACTTTATTCAGAGAATAAAGTTAAAAAAAAATTCCTTGAGATATTTCTAAAGCTTTTAGGAGTTACCCCTCCTTAACTCCCCAAATATTTATCCAGTAGAAAAAAATTTACAACATGTTATATTTACACATCGACATTTTTATGACCTTCACTAACGAATTAATTTTTGGTGATAATTTTTTTCCACATATCAACTTCCACGTAGTTTCCTTGCGGTTTGATATTATTACCGTTGTTAAGAACTAACGAATATAAATTATCCAGAATCTGTTTCTTAGAATATATAAAATACGTAATAATAATATGGGCTATTCCAAACCTTTGAGCGGAACCAAATTGAATTTTAATTTTCTTAAGTTGTCACTAGATAACTTTTTATATATTGGCATTTCCTAAACAAAGTGATCAAAATCGTCAATCAATCAGTAAAAGTTACTACGTTACTAGAAACCAAAGAAACCGTCTATAACATATAATTTATGTGACATATGAAAGGTAAATGTCAGCAATTGCAAGTTGTTTTGTTAACTTTTTTTAGTCACCACAAGGTCAATGCCATCGTCTGAGTAGTACTTCAGAATATAAATAAAGATTATAAATTTATCTATATTAAATTAGAGGCTATATCTGTGATTTTATATATATTATTTTTTCGGCATCATATTTGGTTTTTATACATTTCAGATGCAGTGTTGAATCCAGATTTTTTCTGGTTGGAAAATTACATAAGCGGGTGGAACTTACATAAGTCCAGGGTGACTAATGAGCCCGGGTGAGGAGAAAAAAAAGCTTTAAAAAAAACTCCGGTAGGGAATTTATGCCTCCTGGAGAGGGGATCCCACCTGTATACCCCATAGGATTCAACACTGATCAGATGATTCAAAGACATCCACAAAAAAAAAAATCTAATTTTGCCTGTCTACCGGTTTGTCCGGTGTCTGTGGCATCGGTCGTTAAAAAAAATGTAGCTTTTGGTGCCCCATTCTAAATTATTACTTTTGTTTTTTACTGAACTCTCTATTAATGTTCAATTTCCATTTTTGATCGATTGTGAAATATTCAATTTTGGCCAATGACGGCCAATATTTTTTATTAATAATATAGTTTCATAATTAAGCACGTTAGTTTTAATATAACGCACTGTATCCAGTTTTACGTCTGAGTAAATTCAAAACAACCAAACGCTAAGCTAAGGCCGCCGGCCTAAATTTACCAACTCATACAAACTAACAATGCGCTGCTGTTGCCCTTTTCAGTTCATTTTTATTACTTGCGTAGATAAACACATTAGAAACCGCATGTGGTAACACTGAACCGGAACACTAACGTGTAGTGTCCACAGCATTGTTTTCTAGATATAAATTTTTAAAATCTAATACTTATATAAAAAACCTTTGAATTAGAAAAAATAAAAATAAATATACGCAGATATATTTAGCTACTTTAATGCAATTTTAAAGTATAAATAAGACTTTAAATTCAGTTTTCCTTATTAAAAATATTTAGGAGGACACATTCCCAGCGCAGTGGCGGCGCTAGCTCTCAAAATCTGGGGGAGCCAAAAAGAAATTGAGTAAAATTTGAGTGGGCCAGGAAATATTTTTTTATCATTTACGAAATATGAAATATAGAATATGAAAATACAAGTAGTGACCTAAAACAAAAAAAGGTCCTCGCTTCTAAAATATATATTTTTTTCCAAGCAATTCTAGGGGGGCCAACTGTCGCCACTGGGTAAAACCCCCTGATTTATATCCATAATATTCTGATTTATTCAAGAAAAATACATTTTATAAGCAAAATAAGTCATCGCTAACCTTCAACAAGAGACGATGCTGAAAAAAGAAAAGTATTGTCACGTGGGTGGTTTGATTGAGACACAACTCCTGGTTTCAACTTAACAAATTTATTAAATATGTTTATCACATTTACAAAATAATGTTTAAATTGGTCCATGGAGTTGGGGAAGTCTTCGGTCCACCCCTTGTTGGCCAGGATCGGCTTGGACCTATCTCCGAGGCGGGGGCTACCCATCCGGGAGTCGAGGAGCCTGGAGAAGTCTTCTCCCACTCACATGGTCACTACTTGCTTGGCTTCACTCTCGATACAAGAATCTGGCGTCAGTGTCGTGGTCGTCACCTTCTGGACTAATACGTGCAGCGGAGTTGGCTATGTTCCACTAACTCCATATTTTGTGACTGCCGGTCTTTATGTAACGAAAATTAACCCAGTTCCAATATTCATTCGTCATGACAAATATTTCCTCATTATGAAAATGCGATGTCTGCATTTTCGTAATCAGGTCACATACGTCTGACGCTGACGAATAGTTTTTACTCAGACAGCTGACCATCACAATGTCTAGATGTCGTAGTCCTGACCTAGGATTACCTATGTGACAGTATAACAAATTGTTAAAAATGCGGATATTCGGATTTCGGATATAAAAGTGCGGAGTACATAGAACAGAAATAAATACAAATTAAAAATATATTTTTTTATCGAGATTCATAATTTATTTGCTATATAATACACTTATTCATCAGTCTTATGCTTAAAGAAACATTACATTGACTTAAAATAGTAGATAATAAAAGATAAAATAAATAGGTACAAATTTTGATCTTATCATAACTGAGACACCAGTTGATATGAAAAAGACATTCAATTTTCAGTCAGTATTTTAGCCTTGTATTAAACAAAATAGTATATAAGTTGTATTGATACAATACAATTAATTTATAAATTAAAGTAACTTATTACCTGTTAAACTAAACCTTTAAAATAATAACTCTTCTGTAGGCCGTCTTCATTTACTAGATAACTACGAAACCCTAACATGTGTGAAACCACACCACATTGATTTTTTATAATGTCTATAAAACATAAAAGAATGTCACATAATAATTTAATCATCTAACCTTTGCTAATTATTAACAAAAATCAACATATTATCTGGAATTTTGACCTCTTGCGTCACTATAGCTAGTTTTTCAATCGGTATCTAAGTTTCTGGATAGGCTACTATTATAAATGTGTTATTCCAAACGTTTAAGCGAAACTACCTGGAATTTTCATTTTTCCTTTGAAGTTGGCTTTTGCTAAACAAAATAATTGAAAGCCTCACTTAATCGCTAAAAGTTCAGAATTCAAAATCTAGTTCCGCTTAAACCAAAGAAACATGCTATAGTCTGTTTCTTTGGTTTAACAGTAGAATTAAAGCAACAGCAAAAGTATTTCAGGCCCTGAATAAAATTATGATAGATAAGAAAGAAATAAATAACATTACAAAACTCTAAGTATACAAAACGATCTACCTGCTGACACATATGGATCCGAGTCGTGGGTGCTCGCCGAGTGACCCAAAAGCAAATTTCAAGCTGCAGAATTTTTTAAGAAGAGTTAAGGGTGTCACTAAAATGGACAGAATTAGAAGTAAAATAATACGGGAAGAGCTACAAATAGAAGCAGTAGAAAAAATAATAGATACATAAAAATTAAGATGGAATGAACATCACAAGAATAAAGGAAGAAAGACAAAAATATATGGCTAACCAGAACATCAGGAATCATAACATAACATATGGAACCAAACAATAGTACAAATACTAGATAAGGAAGCAGAAAATAAGGCCCGAAATAAGACAGAATGAAGCAACTTCATAAAAGAATTAGATTGAAAAGAATAACCTGTACACCGAATTGTATAAGAGGATTCAGACTATACAGAGTGAGGCAACACGTTTGTTCACTTCGATTATTTCCTTAATAAAAAAAGCTGTAAAAATATTGTTCTAATAAAACTTATTCGGGGTAATCGGGTCAGACTATAGTAGTATCAAACAATTTTTTTCATTTGTTTTGCAACAGGCACGGCAGTTAACAGCTATTTTTCAAATTACACAACACATATTATTTAACACAATATTATAGAGCCTTTTTCTCTCTTTTCACGTTGAAAAGGGAAAAAAAGGCTCTATAATAAATGTAAAACTTTTATATCCTTACATAACAAAATTTTTTAGAAAATCGACTTTTTGTGGTCTTGAAAATAATAACTGGAATAATTTTCAGGTTCCATAAAGTCATGAGATATCTAGGAACCTATTCTGTATTTTTAAGAGTGAAAACAAAACACTTACTTCCACTTATATTGACTTAACATCTATATTTCTAATGATCACTAACAGGCTCAATAAAATATTATTATTATTATTCAAAACTGAAGTCAGAGTAATTCATTTATTTTTAATAATTCTAACAACCGGTTCCCTAAGGTTTCAATAATTTTAAGAAACGATTCGCGCGAACCGGTCCGTACCGGTAGGATGCCATCACTGCTCATAACAGTAATTTGACATGCATTTGTTTCTATTATTTACCATCAAATAAGTCGTCATTTTGAAGGCAACATAATGCGAATTTCTAAGTAATTTTGTTATGTAAGGATATAAAAGTTTTACAACGTTGAATAGAAAAAAAAAACAGCTCTGGCCACCACAGGGCCGACCGCCATCACAAAGTACTTGTTTAATTTATGCAGCTTTATCAAAAAACATCTCAAATAAAAGTTGTTAGTTATTGCTTTTATATCAACTTTTGTTAAATAAATGTTTTCTAAATATTTCTCTGTTGTGAAATATTCGCAAAAATCTTAAAACCGATACGAGTAAACTCTCATTTCTAGTTAACCGGTTTTTACCAAAAGTTGATCAACTCGTGCCATTGATGTCAAAAGCTTAAATATGAAGTTACATAAAAATCGAAAAAGGCGAATTTGCCCTGCACGTGTATACAGACCGACAGACAGACAGACAGACGGACGGACAGACAGATAGACCGACAGACATCATGCTAAAAATAATCTAAACGTTATGTAGGGACCTCAATTCGTGGAGATCCATCGAAATGTTAGCGTTATATATGTTAGCGGTTGGTAAAACATTCTATAATAATATGTAAAATAATATCTGTAGTTCAATTTGAAAAAAGTTATTTACTGTGATACCTTTTGCAAAACAAATGAATTTTTTTTTTTTGATTCGGTTATCGTCTGGCCCCATCGCCCCAAATAAGTTTTATTTGAACAACATTTTTATAACTCATTTATTAAGGAAATAATCGAGGTAAACTTAAATGTTGCCTCATCCTGTATATATAACTATGAAATGGAGTTTAACTATCAACTGAAAAACGAAATTTTATAAAATATAACTAGATAAACAAAAAAGAATAAGTTAACTACCTATTGAAAAACTAGTCATTAAGAACCGGTTTCTGAAAGCTTAGTTAACTATAACCAAATGGTCAGAAAATTAATGATATGATTACTTATGGGATTGTTATATTGTAACCGAGTTTAACCGAAGGGTTAAACTCGGTTAAGCTCTCGGAAACCTTAAGGGCTGGTTTCTGAAAGCTTAGTTAACTATAACCAAAGGGTCAGAAAATGGTTGCTATGATTACTAATGGGATTGTTATATTGTAATCGAGTTTAACCAAAAGATTAAACTCGGCTAAGTTTTCCGAGACCGACCCTAAACTGTTAGATAAAATAAAATCTATTTTAACACTGTTTATACATATATTCCATGAACCCAAAAAAAAATTACATGAGGGTATCCTATGGAAAAATAAAATAATGTCTACTACAAGCTCTATATAACAATTTAAACTTATGACAACAACAACAGTGATGACAGTTAATTAATTCTGAAGCTTGCTGTTGACATTACTTTTATTTTCCATAGCCAACACTAATGTAATTTCTTTTTGCCTCATGGTATAATCGCATTAACAAATTTTAGTCTTAACTTGTGTATAGGTATTCATATATTCGTCAATAATTTGTTGTTCATATATTGGAACGCAAACTCTTTGAAAAGATTGAGCAACAACACATGAAACATCTTCATCGATAGATGTATAGGTTGAATTATCGCGATTATCCTTCCACCAATCAACAATCACTCTTCTACAAGCACACTGCCAAGGATTACCCCAAATCCTCAAATTATCCACTTTAATTTTATCCAAAAGTTCATCTTCAAAATAACTCAAAAAATTATATTGAACATCAAAATGTTTTATATGCACTTTATTTAAATTTGAATGTCCAAACACTTCCGGTCTTATTTCTGTTAAATTATTAGATGCAAGTTGTAGTAAAGTGAATTTTGTTGGACCAACCAACGAATATAATTCCAGAATTGTTAAATGATTATTTCTCAATTCTAGTCTTTCGAGATTAACAAATTTTTCAAACATATAACCTGGTAGAGTTTTAATTTTATTTCCTCCCAAATGTAAAAGTATTAAGAATTCAGGATTTGTAAACCATTTTGGTGAAATATCACTTAGTTCATTGCAGGTCAGGTAAACTTCTGTTGTTTTTGGACCAAAAGCCCCATTGTATATTTCACTTATTTTATTATTTGCAAAATTAACAACTTCTAAAGATGTTGTTGCTAATGATGCGTTGTTAATTGATGTTAATTTATTTTTCACTAGAGAAAGTTTTCTTAACTTTGGCAAATTAGCCAGTATTGGTATTTTAGTTAAGGTGTAATTATCTATATGTAAAACTTGTAAATACGGAAAATTAGACACTATATCCACATGCCCTAAATGTGCATCCTTTGTAGGAAAATGTAGAGTTATAATTTTCACACCCGAGTTTACTTCTTCACCATCAATATTTGTTGGTTTCGTTTCGTTAAATACATAATTAATCTCTTCGTTTATAACTAATCTACTGTTTACTTTTGTTATAAACAAAAACAAAAACAAAAAGAAAAACAACTTATTAAACATTTTGACACGCTATCTTATGAGATACTGCAAATTCTTCCAAAGTACCAATCTTTTATCTTAGCTTTCCCCCTCTACATCAAATCCGGTTCGAGCTAAAATATCTCTTACTATTGTTTGACGTCACCAGTGAATTCCGACGGTGATATTATTTAAATTAATTTTGTGAATTAAAACGTAAATGTATTTTCATTACGAATGAACACATTTTGGTATTTCTTAATACCCGTTATAATTTCTTAGACATTCTCTATACTGATATTAATGTAGGGAAATAACTGTTAGTTGTGTTACTACAAAAAGGGATGTTAATGCCCGATGAAGAAGGATTTTGTTTAAAGTTATACTGTGTCAAATAAAAAGTTAGTAAATATACTTCGTTCAACATAAGAAAAATACAGGCGGATGTTAGTGGCTCCCATGTCCAGAAACCAAATTTCATCTATTACGTTATCAACGATGTTAAAAGAACTCACCGAAGCATCCAAATGTATAGGTCTTCAAGTAAATTGGTCCAAGACAAAGATAATGAGCCAGGAGATCAGGCAGATTACGCTTGGAAATAAGTCCCTTGAAATCGTAAAGGAATTCTAAATACCTAGGTCATCGTATTACGCTCGGAAAAAATAATCAAACAGCAGAAATATTCCGACGAATAAGACTTGGGCTGCATTTGGGAAACTGGGACACATTTTAAAAAACCCATAGAGTCCCATATCACTGAAAACTAAAATGTACAATTCGTACAACCTGCCTGTTGCCACTTACGGTCTAGAAACGATGACGTTGACAATCAAAAGTGATAACAGGCTGAGAACAACACAAAGGGCAATGGAACGTGCCATGATTGGCGTAAGTTTGCGGGACAGAATTAGAAATTCCGAAATTCGGACACGCAGCAAAATTACAGACGTAATAAACCACATTGAGAACCTCAAATGGAGCTGAGCAGGATACGTAGCAAGACAGGACTCGACTAGGTGAGCAAATAAAATAGTCCATTGGCGCCCGCGTCAAAACAAAAGAAGCGTCGGAAGACCTCAAAAACGCTGGCTGGACGACATAAAGAGCATCGCAGGGAACCAGTGTATAGAACAGCTCAAGATAAAGATGCATGGAATAAGACGAGGGAAGCCTATATCCAGCAGTGGATGAATAGAGGCTGAGGAAGAAGAAGAAGAAAAAGACGTTATCAACAGTTTAGCACATTTCAGTGGCGTCACTTACTTTGATTTGTTTTTGACTACGCGTATTGTGCGATGTAGTTTGTTTCCATTTCCATTTCCATTATTACTATTTATTTCTCGTACGTTTCAAGGTATACCGTGTACTAAAATGAGTAAAAATGTATTTGAAATACACGATTTTGTTTATTTGGTATCAACAATGATTGTTTAAAACCCTTATGTACGTCAATGTAATCAGCTGTTTTCTCGCGCAGAATTGATGGCGTAATTTATGATAGCCTGTGTTACAAATACATTATAGCGGGAAATTTAGAAAAAGTTACAACTAGGGCATGGAAGTAGTAACCAGAAATTTTTTATATAAAAAAGGAATTAATTGATCCGGTATTGAAATAAATAAAATAAATAATACAATTACGTTAATAAAATATAAATTTAAAAAAATTAGATATAAATAAAAACAGGATATCATCGAAGAGTTGCCGTGGTTCCATGGTAAGACGGTTGTCTACGGAGCCCAGGGACCCGGATTCGAGACCCCCGGATTTCCTTCGGATTTTTATCTTCCGAAAATGTGCAGTCAGCTCTGGGGTCAAATATTTAATACTTAAAATGAGTGCCTGTTTTAACAGAGATAATAGAACCGAAAGATACATCGCACCGACCACGTGGCTTTCATATCTACGGCCGGCGGTCTAGAACCGGAGAACTTATCTTCTTCGCCTCCTATTGTTGTTGTTTGTTTATAAATTAAAAGAGAGATTCGGTTAAAAGGGTTTAAATAAAACAATAACATAAACAACATATCTTCAGAACAGTGGTGGTGCTAGCAGGGAGTCCCCCGAAAAATTGCTCTGGCTTCTAGTTGCCCCCCCCACCCTTCTCATAAATGCTTGGAGCAGCAAAGACCTTTTCTTTTAGGTCGTCACTTATATTTTAGAAGTGAGGACTTTTTTTTAGGTCATCACTTGTAACGGGTGTTTTTTTTAGAGGTATAGAACTTTAAATTGCAATAAAACAACGATGGATTATTCGATTGACATGAATTTTTTTTTATTCGAAAGATAATCTTGTGGCATTACATTAAATCATACCAACAAGACGGCGCAACATGTCACACAGCTCGTGCCACAATCGATTTATTGAAAGACACGTTTGGTGACCGCCTAATTTCACGTTTTGGACCTGTGAATTGGCCTCCAAGATCTTGTGATTTAACACCGCTGGACTACTTTCTGTGGGGCTATGTAAAGTCATTGGTCTATGCGGATAAGCCACAAACGCTTGACCATTTGGAAGACAACATTCGCCGTGTTATTGCCGATATAAGGCCACAAATGTTGGAAAAAGTCATCGAAAATTGGACGTCCAGATTGGACTACATCCGAGCCAGCCGTGGCGGTCATATGCCAGAAATCATATTTAAAATGTAATGCCACAAGATTATCCTTCGAATAAAAAAAAATTCATGTCAATCGAATAATCCATCGTTGTTTTATTGCAATTTAAAGTTCTATACCTCTAAAAAAAACACCCATTATTTTAGAAGTGAGGACATTTTTTGTTTTTTGTGATCACTTGTATTTTCATGTGTATTAATAACGATAAAAATTATGCTTTCCTCAAATATTTCTGGCCCCCCTCCCAGATTTTAAGAGCTAGCGTCGCCACTGCTTCAGAGATTAAGTTTCTTATGTAAATATTTTTAGAGCATTTTTTTTGAGTAGAGCATTTTTATGCTGTTTCTCCAATATGTTACATGTAACTTTACATGTTACTTTCTTGGCTGTAAACAAGAAATTAAAATCGAAAAAAATTACAAAAAAATTATGGTCCGCCAAAGGATTTCGATGTCAACACCTGGTCTGTTCCAAATGTTTAAGCAGAAATAAACAGAATTTTTATTTTCTTAAGTTGTCAAGAGCTAACTTTTTAACGATTGAATGAGGCTTTTTTTAATTAAATGGTCAAAAGTCTCATTCAATCATTTAAATTTACTAGATTTGAAACCTTAGTTCCACTTATACCAAAGAAACAGACTGTGTTCGTTGAATGATTTAAAAACAAAAAAGATATGATCTTTAGGAAGTGGATTTGGAAAACAAAATATAGTGTTTAATTTTATTTATTATACTTTTTCATGGACATTTATCATTTTATAATTTTACTTTTTACTTTCACATTTATATTGTCCTAGAAATTACAACTTTCATTTTTGGCAACATATATATTCCGGAACAAATCATGAATATTTTTTAAATAAAATATAATACTACTAAAATCGTCTTGGAGTCATCAAAGCAAAAAATAGTTGATACTTATAAACAAACAAAACAATAAAATACTTATCTATTATATATCTTATCTATACTTAATCTATACAGAGTGTTTACAAAAATTACCGGAAATTTTTAGTAACTGTCCAAAAATAGTGAAAACACTAAATCAACATGGATCCGCAAATCAACCTTTTTAAAGACATGAGCTATTTTCCGGGCTCTGGAGTCGAATTAACGGGTTTTATTTTAGAATTTTTAGAACAGGTATTCTACATATCTCCTTTCAATCTCAACACAGGCTTCGCATCATTTTAATAAAGAAATTTCGAGTCTTTCCAAATATTTTTATTATTATTTTGGGCTTTGTCAGATCTTGACAAGCGTCCACTAATCGTAAACTTCAGTAACTTTTTGAGCCGCGTCATACTAGAGATTAGTGGAACTAAATACACACGGCTGCATCCCAAACCCTTGCGATATGCAGACGCGGAAATTAGCCAGATCCAGTACCCGCACAATGCAAAGGGGCCCGAGCAACACTGATTTTTGCGTCCTGCAGATCAAAGAGGTGGTAGAAGATCTGCAGGCGAATGGACTCGATTTACCTTCGGTAGGACACTTTCATACCAACAAAAACCGTTAATAAAAAAAAAATAGTCATAAAACTATAATTATTGAACAATAAATAAAACTCAAAAAAATAATCTAATCAAAAATTTTGAACGATATATTAACGGCTTACATCAAAGAGCATTAATCTTTTTTTTTTTAGATTGTTAAAGCAGCATCTCTGGGAAATAATGTAGGATACAACGGTCATTGACACATTTGACAAAAATGATAAGATAGATGAGATATATAAGATAATTTACGCAATTTTCCGAAAATTATGAGCAACTGCTTGGGTACCGCTGTACTAGTTCAACGAGCATAGTGTTCGATATACATTGTTTTGTTATCAAAGGGAGACACAACATAATATTTGTTACAAGTTTCTTATACACAGAGCCGCAGTAAGGAAAACTTGCGCTAGGGGCAAAATTGCGGTTTGGCGCCCCTTGGCAAATAAATGTAAGTGATAAGCAAATTCCCAGTGAAGAGCAAAAAAAAGGTCCTCACTTTCGCAATGTGGCGCCCTTTTTCTTAGTGCGCTAGGGGCCGTCGCCCCCTTCGCCCCCCCTTACTGCGGCTCTGCTTATACATAACTGGCAATCTAAAATAAAATTAATAATAATCTATACATCAAAATTTGCAGCGAATTTTTATCTATTTACAAGTATATTTTTAATTTCAAAGCTTCATTGTACAAATATATTATTAGCTATTTTGTTCTGTTGTGAAAATTACTTACAGTTATTCTACTTGGTGTTATATTTTAGGAGCCATCTTGAATCTGCCACGGTTCTCATTATAGGTGTTGCTATAGTCCGTTCAAACGAGTGATTGCAGTATTGCTTTTATGGCAAATGGGAGCGGCGTTGCCAAATGTTGTAAAAGTGTCAAATTTTATGTTATTTTTTTGTTAATTCATTGAAACTAAATTGAAAAAGTATCGGAGACTCGTATAACTTATAAATGTTAGGTAACACGATACAAATATGAATAACCATTTGTAGAATATCGTGTCTTCACAAATCAGCGCGTTTTACAGCCGGCAACGTCGCCAAGTGAGGAAATGACAGTCATTGGGAGAACCCATTAGAGAGTATGACAAAGAACTACTCCATTTGCCATGAAGAACTACTGCATTTGCCATGAAGAACTACTCCATTTGCCCCGTACTACTTTCTAACCATTGAAAGGACTATACTAAAAAATTCTTCAGACGTGTCATTTTCCTTTTTGTTTCTAGATTGTTTCTAGATTGAACTCCGCACTGGAAGTTGATTATGTTGGACCTCTGTCAAATCAATCCTTCAAACTATGTCTTCTAATTTCGCCAAATTGTCCCCTGTCGTTTACCAACCCCACCAATTTTTTTATTGCTATATATATTATTTCTTTATTTATAGACACGTCAGCTACTTGGCTATTGGTGTCTTCGTTGTTATCTTACAATGCTTCATTATTTACATTATAACTATATTAGCTTAAAAATATTAATGGATTGTAAAAATTGCAAAACATTATTGGTCATTGTTGGGTCGGGTTTTAGTATGTCTTTAATGTCCTGTTGTAGGTTGTAGTTAGTACGTGTGTTAGTGTATAGTTGACAGTCGGTTAATATGTGGTTAACAGTCAGTTGTTCGTCACATGTCTCGCAAATTTTGTTTTCTAGTCTGTTCATGAGGTGTTCGTGCGTAAGTCTGGTGTGTCCGATTCTAAGTCTTGTCATGATTATTTGTTCACGTCTATTGGTACCCGAGGTCCAGTTGTGTATGTCGTCTTTGACTGTTCTAAGTTTATTGTTCATAGTCTCGCGCCACTTGTTCAGTCTGGTCGAGTAGAGTCTTGTCTTGATGGTCTGTCTTAAGTACGTCTTGTTTTGGGCAATACGGTATATCTCATCCTGGCTGCTGTTGGGTTCTCGGGCTGCAGAATTCGCACGTTCGTTTCCCTCGATACCAGCATGGGCAGGCACCCAGATGAATTGTACTGATTTTCTTTGTTCAATCATCTGTTGTATCTGGTCCTGGATTCGTTGGATTCTCGTGTCCTTTGAGTAGCTGTTGTCGAGAGCTTGCAGTACGCTTAGCGAGTCGGTGCATACGGCTATATTGCTGTAGGTGGTTACAGATGCTATTTCGAGCGCCTTCTGAATTGCTACCGCTTCTGCTTGGAATACGCTTGTGGTTGTTGGTAGACTGTGCGTTTTCACCTCTTCGCCTTGAACAACAGCTATTGTCAACTGACAATAACTGAAGCGCCTCTAGTGAGATTTTGAGGAACTGACGGTTGTAGGATAGTCGAGTTTGTGACAAGCATGGGAATATGTTCTTAGAAGTGGAAAGACAGTTAAAGACCATTTTAGAGTGTGTTCCCGTGTGTTTCAATAAATATCACATGAAGATACCATTGAACCTGTCAAAAATATCCTACCAAAGTCAGCCATGAAGTGAATGCAGTAGCACCTCTATCGGTAGTGTCAGATGCCAATAGAGCAGTTATTGTCCAATTTTGATGCGTCAGTGAAATAAAATTGGTACTGGTGTAGTTCGTGTTTAAGTCGTTCGAATTTTGTTTTTAAATGTTCTGGTTCAGTCTTTTTATATACGGTTAGGTCCGTGTTTTTAATTATTTTTTATTAATTATTTATTGCTATATTAAGGGGTCATCCTAATGACTATAACTATTTAGAGTTAGCTTCATTTATTTTGAAAAATACTACATAGGTCATTTCAAAGTATAGTAACATGGTTTTCGGGGCTCTACATTAGAACTGCTGAGACATAGAACAAAAACAAAAAAAAATCGGTCCAAAAAAAAAGTCGTCGGTGGCAAACTGCGATTCATGGGACGATCGTAACCCACCAATAAAAATATACGTTAACTGTTTTAATCCAGCATAGCTAACAAATTACCAATAGCTTTAAGCTTCTTACACACTTGTATTTACGGCAACGTAGGTAAATGCGCATAAACCAGCGTAAGAAAGAACTTCAGTAGAATCTAGAATGGTAAAAACTAGAAATTGCAAAAGGAAATATGGGCCATATTTCCTTTTGCAATTTCTCAAGGTCAATAAATGTCCTTTTTGAATGAGTTCCGCGAAATAAAAATATGGACCGCCCTGGTCTAAAATATGAAACTAATTAAAAATTTTATTAGCATTGTATAATAAAAAATTACAGATTTTGTTTTTCATTATTAATATAACAAAGTTTTTTTAATATTTATTTAATACAAATATTAATAATAATGTAAAAAAGAATATGTATAAAAATACAGCTTTAGGAATGTATTCCCAGCACAGTAGATAATTAATAATTATTGCATAAAATACATATAACTAAAAGAAGTACTTCTATAGCCTGTTTCTTTGGTTTAAGCGGAACTACATTTTGAATTTTACAAACTTCTACCGTTTAAGTGAAAAAAAATAAATTTAGTAGCTGAATTTAAATATTTAGGGGTTATTATTGACGAAGATTTATCGGGTAAAAACCATGTAAATTATATTTCTAAAAAAATTGTTAAAAAGATTAATTATTTAAGAAGAATACGGCCCCACGTGTCACTCTGGTGTGCTAAGCAAATATGCGAAGCAATAATAAAGCCACATTTCCAATATTGTTGTACCTTTTTATATATTTGCAACAAAACTGAAATTAAACGTTTGCAAATTCTGCAAAACAGAGCAATGAGGGTAATTTTAAAACAAAGTAGATACTCCAGAATAGCGGATATGCTAAAAGCTCTGGGTTGGTTAAATGTTGTAAATTTTATAAAGGTGAATGCGATGTCCTTTATTTTCAAAATGGAAAATAACTTACTGCCTAGTTATTTATCTCAAGATATAAAGAGATTTAAAGATATACACACGTATAACACGAGATATAAGGACAATTATTATCTACCACCCATTAAAACAGCAATGGCTGAAAACAATATTTTTCATAGAGGTCTTCTGGAGTATAATACCTTACCAAATGTAATCCGCAATAGCGTTAATGTAAAAACATTTAAAAAACTTTTAGTTAAACAACTAACTGGGACCCATTTATAGATGTATATTATTAACTATAATTTGATTTGTATGTGGTTTTATAGTGTTATTATTGTATAATTTGTATTACATGTATAAATGTATGTACAATTTTTAGTTTTATTTTTGCAAATTTATTTATATAAGTATTTTGTACTAGCTGTAGAAGCTAATTAATAAATAAATTTATTATTATTATTATATTAAGTGAGGCTTTTGATCATTTTGTTTAGAAAAAGCCCGTTTCAAATCATAACAACTTACAAAAATGAAAATTCCAGTTAGTTCCGCTTAAACGTTGGAGTAACCTATATATGGCAGTAGTCTCCCACTAATTTTATACATGCCACTGCCCCACGTATTCGGTGCCTGTGAGATAAATAGCAATTAGAAGGGATGTATTTATAGTCATTGAGAACTGACACGCTCGGATACGCAGTCTGGTGGTCAAATATTGTACTAGGCGCCTGTAGTACTGTTTGAACTTATTACATATGTTTTAGTGTTGATTGATTGTTAGAATGTCGATAGAAGTTGTGAAAAACTGTAAAAGTAGAACAAATTGTAGTGTTTTTGGCTGTCATTCAAGACAGGACAAAGATAGGCATCTTAGTTTTTTTCTTTTCTTAAGAAAAAATGGAGGGAAAGTTAATATTAAGTCCAGATTGGAAAAGATTTGGTTATGGACGAGAGGAAGGCATGGGAATATATTTTAAATTAAAAAGTAACTGATATTATGCGAGTTTGTTCATTATATTTGTCGCAGAAAAACTAAACTGCACTAATATATTAATAATAATAGCTAATAATATTAGCTGCTTCTGTCCAACTAAAACTAATTTTATTTCATGAGGCAATAATGCACTTGTTTACAAACATAATCCATATATTGTAAATTCAGATGACCGACTCTCAGATGTACCACATAAAATTAAATACCCGGCATTTAACACCTTCTCAACTACAAATTACTCTTCAATAAATCTACTGAAATTAAACTTAAAATACTGTAATTTGATGCCCACCTTCTGTTATACACCTCAATACATGTGTAGCGCTTAAAAATAAAAAAAAAATCGCAAATATTTACTCGCATTTTCATAAAATAAAAATGTACTGTGCTTAAATTAACCTGTTCGCTGTTAGTATATTGACAGCTGAATACTAGACACAACAGCCATATTGCCAATAGGTTTGGGTTCAGTCTGTTTTTGAAAATAAGGAACTAATTGAGACACTACAGGTATTGAAAAATATTAGAAATATGGCACATTATAGGTAAATGTCATTATCGGTTGTGGCTAGTAGTCATTTTTGATTACAACATGCTACTAATCCCCTTAAATCGGTATTAAATAATTTTGAATCACAAAGACTTACTTAATTCGGATTAATCCAAAAGTATGTATACCATTTTCTGGTGTAAGGATGCGCGCATAGTGAAAGCTGGTTGCTGATACAGTGCTTTTCTCAAGAGCTGTGCGGTGACGCAATAGGCGCATAGAATTCGTACAGTCACTCTGTTGCTTAGCAACCAGTTGAAACCCTTGGTGAAACCCTTTGTTCCTTACCTATGCGTTATGATATGGCTTTATTATAAACCAGGCTTAATAGTGAGTTTTGTTAAAAATCTCTCTAATTCTAATTCTAATCATGAATGGTTGTACAAAGTCAGGGCGGAGAAATAATAAATAATGTCAGACTGTTTATGGAGGAAGAAGCTGATAGTAAATGTAGAAATATTTCTATACAAATAACATTTGCCATAGCTATGACCTCAAAATTTTTCAAGAATTATATAAAATCCAAAAGACAGGTCAAATCTCGTTTTTGGAATCAACCTATATCGAAAATAATAGATGACAAATATAAAAGATTTAATAGACAAATACTTGTCCATTAACAAGTATTGTTTTCTTAATTAAAATAAAATCTAACAACAAAATATACTTTTTATTTAATTTTCTTTTTATAGGTAGGTACTTATAGATAGTTATTTATTTTTCGCTAAAAGTTGTTTTTATTCCCTTTCTATCGATGATGGGCGTTTACACGTAAACTTTAATTCTTTACGTTTACGTGTAAATTTATGTAAACAATTGGTAAACTTGTCAACAATGTAAACAATGTAAACTGTCAAATAATGAGGTTAGTTTTAGTTATTTAATATCAATAATAGACAACTTAATGAACAAGTTGTTAAAAATAATAAGAACCTTAAGGAATAGCTATGAAAAAATCATTGTTGTTTTAATTAAAAAAAAGGAATTAAAAATTTCTTAAAGGTGAAATTTAATGAATTTTGTTATTAAAAAATAGTGATTAATTTTCTTAAAGAAAAAATGTTTCTTACTTGTCATATTCATATTTATTAACTTGTAACACCTATATAATGATACATATTTGATTTTTATTAAGGCGGCGCACAACCCTATAGTTCTCAATAGTTTCTTATACAAAACTAATAATCGGAAATAAAATTAATAACAATCTATATATCAAAATTTTTAGCGAATTTTTGTCTATCTAATAGGATATTTTAAATTGTAGAAAAAACTTTTATGTAATTTTAAATAAGCAAATTGCGTTATAGATTCCATCTTGTAAACCATTCGACGCATAATTGCGTACGATGCGTCAAATTGTAGCTAAAGCTTCATTCTACAAAAATGTTTTTAGCTATTTTGTTCTGTTGTGAAAACTACTTATAGTTATTGTACTTGGTAGTCTATATTTGCCACCATTTTGAATCTGCCGCGGTTCTCAAAATAGGTGTTACGGGTAAAAATGATTTAATTTTTGTGAAGAATACGTGTACAAAGTGGCATTCCATTATCTACAAGTATAATATGTTTCGACGAAGTTTCTAAACTATAAGTGATCAAGTCGAAAAAAATGTTGACGTATTATTTGAACATTTCTACACAAAACTATATAAATATAAAAGTTATTTGAAACCCATAAATACATTTAAAAAATTACTGAACAATGTTGATGATGTCAATTATTAAGTTATTGAGCGATAATATTTTTACAATAAATGTTTCTACAATTAAAAATATCCTATTAGATAGATAAAACTTCGGTGCAAAATTTGATGTATAGATTGATACTAATTTTATTTCAGATTGTTAGTTTTGTATACGAAATTGGTAACCTCTAGGGGTTATACGCAGCCTTAATATATATATTGGCTTGTTCAAATTTTATATAATATATTTACTTTTTCTGTTAAAATTCTATTATTTATAAAAATGTGTCGATAATGGGGTTCTGTAAGTCAAGTGCGCATGTGTAAATCATTGTTTACATTGGTTACAAGAGTTTTGTGTTTACTTTACATCAATTGTTTACGCGTCAACAATGAGGTAACTTACATAATGTAACTTACGCGCCCATCACTGCTTTCTATTATGTAACAGTTTTTTTTTTTGACGTTAGCACGGTTAACAGTTAATATACAGTGGTTTGACGTCACTAATCTGCGCCTCAACAATAACTTCACTGGACAGCAATGGCGCACCCAGGGAGGGGGCCCCCCTATGAAGGAAAAAAATAAAATAAAAACAAACAAACACACTAGAAAATTTTAAAAGTAGAAATGAGGACTTTTTTTAGGTCTTCACTTGTATTTTAGAAGTGCGGACCTTTCTTATAAATTATCACTTTATATTTTCATAATTGAAATAATTTTGTCTTCCGCCGCCCCCACAAAAATTCCTGGGTGCGCCACTGCTGGACAGAACTCCTCGGGACAGCACTCTACCAGCAACCAGCTTTCACTAAGCACGTACCCTAAGGCCGCGAACATACAGAAAGCCGGCACCGGCTTTACTGGCAACAAGCGCTGATCTGCCGCAGTATCTGTCCATGTTTTCAAATATAACCGCACACGCTATGTACTGGTCGGCGCCGGTCGGTGTCGGCTACCCGCTTACCGAAACGTTTAAGCAGTTTAAGCAGCTTGTTGTCAGCGCCGAAACAAAAAAAAATAATAATAAGTCTTGCATCATCTTCTTTTAATTGAGGAAAAATGTGGTGGTATTTCACATATATACGTCTCTCTTGGTTTATTGCATGTATACCTTTTCTTTTTGGTTCCATTTTTAAATATAGTGATTCTGTTAGAAACAACTCATCCAAAGATGAATCAGAACTAGCCATTTTCACTTATTTCAACATATAATTGAGCCAATATACGAAAGAGTAGCTATACACTTTCAAAACTAGCGTTCACTCTATGCTAGGCCAATATACATAATTAAAAAATGTACGATAAATAGGAAAAAATAAATAAAAACTTCAATATATAGGTTATGTCATCTGTCAGTGTCACATGCAATAGGGCAGTGCTTCTTAAACTTTTTGTCGCGGCTCCCCTGCAACTCAAATCAATAACTCACGGCCCCCCTAATTTTTGTTTTTGGAACCAAGATTAGTTAAAATATATACAAACATATAGTTTTTTACGCACAGATCATTCAATAATCTATGTATAATGAAGAATAATATTTATGCAGCTGTAAAGTTAAAGTTACTTATCCTTTTTAAATAATAAAATAATTAAGTGTTATATTTGCGACTCTTCGCGGCCCCCTTGTGGGAACACCACGGCCCCCTAGGGCCTAATACAAAATATTGCGCTAAATACAAAATTTCAAAAATAAAGAAACGACTTGCTAGATTGTTGCTAGGTTTCAAGGAGGTTATGTAGTTGTTAGTAAAGATGACATTTTATGTAATGAACGACTTCTTCAAATTATTGTTAGGAATTGCCATATATACAAATTCGAGATAAACAGGGCGTGACAGCAGAAAACTATTACGTCAAATGTCAAATTGTGATGTTAACCTCTCTAGCTCTAGCAGCTAGCAGCCTTATTAACCGCTAAATTCGTTGTCTAGCGCTAGTACCTAGCGGACATTTAGTGCTGTAATAAGAAACAGCCTGCTAGAATTTTACGCTGAATTAAGAAACGGTTTGCTAGATTTGTGCTTTATGCGCTAGATCTAGCGCTGAATTAAGAAACATGCCCATATCAGCGTTTAGCGTATGCTCAACCAGTAACCCAGTACGCTTGTTTTCGGTACCGATTGTCAGCGCTGATTAATCAGCTTTCTGTATGTTCGCGGCCTAAGGCTGTACCTAATTTTGAAACTTGAGGAAATGTTTCATTAAACATACATAAAACCAAATACACATACAAACAATTGAAATTTTTATATGATAAATCCGTCATTGTTGACGGGTAATAACCTAGTAATTAAATAATTATGAATCACAAAATCTTACTTAGTTACTTAATCCTAGAGCATGTATACCATTTTCTCGTGTTAAACCTAATTTTAAAACTTGGGGAAATGTTTCATTCAACAAACATATTAATTGTTAATCTACATTAGATTAAGCAAATATTTCACAAAATTTAATTGGTTCAGGTTGAAAATATTCAAAATAATATTCATCCAGTTCTTTATCAACTCCGTAAACACAAACATCTGCAAAAGATTTAGCAAAGACACATGATGGATCGCCATCTCTCTTCAGTGTTGGTAATGATCTATGCTTTTTCTTGGGGTCGTTCGCTGGATCATACCACCAATGATACAGTTCATCTCTACAGGGGCATTGCCATGGATTTCCCCAGATTTTGATTTCCGTTAGATCCAATTTGTTCAACAAAAATGGATGCAGAAAACCTAGCTTGTTATATTGTAGATCCAGAGCATAAATTTCAATTGTGTTGCCTGAAAAAAAAAATAGATAGTTAAAAATTATTATATAGTACCTAACGTCAGTAGCCTATCTAAGGCGGAAGGGGCTAAACATTTTTTAGATATTAAAAACAGCTTTTAGCGAAAGAGAAAAAACTATATGTAATACTGCTTAATTCAATATGTTATAGAACCCACCATAGAACACCCATAGAAAAAAATCAGCTGTGGCCACCACAGGACCGACCGCCATCATAAAGCACTTATATAAAATACATTCTAGCAGCAGAGTAGAAATAACTTGGCCTAATATTTTCTAACAGAGATATTATTTATCATGACCATGGAAACGTTACATATAAGTATGAAAAAAATGAGACTAATTTTACAAAAAAAAATCGAAATTTTTCGTTTTATCAAAATCGTCTTAAATAAAAGTTATTTGTTATTGCATTTAGAGCAAGTTTTGTTCAATAAATTTTTTCGAAATATTTTTCTGTTGCTGAATATTCGCAAAAATCTTAAAATCGACCCGAGTAAACTCCCATTTCTAGTCAACCGATTTTTACCAAAAGTTGATCAACTCGTGACATTGATGTCAAAAGCTTAAATATGCAGTTTCATAAAAATCATTTTAGCCGAATTTGCTCTGCACGTGTACACAAACAGACAGACAGACAGACAGACAGACAGACAGACAGACAGACAGACAACAGGCTAAAAATAATCAAAACGTTATGTAGGGACCTCGTAGAGATCCATCGAAATCTCGAAATGTCAAAATCGGTATGATCACAATACCTCCCTTATATATGTTGACGGTCGATAAAAATTAAATAATTAATAATAAGAAAGCTTACTATGACATTGAAAAATTTAGAAAATAGAGGATGACACCTCAAATATTATTATATAAAATAAACATTTCTTTGTAGTACATGTATGTAATAGTGACGTAAATTATATATATTTTTTTGTACCTAAAAATTTATTATTTATGGGGTTTGTCAGGTCTTGACAAGCGTCCACTAATCTCAAACTTCAGCAACCTTTTGAGCCGCGTCATACTAGAGACTAGTGGAGCTAAATAATTTATTATTATGGGGTTTGTCAGGTCTTGACAAGCGTCCACTAATCTCAAACTTCAGCAACCTTTTGAACTTATTATGGGGTTTGTCAGGTCTTGACAAGCGTCCACTAATCTCAAACTTCAGCAACCTTTTGAGCCGCGTCATACTAGAGACTAGTGGAGCTAAATACACACGACTGCATCCCAAACCCTGGCGATATGCAGCCGCGGAAATTACGCTAGATCCAGTGCCCGCACAATGCGGAGCTTATTATTATTATTATTATTATTATTACTTACCCAAAACATTTGGTTTAATTTCACTGATGTTATTGTAAGACAACTGCAGGGTTGACATTTTTTTCAATCCTGTTAAAGCACCTTCTCCCAAAGTTAATATTTCATTATTACGAAGACTCAACGAAGATAAACTTTCAAAATCCTTAAACATATTTTTTGGTATTTCCTTAATTTTATTTCCATTAATACTAAGAAACTTTAAAATTTTAGGATTTTTGAACCACTTTGGAGACATATATGTTAAGTTATTACACGTTAAAGTTAATACAGTTACTTTATTACCAAACGCACCATCTTGGATATTGTTAATTTTATTACTAGATAAAATAATGTTTTCCAAATTAATGTTGGATATTGCGTTGCTAGTTACTTCTTTAATTTCATTATTCTGAAAAGATATTTTTTTAAGTTCTGGCATATTGTTGAAAGAAGGTATTTCTTCAAGTCCATATTTTTCCATGTATACCTCAGTAACTTTTGGAAAATTTATAACTTGAGACACTACATAATAACTTGATGTTACTGGTTCGAATGTTAATGTAATATATGTTAGTTCTTTCGGTAATTTTGTACCATCTAACGTGCTATCACTATAACTTAACTGATGCCAATATGGAGATAATTTTTTGTTTATTGTTAATATTTCTTCTGATGCACATATTGCAAGAACACACATAATAAAACATATTTTTAATGTAATCATGATTGACCTTTGAACTTAATTAACTAAGAAACACTTGTGTATACTATGAGAGTTCAGTTTATACTGAGAAGTTTTAGAAGGTCATCTTCTTTACTATAGTCGCTATGCCCAAGTATGATGACTAAATAGGTTTTTCCAATCACAAAACGAGTCGTATTTGTCTAATTCTGTTATTGTGTTATTAACTTAGACAGGGTAAATACCATGTATATTATTTACAATACGAAATGGCCACCCAATCTTATTGATTCCAATAATGGCTGACAGTATAACCATTATATCTGCTGAGTTTATGGTTCTGTTAATAGTTGTTGACAGGACCGTAATAATTATTTTAAATAAACGTGTTTTCTTATATGCTATTTAGAATGAACTGTATATACTCATATGACATTCCTTCATATTTTTATCAGGCTTAGGACTGGCTATATTTGAATTATAAATATAGGAATGTTTAAAAATCGTTTTGTTTTAAAGTCTTTATGGTCTATATTTTATTTTATTCATTAGGTCATTAAATTTTTCCGAACATACTTATAATACGCGAAGTCACAATCAAGCACGGCCCAGCAAATTAAATAAAGAACTGGGCAAGGCAAGTTTCCTTTATTACAGCCATAAGGTGTATAATGAATTTAAAACATACACCAATAGCCAAGATATTTTGTTACACAATAATAACTATAAAAAAATTATAAAACTCTTCGTAAGAAACCTTATGGAAGATAAATTAAAAATCATATTTAAAAACTTTTACATATCGGATTGAAATAATCAAACGTAAATTATAACAAATAGAAACCCCGATTATTGTGTTTTGTGCTCTCAGTTTTGTTCAAGTTTGCGCTCAGTTTTGTATAGTTTGGTATAATTAATTGTATATGTATGTAAAATGTTTATAAATTTATTACTGTATATTATTATTATACTGTTGTAAGATATAGACCATTAAAGTGCAAATATCAGAATGAAACCACACACAGACCTCTACAGGCCTCAGTGGTTGTTTAGATTGCCTTGAAATGGCACTTTGTCTTTATTTATATAATTATTGTTTAACTTATATATTATTTTATGTGTAATAAGTTTATAAAAAATAAAGATTATTATTATTATATTAAATACTTCAAATTTGCACAAACAAAAATCATTCTTTTTTTGAACTTGTCAATTTATGGTAATTTAAAATTATTAAAATATTAATCATTATCACTATTATCATTGTTTATATCACTATCAGAGTTTGTGTCACTATCACTGTCATTTAAATTAATAATTATTGAAGATTTATTTCGTGGATTTAGAGGAATTGTCCGATAAACCTTTTTTGCGAATATCATAACATGTTTCGGCACTATATTTTCGAATAAAAGTCGTATATTTTATTTATTATTATTTTAGACATAAAACTATCTATTTTCTTGAAAACTGGTAAATCGGGTCGTTTTTGCTGCTGATTTTTGCCTCGAGCAATGATACGTTGAATTGTTCTGTATGGAACGCTAGTTAATTCCGCAGTTTTAAGTATAGGTTTGTCATTACCTCCCGAAACTAACTTTTTATAAACGTTCGGTATCAGAACTTTGCAATCTTCTGACAAATGACATTTTTTTAGTAGCCACGTCCACATTTTCGCATTCCACGTCAACGTCCACATTTTCGCACCCCAAATCACCTTGAACAGATTCACTATTTTCACTACAGAAACTAGGAATTTCTTCTAAATTAAATGGTCGCCAAAGAGCCATGTTGTTAATGTATGCACGCTATGAACGTTGAAAATTAACTAACAAACAACAAGTATAACAACCCCTAAAATTTAGAAACAATAGGATTATAAATTTGGAAAATATCCTTAATGGTTTTTAAGAAACTACTATTACATATATTCGATTTAAATTTAAAATTTCTTTAATACCCCTTATATTCGTTTTACTGCAATAAGTCCTAGGATTACTGCCATAAACCCATTATCGCATTGTTAAGCTTCTTAACAAGACCGGCTATTTCGTATTGTAAATACTATATTATAAGTTGCTCATACAAAACTAACAGTTTATATAAATAAAATTGGAGGTTATATCTGTTTTTGTTTTATTTTTTCGGTTTTATCTTTGGTTTCTACACGTTTCAGACGATTATAAGACATATCCGCAACAGTTTTTGTCTGTCTGTCCGAGATTTACGCAAAAACGGCTGGACATATTTTCTCGTAACTTGGTTTGATGATAGATTAGAACCAGGATTCGAATGTAGGCTATATGGCAGTTCAAAATTTTAATTCTAGGATCAAATTATTATTTATTAGGGTTAAAACTGTTAAGATATCTCCCTTATTATAGACAACAACAAAATGTATAAAACAAAAATTGTTTAAAGTAATAATACAAATCCTTTATTTCTATGCATTTTTTCCATTAGATAAATATTTGAGGACATCTTAAAACTAAAATCTACATATCGTCTGCTTACCTGTAAATACTTCTTAGTCCTAGAAGTATAACTTTTCAGGAGAGGCAAAAAACTTGCTACAATCATTATTTCATCAGTAATACAATTTCAGTTACAATGGGCAAAACATTTTATGATTATTTTATCATTTTTGTATTATTTTACGGAAATAATAAAACAAATAAAATCAAAACAGTCGAAAATCGAACTTAGAAGCTTTTACAAGTTAGCCGACGATATATCTCCCTTATAATTGACTTAAAAGCAAATTCATATAAAAGAAAATAGTTAATAATAAGAAAATAAATATTTTATTTCTATTCATTTTTAAGGTTTTGTAGGTATGACCAAAAAACCCTTATACCGTCATTTTGTCGTCTGTCTGTCTGTCTGGTCGGTAAAAATTGTAGCCAAACGGCTAAACCTAGAGAGTTGAAATTTGGCATGCTTATACAACTCTTTGACCCGCACATAGGAAAAATACTAAAACATCTAAAAAACATATCCCCCTAAAAAAATAAACAAATATGTGCTCATCGAAAAAAAAAAAAATTTTTTTTAATTCTGAGTAGGGTATCAAATGTATACCCTACATCCCTTAGTACGTGGATTAGCGATCAAAATTTTATTTTTGCAATTGACGCAATTTTTGCCAAAATTGTTCAAAAAAAATTTTGTCCCACACCCTGTAGCCCAGATGGTTTAAACTAAAAATCTGAAAAAATTCTAAGTAATGTACATTGGTGTGAACCGGAATAGTACAACAGGAATTTTTGATCAGATTATGTTTTGGGAAAATAACGCATTTTTTGTGTTTTTAACTAAAATATGTTAAATATTTAATTCGCTATGTAACAAAGTAGATAAGTAGGCGCTAGTAGCGTTGTGCGTTACGTCGTTTATTTGTAATTTGCAAACTAGAGTTCGATCCCTGTCAATTTTAATTTTTCTGTTTTTTTTTTGCTTAAATTATTTTGTCAATTCTAGTTATATTTTGGTAAATGTTGCATTTAATTTTTAAAAGCCTAAATTTAATAACCAGTGGGAAGTGTTCTATTATATACATTTAATTCTATGTTTGAATGTATGCGAAATCAGAGGGCGGGGCTTATAATTTAAGCAACCAATAGAAGCCATAGGCGCAATTTTCAAAATCTTAATGAACCTTGCAATATAAAAAAAAATACTGCACATATTTTGAAACTTAAATAATGGTATTAGGCATTCGAATTAAAATTCATAAAAAAATATTTTGACATAAAATTTGTTTTGGCATCCCAAATAATCATCATTCAGTTACTAAATACCTGCGAAACCCTGAAATGTGTGAAAATTTGTACTTCACATCAATTTTTTCATTTAGATGAATATTTGGGGATTTACCCTGCAGCTAAACTCTTGAAAGATCTCCTTTATAATTAACTTGACATCAAAAATGTATATTACAAAAATTGTTTATAATAAGAATAAATCATTTTTATTGTATATACTTTTCGTTTGAATTAATATTTGGGGAGTTACGGGGGTACGCTTTGAAACTAAGGGCCTGAAATTTTTCACTTATTATTTACTTCAAAAATGTATATTAGGAAACATTTTTTTCCTCTTCAACGCAATTTTTAATAAGTAGATTATTTAGGGGGCCAGGGGAGTGTTACTTATAAGGTTGGAATATATCATTTATTATTTATTTAGAAGCAAAAATAATATGAGAAAAAGCACTATTCCTCTGTTTAATGTATAGTTTTTAATAATTAAGATATATATTTAGGTAGATATGAGAAAAACAAAGTATAAACTAAATTTAAATAATATGCGAATATTACGTCATAGGAAAATGTAAATTAAAAATCCTAGCGATTTTTCTGTTACACTTCATATTTTTTCAATTTCAGAAACGTATTTTTTGCTATTAACAATGTGCTATTTGTTTTATAAGTATTTCACTACTATAAACGATTTATTTTTATCTAAATTAGCCATAATTTAGCCATGAATTAATAAAATAATTAATTTTGTCTAAAACACAAAAACTGCAATGTTTTCCAAAACCGAAATCTGATCGAAAATTCCTCCCGTACGTTTCCGGCTCAAATCAATGTACATTACTATAATTACTTATAAGGGGAAAGGGGAGGGGGGTCATAAAAAGTATTTTTTGGCACATTTTTGACTAAAATCGTGTTAAAAGAAACGAATTAAATTTTTTTTTTGTTCTTTAATCTACGTTAAGAGCTTTCTTTTGAGACCACACAATAAATTTTAAAAATATAATAATTGTTTTCAACGACACAAAAAAAAAGATATTTTTGCGATGAATTGAAGCTATGAATGAAACTTTAATCCTAACGCCATTTTCTAATGACAGACTGAGGCATAAATTCATTTTACTATATTTTTAGATAAATTGTGCCAAATTTTAAAACATTAGGAAATAGTTTCGTAGAACATACCTATTATTTGTTAATCTTAATTAGACTAAGCAAATATTTCACAAAATTTAATTGGTTCAGGTTGAAAATATTCAAAATAATATTCATCCAGTTCTTTATCAACTGCGTAAACACAAACATCTGCGAAAGATTTAGCAAAGACACATGATGGATCGCCATCTCTCTTCAGTGTTGGTAATCTTCTATGCTTTTTCTGGGGGTCGTTTGCTGGATCATACCACCAATTATACAGTTCATCTCTACAGGGGCACTGCCATGGATTTCCCCAGATTTTGATATCTGCTAGATCCATTTTATTCAACAAAAATGGATGCAGATAACCTAGTTTGTTATATTGTAGATCCAGATACTCAATTTCAACTTTGTTGCCTGAAACAAAATTAGAATTTAATGATGTATCATATATAGAGTCCTGCGAATCCGCGGATATCCGCAATTTTTCTGCGGATGCGGATAAATTATCATTTGAACCGTGCGGATGCAGATCGGATGCGGATTACATATCATATCCGCTTATCCGCAATATCCGCATAAACATAAAATCTTCGATTGGACACCTCTTCCTACCGAAGACGTGTTTAGAACCCCAAAAATGTACCTATCGCTGGCATTTGTATTGTGCTTATGGCAAGAGTGAAATAATAATACGTTATGGCACTTTTTATTTATTTATTATTTTTTTTTTTTGCTCTTGCCATAAAGACCTACTTTACTCTTACTTAAATAATTAAATAGAGTTTATATAACAGTCGTAGATATAACAATTTCTTTGGATTTATTGCGTTTAATAATTAAAAATTAACTATATATTGCCTTATTTTGCATTTTTGGAAATATTGGTAAAAATTAACCATGGTAATTTGCCACATTTAAAAACATAGAAGCTCATATTAAATTTAAAAAATAAAAATATCTTGAAATTCTTGAAATCCTCATATAACTTTCCTCTTTTAATAATAGGATGAATTTAAGAATTTAGTTTTATTATTAAGAACTTATTTTTTTAAATTTGCTGATTTCATAGCTGTATCTTTATTGTAATTTCCTCTTAGTTTGTTCTTACAAAAATGAAAAATTTATGTCTTCTTTTTTTTTAATTTAATGGCCTTTGCTGCTGTGGCAATTAGCCAGGACAATTTATTATTTAAGAAAATATCCATGCCTGAACGGGATTCGAACGGGATGTGTTACAAATATAAAACAAATTTTTTAACAGCTGCGAATCGATTTCATCTGTGTAAGTTCCACGTCCTGCCATGATTCAACATTTTGTTTGATTTATTTAAAAATATATATTTTAGAAATATTTATTAATCAAATAACACATTGTTAATAATGAGAAATCTGTTTTTGAAAATGAATAAAAAGAAGCCATTTATCAATATATTTCTTATTAATTTAATAAAGACTTAGAATGCAGATAAATTTGCTGGGATTTTTTAATTTAAATTTTACAAATTATTTAAATTTATTTTACAAAAATTAAATGGAAGCTCTTACTACTCAAATAACAAATAAAAATAAATAAAACTCTTTATCAAAAAAATATTCTTAGACATCCAGCATTCTGATGGCTTTTTACACTTATTAAATACCTACAAAACCCTGAAATAAGTGAAAATTCACACCACTTTTTTTTTTAATAAGGCTGATCTCCTATGTTACCCGGGCCAGTTTAATTTGCTAGGCCGCTACTGTTGAATGAAATTTCAAACTTTTTTATGACCGGTCACGGAACGCATGCACGCATGGAAATTTTATAAATTCATATTGACTTAGGGCTGGTTTCTGAAAGCTTAGCTCAGTTTAATCTTTCAGTTAAACTCGGTTACAATATAACAATCCCATAAGTAACCATCAGGGACGTAGCCAGGATTTCAGCTTGGGGGGGGGGGGCAAAAATAACAAATCATTCTAAATTGGTCGGTACGACCTTAATTGCATGGCTTGGGTAGAAAATAACAGCGTTCTAGGTCAGGGGTTGGCAACCTTTCAGTAACAAAGAGCCAAATCTATATTGAAAAAAAAAAACACAATAACATGGAAGAGCCGCTAAAAAATATATGCTATATTTAAGAAAAAAACGTAAAAATTGTTTATTTGTTTTAAAATAATCAAGTATTACAATAACTTAATATTTACTTATACATTTAGTTTGTGATACCTATTGTAGTTGCCAGTATATTACAATATAATAATTTTTTTAATGGGACGATTGCTCCTGTATAGTGTTCTATAAGACTTCAATATTTGGTGAATATTCAGTAATCTTTAACTTAAGGCAGCACTCTAGTTTCAGGTCAGTAAGATTACTTCTTAACTGACTCTTTATTAATTTCATATGTGAAAAGATTTGCTTACAGTAATATATGGATCCGAAAATTGTCACTAGACCAAAAGCATAATTTTTTAAAAGATTGAACGATTCTGGAAGACGGTTCCAAGCTTCGAAAAGAACTTTATCTACATTTTGGATATTGCGAATATCGGTTCACTTATGATGGGAAGATAAAATTCACTTTTTTCTTTCTAAATTTTCCAGTTCAGAATTAAGTTTTAAGAATATGTAATTCCATAAACCTTTGGATTTCAAATCCACTAATTGAAGGTGATAAATGTAATTGCTACATATCTACTTCAATTGGTTTTGTCAAAAAAGCTAGTGTAGCTTTATATTTTCTAAACTCTTTAAATCTATCTCGAAAAGCTTCTTGCATGTTAACTAAGTTTGTGCAAAAAAAAAAAAAAAAAATTTGCAGTAATAACATGTTTTTGTAAATTAATAAAATATGTAATATATAAAAATGTTTTTGCACGTAAATCATTCACAAATACAGATAACTTTTTTTCGAAACAAATAACTTCTTTTAAAAGGCAATATGCAGTAGCTCGGGGAATTACCGGGCGTGAATTCCACCGTAAAACATTCTGAAAAATACAAAACCTGTATAATACAGGCAGAAAGTTGAAAATTAAAAAATAGATTATATTAAAATAAAAACCAGCCAATTTTCAAAGAGCCACAAAAATTTCTAAAAGAGCCGCAGGTTGCCGACCCCTGTTCTACGTCTTTTGTAGTATATTAAATAATAAAAGTCTGGTAAATTTATAAATTTTGAAGAAAACTTCTAACCACCTAAATTATATTTTATATAAGGTAAACTATCCTGTGGGGGGGGGGGACAAATGCCCCCTACGCCCCCCCCTGGCTACGTCTCTGGTAACCATAGCAACAATTTTCTAACTATTTGGTTATAGTTAACTAAGTTTTCAGAAACCGGTCCTTATTAATTGATTAGTGTTTATAACTTACCAATAGTATTTGGTTTAATCTCACTGATGTTATTATAAGACAACTCCAGACTTGTCATTTTTCTCAATCCTGTTAAAGCACCTTCTCCCAGGGTTAATATTTCATTATTACGTAAACTCAACGAAGATAAACTTTGGAAACTGTTAAACATATTTTTTGGTATTTCCTTAATTTTATTTCCATTAATAGTAAGAGATTTCAAAATTTTAGGATTTTTGAACCACTTTGGAGACATGTATGTTAAGTTATTACACGTTAAAGTTAATACAGTTACTTTATTTCCAAACGCACCGTCTTGGATATTGTTAATTTTATTACTGGATAAAATAATGTTTACCAGATTAGTTTTGGATAATGTTTTGTTAGTTACTTCTTGTATTATATTATTCTGAAGAGATATTTTTTTAAGTACCGACATATTATGGAAAGTAGGTATTATTTCAATTCCATATTTTTCCATGTATATTTCAGTAACTTTTGGAAAATTTATAATTTTATTAACTAGATAATCATCGTAATCTGGTGGTTCGAATGTTAATGTAATATATTTTATTTGTCGAGATAATTTAGCACCATCTAACGTCTCATCACTGTAACTTAGCTGATACCAGTATTTAGATAATCTTTTGTTTATTGTTAAAATATTATTTGATGTACATGTTGCAAGAACACACATAATAAAACATATATTTAATGTAATCATGATTGACTTTTGAATTTAACAAGCTATGAAACACATGTGTTTACTTCGAGAGTTCTGTTTATACTGAGAAGTTTTAGAAGGATATCTTCTTTGTCAAGTGGTTGTCGCCCTTCCCGTTCATAATGATTACACTGGTTTTACCATAAATACAATTACAAACCACCTTGAATTGCAGAATTTAAGGGAATGCTCAAGACCATAGATTACAAGTTTTGCATATACAATTTAAAATTAAAATAATAATTAGAGATGGGTCGTTCGTGAACGAACCGGCTCACTGAGCCGGCTCAGTGCACTGACCGAAGTGACACGGTTCACCAAATTGAAATGAGCCGGCTCACGGCTCACTGTATAGTTTCAAGTTTCAAGGATACGATTGGTCGGGCGATTGTGAACAGTGACCGGAGTGATCCGGATCTGGATCGATGTCATGTTGAACTTCGCGAGATCTTGGCTTGTAATGTATTATCATAAAGTGTATTTTGTCATCTGTAGGGCAGTTTATTTGAAACTAATAGGGTTAGTCTGTATTTTCTTACAACCATACTATATAAAAATATTAAAAATATTGCCCAAATCCCAGATGTCCGATTTATAAGGGCAATAAACATCGCCATAAACTTAACACATCTGGTTTAAAATACAGTAGCTACATAAAGTGAATTGCTTGTTTCAAAAATGTTAGATAAGAGTCGGGGCGAAGCGACGTTCTACCTACGACCGAACGCCCGGCAACTGACTGACCTGTGTCTCGGGATCATGTTTAAAAGAACCGGCTCTAAGCAAGAGTCGGCTCTAAGCGACGTTCTACCTCTAAGCTCTAAGCGACGTTCTACCGAACGACCGACCGACCTGTGTCTCGGGATCATGTTTACAAGAACCGGCTCTGAGCAAGAGTCGGCTCTAAGCGACTTTCTACCTACAACCGAACGACCGACCGACCTGTGTCTCGGGATCATGTTTACAAGAACCGGCTCTAAACAAGAGTCGGCTCTAAGCGACGTTCTACCTACGACCGAACGACCGACCGACCTGCGTCTCGGGATCATGTTTACAGTTCATATATTGCAAGAATCGGCTCTAAGCAAGAGCCGGCTGTAAACGACGTTCTACCTACGACCGAACAACCGACCGACCTGTGTCTCGGGATCATATTTACAGTTCATATATTGCAAGAACCGGCTCTAAGCGACTTTCTACCTACGAACTAACGACCGTCCTGTGTTTCGGAGACATCTTTACTTAACCGGATCACTGAGCCGGATCAATGAACCGGCTCAACAAACTGAACGACCTCCACTGATCCGGTTCCGCAAACTGAGCCGAAATTCCCATCTCTAATAATAATACATCAAATTTTGCAGAGATTTTTTTCTATCTGATAGATTTTTTTTAACTGTAAATAAATATATTTACTGCTCAATCATAGGTGGTACTGGTTAAGGTCTAAACCATTCGCTGCCAGGCATTGTACTTCATGCTTACCACAAGGTGGCACGTCATACGTGAATGCCTAATAGGGTGAATGCACACTACTGCACCCCAGACCTTGGAGATGTGCGGCAGTGGCTAATGCACTACGCCGTGCGTCTTCAAAGTACGTAAGAAGCCAAGCAAACATGCCTTTTACACTCTGCAGATCAAAGAGCTGGAAACTGATCTGCAGGCAGGAATAATGTTATATTCCTGTTCGACGAGTGTGTACACTGCTGAGTTGTACACTATATTCAAGGCCCTGTGTTTTGTTTCATCAGAGCAAAGTCGATCAAGTGTTATCTTGACGGACTCGCTGAGCACTCTGAACAGTATCCAAGATCCAGAATCAGTGCATCCTATTGTACTAAAGATCCGGTTGCTACTCCACAATCTGAATGCTCAGAATGTGAGGGTAGAGCTGTTTTGAATACCGGGACATGTTGGTATTAAAGGCAACGAAGTTGCTGATGAAGTTGCAAAAGCCGCCTCCCACAGACCTATGATTGATGTGAGTTTCATATTTCCAGATGACGCAAAGAGTCATATGATTTTGGCCAGGTAGCAGCATGAGTGGAGCAGTATACAGAACGTCAAGTTGAGACAGATTAAGGGAGACATTAAACCATGGAGTTCTTCCTGCAGGATTAACCGCAGGGAGGAAACCGCCATCACACGCCTCCGTATAGGCCACTGTTGGTGGACCCATGGACACCTCCTTCGAGGTGAAGAGTCCCCTATCTGTGAGATGTGTAACACACATTTGTCTGTGTTGACAGACAATTTTATTAATAGAGATTATTACTTTTGTATGAAAAACTTGAGAACTTTGGTTTGTACCCTACCCTTAAAATTAAAAAAAGAAAACAAGTAAAGGTCCGAAATATTTTAGATAGTAATAATGCATTGGTATCTATTCCGGGCTACCGTATGTTATATGGCAGACAACAACAAAATTATGACAAATTTTTACGTTTTTTACAGGTATGGGTAGATGCAGCAGTGCAAATATTCTACTCTGTAGGAGCTGGTTTTGGTGTCCATTTGTCGTACGCCAGTTACAATAACTTCCACAACAACTGCCTCAGAGACTGCCTAGTGACTACTGCTGTTAACTGTTTCACTAGCTTCTTTTCAGGTGAGTAGTATACATTTACAGGTATGGTACCGTTAAACAAGTTCTCGGCTTTACATTTTAATATTATTTTTTCGACGTATAGCCGATGTTTTCAGACCGGACAATATTCAGTGATTCAGTTCGGTTATTGACGTGCAAAATGAACAAAACAGCAAAACTTATTGCCCAAGACATTGTATGCCGACTGGCTGCAACTCTTTGTTGATTGCCATCATTTACTTACATATAATAAATACCTGCGAAATTCTGAAATGTTTGAAAATTCACACTTCACATACATTTTTTTTTTTTTTTTTTAAATTTCTTCATTGTCTCTAACGTGTATACGAGAGCCCATGCTGTAAGTGTTGAGAATATGTCACATGGTTCAAATTTTTTAGAAATTAATTTTAAATATATTCAAATCAGTTCCCTTCAACAATAATACATTTGGCCATTCTTTTCTTTCACTTCTTAAAAGCTCCCAAGCATTCTTCTTTCAGAATATCTTCAAAATAATCATGAATTGCAGCATCAATTATTGCCTCAGACAAAAACCTTTTACCTCGTAATTTTTCTAAACCAAAAAAATTGCCAAAAGTCGTATACAAGGTGTCTCAAAAGAAATTTTATATTTATTTAGCTTACTGCGTGAACGCAACGTATCCGAGGGGCGCAGGGGTTATGTCAATCGGTAGCCTGGCTCTTGGGAATTCAGTCGCTATGGAGCGTTTCTCGGGAGCAGACCGCGCGTTATTCGTGCGAGAGTTTTACAAAAACGGTGATTCGGCGACTGTAGCGCGTAGAAAATTCTGCAGTATTTGAGGTTTTCGCCACTTAAATGATGCGCCAAGCATTCCTCTCATTCGACATTGGGTTAAAAAGTTTGAAGAGACTGGTACAACGCTGGATAAATCAAAATCCGGGCGACCTAGGTCATCAAGAACGGTAGAAAACGTGGAGAATGTTAACCAGTCTGTTCGTGACGACCCGGACCTTTCAATTCGGAAGCGCGCAAGTGCTTTAAATGTGCATAGATCATCATTACATCGCGTTATGCACAAAGACCTAAAGCTGCACCCCTACAAAATTCAATTGGTGCAAGAATTAAAGCCCCAAGATGCCAGTCAGAGGCTTAATTTCGTAAATCAGGTGATTGAGCGATTTTCAACGTTTACCAACATTTTGTTTTCGGATGAAGCTCATTTTCATCTTAATGGCCACGTAAATAAGGAGAACTGCCGCTACTGGAGTGCAACGAATCCGAAACGCAAACATCAGAAACCCCTACATTCGCCTAAAGTGACCGTATGGGCTGCGATGTCGGCGCGAGGAATTATCGGCCCTTACTTTTTTGAAGACGAAAGGGGGCGTGCAGTTACAGTGAATTCAGAGCGTTATGTGGAGATGTTAGACAACTTCTTGGTACCTGAACTGCAAAACTTTGCTGGCTATAACCAAAGAACATGGTTCCAACAGGACGGAGCAACTTCACACACGTCCAATATGTCTCTGCCACGTGTTCGTGAAATTTTCTCAGGCAAATTGATCTCCCGGAGAGGTGACATAAATTGGCCTCCACGCAATCCAGATTTAACCCCTATGGACTTTTTCCTATGGGGTTATCTTAAATCTAAAGTTTACGCCAATAAACCGACTTCACTGGCGCATTTGAAAGAAAATATCCGTCACGAAATGGCAGCCATCCCTAAGTCCGCCTGCCGAGACGTCGTAAGTAATTTTACTGTTCGATTAAATGAGTGCCGAGAACGCGAGGGTCTACATTTAGACGATATTATTTTTAAGAAATAAATCCCCAAAAAGTGTATTTTAATAATTAATAAACATTTTTTCTATATACGGCTTACTTTTTTTTTAATCGATCCACTAAATATAAAATTTCTTTTGAGACACCTTGTATTACCAAATCAGGTGAGTATGGCGGGAGTATGTGGCTATTATTTTAATATTTTTTTCCGTTAAAAACTGAACAGTTGAAGACGAATTATCATTATATAACATAATCCCTCTCTCTGGAACTTCTGGGTAACCTTTTTCAGTGTACCTTTTAGTTGTAACTATCTTGACTGACCATTCAAATTAATTACCTTTACCAGGCCCGTACTTCTAAAGAATACTGCATGCATTAGTTTTTGAATGGCTCGCTCCTTCTTGATTATTGTTTGAGTTTACACATCTTCGTGAATCCATAGAGGGCATATTTAGACTCACAACGATATTTTAAAAAATTAATTAACTGAGTTGTTCACTTTATAACGAAAACCAAAACAGTTTAGACATCTTCTCGGAATGTTTATACTGTTTCCGTTCATCAGTCACTAATATTTTATAATTAATTAACAGATCATCAATAAAAATATTTTTAAAAATTCAGCTGTAGCCACCACAGGACCGACCGCCATCACAAAGTACTTGCATAAAATACATTCTTGCAGCAGAGTAGAAATAACTTGGCCTAATATTTTCTAAGAGAGGTATTATTTATCATGACCATGGAAACGTTACATATAAGTATGAAAAAATATATACTTAATAAATATATCGAAATTTTTTTCAAAATTTTTTCGTTAAATGTCTCAAATAAAAGTTGTTAGTTATTGCTTTTATAGCAACTTGATGCCATTGATGTCAAAACTTAAATATGAAGTTTCATAAAAATCCTTTTAGCCGAATTTGCTCTGCACGTATACACAGACAGACGGACGGACAGACAGACCGACACACATCATGCTAAAAATAGTCGAAACGTTATGTAAAGACCTCAATTCGTGGAGATCCATTGAAATTTTGAAATGTCAAAATCGGTATGATCACAATACCTCCCTTATATATGTTGGCGGTCGGTAAAAATATATTTAAAAGAAATCGTTATACATTAACTATAATTTCATGATTTTATAAAAAAAAATGTCATTTATTTACTTTTTCGTGTTTCATGTTTTATATCTTCTTATGTTCTATTTTATTGTATTTATATTATATGATTATATCCACCCATTATTGGGTACTAGCCCGTTGATTGATTATTTAAATAAATAAATAAAAATAAATATTCTAACTATTGCAATATTTTTAAACAGTTCTAACCAATTTTTTCTTTTATTCTCATAGATTACACTAGTTGTTTGATTTTATCGTATCACTTTTCCTATTCAAACTTGATTAGTTCACGGATTAGTTTTTCTCTAAGTTCAATGACTTCTCACATTATGTGGACGTTAAATTTTATTTATCTGACCAATTTATTTTATTTTGTGACTTTTTAACCTAGGTATGTAAAAATCTTAATTTGTGATTTATTGTATTATTATTATTTTATTTATCTATTTATTTATTTATTTATTTATTTTCATCTTTTAATATTACCATAATTTTCACATTTAGTTGTAGTTAGATATTGATAAATTTCTATTGTAAAATTAATTTCTTATACTTTATATTGTAAAACAAATTGTATCATCTTAAATTATAGCTATATTTTCATTGTAGCTCTGATGAAGATTTAATATTAAATCGAAACGTTAGCGAAGTTAAAATATTGTTTTAATTTTAATTTCTGACCAGTCCGAATCCCATTACTTCCTCATCTTAATATATTTTACGGACGTAACCATCTAATTCAAAAAATATTCTAATTTATTTTTATACAAGAGTTCTTATAATGTAATGAAAATGTCTCATTCTTTATTCCTTTTCGCCAAATAATAAACACGAAAAACATAAATACATTTTTTACAGCACAGCACATATATATATATATATATATATATATATATATATATATATATATATATATATATATATATATATATATATATATATATATTTATATTTATATTCAATATATAGTTTTATTGGTCGTTAGTCTTTCGACCACATGGCCAGCTACATACAAATAGTTATAATATAATTACAAAAAAATTATTACATTTTCTTACAATTGTTATTTAATATTCCCCCATATCTTGCCACGACTACATTTGGAGCAGGGTTTCAAAGTCTTTTTATTTCAGCCTTATCGGTGGAAGTATCCTTCTACTTCCTGTATGTTGCTAAAGTAAGATTTATTAACTTATAATTTCTATTGTGTTCTTTTATTGCAGGTTTTGTCATATTCACATACCTGGGTTATATGTCACATAAGCAAGGTGTACACATAAGCACTGTAGCTACAGAAGGTCCTGGTTTAGTATTTCAAGTGTACCCGGAAGCAGTGGCGACATTACCTGGTTCACATCTCTGGTCCGTGCTGTTCTTTTTCATGCTAATCATGCTGGGTCTGGACTCGGCCATGGGAGGTTTGGAGTGCGTTATCACTGGACTTATGGATGAATTCTGCACTTTCTTCAAAGGCAAGAGATTTTCAAGAGAACTGTTCACGTTAGGAGCTATTATTGTGTCCTTCTCAGTAGCTATGATAAATGTGACACCGGTAAGTTTCTTATTCTTTATTTAGCCTTAAATTTTTGTCTACACCTGAACATAGGTCTCTCTTTTTTGCTTCCGTATTTTCTCTTGCTTAGTCAGGTAATACTTATTTTTGACTGCAACTTTTTTATATCGTCAACCACATTCTTTGAGGTATACCAACACTATGTTTGGAAATTCTTGGACGCCAGTGAACTATTTTGTTTATAGGTTTGTGTCTTTTCTAGCTACATGACCAATTCAATTCCATTTAAGGGATACAATGCTATGTCCAATGTCTGTGATATTGTCTTTCTTGCGAACATCTTCGTTCCGCAATTTATCCCTTATACCAAACATGGCGCGTTCTATGACCCGCTGGATGTTCTTCACTTGGTTGACACATTCAACTCTTAAACTCAAGGTGCGACCGGGAGACAATATAGAATCTTTATACTATGACAATCTACCTAATGGTGACAGCGCCGCCATTATGATTCCAAATAAATACAAGGTGTCTCAAAAGAAATTTTATATTTATTTAACTTACTGCATGAACGCAACGTATCCGAGGGGCGCGGGGGTTATGTCAATCGGTAGCCTGGCTCTTGGGAATTCAGTCGCTATGGAGCGTTTCTCGGGAGCAGATCGCGCGTTATGCGTGCGAGAGTTTTACAAAAACGGTGATTCGGCGACTGTAGCGCGTAGAAAATTCTGCAGTATTCGAGGTTTTCGCCACTTAAATGATGCGCCAAGCATTCTTCTCATTCGACATTGGGTTAAAAAGTTTGAAGAGACTGGTACAACGCTGGATAAATCAAAATCCGGGCGACCTAGGTCATCAAGAACGGTAGAAAACGTGGAGAATGTTAATCAGTCTGTTCGTGACGACCCGAACCTTTCAATTCGGAAGCGTGCAAGTGCTTTAAATGTGCATAGATCATCATTACATCGCATTATGCACAAAGACCTAAAGCTGCACCCCTACAAAATTCAATTGGTGCAAGAATTAAAGCCCCAAGATGCCAGTCAGAGGCTTGATTTCGTAAATCAGGTGATTGAGCGATTTTCAACGTTTACCAACATTTTGTTTTCGGATGAAGCTCATTTTCATCTTAATGGCCACGTAAATAAGCAGAACTGCCGCTACTGGAGTGCAACGAATCCGAAACGCAAACATCAGAAACCCCTACATTCGCCTAAAGTGACCGTATGGGCTGCGCTGTCGGCGCGAGGAATTATTGGCCCTTACTTTTTTGAAAACGAAAGGGGGCGTGCAGTTACAGTGAATTCAGAGCGTTATGTGGAGATGTTAGACAACTTCTTGGTACCTGAACTGCAAAACTTTCCTAGCTATAACCAAAGAACATGGTTCCAACAGGACGGAGCAACTTCACACACGTCCAATATGTCTCTGCCACGTGTTCGTGAAATTTTCTCAGGCAAATTGATCTCCCGGAGAGGTGACATAAATTGGCCTCCACGCAGTCCAGATTTAACCCCTATGGACTTTTTCCTATGGGGTTATCTTAAATCTAAAGTTTACACCAATAAACCGACTTCACTGGCGCATTTGAAAGAAAATATCCGTCACGAAATGGCAGCCATCCCTGAGTCCACCTGCCGAGACGTCATAAGTAATTTTACTGTTCGATTAAATGAGTGCCGAGAACGCGAGGGTCTATATTTAGACGATATTATTTTTAAGAAATAAATCCCCAAAAAGTGTATTTTAATAATTAATAAACATTTTTTCTATATACGGCTTACTTTTTTTTTAATCGATCCACTAAATATAAAATTTCTTTTGAGACACCTTGTATTAGTTTCAAATAGCTTTCTTTATGTATTTTCAATTTACAATCTAGAAAATGTTAAGTAAATAAGTTGATAATCGGCATGTAAGGGAGAGATCCAGTGACGTTTCTTCTTATATATCATTGTTTTCATTGTTTTCATTGTGTGCAGTAGATTATTTGGACAAAGTCTCTTTAACATTCTGTTGTCAAGGTCGTTGCTTAAATTTACCAGCTGTTTATTTTCATGTCCAGAGAGTCGGTCGTGGTATTTATTAGCAACTTTAAGTATTTCTTTCGTGATGAAAGGGATTTTGAGGTCTTCATGGATCATTCTATTTGAGACGTACCAAGATGTATTCACCAAAGCTCGGGGCGCTTTTGATTGGAATCGTTGTATTATTTTTAATCTAGTTGGCTTGGCACATATCCATTGTTGAAATCCATACGACCGTATGGGGTTGAGAATGGTCTTAAAACAGCTTAATTTGATTTGAAACCGATAATTTTGATTTTCTACCAAGAACCCAATACATTTGGCGAAATTAAGGTCTTACTGTTTACTCAGTCCAAGGTATTTTGCTTCAATTTTTATGCAGGAACTGGAATATCATTGATCGTCACTTGTAGGCAAGTACTGAATCTGGTTGTAAACGTGACTTGGATAGATTTATATTGATTTACATTAGTTCGCTATCTATTGTACGAATTGTATATAAAATTTAGATGAATTTGAAGAATTGTAGAAGCTTCGTTAGGATCATCGTTTGTTGATATAATCTGTTCACAATCAAGAAATAGTAATCGTGTATTGTTCACATGATAATTTTGTTGAACTCTCTTCGTTCGTTGGCTGTAGAGCTATTAATTTTATGCGAGAGCCAATAGGAATTTCAATCTTTCACGTGATTTTATTATTATTTCTGCATTTTGAACAGGGTATAGAATTTAAGTGATGTTGACAACTACAAATGCAGATATTGTAGTGTCTTCTGCCTCAGATATATCTACAGTATAAAGTAGGTAGAGGAATGACCTAAGACAGCGGTTCTTAAACTGTGGTCCGCGGACTCCTAGGGGTCCGCGTAGCCACTACCGGGGATCCGCGAAACAATGTTGACATTAACTTTACATCCTCCAACTTTTCGGTTTTATTCAAATAACTTATTTAATAAAAATCTTACATGGTCAAGACTATTTGTTATTATTTAACTAGTTATTGAGAGAAGTAAACAATAATTAGTAAAAATTTAACTATTTTTATTCAACTGCAAATTATTTACAGAAAACATATTATAATAAGATCTATTTTGATTAATATTTGACCAAAAAATGTTTGTATGACTTTAAAGTATTATAATTTTTAACTTTTTTTAATTGTTTTTATTACTATTTTTATTCTATATGCTAATAAAAATGTTCATCTCTATAAATGAGCAAGACCATTTATTAAAATAATCAGCGATACATTTTTACAAATATTTATTATAACGTAGTGCCTATGAGATTATTGAGCCAGAAATTAAGTCTCAAGAACGACGTAAAACACTTAGGGTTGGGATGGGGCCCGCAAAGAAAATGTTGTTCAAGAGGGGGTCCGCGGACTACATAAGTTTAAGAACCCCTGGCCTAAGACACTACCTTGGGGAACACCAGATTTTATGGGATAATAAACTGATAGGGCAAGTGGAAAAATAAGTTCCCAATAATCTTTGCAGAAAAAGTAAATTTTTGTGAATATTTTCACAAAAAATTATAATATAAATATCCAAATATATAATTTTATTTCAGGGTGGTATCTACATGTTCCATCTCTTTGATACCTACTCCGCTGGAATTTCCTTGCTCTGTTCGGCCTTGTTCGAAGCTGTTGCCGTATCCTGGTTCTATGGGCTGGATCGTTTCTCCCAGGATGTCGAGTGTATGTTGGGTCACCGACCTGGACTCTACTGGAGAATCTGCTGGAAGTTCATAAGTCCATCCTTCATCATTGGTGTGGTAATGTTTGGACTGATCTACCATCAGCCGCTAGAATACAATGAGTATAATTACCCTGGCTGGGCTGAATGGGTTGGATGGGGTCTGGCATTGTCGTCCATATTAATGATACCAATTGTAGCTATTTATCAGATTGTGAAGACTCCTGGGACGTGTAAAGAGGTAAGAATTTATAAACCATAGTAGATTTAGGAATGAAGAAATTTTACAAAACTGAACACTAAGGCGGCTCATCAAACTGATATTTCATATGATATGATGGAAGTTACTTCCAAATGACGCGTCATATGTTTAATACCAATTCAAGTAAATTATACGATTCTCACTGAACTTGCAAATAACTTCCATTGTCACATTTGTGTTACTTACAAGTTTTGTCATGTCTACAGAATAACGCATGTTTCATTTTTGTCAGTATCATTTAATTGTAGATATGACCACGATGTAGATATTCATTTTTCTTCTCTAATTGAGAAACAAAGATATTTATACAGTCTGTTCCAAACGGTTAGGCGGAACTAAATGGGAATTTCGTTCTTTTAGGTTGTCACGAGAAGGGACCTTGCTTGAGTTATTTCATTTTTCATGTTGGAATGTCAAAATTTAAAATTCCAACAATGAAACCATGGAAACGAATGACATATGTCAAAATTTAATATTTTTTTTTTTTACTTATTTTATTGACAAAAAAATAAACAAATGGGAAATTTGTATTAAGAATGACACAAAAAATCAAAATATAAAGAAAATGACATTTTAAAATGATATTAACCTTAACCAAAAAATGTTTATTGTAAGTATGATTTACAAAGCTTAAACAAAACGGTCGAAAAGCACGATTTAAACGATTAAAGTAACTAGATTGCAAAATCTAGTTCCGCCTAACCGTTTGGAACAGACTGTATAATTATACTTGTGCAGAACACAGTTATAAAAATGAACGTATTGCTAAAGAAGTTTCACAATCAAGTAAGTTTTGTAGTTATTTAATTATACCAGTCATTTTTACAGAGTAATTATCAAAAAATGTTGATTTTATTATTAAATACGTACAATTTAATTTGTTTGTAATATGCATGTTTTATTACTTATGTTTGTATATTAGGCTCATCCCATTTAAATAATGTATTATTATTATTATTATTATTATTATTATTACTACAAAACCCTGAAATGTGTGAAAATTTACACTTCACATCAATTTTTTTAAATTAATGTAAACAAATTTATTTTCAAATATCAGTGGTGAGGGTAAACAGTTTTCAAATAAAAACAATACATATTTTAACACTTTGAGCCATGCCGACCGGCGTAGCGTAGTGGTAACACATGTGCTCTGCGTTGCGAAGGTCTCGGGTTCGAATCCCGTTCAGGCATGGAAATTTTCTCCAATAAAAATTGTCCTGGCTAATTGCCACAGAAGCAAAGGCCATTAAAAATAAAAAAAAAAAAAAAAAAACACTTTGAGCCCTCCTTCTGGTGAGTCACACCTTTACTACACTGATGTCCCACCGGAGAGAATGCACGTTGGGCTGTCCTTGTTAAATATTGGTTTTCGGATGAAGCGAAACCATAACATCGACCCGGTTTGCTCTGGTCAGAGTTGGGCATTTTTTACTACAACTTAATTTTCAATCAACTAAATATTTGAATAAAATCACTATTTATGCAATCAATAATGGATGTATTCAAAAATCCCTAACTAAATGGTAATCCTTAGTTTCGAATCATTAGATTTTAATCATATGGTGATATTTTGTCAGAAAATTTTGAACCCCTTGGATCAATTTATCAATTGGATCAATATAATATCCCTATACCCAAATTCTCTATAATTTCAGCCGTCTTGCAGCTTTTCAAAGAGCATTACATTTTGCCACTCTACCGACCTTAAAGGAATAACATATTTGGTGATGTCTTCTTCAAATTGTTGTTGCGACAAAGTTCCGGCTCTAATTGTTCTTGAATTTTGAGAAAACACTGTTTGCCTATCTTTAGAATTACTGTTTTTTAAATGCAATAAATCCATTGTTTCAATGTCGCCTTTTAAGATGGATATAAAATTCGATGTACTATTTTTATATCCATTAATTTTGGGTGCATTCGAGTTGTACAGAGTAGAGCGAGCACTGAGCGAACAGTTGATGGTGACGTCATGAATAGAGCACTAACGGAGCGAGCGTTCTTGTGACGTAATGTTTATAAAATCTAACCCTACAATTTTAGGCGGCGTTTTTACTGTCAGATTAGTTCACGTCAGTCAAGAATCAAAATTATATACCTCGGTTTTTCCTTGATTTTTTTTCAATGATGAAGAAATAAAATTATTAAAAATTAAATAATAATTAGTGAATTAATTTAATGAATTTTTTCCATTTTAATTTTATGCACGGTGTATTTTAATAATTTTTTTGCTATTTACAGAACATCACAAATACATAAAATGGCCGTACTCTGTAGCTATAGACCAATAACAATGTTATTTGTTTATTGTTATTTGTCTAAAGCAGTGTTTCTTAACCGTATTGAAAGAATCGCCCCCTTTACCACAGTAAAATTATCCAGCGCCCCCCAACAAAAAACAAAATGGAAAATTTACACTTTTCTTTATGTAGGTATGTATTTTATGCAATGAATTTCCCACTAAAATTATAAAATGATGAGAAATAGAAATAAAACACGTTATTATTTTTATAAACATTATGTATTTGTTGCCTTTTATGTCACATATTAATATCACATACGTCATGTATATTAATATCACATACAACATTATAATAATACAGTGGAACCCCGCCATTCGTTCGCCTCTCTACTCGTACAACTCGATATTCGTCCAACTTATTCAAGTAAAATTCAATTCGTTATTCGTACGCTTGCCCGCTATTCGGACAGCCTGCGGTCGGCGCCACGCAACAATGTTATTGACCATTTTAGAAAAATTCTGAAAAGTCGTCAAAGGCAGACAACATTAGACAGGTTTTTAGAGAAAGAATCCCAACATTCTTCTAGTGCAAAAAGACTGAAAAAAGAAAGAACACTAGAAAGAGAGAAAACACCTGAAGGGATGTTACCTGATGTTTTTATGGAAAGTGACTCCAATTCCAAACAGTAACAACAACATCCCTCTTCCTCCTCTCCATATTCTACTTACGCCATCAGCTCACATAAGTACAAAAGTGCAGTTAAATTTTTATTTATGTATTTCATGTACAGTACTGTATATTTATTGTTTTTATAGGTTTAAATAAACGATCATCTATGGATCTAGAACTGATTAATCCAATTTGCATTATATATTATGTGAAAAAATGATTCGTCATTCGTACAAATCGCCATTCGAACTACCTTCTGGAACGAATTGTGTACGAATGGCGGGGTTCCACTGTATTTAAATAAAATAAGTAAATCATTTAATATAAAATTTTTGGTTGCAACAAATTTGGTTTGGACAAATATAATCTCAAATTTCCTCTTTGGCTCATTTGTAATCGATTTCGGGTTTTTTTCAATATATGCATTACTGCGCTAAAAACTCTTTTCTACTAAATAGGTAGATGGAAATGCTATGATGGGTAATTTTACTTCTTTCCACAGAAGAGGGTATTGATGGCGAAAACGAACCCAAAAAGCATTATAATCACATTGATTGAATATTATTTTGGCTTCACAGTCATTTTGTAGCTCAATAAACTGCTCTTTTAAGACTGACACTTTCTACGTCTGATAAAAATGGATTAATTAACTAAGCTTAATTAACAATTTCCTGCCAGTATTTGAATCGTATTATCATACCTTCGATAAGGGCGTCAATGTGGCTAGAGTATGTTTCTAAATCAGAATCCTTGAGCGTATCTTCTTTTAATTGTTGTAAAGAAGGAAACTAATGGTATTCTCGCCGACAAAGATTATTTTTATATAATTTGAGTTTATTGATAAAGCTCAATACAAGTCCTTTGGCTTTAATAAGGCTGATATTGTTTCCTTGAAGATTCAGGAGATTTTCATTCATCTTTTCGAATACATCCGGCGCTAATTGTCAAAAGCCAAACAGTCACAACGTGGTAACCGGATCGCTATATTTTATTCGCGATCGTGTACACAATTATTTACAATGGTTATGTGTACATTGTACGCAACAATTGAGCAAATGAGCATACCTTATTTTTCTATATTGACACAATGCCCACTCGAAATTCTGCAGCGCTCCCTAAATGTTAAAAATTTAAAAACGCCCCGCCAGACCTCCAAAACGCCCACAAAGGGGCGCTGGCGCCCCGGTTAAGAATCACTGGTCTAAAGCTATTATTTTTATTTTATTTATAATTTAATTTTACACTTTCATTTCTTTCCCGCCGTTCCCCCACTTTTTTAAGTCATACTCCATATGCTCGGTCTTAAAACCCCGAACACATAGAGGGCACTCTAAATGCTCGCTCGATCGCAAAACGAATCCAATTGAGTGTGCTTTGAGCGTCAAATCGAACACGTTTGAGTGCACAGAACGTGCTCGGAACGCTCGGAGCGTCAAATCGAATGTACCCTTTATTTTCGGTTGGCATTGACCGCATTGAGCAATGACCTTATTTTGTTCCACAAAGCTCTTTTCGGCTAAATATTGAAAAAAAAGTACTATCTACCGTTTTCAATTTGAATAAAACATTTTTTCTCTTACCATCATTGGCTGATTGAGAAGAGTTTGAAGCTCCTGATGCTTCAGATATTAAAAGAGTAGATGTACCAAAACTTTCACGAGTATCGTTGTTACTCATGTTAGTGAAAAAATACAAATGTGTAATTGTAATTGTAATTATACAATGTATAAACACTAAATGCCAATGAACAGTGAGAGTGAAAAAATCAAATCTTAATCCTGATTTTAGTTTCAATCATAACTAAAAATGTAATGGGGTAATGATAATGAGTAAATAATGAATTTAGTTACCAATGTGAATATCTGCATTATGAGTGATGTACCTTACTCATTAATCAAGTCTTAAAATTCAATTTTTAATCTCAATCCTCAATCATTACTTTGATTGCAATTTTCCCAACTTTGGCTTTGGTACATTTCGAGCCATGTAATCAAGTGAATAGAGGTGTCTTCTATTACGCAACTATCCGAAATATGACTACGTTATAGTAAATATAATGGTAGAATTAGGAAATAATTTCATTCAGCTTTTTGGACAAGTAATACTATTGGTTTTTGGGGGATTGGTACGTCGAACTGTATGATTGCTCCGGATTTCATTGCTTATTTTTGGGTTTTTTCACTGATTTAGTTGGATGTGAAGTTTGATGATTTTAAGAGTTATTAGTGCATCATGTTGTACAGAGGGTGACACTGTCAACCTTGCGATTTGTGCGTACCAAGTTGTCAGGGTGGATAGTGTGACTGCCTGTCATATTGATGCGTTGGTCGGTCTTACTCATCATTCTTTATTTATTGAATCTTTGTAAATCTTGGACATTAGTATATTTATATCTAGTCTTCTTTGATATGTAAATTTAATTAATAGTCACTACCTATGGTCATCATAGTATTATATTCAAAATTTAATTCCTGTTTTTCCTATTTTCTGTATACTTCAAGTTCATATATTGTCATATGATATTCTGCAATTTCACCATCCTTGGAGATGATTGATGTACAGTCTGTTAGATTTACTTTTAACTAACATAGCACCTGAAGAAGCCAACAATGTTGTTGGTGAAACGTTGTGTTGTTTAAAATAAACGCTACTTGTCCAAAAAGCTGAATTAAATTATTTCCTAATTCTACCATTATACAAAATTGGACGTTAAATACTATTCTAGTAAATATAATCTAATTGTGTTTCTGTTTCAGAGATTCGCTATAAGCATCAGTCCAATCGAAGAACACGAACAAGTTAGAAGAGACAAACAATGTAGCAGATTAAAAATGAAGCATTGGCTTTACGTTTAAAATATAAATACGCTGGATCGTATACTTCTTATGTATCATCCTAAATAGGATCCAAAAATTTCGTCGTATCGAATTTTCGTTCCAATTCTGGACGAATAGCCAAATGTCGAAAAAACGAATTGTTGATAAGAATCCTTAGGCAAATCGTTAAAATTTCCCTATTTTAGATAATTTTTATATTAATTTTGATTTATTTATTTTAGATGCAGATACAAATTTACAGAATTTAAATATATATACGAGAGCGCTACAAATTTGAATATAATCATATTAAATAAGAAATAACATATAAATAATATTTATAATCGTGTAGTGCAAATTTGTTATAATAATTGTTTTTTATTTTAACATTTAACATAAGAAATTTAATATGGTGTTAAGTAATTATAAACCAGAAAGCTGTACAAAAATTATTATTTTCAGCATTTTACCATTATTTAGAAAAACAAAACGTTCTACAAATAATGCTAAATCTAAACACATATTTTTGTTTATTCTTCTTCTTATGGGCCTTCTCTTTTTAGAAATTAGCAATCATCAATAATATTTTCATTATGGTGCCTGCACTAGCATATATTTCCTAACCACGAAATTCTTGGTAACCCTACACTTCGCTTGCCCAAGATATTTCCTTGTGTGATAAATTGTAGTAGTTCATGTTTTGAAGTGATACATCAGGGCAGTGGCAGACTTTCGCAAAGACAAAAAAGACAATTGTCTTAGGCCCGTAATTTTCAAGGGCCCAATGAACCCTTTCCCTTTTGAACGCCTCTAGGTTGAGGGCCCGTAAATCAAAAATGTCTTGGGCCCGGCGAAGGCTTAATCCGCCACTGTGTGGATATATTATCGTTAGAAATGGCTAGGGTTTCGTAGGTATAATTAAGAAACCCTGGACACTCTTATGTCCTTTGACCTATCTAAACCAAATCTTGCAAATTTATCTTTAGGAATGTGCGGATACAGTGGCGGACTTTCGCAAAGACAAAAAAGACAATTGTCTTGGGCCCGTAATTTTCAAGGGTTCAACCCTTCCCCGATCATTCTGACTGTCAACCAACGATTTGAACATTCCGGATATTTTCATTTCGACATTTTCATCGGTTCTTGAAGATGAAGGCCTTCCGCTGCGTGATTCATCTTCAATCAACTCTCTTCCTTCTGAAAATGTCTGAAACCACAAAAAAACCTGGGTCCTTGACAAAACACTGTCTCTGTAGACCTGCTGAAGTTTTGCAAAAGTTTCTGTTGCACTGTGCCCAAGTCTGAAGCAAAACCTGATAGCACACTATTGCTCGAAATGAATGTCACTCATTTTTAGAACGCACTAGAAAAAACTGTTTTACGAAAAAAATCACTACGGACAACAAAATTACTCTAACTAATTCAAACTTGTACTGAAGGTGTATCACAAGTTCACCTGCCGCTCCTACAAGTCCCGCGATCCAAATGTTGCCAGATCAAACGCTATGTTGCCAGATGAAACGCTATGTGTTCAGTTACTTAATTTGCACACATCGTATAATTAAATCATTGGCTGAATATTTTCTTATGGCCATGTATTTTGCGTAACTGAAGTGCATATGAAGGCTATATTCTTTGCTAACAGGCAGGGGCGGACTTAGGCTTAGGCAAACTAGGCAACTGCCTAGGGCCCGTATTTTTTCGGGGACCGCAAGACGGTTTTATTATACATTTTTTCTATTATTTTATGATTTTTTTTAACTAGTAAGGTCCGCAATGAGAACCTTGCCTAGAGCCCCGATTTTCCTTAGAACGTCACTGCTAACAAATGGTGACACTATATTGAAATTGATTTTAATATTTTCTGTCAAAGAAATGTCGAAAATATACTTTTAGTACAGCTTTTTAACTATTTACTATGTTCAGTTAATAAGGTGCAATGTTACATCTGAAAATGTGGATAACTTTGTGCCTTTTTACCTGGATTTTATAATTTTTATCTTGTTTTTTATTATTGTGGAATGTCCAATTAGAAAAAATACGTAACTATATAAGAACAACAGTTTCGTACATACTGTTTAGTTAATTTTATAATGTTAGTATAGGATTAATATAAAAATAATAAAATGGTACTGTAAGCATTATGTATTGCTTTCTTTTTTATTCAAAAAAATATAATTAAACAAATTTTGCAATGTGCCATTTTTTAATTTGTATAATATATTTTCATGTTATTATTGGATTGATGCGAAAATAATGGGAAATTGGATTTTCATTAATAAAATATTTTGTTCGTAAAAATACAATTTTATTTAGTTAGTAAATAATATAGTTTCCATTATTGTTTACTACCTGCTGCCACCTGTCAATAAGTTTAACAACTCCCTCTTAAAAAAAATTGACAAATAGAAGCACAGTCAATCAATTGACTTTTACAACTTTTAGAGAGTTTCTGCCGCCTCCACAAACTTCTTCCGTCTTCTGCGGTCACGCGCTAATCTTCTCCATCTTATGGGCATCGATTCTTTGCAGGTCTTTGTGCACTTTGTCCACCTATCTCATTCAAGGTCTTCCTCTTGGTCTGTTTGTACTTGGAACGCTATTGAATACTCTTCTCACTGGCATGTTGTTGGGCATTCTGATGACGTGTTCGATCCAACTTATTCTGGAACTTTTTATGAAGTCACATTCGATTCATTATAAAGGTCGCGGAGTTCATCATTTCTTCTGATTCGCCATATTCCATCCTCTTGGTCATGACCGAAAAATTTCCGTAGAATCTTGCATTCAAAGATTATCAGCCGTCGTTATTGTTCTTGTGTAAGTTTCCAAGATTCACTTCCATATGTGAGTATGAGTTGAAGAAGGGTCTTCTATAAACTTATTTTTGTGTGCCGGGATAACAAATGTGATCTGAGCAGACTGTTAAGGGCATAATAGGTTTTGTTTGCAGAAAGGATTCTTAAAGTTATTTCTTCAGTGATGTTGCTGTTGCTGTTCACGGTACTTCCGAGGTATTAAAAACGTGTTACGGATTTTATTTGCAGTTCTGCGATTGCTGGTGGGCATTCGTTTTGAGGTATTCTCGATGCCCTAGGATACTTTGTCTTTTCTGTGTTTATCACAAGCCCTTCTGCTTCTGCTGTTTGCTTTAGTGAGTTATACGATTCGACAACATTTCTTTCGGATGTGCTTATTATGAGATCATCTGTATAGCCCAGCACTTGGCTTCGGTTTCTAAATAAGTAGTGGTCGTGTTGAATCGAATTTTTCCTCATGATGGTGTCTAGCACCATATTGAAGAGTGTGGGTGAAAGTACGTCTCCTTTTCTTAGGCCAATATTACTGGAAAAGTCATCAGTCTTTCATGACCCTATTAAAATTTTGTAGGAGGTGCCAATTACTGTTTCCATGATCAGAATTCTTAGTTTTTCTGAGATTTTAAAGTTAATCATCGCTTGCCACAGCGAGAGGTATTTGATACTGTCATGCCGTTTTGAATTCTACGAATATCTTATACAAATTAATTCCGTACTCAATATGGTTGTAGCCTCCGTAACAACAGGTTTGACAATACCTTATACCCAGTGATAGCATCCTACCGGTTCGGACGGGTTCGCGCGAACCTTTTACTTAAAATTATTGAAATCTTAGGGAACCGGTTGTTAGAATTATTAAAAATAAATGAATTACTCTGACTTCAGTTTGAATCGTGCGCCGTGCCCTGCAGTGTTGCAAATGTAATATTTATTTTATAGTTTATTAATAATACGCTCTTAAAATTTTTTCCTTATATTTAATAAATGGAAGTAAGTGATTTGTTTTCACTCTTAAAAATACAGAATAGGTTCCTAGATATCACATGACTTTATAGAACCGCTTCCTGAAAATTTAGGATGCCATCACTGCTTATACCTATGTAGTGTTAAGAAAGAAGGCTTATTCCTCTGTAGTTTCTACAGATTGTCCTATCGTTTTTCTTATGTTTTAAAAGCAACAACTGTAAAATCAGCTCGCTTTATGACCGAAATATCCAGTTATCACTATACTCTACATATGGATAGTAGGGTGGATGCGTTAAAATATCCCATGTGGTTTATTTTTTAAATCAAAATATTTGGACAGAATTTTTTTGGAAAGTGTTCTTAGTAATTACACCTTCCCCAAACACTTCTCACTCTTTTCTCACTCATTCAGAGGCAGTTACATCTTTTTTAAACTGATAAAGCATTATTGAACGTAAGCATACCTCTTTGGACGCCATTGTTACTTCAATATTACCAAATTTACCAACTGCGTAAATGAAAACAAGTTCCCATTACTTTTAAGTCAATACTTTTACCCAATAAAATTCAGCAAAACGATATGCCTAATAACAAATAAGCCGTAAATAAAAATTTATGAAAGTATAGTAAAATTTTGTTAATAGGCATTACGTGTGTTGATATTGTTTTAGAAAATTGTTGAGTTTTTGAACAAGAAGATGACAATAAAGATATAGTATGCTATAATAATATTAATAATAAGTAATATGAAGGTTATTCGAAAAGTAACACACAAAGTACTGTAGATTGAAACTATTTCATTTTAATTTTTCAACACGAACAACAATTTGAAACAAAAGGAAAGCTGTGTCGATTGTGCAAATTTGTAGAGACTCGTTGTGCACAGTGCCGGTAAGTGACAGATTACGATCTGTCACTTGCAAACAACCAAAAAATAAATAAATAGTAATTCATATTAATTTTTATTATACCCAACAAAAGAAACAATTGAAACATAAAAACAGTTATAATTTTGATTTAAACAGATATATTAATTTGCATAAACACAGAAAATTACACAGCTCTACAAAAAAAAAAAGGGTCATACCCAGACATGCGATACGTGGTTTCCGAAGTATTTTTGCTCGCTGATCACGAATCTGTGGTCGGTTTGTCTCCATCAGGTCCTCAAACCTTGCTAAGGTCAAATCCGAAAATTTTATTAAAAAAATCTAAAAAAATTCATATGGGGGTTTTTGAGATCGCTGATTACGAATCCAGTGTCCGTTTGACCTTATCAAGATAAGGTCAAAATCTGTTCAAGGTCAAATGGCCGAAACACCTCCAAAAATTCTAAAAAAATTACGGACACACCTTAAAAACTATGATAGCTAAAGACCTGCGGTCGGAATTTTATAATCCTGAGGTCCTAAATAGCCTTAGATTTCATTTTTAAGAAAAAAAAAATTTTTTGAAAAATTTTGATTTTTATTTCATTTTTTCAAAATTTCAAAAAATTCTATCATGAAAACGGTACAAGATAGATACCTGTGGTTTAAATATTTGAAATACGGACACTGGATTCGTAATCAGCGACCCCAAAAACCCCCATATGAATTTTTTTAGATTTTTTTAATCAAATTTTCGGATTTGACCTTGATCCTGACCTTAGCAAGGTTTGAGGACCTGATGGAGACAAACCGACCACAGATTCGTGATCAGCGAGCAAAAATACTTCGGAAACCATGTATCGCATGTCTGGGTATGACCCTTTTTTTTGTAGAGCTGTGTTATTAAAATATAAATTTATAACGTCTGCGATCATTGGCAAATTGACATTAATAACTTTTTCTCTAAAATGTACTCTTTATTATGCTCTATGTCAGCTTAGAAAAGTAAGAAGTTAGGAGCTGTTTGTCCTTGTTTCGGATTGGTTTAGCACCATCCCTATTACAATGTTAAAATATTGTTTTTTGTCCAAGTTGACAGATGTTCAGTGTCGTACATTGGAAATATATATTATTTTATTTTTTTCGTATATTTTGTTATTATCTACATATTTAGACTTTTATTTATATTCTTGGCGTAGAATTTATGGAAAAAATTCTCCATGTAATTTGTTTTGACGCAGTTACATATATATTTTTTAGGTTACTGACATATAAATCTTTTTTGACACTTGACAATTAACAGATCAAGATATAGGACTAATGTGAGGCCAAAAGACAGCCCAGCTGATAGTGCCCAAAGAAGAAGATATTGATATAATTTTTAGACCTTCATCTATTTTTTAGAAAACATATATATTTTATTTTTATTTACAGTAAATATTTAAATAAGATAATAATAAGAATCTTAAGCTCTGAAGATATATTGTTTGTTTTATTGCTTTATTTAAATGCTTTTAGCCAAATCTCTCTTTTTATGTATAATACCTAATTTTTAAAAATTAATATTTTCCATTTACTTTTCCCATTATACTGAATTTTTGTCAGTATATTTACTCGGTTCGCAGCGCTATCTACTCTTTTCTAATTTGAAATAGAGTATAGTAATGTTTTCCCCAGTGGCGTATGAAGAAAAATATTTCAGGGGGGATTTTTCACAACATCGGAATAACCCCCTCCCCTTGCGTACGCCACTGGTTTTCCCTGTGCTCATTTAATATACTCAAACCGGATAAACGATCATCCGTTATAATTGACGTAATAATAATTTAATATTAGTGTTTATAGTTTCGAGCTAGACCCGATTTGACTGAACACTTTGACAAATGCTCCCTTTTGCCCCTTACTACGGGCGCCCATGTTGATGGTAGAAAAATCTGTTTTAACATGTAATAAGTTATTATATTCAATTAATTGGTTTGTTTTTAATTCTTCGAAATCGTTAAAATTTGATATTGTTTAGGAATCTCCAAGCATTTAATTTTTTTCTGAATATCTGATGGAGAATTAAAGCATCAACGTGTACCATAACCTTGGGCAGCAATGTCGTCACTGGGACTATTTTGAATGGTCGTAGTTCGTAGGTAAAAGTGTTTCAATGTAGATTACTTTGTGCGTAATCTTGAGAATAATTATCGTACTTATACGCTGCTGCACTATATAAGCAGCCATATTTTGATGTTGCGTCGTACTTAGTATTGCTACATTTAGCAAAAGGTGCTATGTATAAATGTATAATATAAATAAACTTATTGTGTTAGTCTTAGCATTCAAATTAAGAATAAAACGGCTAATATGCTGCAAAATATATAAATGTTTATATGCATTGTTACTTTTGTTACCTATATACGAGTAAATGTATTTTATTCTTAATTTGACTAAATATACGTATTAATAATATTAATAGAATGTAAGATAAGAAGATAATCTAAATTAGCTTTAAATGATGTTAAATCTAAAGAATATATTACAGTACAAGCTATAGTTCAAATGATCCAAATTTCCATTAAACTATGAACTAAATTTTATTTTTGCGTGACAATCTATTGCGACTTAAATCTTTAACAAGTCTTATTGATTATATATTGAAGAAAAAAACTATATGTTTATTTTCGTTCTAATATTATTTAAAAGAACAAATTTATCGACTGTTGCTCCTGTTTGAAACATAGGACTTCAACAAATTTACTACTTTTTAAATTTGTGGGCCGGGTAGAATTCTCGAATGGTCCAGATTGGACTACGGGCGTTTATGGACTCATCGTCTATGAGCATTATGTCATTTGAGCTACAGCCTTGTAAAATTGCTTGCAGCAATCTTCCAGCATGAAAAAACAGAGAGACTGGATATATGTATGTTTTCCAAATGTTATAAGGAGAAATTATAATTCCAAAGTTTTAAGAAAACATTTTTTATTAATCAAAATCTTGACCTTCATCAATACACTTGCCAACGCCTTATAAGAGCATAAATACATTTTAAAAATTATCTTATTTTTAGAGAATGAAATATTTAATGGCTCTTTTGATTTCTTCCTTGATTTTTTCATCTGCTTATTTAGTTGTCTAGGTATTTGAAGAAGTGATAATTCTTTAAAGATAAGTCAGGTGAATATGATGAATAGGGGATAGGCATGATTTTTTTTTTTATTTTTTAGTATATTCCTCTTGTTGCATATAAACATAAAAAACTGTTTTTATTTTTTTTTTTTGTAATTTGAAGGCTTAAAAAAATCATAAATGTATGTAGCGCGCGAAAACGACGTGTGACGTCATACCCCTTCTAACTGACGTATGACACTACTAGCTTACCGGCGTACATAGTCTGTTGTGAACTTATTTGTTTGTATAACTTTCATAGGTTATGTAAAGTTAGAGTGATTTTAGTTAAAATAAAGTTTAATTCTATAAAAACAATTTATACGTGTTTACCGAATTAAATTTTATATTAAAATAGATAACTTATATTGCAGTATTTCAATTATGCCTCTAACGTTTTGTAACTTCATGTAAACAATGTAGTAAAATTCTGACATCTAAATTACATAAATATTTACATTTTACAGAGTTGCAGCGTTTGTTTACATAAAGTTATAGAATATAAAATAAAAATTACTTTGACACCACGTATTTCCTCAGCACTGTAGCATTCATTATTTTTCATATATTCCATGAGCATAAATGCATCAATGTTGGGTAAATTATCACTCTGAGCCCTAACAAAATCTTTATCTGCCATTTTAATAATAAATGCGTGAAAAATTGCTTAAAAACAAATACAAAACTCTCGAACAATACAATACACACACGTGTAAAGATTATGTTATATACTGCGGTCAAAGGTGAGTTTGCAGTATAGCTCTTATGGCAAATGGAGCGCTGTTGTCAAATGTTGTAAAAGTGTCAAATGTGTCAATTATAATAATATAAAAAACTTGTATGATTTACAAAAATCAGCTCTTATAAAACTCAAAATAACACTCAACAAAAACAAATGACCATTTGTAGAATACTGCGTCTTCACAGATCAGCACATTTTAGAGCTGGCAACCTCGACAAGCAAGAAAAGGATAACGTAATTATGTAAACCCATTAGAGAGTATGAAGAAGAACTACTCCATATGCCCTGTACTGCAAACTCACCTTCGAACGCACTATAGCTGTATCTGTGATGTGAAACCCCTATCGTTTGACGTCATACTCAGTCGTTTTACTCGGCAACCTTCGCTCCGTGGTCGGCTTATTTCAAATTTACATTATTTTAATTTAAAAAATTTGGCTATAATATTAATTAAAATGTAATTTTTGTTTTGTTAGGTGACATAACTAACATTAACATATCAAAATAATGTAGTTTTAAGGAAATACCAATTTTATGCGTATCCCCTATTCTATATAATTTCATAGTTTAGTTCATTAAGTTTCATTTTCGATGTATAAATTCTTGCATTATCGTGCAGTGGTGTAGTGCTAAATGAAAAATTACGGGAACTCTCCCCCACTCACGTAAGGAAGTTCAAAATAAGCCCTAGGCATTACTGGCCGTAGGAATGTTTTAATGCAAAATTAGATAATGCGGGGTACTTTATTACTGAACCGACTGCAAATGTAGGAATGCATAATAATAAATGTATAAAAACGTTTTTTTTTTTTTTAAATTAATCAAAATTTATTTTAAAAAAAACAAAGAATAAATCAATTTTCCAAAACGTAATCTTATTAATTTTTACTTATAAAAGCTTCCAGATGGCGTTCTTCTCAATTTCTGGAACTTTGCATATACGTGTTTTTGTGGTTGTAGCTGAACAATGGTTTCTAATCCACTTTTGCACATAATTTTATGGTTTCCAAATTTTAATTGGAGCACCATGCAGTTTTATGAACATATATATTTTAAACATGCTCTATTAATAATCATGATTTAGCTTCAGTTATTATTAAATTCATACAGCTAAATTCTCTTTCGCATTCAGCAGAACTACAGGGTATAATCTTATAGCACTGCAGTTATGATACGCCACAAGCATAGAGTAAGCAATATACGCCACAAGAGTAAGCAAAAACATAAGAAATCGGCGTTCAGCGTACAGTACTTCGCAGTGTACTGACCGCATGTAATTATGTAAGCACGCAATATATAATGCGGGGATCGCCAGTGCACAGTCATGTGCGCGAATTGCGCATTTCAATTTAAGAAGTAATTAAAGGAAAGGTGGTTTTAGCCGAGTGATATCGATTTCGAGCGATTTAGGCTGTTAGATTTTTTTAAATAGCTGGAGTAAAAACTCCGGGGACGCGCTGCCCCTCAAATAAAAAGTGCCCCTCACCGACCCCTTGCGCTCCCGCCCTACTACACCACTGTTATCGTGTAACAAAATAGATCCCTGACGCTATAGCTTCAATTTATCAGATATTTTTGTAATATATTCGCAATACCTCTCTGCTGAATAATCAACTACAGCCTTTAAAAAAATCCGACATTGCATGTTCACCAACCAAATAAGTCATAAAAATGTTTGTCTTTTAATACATCAACAAGACGTTGAATTGATAGTCAAAGTTTTGATTATGACACAATTTTTATTAGGCTTCACCCTTTCAATTAAAGAGCCTATTATAAATCCTCTGGCAACAAGTAGAAATGTTAAAAGTGAGAAAATATTTTATTCAAATTTGTTTTTATTGTTGTGTACAATCATTTTCAGACTTTACAATCAATCGTCTGAAACTTGACTTATAGCTTAGTTTTCTTCCATCCAATCTGATACTAGTAGCCATAGATGCTGTGCGTCTAAAATTTTAGCTAATTATTTGCTCCAGTCTCTTTGTAAGATTATTATCTATTATAATGGGTGGCGACAAGAGAAATTATAATTAGCAGACATTTGAATAAAAAATACTTGATTGCTTTCAAACCTTGTTACAAGTTTCCTTTATAGAGCAGAAGTGAGCAACTTTTATCAGTGGCGGACAAATTCAATCTCGTCTAATCTTGTAGACGCGGACCATAAATTTTAAAGATTCAAATTAAAAAAAGTAAAAATGAGATAAATAATTTTTTTCAACTTTTCATTCATAAGAGAGTCATAATGAAACTGAATTGAGTATTATAATGAACTTCATTATGATACTAAACATATTATTTCATAAAATTGGTAAAATTAGTGCAATAACATGCAAAGTACCAGTCATGTCACACCAGTCGTCCCAATAGCTACATTATAAGTGCAAATTTATTAATTTACAATACATGAAAATCAAAATAGAAATAATAGCATAAAAAAACTCGTAACACAAGGTTATTTGCCGCACTCGTCGATTACAAAACTCGTTGCTTTGCGAACGTCGACGTGTGCGATAAAATCATGCCTTGTGAGACTGGTGATTTAATATACTATTAAATTTTAATTTATTTCGATATTTATTTTTTCAATAATCATTAATGACAGCAATTTATCGTGGTATACATTTTTAAACGAAAGTATTTTATCATTATACATATTTTGAAAATGATTGCAGGCCGAATAAGGCACTGTTGAAGGCAAGAGTTGGCTCGTGGACCAGAGGTTGCCCATCCCTGCTATAGAGCAGTGGTCAGCATCTTCTTAATGCTTAAAGGATTCCACACACCAAAGCGGCCGCGGTGGCGGCCACGGTAGCGGCCACGGTAGCGATACGACTAGCGATCAGGTCTCCTCACACTAACGCGGTGGGAGTGGCGGTAGCGGTAGCGATCAGTTAGTGAATCACGGTATATAGTTGTATGATAATATTGATTGCGAGAATACAATAGAATAATTAATTGTATGTAGAGGAAAAATAATAATCTACTTACAGTCTGTTTCAAACGGTTAGGCGGAACTAAATGGGAATTTCGTTCTTTTAGGTTGTCACGAAAAGGGACCTTGCTTGGGTTATTTAATTTTTCACGTTGGAATGTCAAAATTTAAAATTCCAACAATGAAACCATGGAAACGAATGACATATGTCAAACTTGAATTAATTTTCTTACATATTTTAATGACAAAAAATAAATAAATGGGATATTTGTATTAAGAATGACACAAAAAATCAAAATATAAAGAAAATGACATTTTAAAATGATATTAACCTTAACCAAAAAATGTTTGTTGCAAGTATGATTTACAAAGCTTAAACAAAACGGCTAAAAAGCATTATTTAAACGATGAAAGTAACTAGATTGCAAAATCTAGTTCCGCCTAATCGTTTGGAACAGACTTTACTATCAATTTCCAAAACTTTTCCTATTTCGTCCCACACTTTATTTATTTTCCTAATATTCTTGTAATCAGGATGTGCTAAGTCATACAAAATTAAATGATCCTTTACTGATCTATGATTTTTTCTGTAAAATTATCTATTTTGGACATTATTTTCTTAAATATATTCACTCTGTGGTATATAAACAATGAATATCGCGCGGCCTAACGCAACTTGTCGAGTTTGGCCGCCAGTGTTTGGTGATCGCTAGACTGAACGCTGCAGTCGGTGGCGTTCTCAGATAGCGGAACGCTTGTATGTGCGTGGTCTCATTGTATTGTATAGGTTGCGTTAGGCCGCTGCATTATCGCCACCGCGGCCGCTTTGGTGTGTGGAATCCTTAATATATTATGATTTCGCGCTCTTAGTTTGCGACGCTTCTTTAACACCATGAAACCCGAAACAGATAATTGATTGTAGATTAAAATATAAAATTTATACTGAAAAATCTTTTATACGTTGACAAAAGAAATTTGTACAGAAAGATAAATTGAAAGATATACAAGAACCACAACAAAAGATAAGAAATGAAAACTGCCAGATATGAATTTAGTTAAAAGCAAGGCCACCAGATGTCTCCAATTTTAATTTTTTTGTTAATAAAATTTAAAAAATGTTATAGTTATGATCCTTCGGAAGCGCAGTGGTAACTCGAGTGCCAAGTTCTTGGGTATGAATCCCAGCCAGAATGGGTGTTTCTAATAATCGCTATCTTATCTTCATTAGAATAACTATTATCGTTATGTGGAAACCTCATCATATACCTTAGAATACGCTGGTTCTTACGCTCTTGATAATCTCAATATCATCATGATCATCCTAGAGTCTGCTTATCTCTTCATTTATCCAGATTCTTCACATTCCATCTTCTTGTGCCGGACCATATATTCACCGCAGGCGCGTACTCGCAATTTTTCATGGGGGGGCTCAGAAGACGAAATTATCTAAATTATTAAAAAAGATTCTCACTTCTAAACTACAAGTGATAACCTAAAAAATGGTCCTCACTTGTATTTTCACAAAAACACACGTAACAACCGCATGTTTTGGAGCTTTTGGGGGGAGTTCATCATTTATATTGACAAGAACCACGTGTTTTTTTGAGCTCTTGAGGCGGCTCCAGCCCATGGGCACCCCTTCTGGGTGCGCGCTTAATTCACCGCAACACTTTTGAAGCTTTTCTGCTCTTGCCCCTGTTGAAGTGTCCAGCCAGAACCGTTCCGTAACGGAGTACAATGAATCCAGGCGGCAAAACTGAAGTCATGTCCAGAAAAAGTATCAACATTGACAACAACTTTATCAAAATCCTTCTTTAAGAGCAGTAAAATATAATGTTTCATAAGGCGTTATTGTACTTTTGGATTTTCTAAATTTTTATGCAGGGTTACACAAAAGTTTTTCACCTAGGTGGCGGTGACCCACGAAACAATCCTGTATTCGGCATTCGCTGCCGTACGTGAATATTAATTGGAATATAGTACAGCCTTATTTTTGGGTTCTTAGGTAGAAGGCAAGATTTGAAGTGAGCAGAGAGTAAATAATATGTTTTTGCTGCGAAAAACCGTGTTTTTATTTCTGCAGTTAAGTCGTTAATATTGGCTATGCTACCAAAATATTTGAACTCGTCTGCTGCTGCAATTTGTAGTTCCAAGATGGTATATGGCTTGCTTTATTTAACGGATGACATAATTTCTAATTCCATGACCGGCCTTCTGAGAATTTTCCTAGTTTCTGGTTTTATCAACCCCTAATATTTTTAGGTTTCTTCTATATACGCATATTTTCAAGACTTCCAACATTTCAAACATTGATTCGGGACTAAGTTAGCCATCATTTAAGTTTAACCGCACATAATTTGGTTCATGTTCTCCTGCCTACAGGAGAATAGGAGCCTCAGGAGATTTATTAACAGAAATGGACTGGGACTTTTTTACCGGGAGATTACCGACCCGACAGGATCATTTGTAGTATATTCTAATTTTAGCGGCCGAAAAGCCCTCTAAAACTCTTCCAGGGTACCGAAAATTTTTCCAAATTCCAGATGGCTAGTCCGTCTTTGTTTATGAGCTAGCAATAGTTCTTTTGTAATCACTTCCAACGCTGTATTATCATCAGCCGCACCGCACCTTCAGTTGCGACTTAACTAAACAATTGGACAAACAAAAAAACAAAAGACTCGATTAAACTCCTGGAAATTACGAACAGACCCGATAATAATAGTTTTGACAGCAATCATTGTGAAGTGTTCTTTGACAGTTAATACTTTTCTCGCCACCAGAAACCCCTAAAACTAGTTATAAACCCTTATTCATAGAATACAATCATCAATGTCTACCAACCTTATGACTGCCTCTGTAATATAAAGTAAAAGTGACCAAACCTTGATGACTTAACATAAATCTGTAGCATTAAGATAGCACCATTTGCTTTATTAACAATCGCCCATGGTAACTGTGTATTTAAATATAAGAATAACTATTGATAATTTATATATTGTATAACGTATGTGTAACGTTCGATGTACCTTAGGGTCCAAACGGTATATATTCCTTTCTGGCTGGACCAGATGAGATAATGCTTGTTACTGTATTGTAATGCTTGTAGTTAAATTATTGTATATGTCAGTATTACAAACATAAGGTTACCTGACGAACTGTATAATAAAGTGTCTCAGAAAAAGTGACAATCTGACTTGTTATTTTGTGTTTAGTTCTCCCCCCCCCCTCTTTTTCAAAATGTAACAGGCAGGGTGCCGCAACATGGGGGTGTAAAGGATACACTGCATCTGGACGGCAGATTTTTCAGGCGGAAATTTTAAGTATAGTATTTCCAAAATGAAATGGCCAGTTTGTTAAGAAGCTTAACAAGTGGTAATGGGTTTATGGCAGTAATCCCAAGACTTATTGCAGTAAAAAGAATATATATTTATTTTTTTTTAATTTATATAAAAAATAAGAGGTACTTTATAAAATAAGAGGTACTGAGGGAATTTTAAATTTAAATGGAATAGATGTAACAGTAGTTCAACTGAAGTTTCTTAAAAACCATTGAGGGTATTTTCCAAATTTATAATCCTATTGTTTCTAAATTTTAGGGGTTGTTATACTTTTTGTTTTTGTTGTTATACTTTTAGTTTGTTAGTTAATTTTCAACGTTCATAGCGTGCATACATTAATAACAGGGCTCTTTGGCGACCATTTGATTTTGAAGAAATTCCTAATTTCTGTAGTGAAAATAGTGAATCTGTGCAAGGTGATTTGGAGTGCGAAATGTGGACGTTGACGTGGAATGCGAAAATGTGGACGTGCCTACTAAAGAAAAATGTCATTTGTAAGAAAATTGTAAAGTTCTGATACTGAACGTTTATAAAAAGTTAGTTTCGGAAGGTAATGACAAACCTATACTTAGAACTGCGGAATTAACTAGTGTTCCATACAGAACAATTCCACGTATCCATTGTTCGTGGCAAAAATCAGCAGCGAAAACGACCTGATTTACAAGTTTTCAAGAAAATAGATAGTTTTATGTCTAAAACAATAATAAATAAAATATACGACTATTCGAAAAATATAGTGCCGACTGTGAATAAAAAAGTTGGAAGAAGACGGAAAAGAATTTCCATACAAAGTTAGCCATATGTATAATTATTTGAAGTTGCTAGGATTTATATTTGTTGCAAATAAAAGAATGATTTTTGGGCAAATTTGAAGTATATAATATAGACTATAAAGACTTTAAAACAAAATGATTTTTAAACATGCCTATATTTATAATTCAAATATAGCCAGTCCTAAGCCTGATAAAAATGTGAAGGAATCTCATATGAGTATATACAGTTCATTCTAAAAAGCACAGTCTTGTGACAACCATGCAAGAGTGCACATCGTAGTGATACAAAGTGACCTTGTGTTTGTGCAAGTATATACATAGTTTTGCCGGTGCCTGCCTCCCAGTGTACTGATATTTTTATAATCTGAATAAAAATTAATAATAAATGGGTTCAGTGTATTTAAAACATCGTTTTAAATGTCAGTGATAAAAGGGGTGGACCCTCAATCCATCCCTTCTGTTTCTAAAAAGAGGACTGCCAAAAAACAACTGCAGCCAAATGTTAAGAAGGCTACCCCCAGTTATATTTACAACGTCCCAACTAGCAACACTTACGACAGCCTCAGTGAAGATGAAGAAGATAGCTCTGAAATTGAACCAGTTCAGGCAACAAATAGTACTGTTAAGAAGGTTAGAATTCCACCTATCATAGTATATAGCTACTTTGATAACCATGTTTAGACTATATCTGACCTTGAGAGCCACATGAACGAGGAATTGGAAGTAAAATTTAAAGGCAAAAGACTAATACTAATTACTAATAATTTATTAGATTATAAATACGTTAGGAAAGAATTAGACGAAGCCAAAATACAATACTCAACAAAGACGCCAGCACCTGAAAGGGAGCTTAAATTAGTCCTGAAAAACATCCCACCAAACATTACGACTAATGAAATAATTGCTGACTTAAAAGAAAAAAATCTGCCAGTGTTGAAGGTGGTGCAAATCACGAAAAAAGAAAATAATCAAATAGTACATGTTTACCCGCTCTTCATGGTGACTTTTGAAAAAGGTACGGATATAAGAACAGTGATAGAACATCGAAAAATTTGTTATTGCATTATCCAGTGGCAGAATATAAAACGAAGTGGTGTCACCCAATGTTATCGATGTCAATCATTTGGACACATCGCCCTGAACTGCACTAAAACCCCACACTGTGTCGTTTGCGGAGAGCAACATCAGGCAAAGGATTGCGTAAATAAGGACAAAACCCCTAAATGTTCTAACTGTGGTGGATCACATACTGCTAGCTTCAGAGAGTGCCCAAATCGACCTGCAATTAACACCAGACGCATACCTCCAGCCAACCCTAGACAAACCCTACCTACATCGAGTTCCTTTCCTCCCCTTAGAAATAATCCAGCCCAAATGAATACCCAAGTACCAATCTGGCCCTCACATTCCCCATCAAGAACCCAAAACGACAACTCACTGTCTGGCATTTCTGAAGTCATAAGTATGATTAAAAGTCTAACATCAAATTTTAATTTACAAAATGTTATTAGAAACATCAAAACTTTGTTGGCCAGACTAAACGCAGCTCCAGATGGTATAAGTAAATTAATGATTGTCGTAGATTTTGCAGTTTCGCTATTTGGATAATGCTTAATAACAAAAAGTCTCATCTTATAGTCATGAACTGGAACGCTCGCTCAATCTCCAACAAACATTTAGAGCTCCAACACGAGCTAGAAGCAGATGAAGTGGATGTTGCAACCATTACAGAAACTCACCTTGATGCAAACCTAAATTTAAAAATCCGTGGTTACAGTGTTTATCGAAAAGATAGGGATAATTATGGGGGTGGATCGGCTATTTTAATTAAGAAAAATATTAAACATGAATATCACCTCCTTGTCAACATTAGGTCAGAAATAGATGCAGTATGTTTAAAAGTATTTACAAATAGAGAACCAATTCACATTGTATCAGTGTACATCCCACCAAAAGCTCCCATTACTAGCCAGGACATAACAAATTTGTTAGCACTAGGCAATAAAACAATAATCATTGGGGATCTCAACTGCAAACATGTAGCATGGAATTGCCCCAAAAATATGAAGAACGGGAATATTATTAATAAGCTAATCGAACAAAATCTAAACCTGAGAGTAATTGCCACCGATGAACCAACCTTTTACCCCTCCAACAATAGAGGAAGACCGAGTGTTCTAGACATAGCAATAACTAAAAGGAACTTAAATACAACAAAGCCTATCACAAAAACCATTCTGAGCTCAGATCATAATCCGGTATTTATAAAAATTGGAGATGTTCCACAGCAAAATAAAAAGTCTTATTTGTATCAATACAACAAAGCAAATTGGGATATGTACCGCAAAGAAATAGAGCAGCGCCTTCCTAGCAACGCTCCCATCAATTCCGTTAACGATATAGATTCTCTCTTAGATAATTTAACTTCAGTAATCCAGATCGCTGCGACCAACAATATTCCAAAATGTGAAATCTCAGCTAACCATATAGAGCTACCAGACGCTGATAAAGCCTTAATAAAACTAAAAAATTATTTCAGAAAGAAATATCAAGTTACCAGGAACAACTTACATCGTAAAATGTATAACAAATTAAACAACCTAGTCAAAGAGCAAGTTACGAGGACAAGAAACAACAGTTGGAACACATTTCTTTCTTCATTAGACCCACAACAAGGAAACTTGTGGAAAGTAACGAAACATTTTACCAAGACAGCCACACCTATCCCACCAATACAAAATAATGGCACTTATGGCTACTCCAATGAAGAAAAAGCCAATATTATAGCAGACCAATATGAAAAGGTGCATAAACAGAATTTGGAACTTGGAAATATACATTTTACAAGAAATATATGTCGTGAAGTAAAGACATTCTTTAACAAAAATTCTATTAATTTACAAGAAGTAAAGATAACATCCCCGAAGGAAGTCTGGACCATAATCCAAAAATTGAAAAACAAAAAATCTCCTGGACACGATAACATTAATAGCCGCTTACTCAAGCAATTACCACGACATGCAATAATACTTTTCTGTCGCATCATAAATGCAACTATGACTATGTCTCACTTCCCTACTACTTGGAAACATGCTAAGGTAATATCGGTCAAAAAACCTAATAAACCTGCTGACCTTCCATCTAGCTATAGACCGATAAGCCTACTGAGCACTTTAAGTAAGGTTGCTGAGAAAACTTATCTCAAAAGGATAAATGACCATTTAGAAGAAAAGAACATATTAATAGCTGAACAATTTGGATTTCGAAAAGCACACTCAACATCAGCCCAACTTGCTCGATTAGCAGACAATATCACCCACAGTTTCAATACGAACAAATACACAGGGGTAGTAACCGTCGACATAGAAAAGGCTTTTGATACTGTATGGTACAAAGGACTTATTTTTAAACTGATAAAAATGAAACTTCCGGTCTACCTTATACACCTAGTTAATTCATACGTACACGGTAGATTCTTCCATACTAGCATAGGCGAGTCTGAATCAACGAAAAGGTTAATAGCAGCTGGAGTCCCACAGGGATCAATTCTAGGCCCCATTCTGTTTTGTATATATATTAACGATATACCAAAACTGAAAAACGTGAATTATTCCTTATTTGCGGATGATACTGCTATATCTACCCAATCGTGGAGAACGGATACTATAATAAATAGACTACAAAAAGCTTTATCAAAATTGTTAAAATTTATGTCACGATGGAAAATTAAGATCAACGAAACAAAAACAGAAGCCATACTCTTCACAAAACGAAGACCGATACTTAATAAAAATGTCAGTATTCAGGGTTCCAACATTGAATGGTCCCCGACAATCAAATATCTAGGACTCCATCTTGATAGTAAACTTAATTATACCCAGCACTGTAACCACGTATGTCAAAATGCAACATCAAAAATGAGCACTCTGTTCCCACTATTAAATAGAAGATCGCGACTAACCTCAGAAAACAAGATGCTACTCTTCAAAACAGTAATTAGACCTTCCTTAATATACGCATGTCCAGTCTGGAGTAACACCTGTGACACAAATTATCATAAAATACAGATAATTCAAAACAAATGTCTTCGAATTATTGGAAATTACCCCAGATATAAGAAAGTTATTGAAATACATGAAGAACTCAGTATTGAATATATCAAAGACTACGTATTTAAGAGGACGGAAAATTTCTTTACTAAGTGTCTCGCTAATCATAACCCTTTAATTAAAAAAATATGAAACTATGAAAAGGACAAACTGCCATTCAAGAAATATAAACATAAATTAACTAAACACATACTATTAATTTAAAGTCAAACAATACCATTTAAGTTTTGCTTCTGTTATATAGGTTTTACTCTGTATTTTTCCTATGTTTCACACTGTAATGTAAAAATATAAAAAATGAATATTATTGTTTAACTCTGTACATGTAAGGAAGTTTAAGTTAATGAGATAATATTATTTCGATACTTAACTATTGACAAATATTGTTAACTAGTTGTAAGCTTTTGTTAAATAAATGGTTTTATAAAAAAAAAAAAAAAAAATCTAAAAAGCACATAAGAAAACACATTTATTTTAAATATTTATTACATTCCTGGCAAGTATTTATAACAGAACCATAAACTCAGCAGGTATAATGGTTATACTGTCAGTCATTATTGGAATCAATAAGTGAGGGTGATCATTTCATTTTGGAAATACTATAATGTAGAGAATTAATAAATAATAAGTTAAACATTCTTAGAAAATTATTTTATTGTTCCTTTAAGCTCCTTGTTCAAAGCAATAACACGCCAAAGTTCGACGAAAGACCGAGTTGTTCATTGTAAGTTTGGACTGAACAGGTTGTTCGGCGCGGCGTTAAGCCAATAAATTTCTTCTTCTTTCAAGTGCCATGTCCAGTCTCCGTGACGTTGACTATCACTTGAGCAAAGACAGATCTATCTTCTGCTAATCTAAAAAGTTGTTCTGCATTTCTTATCCCAATCCAGTTTCTTATTTTACGTAGCTAGGATAATTTTCATCTACCGATTCCGCGTCGACCTTCGATCTTGCCTTTCAGTATTAGTTGAAGAAGCTGGTATTTATTTCCTCTTATAATATGATCAAGGTAAAAGATATTTCTACACTTGATTACCTTTAGTAACTCACGGTCTGTTCTTGATCTTTGTAGAACTTGGTTGTTACATACTTTCTCAATACAGGAGATTCGGAGAATTCTTATATACAACCACATTTCCAAAGCTTCCAGGCGATTTATAGTACTAATCTTGAGGATTCAAGCTTCAACGCCATATAGGTTGATGGACAAAATGGGTCTTCAATAATAGTGCCTTTAGGATATAGGCAAGCACGTTGAAGAAACAAAGCCTACGAAATACGATAGAAATTACAACAACGTAATACATGACGCAACCTCATCAAAAATAAATCAAAACTTCAACCAACTTCAGATTTATTTTATTAATATTTAAATTTATAACTTTGGTAATAATAGTATAGGATTTATTTTTAATTATAATTCAATATAAATCTTTTTCAATCTACTTCTCAAAAATTTATAATTCTTGAAAACTTGAAACTAACAAAATCTATTGACTTTAAAGTTTTAAAACTATTAAATGGTATTAGTTACACTTTTAAAATAACACTTTATATAAAATTGAACTTGACAAAACAAGACTGACAGTCGTAAAAGATTTGTAATAGGGGACATCAAAATTAAGAACAGTGAATTATGTTACAGTACAACATAAAAACTCCCCCTCAAGTTAAAAAGATTTTATCCCTAATTTTGATATTAACAAATATTATAGGATGTAGCCCTGGCAATTTTTCTAATAAAAGTATACTCGTTTGGAGTATGTGGTTAATTTTAACTACATTTTGCTTCTGTCTTAGCATTCTTAATGCGTATACTCAAGGAAATATCATGCAACATATAAGCGTCATTTTTGATATGTATGTCTGGTTGCAGGTAAGCATTTTTGGTGCCTTCTACAACAACAAGTCACAAACAGCAAGTGTGACATATGAGCAAATAACAGAAGAGCTAAACAAAAGTCTAAATAAGACAAAAGAGCAAGTGCGATAAAACAGCAAGCACTTATTGATCAACGACAAAAGAGCAAATCCTATAAAGAGCATGTTAGGTTAGGTTAAATTTTATAGCTAATGGCGGTATTCTGAAGTGAATTGTTAAGTCGTACATCGACGGATACGCCGAGGTTGAACGATTTTAGAAAAACGGTATTCTGAAGCGTCACGATGTTAATATTCGTCGATGTGAATTAACATTTTAGGTGTTAAATTAACCGCTAGCAAAAAGCTTGACGGAATTGAGCGGTATTAAATGTTATGTTGGACAGATTTTTATTATTTTTGAACCAAAATCATTAAAACTGAATCATGAAATTATTGCATTTATATTATAATTTAAATTATATTGAAATGCCAACAAATTTACAATAAAAATAAAGGGGTAATATATTAATTAAGTAAAAAAATAATTTTGAAAAGCGAAAACTCCGAAAACCAAATATGGATTCTACAGTCAGCATGACGAATAAAAATATTTTTTACATTATTTAAAGCAGTGATGGGCGCGTAAGTTACATGATGTAAGTTACCTCATTGTTGACGCGTAAACAATTGGTGTAAAGTAAACACAAAAACTCTTGTAAACAATGTAAACAACGTAAACAATGTAAACAATGATTTAGACATGCGCACTTATATTGAATTAGAGAACCCCATTATCGACACATTTTATAAATAATAGAATTTTAAAAGAAAAAGTAAGTATATTATATAAAATTTGAACAAGCCAATATATATGTATACTAATAAAAATCAAATATGTATCATTATATAAAGTCTGTTCCAAACGGTTAGGCGGAACTAGATTTTGCAATCTAGTTACTTGCATCATTTAAATCGTGCTTTTCGGCCGTTTTGTGTAAGCTTTGTAAATCATACTTAAAATAAACATTTTTTGGTTAAGGTTAATATTATTTTAAAATGTCATTTTCTTTATATTTTTATTTTTTGTTTCATTCTTAATGCAAATTTCCCATTTAATTATTTTTTTGTCATTAAAATATGTAAAAAAATTAATTTAATTTTGACATATGTCATTCGTTTCCATGGTTTCATTGTTAAAATTTTAAATTTTGATATTCCAACGTGAAAAATGAAATAACCCAAGCTTAGTTCCGCCTAACCGTTTGGAACAGAGTGTAGGTGTTACAAGTTACAAGTTAGTAAATATGAATATGAAAAAAAAACATTTTTTCTTTAAGAATATTAGTCTCTATTTCTTAATAACAAAATTCATTAAATTTCACCTTTAAGAAATTTTTTATTCCTGTTTTTTAATTGAACAAAACCTATTTTTCATAGCTATTCCTTCGGGTTCTTATTATATAGAAGTACTTGTTCATTCAGTTCTCTATTATTGATATTAAATAACTAAAACTAACCTCATTATTTGACAGTTTACATAGTTTACCTTGTTTACATTGTTCACAAGGTTACCAATTGTTTACATAAATTTACACGTAAACGTAAACAATTACAGTTTACGTGTAAACGCCCATCACTGATTTAAAGTAAGAATTTATAAAGTAAATTTATAAATTGTAATTCATTTTTCAGATCATTTCAAAAATGTTATGTTTTGGGATGTACAGAAAAAATATAAATAAGATGATGAATATGATTTTGTCAGAATTTTGGTTAAATACAACATGCAAGAAGTCGATGGAAATACAAAACAACTATTATAAAATAATATACAATGCAACTATTATTTACACAGTTTTCATAACTGTTACTCTCTATATTTTACTGCTAAATCCAATAATGACACAAAGAAGAGTTCACCCTATAGAATTCTGGTCTCCGGCTAACATAATATACCTGACACCATATTATGAGCTGGTTTATGCAGGGCAATGTTTTATCTTGACTTTAAGCATAGTTTCTGGTGTTGTTATGTCTAACGTCATATTTGGAAGCATGATTGGGTTTGCAGTTATGCAGTTTGATCTGTTAAGTCTAGAGATTAGAAGATTGTCAGAACTAAAGGATGACGAAGAAGCATCGATATTGCTGAAGAAGTGTGTCAACCATCACAATGTACTATTAAAGTAATTATTTAGTTTCTTTTATTATGGGCGGTTTACAGTCATGACGAAGTTTCGTTGTAATTTTGCATAATAATAATAATAATAATAATATATAGCTTCAATAATATATATATTTTGATATGTCGAAAAATTAACCTTGTGATAATGTTGTTTATCTAATAACTGTTGAAATAACAATAAATAACATTGTATATTTTTATTTAAAAACTGTTCACTAGTTTCGGCTTTCCCCACTATATATTGCATTTTCTTTATTTATTGAAAAAAAAAAAAAAAAAAAACGAAATGTAGTACAGTCTGTTCCAAACGGTTAAGCGGAACTAAATGGGAATTTAGTTCTTTTAGGTTGTTACAAGAAGGGACCTTGCTTGGGATATTTCATTTTTCACGTTGGGATCTCAAAATTTAAAATTCCAACAATGAAACCATGGAAACGAATGACCATATGTCAAAATTAAATATTTTTTTTAGATATTTTAATGACAAAAAAATAAATAAATGGGAAATTTGTATTAAGAATGACACAAAAAATCAAAATATAAAGAAAATGACATTTTAAAATGATATTAACCTTAACCAAAAAATGTTTATTGTAAGTATGATTTACAAAGCTTAAACAAAACGGCCGAAAGGCACGATTTAAACGATGAAAGTAACTAGATTACAAAAGCTAGTTCCGCTTAACCGTTTGGAACAGACTGTACAAGAAATAATAATAATAATAATACTAAAAAAAATAATTATTGATTTTGTTTTATATCTGTTTTCATATTAAACAATATTAGTTTAATTAATTATTTATTTAAATACTAAATACATATATAAAGTCTGTTCCAAACGGTTAGGCGGAACTAGATTTTGCAATCTAGTTACTTTCATCTTTTAAATCGTGCTTTTCAGCCGTTTTGTTTAAGCTTTGTAAATCATACTTACAGTAAACATTTTTTGGTTAAGGTTAATATCATTTTAAAATGTCATTTTCTTTATATTTTGGTTTTTTCGTGTCATTCTTAATACAAATTTCCCATTTATTTATTTTTTTGTCATTAAAATATGGAAAAAAATAATTTAATTTTGACACACAGCATTCGTTTCCATGGTTTCATTGTTGGAATTTTAAATTTTGACATTCCAACGTAAAAAATTAAATAACCCAAGCAAGGTCTCTTCTCGTGACAACCTAAAAGAACGAAATTTCCATTTAGTTCCGCCTAACCGTTTGGAACAGACTGTATACGACATACGATGATTAATTATTATTTTTTAACATTGTTTTAGCATCGGTCACATGAGGCACACACCGCCAACCTAGTACCTGAAGTACTAGTTCATAAATACAATGTAATCAACATGACATATAACAATTATAAAACAGATTTGATGTGATTATGGCAAAAAAATTAGCTGTGGCCACCACAAGACCGACTGCCATCACAAAGTACTTGTATAAAATACATTCTAGCAGCAGAGTAGCAATAACTTGGCCTAATATTTTCTAACATAGATATTATTTATAATGACAATGGAAACGTTAAGTATGAAAATATAGACCTAGAAAAATTAATGTTTGGTCCGTAATGACCGAAAACTATTAGGGAAAATTTTGATTTAAATGGAATTTAAAAAAAATCCTATCTCAAAAAAGATAAGAGATTAGAGGTTTAAATTTTTGGAATTCTCACATTTTATTTTGTCTAGAAAAAATTAATGTTTGGTCCGTAATGACCTAAAACTATTAGGGAAAAATTTGGAAAAATTTTTCAATTTTTTTTTTCGTTTTATCAAACAATATCTCAAATAAAAGTTGTTAGTTTTTGCTTTTATAGCAACTTTTGTTAAATAATTTCTTTCAAAATATTTTTCTGTTATGAATAATTCGCCAAAATCTTAAAATCGACACGAGTAAACTCCCATTTCTAGTTAACCGATTTTTACCAAAAGTTTATCAACTTGTGCCATTGATATCAAAAGCTTAAATATGAAGTTTCATAAAAATCCTATAAGCCGAATTTGCTCTGCACGTGTACACAGACAGATGGACAGACGGACGGACGGACGGATAGACCGACAGACAGACAGGCAGACAGACGGAATGACAGACCGACATAAAATATTCAAAACGTTATGTAGGGACCTCAATTCGTGGAGATCCATCGAAATCTCGAAATGTCAAAATCGGTATGATCACAATACCTCCCTTATATATGTTGGCGGTCGGTAAAAATATTGTCCTAGACATCCAAAATAGCTTTTCTTATAACCTTCTTTCATGTAAATGCTTTACTACTTTTACGTTTTAATGAAATTTTATTTGTAATTTGAAACCAATTTGTTGCAGATTTTTAAAGGAACTCAATATTGTTTTTCAATATGCTGTTTTGGCCGAACTTGTTGGTGATGTCGGCTATATATGTTTAACAATATATATGTTTTTATTAGAAGCGTAAGTAATTTTTGAGAGGCTTAATACAAGCAACCCTCAAAAATCTCGCACATTCACCTTACTTTTTTCATCAGTCCAATCAGTCTATTTTCTTTCCATCACTTCCATCCGAAATCGTTTTTTTTTTGTCATTACTTCCATCTATCTTATAGTGAAGTGATTTTTAGTGATGTTTTACAGTACTAGTCCCGTAAATATGCATTTACCGGACTAATACTGTAAAAAGATAAAAACAGGTGGATTACTGGCATAACGAGCCAAGTAACAATACGAGTTTTAGTCATTTTCTTAATATAATTGTGTTGTTTAATAGTCTATTGTCGGTTGCTGAAAAAATAGCGCAAGTACCACGTCCAGGAAATAGCAATTTAATTGAACGGGTAGACATATTTTAGGACGAACCACAGAAACAGAATAATATATTATTGTTTATCCATCGATAGCGTCTTGTCTAGCTACATGATCAGCCCTGTTTCATTTGATGGATGTTATTCTGTGTCTAATATCGCTGATAGATCAATTCTATTTGGTGTGATAAAACATGTTTCGGCAACATTTCTTAACTCATTCATTGTATATGACCAGAGCCGCAGTAAGGAAAACTTGCGGTAGGTGCAAAGCCGTGTTTTTCAAAATTTAAGTGATGAGCAAAAAAAGTCCTCACCTCCCAAAATCCAAGTGACGAGCAAAAAAAAGGTCCTCACCTCTCAAAATCTAAGTGATGAGCAAAAAAAAGGTCCTCGCCTCCAAAATCCAAATGATGAGCAAAAAAAAAAAAAACAAGGTCCTCGGTTCTCGCTTTCGCAATGGCGCCCCTTAGTCAAGCCCGTCAGCGCCCTTCTCCTTAGTGCGCCCAGGACCGTCGCCACCTCCACCCCCCCTTACTGCGGCTCTGTATATGACCATACCATCTAAATTGATTTGTCCTTATGTATACCTGAATATGTAATTTCAGAAATACGTTTAGTATAATGCTGACATTGGGAGCAGTGATAACTCTATTTCAATATTGTTTTCTTGGAGAAGTTATTAAAACTCAGGTAAATATTTTTATGTATATCTTATATTAAGCTGTTTATATTAAGCTGTCATTTATTTATACTTCCCAGGTAGCCTAGTTTCTTTTTGAATTGACTTGATATGCATTATCCACTGTCGAATATAACTTGTGCTTTATTTAAATAATTGCCGTTTATCAAAACGCTAACAAAAAGTTTTTAACACAATGTCGCTGATGATACAAGCCTTGACCTAGGCTGAACATTGACACCTTCGTGGGAATATTCTTTCAGCTGTCCGATTGAACTTTATTCGCTTGTTGGTTTCCTTGGTATGTACATCTTTTTCAAGGTCCACACCGGGGCCGAACTGGCTATAAGGTGTCCGATACAATAACCGGACTAGACCAAGCAAGGGCCGTTTTGTCACATGTCGCAAATTCCTTTTTTTTTAAGAGTTTTTTCTTTTCCCTCTAGATATCAAAAATAACCTGAAAAAGGGAAATTCCCTGTCAGATGGCAACATTGATTCTAGACCGCACGTAGTCCAAGTTGATCCAGATAAATATGTTCATGTACTAGAGCAGTGTTCTTCAACCCGTGGTCCGCGGACCCGTGCCGGTCCGCGAAAAATTTCGACCGAATCATGTAGAGGCTTCACGAGTATATAGCACATTTTTTAGTCGGCGCAGAAGCTAACTTTTATCCGAACCATGATTTATTTAATATTAACTAGCCCCAATAGTACGCCTCTCGCCTAAAATGAATGCGTTCAAAAAGAAGCTATCTCTTTGGAATAGTCGCTTACAATAGGAAGATATAGAAATGTTTCCACTTTTGGAAGAATTTTTGATTGCTTCTGATGTCAACCAGAAAGTCATATTCAACATATATAATAATAATATTTTAATAATTATTTCCCTGAAAATGAGAAGCCTCGTAAAGGTAACCTCTGGATTAATAATCTATTCTTGTAAGATATAAAGTCATGTGCACTTGATCCTCGTGAAAAAGAAAAGCTGATCGAGTTGTCTTCTGAGGTCACTCTGGTGTCCAGACATAAAATGCAATCATCGTCTCCATTTTGGAAATCGCTAGAAAAGAATATCCATATTTGAGTTATAAAGCTACCAAATTGTTGGTCATTTTTTCGATTTCCTATTTGTGCGAAAATACTTTTTTAGCCATGTCAATAATAAAAACCAAACAGAAAAATCGATGTTAACGCAGCACTTCGCCGACCAGCGTAGCGTAGTGGTAACACATGTGCTCTGCGTTGCGAAGGTCTCGGGTTCGAATCCCGTTCAGGCATGGAAATTTTCTCAAATAAAAAATTATCCTGGCTAATTGCCACAGCAGCAAAGGCCATTAAATTAAAAAAAAAACGCAGCGCTTCGTCTCTTAGAAACAACTCTGTAGCTACGTATATCAAATTTTTTAACAAAGAAGCAGCAGCAAATGTCGCAATAAAAAATTGTAATTGTATAACTATAACATATACCTACGGAGTGATTATTTAATGGCGAGACGACGTCACTGGAAGTTTTAATAATTTGCCGTTTCATACATATCGTAGCAGGTGATTATGCGCGCATGCGCATAATCTTTTTTTCTTCATAATCAAATTTTCTTCAAGGTTATTATAGTCATAGTATTCTGCTAGGAGGCACGTAAAATTCGGTGACGTCGTCTCGCCATTAAATAATCACTCTGTATATATTTAATAGTATAATACTATGTATATTGGTTTTTATTTACCTTTTAGCCGGTCCGCGAAATTCTTATCCTATTTTCACCGGTCCGCGGGTGCTAAAAGGTGAAAGACCACTGTACTAGAGTGCTTTTCTCAGTAGATGAGGCCAGAGGCGCTATCGTATATGCGTCAAACAATGACGTAAAATCAATCGCAATGCACTTTGCAGCCGGATCTACGTCCGTTGCTTAGTAACCAAGCGACTGTATGAATTCTGGTTTCTGCGCAGATGGCGAATTGGCCTCATTTCTTGGGCAAAGCATTCTACCTCTATTTCTGTGCCCTGATTGTGTTTTTATAAATATGATGTGAATAGAATTGTATATGAATAGTGATTGTTTGATTTCAGAGTTCTAAATTGGGAAAAGTGGCATACAACGTAAGCTGGGAAAAAAGAGCAAATAAAAAACTTACTTTAGGGCTTTTACTTATGATTTTGCGATCTCAGAAACAGGTTAAATTATACGGTGGAAGTATCAGTGAATTAACATTAGAAACATTTATGAAGGTAAAACAAATTTAAATTGTAGCGGTTTATTTTATGTATCTCGTTCATTCTTTTTAACCAATCTATTATTTCTAGTTAATGAAAGCTGCATTTTCCTTCTACGTATTTCTGAAAAGAGTAAATTTTGATGAATAATGACTGAAAATAAGATACGAAGTTTTTGTTTTAATTATACCACTGGTTCTCAATGGGAACAAACTTGTAAAGCAAGCAGTCAGTGTCTTTGATAAGTTCTGCCAACTACCATGATTATTAATTAGGCACTTTAAGACCATTTAGGGGCCTGTGAAAATATGATTAACAAAATAAGACAGGAATTGGGTAGTTAAGTAAAATAAAGAAAACAGAATTATAACAACAGTTTATTTTGTAACAATATATGTACATGTATATGCACTAAAATATAAAATTACTTATTTAAAGACCTAAATTTGTTTTCTACTTTTTTAGGATTTAGTAGGTATAAACCAGTGTTGACGGTGAACAAGACACCCTGTATACCTACAAGACCCTTAAGTATGTGAAAATTCATACTATATTCATTTAATTAATCTAGTAATCCTTGTTTATCAAACTGTGGTAAGAAATATTGCATTGATTTTTTGTATCCCTCACAATTATAAGAAGCATGTCTTATTCCTCCCTGGCTATCATCATCATTGACCAGGTCATCGTAAGTAGCATCTTCACGACGTGGGGCTCTAACAAGTGGCAGCACTGTCGCTGCTGAAACCACACCATAGAAACCATGAGCGTGGTAGTCTTTAGTTATTTCCTCGAGGGATGGTATCTCTTCATATGGATAGTTCAACTCTTTCAGATATTGGAAGAGGCAGGCATGATAGTGTTTAAGGAGCGTGGAAAGATGTGTTGAATAAACTGAGAGGGATGGCGACGTGTGTAAGAAATACTGTAAGTCTGCCGCTGGACTTGAGTATACTGACATTTGAAAATCAACCTGAAACATATCACCTATTTAATCCTTTCAATACTACTGAGTGGTCAAAAATGAATTTTATAAACTTATAACGATCATAATTTTGATTTTGTTCAAATTTGATAGTTCATATTTGATAGTCAAGCAGTATAGACGTAAAAAATTAGTTGTGGAGAGTTTTACGATTCAATAACGCGTTATTATTATTAAAACGATCACGGAATTCTTTTTGCGATTTTTTTGCTTAGTTCGCGGAACCGGCACAGAATAGAATAAAACGGCCCAGAAATAAAAAAAGCAAATTAAAAACACACCATGTTTTTTAAATATTCGTTGAAATTTTGCTTAAAATATTATTAATTAGCAATAATTCCTGTTGTCTCACCCAAGTTTCATCTTTCCCTTTGCGGTTCTACGTCCCGTGGCTAGCAACATACTATTTACGCTCCGTGAGCAATGTACTATTCATGCGAATCTCACGCATTCTGTCTGAGTGTTTTTTAGTTTGTTTATAAAAACTATAAAGTTTTAAGGCATAAAAAAAGGTCTCGGCCTGTGGAAAGATTTTTTTGAACACGTTGATGCAAACCAAACTGTCGTACGATGATTAAATACAGAGTTCTGACCATTTATGTTAGGGATTTTTTTCCAAATAAATATAAAGTTTATGATTGATTCTTATTATTTTAAAAAATCATCTGTGGCCACCACAGGACCGACCGCCATCATAAAGCAGCAGAGTAGAAATAACTTATTTATTTTCTAGCAGAGATATTATTTATCATGACCATGGAAACGTTACATGTAAGTATGAAAAAATTGAGACAGGCTGGGCGGGGTTATGCAATTTTCAAAATCTTAATGAACCTTGCTATATAAAAAAAAAAAATACTGCACATATTTAGAAACTTAAATAATGGTATTAGCATTAAACATTATAATAAACATTCAAATCAAATTTAATACTTATTTTGTCAATTTAATCCATTATTTGTCCACTTAGTTCATGCAAAACGTGATTTTTGTCAAATTTAAATATCGATTTTTCGTAATTTAGCGCTTTAAAATTTTAATAACATATTTGAATTAATTGTTTGGGATCTTAAAAATAAGTAGGTCGTAAAATTAGGTTCCAAACTTGTTGCAAATTAGTTTGTAATGTTTTCTACAATAATTTCAAAACTGTGTTACTGTGATAAATCATATTTTGAATGTTATCTTCTCAAATATTTTTAATATCAGCCCTGCCTACGAAATCCTGTAAACTATGAAAATTCACAGTTTATATATTTTTTCAGATAAACAGGTTTCGTCGCATAAATATTTACGTAATTCCTGCTAATGATATAAAAATAAAATTTCCTTATCAACTTATTTGAGAGGATTAATTATTTTTTTAATCCCATACTAATTCATTTGTGGTTAACAAAACATCGAGATAACATTAAAATGTCTTTCTTATAAATAATAAGTTATTTTTTGTACGTATTTTAACATTATTTTATTTTAACAAGAATATATTGGGTCTCGTGAAAGTGTAGTTATTTTTGGAAATTTATGTATTATATCAAAAACTATATCTCAAAAATGGTAAGAAATAGAGACTTAAGGTTTAAATCTTTAAAAAATTTAGTTTTACGATGTTTTTTCTGTAATATTTGGTCCGTAATGACCTAAAACTAATTGGTAAAATTTTGATTTTATATTGTAAATTTCAAAAATTCATATCTCAAAAATGGTAAGAGGTAGAGACTTGAGGTTTGAATTTTTGGAATTCTTACACCTTGTTTTGTCTAGAAAAAAATAATGTTTGATCCGTAATTACTTAAATCTATTGAAAATTTTGATTTTTTTGTAATTTTAAAAATTCATATCTCACAAAAGGTAAGACATAGAGATTTGAGGTTTGAATTTTTGGAATTCTCACATCTTGTTTTGTCTAGAAAAAATTAATGTTTGGTCCGTAATGACCTAAAACTATTGAAAATTTTGATTTTTTTATAATTTTAAAAATTCATATCTCAAAAAATGTAAGAAATAGAGACTTGAGATTTGAATTTTTGGAATTCTTACACCTTGTTTTGTCTAGAAAAATATAATGTTTGGTCCGTAATGACCTAAAACTATTAGGGAAAAGTTTGATTATTTTTTTTGAATTTAAAAAAATTCATATCTCATAAAAGGTAAGAAATAGAGACTTGAGGTTTGAATTTTTGGAATTCTCACACCTTGTTTTGTCTAGAAGAAATTAATGTTTGGTCCGTAATGACCTAAAACTATTAGGGAAAATTTTGATTTTAATGGAATTTAAAAAAAATCTTATCTCAAAAAAGGTAAGAGATAGAGACTTGAGGTTTCAATTTTTGGAATTCTCACATTTTATTTTGTCTAGAAAAAAATTTATGTTTGGTCCGTAATGACCTAAAACTATTAGGGAAAAATTTGGAAAAATTTTTCAATTTTTTTTTTCGTTTTATCAAAAAATGTCTCAAATAAAAGTTGTTAGTTATTTCTTTTATAGCAACTTTTGTTCCATAATTTTTTACGAAATATTTTTATGTTGTGAAATATTCGCAAAAATCTTAAAATCGACACGAGTAAACTCCCATTTTTAGTCAACCGATTTTTACCAAAAGTTGATCAACTCGTGCGATTGATGGCAGAAGCTTAAATATGAAGTTTCATAAAAATCCTTTCAGCCGAATTTGCTCTGCACGTGTACACAGACAGACAGACGGACAGATAGAACAGCCTACAGAAAAGCAACAAGGCGCGCCTGTGGTACAAGCAACCAACTTAACATTCAGGTATTGCGTAAGTTTGCCTCGCCACTTGTGAAGCCATCTCGATATATTATTAAAGAAGCGTTCCATAACAAATGGACACACTACCACTTTCTGGTCTAGAACGATCGTATTACGTTCATGGGCGCCCGTAGTAAGGGACATGGGATGCTCCCAGGTGAGTGGTGAGTCCAGCAGTAGCACTTGCCACTCCTGGACTCACCACTTTTAAATGTTTTATTCCAAACCCTTATTTTTTCTTTTTTTTTCTCAATTTTATTTATTTTTATATTTGTCTATTTTATATTGGCTATAAAATGTTAAACAAATTTTAGTTCACGTGCATTTACTTGTTTCAAGTTTGGATGAAAGTGCCTTGCAATACTGGAGCACCTAGCACCTAGGTAATTCAATAATTCTAAGGCTACGGTTACAGTGGAAGCGTGTTCGCCCGAAGCACAGTTCGGGCGTATTAGCGCGTAAACGGGCATATTCGCGCGTATACGAGCGACTAGATAGGTGGTGTTTAGTTCTAGCAGTTATTTTAATGACAAAATAATAAATAAATGGGATATTTGTATTAAGAATGCCACAAAAAATGACATTTTAAAATGATATTAACCTTAACCAAAAAATGTTTATTGGAAGTATGAATTACAAACCTTAAACAAAACCGCCAAAAAGTACAATTCAAACGATGAAAGTAACTAGATTGCAAAATCTAGTTCCGCCTAAACGTTTGGAATAGCCTATAATTCTTCAATTTCTTAGTAATAAAGAAAATATCAAGAATGTTTGCATAATAAAGCAGGTTAATTTTGACACAATTCACCTTTGAGTAATTTTATATATATTTTTTTCTTCATTACATTAATTAAAAAAATACGTCACTGTTATTCACGTACCACCAAGTCTTCTTTCAGGTACCACTAGTGATACGCGTACCACCGGTTGAGAACCACTGGTGTAAACCATTCATATGTTGTTTTGTTTTTTATTATGTTTAGAACGTGGAAAAGATAAATATTTCTCCTTATCGCTAACTTTTAATTCAGTCGCCACTTCATCCCATAATTTACGTGATTGTTCAATGGTAAGTTTTACATTTTTGATCCCATAACGATCTTCGATCAAAAACTAAAAATATTAATTTCTCAATATTCATTTTGTATACACAGACTGTACCACAATGCAAGTAAAACAAGTGGACTGTACGGAGATAAGAACTGTAGGTAGAACACATACTCGCGCGAACAAAACAAACAATTTTGAATTCAGCTATTCGGGCGATTTACAACACAAAGATGTGTACTTCTACACGCTAGAATTAGTCGCTCGAATGCGGGCGAGTACGAGCGTAGTTCGCGCGATTGATAAGCTTCTACAGTAACTAAACCTGTGTATTTCTACACGCTTGAATCAGTCGCGCGAATGCGGGCGAGTACGCGCGACTTAATGTTCGCGCGACCACGCTTCCACTGTAACCGCAGCCTAAGGCTGGGAAGATATAGTGCGTTCAAAGGTGAGTTTGCAGTACAGGGCATATGGAGTAGTTCTTTTTCATACTCTCGAATGCAGCGGTTCTTAAACTGTGGTACGCGGACCCCTGGGGGTCCGCGTAGCCATTACCGGGGACCCGCGAAATAATATTGACATTAACTTTACATTCCCCATCTTTTCGCTTTTATTCAAATAACTTATTTAATAAAAATCCTACATGGTCAAGACTTTTTGTATTTGTTGTTATCTAATTATTAAAAAATAGTTATTGAAATAACTAAACAATAATTAGTAAAAATTTAATTATTTTTATTCAACTGCAAATTATTTACAGAAAACATATTGTAATAAGATCTATTTTCACTAATATTTGACCAAGAAATGTTTGTATGAATTTAACGTATTATAATTTTTAACTTTTTTTAATTCTTTACTACTATTTTTATTCATTTTATGTTTTTTATTCTACATGCTAATAAAAATGTACATCTCTATAAATGCGCAAGACCATTTATTAAAATAACCAGCGATACATTTTTACCAATATTTATTATAACGTAGTGCCTATGAGATTATTGAGCTAGAAATTAAGTCTCAAGAACGACGTAAAATGCCGAGTGTTGGGATGGGGTCCGTAATAAAAAATGTTGTTCAAGAGGGGGTCCGCGGACTACATAAGTTTAAGAACCCCTGATCTAATGGGTTTACACAATGACCCCATCCTTTTTTTGCTTGCCGACGTTGCCAGCTCTAAAACGCGCTGATCTGTGAAGACGCAGTATTCTACAAATGGCAATTTGTTTTTGTTGAGTGTTATTTTGAGTTTTATAAGAGTTGATTTTTGTAAATCATACGAGTGTTTCATATTATTATAATTGACACATTTGACACTTTTACAACATTTGGCAACACCGCTCCCATTTGCCATAAGAGCTATACTGCAAACTCACCTTTGAACGCACTATAGTAATTTGCTCATTAAAATTTTAATGACATGTTGGAATTCAATGTTTAAGACCTTAAAAATAAGTAGATTTTTTACAATTATCTCAAAACTACATTACTGTGAAAAATCACGTTTTCATGTTGCCTCCTCTATTACATTATATATAATCTATAATTGAATAATTACTTACGAATCTCAAATCCACAGGTTTTCCATTTTGATCATATCGGAATAGCATATTATTAGTCCATAGATCGCCATGATTCAATACATTGAATGCGTTCTTTTTCAAAAGAGCAACCGACGCACTTCTTGCGAATAACTTTGTCTCGATATCTTGTAACTTTGTTGCATATTTTTCGTACCCCGGCCAATTACTAACGGCTGATATCACAGATTTGAAACCTGATGTAATAAAATGCTGAATAACCTTGTTGTCTATTTGATTTGTGAATAGTCCTTTATCGTAAAATAATAATGACTTTGGATCCTGCAACATTAATTTAAACATTTCAGATTATGTGTATATTTAAATTACCAGTAAATTTATTTCTACGTTCATTTAAACGCAATAATTAGTAAGCAACGCTGGAGTAGTAAAGTTCATTCAAGTTAACTATGAAATGACTTCACATTGGTTAATTTTAATTGCCAATATTAAAACATAATGTAATTAACATACACGCATTAGTTACTTATTAGATTTAGTTTCTACAGGTTGGTAGCCCTCTCTCTATTAACTATACTGAAGAAGAGCGAGAAAATTGCGTGCATTTAATTGATCAGATCAAATAAAGATTAAAATTCAAAAAAATGTATTCGTATGGTAAAATATTTGACTTTTTTTCTAGAACTGCGTAACTCTTGCTGTGGTACGACGAAAAGCACTAAAAGTGATTTAAATGACTTCGTCCAATCAGAAAAAGAGTGACGTAGTTCAAATGTTTACATCGACTGCTCGTTCTCCGCGAATATAACTGATCAAAGAGACATATGTATTAAGCTTTTATGGTGCAGAACGAGTTGAAAATGTAGTGGGCTTCGTTCTCTACCTTCGTGTACCTAACTCAACCATGTGGTTAGAATCACGATGACAGTGTTTCCCAACCGCCTGTCCATGGACCGGCACCGGTCCACCTGATTTTTTTTTTACTATGCAACTATTCGCCTAATAAGTAATAACCCACTTAATTTTGAGATGAAAATCTTGGTCCTTAATCTGTTAATTACTTAAGTAATAATTTGCTTCCTTTTTCATTAATTATATGTGATTTTTTATTTGTTGCTTTTTTTGTGTCTGTAATCAATGCAATAATAAATATAAAACTTTTGAGATACACATTACTTTCTAAACTTGCAGGTCCGCGAATTTTTTCTATGTCTCTTGCCAGTCCGCTATGAAAAAAGGTTGGGAAACGCTGACGTATGATTAAGTTTATAATTGCACAGTAATGTAAATACTCAATAACATTATTCGCAAAATTGCTTCTTAAAATTTATTAATAAATACAACTTACCTTGCGGTATAATATAGCAGAAGCAGCATTGAACTGAGCCACTTTACTCAAGACCAGTTTACAATGTTCAAGATCTAGTCCATCTCTTCTGTCAGCCATTGTAAATCCCAATGGTGCCAAATCCTGGAGAATCAGTAGTCCATTTGGCTTGTCTCTCGCTAGTAGACATCCAGAAGCTAAATATCTATTCTCGTTTTCCCGATCTTTATTGAGAATTGAATGTATTATAGGAATGGTAATATTAAACATTGCTGACTCTTTTTCAAATAAGCCAATTTCTTTAGCCAACATTTCTTTTGGACCACTGTCAGCCACACATTTTATTATTAATGAAATGGTTTTTGGATCACTAAAATATAAAACTGTGATGTAACATATTTATCTAAGATTATTTATGATGAAAAATGAAAAAAAAAAAAAAAAACGTTGATCAGTCTGCGATGGATGTTTGGCCCTTTTTAGCCCCCTTATACAGTTCGCGGTATCTGAACATACAAGACTTTGGCCCATTTTCAGAATTGGTATCATTAACAAAAAAAAAATTTTCAAAATATAGCATTAAAAAACGCATAAATTCAAAACTGAGTATACATTTTTGATGAAGTAAATAACAAGTAAAATATGTAAAAGTTTTTTAATTGGCGATCCCTTGTAACTCCTGAAATATTCATGCAATTATAAAATTGTATAGAACAAAACTGCCGACCGCGGGAACACAGAGGGGAATTTCATAACTAATTTCAATATAACCATCCAATTAGCGTAAAATATTAAAAAGGTTAAATGATAAAAAAAATAATAATCTATTTCTTATAAGGGACACTTAGACAAGACATGTTTATTATTGTAACTTAAGATTTTTGTAAACATAACATGAAAAGTGAATCGTAAATTCTTAACAGATAACTAATGTGTCAAAATTATATGCCGACCATATGCACATAAATAATAATTAATCTTTCTCTGAAATATAAATATTAGTTTGGTTACTTATCTGAGTTACCACCGATAAATTGTAATATGAATTTTAAGAAGGACAGTTCTTGAGGGTGTGAAATGATATTTCACAATTGGGTGATGTAAGCTTTTCAGGGTAGTCGTGTTTTAAGTAGTGCAGATTATTTTTTTTGAATAATTTTGAAACTGTCGTGAATAATAAAACTAGTAAAAGATTCAGGCTATATTCTTTATAATTATAACTGTATTTATTAATTTGGAATTGAATGGTTATATATTACATTTTGACATATCGTATCTTATTTCATATTTGACGACAACTGAACTCACAACAGCAAAGCCTACTATATAATAAAGATCAATTTTATTTCAACACTCTCCCTAAAATTGAACTTTAATATAACTTTAGTTTAAGTTTATTATTATCAATACTATTTTTAATGAAGCAAACCAATCTTCTTACGTAACTCCGTAAATTGTATCGGTCCTAACGGTTTCGTCAATATGTCAGCCAATTGATTTCCTGTGTCGACATATTTCAAAACAATTCTTCCATTCATCACCAGCTCTCGTATGTGATGATACTTTACTGCAATATGTTTTGTTCGTTTGTGTTGTTCTGGATTACTTGCCAGTCGTATTGCTGCTTGGTTATCTACCAACAGTTGAGCTTCAATATTAGGTTTAAATTCTTTTACAAGATTATGCAACCAAATTAATTCTTTAGCAGCAGTTGAGGCTGCTACATATTCTGCTTCAGTAGTCGAAACAGCTACACACTTCTGACGTTGACTGCTCCAAGTAATCGCTCCATCTCCTAATGTTGACACATACCCAGTTGTTGATCGTCTGGTTACAATATCACCAGCATAATCAGCGTCACTAAATACGTTCAAGTATTCAGTTGCTGAACCACTGTAGACAATTCCCATATCAACAGTTCCATTTAAGTATCTCAAAATACGTTTAATAAATTTCCAAAGTCCAATTGTAGGTTTTGACAACCACTGTGATGCTTTTCCAACTGCAAATGCCAGATCCGGTCTCGTAGTTACAACCAAATACATAAGTTTTCCAATTGCAGATGCACACGGATGTTCTTTGTCTGGATCCGTTTCATTTTCCAAAATTTCTAAAGCTGCTCTGTCTGCAGGAATTTTTGAAGGTCTACAATTACTCATTTCAAACATTTCTAAAATTTTCAAAACATAAACAGCTTGATGAATTTTTATTTTTCCATCTCCAGTACGTTCTACTTGAAATCCTAGAAAATGGCTGACTTCATCGCATATGGTAATCTCAAACTCCTTTTGTAATTGTCCCAATAAGTTGTCGATATCATCCTTTTTCTTTGCAAGGATCAAACCGTCATCAACATAAACGGCAAGAATAGTCAACTCACCATTTTCCTGCTTGATAAAAAGACATGGATCGAAGACACTGCATACAAAACCAATAGAGTTTAAATATTGGGTTAATCTTTGGTTCCAGCACCGTGGTGCTTGTTTAAGCCCATACAGGCTTCGGATCAACTTACAAATACGTCCTGACCCATCCTCGTAACCTTCTGGTTGATACATGAAGATTGATTCCTCCAATTTTCCATTTAAAAATGCAGTTTTACAATCAAATTGTCGAATCTCCAATTTTTCTGCAACAGCAAACCAAAATAATAATCGAACTGTGTCATATCGAATAACAGGGCTAAATGTTTCATTGCAAACGAAACCAAATTTTTGTTCAAATCCTCGAGCTACTAAACGAGCTTTAAATCTATCAACTTCTCCATTTGATTTCGTTTTTACTCGATAAACCCATTTTGCTGTCAGTGGTTGTATGTCATCTTCAGGTTCTACCAACTTCCAAGTTCCATTTTTCAAATGGGACTTCATTTCGTCATCCATTGCTTCAGACCAATTTTCTTTTTCAGGTACTTGCATGGCTTCCTTATAAGAATTTGGTTCCACAATTGATTTTCGACATAAATATGCAAATCTTGTTGGCTGCTGAATATTGTGACGATCTCTGAGTTTATATCTAGCATTCTCACCTGAATGTTCTTCTTGCTGATTGTTTTGTACTTGAATTTCTTCTTATTGTTCTTGCTGGTATGGTGGCTGAAACTCCTCTTGTTTCTTCGTATTTCCTTCTTCCTTCTCTCCTTGGCTCAAATCCATCAATACCTTCGGAACAGAAACTTCATGAAATTCTACATCACGACTAACTTCAATTTTTGCATCATCTGGTATCCAAATCCTGTAATTTCCAGAAACTTCTTCGTAGCCCACAAAAATTCCTCGTTTGCTTGCTACACCGAATTTTTTGTCAACTCTTTTCTCTTTAGGTATCCTAACGAAGCATTCACTGCCAAAAATTTTCAAGTGATGTAAGGAATATTCACGACCATACCAAGCTTCAAAAGGCGTCTTCCCTTTTTCTCTACTATTTCCAGTCCTGTTTAAGATATAAGCAGCACACATTATTGCTTCAGCCCAAAAACGTCTTGACATTCCGTGTGTTAGCAACATTGTTCTTGACGCTTCAAGTAACAAACGATTTTCTCTCTCAGCTCTTCCATTTTGTTGTGGAGTATAAATTGCAGATCGACCCAATTCAATACCATTTTTCTTTGCAACTTTAACAAAATGCTGATTGGTGTACTCAGTTCCATTATCTGACATAACTGCTTTAACAACATTTCCTGTTTGAATTTGTACGTATTTAATATAGTTTTCAAAACAAGTTGCAACCTCATCCTTGTGATGAATAACATATACCTTTCGGTATTGTGTGTAATCATCTTTAAAAGTCACAAAATATCGACAACCGCTAAATGAAGATTCTGCCATGGGACCACAGACGTCAGTCACAATCAGTTCCCCTGGACTATCAGCCTTTGTAATTTCTCGGAAGTTCGTACGTTGAAATTTCCCAAAAGCACAACCATCGCAATTTTCAGTATTGTCCAAACCTGAAACCTCGATTCCTTTTAATTTTAAAAGATCTTTTACATGGGACTTGTTCTGGTGCCCCATTCTTTCATGCCAAACTTGCAATGAATTTTCTTTTCGATTTCGGGCTAAACAACAAACATTTTCATTCAGAAGTACATCAATATTTAAAATATACATGTTGTCTTTTCTGTAGCCTTCAACAACAAGCGAGTTGTTCTTCTCAAAAGACCATTTGTTGCCTAAAATTGTTTGTTTAAACCCTTTTTCAGCTACCGACCGAACTGAAAACAAATTAATTTTCATATCAGGGACATACATCACCTTATCAAAATAATGCTCTGCACCATTTACATGTGATTTTATTCGTATTTTTCCAATTCCTTCTGCTACAACTTTACGGCCATCGCCTAATTCAAAACAAATTTCTTCACGCAATTTCTCGTATGTTGAGAAATATTCAAGTTGCCAGCAAACATGTTCAGTACAACCGGAGTCAATGATCCATTTTGTTGCATCATACGTATTTGAAAATTGTGTACTTACCATAGCAAAACTCTGAGTACTTTCCTTTTGCTTATTTGAGGTGGTTTCATTTGACTTTCTCTTGGGACAGTCTCTTCGAAAATGAGAACCTCCACAAATCCAACATTTTATACTTCTAGGATTCTGTTTGTTTTTGAAGTTAAAATTTTTGCTCTTCGTCGGTCGTTTGGCCATCAAAGCTGACTCAGCATGCATGTTCATTCCACAAATTCCAAGTCGTGTTTCCTCAACCATCAGTCTAGATACCAGCCTGTCTAAAGTTCGTTCTGCAGCAGGCGTCGAATCCCAAGCACTGTGGAAATGTCTAAACTCGGAAGGAAGTGTATTTAAAATTGTTGTCATAAGCATAGTGTCAGAAATGGGTTCACTTAAATCTTGTAAACGTCTAGCTAACGATTCTAATTTACTTACATGAGATGCAATATCGTCACCAACTGTGTAGCGATATTCACGAAATTGTGACTGTAATAAATAAATTGAATCAGCTGATTTTTGTTCATATATGTTTAACAATTTTAACCACATGTCTCGAGCTGTATCGCAATTCACAATCAATGATAATGGTTTCTTATCCAACGTAGTGGCTAGAACTTCTTTTGCTACCTTATTAGCCTTCTTCCAACGAATTAAGTCAGCAGCATTTTTACCATCGTCGTCTGGTTTATCAAAAATACCATCTATCAATTCCAAAGCGTCGCGAGCATCCAAAATTGCTCTTACTTGAAACTTCCACTGCATCCAATTTCTTGAATCTACCAGCTTCTCGATTTTCACCTTGTCAACATCCATTGTACTTAGACAAAAGTCAGCAAGTCCAGAAAAACGAAAAACAGCAAGTCTCGTACAATCCAATATCAACGCACCAACAATATAGCCTTAGTACAATTCACGACAATCTCAAAGATTTGGTGTCTGGGCCCATAACCTTTTGAATAATTTTGAAACTGTCGTGAATAATAAAACTAGTAAAAGATTCAGGCTATATTCTTTATAATTATAACTGTATTTATTAATTTGGAATTGAATGGTTATATATTACATTTTGACATATCGTATCTTATTTCATATTTGACGACAACTGAACTCACAACAGCAAAGCCTACTATATAATAAAGATCAATTTTATTTCAACAATTTTGCCCCAGTGTCGGGGCAGAATGTGCACGGGCGGGGTAAATGGACAATTAACTAAAATCTAGCGCAGAATGAACACACGTGATTGCATTCCTCATCATTATCATATTCTTCAGCGCAAGAACAATGTGCCCACTTGCCGCATGCTCTGCACTGGAGCAATCAACGTCTGAATATGTGTGAAAAATATATCAACACAGCAAAAAATACAATTACAAAATGTAAACACCAGCTACAACTACAGTCATACAACTACTCTCGGAAGACACTAACGAAGTACTGAACGTGATTGGAAGGCATCCAAACATGGCGGCATGCTTTAACAGCCAAAAAGAGGGGAGCCTGTTATACCCCGGGAGCCCGTTATGCCCCAGCTTCACCATATATAGATTATTTGTAATAAAATATGGGTACAATTACCTGCTTTTTGATTTCCTGTAAGTGATTTTGGTTCTAAATAAGTCACTGGTGTAATTATCTCCAACTGGTACTGCAGCTTTGCTCTCAACATCACTTACTGTGATGGTCTTGTCTTGAAAATGACCCCGCAAAGTTGTCGTCAGTAATTCGTCCGATACCCACTTTGGTAAAGACATATCTTCTTCAGACAGAATATCTATAATAAACAATTAAAAATATAGAGTAGATTCCGCTTAATTAGTCCTTAGCTTAATAGATTCAGCTATTTATTTGTAACAGAGAAAATGAAAGAATTTCTCACTTTATTTCAACAGGATGAAGCCAACTATCCTGCATAAGTAAATTTGAGCAGTTGGAGAATTATTCCCTAAAATAGTGATTTCCAGAAAGGGTAACATTAACTAGCTCTCGAGAACCCTGAAGCCCAAAATAAAGTGACAAATTTCGATCGAACAAGTGAGAAAAATTAGTTTACAACAAAATTTTGTTACTAACTTGGGAGTGTCTATTTAATTGTTTAACCAGTAGTGCAGTAAACTATCAATATAAAATTTATTTTTCCATACTTTTTCCAATACGTTTATCGTATTCTTCAAACTTCTTATTAAAAACTAATAAAATATAGCATTATTTTTTTAAGGAATTGCCTGAGAAGTGAAATTTTATAAATAATAATTTTAGTTGTATTTCTTCAGCAATAAAAAAATAATAATTTACCTCAAGTTGATAGTATGTACAGGTATCCCCCTTACGACCTCCCGACTTACGAACTCTCGTACTTACGACCAAAATTTTAAAATTTAATTTTTTTTTTATACACCATAAAACGTAAAAAACAAGCAAATATTGGTCAAATTCACTTGCAATGCTACAGGTAAAATTATTTTTATGACTAACTATGTACTTCAATTACGCCCCTTTTTATTACAAGCATCCTTTCTAAACATAAAAGCCACTGGACTCGGAAAATCCAAGTTTGTATAAAATAAAAATTATTCGTATAATTTCAATGTGCGTTTTTTTTTTTTAAATTCTATATTTCTATGATTCTTTTCTTGCACTTTATTTTCTTCCAGTCTTCAAATAAAAATTGTATTTTTTTCTCCAGGTAAGACCAATTTTGTTTATTTTTATCGCCTTTTTTCAAGTATTTGCAGTCAATAACTCGGGATTTAACATATATTGAAGCTAAAACCATGATGGGGGGGAGGGGTTAAAATATGTAAACATATTTTGAAATTTTGTAAATTCCCCGACTTACGACCAACCCTGCGGAACGGAACTTGGTCGTCAGTTTTAACTTATAAAACAATATTGTGGTGATTACGGTTTTCAATTAAACAATAAAATTAACGTAGTTTTTAATAATGATTCAGATTTTCATATTTTGTCCCAAATTTATTCTGATAACAGCCCAGATTCTCTAAATTTATATTTTAATCAATTCTTAAATTATGTGCCCCTGTCAAAAGTTTCACTAATTGGGTGAATCTATGCAGAGTTAAAATTTTAATAAGATGGATTATTTAATTTCATATAATATTTTAGCCATTATCTGGGATCATAAACAAGTGCCTACGTATAATCGGGAAATATCCAAACCATTGTATTTTAAGCAAAATGCATAGGGAAACTAATATGTTATTTATTAAAGATTTTATATGAAACAACGGAAAAATATTTTCAAAAAATCCAAAATCATCATAGCCCCTTGATTAGAAACATGAACGCGTAACTCACTCAAAAAGAGACACTCACAGAACTATTTTAAAATAATTATTAAGTAACTCCAAAACTTAATTATTAATTCATTTTTACATTTTACTTAAACGATAGGGTTTTTTGAACATTTTTTTCTCTATTTTTCAAATTACATAATTCAAAGTTATACAACCAAAGGCTTAATTAAACAAAAACAGTAAACAGGTAAATATTACTCGAATAAAAACCTCAAACAATGTAAAAATATACATAAAAATCTTTTAAATATAACAATATTCTTTCAAAATTCATAAAAATTTAACAAAAGCATCGCGCGAGCGGTTTCTGTCCAATTCCAATAAACAAACAATCGGCTCCCAAAATTCATGAAAATTAAACAACGGGCTCGCGCGTACCGTTGCGAGCCGGCTCCAAAACACCACTGATCCTAACTAAAGATAACTTACCGGTGACGATTATATTAATTTCTTCCATGTTTTGTCAAAAACTTAAATTTATTTTAATGAAATAATTAAAACTCTGCTAAACGAACATATATGATTAATGATTATATTATATACTTTGGAACGTAAGATTAAAACATCGTAATAAATATGTTCAGTTAATTCTCTGTCTGTTTACAGTTATAAAGTTTACTTCATACTGTAGAACAGTCGTATTTCTAGTAGTCAGTAAATTTTTAAACTACTCACGAAAAACAAGTAAATTTTATAACAGTTTGTCCTTGTCCCAATTGACCCTCCTTTGATGATTATCTGTTTAATTATTTTACAACATTTTTTAATTTTATTACATATATAAAATAAAATATGGGGTCATTGTCATAAAGACAATTTTTCATTAAACAATATCAGTTAACTAGAATTGCAATTATGCCTCATTTTCATGGTAGTGTCAAAGGCGTGACAGGGGTGAGAGGCGTGGTGTTATATTTACAAGTTCGAATTTCATGGTGGGGATGGAGGCGTGATAAGGGCGCGTTTTCGGTTTTGACATTTGTATATAACCCAAATTTAACCTAAAAGTTTATACAAGTGTTTGGAGTAAACGGTTATTCAATTTCATTAAATATGTCGTCAAATCGAGTGAGACGTCTAGCTCTTTTTTATGCATATTTAGACTTAATGCGATATGAAGAAAAGCAATGGTGGGTACGCCCCATATATAAAAACAGACGGCAACAGGGTGATTATTTTAACTTGTTGCAAGAAATGAGACACAAAGTACAATTGAAATGAGACAGTTACTTCAATTACAAGAAAAGAATTTAATACACAATCTTTTTTACTGAAATAAATTTGACATCACAGTTTAGAATGAAGATTCTGTTGGCCCCTACTTGGGGGTCTATTATTAGTATACCCACTGCATGACATTTTTGCAGACCAGATATTTGAATCTGAATCCATAATAATAAACTTTATGACTGCCGACAAAGTCGCTATTTCGCTACATCAATTTTTTTATTCCTAAAAAAAAAATTAAAAAACGTAAATTGATGTAGCGAAATAGCGACTTTTACAATGTTGTCGGCAGTCATAAAGTTTATTATTATGGATTCAGTTTCAAATATCTGGTCTGCAGAAATATCATGCAGTGGGTATACTAATAATAGACCCCCAAGTAGGGGCCAACAGAATCTTCATTCTAAACTGTGATGTCAAATTTATTTCAGTAAAAAAGATTGTGTATTAAATTCTTTTCTTGTAATTGAAGTAACTGTCTCATTTCAATTGTACTTTGTGTCTCATTTCTTGCAACAAGTTAAAATAATCACCCTGTTGCCGTCTGTTTTTATATATGGGACGTACCCACCATTGCTTTTCTTCATATCGCATTAAGTCTAAATATGCATAAAAAAGAGCTAGACGTCTCCTTCGATTTGACGACATATTTAATGAAATTGAATAACCGTTTACTCCAAACACTTATATAAACTTTTAGGTTAAATTTGGGTTATATACAAATGTCAAAACCGAAAACGCGCCCTTATCACGCCTCCAACCCCACCATGAAATTCGAACTTGTAAATATAACACCACGCCTCTCACCCCTGTCACGCCTTTGACACTACCATGAAAATGAGGCATTACAGTCTGTTTCAAACGGTTAGGCGGAACTAAATGGAAATTTTGTTCTTTTAGGTTGTCACGAGAAGGGACCTTGCTAGGGTTATTTAATTATTCACGTTGGAATGTCAAAATTTAAAATTCCAACAAAGAAACCATGGAAACGTATGATATATGTCAATGTCAATTATTATTTTTTATATATTTTAATGACAAAAATATAAATAATTGGGAAATTTGTAATAAGAATGACACAAAAAATTAACATATAAAGAAAATGACATTTTCAAATGATGAAAAAAATTACCAAAAAATGTTTATTGTAAGTATGATTTACAAAGCTTAAACAAAACGGCCGAAAAGCACGATTTAAACGATGAAAGTAACTAGATTGCAAAATCTAGTTCCGCTTAACCGTTTGGAACAGACTTTAAGATCTCACCATTCCGAAAAAATATATCTGTTTCTATGGTTTCGACGGTGCGGCCAGCGCTAGAGTTGAAATTTCTGAAGTTGCGACACCGCGCTTGTAACACCGCGCCTACGACACCATGGTACGGGTTTTTTTCAAAATAGAGCGATCCTATTGGTTGAATTTCTTGTTCCACGCTTCCAACACCAGCATGAAAATGAAACCCTATCCGATACATATATGACGTCATTGATTTAATCTGATAGCTACGAACCTGTTCGCAAACTTTTTCTTTGATCAGATACAAAACTATCTACGTTCGCAAACCTACAATAACTATCTGATAAACGCGATCGGATAGCAATATTTCAATCCTACAAAATAGTAGGATTCATTTCAGATTAAATAACCTAAAAAATTATTTGATGTGTATGTCATTTTGGGTTTTTGACTTTAATCTAAAAAATTTTGCCGATTATAACTATTGGACACGCTCTTATTTTCGATGATGATGGTTATGATGATACTGACGAAATTAATATGGTAATGATATTTTTAAACCGCAAAGATAATAATAATAATAATAATAATATTTATTCATGTTAATAAAATTTGAATTTTTTACATTCGTCATAATATAAAATATTAGTACAATTTAAAATAAAATGAAACATATTAAAATATAAAAAATATTATTACAATTTACAATAAAAAAAGGACATATTAAAAAATAAAAAATATTAGTACATTTAACAATAAAATAAGACATATTAAAATAACAAATTGAAAAAGCTGCAGTCATGTAGAAATTTTGTTAAAGTTTGTCAAAATTGTCCGCTAGATAAAAAGAAAAGAATTACAGTGGAAAACTATGAAAATATTATTTATCGTTATTCGTTAAGATCTTACAAATCGTAAGGTTTAAATAAAGAAATAAAGTCGTAAGTGCTGACATCTAGACAATAGAACACTAAACTCTAAACAATCCTGTCCGCAAAGGTCCGTAAGAAGTTATTTGGATCAAGCGATTAATATTCGTTCGCAAACTGACTTTATCTGATAAACAGTAAGCTGATAAATTCTATCCGATTGAATTTCGTGACGTCATTTATTTATCGGATACGCGATCGGATTGAGGTTTGCGAAAACGGCTATAGTAACTAAATATGTCACTATGAGCAAGGTCAGCTACTATCATGAATGGAAGTCATTTATACTTTTATAATATTTTATCTTGTAGTAACGTTACTACACAGTAATTTTTTACAGAATTGATCTGACAATGTTTACTTTTCTTGCAGCCTGGCCAACACATTTCTGTCGCGCTGATTTAAGCTTCTTACACACTAGATATATTTATACCAGTGTAAATAGTTGTAAACCGCCGTAAACAAAAACTTAAGGTAGTAAAAAATAGAAATACAAAAGCAAGTATCATCATCATTAGAACGACAGCCCGAGCTGAGCCTAAGTCTCCTGTTTCCAGGTTTCATGACCATATATTCAATCTGTGTACATTCAGAAGTCTCACTCTTGTTAAGAAGCTTAACAATGCGGTAATGGGTTTATGGCAGTAATCTTAAGACTCGTTGCTGTAAAAATAATATAAAGGGTATTAAGTTAATTTTAAATTTAAATAGAATAGATGTAACACTAGTTCAATTGGAGTTTCTTAAAAACCATTAAGAATATTTTCAAAATTTATAATAATCCTATTGTTTCTAAATTTTAGGGGTTGTTATACTTGTTCGTTAATTAATTATAAACGTTCATACCGTGCATACATTAACAGCATGGCTCTTTGGCGACCATTTGATTTTGCCGAAATTCCTAATTTCTGTAGTGAAAATAATTAATTTGTGAAAGGTGACTTGGAGTGCGAAAATGTGGACGTTGACGTGGAGTGCGAAAATGTGGACGTGGCTACTATTTTAAGGCTGCCGCCATATTATTGTGTTTTAAACCCTATAGAACTAACATGGAGCCAATTGAAAGGTAATGTGCGCCGGCAAACTACAACACCGACAGAAAGTGACTCTGTAGTACAATTAATTAAAGACGAAACAAGTGCAATAAGTAGTGATTTATGGAAAAAATGTGTAGAACATGTAAAGACACTCGAAACAATTTTTTTTATAAATCTACCAAATAAATCTTCAATAATTATTAATTTAAATGACAGTGGTAGTGACACAAACTCTGATAGTGATATTAACAATGATAATAGTGATAATGATTAATATTTTAGTAATTTTAAATTACCATACATTGACATGTTCAAAAAAAGAATGATTTTTGTTTGTGCAAATTTGAAGTATTTAATATAGACTATAAATACTTTAAAACAAAACGATTTTTAAACATACCTATATTTATAATTCAAATATCGCCAGTCCTAGCCCGATAAAAATGTGAAGGAATGTCATGTGAGTATATACAGTTTATTCTAAACAGCATATAAGAAAACACGTTTATTTTAAATAATTATTACGGTCCTGGCAACTAATTTTAACAGAACCATGAACTCAGCAGGTATAATGGTTATACTATCAGTCATTATTGGAATTAGCAAGTGAGAGTGGCCATTTCATTTTGGAAATACTATAACTCGCCACAACAATCTGGAAAAACTTATCGTATATGGGAAACCAGAAGGCAGGAGCCGTCGCGGAAGATCGCCCACTCGGTGGACGGTCCTTATATCCAACCTCACACGGATGAGTCTCGTGACAGCTGTTAGAAATGCTGACTTAGCGACAGATTTTCCGAAGAGTATTAAATAAAGATGATATATAATCATATAACTACACGTCGTTCGCGATGTTAGATTAAGAATATATTTGCTTTATTGAAAAAAGTTCGTCCGCAGTAAATTGATTTCTTCTATAACTGGTTATTAATAAGCAGGCAAAATCACAATATATTTCGTCTTATTTAATGGCCACCAACAATATATTTTTTACGAATACAAAATGATTATGATACTGTTTCGACCACTATATTTAATTTATAACAAATCTATTTCTGAAAATATTTTTCCAGATATGTGGAAAAAAGCACTCATTGTTCCGATTTTTAAATCTGGCAATAAAGGATTAGTTAGTAACTACCGCCCTATATCTATGTTAAATATCATGAGCAAAATTTTTGAATAATTAGTTTATAAATATTTATTTCAATCTGTCAAGTCATCGATAATTCCCCAACAACACGGCTTTTTTTCGGGACGTTCCGTGGAATCTAACTTATTATTATACACTGATTATCTTACACGCAATATGAACGAACGTGTCCAGGTTGACTCTATCGGCACCGATCTAAGGAAAGCATTCGACAAAATTTATTACAACTTACTTATCAATAAACTGTTTAAACTAGGCATACACGGCGATTTATTGAGATGGTTGGTATCCTATATTACGAATAGGGCTCAAGCCGTCAGCGTTAATAGATTTGTCTCAGATTTTGTTAAAATGTCCTCTGGAGTTCCGCAGGGATCCCATCTGGGGCCTTTGCTATTTTTGCTTTTTATAAACGACGTTAAAAAAGTATTTAAATATAGTAGTTTTCTGCTTTTTGCCGACGATTTAAGAATTTTCAGAAGTATCAGAACCCCAGCAGATGCTACTCTCGTTCAGTCTGACTTGTCTAGCTTCACCAATTATTGTCAAGATAATAAACTTCAGCTTAACTGTGACAAATGCCATATCATAACATTTACCCGTAACAGAAACATTATCTTAAATAAATATTACATCAACAACACATCACTAACTAGAGCTTCTCAAATCAAAGATTTAGGTGTAATATTTGATAAAAAACTGACTTTTGAACCGCACTTCGAGTATATTTATACGAAATCATTGCGAATGCTTGGATTTATTAACCGCACAACTAAAGACTTCCGATCTGCGCAGTCTATCAAGACCTTATATTACGCCTATGTTTCTAGCATTCTCAATTACTGCTCTATCATATGGAACCCTATGTATGATAAATACATTAATAAATTAGAAAAAGTACAAATTAAAGCCGTGAAATACATTCTATTTAAAGAAAAAACTCGCCTTACTGACTACAGTTCAGCTCTACTTGAACTAAATATGTTGTCACTAAGGAATCGTCGCACACTGTCGGATATGGTTACATTATATAAAATTTGCAATAGTATTATAGACTGCAATGATCTGTTAATGTTGTTCACTTTTTTAGTTCCGTCTTATAATGTCAGCAACCAACATTCATTTTTCGTTTCCAAAACTAACAATAATATATTTTCCAATTCACCCATTGAAAGACTATCTTCCACATTCAACAATGTTTTTAATAATGTTGATATTTCAAATTTGACATTAAATAAATTTAAATCACATTGTAAAATTATATTACAACATTTGGATTCAAGCTCAGTCTAACTCCAGTTGCTTCTGTTTATATTGTTGTATTATGTAACTTGTTTATTGTAATACTCTTGTTCGTACAAGGCTCTCGCGATTTTTTTCAATTCAATATATAATAGCTATAAATAAACGTTAAAATTTTTCAAATCAAAAATAAAATCGTTACAGTCTTGTAGTATAGTGTAATATATAAATTTTACGCACGTAATTGTTAAAAAATTCTTGAACACTGCTGTGGGTTCGTCCTGTTTGTGTTCTTAAAATGTAAAATAAATAAATAAATAAATAAATAACTCCCAAGTCAGTAGTTCTTAGGTTTTCTATGAGCACGACCATTCTTGGGATGGCATATGCAGATTCTCGTCGATAAAAGTATATTTAAATGACATGGATATTGTGCGATTACATTGTATGTGTGATATTGTGGTCTGTTTCGTTACTTACCAGTTATAAACTAGAAACAACACTTAAAACTGGCATCATTTGTCATCTCGCGATTTCTTATATTTGTCTGAATGTCCATGAATACTTCACGTGTTTCCATCTGAAATGTTACGCCCCTATTTTAAATCATTAAAGTTTTAATTATATAAATAAATACTAACGTGGACAATAGACAAACAGACAGATAAATTTAATGCTTTCATTGTTATAAATGCATGGGATTTATAGTGAGTGTAGGGTTTGTTGTTTCCATTATGAATTGGTTGTCAACTGGCATGCGATATTTTTATTGAACATATTATTAACAGTGGAAAAAAACCTAATTTACCATCTAGTACTTTAATCTGTTTTGTTCAGTTTTATGATGAGTACTAAACGAGTTACAACAGTGTATACTGTCGCCAGTGTTGCCATACGTAAAGTAATTACCGTACATGTGCGGTAAAAGGACTAGTAGTATACAGTCTAAATTTCATAATTTTCAATTTCATTTCATAGAATAGGTCATTTTGAAAAAGGGTCATGTCCATTTTTTTAAATTTTCAGTAGAAATACAAAACTATTTAACGTATGTAAGTTGTTAGTTAGGGTAACGTAGTATTTTTTTATGTTTATAAGGCATCAACCATGGTGCAAAAATATATTTGTTAATCTTTTTGTAAACTGAGGGGCCACTAGAATTTTATTTTTCTCTCTAACATAGATGACCAAGAGATGACCAGAGATGACCATTCAAAATGAATTAAGTTTTTCAAAGACAACGTCCATATTTCTTTTTTTTTAACTTTTTTGACAATTTAAAAATAGTAAAAGAGTCAAAAGTAAAGATAATTAAAATTTAAAAATGTAATTACAAAAGTAAAAATAGTAAAATTGGTAGTTAAAACTCTTCTGGCTGTTCTTCGCCTGTTATTGTCGGTCATTCGCAGATTTCATCCCAGAAAACTTTTTTGTCGCTAGGAATTTACTGATACAGTTTTCTGATGTCTTGCTTTTTTTATATTAATAGGAAGTTTTCCTTGATAAGCAGGATTGCCTTCAGATGATGGAATAAATAGCTAAAAGCTCTTGATGCATGCTTTCTTTAGAAGGTAATGGTGTTGCACAAGACTATCGATATAAGGTTTGGCAACAACCACTCCTGGCTCTTCACTCATGACAACGAATGCATAAAACTTATTGACAGCAAATTGAATCTTTTGTTCTTGACTAATTTTTTTTCTGTAACTTTCCTGTGACAGAACTTTCTTCTTAAAATCTGTTCAGTTTGAAAACGGTCTATCTCTCGGAGATGGCTTTTTTTCAAAATGACTGACAGACGCCTGGTCTTGTTAAAGCTGCTTCAGGTAGTCAAAAATGACCCATTTTCATATGGAATACATGAATAGACATGTTAATGGGCATAATCTGATAAAAGGTACTAAAAAAATCAGCTGTGGCCACCACAGGACCGACCGCCATCATAAAGTCATCATAAAATCATAAAATACATTCTAGCAGCAGAGTAGAAATAACTTGGCCTAATATTTTCTAACAGAGATATTATTTATAATGACCATGGAAACGTTACATATAAGTATGAAAAAATTGAGACTTGGAAAAAATTTCGAAAAATTTTACAAAAATTATTCGAAATTTTTCGTTTTATCAAAAAACGTCTCAAATAAAAGTTATTATTTATTGCTTTTATAGCAACTTTTGTTCAATAAATTTTTTCGAAATATTTTTCTGTTGTGAAATATTCACAAAAATCTTAAAATCGACACGAGTAAACTTCCATTTCTAGTCAACCGATTTTTACCAAAAGTTGATCAACTCGTGTCATTGATGGCAGAAGCTTAAATATGAAGTTTCATAAAAATCCTTTCAGCCGAATTTGCTCTGCACGTGTACACAGACGGACAGACAGACGGACAGACAGACAGACAGACGGACAGACAGACAGACAGGCAGACACACCGACAGACATCATGCTAAAAATAGTCAAAACGTTATGTAGGGACCTCGATTCGTGGAGATCCATCGAAATCTCGAAATGTCAAAATCGGTATGATCACAATACCTCCCTTATATATGTTGACGGTCGGTAAAAATGGACATGACCCCTTTTCAAATTGATCGATTCAACAATTTTTACAAAATATGCGCAGATTTTTATAGTGTTAGGGTAAATGAATTGAAAAATGTAGAATTTTAATAATACCATTCTCACTTAAAGTATTTCAGCCACAAAATGCACTTTCTCGTACTTTTCTTACTACACATCTCACTTTGGCATTATTATTGTCAAAATTGACGAGACTAAAACTGTCATGGAACAATTATAGTTGATATACTAATTTAGACGTTTCCAAACTGTGGAACGCGTACCGGTACCGTTACTCGAATGTCGAGCTACCAGTACGCGATAATTTTGAGAGGTGAGGACCTTTTTTTTACTCATCACTTGGGTTCTGAGAGGTGAGGACCTTTTTTTGCTCATCATTTGAATTTTGAGGGATGAGAGATTGGTATGCCACCATATTGTCTACTACATTCCGGTACAACTTATTAAAAAGATTGGGACCTCTGTACTAATTGATACCGAATCGTAAATTATTGCAAGAGTATCAAGACTTCGACTCGAGTTCCTTTAGCGGGCCATTCTTCAGCCTAAGGTCAGGGCCGTTTTTATCATTAGACGATAGCTGTGGGCTCCTCTTGATAGGAGGACCCATGTTAGACTATCTTTAAAATGTTTGTTAAAATCACATACTCATTTATTATAACTTTAAATACGATTATTACGCCAGTATAACGAATCTCATTAATAAATAATTCGATTTTAAATCTCGATAAATTAAATAATTAAATAATAAACCTTAAATTTATATTCTATATTGTAACAGGTCGAAATTAATAGGTTTTTTTTTTTTATAATAAATGATAAATTAACATCAATCCCATCGCTGATACCAGTTTGTAACAGGTCGAGTTGCAGAGGAAAGAAATGAAGAGAAAAGACTTTGAAAGAAAAATGTTACAAAAAATAAATAAATAAACCAGTTTACTCACTCAGCATTCTTGTGTCGTTGAACACTTATACTTTATAAATCGAAATAAATAACTTGATGTATTGAAATTCACTATTGCTCTGTTCTACTCTTGTAAGACTTTTGACTATTAATATATCTGTTGAACGACTTCTGCAAGACTGTATGTAAGCATCCTCTTGAGTATGTTTGATTAGACCTTATAAACAACCCTACTAATGATGTTTATTAACCCTTTTCTAAGAATTTGACTTAGAAAGACACATCAATAATAAGATAAAATGTGAAAGTTTTGTATATAAATAACAAAACTTAATGGTATTTAAAAAGGGTTTTTTCCACTTTTTACCTAGTAAGTACATTGTTATGAAATTTTTTTGTTGAAAGTAGATACACATTACCGAGGAAGCTTTGGTTACTATTAACAACGGAATGTAAGTAAAAATTTACCTCCCCGGGGAAGTAAATAAAAAATAAATAAAACAAAACCTAGATTTTACTGACACAAAACCCTTAACGACCCAATCATGGACGGTACATAATACGACACATGATTTCCATAATAAATCTAAGGTTTTCAAATATTCATTTAAAATTTTTAGCATTAAGAACGTGCTATACCGAGTAGTGATTTAAGTTAATATAGGCATCCACAAGTTTGCATTCATTCCGTTGCGTAAAATTTTAATGTGCGTACAAAAATACATACGATGCTAAATAGAGATGCAGAATATGTCCAATTCTCAAATCCGGCAAAGCATCACTTTTTACCAATTATCGTCCAATCTCAATTATCTCAGTATTTGCAAAACTTTTTGAATCAATTCTGTATGAACTTATATATCCTGATATAAAAAATATCATCTGTCCTGATCAGCATGGTTTTATGCACAAGCGCTCTACCACTTCCAATCTTTTGCAATTAACTCAATATATTTCTCATAATTTGGACAACCGTTATCAAACTGATGTCTTACACACTGATTTTGCCAAAGCTTTTGATCAAATTCCGCACCATTTAATTGTGTCAAAAATGCATTTAATGGGGTTTTCTCCTGCTTTGTGTAACTTTTTTGCTTCATATCTCAGTAATCGAGTACAATATGTTGAATACTTGGGACATCGATCTTATGGGAGTACCGCAAGGCTCAAATTTAGGTCCATTATTGTTTCTAATTTTTATTAACGATCTTACTAGTTTAATATCATGCACAAAATTGTTATATGCTGATGACATGAATATCATAAACACAATCAAAGATACAAATGATTGCTGCAAACTACAGGATGACCTTACTGCCATAGTAAGATGGTGTCATGACAACAAACTTTTCATGAACATAAAAAAATGCAAAATAATATCTTTTACCAGGAAAAGAGAACGAATAGAATTCAATTATAATATCTCTGGAATTAAAATCGAACGATCTAATACTGTGAAAGACCTCGGGGTTATTTTTGATGATCACTTAACTTTCAACGAGCATATTGATAGTGTAGTATCCAAGGCTACTAGAATGTTAGGTTTTGTAGTGAGAAGTACGAAAGATTTCACAAATATCGAATGCATCAAAACACTGTACTTCTCTCTAGTTCGTCCTCACTTAGAGTACGCATCCATTGTTTGGAACCCGGCTCTCAATAAGGATATTAGTAAAATAGAACGTGTTCAGCGTAAATTTCTAAAATATCTTTATTTAAAAAAATTTGGAAAATACCCTGACCAAGGCTTTCCTCAAGAAAAACTACTGGCATTATTTAAAATCCAAACTTTAAAATTTCGAAGAGAAAACCATTTACTGATCTGTCTTTATAAAATATTAAACAATATCATTGACAGCCCTGTTCTTCTTGAGATGGTAAATCTCCACTGCCGCCCTGTATTTACAAGGAACCTTAAAACGTTTGCCCTGGCCAAACCAAGATCAAACATTTTAATCAATTCACCATGTTATTCTATGTTTAGTCTTTATAACCAGTTTGACAGTGTACTTGATGTATTTTGTGGTTCATTTGTAAAATATTGTCATAATGTGAACTCTCGCTAAATTGTAAATTGTAAATGTTATATATAAATGTAAGGTTAGGTTAGTATAGTCATTCTATAATAGGACAAAAATCTGTTGATTGACTGTAATGCTATAAATAATAATAAATAAATAATAAAATAAATAATAAATTTCACACCACGCCCGCGGCACCCACTTTGAGAACCACTGTCTAGATATTAATATTGTCGAGTCATATTACAATTATAACCTTAAACAGTTATAGAAAATAACAAATATAAAGTTTACTGGGATAGAAGTATAGTTACCAATAAAGTTCAGCACAATAGACCTGATGTAACAATTATAAATAAAAATTGTAAAACCGGCTTATTTATAGACATAGCTGTGCCGAACAATAACAACTTAATCTCTACCTACAATGGGAAAATTAAAAAAATTATAGATTTAAATATTGAAATTATGGATCGATGGAAATTGGACTCGATAAAAAACATTCCTGTAATGATTTCGAGTACAGGATTAAGGGCATCAATGAACTCTCTCCTTAAACTACAAGCTCCACCAGAAATCCTTCATAAATGCAAAAACCTATTGCGTTGGATACTTGTACCACAATAATATAATAGTAAACGAGAATAAAATAGTAAAAAAAGTAGTAATAGAATGTTCGCGCTTCTCTGCTGGGCGACCTTTTTATTATTTAAGTGGGTGGTTTCTTAGGTCTTTCATTTTTTATGTGACAGTATTGACCGAACGCTGTCATATAGCGTTTCGTCTAGGATCGATAAGTCAGGCTATTAGAGCCTCGTGCTACCGTAAACGACCCTGTTTCGGTCTCCTCACTATGTACGTTCCGTTTATATTCGTCTCGTATCTTATTGTTTGCTTGTCAATTCGCGATTGCGTGTGGACTTATTAAGTGTATCAACACGGCTGTGTGTCCAATTTTCTCCTACTTCAGAGTGGACCAGACTACAGCAGCTCAAAGAGCCCTTTGATACGATCATGCTTCAAGTACGAGGTAAGTCCATCAACCAGTATATCTCCCATCCCATCTCCAGCATTCTACAATCGAGTAAGATTACGTGCAATACAGTCCACGTGCTTATTTTCGTGATCCTTAGAGCAGGAACCTGGTCAGTGTCTCCGTCTGGGACCACTACAGGGTTCCGCACTTAACATAAAAGATGCAGGCGCGTACCCAGTGGGTGGTTCATGGACTTGAACTTCCACCCCACCCCAGAGCTCCAAAAACACGTGGTTTTATGTGTTTTTATCAAAATATAAGTGTTGAGCTCCCCCCCCCCCCAACAGTGTCAAAAACATGTGGTTGATAAGGTTGTTGCGCGTTTTTGTTAAATTAGAAGTGAAGACTGTTTTTTTAGGTCAACACTTGTATTTTAGAATTGAGGATCTTTTTCATAATTTAAATAATTTCGTCTTCTCAGCCTCCCCCCACCCCAGATTCCAGGGTGCGCGCCTAAGAAAGACGGGAAGGAAGGTTAATCATTTATGGGTAAGATACCTGAAAAGACTAACACAACAATGTAAGACAGTGGCGTTGTTATGTCTAAAAGGACAAAATGTGTATACGAAACAGACAGTGGCGTTGTTATGTCTAAAAGGACAAAAATAGAAAGAGAGGGAGGGAGAGAGAGAGAGAGAGAGAGAGAGAGAGAGAGAGAGAGAGAGAGAGAGAGAGAGAAAGCCAGTATTATTGTATATAAAATAGATTTATAAATCCGTAAATATATGGTCTTAACATTCAAAATATGGCAATTTTGTTACAATAAATTATTTATTTCCAATATCAATTTTATTCAGTTCGATGAACAGCTTCAGAATTCAGGATTGTCGAACCATTGGTACATCTTCTTTGTTGATTTCTCATCAAATTGGTATTCTGTACATCTGTTGGTCCTAAAAACAAAACAATATTAATCAGATTTGTAAATTAACAAGCCGAATTAATACCCCACATAAAATTAACTTAAATTGTCAACCTTTCTTTTCTAAGTTACACACTTAGTATTATTTAAGGGAAAAAAAATGATGTGAAGTGTGAATTTTCACATATCGCATTTATAGTAATCACGGCAAAATGAACGACATTCTTAAAATAATTTATCGTGTGTTAAGCCTGGTTTATAATAAGCCCATAGCATAACTGCATATGCATTAAACAATAGATTTGACCCTTCAAAACATCTGTTTGTAATAAACAGAACAAAGAGAGTAGTGTAATTTTTATGCTTATGTTCCATAACATATCTATTATAAACCAGGCTTTAATCTAACAGCTTTAAAAACAAATTTTATGTTAAAATATTTTTTACCTAATACCTATGTTTCTAAATATGTGGAGATGGTCGTGTCCGTAGTGAATAGAAGTGGAAAGGTTGTACGGGTGTCGGACATAAATGAAAAAAAACTATCTACAGCTGACCAGTTTCGGAATAGTTTATTCCTTCATCAGAGCTGCTACATACAGGAGAATCGAAATACAGTATAAATGTACATAGTATAACAATAAATGAATATAATAATAATATAAGTATAACATTGTAAACCATACCTGAGATAACAGTGTTACGTGTAATGGTGAGGTAGATAAAAACGGGTCATTATATAAAAAAATTGTTGAAATATAAATAAATAAATAAATAAATAATGTAAAACGAAGTCAGAGATTAAAATGAACGATACAACAAATATAATATTCCGAATATGTATAATATTCCGAAACTGGTCAGCTGTAGATAGTTTTTTTTCATTTATGTCCGACACCCGTACAACCTTTCCGTTTCTAAATATGTGCAGTATTTTTTATATAGCAAGTTTCATTAAGATTTTGAAAATTGCGCCTTTGGCTTCCATTGGTTGTTTTAAGTAATATGCTCCGCCCCTCTGGTTTCGTATACATGACACATAAAATGAAAATATAATTCCAACAATTCCAACTGGTTATTAAATTTACGCTCTTAAAAATTAAATGCAACATTTGCCAAAATATAACTAGAATTTTGACAAAATGATTAAAACAAAATAAAAATGGAAAAAAAAAACTAAAATTAAAATTGTCTCTTCTGCCCGGGAGTGAACCCTAGTTTTCTACGAAGCAAGCAAGCAAGATAGCCATTAGACCAGGATACGCCTTCTAGTATAGTGTGTTACATAACTATAACTTTTGTACAACGTCAACCAAAAAACCCAAAAAATGCGTTATTTTCCGAAAAAATAATCTGATCAAAAATTCCTGTTGTTCTATTCCGGTTCACACCAATGTACATTACGTAGAATTTATTCAGATTTTTAGTTTAAACCATCTGAGCTACAATTTTGGAAAAAATAGCATCTAAATAATTTATTTTGCAAAAATAAAATGTTGATCGTTAATTCACGTACTAAGGGCTTTCATTTAATACCCTACTCAGAATTTTAAAAAAATATATTATTTTTTTTTTCGATAAACACGTATTTGTTTATATTTTTAGGGGGATATATTTTTTAGATGTTTTAGGCCCGGTTTTTTCACCTTCAGATAAAGTTCCAGGTAACTATCTGACAGATAAGGTTATTTTTAACATCATCTGCTGAATAAATGTCATCCCTTCTTTCTATACAAATGTATCTATCAGATAGTTATCTAACGGATAATGAGACTGACGTATTGAATTCACTGACTGGTATTGACATTTATTCAGCAGATGAAGTTACAAATAACCTTATCTGTCAGATAGTTACCTGGAACTTTATCTGAAGGTGGAAAGACCGGGCCTTAGTATTTTTTCCTATGTGCGGGTCAAAGAATTGTATATAGACCGGGAGCCCATGACAGTTTTTGGTCTCCGATTTCATACAGCATGCCTTTTGGAGGAGAGAATATTTAACCTGTGACAACAAAAAAGGGATGGTACTAAACCCCTGCACGCTTTCCGGTCATAGGGAAATTTTCATTTCCACTTAAACACAAAATTTTTAAAACAAATTTAAAGTCTTTTAAATATATGCATGCGATTCGGAGGGTCCCAAAGGGCTCAAACGGTCATGTGATCTTGTAATAAAAAAATATGATTTTCCGCGTTTTCATACAGCATGCCTATAATTAAAAGATTTTAAATTTGTTATAACTTTCTTTTGACAAAAGGGCAAGCAATATTAAATCAGAGAAACACAAAAATTTTGTGCAAGTGAAAATGCAATTTTCCCTATGACCGGAAAGCGTGCAGGGGTTTAGTACCATCCCTTTTTTGTTGTCACAGGGTAAATATTCTCTCCTCCAAAAGGCATGCTGTATGAAATCGGAGACCAAAAATGTCATGAGCTCCCGGTCTAATAAGCATGCCAAATTTCAACTCTTTAGGTTTAGCCCTTTGGCTACAATTTTTACTGAACAAACAGACAGACAGACAAAATGACGGTATAACCCAAAATACAAAACCCTAAAAATGACACTCACGGAAGAAAAATGAAAATTAATTTTATAATAAAATAAAAACATAACAATATACTACAGGCTATTTTTTTTCACGTTTTATGGCCTTAGCAACTAAGATAAGTAGCCAGGGCAATACTCATTTTCATGATGAAAATTCCATGTCTGAACAATATTCGAACCCGATACCTTAGCAACGCAGGGCACGTGTGTTACCACTACGCTACGCCGGTCGGCTATAGGCTATTCAAACGTTTAGCGAAACGTTTAAGCGGAACTAACTTGAATTATCGTTTTTGTAAGTTGTCTTGAGATCTCCTTTTAAGGTTTGAAGTGGGCTTTTGCTAAACAAAATGCTCACTTATGGCGGGTTGCTAACGTAAGAGTTTTCTCTAACTCGAGTTAAAATCATTTGTTTTTGTATGCTACAACATACAAAAACAAATGATTTTAACTCGAGTTAGGGATAATTCTTACTTTAGCAACCGGCCATTAAACAGTAAAATTTACTATAGTTCAAAATCTAGTTCCGCTTAAACCAAAGAAACAGGTTATACTGAATTATACACTTATTTTTAATGGTCCATTTAAAATTATTTTAATAAATCAGTGGCAGTTCCTATTTTTACATACAGCAGCGAATCTTGTTTAGTAAAAAAATTAAAGACATATGAAAATGGAACTCGGCAGCGGAAATAAAATATTTTTAGATTCGTTAAAGGACGTAGCATGATCATATTGGCAATGAAGATATAAGGGAAGAAATAATAATAACAACTCGTTGTTGAATCGCAAAACCTTCCATAATAATTTTGCTACGTCTCTTCTGCACGACTACCAAAATGAACTGTCAGAATTAAAGCAAACCGAAATGGTGGCCGATATAAGTTGTAAAATTAATTTTGAATCATCCAATAGTTAGTGCATATATTACTTACAGTCCAACTCTAGTTTTGCAATCAACTATTGGTTTTTCCTTTTTAAAACACTGGGCCCCCAAAGCTGTGAAGTATGCAGTGCCAATTTGTCCGCTAATCATATCATCCGCTTCTTTCAAACAGTCGTAGAACTCTCGATCACAGTTACAGTGAGAGCGAGTGAAGAGGCCGCCGTTGTAAAGGCCGTGTTTTACTTCCTCCCTCAATATGTACTCAGGGCAAGAGTCGTGCTCTCGACAACAACTATCTGTCTTGAAAAATAAACCAAGTTCTTCGTAACTGCGTGATCTGTTTCCGTCACCGCACCATTGAGTACCTGAAAATTATAAGAAAATATTATGAATAGGGGATAGGCATGATTTTATTTTAATTTTTTATTATATTCCTCTCGTTGCATATAAACATAAAAAATTGATGTGAAGTGTGAATATTCACACATTTCAGGGTTTCGCAGGTATATAATAAGTGAAGGCGGTATGCTGAGTGTGTAGGACAAATTTTACTTTGTAGTAATCACGGCAAAATGAACGATATTTTTAAAATAATTTATCGTCTGTTAATCATATAATAAGACTGGTTATTAAATTTACGCTCATAAAAATTAAATACAACATTTGTCAAAATATAACTAGAATTTTGACAAAATAATTTCAACATAATAAAAATGCAAAAAAAAAAACAGAAAAAGTAAAATTCACTCCGTGTACTCGAACTCGAAACCCTTCGTTTTCCAGCCAGTTTAACAGTGCTCTAACGCATGTAGCCATCGCACGCCATGCATGTGAGTGTCTTACATTGGTATAACTTTTGTACTTTGTGAACCAAAAACCACAAAAAATTCGTTATTTTCCAAAAACATAATCTGATCAAAAATTCCTGTTGTACTATTTCGGTTCACACCAATATACATTACTTAGAATTTTTTTAGATTTTTAGAACCATCTGGGCTACACAGGGTGTGGGACAAAAATTTTTTTGCACATTTTTGGCAAAAATCGCATGAAAATAATTTATTTTGCAAAAATAAAAATTTGATCGTTAATCCACGTACTAAGGGCTTTCATTTGATACCCTACTCAGAATTTAAAAAAAATATTTTTGTTTTCGATGAGCACATATTTGTTTATATTTTTAGGGGGGTACGTTTTTTAAATGTTTTAGTATTTTTCCTATGTGCGGGTCAAAGAGTTGTATAAGCATGCCAAATTTCAACTCTCTAGGTTTAGCCGTTTGGCTACAATTTTTACCGAACAGACAGACAGACAGACAGACAGACAGACAGACAGACAGACAGACAGACAGACAGACGGACGACAAAATGACGGTATAAGGGTTTTTTGGTCATACCTACAAAACCCTAAAAACAGTTTTGCATTTTTTTTTTAATTTGAAGGCTTAAAAAAATCATAAATGTATGTAGCGCGCGAAAACGACGTGTGACGTCATACCGCTTCTAAGTGACGCAGTACACTACTAGCCTACCCAGTGTACTGTGTACAGCCTACCCAGTGTACAGCGTGCAGCCTACATAGTCTGTTGTGAACTTATTTGCTTGTATAACTTTTATAGGTTATATAAAGTTAGAGTGCTTTTAATTAAAATAAAGTTTAACTCTATAAAAAATAAAAACAATTTATACATGTTTACCGAATTAAATTTTATATTAAAGTATATAAAATATGGAAGATCCAGGCCCCAGTACTTCGAAACATAGTCGAAAATATTGTTTAGTACCGATGTGCACAAATAGTTCAAATAGAAATCCAAGAAAACAATTTATATCATTACGTGATGGCGAAAAACAACAGAAAATGCGAAATTTGTGAAATGTGAAATTATCACTCTGAGCCCTAACAAAATCTTTATCTGCCATTTTAATAATAAATGCGTGAAAAATTGTTTAAAAATAAAAAGAAAACTCTCGAACAATACAATATACACACGTAAAGATTATGTTGTAGCTGTATCTGTGACGTCAAACCCCAGTCGTTTGACGTCATACTCAGTCGTATTTACTCGGCAACTTACACGCCGTGGTCGGCTTATTTCAAATGTACAATATTTTAATTAAAAAATTTGGCTATAATATTAATTAAAATGTGATTTTTGTTTTGTTAGGTGACATAACTAACATTAACATATCAAAAAAATGTAGTTTTAAGGAAATATAAATTTTATGCGTATCCCCTATTTCAAATTCAATTCTAGTTTTAAGTCTGATTTAAAATAGACGCATAACATACGCGCGTGGTAGGGTCACATAACATAATGAAGATGAATCATAGGACTATTGGACTGTAGGACAAGAGTTCTAATCTTTGGGAGATTAACACACCTTAACACACCGAAAAACACCTTAAGAAGTTTTTGAGTGAAAAAGTTGGGAACTTTTGAGTGAATGGAATCATGAAATAACCTAAAAGATGATCATCAAAAAACCACAGCCAAAATATTGCCAGATAATGGTTGACATCAATATTACCTAATAAAAAAAAATCTATATGAAATTTCGGAACAATCCAATCTTTTAAAATTTAATTTTTGAAGATATACGAGGTGTGTAATTAAGTAACCGGACTGATTTAATTTTTTTTTTATTCGAATAGAATAACAATTCAATATTGTCTCCCTAAAAATAACTTAATTGGGAAGCCACACAGCGCTGGAGACCGTTCTTCCAATCCTCATAGCAGTGCTGGACCTCGGATCCTGGAATAGCTTTCAACTGGTCGGTTACGGACGTTTGAATATTTTCGAGTGTCCCAAAATGACGTCCCTTGAGATGATTTTTCAATCTTGGTAAGAGGAAAAAGTCAGAAGGACTCAAGTCAGGTGAATAAGGAGGCTGAAGAGCCACATGTATGTTTTTACTTTTTTACAATTCATTGGTGAAAATCTGATCGGTAGTGTGAGTCAAATTCAACTCTTCCCCGATCATTCTGACTGTCAACCAACGATCTGAACGCACAAGATCCCGGATTATGTCGACATTTTCATCGGTTCTTGAAGATGAAAGCTTTCCGTTGCGTGATTCATCTTCAATCAACTCTCTTCCTTCTGAAAATGCCTTAAACCAAAAAACTTGGGTCCTTGACAAAACACTGTCTCCGTAGGCCTGCTGAACTTTTGCAAAAGATTTCGTTGCACTGTGCCTAAGTCTGAAGCAAAACCTGAAAGCACACCGTTGCTCGAAATGAATGTCATTCATTTTAAGAACGCACTAGAAAAAATTGTTTCATGACAAAAATCTCTACGGACAACAAAATTACTCTAGCTAGTTCAAACTCGTACTGAAGGCGTATCACACGCTCACCTGCCGCCCCACCAAGCCCCACATGTTGCCAGATCAAACGCTATGTTGCCAGTCCGGTTACTTAATTTACACACCTCGTATCTATATGTATATGTATCATATCCAAGTAGAAATGTCTATTTTACAAATGGAAAAGCCCCGATTTTTTTGGTTGTGTCACAAAATTGACTGAAAAAAAGAGTCACTCTATTCATGAGACTATAACCTGTTTCTTTGGCTTAAGCGGAACTAGATTTTAAATTGTAGTAATTTTTACTATTTAAGTGAGGCTTTTGATCATTTGTTTAGCATGACAACTTACAAAGATGAAAATTCCAGTTAGTTCCGCTTAAACATTTGGTATAGCCTATAATTAAACGAAATTCTGAACACCTTTTAAAGTAGGCTTCTTTGGATAAAATCATAGGTGTCAAAGAAAAACAAACAGCTGACAGATAAATTAACTCAAAATGTCAGTTTGATCAAACTGACATGGTAATAAGCTAGTATTTCATGGATTGATACTTCCTTTATTAAGATAAATTATTAACAATTAGTTTATTATTACTAGTAACAAATCTATTAAATAAAAAATAATTCATTACATAAAATTTCAAATAATAATAATGATAAATAAATAAAATAACTAACAGAAAGTGGTTTGATGAAATTTATGTAAAAACTCAAATTGTTTTTAAGAATATAAAACATGAAGAGCATTATAATAATTTTGACAATGTTTATCTTTAGCTCAACCGTGATCGGTAAGAAGTTTGTAATTGTAAATGTTTTTTTGTTAATAACATGAGTGGTTAACCATCTGGCCAATTTAAAAAGATGGTTCACGTCGTGGACCAAAAATGATCTTATGTACCGCTTTAACTGAAGGAAAATTTGTTCAGAAAAATCATTTATAAATCGATTGCAATATTATTTCATGCTATTTATTAGAATTACAACAAGTTTGAATTAGTATCGAAATAAACAATTTCATAAACTTAAACTTAACAGATTTTAATATAAAGTCTGTTCCTTTGGTTTAGGTGGAACTAGATTTTCAATTCTAGTTACTTTTACCGATTGATTCATAGGCGCCCGCAGAAATTATTCTAAGGGGGGGCAAGACCAAAACATAGATATAGATGTCATATTCGAACAATGCTTTCCAAATGGCGGGTCTGGGAGCGATTCCCGCTGAGGATAAACATTTATTTTCTAGTTAAAAATGTGTTCTCTATAGTTAAAGGACGTCGTTTGGGTTTTTGCGCATGGCAGCGCCCTGTTTACTAGGACCATCCCTGTGCAAACTAATTACTCTACAACATAGGCGCCCGCAGAAATAGGGGATAGGCATGATTTTTTTAATTTTTTTTATTATATTCCTCTTGTTGCATATAAACATAAAAAACAGTTTTTAATTTTTTTTTTTTTTTAATATGAAGGCTTAAAAAAATCATAAATGTATGTAGCGCGCGAAAACGACGTGTGACGTCATACCCTTCTAACTGACACATGACACTACTAGTCTACCTAGCGTACATAGTCTGTTGTGAACTTATTTGTTTGTATAACTTTTATAGGTTATGTAAAGTTAGAGTGATTTTAATTAAAATAAAGTTTAATTCTATAAAAACAATTTATACATGTTTACCGAATTAAATTTTATATTAAAATATATAAAATATGGAAGATCCAGGCCCCAGTACTTTGAAACATAGTCGAAAATATTGTTTAGTACCAATGTGCACAAATAGTTCAATTAGACATCCAAAAAAATAATTTATATCATTACCTGATGACGAAACACAACAGAAAAGCTATGAGGCGAAACAAATACAAAACTCTCAAACAATACAATATAAACACGTAAACATTATGTTTTGTCTGTATCTGTGACGTCAAACCCTTACAGCCTCAGTCGTATCTACTCGGCAACCTTCGCGGCGTGGTCGGCTTATTTCAAATTTACAATATTTTAATTAAAAAATTTGGCTATAATATTAATTAAAATGTGATTTTTGTTGTGTTAGGTGACATAACTAACATTAAAATATCAAAAAAATTTAGTTTTAAGGAAATATAAATTTTATGCGTATCCCCTATTATTCTAAGGGGGGGCAAGACCAAAACATAGATATAGATGTCATATTCGAACAATGCTTTCCAAATGGCGGGTCTGGGAACGATTCCCGCTGAGGATAAACATTTATTTTCTAGTTAAAAATGTGTTCTCTATAGTTAAAAATCGTCGATTTAGTAAATAAGAACTATTCTGGCTAATAGCCAAAGTTGCTAAAGCAAAAATATAATAATAAACAATCGTTTTTTTAAAATGAATTTTATATTTAAATAATATGTATATATATACATATATATATATTTTTTTTTTTCTAAGATACGAATTGGTTCTGAAATCCAGGGGGGGGGCAACTGACCCATCTTGCCCCCCTTGCGGGCGTCTATGGATTGATTGAAGCTTTTGATCATTTTGTTCAGGAAAAGCCAATTTCAATATATAAAAAAATAGCTAATGACAACTTACAAAAATGAAAATTTCGGTTAGTTCCGCCTAATCGTTTGGAATAGACTGTACCTATATTAATCATTTAGTCTTTATAATAGTTCTTTATTTATTTTTATATAGGAAAAAACTTGTAGAAAACCTATTGTCTTACTATTAATTTCAATCTATATTCGTAGAAGCACTCTATCACACACTCTATATTAAACATGTCTCTTAAAGTTAATATATGCTTTGTCCGTGTATGTTTATATTTTTTATATGTCATGTCATTTAATTCATAGTTCGCGATGTTTTGAATTAAGACACTTTCACTAATCATATACTTACTATAAAACTTCTCTGTCAGTCCATAAACAATGTCTTCTACGTATTTGACGCCCGTTTCTTCGTGGATTTCTGAAACTTTGGGAAGTTTCCGGCAATCCTACAGCACTTATTCTGTACTACCTGTAGTTTATTATAATTTGCCATTGATGTATTACTCCTCACTGGACAGTCGTAAATTAGAGATGATTTGAATACTGATTTATAGAGGAGTAGTTTGATTTCCCGGCTTAATTTGGATCTCTTATTTAGCAGAGGAAATAAGGTGGCCATGCTTGCTGTTGCTTTTTGACTAATATTTCTGCAGTGTTCCGTGTAGTTTAGTCTTTGATCCATGATTACTCGCAGATATTTCACAGTTGGACTCCATTCAATATCACTAATATTAATGTTGTTATTTCTATATCTATATGTGTTTTAGGTTATTGTGTGTATAGTCCACTTTGTAAGCAACGTGAATGGGAACCATATGTAGCTATATTAAGATGGAATGAAACTACCAGGTGTACAGGAGTAGTCATTAACAGTAATTGGATTTTAACAATTTCCTGGTGTTTGTAAGTATGCTCTTAAGTTACGAAACTTCTACATATTGCTATACTGTAAACCAATTGTAAACGAGAGCTTATATACCTCAAAACATATACTATCTACAAATACAATTTACGGAGCTGATTATCCTTCGGTCTTCTCCGATTTCTGACGGTAAATACAGTCAATTTGTACGGGTCCAAAGATTCCACTTAGTACGAGGGTTGTCTTTTATATTTCGAGATTTGAGATCAAAACCATTATTTATTAACAAAAGTGGCTTTATTGTTTTTCAAAATATTCTCCATATAAATCAATATACTTTTGCATACGTTTGAACCAATTTTCGAAGCACTTTTTCCACTCCGATTGAGGCTTTTTCCACTGCGATTGTCAAATTATGTGGGATCCAACGCGAACAAATCTTTTTGATGGCCAAATGTTCATGCAATAGTGAATGTATGCTGGTCCCACTAATGCCCAAGGATACTTCAATCTCACGATTAGTTACATGACGATCTTGCAGTATCAGTTCACGCACAGCATCAATGTTTTCCGGAACATCAACCGATGTTGGACGACCTTCACGAAATTCGTCCTTAAGCGAACTACAGCCACGATTGAAATTGGCAAACCATCGATAAACAGTAGTCCTTGATGGTGCTTCATGGCCAAAAGTCGAATTAAGTTCATCGATGCTCTGTTGTTGGGTTAATCCACGTCGAAAGTTGTAAAAAATAATCACTCGAAAATGTTCACGATTTAATTCAATTTTTAGCCGAGTTGAATTTTTTTAAGTTACTGTAAACAACACAAATAGCGCTCGTACGTCAAAACATTCTGAGTACGTATACCGTCAAAAAATGTCAAACATTACGATAGAAGCGTCAGTTGCTAGATGGCAGCACTAGTTTAGCGCAATCCCGAAATATAAGAGGCAACCCTCGTATTCGATTAAAAACTTTGAAGTGGAGTTGATTTCAGTTTTTAAAGGCCATATTTCAGAGCCATACAATAGGGCGTATTAAAAACTGGTTTAAAACTATTGATAATTACTTTTATTCGTCTCTTGCTTTCTCAATACTGAACCTGATCTATAATCCTATCAATTCGCCCCTTGTTCGCTGTCATCCGAAAAAGTTCTCTGGATGTAACTTCAAATCATTTTCTCAGGTTAACAAACCAGGAGATCCCTAGTCTTCCAGGGTCTCTTTTCCCTTCATCCTTTCCCTGTAGGTACAATATTCTGTACGATACTATATTTCTGCCTATTCCTCACCACATACTCGATAATTTCTAGTTCCGTTTTTGATCTACATGATCTTAGATACCAATCTAAAGAATTCATTCCCCATTATTTTATATTTGCTGCCTTGGTCGTCCAAGGCGAGTCTTTTATCCTAATTTACCCTACTTAGATCTGGCAGCATCGTGGATAAATAATTATATTTAAATAACAATTATTTAATTTGCAGCTTACTTGTAAAAATATCTGATATCAAAATACATGTTGGAATACCATTTCATAACAGAACAATCCATACTATCCAACGCATGGTATTATACCCCGATTTACGAAGTGGAGACTTGAGCAAACACACTCTAGCTTTAGCCAAGGTAAAGCAACAAATATTGTTCGAATGGAACCTAGAACCTAAAGGCATATTTCCATACACCGCCCCTGAGATTACCCAATCTAGTATAATGTTTGAACTGTGCAAATGGAAAAAAGAAACCAATAAAGACTGGAGAGATTCGCTGGAATGTTTTGAAGATATTGTGACAGAATCTTTTGTTGAATGTCACGCATGTTTTCCAGATTTAAATGAAACAGTTCACATGTGTTTCTCTGCAGGACATTGTGATTATGAGATGGGAAATTTGCTGATATACCAGAATCGACTGGTAGGATTATTGATAAAACTCTGTACTTTAGACTGTGATAGAAAAAATAATAGCTACGTTATTTTAAATGTATTCTCTTTTACAAGTTGGATACAGCAAATTGTGGATTAGAATTAACTTATTTATTATTCTTTTCTTGGCACACTTAGACTTCGTTTTTTTTTTTTTGTATTTATTGGCTCAGACTTTCGTCACACGCCATAGCTATTTGTAATTTGATGAAATACTATTTTTAGGAGAGAGTGAAAGGATCTGTGAATTTGCTAGTGAGGGTCGTCACAGCGGGAGTACGTCAGACGTGGGAGAGGGCCCATGGTAGGGTCACACATTAGAGTTGGGCAGTTAGTAATGCCTACCTACCCTCGGCTGTGCGAAATCACTGAGCTTTTTATAATATTATATTACTGTTTAAGATGTATTCTTTAATTGCGTCGAATATTTCGCTTTTATTTATTATTAAAATAGATTCTGTATTAGTGGGAAGTGCGATTTTATTTTGTAATAGTTTATTATAAAGAATTATTCTGTATCTTTCATGAGTTTTACATTCTAAGAATACGTGTTGTAGATCACCGATAGAGACATTGTCGCAACTGCAATAGGGGTTGTCTTGTAGTTTTATTTTATATAGATACTCTGGGGTTCTCGCATGTCCCAGTCTTAACCTTGAGTACGTTGTTGTAAAAGTTCTGGGAGCGTTATATTTATTAAACCAGGGTTTATTATTAATAATCGGAAACATATTTACATATCGAAGCTCTTTAGTGGATTGACTGTATTTTTGTTGCCATAAGTTTTTAATATTTGTTTTAATATATTTTGTAAATTCATCTGGTGGAAATTTTGGATACAGCAAATTGTGGATTAGAATTAACTTATTTATTATTCTTTTCTTGGCACATTTAGACTTCGTTGTACAGTAGTTACCAACCCGACGATCGCAAGTGACTGGTACGATCAACCAGTCACTTGCGATCGTCGGATTAATGACATTTTTAAAAATTTAGTTTTATAGAGTTAATTTTATTTTAAACTATTTTTATTATATAGGTTTTTGCAGATAAATCAATAATAAGGAAATAATTTCTAGATATAAGTTTAGGATAGAGAAAAAAAAATCCTGAGAAAAAATTGAAGTGTAGTGTGAATTTTCACACATTTCAGGGTTTTGTAGGTATTTAATAAGTGTAAGAAGCCAATATAATACTGGATGTCTATAGGTATATTTAGGTATATCACATCAAAATCAACATTTTTTTTTTTTTTTGATAATCACCTTTATTCGTTATTTGAGAACTAAGAGCTTCCATTTAATTTTTTTAAACAAAATTTAAATAATTTGCCAAATATCCCAACGTTTTTTCTGCATTTGCTTCGTATTCAAGTCTTCATTAGATTAAATAAGAAATATTTTACAGCGTAGAGTGTAGTGTAGTGTGAGTAACTCAGTTCGCAACTATCAAAAAAATATATAATTTTTTTAATAAATTCAATTCCCAAGAATACACGCACTTAGCTATAAATACAAAAAATCCATAACATTATTAGTCATAAATTAACTATGAATTAAAAGAATAATTAATTTTGTCAAAAACACAAACTGATCAAAAATTCCTCCCGTACGTTTCCGGCTCAGATCAATATACATTACCTATAATTTATTCAGATTTTTAGTTTAACCCCTTTGGATATAAGGGTGTAGGACAAGAACTTTCGCACATTTTTGGCTAAATTTTGTGCTAAAATAAACGAATTTCAAAAAACTATCTATCGTTTCTTAATCTACGTCTTAAGAGCTTTGTTTTGATGCCACACAATAAGTTGTAAAAGATTTATTTTTTTTTTATCAACGACACAAAAACATCGACATTTTTCGAAAAACTTATCTGATCAAAAATTGCTATTGAATTATTCCGGTTCCCACCAATGTACATTATGGAGATATTTTTCAGATTTTTTGATCAATCCCTTTGGGACAAAAGTTTTTTGACACATTTTTGGCAAAAATCCAATAAAAAAAATTATTTTTCAAAAATAAAAATTTATTTTTTGATCCACGCATTAAGAGGTTTCATTTGGTATGCCACTCAAAATTTAAAAAAAGTATATATTTTTTTTATAAAATACATATTTGTTTATATTTATTTCGAGATGTGTAGTATTTTTCCTATATGTAGGTCAAAAAGTTGTATAAGCATGCCAAATTTCAACTTTCTATGTTAAGCCGTTTGGCTACAATTTCTACCGTACAAACAGACAGACCGACATATGTTTTTTGTGGCCATACCTACAAAACCCTAAAAACCGATAAAAAAAAGAAACACCTAAAAGATGCAACGTGCAAAAGAAAGGTCATCCAAAACGTCCTACCAGCAAAAAAAAAGAAACAAAATGGCTCTACACAGGCCACATAAATGCAGCGCGCGAGCTGATTCAATTCCAGAGACGTAGTTTGGCAATGCCTGTTTTAGGTTGAACCCCCGTAACTCCCCAAATATTCATCAAATTGAAAAAATGTACAGAAGAGAAAAGATCTGTTTTCTGTAAAGCTATTGCTCTCAATGTATGGATTTATTGTGTCGGTACGTGCTTTTTTGAATTAGAAGACGGATCACCGATTAGTTTTTGTGGCGGAAACTTGTTCATTAAAATTTGTGGAAATTATTTTAATTAAGTTATTCACCATTACAGGCTAACTTCATGTTTCTATGCTACTAATTAGTACTTTTATTTTTTAAATAATATTTTTTTTATTCTCAGCCCGGGGCACTATTAAGCGCTGGGTCCTACGCGACTTAATCGGTTAAATGTGCTTAAAGCTGACCCTGTTCGTAGTACGTTTTAATAATAACTCGTTGTTAAATCGTAAAACTCTCAGTAACAAATTTGCTACGTCTAGACTGCTGGACTATCAAATATGAACTGTCAAAACTTAACCAATCCAAATACAAAATGATTTTCAAAAGTTTCTCGATTCTGATGCGATTAAACAAAAAAAAAATCACACTCAATCAGAGTTGGGACGAGTACAACTAAAATGTACTTAAGTACTGAGTACTAAGTACTTTGGAAAAACTGGACTTGAGTACACGTTCGAGTACAATACTCATGTACTTCAAGTACTTATTTTCGAGTACAAGTACTAGTATAAGTAAAAAAGTGATATGTATACATACTCCTATATATTTTACTTATAGGTTATAGTTATATGATATAAAAACAACTGGTTAATTGTAATATAAAGAACAAAATTTTTATTTATTACATAAGTACATAACTATATGTATATATATTATTAGAATTAGAATAAAAAATAATACTATGAAATATACGAGATTAAGATGTGAATTTAGAATTAGTCTTTAAGAGAACCAGTTTTTCAAAATTATCGTCACTTTAGTGCATTTCTTCTTGGGGAATCTATTATAGATGCAAAGGAAAATAACCTCTCGACGGGCGCAGAAGAGGGCAAACATGTATTGATTTTAAAGAAAAGTTTTTTTAAGATCTTGTAATCATTCAGCATATGGATATTTGTTCTTCTATCTTCCAAATATTTCAATAATTCTAATTCAGTTTGATTATGAGAATTATTGTTTTTCTGTATTGTGTATTGTGGAAGTCATATTATCATCGTTTTCAGAAAAATCGAAAAAGCTATCTAAATCATCAGAAGAATATTTATCTTTTTCTTCCTCAACATCCAATAATTCTTTTTCTCCTTCCATCAAAATCATTTTCTTTATAATTTGAATAGTTACATTTTCATTACTTTCATTTTTTATTGAATTATACCAACGTAATTTAAAATTTGGGCATAAAACTGTGGCAATAATGGCATGTACTCGAGTACATTCCAAAAATTTGACAGGAGTACAAGTACAAAGTACTGCGTAAAATATATACTCGAATACGAGTACAGAGTACAGTAAAAGTACTTAATTACTGTACTCGAATACTTTTGTACTCGAGTACATCCCAGCTCTGCACTCAATACCTACGAAATTCTGAAATGTGTGAAACTACCATCACACCAACTATTAACATAATATATTAGCCGTATCTCTTTTTAAATTTTATTTCTGTTATAGCAATTTTAGTTGTTCTATTTTAATTGTATGTCCATACCGAAAAACGTAGATTATAATAGATAAACTAAATTATAATTAAAAGACCTCCAAATTTAATTTTGTACGGAAAGGAAACAAATGATCATAAATCCTCAAAAAGGAAAAAACAAATTATCATTAAAAATCCGAATTTGAGCGATTTTGTCCTTTGATAAGTGTTGATTTGCTTACAAAATTGCTCTTTGGTGTTAATGAAAACATGCATATTTGTTATCGTAGGTCCTTATTTAAATGATCAGACAGAATATTTAAATATCTATTGAATGGGTGATGTTGCGCATGCCTTCTGTTCGTATGTGACAATTATTCTCGGTCTGTTTGTCAAGCGGGCGTCAAATCATTTACATATTAATAGATACATTTTACTTTCAATGTCACTTAGTGAATGCCGACATAAGAGTAATTTCCCACACTTCATGTGCAAATTTTTAATAATATATTGTTTATGTCAATAAACTTATTTTCAATGGCACAATCATTCATCACATTTTTATAAAACACTTTACTAATTCAAATAGCGTAAAATACTATGTATGAATAAAATGTCTACGTATTGCTAATTTAATATTAATACAAAACTTTTTAGAGTAGCATGCAGGGCCGTGCGGTGGCATGGAGTAATGGAGCCTTCAAATATTTCTTATTTGTTTATTTTTATAATAAAAATTTGATTATTTGCTTGTTGCATCTTTATAAATTAGGTTTTTCTTTATCTTTGGCCGACGGAGTGGCCGAGCGCACTAAATCGCAGCAGTTTGAACTGGTGAATACAGTCGGATTGTGTGGTGGGTAGTTCGATTCCCCGTCGGTGATATTATTCGGGCGAGAATAATTTGTTTACATTACTCTCATTTCACAATCATTCACCCCTCATCCAGGTGTACGAGCTCGCCCCCTGGCATCGGCGATTAGCCTCGTTGCAGAAATAGGCCGATGTAAAATAAATAAATAATAAATAAATCTTTATCTTTGTTTATAAATATTGCATTTTATTTGGTCTGCGTACAAATGAGCGACTTTGTTGATATAAATGAAAGAATGTAAAGGGTCTTTCAATAAGGACGCTCGATTTTAAAATGTAAATAAAACAAGTTGTGTGTGAGATATCCAGTCATTTTTTTTTTTTTTTTCGTTTGAAAGTATGTTTTATGGCATTAAATGTGGAATATAACGTCGTTCAAATGTCCGCCGCAGCTTTGCTTGGTGGCACGTATTAGGGAGGTCCAATTATCAATAACTTTGTCCCATAAATCTGGCTGAATTTGCTGGATGGTGTTTGTTATGTTGACTTTGAGTGCGTCAATTGTTTGCGGTTTATTCGCATAGAACATATTTAAGTTAGCCCCAAAGGAAGAAGTCTAAGGCCCGATTTTTCCACCTTCAGATAAAGTTCCAGGTAACTATCTGACAGATAAGGTTATTTGTAACTTCATCTGCAGAATAAATGTCATCCCTTCTTTCTATACAAATGTATCTATCGGATAGTTATCTAACAGATAATGAGACTGACGTATTGGATTCACTGACTGGTATTGACATTTATTCAGCAGATGAAGTTATAAATAACCTTATCTGTCAGATAGTTACCTGGAACTTTATCTGAAGGTGGAAAGACCGGGCCTAAAGGCGTTAAATTGCACGATCTCGGTGGCCAGTTCACGTCGCCGCCGCGCGAGATAACCATACCCTCAAATAGCTCGTGCAGAATGTCCATCGTGGCATGTGTTGTGTGGCACGTGGCGCCGTCCTGTTGGAATCACATGTTATCGGCATTCATATCATCCAGTTTAGGCCACAAGAAATTGCTCATCATCGATCTGTAGCGCTCGCCGTTGACAGATATGGCAATGCCAGTTTCGTTTTGGAAGAAGTACGAACCGATGATTCCGCCAGACCAAAATCCGCACCAAACAGTGACTCTCTCGGGATGCATTTGGTGCTGGTGTATCTCGTGTGTATTGGTATCGCCCTAAATTCGACAATTTTGCTTGTTCACATATCCAATCATCCAAAAATGGGCCTCGTCGCTAAAGATGATATTTTTGGCGAAATTTGGGTCAACTTCCAACTGCTCCAGAGCCCAATCAGCAAATACACGGCGTTGTTTATGGTCGTTTACCTTAAGTTCCTGGGTTAGTTGGATTTTATTAACAAAATTCGCCAAGTCGAAGTCACAGAAAGGCCAGGTTCTTGTGAACGACGAGAAATTAACTGTCTTGGGTTTTCCCGTACACTCTCACGCACAACAGCGATGTTTTCAGCAGATCTTGCGTTTCGGTGACGTACTGGTGTTTATTTACCGAACCGGTTGACTCGAATTTAGCCACCAAACGTTGAATAGTCGACTCGGGAGGACGGTTGCGGCGAGGATAAAAATCACGTATTGCTAGGAACGTTTCTCGAACGGAGCAGTGACTTTAATAATAAAATTTGATGATTTGCAGACGTTGTTCAACGCTATAACCTTCCATGGTGATTTGCCGTACACTACTAAACAATTGACAACAAATTTGACAGATGTCACTTTAACAACATGGCGCTATAATCTAACAAATTTAAAGCATCCCTATTGAAAGACCCTTTACAAGTAATCGAAAACTTAAAATGTATCTAACAGTACTGTCGCCGCCTCTACAAGACTTCGTCTACACCGCTCTAACTAAAACAATAGCTATAACCAGACAGAGGAACATTCTTACGTCGAGTGCTTAGATGTGATAAAAGCGTTTGATAATTTTTACAAATGATATTTATAAGGCTATTTTTAGGATTAATTAGGCTTTTTAGTGCCGGATTACCGATCCATATCCCGGTTTAACATCGGTACCTAAAATCGTCCCGAAAACCTATTCATAGACCCGCATGTCCGGCATTCAGAAACAGCTCGGCAGTGAGTAATTCAAGTTATTTATAAAATAAATATAAGAACTGGTTCTAGAAAGCAATTTTAATTCGTGTGGAATCCGACCTTTTACGAGATCTCCGCTCCCCACTCTGACATAAGTAACAATGTACTTCAATAGATAAAGAGAAGACTGTTGGGCGAGGCGGTATGAATGCATTAAAACCGGCAAATTATTATCAAAGGTTTGCGGCATCTAAACGTTTTTATTGAACCTAAAAATATGTCCCCCTCTAGCCATGGTTCTGACTTTGGTCAGTTGGAAGATGTCTTTTGCTGTTAATGTTAGTGTATGACTTTAATATTATTAGGATATTAATATCTGTTTACTATTTTGGTGTTTAATTATTGGTGTTTAAAACTATTCCCCATATTCGTATAAAATTAAGTATAAAATTCTAACCTGGATATATTGCTTTGACATATTCCTTAAAACCGCCAAGTAATCCACTGAAAAAGTTGTCATCAGTGTCCAAACCACCAGACATGTTGCTGAACTGGCGCTCCAAATTCTTGATGACTTCACGTCCTCCTCCTTGTAAAAGACCTCTCTCCATATCGCTATTCGCCTGACCACCAGCACCTTGTTTTATCGGTATCTCTCTGGACATATCATCTGAACGAGATTCAACTCCTTGGAAGTTATCCAGATCCAGAGGACTGGTTGGTGGACTTGGAAATAAGTTACGAAGAGGTTTTGGTAAAATGTTATCTAGAAAATCTGAAAAGAGAAAATATATTTCGATTAGAAACAAGTGGGCAGTGCAGCAGTGCCGAATAAAATTAGCGCGAGATTTGTAGCATGTGGTTTACTTTAGAGCATTATTATATTGGGCTCAAAAGAGCTATGAATTGACACTAAGTGGACAGAATTTGACCTCGTGTTGTTTGAATCGCGTTTATACATTAATGTTCCAGTTTGTTTGTAACATTAACTTTTAATAGCAATTATTATTCTTTTTTATATTATTTTGTGTTATAATGAGTTGTCATAACACAAACTGTTGTGTATTTGGTTGTCACTCTAGGAAAAGAAGTGAAAAAAACATTCACTTCCATTTTTTCCAAATGAGAAACAATTTGTGAAAATAATAAATATATTTGGTGTTGTGGAAGAGATAAATTGGTAAAAAAGTATGGGAAAATGCTATAAATACGGGAAAAAGAGTGAGAGTGTGCTAAAAGCATTTAAAAGCTACAGATTACATCAATATTGTTAACATATTAATAATTAACAAACTAGTATTTATTAAAAATATTCAACAAATAAGAAATACTCAATTATAAAATTCCTTCTCGAGCATAAATAAATATCTACCCGTGTAAGTTTAATACAGGATTAGGGCATACGGTCTCAAATATTGTACGTAGATATTCTGATACAGCTTGACTGAAGTGTTTGCTTTCGTTTTTGATTATTTATTTTTTTTTTAGGCAGCGAGTTTCTAAAAAAGGTTACGGTTTACAGGTGCAGATTATCTTGCAGTTTTAATTTTCCAGTGACTTTGTGAGGTTGTGATTTTAGACTGCTTGTTTGTAAACATAACCCACATATATCGACATGCTCATATTTATTTTTCCGAAATTCCGTATAATATAACACAACCGGCTTTTAACAACTCCTCTCCTTCAACTACACACTTAAAAAGTGTTGCGCTTAAAAAATTTAAATGATTTAGTAAGGATAGCTGTTAATTATTCATTGTAAATTGAAGATTTAACATGTAAACAAAGTAAACAAATGAGGACAACTTTCACATTACTCGTTTCGATCAGCTGTTTCACAAGGATCAGATCGCCACCATCGGCCGTTGTTGAGTCCAATATTTTTATAGTAAAATAATCTATACTAATATAACAAACGTTTTAAAATAATAATTTAGATGTTTATTATTGAATTTAGTCTTGATCAAAATTGATATTTTATATATTTCTATATTTTTTAAATGTAGGTATACTATTTTACTTTTATAATAAATAATGTAATACCTACCTAATATAATTTTTAATGCAAATTATAAATAAAAATTGAATCAAATAATTAGCGATATGCTGATTTAAATCTTACGTATTTATCTATTATAAACATTTATTAGCAACCATTATAAACATAACATTAAAGTAATATTGTAATTTATAAACATAAAATCCAATAATACAGTACAAAGTACAAATTTAAATGGTAGGTGGTATAAGAAGTAAATAATAATCACTACTCAACAAATCTGAACTTTTTGTCGAGTAAAATTAGCTGTTTTGGAATAAACGTACTGATGACGAAAATAGTGATTAAAAAATTTGTAGCACCCTAGGTTTATTTGAAAAATCCAGATATTTCCCGAACCATATATCGTACTCATTTAGCACATCTTCATTAACAGCATTTAAATCGTTGCAGTAAAATTCAACCAACTGTTTAATTTGTTGTTTATTTTCTAAAGTAGCGGGCTGAAAACCGGGACTGTCTCGGTCAAACCGGAACGTATGGTAGCCCTATTTAAATTATAAAACACTAGCATTGACTAAATATCATAATACGATATAAAAAATAATGGTATCACAATTTTCCATTTTTGTAAATGAAAACTATATATTTAAAAATTGTTAAGAAGGGCTGCAGCGCCCTAGCCCCCTTAAATACGCCCCTGATAAGCACGTATTAGTCTTTTTGTAGCACGAATTAATTGTTTTAGCGTGATGTTGGTCTGTCGGTCCGTTGTTCTGTCCGTTCGTCGGTCTGTCTGTTGATCTGTGGACACGTGTAGAATTTTATAAATTAGATTGACTAGATTTTTAGGAACTTTCATATTATTAACATTAATATTTATTCGGTGGAAATCCAAAATAATTTTGGAAATTTCATTTTTAAGCTTTGCACGTGAATATCTCAATTTGATCAACTTTTAGTAGATTCGTTTAACGGAATGAATATCGGTCCATTGGTCTGTCTGTCTGTCTGTGGACAAGTGTAGAGCTAATTCGGTGGAACGAATTTTTAAAAAAAATCATATTTACGCTTTGGACGTAAATATCGCAATTTGAATATACTTTTGGTACAGATCTGTTCACCAAAATGGATACTGATGTCACTTTTATGTGCTTCACGAATATTTCGCAACAGAGAAATATTTAGATTTAAAGTTAATCAATTTTTAAAATTTACCAAAATCATTGTATCAAGCAGAGTCATTTAAAAAAACAGAATAAAATCATTTAATTAAAGTTACGGAACTCCTGGAAACGTTCCACGAAACCCCAGAGTTTCGCGGAACATAGGTTGAATACCACTGATCTACGCAATCAAACGCCTTTTGTTTACCTCAACATACTACATACGCTTACTACATACCTAAGAAATCCTGAACGTGAAATGATTTACACCACGATATTTTTTTTTTTTATAATGGTTCATTAACCAATGCCATTTGTATTTATAAACCAAAGCCGGAAATAAATTAATAGCAGATTGTATGCATATACTAAAATGTAAATTAGTCAAGTAATTTTACAGCTGAAAAAATTTTATTACTTGATTCTGAGATAAAGTAGTTTTTGAATTGTCTTATTTCGATTTAATCAGTAAATGTAGCACTTTGTTGTAATTTAGAAGCAGCAATGCGTGAATACTGAATTATATATTTGCATTTTAAAAAATCTGATAATTATGTCATAATCAATATTAATTACGTCTTATATAAATATAGGTAAAAAAATGTTCCTCAATGACAAGAAAAATTATATCACCCAGATACTCAATGTGTTATTGATAAGATATTTTTAAATAATATTCAGATCACATACAAGGATTTTCAGTAATTAAATATTTGAAACCAAATAAGCAATCATATACCAGGGCAATTAAAAAAGTTCACAACCTACGACTTGATGATGAAACTCTTTTTTAGGATTTACTTTTATTTTTAACTATGGGGGTACAACACAATAGATGTTAAAATACAGGACATATACAATACAGGATATAGAAACAATTTTTAAAAAACTTGGATATCGCAACTGCCACAATACCTGAAAGAGATTGGAAGTAAGGAGAAAAAGAAGGTGATTATACATTTCAGGAGTGATAACGAAGAGAGAGAAAAATGCATTTTGGATAAAGGAAGAAGAAAAAATGTGAAGGATGTGTGGAGAAGCAAGAGAGACAATTGAGCACATGCAGTAGGAATGTAGAGAAATAATAAGCAGGGACGAAACAAGAGAGGAAGTTCTGAGCAAAAATGGAGGAGGATATGCATGGATGAAGGATGTAATAACAAGAAGGAAGGAGATTAAAACCATTGAAAACTATGGAAGAAATAGCTAAAATAATCTACGGAATCAAAAAATCCAGAAATTGTTAAACAGATTTCAAGCAAACAGGCAGAAATTAATTATTTTATTTTAAATTATTAAAGATTAAGGAAATTGCGAACGTACGAGATACGCTCACTATAGCGTTATTAGCATCTCGGGACATTAGTTTACATTATTTTACATTTGGTACATATTTGTTTAGTTCCATTTACAGGTTTTACAATAATTTGTGATACATTTGTGGTTATATTTTATGATATGGTATAGATGTTAAATTTTATCGAATAAGTTGATTTCTTTTAGAAATTTGATGATCTTAGTTTCGTTTTGGTTTGACAGAATTTCATCTGGGTCGGTTGGTAGTTGGTTGGAACTTCTTTCCAGGTGGTATTGAGGGCATTCTAAAATAATATGCCTTACTGTCAGTCTGGTGTTGCAAGTCTGGCAGTTTGAAGGATCTTTTCGTTGGAACAGGTGTTTGTGGGTTAATAAAGTGTGTCCGATTCTTATCCTGGTTAATACTATATGTTCTCTTCTGGTAATGTTGTTTTGGGGTTTACTTCTGTGTATGTGGATGCGACTAAAGTCACTGGATTATACAAAGTACCGCAAGCCTTTGAAGAAGCCGACAGACCCCAGGGTTTGATTGGCAACATTGCTTCCCCTATTAATAACCTTCTTTGTCAGCGGTTTGAATATTTAAGGTTAAGTTTATTTTAAATTTATATATTATATCCATTTTATTTAATAAAAATTAAAAAAATAATTGAAATTGTACCACAATTTTGTTATAGTGCATCTTTGATTAAAAAAATCGTGATTGCAATGTTTAAAATAAAAACTAGTTTCTTATTTTTGTAATGTTGGAATCACTGAACATCATTTGTGTTGGCGACATTTTTAACCCCAGCATGGCCGCCGTTGCGGTACTTTGTATAATCAAGTGACTTTAGATGCGACATGTTGTTCCATGTTTCTTTTGTTTTGTTTTTGTATTGGCTTTTTATGTCGTATGTTTGAGGTGAAAACACCACCTGCGTTTCTGTTGGTATTTTTCGTTTCCCCAAAAAAGTTGTTTTAACTGAGTTATACAGTGTACCAGCAACTTCTACATTCTTATTTATTTCTTTGTCCATCTTTCCATCCTCGCTTATTATGACTCCAAGATATTTGAAAGATTGTTCTTGTCCTATGTTCCCTCTATTTTGTCGTGTATGCTGTCGTGTTCCTTTTCTTTACTGATAATCATGGTATAATTTTTTTTTTTTTCACTTTTTATCATATTATTTGCTTTGCATATATTTATTTATACCAAGTGTAATTATGCATATATGAACAGTTTTCTGAATTATTGAAAGATAAGACTGATATTTAAAAAAAAACACACACACATATTCATGTAGTATATTAGATAATTGCAAAATTTGACAGCTAATTATTTAAATCATAAGTCCAAACTTATGTCTTTACTTCCTTTATCAACTTGTTAAATAATAGATAAGATAGAATATCTTCTGACAACAATATAAATTAATATTAATTTAATTACAACATTTCATAAATATTATTTTTTACATAATTATTCAGTCAAACATTTAAATGATAAAAACAAATACATATTACAATATTTATTATTATATAATATGTTAAAGACATTAAGGAAATAGGTTTGTAGTAAATTTAATATTATTTTAATAGTAATGTACACATGGCACACACATATACACTTCCGCATTTATTTGATAAGTGAGAAATTAAACTACGCTGTGTATCATTTCAATCTGCAATACTGTAAGTGATTTTAAAGAAAGTGAAATTGCATTTATGGAAAATGTAACCTTTGATCTACTAACCTTTACGTCGTTGCATAACATATTATTGAAATTGTAAATATTATGATTAAATATTATTTTTCCAAAATCTTAAAGAGAAATGTGCAGGGTCGCACAAAGGCGCCAAACAAGAGGGGCGCCGTGAGACAAAAATATTGTCAGCAATATACCTCTTATTGCCATAAGTCAAAAGTATCTCGTTTAATAAATTTGTATTCTCCACAATATATCACCAGATTACATTTAATTTCATTAAGCTTAGTAATTGCAGACGTAACTAATTCCTTTCATTGCAAATTCAAAAACAAGTAAAACACAAAGAAAATTTCCTAGAATACATAATTTGAAATTCAAACTGTAAATTATTTAAAGGTTAGAAAAACTACTCTATGAGAAAACATGAATAATGCAATACTGTATTTCCGTACTAGACATTTGAATGACATGTTATTCTGTATAAGTTTCATTAATTACTCATTAAGTAATTCACTATTAATTTTATTCTATGCTATTCTGCTTTTCTTCGGAAAGACAGCTTATGACTGAGACCGGTAAAATCTGCATTTACATATTCTATAGCTTGATATGCAATGATTTTCAAATATCTTCACGAATAACAAAAAATGCTTTATTTTAATATAATTTGTATTTAATGTCAATTATGAATTGTCAAGTATTTTGGAAAGTGCCATTTCAGAATTATCACCATAAGATGATATTTTAAATATACAACATAAAAAATGAAGTTTCCCTCTTAGTTTCGTATTACAAAATGAGATAGATACAGCCTATTCCAAACGATTAGGCGGAACTAACTGGAATTTTCAGTATTAGCTATTTTTTATATATTGAAGTTGGCTTTTCCTGAACAAAGTGATTAAAAGCTTCAATCAATCTGTAAAAATTACTAGATTAGAAAATCTAGTTCCGCTTAATCGTTTGGAATACACTTTAATACCAGGTTTATTTTACATACAAATTATATTTTGCATATTTTGGGTTGTTACGGCATAGTTTGCATATTTAGAACAATACCTGCATATTTGGCCATACTTTTATTATTTTATTGAAACTTTTTGGTATAATCAGTTCACTTTTGTAAGAACAAACTAAAAGGAAATTTTGTTTTCAATAGTTTGCACCTTTGAACCTGTATGTCATGTTGGTATTAAAAAATGTCACTTTTTTAAAATGTCTATCCATTTGACATATGTCATAATGAAAAATGATATCTTACACTCTGTTCCAAACGGTTAAGCGGAACTAAATGGGAATTTCGTTCTTTTAGGTTGTCACGAGAAGGGACCTTGCTTGGGTTATTTCATTTTTCACGTTGGAATGTTAAAATTGAAAATTCCAACAATGAAACCATGGAAACGAATGACATATGTCAACATTAAATTATTTTTTTTACATATTTTAATGACAAAAAAATAAAGAAATGGGAAATTTGTATTAAGAATGACACAAAAACTCAAACTATAAAGAAAATTACATTTTAAAATGATATTAACCTTAACCAAAAAATGTTTATTGTAAGTATGATTTACAAAGCTTAAACAAAACGGCCGAAAAGCACGATTTAAACGATGAAAGTAACTAGATTCCAAAATCTAGTTCCGCCTAACCGTTTGGAACCTAGGATGATTAAGTAAAGGATGTGCTATTCGTGTGTAAAATTTGTGGAAACCCTTACTGAGTGAGAAAGATATATATCGCGGTACTGCGTACACACGTAAGCCTCTATTACTGTGCTAAACTGTTAGATATACACAAGGTGGCGAAAAGAAAAATGTTCAACAGACTTGTTATATTTCAAAACGAATAAACATATGTGTATCTATTTGTGTTATATATTTTATTTCCATACTTTCCATTTAATCAATTATCACAACCAAATAAAAATTATCAAACCATCCCTTATAGGTAAAGATTAGAATATTTCTGTGTAATGTAAAAAAATATATATCAAAATTAACCCCTCTGCACCCCCTCACCCATATATTTCATTTTGTACATCCGTCTTTCAATCCTTCATTAATCGAACGATAAAAATTAAATTAATTTCTGGTTTGTGGGGGGATACTCAAAGGATGTGGCCCTTCAACGTCTTATCGGAATATTTGAAAAGGACCCATAGCTAGCCACCTCTGGTATTTTGAATCATTAAATTTAATAGAGATTCTTGCAATCGGGCCATAGTCATGTAATTTTCGCAACAAGATGTTTGGGTAGTATTATTTGGCACTAATATTTTTCAAGCTTATTTTAGTTTATTGTAACTACCACTTTATCCTTTAAGTGACTATTAAATTCATAATACTGCTTCCTTTATTGGCAGCCTTTAATTTTTAAAATATCATTAAAGATTGTTTTAATGACAAATAATATTATTTTAAAATGATTAGATAAATTTTAAATACACATTTATACATGTTTTAGGTCCGATTGACACGGTACGCAGAAAATTAACACCGTGTTATACAAATTTCTCAAATATGTTATACAATTTGCTGTAAAATTACGAGATTTTAGAATAATTTCTAAGAAATTCCATAATTATTTTCATTTAAAAATACGCTTGTTTCAAATTCAAATGTAGCACATGCGCATTACGTAGTTGCAGTGTGCACAGTACAGACATATAATGCCTTCTTTCTCAACATGGGTTTCCACACAATCGTCAATGTTGTTAGTATACGAATTGCGCATCCTTTACTTTATCATCCTAGTTTGGAACAGACTGTAATTATAATGATTATAACCTTATCAACCTAAAGTCGGTTTTACAGCGTAAGGAATATTTTTAATTGACATTTAAAGTCAGTAACACACCATAAAAGTAACCAAAATAACTAGATCTAGTTTGTTCTTACAAAAGTGAACAGCTTACAGTCTGTTCCAAACGGTTAAGCGGAACTAAATGGGAATTTAGTTCTTTTAGGTTGTCACGAGAAGGGACCTTGCTTGGGATATTTCATTTTTCACGTTAGGATGTCAAAATTTAAAATTCCAACAATGAAACCATGGAAACGAATGACATATGTCAAAATTAAATATTTTTTTTAGATATTTTAATGACAAAAAATAAATAAATTTGTATTAAGAATGACACAAAAAATCAAAATATAAAGAAAATGACATTTTAAAATGATATTAACCTTAACCAAAAAATGTTTATTGTAAGTATGATTTACAAAGCTTAAACAAAACGGCCGAAAGGCACGATTTAAACGATGAAAGTAACTAGATTGCAAAATCTAGTTCCGCGTAAGCGTTTGGAACAGACTGTATATCATTTTTCATTATGACATATGTCAAATGGATCGACATTTTAAAAAAATGACAGTTTTTAATACCAACATGACATACAGCTTTAAAGGTACGAACTATTGAAAACAAAATTCCCTCTTAGTTTGTTAGTTTGTTCTTACAAAAGTGAACTGCTTATAATAAATTCTGTTTCTTTGGTTTAGACGGAACTAGATTTTCAAATCTAGTAACTTTTACATATTGATTGAAGCTTTTGATCATTTTGTTCAGGAAAAGCCAACTTCAATGTATAAAAAGATAGCTAATGACAGCTTACAAAAATGAAAATTCCTTACAATACTTACTTTTAGCATGCACTGGTATCTGTGTGAAGAAATGTTCTACTTGGGGCGGAGGTTTTGGTAACCGAAAGGGAAATGAAAACCATTTCCGGTGATCATCTGAATTACTCGCCTTCTCACTCCATGATAGACTTATAGTTGACACTAGGCAAATAAAGATGAGAAGTGTGGATAACTTCATAGTCAGATCAGAAGACTATTTTAGTCACATATCTGTTTTATTTGTAGACTTTTGGCTCTGAAATAAAAATATATTTTTACTCGAATGTTTTTAATATTATAATACATTAAGTTTTTATTAATTTGGAGTTATTAAGGGAGAGTTGTTTATTGCTTGTTAATTTTTCTGATTATGCTCCTGGCATGCTCTGCTTACAGACGATTCACAGAGGACGATTACAGACAGATTGCAATAAGTTCGGGACACATAGATTTCAAGCGAGCATTATCTTACATAATATATTATAGCAGTAGTGTCCAAACTTTTCCCATAGTGGGGTCATATATAATGCTAGATATATTTCACGGGCATTAGCGGTCAAGGAGGAGCTTTGTCTGATGTTGAAAACCGTATCCAGAAAGCCGGGCATGCTTTTGGCACACTCAGGGAAGTCTAGAAGTCATCTTCCATACTAACGGTCTTTAGATACTTCTGTATGAATGTGAAACATAAAAGGTGACCAATCAGATAACCTCCCGGTTACAGTTTTTCACAAACAAGTGTCTACCCAAAATCTTCAACATCTTTTTGCCAAATATAATCTAAAATACAGATCTATGTAGCTTAGCGAGCCAAAAACCAATTGCAACAGAAATAGTGACCTGGAAATGGAAGTGGATAGGACACACACTGAGGAAGCCTGACAATACTATCTCCGAACAGGCACTTGAATGGATTCCATTTCTTAAGAATTTGGACGGAAGGGAAAATCATGGTTGGAAATTAAAGCCTTTGCAAAGAATGGAACTAGATGGCGATGCTTCGTAGAGAAAAATCATTTGAAAGGGGAAAAGTAGAAACGAAAAAAAAATTGACGGAGACAGATGTTCATAAAATCATTTGAGGTCAAGGGGAATATAAATTAAGAAAGTTTCTTGAGGACGGTGGGCAAAAATTTCGTGCGGGATGGTTAAAAAGTTATCTCGGGCCGTAGGTTGTACACTACTGCATCAGGCACGCACACAGAAAATTAGTCTAGGTGGAGGTCCATTTCGAAAAATAATCGTAAAATAACACAAATTTATTATTGTTTCTTCTACGGAGAGAGGTGGGCTTATATATTTATTTATTTTTGATTATAACTTAATTTTTATTAATAAAAAAGATAATATTTATTTTCAATTGCTTAGATTTTATTAAATAAGTATATTATTTTTCCACTGCTGGGGGGAGTCCGGATCCGAAGACCACCCCCTTGTGTGCGAGCCTGCACTGTATTATACGAGGGTAGGTCAATAAGTCCATACAAAATCTAAGAGATGCCGCTACTAGTATCGAAACAAGCTTTTTTTTGAAAAATACCACCCGTCAATGACTGCTGTTAAATTTTCAGCCATATTCATCGCGTGGTTTCATTTTTACAATCGATTGAAGCAAACAACTTTTGTTATTTTCGAAAAATGGAAATATACGAGTTTCGTGCAGTGATTAAACACTTTTATTTGAAAGGCAGAACACCGAAAGAAATCAAAGTCGTATTGGATGTAAGTAGTTTATGGTACATCTGCACTAGCGTTTAAAACTGTTTACAATTGGGAGTTTAAACGTGGACGTATACTCACTAGTGGTTGTTTGGTACGTCCATGTTGGGACGTCCACAAGTAACTACGCCAGAAATGATCGACAAAATCACATGGCTCAGTGGTTCAATTTTGCACAAAACATTGGGTATGAAAAAGATATCGGCAAGAGGACTGCCGCGTTTGCTCACAGTGGAGAATAAACGCAGTCGTGTAGTTGATTCAATGGCTGGTTTGCCGATTTTCCGTCACAATCCTAACGAGTTTCTGCGTCGATATATAACCGCTGAGGAAACATGGTTCCACCACTGCACTCCAGAGGAAAAAATAGTAGAAATAATGGGTTTCTGGAGGCAATGGCGAAAATGCATGATCTACGCTTCGAATTGTTGCCGCATCCACCGAATTCACCAGATTTGCCCCCCACCGACTTTTCCAAATATAGCTCGCCGGAATAAAAAATACGTCGAACGAGGAGGTCATGGCCGAAACAGATGCTTATTTTGAGGGCCTTTCGGACTTTTTGGATGGCTTGAAAAAGTTGGAGAAACGCTGGGCGAAGTGTATCGAGCTAAAAGGAGACTATGTTGAGAAATAAAAATAAATCAACCCAAAATAATTTGTTTTTCTATTGTTTTGACTTATTGACCTGTCCTCGTAGAATCGGTTCGGTAATGTAGACATTCTCTCATAATATACCAAATGGTACGATTTTGGCCCCCATAATTTCAAAATATTTTATAATCTGGTTTATAAATAATTATAAAAATTTGAGCCGCGTAATAATATTATCAAGTTCTCCTGTAATAACACTGTCACAGTTTCTTTAAAATTATAAATCTTACCTGTCACTTTGGTTCAAAACACGTGTTTGACTTTGAACTATGACTAATAAATGCATTAAAAGCTTTTCCTTGCTTGATATCAAATTACAACTCGTTTATTAATAACAAGTTTAACATTACTTTTGCATTTTAAACTAAATTCTCTGACAATAACAAAACTAATGGAAAGGAATAGTCAATAACAAAATTTCTCAATAGAAAATTCATTTTAATGTAAATTTAATGCAAATTTAATCGATATTTCGTACATTTTTCATGTTAATAAAATGTCTACTAGCAGAGTAAAAAAATTAATTTTCTAAATTACAAAATATACTTGTAGCATCAAGTTCTGTTTTTAACTTTTAATTGTTTTATACATGTAAAACCTACAAAGTAGTTTAGGAATACGTATATTGTAGTATTTATCAAATATTCTATAATTTCTGTATAAGACATGGCAATAAAGATTTTATATTATATATGATTTATAGTAAGTATACGATTTAAATTTATTTATTTGTTTTACCTAAGACATGGTGATAACAAGGTAATCACAAGTAAACTATAAACCTGTGTAAATAAATGACTCAGGGCCGAGAATTCCAATTGCTAATAAACTGTCCAATAAATTTATTAGCAACATAATTTTTTTTTTCGAGAGTTCCACCCGGAAATAGTTATTCGGTTGCTAATAAATAGATTTATTTGTCTAATATCTTATAGGCAACATGAAGTAGGGGAGATGTGGGGACGGTGGCACAATTGGTACAGTGGAACATTTGAAATATCTTTGATATATAGAATATTTTCATGTCTGTTTGGGTATATATAGGCCCCTCTGGTACTGAGAAATTATACTAGCCACATTTTGAGTCTATAAATTTAAGTCCTGCCATTTATAATGAAAATATTGATTTGAGATTGACAAACTAAAGTTTATCGTAACAAGATATTTTTTATTTGAACGACACACAACTAAATTAGTAAGTAATATGTTGTAAATTGGTCATTTGTCTACAGTGTAAAGCAATTACTAATGTTCTAAACTATATCATTTATTATATTTGATAAAATGTTCGTGAAAATAGGGTTAGGCTAACAGTGGCCCACGTGTTATGTGGATACAGTGGTACAGTGAGCCACTGTACCCACGTACGTAGGTACGAGTTAGAAGAACAATTCCAAGCTGCGCAAAATAAAAAAGATCAGAAAATTAAAAGATATTCTTGTAAGTTTAGACACGTCTGATACTGATGTCAATATTGATGAGAATTCAAACTCAGATGATAATGTTGACTCTGAATGTGATACAGATTCGACAGACTACGTAAACAAAGATATTAAAGTAAGGCAATATGACTTAATATTTGATGGACACGGAAAAAATAAAATGAAGAGCCACTCTATAGGGGAAATCATAGAAATAACGATTGACGATATTGTTGTAACATATCTCCGACGGCTGACTCTACTTTTTAAATTTATTAAAACAAATAAAAATTACACATTTAAAAAATCAGAGCTGATAAAAGTTTTACCATCTCCTGCTCCGTATGATAGCACAAAACACCGTTTAGACGCTTTGATTTTTACATTAAATTTAATTAAATATAATTAACATTAAAATAAAAACTATCAAAACTTACTGCTTCCAAGGAACTTACCAAAGTTTATTTTTCTATATTAAAAATAAATTTACATTTATATATTCATTTTTATATTATTCCAAAAAATTTGATTTTTTGTTAATTTTTCAGTACCTTCAGATGGTTTATTTTGAAAGACATTGAATTGAAGTTTCAATAAAAATTATTAATACATATACAGATTTTTTGGATACCTATTATATTTACTGTTCCACTGTATCCCTAATGCTGTTCCACTGTACCCTCACGTATAGGTACAGTGGCACAATTACAGAGGTCAACAAAAATATTAAATATAAATGGCACGTGATAAGGACATTAATTTTTAACAGGTTATTTAAACGACATTATAAGTATTAAGTGGCGAAAAGATTTATTTAAAAAATTCAAAATTGAAGATGTTATGTACAGAAAACCAAAATGTGTGCCACCGTCCCCACATCTCCCCTACTTAATAAAGTGACACATAACTTAAAACAAGCTCGCAAGTTAAAAGAATATACAAATGTGTTTTTACACATCCGTATTTTTTCTATAATGGTGATTTTAGTGTTTTATATTTTAGTTGTATTTTGAATCGACGATCTGTTTGGATGAATTTATAAATTATAGTAATTATTTTTTTCGGGCAAAATACAATCTTATATGCAGCAAATCTTTAAATTAACTCCATTTTCCAAATCTACGACTTCTATATACCCGAAATTGATATCCAACTCAACAAATTTGATGTAAATAGCAATATTCAATTTTCGAGCGTTATTTCGAAAGCGGCTTCATTTGAGACCAGGTGTTGCGGACAAACTTAAGCAAATAAATGCATTCCGTATTTGCATGGAGTATCTTACTTAAATGTAATAATTTACAGTCGTTCCGGCCGCATATGTAAATTGTTTTATTTCATTTCGGGCAAAACCCGAATAATAACAAGGTCATATGCCTTTTTACTTGCCCGACCTTAATATATAAGAGGCAAGTATTGTAATCGCGAAAATTTTCGATGTCGAGATTTTGACTGATGACCACGTTTCATGGTCCAGGGAATCCAAAAAACCTATTTTCGAAGTGCCGTCCGTATGTGTGTGTGTCTGTGTGTGCGTGTGTGTGTGTGTGTCTGTGTGTATACACAATAACTCAAAAACGGTTTAACTTAAAGAGTTCGTTCTGGTACTAAAAAATTCTCCTAATAACTGGGAAGAACCCTATTGTTTTTTATTAAAATCGAAACCGGAAACGGAATGGAATTAATATAAATATGCTAACTAAATAAACAGTAACTGTGTACTGCTAATTTGATACATTTTTCCTTCAAGTTAAAAATTACTGTAAATTAATCTACTAATACTTTCTTGAATAGCTCTTGTTGTAAATTATGATCAGAGGTGTATTCGGAAGTCTGAATTTCTATGTTGTAATTGTATTATATTTTAGCGGTTCTTAACCTATGGATCACGACCCAAAATTGGGTCGCAAAGCATATTTCTTGGGTCGCTCAAAGTCGAACCAAAAAGTTAGTAATACACCAAATAATGAGTAATACATATGCTACTGCAGTGTTTCTCAACCTTTTCTGGCATGGGACCCCCCGAAATTATATCAATATTGTCTGCGGCCCCCCTATATGTATATATGTAAATAGTAGTATTGAAATTTTCCGGAAGTACAGGATATTAAGGACAGTTTCGAATTGTTATATTGGAACGTATGTCATATTGAGTATTTTTGGATAGAGCTTTTCAAAAGAAACAACTTTTACTTAAACATTTTTTCAGTATCTTTTACGGTTGACAAAAAACTATAATATATATGACTATTATATTCCCTACAACGACTAGAAAGTAAAGTATTTTTATTTATAAGTGTTAAAAGTGCCTTATATTTTGATATTTGCATCCTTGCTCTTGAGTTATCTGTAGCTCGGAGAGTAATAAAAAAAATATAATAAAAAATATTGCACTTTTAAGTCGTACCTGCTTCAAAGTACAACTTGAATTTTGATTACTTTTGATCAGTTTGTTTAGCAAAAGCCCATTTTACTCATTATAAAGTTAGCTAGTGACAACTTTAGAAAATTAATACTCCATTTAGTTCCGCTTAAATGTTTGAAATAGCCTGTAGCTTAAATTAGTTGTCAGAATAAGTAATTAGATAAAATAATAAATAAAATATTTATTTTATTTATGTTATGAAAGGTATATTTTTCTAAATATAAATATAAGACTCGCATTTATAAATATGAATAAAATTTATATCTTGCAAGATTGAGCGCATTGCTATTATATTTTCATGTTTTGATCTTGTATGACTTCGCGGCCCCCCGACGAAGCTTTCACGGCCCCCCGTTTGAGAAACGCTGTGCTACTGCTTTGCGTGCAATCAGACTCTGTAAGCTCTCTGTCACAAACTCTAGTTATTCAAAGAGTATTACCATTACGAACAGAAGTCATAATATTTTTGAGAGAAAAGAAACAGCCATTAGCATCTAAATTCTCCGAGTTGAAGTGGATTACTCAAGTTGCTTATTTGTCAGATATTTTATTTGAAATAAATAATCTATATACGTCTATGCAAGGACGTAATCATACTATTATTGAATTAACTGAAAAAAATTACGTTTTAAAAATAAACTCAAATTATGGAGAAATAAAGAAAAAAAAAAAGAAAAAGACACTTGCTTCATTCCCGACTCTTAATTTACTTCTTGAAGACAATAATATTGATATCGCAGATTTTGAAATACAGAAAATTTTTATTAATCATTTAGAAAAACTAAAAGCAGACTTTGATCGATATTTCCCAGCAGACGATATTTTCAAATATAATTGGGTTCGATTGTCATTTAATTTTGATGTAAGTGTTTTGCATGAGGAATTTGTTAATACAAGGTGTCTCAAAAGAAATTTTATATTTATTTAGCTTACTGCGTGAACGCAAGGTATCCGAGGGGCGCGGGGGTTATGTCAATCGGTAGCCTGGCTCTTGGGAATTCAGTCGCTGTGGAGCGTTTCTCGGGAGCAGACCGCGCGTTATTCGTGCGAGAGTTTTACAAAAACGGTGATTCGGCGACTGTGGCGCATAGAAAATTCTGCAGTATTCGAGGTTTTCGCCACTTAAATGATGCGCCAAGCATTCCTCTCATTCGACATTGGGTTAAAAAGTTTGAAGAGACTGGTACAACGCTGGATAAATCAAAATCCGGGCGACCTAGGTCATCAAGAACGGTAGAAAACGTGGAGAATGTTAATCAGTCTGTTCGTGACGACCCGAACCTTTCAATTCGGAAGCGCGCAAGTGCTTTAAATGTGCATAGATCATCATTACATCGCATTATGCACAAAGACCTAAAGCTGCACCCCTACAAAATTCAATTGGTGCAAGAATTAAAACCCCAAGATGCCAGTCAGAGGCTTAATTTCGTAAATCAGGTGATTGAGCGATTTTCAACGTTTACCAACATTTTGTTTTCGGATGAAGCTCATTTTCATCTTAATGGCCACGTAAATAAGCAGAACTGCCGCTATTGGAGTGCAACGAATCCGAAACGCAAACATCAGAAACCCCTACATTCGCCTAAAGTGACCGTATGGGCTGCGACGTCGGCGCGAGGAATTATCGGCCCTTACTTTTTTGAAGACGAAAGGGGGCGTGCAGTTACAGTGAATTCAGAGCGTAATGTGGAGATGTTGGACAACTTCTTGGTACCTGAACTGGAAAACTTTCCTGGCTATAACCAACGAACATGGTTCCAACAGGACGGAGCAACTTCACACACGTCCAATATGTCTCTGCCACGTGTTCGTGAAATTTTCTCAGGCAAATTGATCTCCCGGAGAGGTGACATAAATTGGCCTCCACGCAGTCCAGATTTAACCCCTATGGACTTTTTCCTATGGGGTTATCATAAATCTAAAGTTTACGCCAAAAAACCGACTTCACTGGCGCATTTGAAAGAAGATATCCGTCACGAAATGGCAGCCATCCCTGAGTCCACCTGCCGAGACGTCATAAGTAATTTTACTGTTCGATTAAATGAGTGCCGAGAACGCGAGGGTCTACATTTAGACGATATTATTTTTAAGAAATAAATCCCCAAAAAATATATTTTAATAATTAATAAACATTTTTTCTATATACGGCTTACTTTTTTTTTTAATCGATCCACTAAATATAAAATTTCTTTTGAGACACCTTGTATTAATCAATTTTAAACACAATTAATAAAAATACAAAGTGACCAAGCACTTCGATACAATTTCGACAAAAACACTGGATCTTTATGCTTTCTGGTTAAAACAACATATACGTGCGAGGCTGGTTTTTCGGCTCTGTGAGTAATCAAAAACAAATACCGGAACAAGTTACATCCTGAAATATATATAAGGTACTCCTTGACAAGCATTCAACCAAGGTTTGAAGATCTTTCAAAATTATTAAAAACACGTGATTATTCATTAAATTTCCCTTGGATCAAAAAGTACTTTTGCTTATCTTTATTATTAAAAAAAATAATAATAATAAAATTTTTAAAAATTGATGCGTGTTAAAAAAGTCGTCATTGTAAAATTGAAGATTTTTTTTAAATATGATCTAAAAAAAGGTAATGAAAAAATTGGCTTTTTTTTGGTTTGCGACATGAATATATTTCTCAAATTTGGGTCACAGCACAAGAAGGTTAAGAACCACTGTTATATTTTAACTACTGAATAAAGAAAATTTTAATTTAATTATTATTGTTTTAGTACACAGATGGTTATCCAAAGACAAAATTAAATGAAAATCCGATGGGTACGTGGGATGAAGAAGAATTTCCCATCTTAATTTCATTATATTTTCTCCAGTCATTACTGCAAAATGTGGCTGAGTGTTATCTTGCAAAAAGAGAACTCTCTGAAGATTTATAGCGACGGTTATTCTTGTTATCAACTTTCATTCATCGATATTTACCTCTCCTAAAAACGACAGAACTTTCTTGGTTACCTGATATTAGTTTAAGTTTTAGGAAATATCAGCAAGACACGTGTGCAAACAAGATAACGAATAATATATATCACATAGTTCTTATTGTAAGACATCATAAGTCACTACTAAATATAAAACCCATAAATCTCTAAGACTATAATTATAATACAATATACTAATAATACCTTAGATTTAACGGTCATTTAACGCACTCACATTAATATTCAATATAAATTAGCAAACCACTTTCATAACGATTAGCACAAAGACACACATCCACAAATTCAGAAGCTACGTTGTTTACTCGGTTGCAACAAGTTGTATGCAGTTGTTATGCACTTTGCAAGTGACATGGGCAGTTAATCGTGTACCTGTGCATTATATAATATTACAAGAATTACTTTCTATAAAAAGTCAAGAAATCAAGTTATTTTATCGACTGTGGAACTTTTTACTGGCTGCGCTTGTACTTGAGGTAGATAATTGTAAATATTGCAAACGCATAATTATACGATTATAGCTAAGAAATGTAGTTACACCTTAACAATCACTCTTACAGGATCGTAGTACAAAAATTATCAGTTACCTTTGAGTATGGAAATTATTCAACGTATTATTTTAATCATAGTTGTTTTTTATTGATTCTAAAATATTCCTTTCAAGTTCATGTTTTGTGTAATTTATTCCAATTTTTTTTTACAATTATCTCAACGAAAATAATGTTCTATTTATTATAATAATAACAGTAATAATAACAGGTTCTGAAGGCAAAGGTGGCGCATAATGGAAAGAAGGCAAGGCATCATATCTACCTAATTTAGGCATTAAAATATTTTGCATCTTCTACTTCAAAAAATTGATGTGAAGTGTGAATATTCACACATTTCAGGGTTTCGCAGGTATATAATAAGTGAAGGCGGTATGCTGAGTGTGTAGGACAAATTTTACTTTGTAATAATCACGGCAAAATGAACGATATTTTTAAAATAATTTATCGTCTGTTAATCATATAATAAGACTGGTTATTAAATTTACGCTCATAAAAATTAAATACAACATTTGTCAAAATATAACTAGAATTTTGACAAAATAATTTCAACATAATAAAAATGCAAAAAAAAACAGAAAAAATAAAATTCACTCCGTACTCGAACTCGAAACCCTTCGTTTTCCAGCCAGTTTAAGAGTGCTCTAACGCATGTAGCCATCGCACTCCATGCATGTGAGTGTCTTACATTGGTATAACTTTTGTACTTTGTGAACCAAAAACCACAAAAAATGCGTTATTTTCCAAAAACATAATCTGATCAAAAATTCCTGTTGTACTATTTCGGTTCACACCAATATACATTACTTAGAATTTTTTTAGATTTTTAGTTTAAACCATCTGGGCTACAGGGTGTGGGACAAAATTTTTTTTGCACATTTTTGGCAAAAATCGTATAAAAATAATTTATTTTGCAAAAATAAAAATTTGATCGTTAATCCACGTACTAAGGGCTTTCATTTGATACCCTACTCAGAATTTAAAAAAAATATTTTTGTTTTCGATGAGCACATATTTGTTTATATTTTTAGGGGGGTATGTTTTTTAGATGTTTTAGTATTTTTCCTATGTGCGGGTCAAAGAGTTGTATAAGCATGCCAAATTTCAATTCTCTAGGTTTAGCCGTTTGGCTACAATTTTTACCGAACAGACAGACAGACAGACAGACAGACAGACAGACAGACGACAAAATGACGGTATAAGGGTTTTTTGGTCATACCTATAAAACCCTAAAAGAAATGTGCTCGTGTATGTGTAAAAATGGTATTTTATTTAACAAGCATGTAATGGAGGCTATATTTCACGAGGCTGAAGTTTACCACCCGAGCCGTAGGCAAGAGTTGTAATCATCCGAGTGTTATACAGCCATTATATGTGAGTCAAAAACAATATTGTATCTACAACTATATAGTTTTACCATTAAAAAATTAGTAAATATAATTTAAAAACCCAGAAATTATGAATGTAAATTTTTAAACTTCAGAACCTACGTCATCAAGATGGCTACCGAACAGCTACAGCTTATTGTAAAGTACAACAATGTTTAAAATACTAATATTTATTGTTTTACTGTCCATTATTTTCTATCACTTTGGACAAACGCTCAGGCAATTTCATAATGCCATCTCTCCAGAAGGTTCCGTCTTTACTCTCGAAAAATCTGTCCAGGTGAATTTTGATATCGTCCACAGATGCGAAATTTTTTCCGTTAAGGGAATTTTGTAGAAAGCAGGACAAATGGTAGTCGGATGGTGCGATATCTGGACCATATGCTCCGACTTCATAAAAGTTCTTTCTACTCTGCTGCTAGAATGTATTTTATACAAGTACTTTGATACAGGCAGTTAGTCCTGTGGTGGCCACAGCTGATTTTTTACAATACATCGTCAAACCCTATTTTATTTACCTAAAAAAAAGTCATCAGTTGAAAATTAAGGAAAGTTTTATTGTAGGGCTACTCTTTTTTTTTTGCTCGACAAAATTTTTGAGATAGAGAAGCAACGAAAAAGTCATCACTTGAGAATTTAGGATTTTTTTTAATGAAATTTACGAATCTCGGACTTGTTTTCCAAAAATAATTACCTACTGGTACTCCACCATATTGTTTACTACCGGGTGGGCCATAAGTCACTGACCATTCTATTTTTGATATAATTTTTTTATTTTTCATTGAAAATGAATAATTTTGATAACAAAAGATAGTTTTAATCATGAAGGGTTTTAAAAAAATTAAATTCTAAAGATAATGTCTTTTAGATGCCTGCCATCAGCCTCTTGGCAAGCTGCTGCTCTTAGCTGTACCTGGTCCATAACTGAAGCCAAAACTGGTTGATCAATCGCAATAATTTCATTTATTATGTTGTCTTTTAGTTGTTGCAGTCCTTACGGTTTATTTGCGTATACACGATCTTTCAAATATCCCCACAAAAAGAAATCTGGTGGTGTTAATTCGGGTGATCGTGATGGCATCTTCAAATCGTGAAACGATACGGTTACCAAAAACCGTTCGCAGCAAATTCATTGTTTCCCTTGCAGTATGGGACGTAGCTCCGTCTTGTTGAAACCACATTTCTTGAGTATTATCAAGTTCAGGAAACAAAAAATTTTCTAACATAGCCCTGTAACGCTCATCATTTACAGTCAATACATTTCAATCTTCGTTTTGGAAGAAGTACGGGCCGTAGATCTTGTCTGCTGATATTCTGCACCAAACTGTGACTTTAAGTGGATGCAACGGACGCTATTGAATCACTCTTGGGTTTTGAGTTCCCCAGATTCTAAAATTTTGCTTATTAACATAACCACTTAAATGGAAATGCGCTTCATCGGTCATTATAATTTTTTTCCATAAAATCAGGATCATCCGTTAATAACTCAACAATTTTTGCTCGTTCCTCAATCATATACATGGCTACCGAATCTCCCAAACGTTGTTTCTAATACTGAAAAATAAAAAAAGAAAAAAAATAAAAAATAAAAAAATTATATCAAAAATAGAATGGTCAGTGACTTATGGCCCACCCTGTATATACCGGTACATCTTAAAAAGGTTGGGAACCTAAGGTCTATAATATTATGGCCTGTACTGTAAAGAAATTTATTAGACAGTGAAAATGAACTTGTGAATCTGTTTATTTCATTGATTTTGATTTCTTAAGGATCTCGAGGAAAATAATAATTTATTTCTCAATTAAAATTTAACTGCCTAATTATTAGACAGTATGTATTAGGCCGTAATACATTTCTTTGTAACTTTTATAGGTTTTGGCTATTTTTTTCCTTTGATTTAATTTTTATTATAAAGGTATAAAAGGTATAATCCGTCTCAATTTGTAATACGAAACTAGATCTGGTTACTTTGGTGACTGTTGTGGTGAAAACAGACTTTGGCGTAACCGTGTGAACCAATACTATGACAATATTATAAATGTATTGTCAAAAAACAACATATAAAATGAACTTTCACTGTTAGTTCTGTATTACAAAATGAGACAGATAATATAAAAAGTTTAAGGAAAAGGTATAGGGTTTTAAAATATTATAAACAAATTTCTAATAACAGTATTTATTTTAAAAAATTTACATGCATTTATATTTATTATATTGTCAGATAATATAAGAAAATTTACAAAAAACAATCTTATGATAGAAATTATGAATATTTTATTAAATAACAAAAAAAAGGGAAAATTAATTATCACAATGATTGCTGATACAGTTATATTAGTGGAAATAAATTAATTATCATAATCAGTTAAAGGAAAATTATGGTTCGAGACGGTAAGAAGTATCTCTTCTTTCAGGTAAGAGAGGGTTAGGTTTATTTTCTTAAACATTTCCTAATTCTGAAAAAATCTTTCAGTCTGAACGCTACTGGCAGTCGCTGAAAGATAAATTTTGGCTAAAGAAAATAATTCACTAAAATTGTTTTAATTTGTTTTCTCACCAAATATATGATACGATGATTACCTTTTATGTTTTTACAAACGACTACTAGATGGCAATATTGAAATGAGTCATTACTATATTCGTAAAATTTGACATTTGTTGTTGTGAAATCAGTGGCAGCTTAGAAATTGATCGAGTAGTTTGTTGGCAGTGACCGTTTAAAAAAAAATGTGATAAAATGGATATTACTCGTGAAGGTTTTCGTTGGATGATTTTTTACGATTTTAGTAAAGGTCTAACTCAACAACAATGCATAGATTTGCTTCGTTCAATTTTTGATAATGAAGCACCATCAGAAAAGATTGTTTACAATTGCTTTGCAGAATTTCGTCGTGGTCGTGCGCAAAATGATTGAAGAAGATAGGCTTATCGTGAGATAGAGTGACTTATCGTGAGATAGAGGCATCCTTTGGCATATCGCAGACTGCAATACATTCGATTTTGCATGCACATTTAGCTGTGAAAAAGATCTTTTCCGGATGAATTCCGCATAATTTGACCGAAGCTCAAAAAAGGCTCGTGTTGATTGATGTAAGGGAATGCTAAAAAAATTCAACCTAGGCATTGCAAAATCCGTATACAACATCGTTACAGGTGACGAAACTTGGATTTATTCATATGAACCGGAAACTAAGCAACAATCCACTGTTTGGGTCTTCCAAGAAACCCACAAAAGTTGTTCATTCACGAAGAAAATGATCGCTTGTTTTTTCGGTTGTACTGGACATGTTGCAACCATACCATTAGAGGATCGGAAAACAGTTAATGCTAAATGTTATACAACAATTTGTTTGCCAAAAGTCATCGACAAAATCAGAATTCTTCATCATGACAATGCAAGCTCCCACACAGTACGTAAAACAATTGATTATTTGGAGGAGAAAAACATTGAATTAATGTCTCATTGCCCGTATTCACCTGATTTATCCCCTAACGACTTTTTTTTGTTCTCCAATGTTAAACAAAAAATGCGCGGACAGCGATTTTCATCACCTAAAGAAGCTGTTGAAGCCTGCGAATACCATGTTTTTGAGATACCAACTTCCGAGTGAAAAAAATGTTTCGAGAATAGACCATATTAGTGTTTCGTCACATATATGTGCTGCCATCTGAGAGCTGAGTCCTTTGGAAGTGTTTGACTGGTTTAAAATACATGTGACATATTACTTTTGTTACCTTAATTTTATGAATATCTTCAATTTTGGAGCAAAATATATATATTTTTGAGAAATATATACTAATATATACAGTCCAGATACTTTATATTATAGAATGATTTTATAAATATATAAATAAGAATCGAAATATATTTAGTATTTATTTAATTAACACTAAGTAATCATTGATATTTTGTTTTAGAATGCATAATGGTGTATTGTTTTGCTCCAAATTGTAACCATTACAGCTACATTCTTAATTCCAAATTTATTCGTTTTTTGACAGATGGAAATGAAAAACAATAATGGATAAAATAAATTCAACATATTGTTCCTTCAAACCATTTAGATATGGTTTACACACTTATTGCTATGTTACTTGCTATAATAACGATTATTAACGTAAAATTTTCAAAATTAACCTGCAAAATATTATTGTTCTGCAAAAATAGTAACATATTAAATTATAATGTATAAAATAAGAATTTTAATAAATAAATATTGACTTGTAGTTTTGATGTGAAGCATTCTCTTACTTTGAAAACTTAATTTATATTTCCAAAATACAATTTATCAAAAAAACAACGTGCTAAATTCAAATAAAAGGAATCCAACCGCGAGGCGGCAGCACTGAATCCCATTTTGTGACGTAGTTACTAATTGGTCTATTGAACGCATGCAAAAGTGTATAAATCTTAAAGGCAAATATTTTGAAAAGCACTTTAAACAGCTTGTTCCAAAAAAAAAAATACATATATTTTTCTTAGTTTCTGTAAAAACTTAAAAGGTAGCCCTCTTATTTTTAAAGTAATGCGATATTACCAGTTAGAACACGTGAAACATTAATAATAAATTTGTAAACAAATAGCATTTATTTAATGTGGTTTGAAGATTTAATCAAACTTGCAAATAGTTAAATCTCCAAAAAGATTGTCACTCTCTTACCCCGACCCCTTCATTTCAGCACTGAGGATGGCAAAAATACTCGTTGATTCGTACAAACAATTAAAAAGTGGGCCATGGCTGTCAGAACAACGAAATTTAGTGGCCGGAAGTTCAAGTTCATACCGTGAAAAACTCACCTTGATGTAAATCTTTGAATTGTATACGTATGCAAAGTTGTAATAAACGGCGGATGTACATCAGCAATTAGAACATTAGTAGCCTATTGTAATTTTGCTAAGAATGATGTTTAATAATAGTTTTCAAATTCAATTCCCCATTATGTTTCCATTCGTCAAATAAGATAATTTATTACGTTTTATACGATGACGCGCGTGGCTTGTTGAACTAAATGAATTTATTCTGCATATGTTTTGCATTTTAAAAGATTTGTTATTAATTTTAAATTATCTTTGTTTATTAAAAATTAACTTAATTACACAAATAGACTTCCCTGAAGATGTAATTAATGATTTTTTTAAATGTTTATTATATAAGAAATTAATAATTCATAACAGATACATGTTTATCAAAATAACTCGCATATTTGTTAATGGTTTGTTTATTTCAGGTAATCTTATCTTTTTTTTTCCAGAAGAGTACCCCAGGGCACTGTCAGTCGAATTGTTTTTTGGCCTCACTCGTAAAAATCTTGATGAAGGCACTCGAAATTATATATATTTTTTTTTTGCGATCTCTCCAAAGTATTGTGTCTCACATGACATATTAGCTGATAAATTAGAAAATTTTGGCATTAGGGCCACAGCTAATGCATTGGTACGTAATTTTCTAACAGATAGGTACCAGTGCGTTAATGAAAATAACAGTTTCTCAGGTAAACTGAAGATAAACCATGGGGTTCCACAGGATTCCATTTTCGGGCCATTACTGTTCCTAATTTACATTAATGATTCGCTCGACTTCATTACTGCCAATACTTCTATGTTTGCGGATGACAGTACAATTTTAAATAAAAATGTGGACTACAGGAGAATTCCAGACCTTATGGAAACGTCCCTAAACCAGGCTTTGGATTGGTTTGCATCCAATAATTTGAGCCTGAACATAAAGATGACCAATGAAATGGATGTTAGTCTAAATAGAATTTTTTCAAAAAATCTTATACAATATGCTAACAATAATGTTAAATTTATAGTTTTTTATTTGAATTCCCAATTAACTTGGAAGATACACATAAATACGCTAGAAAAAAAAAAAACACCATCTTGTTTATGTTAAGAAAAGTGGTGAGTTACGTGTCACTTAATGCGACCAAAACGGTTTATTTCGCGCGCGTTCATAGCCTAATGTCGTATCGCATCATTTTATGGGGAAATTATGTAAACTGGAAAAGGATTTTTATTCTACAAAAAAAAACCATAAGAATAATTACGAATAGTGCTTGGCGGGATTCGTGTAGACTGAAAAACTACTCTGATCAAAAAAATTTGTTGAACTATTACCTATGGTTCCGACCAATGTTAATTATTGATTTTTTTTTCAAATTTTTAGATCAAATTTTCTGAGATAAAAGTTTTAAAAAGGAATTTTCAAAAATAAAAATTTGTTTATTCGCGCATTAAGAGGTTTTATTTAAAACTCAAAATTAAAAAAATATTTATTTTTTCATTAAATTTATATTTGTTTATATTAAACCGCGATGTGATTTTTTTTAACTTTCTAAAGTTTTCCTATATGTGGGTCAAAGATCAAATATTTATACAAGCATGCCAAATTTCACCGTTTTATGTTCATCCGTTGGCTTACAATTTCTACTGTACAGTCAGATAGACACGTAAGTAACGTTATAAGAGTTTTTTGGTGGTCATACCTACAAAACACTAAAAAAAAAGGAATACAAATCCAAGTGAAGACAAAACAATAAGATGACGGATACAAATGAAACCAAAAAAAAATGAAAAAGGCACTTAATGGTGCCTAAGGGCGATTCATCGGGGTGCCTTCTTGTAAGGAAGAAGGCACCCCGATGAATTATATCGCCTACTTACCGTATAGAGCCGGCACTGAGTCAGTAGCGTAGCAAGGGTATATACCAGCGGTCGGGGAACCGGGGTAAATTACCCCAAATGGGGTAAAAATGAAATTTTTGGGGGTAATAAGAAATTTTTCCAATTTGCTATTTTATAAACGTGTTAGTAGCGCACTAAGGAAAAGGGCGCTGAGGGGCTTGAATAAGGGGCGCCATTGCGAAGCTGAGGACCTTTTTTTTTTTGTTCATCACTTAGATTTTGGGAGGTGAGGACCTTTTTTTGCTCATCACTTAGATTTTGGGAGGTGAGGATCTTTTTTTTTTGGCTCATCATTTAGATTTTGGAAGGTGAGGACCTTTTTTTTTGCTCGTCATTTGAATTTTGAGAGGTGAGGACCTTTTTTTGCTCATCACTTAGATTTTGGGAGGTGAGGATCTTTTTTTTTTGGCTCATCATTTAGATTTTGGAAGGTGAGGACCTTTTTTTTGCTCGTCATTTGAATTTTGAGAGGTGAGGACCTTTTTTTTGCTCATCACTTAGATTTTGGGAGGTGAGGATCTTTTTTTTTTGGCTCATCATTTAGATTTTTGAAGGTGAGGACCTTTTTTTTGCTCGTCATTTGAATTTTGAGAGGTGAGGACCTTTTTTTTGCTCATCACTTAGATTTTGGGAGGTGAGGATCTTTTTTTTTTGGCTCATCATTTAGATTTTGGAAGGTGAGGACCTTTTTTTTGCTCGTCATTTGAATTTTGAGAGGTGAGGACCTTTTTTTTGCTCATCACTTAGATTTTGGGAGGTGAGGACTTTTTTTTGCTTGTCACTTAAATTTCTTTTTGACAAGCCAATGGGGTAACGTCGGTGTAAAGAAATATATCTTTGGGTAATGGGTAAAAATGTTGCCCGACCCCTGGTATATACCGTCCGGGGGCAAAGAAAACCCCAAACCAAACTGCGTTAATACTTACTTTAACCCAGTGGTTTCCAACCTGTGGGGCGCTCGAGACTATTGCAAGGGGGTCGCGCCTCAAGTCACGCCTTTGGCGTTCGGTAACGAGCTGTTTTGAAGACGAAGTATCGATCACGATTAGTGATTGAAAAGGAACTGAGAACAGCGATATCTACAATGATACCACGGTTTGAGAAAATGTGTGCCGAAAAACAAGCCCAACCATCACATAATTAAAATATAATTATGTTTTATTAATTATGTATTCTAGTTTTTGTATTTTTGTAAGATCTTTTTTCTTCCATTTAAAATTATTATTACTTATAGGTAATAAATATTTCATGTATATACATAATATGGTATATTATCTTGTAGCCCATTAAATAAATTACAATATCAGGTGTGTATTTGTGAAATTAGATTCTTACGAAAATTGAGTGGGGACCAACAATTTTTTCATAAAAAAGGGGGGCGGAGGTACAGAAAGATTGGAAACCACTGCTTTAACCTCTTAACACACCTTCTTATACAAAACTATCTGAAATAAAATTAGTGACAATCTATATAATAAATTTTGCACCGAATTTTTATCTGTCTAATAGGATATTTTTGATTGTAGAAAAAAATATTGTAAAAATTTTATCGCTCAATAACTTAATTATAGGTATCACACAAAAATGTTCTGTATTTTTTAAATATATTTCTGGGTTTCAAATAACTTTTATATTTATATAGTTTGGTAAAGAAATCTACAGATATACGTATATTTTCGACATGATTGTTTATAGTTTAAAAACTTTGTCGAAAAATATTATACTTGATAATGAAATACCACTTGGTATACGTATTCTTTACAAATATTAAATCATATTTACCCACAGCACCTATTTGAAAACCGCGACAGATTCGAGATGGCGACAAAAGTAGAATACCAAGTACAATAACTATAAGTAGTTTTCACAATAGAAGAAAATAAACATATTTGTAGAATGAAGTTTTAGCTACACTTTGCCACATGGTACACAAATATCGCCGAATGATTTACAAGAGGGCGTCTATAATACAATTTGTTTATTTAAAATTACATGACAGTTCTTTTTACAATAGGGGATAGGCATGATTTTTTTATTTTCTTTTTATTATATTCCTCTCCCAGCAAACATTTTTATCCGGACCAGTACTGGTAAAGCACATACTCGCCGGCATTGAAAGTAATGGGCCAGTGCTGGCATTTCGTACTGGGCCAGTACCCCGGTGTCCCGTGGCCCTTAGCTGGTCCATTGATGTATCAGTTGCTGGCCCAGCAACGGTAAAGTGCATTGAAAGTAATGGGCCAGTGCTGGCATTTCGCACTGGGCCAGTGCTGGCATTTCGCATTGGTCCAGTGCTGGCATTTTGCACTGGGCCAGTACCCCGGTGTCCCCGTGGCCGTTAGCTGGCCCAGCAACGGTAAAGTGCAAAATAATCGCATTAGTTGCAAGATTTATTTCTGACAGACTAGTGCTTATATTATACCCACTCTCTAGTGTTTCAAATGTAATATATGTGTACTTACCCAGTATTAAAATAAATTAATGGTTAGGTGCAAAATAAATACTCATTTGGCCATTTTCACCATCGTTGAATAAATTTATTTAACAAGTAAAGTTGACAATATCGCATCGGTTTTAAACTATTAATGAAGAAATTAACATTGCTGTCAATAGAATGATGCGATATTGTTAACTTAAGTTGTTAAATAAATTTATTCAACGATGGTAAAACTAGCCGATTGTAAATTGAATTAACAGTTATAATTTATTGATTTATTTATAAATATTAAATAAATATAATTTCAGGAATAACAGGAATTAGTTTCTTTAATTTATTAATTTAATGAAGAATTTTAAGAAAATGGTTTTCTGCCATTTCGGTCAAACCAATTTCATCCTAAAGATAAGGGGTGACTAATAATTTTCGCCAATATTCGTCTTGTATTATCTACCACATCTTTTCCCCCTGACTTGAAGAGTGCCAACCTAAAGAAATCATACTTGTTAAAATAAATTCAATAAACAAATTTTATAAGCATTAATGCTATAAGCTGTTCACTTTTGTAAGAACAAACTAGATCTGGTTATTTTGGTGATTTTTATAGTGTATTACTGACTTTTAGAAACTTGGTTATATTGTAAAAAAAGCTTTACAGTTTTGGATTAAGTTTGTATTATTTTAGGTTAGTATTATATTTACAAAATATTTAAGATGTCACTATTCAAAATGAAATATGACAAATTATATTTTTTAAATGACATATTTATAATCTTGTATCAGATTTATTAATAATTGAAAATTTTATTACATGAAAAAACTATGATTGAACTAAACTAAAAATTAAACAATTTAATATGAAATAGTTTGTGTAAACTACGTCCTTAAATCTAACAAAACACACACAAATCACAATAAAAAACTGTATAATGGTCACAATCAATAACTATTCAAATACACATCTTTAAAAACTATTCACCAACACGTCCGAACTTATACTAACAGAATATCACTTGTACCGACCCTCGAAGGCCACGCCATTAGGGTGTTTTATGACTAAGAACGGTCAGACTTTTCAAATTATTACATTAAAAAAAAGTTATAAACATAAGCACTGGCCCGCTAGAAATAACCTTGGATTAATACAAATAAGGAATGCTTATAAAATGCTGGTAAAGTACTTCGTATAGGCAGAGTGCGAAATACAAATGTGAAGTACATTATTAATACTGGCGTTGCACTTACTTCTGGTGCCAGCAATGTACCAGCGTAAAAGCAGTTTGCCGGCGTTCGGCCGTTAGTTCAATGTTTGCTGGGCTTGTTGCATATAAACATAAAAAACAGTTTTTAATTTTCTTTTTTTTAATTTGAAGGCTTAAAAAAATCATAAATGTATGTAGCGCGCGAAAACGACGTGTGACGTCATACCCTTCTAACTGACACATGACACTACTAGTCTACCCAGCGTACATAGTCTGTTGTGAACTTATTTGTTTGTATAACTTTTATAGGTTATGTAAAGTTAGAGTGATTTTAATTAAAATAAAGTTTAATTCTATAAAAACAATTTATACATTTTTACCGAATTAAATTTTATATTAAAATATATAAAATATGGAAGAACCAGGCTCCAGTACTTCGAAACATAGTCGAAAATATTGTTTAGTACCAATGTGCACAAATAGTTCAATTAGAAATCCAAAAAAATAATTTATATCATTACCTGATGACAAAAAACAACAGAAAAGCTATGAGGCGAAATAAAACCGATATTTCAGAAAAAAGTAAACTTTATGTTTGTGAAGACCATTTTAATGTGAGTACATATATTTTATAAGTTATTTTAATAATAAATGCGTGAAAAATTGTTTAAAAACAAATACAAAACTCTCAAACAATACAATACACACACGTGTAAAGATTATGTTGTAGCTGTATCTGTGACGTTAAACCCTTACAGTCTCAGTCGTATCTACTCGGCAACCTTCGCGGCGTGGTCGGCTTATTTCAAATTTACAATATTTTAATTAAAAAATTTGGCTATAATATTAATTAAAATGTGATTTTTGTTGTGTTAGGTGACATAACTAACATTAAAATATCAAAAAAATGTAGTTTTAAGGAAATATAAATTTTATGCGTATCCCCTATTAAAAATATCCTATTAGATAAATAAAAATTTGCTGCAAATTTCGATGTATAGAGTGTTACTAATTTTATTTCAGATTGTTAGTTTGGTATAAGGAACTATACGGTTGTGCGCCCCCGTAAGGAATGAAATCTTAATTGAGTACAAAAATATGTATTTTATTTCTCTATGTATCTTTACATTGTTTATATTACATGAATCATATTGAGGATGGGACACAATTTCGACCCCTCCTCTGCTTGACGCCCAGGGGCAATTGTCCCTAGTTGAGCATCTCTTGTTTCGCCACTGCACTGAGTAAAGGGTTAAAAGTCAGTTTGGTAATAACAAGTTTTAAAACAGGTATCCAAAAACGTCTATATATTAATTTACTTAATATGTAACTTTCGAAATAATTAATATTTCCAATTTTGTAGACCGGTTACCCCTTGTCGACCTTGCATTTCGACACAGTTGCAATATGAAATGCATCACACAAACACCATCTTGATAAGTATTTACGGCGTCCGTTTCCTACGTCCGTTACTTCAGCACGCAAAGGATACGTCATTAAAAACAAGACAAACATTTCATATATAAATCTTTGTTAAATATAATAAAATACATGCTTCATATCATATTAGATACGTATACATTACATCATAAACTTATATTCACAATTCGGTACTTATTTAAAGTAAATTAAAAATAAATCACGCTAACTTTATGGTAATGTTACGGTAATTAAATATATACTTAAGTTAATAAGAGGAATTTTAAAATAGTAATTATTAGATAAACATTTTTATGAACATTTTATGTTGGGCAATGTTTCCTTACATATATTGTTTTAAATCAAGGTGGATTTATATTTATTGATTTCTTATTTACATTTTCTTATCAGATATTTTGACATCTTTCCTTTAGTTGTTTGATTGCAATGCAATTATTGATAAATACATTTTACACAATACCTTTTATTACCTGTTGGTAAGTGATCAGATGTCCCAGTTTTGCGGGGCAGTTCCGGCTTTGAGTTTGCCCCGCAATGCAAACTGTCCCGTAGAATTTTACAGGTAGTGCAGTTTTGCAAATTGAAAGAATGACATATGACTAAGCAATGACCTTATTTATACCAAAATTGATTTCTGTGTCGCAAACACAAATCAAAACTTTCTTCTATTATTCTTGTATGAAATTGGTAGATTGTGTGTTCAGTTATTGTTTACTTATTTTTTTTTATTATGCCCCGTATCTCCTCAATATTCATCCAATCGAAAAAGTATATAGAACAAAAAGCTTTGTTTTTTTATTATAAACAATTTTTGTCATATATGTTTTTGGCGTTAAGTCAATTATAAAGGAGATATATTAAAAGTTTAGCTTTAGGGTATCCCCCCATAACTCTCAAAATATTCATCTAAATTAAAAAATGCATATAGATATACGGAGCAACATACATGTTTCACATATAATGTTAATGAAGTGAGTTATTTCAAAAGCAACATAGCCATAAAACAAATGCTTATCGCATCCATAGAAAATACAAAATATTATTTTTTTAAATATCTTTTGGATTTAGCTACTAAGGACATTATTATTTTTGTTTGTATGTAAATGTAAACAAACTAATAAAAATTCATTTATTGTTTCTAATTTACTATTTTTTAGCCGTCTAGGAACTTTATCATGTCAAATAACTATTATATCTAATCACCACTACATATCTGTTGCCATGGATATAAGCTTGCTTTCATAATTTGCTATGTTGCAAATGAAATAACTTTTTTTTTTATATTATTTATTTTACATCGGCCTTTATCTCTGCAACGAGGCTAATCGCCGATGCCAGGGGGCGAGCTCCTACACCTGGATGAGGGGTGAATGATTGTGAAAATGAGAGTAATGTAAACATATTATTCTCGCCCGAATAATATCACCAACGAAGCAGGCTCGAACCATCGACCGGACAGTCAGACTGATTCTAACAGTCTAAAACCGCACGACTTAATGCGCTCGGCCACTGCGTTGGCAAAAATGAAATAACTCACTTCATTGACATTATAGAGGTGATAATTAGCACATCATAAACTATAGCCACTAGTCTTTTTAGAATTTCCTGTATAATATATTCGTCTATTTTGAATTTTTTTTTTTTTTTTTAATTATTTATTTTACATCGGCCTATTTCTGCAACGAGGCTAATCGCCGATGCCAGGGGGCGAGCTCCTACACCTGGATGAGGGGTGAATGATTGTGAAATGAGAGTAATGTAAACATATTATTCTCGCCCGAATAATATCACCGACGGAGAATCGAACTGCCAACCACACAATCCAGACTTACCAGTCCAAACTGCTGCGATTTAGTGCGCTCGACCACTCCGTCGGCATTTTGAAATTTATCACTGTAGCATACTGGTAATTAATAAAGATTATTCGTTACGTAGGTGTCAGTTAATGAGTATGATAAGACAAGCTAATTAAGAGTAAGGAATTAAGATTCATTCAATAAGTGACCACCGCCGTGTACGGACAATAACAGTTAACTAGTGTTTCATTAATATATCCTTACATGAAGTGAGTTCCTAAAATATAGGGGAACGAATACAGTACAATCACTGTATATCTGCGAAATCTTGAAATGTGTAAAGATTCTCACTTCACATCTATTTCCACAAGCTGCATCCACAAGTCTTATCCGAATTTCAAGTATAATATATTCCTTCATTTTGACAGTTGTCAGTGTTTTAATGTTAATGTTAATGTTAGAAGTTTGAAGTATACAAACCTTTAACAATATGCGTTAAATAGTTTCTTAGGCTTATGCACTAAATTGGAGCTATGAATGGTTATACGGATTTGTGTAGAACTAACATTCTTACGTGTTAGCATTAACTCTATGAATTAAGTACTATTTATTAAAACATGAGGTATGAATGATACTTTATCACAAGTCAAAGGAGTTTGACCAGCATTGGTGCAGACTTGTATATGCATGTTAGCACCGTACACACGACATGCACACACTTGTCATCACATCAGTCGAGAGTGTTGTGCACAAAAGGAAGGCTATAACCATTTTTGATTAATTATGAAGTCTACTTAAAGTAAAAAGTAATTTTTTATTCTATCATTTACCAATGCTACTAAAACCTCAGTCAACCCTGATTCGATTGTTTTACAACCTCCTACCCACTTCATTCTTTGGCCAGGGTACATTCTTTCAATTTGTCTTTCAATTGGGGGTTGTGTCTATATCAAACACCCTCCTTGACTACGCCAATGGAATATTTTGTCTACTAAAGACACATTTTAAATTGACCAAATAACATTTTATTATATTTATGTATCTGATAAGAAAATATAAATTACAAAATTTCCTGATTGTACATCCTAAATTTACAAAAATATATTTATTTTTCTTTAAATTAATGCTTAGTTAGCGTGATGGTTATCTAACCTTGGCAGTTGAAATTTTTAAAACATAAAAAATACAGATTTCTTTTTACATTATTATAAATTAAAAATATTGCAATTACATGTTTTAATTGCATTTAATATTAGTAATAAACTAATAGTGTCAAACATATAAGTGTTAAACAGACATAACTTGAGTTTATTATTTAGTTTATCTTTGTAAGCTAAAAGCTGCTATACCCTGTTCAAACTGCAGAAATAGTAATAAAATCACGTGAAAGATTGCAGTTGCTACCCTATTGGTTCTCGCATAAATTTAAGTGCTCAACAGCCAACGAACGACGAGAGTTCCACAAAATAATCACGTGAACATTACATGATTACTACTTCTTGATTTTGAACTGAGTATAATAGGGTTATTCTGAATAAAATATGTTAACTTTCACTGACTGTAAACCCTACAAAACCATTATATGTCCTATATTTTAAGATATTCTTTTAAGAATATGTAAGTATATGACGCATCCACTAGATTACATCTATTTTAAAGTGAACAAATCTTTTCAGAATAACCCTGTAAATCCAAACTGTCCAACTGTCTCCTGTTTTGTCCAGATTGGGAACAGAAGATTTTGTCGAGATACATGGTGCAATCTAGTAGCAAACGGGATTCAGTATGGATGGGCACGTATAGAGCGAGCCATATAAGTACGCAAAAAAACGCAAATTCGTCAGAAGCAGTTGCTTGATTCTATCTGCAACAATCGCTGGTAAATTAATATTAATTTTAACAAATCTTTTACGAACTTACATATCGGGCCAAAAAGGAGGTAAGTACAGTACTGTTAAAAGTAATTCTTACACACTGAAAAACGTTAATAATGTATTTTCCTACTATTATCATCCATTTTTACAAAACTCTAAATACGAACCAGGGTCTCAATTCTAAACTTTAACGACATACGGCCATTTTTGTCAGTCACGAAGTTGTAAAGTAGTTAATGTTCAGTAATTTTATCTTTTATATTGGTATTACATTATGTTGGCATCGCAAAAAAAAACAAACTTTATTTTCCTTTATATATAATTAACTGTTTATATATATGTAACAAGTTATCAGCTCCAAATATATAAAGAACTAGTGACCTGAAATAAACAAGAAAAAAATGCAACAAATTTCAAATCATACACGTGAAACGACCAATCATACCTAAGTAACCGAGGCCATAACACATATCAACAAGACTGTAGCTGTCGCAAAGCTTTTAGCGACAAGTCACCAAGTCTGTTAGTTCTTGACAACCCCAAAAGATGTCACTCAAAGTTTCAGTCGCTAAACTTGGGAGAAAAGTCGCCAGCTTTGGTCACTTAGTATTTAGAATAGACTAAAGTCACTCTATTATACAAAGTAGTGCAACGGCGGCCATGCTGGGGCTAAAAATGTCGCCAACACAAATGATGTTCAATGATTCCAACAATACAAAAATAAGAAACTAGTACTACCAATAATTTTATTTTAAACATTGTAATCACGATTTTTTAAATCAAAGATGCACTATAACAAAATTGTGGTACAATTTCAATTATTTTTTTTATTTTTATTAAATAAAATGGATATAATATATAAATTTAAATGAAACTTAACCTTAAATATTCAAACCGCTGACAAAGGAGGTTATTAAATTAGAACGAGAAAGAGAGATGTGACAGCGTAGACGCAAACTTAAGAACGTAAAAATTGCTGCTTTAGTTTGCTTAATAGGGGAACCAGTGTTGCGAATCAAACCCTGGGGTATGTCGGCTTCTTCAAAGGTTTGCGCTACTTTGTATAATATAGTGACTAATAAAGAATAGACAACATGAACTTTTGTAACTTAATTTTGCATAGTAAAGCTTGTGCTTTTTTAGCAGTGAGGACTTAAAGATAAAAAGCTTAAATTATTTATATTCTACTATTGATATTATTTAAATATGATTATTCTAAAGCAATATTAATAATAATAATATTGCGAACTTGCGTTGCGAAAAAAGGTTCTATATTTTCAAATCGGCGGCATTATAAAATGGTCCAATTGTTAGTCGCACTAAAAAAATTCGCACAAAAATTTGACGCCATCCATTAGTTTTTAATGTATACAATTTAATATATTCATATATTTTAATACAGATGATGACATACAAATACAAATTAGTTGTATATTAATAAAAAAGTTTAATACATACTGAGAGCGAGAAAGAAAGGGACATAAACAACAAAAATCGTAACCATCAGATTTTTATGTCTGAGGGCATCGCGAAACGCGACCCATAGTTTATACGCATCACTGATGAAAACTCAGTTTCCACAAAGATTTTTGATAATCCGTACTTTTGAATTGAGATTGCTCAGCCTATGATGCCGTAAGCCAGGTAAGCACATCATGGGAGTGTTTCATCTGATAGGGCCGCTTATTATTACTATAGCTAAATAAAAATAAAGACTTAATTAAGATTTGATTTTTAACATTTATTTTATCTCAATGTGAATAGGGGACTATGAAACATTGGAATTCTAATTGGGTTTAGCATAAAAACAGTATACAAGGTATTTTTAGGAACTTTTTAAGAATTGCTAACTTCTTTGTTATTGAGATACGAAGGAGGTTAAATGAGAAAGGATCAAGTATTTTATCCTACAAATAAGAATATTAATTTGGAAAAACAATTGAACATCAAATAAACGAGTTATTTCGAAATAAAAACAATTTTATCGACCGCCAACATATATAAGGGAGGTATTGTGATCATACCGATTTTGACATTTCGAGATTTCGATGGATCTCCACGAATTGAGGTCCCTACATAACGTTTTGACTATTTTTAGCATGATGTTTGTCGGTCTGTCTGTCTGTCTGTCGGTCTGACGGTCTGTCTGTCGGTCCGTGTGCACGTGCAGAGCAAATTCGGCTAAAAGGATTTTTATGAAACTTCATATTTAAACTTTTGACATCAATGGCACGAGTTGATCAACTTTTGGTAAAAATCGGTTAACTAGAATTGAGAGTTTACTCGTGTCGGTTTTAAGATTTTTGCGAATATTTCACAACAGAGAAATATTTCGAAAAAAAAAATTTAACAAAAGTTAATATAAAAGCAATAACTAACAACTTTTATTTGAGACATTTTTTGATAAAGCAGCATAAATTAAACAAGTATTTTGTGATGGCGTTCGGTCCTGTGGTGTCCACAGCTGATTTTTTTGCATTTGCTATTGTTTATGTGGCTATTCTTTTGCTTACCAATGAATTTTATACAAAAGTGGCAATATTAAAAGCCTTTTCTGATAATAAATACACTGGAAACTGATAAAAACGGAAAATTAAAAATAATATCCGTGTACGTTTATGGTTAAATGCGTCATATAAATTACTTAATATTGAGCAGACGTTACTAACACGACGACGTACTAAATTCAAATGCCTATCAGTTATTAATGAACGCTCTGTAATTGTTTTACTTGGAATATAGTTGTTTAATCAAGTCTTCAATAACTTGCCCCGATGATTTATTCAAGAAAAATACAAATTCTATGCGGAAAACGAAAAAATACAGTGTCTCATTTAATTTTTTTTTAATAACTCGTTAATTTGATGTTCAATTGTTTTTTTAATTTAATATTCTGCTTTGTGGAGTAAAATACTTGATATTTCTCAATTTAACATCCTTCGTATACTTACAATAAAGAAGTTAGCACTGCTTAAACAGTTCCCAAAAACATCTTGTATAACATTAGCCTGTTTGGTTCACGACAAGTATGACATTTTTAAAACTGACTGCCACTTCCTTTAGTCTGAACACCCCTGCTTTATAACAACGCAAATCCGCAACATAGATTAATGTAGAAAAGTTAACATTGGTGACAAACGACATGAATAGGCAATGTATATAAATAACATTGCGCCTGGTTTGTCGAATATCCATGGCGAAATATCACATTTTAAAAAATCATTCATCGGTCTCGATCTGATGACCGTGACCGTTTCCAGTTCCACTGCTATGTCAGGCTTGCACAATCGCAACCTCTGATACACAATGCATAAACAGGACAACATACATCCACCATTTTTACTTTTTAGTTACTAATTAGAGAAAGACTTTTTTACAATACTATCGATATAAGATCTTTTGGGCACAAAAATGTTGTTAATGCTTACAGTAACCTTTCTTGATCAATTAATTCGGGACAACTTTAGAAAAATCATAACACAATCAAATTGGGAGTTTTTTATACCACGTACGAAAAAATATGTCCCTCAACCCTCAAAACATAACCCTTCTTGATACGGTGAAATGGAGCAACAATAATATTTTCTATATTATTGATATACAATAAATACTAAATAACAAAGTTATAGGAGACCAAGGAGATTATTAGTTTATATATATATATATATATATAAAAGCTTTCTACCATATATGGTGTATATAAAAAGAAGTTGTCAATAATAAGGGAGATATGAGGGTGATAAGGGGGGATTTTAGTTTTAGGGTGCCCTTCCGTAGCTCTCCATATAATAATATTCATATAAATAAAAAAAATTGCACTGAACAAAAACCACATAAACATTTTAAATCCTTACGTAAAAAATTATTGAGAAAAAATCGATTGAATTGACAGTACAGTTAGAACCGTAGCAACGGGTTGGGGTTTTTTTTGCTCTTCACTTGTATTTGGGAGGTGAGGACCTTTTTTTGAAGAAGTAAATTTTGTCAATTTACTTTATTTGCCAAGGGCGCCAAAAACATTGCTACGGCTCTGAGTACAGTAGTAAAGACTTCCCATAAATAATTTCCTATCTGATTTTATGATTTCCATTATTTTCCAGAAATAGCTTTAATTATTATTTCTCGTTTAAAAATTGTTTAATTTTTTTTTACGTATGGATATAAAATGTTTATAGGGTTGAATTCAGAAAAAAAATACGCTATCAAAAGAATCTAAAAAATATGTATAATTTTATAATTTAAGTTATATTTTTAAAATTAAAAATATATCTTTGTTCTCTAGCTGAAGAACCACTGGTTTTAAAAATATTTTCTTCTTTAATCAGATGTCCTCCTTAGTCCCCTACAATTTTGATATTTAGTGTTTTTTTTTTTTCGAAATTTTTTCTCGAAAATACTGGCGATGACCCGTTTCGCTGTTAAATCCTGTGTAAGTATATCTAGAACAGTGAATACGACATTTTTTGCTCTTTTGACCCCCCTCTGATCCCCCCCCACTAGCTCCGCCAATGTTTGTGACCCATAAATTAAAAACCCATTGGCTTGACGACCCACACTTATATCCATAATGCTATATTGTACATCATTGTACCACTAGTACCACTAGTATCATTGTACCACGTGATTCAAAAAAAGAAAGGCGATTCAAGAAAAGAAAAGAGTCAGAATAGGCGGAGAAAAAAAAATCATGTATGTCTTTGAATAAATTTGTACGTTAGAACTATTCACATAACCTTTGACATAACTTGACAGAGCTATTGAACAAAATTTAATTTTGCTTTGTTTTTTTATAAAATGCCAACAAAAAATTGACACAATTACATAAATAAACAACCACAAATAAATAAGACAATAAACATATAAAAGCCTTCATTAATACAGATTCTGATTCTTCTGTTAATAGATCTAAATGATTAAACACAAATTCTTTAAACTTACTGAATTGTGAATTACAATAATAAAGAGTTTTTGATCTATTATCTCTAACATGCCTTATATTGTCTTTATCTTCCACAGCTTATTAGACTATTTTTCACACGGTAAAAAAGGAGTTCGAAAAACCTAACAAGCAAAAAAAAAAAGAATGTCGAGAAATTTAAGAAACAAAAAAGAAAGCATTTCAAGAAACCTAATGAGCAAAAAAAAATATGATTTCTAGAAACCTGTTGAGCAAAACAAAACTAAAAACAATTTCTGCAATTATCAAATGAGAGTCAGCGGTCCACCAAAATTATTTTGCGACTTTAGATCGCGGCCCAAGGTTTGGGAACTACTGATCTAGATTATAAATACTAAAGATAAGAAAAAGGGAACAACAAACAGTGTATAGACAACACTAAACAAAAAAGTGTTTAATTTAGCAGTTTGATTTAGTAACTTACAGTCTGTTTCAAACGCTTAGGCGGAACTAAATGGGAATTTCGTTCTTTTAGGTTGTCACGACAAGGGACCTTTCTTGGGTTATTTCATTTTTCAGGTTGGAATGTCAAAATTTAAAATTACAACAATGAAACCATGGAAACGCATGACCTATGTCAAAATTAAATTATTTTTTATATATATTTTAATGACAAAAAAATAAATAAATGGGAAATTTGTATTAAGAATTACACAAAAAATCAAAATATAAAGAAAATGACATTTTAAAATGATATTAACCTTAACCAAGAAATGTTTATTATAAGTATGATTTACAAAGCTTAAACAAAACGGCCAAAAAGCACGATTTAAGCGATGAAAGTAACTAAATTGCAAAATCTAGTTCCGCCTAAGCGTTTGAAACAGACTGTAATTTAGCAACTAAACACGTAAAATTCCGGCATAACTATAAAATCATGTGCTGTTTTTTTATAAAAAAGTTTTTGATGTTTGTATTATATTAAAGTAAGGTTAATTATTTAATTTATTATGTAATTAGATTTCACGCGATAGTGTGACTTGTTACTTAGTACTGATTCTGATAATCTTTTATAAGATTCCGTTTGTTGGAATCACTATAATTTTAAATAAACAAACAAGAGAAGGTAAAAACTACCTACCAAGACCATTTCTGTATTAATGTCTGTATGTAAGTATGTAAGTAAGTATGTTCAAGTTCAGCAAGTCGTGATAAGTCACGTCCTTAGTACATCCTGCTTAGTAAGTTACGAAATCGTTGTAAAACACACTGTCGTGCTATCTTAAGCTGGCAAGATAGCAATGAGATATGAAGAGCGGTTAAGAAACATTCAGGAAGGCACAGTTATAAGAGAATGTTGGCGGGAAATGAGACAGAGAGAAAGGAATTTACAGAACAATTCCAGGTGGGAGATAAATAGAAGAAATTATTATGAAAGAAATGGGTATTACACGATCTACATAGAGATGATGCGAGAAAAAGGTGAAAATGTGATCAGCGAAATAGAAAATAGAGATAGAGATGTTCAGAGTCAAGTACAGCATGACAGAATAAGAAACTCTATTTACTTCCCAATGTACCATCACATTGTCACTCTTGATAAGCCAAGATATCTACTGCACTCCAAAGCAGAAAGAATAAGAATAATTGCCAGATTTAGATGTGGTAATGAAAGCACTGAAAATAAAATATGGAAAAGAGCTGAGGAAAAAAAATGCAGAATATGCGAAGAAAAAGAAGAGACAAGGTGGCATTTGTTCTATGAATGCGGAAATGGAAAAGAGAGCAGAAGTATGACAGAAATATTAGATGACTTGGGATCAGGAGAAGAAATAATGAGAGTATATTAAAAAGAATGAAGAATAAATGATAAAAGAAAGAAGATGGAATATATATATATATATATATGTATATGTGTGTGTAACAAAATGTAAAACATACATAACTAGATTTTTTAAATATTATAAAATATTATGTAAGATTCGAAGCCTTAGGGCAAGAATAATAAAGTTCTATTCTATTCTATTCTATTCTACATATAACGAATCTAACCACATGCCAAGGAATGGAATTGCTTCGGCCAAGCAAACGAATGTAATCAATATAGGTCGTCTTCGGGCTAGTCTGTTTTTAAATCTGACAATTTTATGTACTAAATTGCCTTTAAAATATCGTCATTGAAGTTTGAGAAAATAGGCGCACTTGAAATACGACAGAAAATACGACAAAATAACAAACTAATAATTAAAAGGATTAATTAAACAAATAAGTATATTTGAATGAAGATTGTACTAAATTATGTAATGAAATAAATAAATATTTGGGTAAAATGAAAATAAATATTTTTGAAATATGTGATGACGTAAGAAACAACCTTCTGAAAAATCTACATTTTATTTTTTATCAGCGTACATACCAAGGGTTTAAAGACCGAAACAAATGGCCATTTGCGAAATTGTAAATTCTACAAGTGACCTTTTGAGTTTAATTCATAAATATGTAGTGCATAAAAGACCACACGCAAGGTAGACAAAGTTATATAAAATGTAAAAAAATACATTTCAGAATCGTTTTATAATTTCAAAAGGTCATGCCAAAAATATGTATTTGAAGTCAGTTATAACTATATACAAGTTGGGTAAAATACAGACACTATTTCGGTATTTTTACCATCCGATATCATAGGTTTGTTCGTGTGTCTGCTTAGATCACATTAGAGCAAGTCTAGCAACATTTTAGGCGTTTGTTTGTGTAAGAATAGTTGATATAATAGTGTTCGTTTGTCCAGAGCAACTTACACTAGATCATATCGAGCAAGCTAAACTTGCTCCATCTCAAGAGGTGGAGCAGGTTGAGTAGAGCAGGAAATATAACCTCTAAATAAAGAAGATTTTGAGATAAGGCCGCGGTCTAACTGATCGAGTGCTGTCGATTGTTTGCTGTCGAGCAAATTTCAAACACACGTTAACTAAGGGCATGAGTCGCACTGAACCATCGTTTGCTGTCAAGTAGCATCAAGTTGTTTGTATTTCAAACCGGTTTGAATTTCACATGACGCTCGACGCAATAGCACATGCGCATTTAAGCATATACAGTTCATAACCATATATTATTTGACAGTTGGAACGTCAAAAAAAAAAAAACAAAATTACAATATAGAGTAAAATGGACTCGCTAATTAGTATTAACTGTTTGATAGTATTATTTTAGGTTGGAATATGCACTATTTGACAAGTGAGAAACAAATTTACTTGACACTGAATGATCGATAATACTCGACAGTACTTGATCAGTCAGACCAGTTATTAAATTTTTAAATGACACTACACGACTCGGCGCTACGTTACACGACGGCGCTCGATCAGTCAGACTGCTGCCTTATTATAACCACACATCATTAAAGGTTTTTACGAAATATTCTAAATAATTATTAAATTTTAGATGGATCTGATTAGTGAACAATTAAAAAAATAATCAATAATGTATAATTAGCTACTGCTAAATAAATGCAGTATTATTATTATTATTAAAGAAGGGGGTTTGTAGTCTCGCCAGTACCGTCCAGGTTTGCCCGCAACGTGTTCGGCACAGAAGATACTCTCTTCTCTTACCTTCACGAGAAGGTCGAGAGAGCTTTTTCCCAGCAATCGGTCGCATCCCAAACCCTGGCGATATGCGACCGATGGGCCCACACCAAATCCAGCGTCTGCACAATGCGAAGCGATCCGAGCAGCACTGCTTTTTGCAATCTGCAGACCAGAGAAGTAGCAGATGGTCTGCAGACGGGAATGATCTCGATTTCCCTCTTGAAAACAGCTTTAAGGCCACCCAATACACCCAAAATCAAGACTACTAGCTTCACAGAATAACCCGGGAACATTTTTCTTAGCTCGGACAAGAGGTCCAGGTACTTGGTTCTCTTCTCGTCCTCTTTGAGAGTGATATTTTTTTCAGCTGGACAGGATAATTCGATGACAAAAATGTCTTTTGTCTCGAAATCCAGCAGGACGATGTCCGGTTTATTGACTGAGAGAAGCTTAGTGGTAGAAAATGCATAATTCCAGTAAATACGACATCTGAAATTTTCCACCACTGCTTCAATGTCAGTAGAAGCATAAGGTAAGACAGTCAATACCATGTCAATACCATATTTCTGTCTCAAAAAGAAGAAAAAAAATTATTTTATTTCATGAGGCAATGAACATAATGCACTTGTTTGCAAACAGAATGCATATATTGTAAATTCAGATGACTGACACTCAGATTCTAATGTACCATATAAAATTTCGTGCCCGGCATTTAACACTTGCTCAAATACAAATTACACTTCAATAAATCTATTGAAATTACACTTTAAATACTGTAATTTGATGCCTATTTCTGTTATACAACTTGAAATATATTCAATATTCAAAAATTTACCAATTTTTACTTACATTTACATAAAATAGCGCCACCACCGGTAATGTCACTTCCCAATTACCTACGAAATTGCAGTAAGAAATGTTCAGGTGGAGAACAACGCATTAATAAAAATAAATGACAATATTTTTTCTTTGGCTTCGTTTGTGAAGATCGGACAGCATAACTCAAACTTGCTCTTGCAGTCATATTATCACAATCTAACTGCTCGACTTAAGCAATCTAGATCAGCGGTTGAATAGCCCTCGTATATTTATTTGTATATTTCCATTAATTCGAATATAAAACAATTATTTTTTAATTTAAAATAAGATTAAAAATGAAAGACAAAGAAATAAAATTAGCTAAATTATTATTATTAATTTAATTTATTTATGTTTGAATTTTGATATTTCTAGATTGCATTTTTCAATTTTAATACTTTGTAAGATTATAAATATTTTCTAAGTTTACTGTATTACGACTAAAGCAAGATTTTTTAATTTATTTCAAGTCATTGTACCATTAAAATTTCTTTGTGTGCAAAAGCATCGAGCCGTTATGTTTAGAATCTGCGCATTTTTAAAGACACTAATTAATTATTAATACTTTTGTTTCATCCCAAAAATCATCTGAATTTCATATATATCTAATTACCTCAACTCTAACGTCATGATTACTGTTTATGAATATTCGCATTAACACAATGTAATTATCTATGTATTTGTTTTTAAAATATTTTTATGAGTTATGTAGAATCAGTGAAGTATTCAAGAACTTATGGTAACATAGCGGAAGGATAAATAAAATTTCCGAAACTTGTTTCTTCTGATAAAATATATTCCTTTTCTGAATATTTGTTGACATTAGAGAGACAGTGGGAGAAACTTTAATGACATTTCAAGTGCAGAAGAATTGCCCCTCATAAGGATGATTACATTTTCGACACTTGCCGAAAAATGAAACTCGGCGAAAAATACAAGGCCGTTTCTCAGTCAGTGGTGTGGATATATCTGATTAATTCCTACAACAAGCAAAATTCTGGTTTGCTAACTCGGCGTAACATTTCTGCATCTCGAAGGTTCGCGTCTTTCGTTTGCCGATGCAGGCGAAATTTTATGCGCTTTCCTCCACTCAGGTTTTCGCGATTTTTGCTGACGTCTTATATAGTGCAATCATTAAATCCTGACCGTTACATAATAGTAAACAATGTGTTTTAAAATATCAAAACTGTATTCTAATTCACAGCTGAAAATACCAATTTAACAAAGAACCAATCAGATTATTTCGTTGGTCCGAACTCACCCGAGGAAGTTGTTTCCTAAAAATATGATAGAATAAAGACAATTATTGCAATTAATTGAATTATGTAGGCAACGAATGCCTGCGGAATCTTAGGGAGAATAATTACAAATTAAAAACACCATCTTTTGGCCATCTTTACACATCATACGCGGATCTACGTGGAACAATAATGAATCGGAACATTCTCTTAATGTAAACATATCACGAATTCCGAACGGGCCTCCCTGAATGTATTCTTTCACGTTCGCTTGTTGTCATTCACTATGTTAAATCCACTATTACATGTTCTTTACTTTATTCAGAATGCAGAGACAGTAATCACGCACTGTTCAAGTGATGATTTGGTCGTTCTCTCGTCATTCGTTGACTGTTAAGTCGTTAATTTTACGCAACAGCCAATGGGATAGCGACTTCAATCTTTCACGTAATTTTATTACTGTACTTAACGAATTCTTCAAAAACCAGTTCTTCTAAAACAAATTCTTCGAAAACGAATTCTTCGAAAACTAATTTTTCGAAAACTTATTCTTCGAAAACGAGTTCTTCGAACAATCAATTCTTCGGATGACCAATTCTTCGAAATATATTTTTTTATTGACAATTACTTACATACTGTAAGCTGTTGTAGTCCTGTAGATTGTATTTTACGCCAAATGCATTGGCTAAAGTGAAAAAAGCAACCGCAATGTCTTGTTAGAGGAAATTCTCTTTTAAATACGTTTATGATTGCAGCTTCAAAAGCATGAAAGTTTGAGGATTACACTGGCCAGCTAAATCTTTCACTTTTTTTAAAAAGTGCATAGAAGTTTCTTGTCGTCTTTTGGGGAGTAGAGCAAACACCAATGTAATTGAGCTATTGTCTTCCAACCCATGAATTGTGTTACGTTGTTCGAACAAGGGTGTGGCGGTTTTAAAAGTACCATCTCCATGCCAATGATTAGAATGACGTAAAATATCGAAAATTGCTTGAGTGGAAAAAAATAATAGTAGTATTCGGTTATCTTCAGCTCCGGAATCATTAAAAAGAAAAATTTCGTTTGTTTCTGTTTTGGTATATTCATCAGAAAATATAACACCCATTAATAAATCAGAAAATATAATCGCTGGCCCATTATTTTCCTTTCTTCTAATACTTCGCACAGTTCTAATAAAATTGGCGAAAATAAAAAGGGGCTCACATTTGCAATATGTCCGCGGGCCCGTATAAATTTTGGGTTGTTCTACACACACACACACGCACGCACGCATGCACGCACGCTCACACATTACAATATGTAAGTAATTGTCAGTAAAAAAATATATAAAGGATTGGTCATTCAAAGAATTGATCGTTCGAAGAACTCCGAAGAAGTTTCCGAATTATTTTTCGTAGAATTAATTTTCGAAGACCTCGTTTTCGAAGAACTTGTTTTCGAAGAACTCATTTTCGAAGAACTCGTTTTCGAAAAACTCGTTTTTGAAGAACTCGTTTTCAAAGAACTCGACGGAAATCGTCAAGAACGACTATATCAAAATAAAAGGATCCTGCATATAAAGAACGTAACAACTGATATCATAGATAACCCAAGAAAAATCAACTCGAACCCTTGCATTTTGCAAGAGGAAAAATTACATTTGCTAATAAATTATCGGAAGGATTTTTAAATTCGTGATTTTCTTTTCTATCTACTTTTAAACATAAATTTAATTACTGGCAATCAATTTGACTAGTATTTTAAGTTAAGATACGAGTACACTTTCTTTGATAGGGCAGAGCAACACCATTATTTATTCTATAGCGAGATGTCTTAACAACTTACGGGTTACTAAGGCCTACTATTTTTGAGGGTTCCAAGGACAAAGAAAATCAACTGATACTGTCATTTCCAGCGAAGGAGGTTCAGCAGAAGATGCCAATAGAGACGAAAAAGAGCAAACCCAAAGAAAACGTGGTTAAAAAGAGCTATATTGGTACAAAATCTAGATATAGGAGACTGCAATGATTGGCAAGAGTGACAACCAGGAACTGGACGACGTAATACAACACTGTGAAATCGATAAATAATAATAAAAGTTCCTGAAATACTAGTTGAATATTTAGGTACTATTATGGATCTATTCGCAAATAAATATTTCTGTAACTTTAAAATTTAAACAGTATTACATTAACATAATTTTAAACTATCCTCACCTGATTGTAAATTTCAGCTACTTGTACAAAGATTTTTCATTTCGCCGCATAAATAGTTTATTTAAAAACATAAAGAAAGCACATTTTCACAAACACTGAATCACCTGTGGTTAATCTTGAATTTTAATCATAATCCTTTATTAGAAATGTAGTTAGGAATCGGTTTAGTTGTATTCTTCATCATCATTGTAGCTCATATCATCATCATAACTATCATCATACTCTTCTTCATATGCTGAGTGTCCTTTTTTTCCAGGTCGCCTGCTAGAACCACTTCCTCTCTGTCCACTTCCGCTACCCCTTTGTCTACTTCCACTCCCCTTACGTCTACTTCCACTTCCTCTTTGCCTGCTACCGCTACCTGGGCGTTTCCTTCTTCCACTACCAGGACGTTTTCTTCTTTTACTTCTACTACTTCCATAATCACTACTTTCTCTCAAATCCTTTTGTAGTTGTAATTCGTCTAATCTACGTTGTTGTTCTAGTTGTAGTCTTATTTCTATCTCGTGTCTTCTTAGTTCTTCTTTTTCTCTTTGACGATCTGCTGCTTCTTGTCTACGTAATGCATCTCGCTGACGAGCTAGATCGGTGTTTAGTTCAGTTATATCTCGTGTGGCTTGTTGTCGAATTTGTTTGGCGTTTCTAATGCCTCTCTGGAGGTTTGGATCAAATTCCGGTTGGACTAGATCTGCGTTTATTGTGTCCTCTACCTGTAATGATACATTCATTGGCAACTTAAATAGATTAAAACAGAACATACCGAGTGTCTACTTTTTACTGAGCGTAGGAAATACAATGTTAAAATTTTCCTTTAGCAATATCTTTTTACGTATTCATTTTACTACAAAAAATATACAGAATTAAAAACCATACATTAAGATCTTAAATTTGTTGATTAAATCGATTTCTTTCACAAAATAGACATAAAATGAAATTTTTAATTTGTGGCTATTTACAAACAGATTATAATGAGAAATAAAACAAAATAACAATGTCCGATTAGAAAAAACTGATGTGGAATGTGAGTTTTTATACTTTCAGGATTTTGTAGGTATCTAGCAAGTGACAACAAATTGTAGATAAATATTAAAAATCAGCTGTGGCCACCACAGGACCGACCGCCATCATAAAGTTCTTATATAAAATAATATATTTATTTAGCAGCAGAGTAGAAATAACTTGGCCTAATATTTTCTAACAGAGATACTACTATTATTTATCATGACCATGGAAACGTTACATATAAGTTTGAAAAAATTGAGAAAAATTTCGATAAATTTTACAAAAATTATTCGAAATTTTTCGTTTTATCAAAAAAGTCTCAAATAAAAGATATTAATTATTGCTTTTATAGCAACTTTTGTTCAATAAATTTTTTCCAAATATTTTTCTGTTGTGAAATATTCACAAAAATCTTAAAATCGACACGAGTAAACTCCCATTTATAGTCAACCGATTTTTATCAAAAGTTGATCAACTCGTGCCATTGATGGCAGAAGCTTAAATATGAAGTTTCATAAAAATCCTTTCAGCCGAATTTGCTCTGCACGTGTACACAGACGGACAGACAGACAGACGGACAGACAGACGGACAGACAGACGGACAGACAGACAGACATCATGCTAAAAATAGTCAAAACGTTATGTAGGGACCTCAATTCGTGGAGATCCATCGAAATCTCGAAATGTCAAAATCGGTATGATCACAATACCTCCCTTATATATGTTGACGGTCGTTAAAAATTGATGTGAAGTGTGAATTTTCACACATTTCAGGGTTTTGTAGGTATTTAATAAGTGTAAGAAGCCAACATAATACTGGATGTGTAAAATATTTTTTCTAATAATGATGTCTTGGTGTGGTGTTCAAAACTCCTCAGCTGTTATTTTTTTTTTTTTTTAGTATATGCTTAATTTCATAAAAAGAGACACACTATCTTTGCCATAAATACAAAAAATCCATAACATTATTAGCCATAATTTAGCCATGAATTAAAAAAATAATTAATTTTGTCAAAAATATAAAAACTGCAATATTTTTCAAAAACGCAATCTGATCAAAAATTCCTCTCGTACGTTTCCAGCTCAGATCAATGTATATTAACTATAATTTTTTCAGATTTTTAGTTTAACCCCTTTGGGTAAAAGGGAGCGGGACAAGAACTTTTTTAGTACATTTTTGACTAAAATCGTGTTTAAAAAAAAACAATTTTAAAAAACTACTTTTCTTTTCTTAATCTACGTCCTAAGAGCTTTCTTTTGATACCACACAATAATTTTTTTTTAAATAATATTTTTTATTGATGACACAAAAAAATCTACATTTTTCGAGTCTGATCAAAAATTCCTGTTGAACTATTCCGGTTCCCATCAATGTTCACTATGGAGATTTTGTTCAGAATTTTAGATCAACCACTCTGAGAGACAGGGTGGGGAACAAAAAATTTACCACTTGCTTCCATAAAGGAAAATGCGTACTTAATTACGAGATGTGCACGCACCAAGCTATCTACCCAGTTCTACAGTTAGCCAGTTAAATGTTGTTCGTACGGTGTTCGAAAAATTCGACAACTTACAAAAAATTATCAGATGAAAAATTCCTATTGTACTATTCTAATTCACATTAATGTGCAAAACATAAATTTTTTCAAATTATTTCAAAAAAAGTTTTTTTTTAATAAAATTTTTCTGATTTACCCGCGAATAAAAGGTTTTATCATTTGATAACCCACTCCAAATTTTTAAAAAACATTTGTTTTTTCATTGAATATATATATATATATATTTGTTTATATTTTTTCAGCGATATGTTTTTTGAACTCCCAATAGTTTTCCTATATGTAGGTCAAGAGCTGTACATGTATTCCAAATTTCAACTTTCTAGGTCCAGTTTGGCTAGAATTTCTACCGAACAGACAGACATACCTACAAAACCCTAAAAATAGCTAGATCTCCGGATATGATGCCATGTTTCTTTTTATAGCCATATTCAAATAAAAAGTGTAAATACCAACATCTAAAGTGCAATTCAGTCAAAAATCAGCTGTGGCCACCACAGGACCGACCGCCATCATAAAGTACTTATATACAATATATTCTAGCAGCAGAGTAGAAATAACTTGGCCTAATATTTTCTAACAGAGATATTATTTATCATGACCATGGAAACGTTACATATAAATATCAAAAAATTGAGAAAGAAAATTTCCAAAAATTTTACAAAAATAATTCGAAATTTTTCGTTTTATCAAAAAACGTCACAAATAAGAGTTATTAATTATTGCTTTTATAGCAACTTTGGTTCAATAAATTTTTTGGAAATATTTTTCTGTTGTGAAATATTCACAAAAAACTTAAAATCGACAAGAGTAAACTCCCATTTTTAGTCAACCGATATTTACCAAAAGTTGATCAACTCGTGCCATTGATGGCAGAAGCTTAAATATGAAGTTGCATAAAAATCCTTTCAGCCGAATTTGCTCTGCACGTGTACACAGACGGACAGACGGACAGACAGACAGACAGACGGACAGACAGACAAACGGACGGACAGACATACCGACAGACATCATTCTAAAAATAGTCAAAACGTTATGTAGGGACCTCAATTCGTGGAGATCCATCGAAATCTCGAAATGTCAAAATCGGTATGTTCACAATACCTCCCTTATATATGTTGGCGGTCGGTAAAAATGTACCCAAAAATATTGTCACTTAATTTTTACCTACAAAATCCTGAAATTTGTGATAATTCACACTTTACATTAGTTTTTTGCGAGGCAAACTAAATTACCCTACCCGTAAGAACTTTCATTTAATAACACAATCATGCCTGAATTATTGCACCTTTTAATTTGTTTTTTAATAGAACAATAAAAATACATTAAGCAGGAAATTACTGATAATAATCTTATTGGCACATACTGTTTTAAGCACCTACTCATATCAATGTAGTTATAACTAGAGAGTAACATTTTAAGGTTAATTTAACAATTAAATAATTACATTGTTTTAAACAAAAAAGCGAATTTCCTTTATAGCTATTAAAGTTGCTCAACATTACCACGGATTGAATATATAGGTAAAGAAGACACCTGTATAAGGTCAAATTGCCAAATGGTGGATAGCCAATGAATTTTTATTTTTGAAATTCTTTTTTTTTTAATTTCGTCTTTTGTTTTATAATTTTTTCCCCGTTTTTATTTTCCATAGAGATTGGATTAAAAATCTAAAAAAAAATATCTCAACATTGTAAATTGATGAGAATCGGAATAGAGCAATAGAAATTTTTGGTTAGTTTTCGAAAAATATTTTTTGTGTCGTTGAAAAAGTAATTATTTGTTTTTAAATATATTATGTGATTTCAAACAAAAGCTCATTAGAAGTAGATTACAGAACGAAAAGAAGTTTTTTATTTTTTTTTAATCGAGTTCTAGCAAAAACGGTAAAAAAAAACTCTTGTCCCACACCTTATGACCAAGTACGGTTAATTAAAAAAAAAAAAAAAAACTCTGAGTAATGCACGTTAATATGAATTAATAGTACAACAGGATCTAAATATTAATTGTTGAGTTAACGTGAAGTTTGGAAACACGTCTCTATATGGAAACACGTAGTTTATTCTATCAGAAGTTATCAAAATTTATGATTTTTAATGTACCCATAATTTGTTAACACTCATTAAATACCTACAAAACCCTGAAATGTGTGAAAAAACACATCATTCTGTTTTTCCTTCACTTTCATTACAATTAAAATTATCTTAAAAATGTATAAAGAAATAAATTTTGATTTGAAATATGGAATTTTATTTTAAAAAAGTTTGACTGTGACTGACGTTCATTTAGATATTAAGCCTATAGTACACGATGCAATTTCTCGATTTGAATCTCGTACGATTTGTCGTACGATAATTATTGCATTGAGAATTTTGTTCAGAATTATCGGATGTAAAATTATTGTTGTATACTATCCAATATTTATCGCTTTGAATCTGTACCAATTGATACGCACTACGTCTTTTTTTGTAAGTTGACAGAATTCAAATAATTGTACTTAACCTAGAGTGGACAGATAGTTTACCAATTTTTGATGACTGATAATATTAATTTTGTCCCGAATCAGTAAATCTCCTGGATTCGCAATGCCGTACCGTTTTCTGTTCTAATTTAATATTAAATAAACACTTTTAAAATTTGTAAATTTTCAAAATTACTATCGAACACAAACTAAATATGACTTCAAAAGGTATGTTTTAGTAAAATAAAAAAGTGAAGAGCAATATTAGTCTATAATTCACATGCAAAAAAAAAGATTTAGTTATTTTTTCGCCACTAAGTTTGTCATTGAAGTTATGACGCAAAATGACCAACTGCGTTGATTAAACGTCTGACCTATAGTAAGGTTCAAGAGATTAAGTAACACTGACTAACCTGTATAAGAAATGGTCCATTGGCAACATATCTCGTCTGCTCTTCATCTAAATCATTTTCAACATCAATCGGTGTTGGTTTTGTTGGTTCCAGTTCAAAATCAGGAACTCTGATGATGAATGGACGTTTCGCATGGTCCGCTGACATTCCATCATTTACGTAAATATCGTTATCAAGCGGCATATGTTTCCTATTGGGAACCAGGAAATATTTACTGTCATTGCTGTTGAAGCTGCCGTGGGAAGATTCCGCATTTTCAAGATCATTGTCTTCATCCTCGGCTACTATTAGAAAAGGACTGTGTTCATCTCGCTTGTATGGTTCGTTGAATTGACGTTTTATTCTTTTGGGATCGCATTTTTGAGTTTCGTTCGAGTTTCCTGCGTCACTGCATTTTAATACTTCTTCTGGAAAAGAAACATAAATTAACACAAATCAATATTGCCTCCCTAACTATACTATGAATCTCCTACAGTTCGTTAAAGATACCTGATAGGTAAATTTAAAACAGGTAACCACCATATAACATGGCATTCCTACGGTTTCGGTCTATCAGGAAAACTTCCCAGCACATAACAAAAATTTTAAAGTGCAAGAGCCAGACAAATTCTATTCAGATAACGATAGCACAGATGAAAACCTTCAAAATTTTATCCTAAAAACAAATAAGAAGGCATATACAGCCAAATAACTGAAATTCTATCTGAATACAGATCCTTCCACTAAAAGAATCGCAAAATTCAAGAGAGAATTTCGCAAATCCTTAACTCTGTACTACGAAATTTATAAAGACCTATTAATATAACGCAAAGAGAAAAACAAAACTAACTGATGTTTTAAAAAAAGCAGAGCACAGGAATTAAGTTGTTGTAGAATAAATTTCAGAAGATGCACATAGAAAGAAAATTGAGAACGATTTCTACGGAAAACGAAAAATATTGATTGTTAAAAAATTGTTGATTTTGATACGATTACAGTAAAAAATATCCCAGACATCTATCATTCTGTTGTCTTTTTTCACTTACTAATTGCCTACGAGGCCCTGAAATGTGTAAAAAATCACACTTTACATTAATTTTTCCTATATACGAGTCAAAGAACTATATCTACATGCTAAATTACGATGCGAAAACTACGATGGTCACTACATAAAGTACAATAAAATGCAATACTAAAGAACTAATAAAAAATAATTCAAGAAGAAATATTTTTTCTACAGAAGGAGAAAAATTAATCTATCAGATTCATATGGCTAAAAGCCATCCACGTTGGCATTATAAGAAATTAAGAGGTCGATAATGAAGCTAGAGGAACCATAAACGAACTAATAAAAGACAAAAATTCTCACAGAAGCTCTTAAAATTTCCGCGAAATAAAAACTAAGGACGGAAATAAAAAAAAGAATAGATACAAATGATAAATAACCGAAACGTAAAGGAAGATATAAGAAAATGGACAACGACTGAAAAAAAAGATACCGAATAGCTCTCACACGGCTAAAGTGGGGAACAGAATGCAACGAGTTCTACGGCGCGTTGACGGCGTACGTACGGCGCTATCTGTCAGAAGAAAGTTAAAACCAAGCTGTCGTACGCAAGTGCACAGAATAGACAACGTCCTACGACGTTCGAACGCCGTTGATACTGAATGTTCGTCAACTTCCAACTTTTGACGCCGTTGAACGTTGACGCAGAACACCTAACCTCAGTTTTTACTGAATGGTAAAGTGTTTGTATGTATAAATAACTTGCATACAACATAAATAACATCACACACAAGTCTTCATCATCCATTATACTTTTAATAAAAGAAAGCGCACGTATAAACACAGATATAGGTTTTCACGTGACACTTGACGGCGTTAAAAATTATTGCATTGTGTGCAGGCGAAAATTCTCAACGACGCTACGCAACGCTGTCGCAATAGAAGGCGCGCTGACGGCGTAGCGCGCTGTGCTTCTGTTCCAGGCTTAAGGATAGGATATACAAACACAACAAATACATATCACAAAAAATACTACCCGAAATATGTATATTACACTTCATATTAGCATGTATAAAATACAATACACAGCGAACAAAATACAATATACCACAAAAGATTAAAGAAGCCCTATTAGAGAACAACAAACATATAAAAAAATTCTTACATGAAACACAAATAATAACAATCTTATAAAACGAAAGAAAATAAAAATTAGTAGGTACGCACATAATATTAAATATGTATTGTATATATAATACAATATGATCAAAAATAGTCATGTATATAGTTGAGGAATTTATTTATTTCAAAATCAGGTGGGCAATATTACACTCCGGTATCATTTAATTGTCAACTAACGTTTGATGTTTAGGTTTGATGTTATATTTGAAACGAACACATTTGTAAAAAGATGTGTATTATAATTACTATTGAAAAAATAAATATTATGAACACCCGCAACAAAAGTGAATGCTCAAATATAAGCTATTCCAAACATTTAAGCGGAATTAACTGAAATTTTCATTTTTGTAAGTTGTCTTGAGCTTTCCTTTTACGATTCGAAGTGGGCTTTTGCTAAACAAAATGATCAAAATTCTCACTTAAACGGTAAAAATATCTAGAATTCAAAATCTAGTTTCCCTTAAACCAAAGAAACTGGCTATACGATAAACAGCACAGAAATGCCAACTTTTTTTTTAATTTAATGGCCTTTGCTGCTGTAGCCAGGACAATTTTTATTTGTGAAAAATTCCATGCCTGGACGGGATTCGAACCCGAGACCTTACCAACGCAGAGCACATGTGTTACCACTACACTACGCCGGTGGGCATTGCCAACTTAACATTTTTTAAATAAAATTCAATGCCTACTAGGAAATGTTATAAAGTAAAATATTTATTAGCACAAATTACCGTGTTTATTTAAATTTAAAAAAAAATACAATACTGACGAAGGAAGAAAATATTGAAGAAAAGAAGTTAACATTACAAAAAATTGAAGAAATGTTTCATGTAGCTGAAATTTTGAAACTAATCGGATGCCAACCCTGTTATTGAGAACAGTATGCAAATTCGCAGGAACATTGAAAAAGATATGATCCATGTAAGTAAATTTACGATGAAATGAAGAAAGAAAAGTCAATACTAATCAGTGCCGGATTAAGGTTTTTATGGGGCCCAAGTTGAATGGATAAAATAGGACCCTAAAGTAAGTAATGAGAAAAAAAAAGGAAGGCAGTCAAATCAAAGTGATGAACAAAAATAAAAAAGTCGAGTTAAAAAAAACCAGGCTCTCAGCCACTCAAAACTACGGTACCATAGACCTGGACCTTCTTCACCGTTACGTAAATTCGGCAAGTGAACTTTTTGAAATATATGAAATAAAATGAGTTTATATACTGTAATTTGTTATTTTTCAATACATTTCTGATTACTGAACTGTAAATATTTATAATTATTCTAAGCTTTTGCACTAGTGTAAATTATTAAAAAATAATTAAAAATTTTGTTTGGTATATTTTAGGGCTTTAAACGAATTAAGCTATTTCATATTTATTTTTAAGCTGGATAAACGTGATTTCAAATAGTGTGCCATTCGCCTAACCAATTAACCTCGCTAATCGAGGAATTCATGTATTTATATTTTCCTGCTTTTCTTTAAATAATTATTAACAGGAAAAAACTAATATCCATGTAAATTAAATAAACCATATAACTTTTAACTGATCTTGCGGTAGTACTGTTGTCTTCATGCTTATGTTTTATCATTATTATGAAAGCGTTTATAATGGTATTTAAAAGTGATTTACTTAAACAGTCATTTTAACAGCTAAACAAATACACGTCAGTCTTAGAAGAGATATCTAAATTTTTTTAAGTGGTTTGATTGAACATTTCGAAATATTTATAGGAAATAACTTCCCACATCAAGCCATTTCTGTTAAATCAATTGAAACCAAATATTTCGGATCATTATTAAATTATTCTTGCAATATTTGTTACAGAATATTTTATACATAAATGTAGTTTTTTTGCAGGTACATAGTACAAGATAATATCGAAAAAGATGAGATTCCGGAAAAAGGAAGATCTCTTACATCGCTATTTTGAGTTTGTATTTTTTTTTTTTTTTTTTTTATTACACTGAGCATGGTGCGAATTGCCATAATAGTTAACGTCCGAAACAAAAAGACAAAAGAAGAAGGAGAATAGTCATGTAAAATTAATAAATTTAACTTAACTATAAGTAAAACAAATTCAGTTTTAAATAAGAAGTATAATTTATTAGTATAGTATAAAATTATATACTAACAGAGATAAAACCGTACAACATAAATTAAATTTGATTTTTTGGTCAATGCTCTTAGCTACATACAGACAAATAGTTAATAAAAAATAAGTATTTCAACAAAGATAGGTTAACAACCTGTTTTTCAATTTGTAGACATAATTTATATAAAGGTGATATATAGGTTTTATAAATAACGGTGAACAAACTTTAATTTTCTTTAATTTCGTAGGTTTTTTTTGTGTCTGTCTATCTTCTATCTATCGGTATGCCTATACGATACAAATTGTACTATTGTACTTTTCAGTTGTACTCAGTGTTGCAAACTCGTGGGAAATTTCCCACAACGAGGGAAAAATAAGCACTATTTCTTGTGTTGTGGGAAAAAAAGTAAAAGCTCTAAAAATCGTGGGGAAAACATACATTAAATTTCTGTGCCGTGTAACTTTTGAACTTGTATTAGAGCCCTGTGTAGGTTTTTTTTTTACGGCAACACTGTTTATGTAATATTTTGGGACTTCCCAGGTTTGTCTACTAATCTTCCTTGTGGAAAGCTGTGTGCAATATTGGTTGACAGTGTGTTGTAATGTGTGGTAACTGCTGTGAATTTAAACTTATTATGTTTAATCGTCATGGACAGTCCTGCAGGTCCAAGTACCGCATTCCAATACCAAGTCCGAAAGGATATTTTCAGTAGTAAATGACGTCAAAATATAGAAAAGAAACAGGATTGGCGACGAATTTCTCAGTGCTAGGTCGAGTTTCCAGGCTAAAGACATTAACTGCACAAAACTTTGTGTGATGCAGTGCCACCTAGATCTTTACAATACATACACTTTATACCAGTAAAGTTCTCCTTTTCTGGTTACCATATTTTTTTATTTTTATTGTTTTGCTCTTCACTTTCAAAATAGATGTGACAACCTTTTTTTGGTTATTTACTTTGGTACGCTGTACTTAAAAATATATAATTTTACATTGTGGGAATTTTTGTCTGTTTGTGGGAAATTTTGTACCATGCTGTGGGAATTTTCTTCACAAAGTGTTGGCAACACTGGTTGTACTATGCATTACTCTTATCTAGCGTGGAATGGCTGTACGGGTGGCTGACATAAATATTGCAACTAGATTTAACTGACCAGTTTAGAAATATTTAATTCTTCATCAGAGCTAATCTAGTAAAATAGGATCATTGTTCGGGGGTTAAAATTAGTCTTGGAAGTAAAACAATAAATAGTCAATAGTAATAGATTCAGTAGATAAAAATATATGTAATGGATAAGTTAAAAATAAACAGCTAAACAATAAATAGTCAAAAATAAAAAATCTAAGTTGCAATACAAACAAATTAAAACAGAATAAATTTAAATATCGCCGCGATTATAGTGTGATGGAGACTGTAGTACTTCTACCTAGAAGCAGAAAGAGAAGTAGTCTACTGATTCCTATTTATTGTTTTACTACCATGACTAATTTTAGTCGCCGAACAATGATCCTACTTTGCTAGATCAGTTCTGATGAAAAAATAAAATATTTCGAAACTAATCAGCTAAATCTAGTTACATTATTTATGTCCGCAACCCGTATAACCCTTCCAAGGTAACCTATTTAAGGACACGACTAGCTCAATATTTACTCTTTTGTATGGATTATTTTTTCATATTTTTAAACCAGCCAATATGGAAAATAGGACAAAATGGGGACAAAAAAAATTGAGACGTTTTTTGCGCCTCAAGAGCTTTCATATGATATCATAATATAATAATTAGCAAGTGGCAATTAATAATTGGCTGACAGGTGATACTCTCTTCCGTGATTGGCTAACTGGTGATATCTTGTCCCGTGATTCGCTGACCTGATATTATTTTGATAAATTAAAAAAGGTTGCCCAAGTTAACACAGTCAAAAAAAAAATGTTTTTGTTAAAAACCCGTAATTGTTGACAGGTTAAACAACCTAGTCACACAATAATTCTTTAAAAATAAGTAATATTTAATATGTTACAAAATATTTGAAATTTTTGAAAAAAAATTATGTGATCAAAAATTTCAAGCAATTTAGATTTTTTCATATTTTTAGAGCGACCTCTCTAAGACAAAAAAAAAACTATGGAAAAAATATATTTTTATAAGAGTACCTATATTAAGTTTCATAAGGCATACTACTGTCACACGCGTTGAAGTTAGAAAACGAGTCGCGAAGCAACGAGTTTTCTAATCGACAAATGCGGGAAAAAGCTTTATGTACGGAGTTTTTTTTATACTATTTAGATATTATACTATTAGTTAATTTGGAATGTGACTGCAGTGGTTGTAAAGACTGGTTTGACACTTTTATAATTTTCAAGTTTTATAACATTCAATTCAGTTTCATAATTACTCTCTTATGAATGCAAAATTACTTTAAAGTTGTAGGATTTTACCCCCCTTCCGATCTCTTGTATAGTAACCTTCTTAATATTTTTTCCACCAAATCTTTAATTAAGCATCGTGAGTTAACCACAAATTATCAGAAAAAATTAGCATCATATAACTAACGATCCACTTTCCTTTCAAAAATTAAATTTCCACATCCCATCTTTCCGTACAAGGCATTCCTCAATTTTTTATCTTCCCCATGCACATACCAATCTATTCCTTAAATCCCCATTGAACAGGATGTGTTCATATTATGAGCAGAATACAATAATTAAACTGTTCTAGAAATTACTCATTCTTGTGTATTGTATTTTTTGATGTTTTATAGTTTTTAATTTTTAAGTCTTAATATTGTTAATTATGTATCTGTCCAATTTTGGCTATACTGTTGGGACAGATGTATTAAATAAATAAATAAATAAAAATTGAAAACTCTTAATATAAAACTCTGAAGAAAATCACATCAATTCATAGGTGTAAGCCAAAATAGTACAAACAAAATTTTTCTATAGTTATTTAGAAAGACACCAAATATAAATTCCTGATTATTATTTTTTTTTATTATTATTTCACGTCAGAATTATTTAATTAAATTAAACTAAATAATTTAAATCTCTTGGTTTTGACGCGATTATAGTCATAAATATAACCAAAATAACTCTTTAGGGGGACTGTTTAAGGGGTTCAAAAAATGTACTTGGAAAGCAAGAAATTCAAGTCGAATGAGCAGGTGTTGGAAGCTACGCAAATTAGGCTTCGTAAGCAACTAAATGGACGTAATACTGACCATATTACTACTATTTAGGAGTACACAGATTGAAAATTTAGTCATTAAGCCTGAATGCAGGTGGCCTAGGCTCACCTCAGGCTGTCGTGCTAACTATGAAGATGAAACAACCAAAAACTTTTTTTTTGTCGGTATTTGGAAGTTGCCCAAACGTTGAGACAAATGTATATAAGGGCAAGGGAATTTCTTTTTTTAAATAAAATTTGTTTCTTTAACTTTATTTAGTTATTGTTGCTTAATAAGAACCAAGAACCCAGAAAAGTCCAGGTCAGATCTATACTCTTGTAAAATGATACGAAATCGTTTTAAGTTCACTCTTAAGTAATTTATTTTAAATTATCTTGTTGTCACTCTAATTGTCACTCCACATAATTGCACATATAAATACTCACTATTAGGCGCAGCATCCAAACGTGTTAAAACAGCAGCTATAATCAAGACAGTAATAGCAAAGCTATTCATGTCTCTGAAACAATGCACAACACTGCGATAATTAATTCTTTGTAAGTTCGCGATGATCACTCAGTTAACACAAAACTGGAAGTATGATTTCCTCTGATCGCGCTGTTTTATAGTGAACGCTCAGTTCCACAGGAAGCAACACCGACGAAATAGAATTCATGCTACTCATAAACCGAAACAAATTCGGCAATATCGTACGCGATTAATCGAAAACTATTAGAGAAATGCAATGTGTTTGCAATTTATATTTGCTTGCATTATTGTTTTATTAATATTGTTAATTTTTGTCCTTCACGATTTCTATTTTATTTTAATTTTTATAACAGGTCATTCTGTAATAGATCTTTTAAACAAATAATTAGTCAACAACAGTATACATAATTTCCACTCATACACTGTGATCATAAAGTTCTCTACAGCAGTTTCTCAATACCTTCTCAGTTCCTTCTCATGGGGCAAAAACTTAGCCTTTTTCCTGACTTGATTGTCGTACGTAATATATTTTTCATCGCCAGTGACTAACTGGCCCAAAAAAAGCTGAAAATTGTGATATACCAACAGCGAGGTTCTCATAGGCCCAGTTGCACAGTATCCGATTAAGTTTTTATTTAGTTTTAAGTTTCAGCTTAAAGTTTAGTTGTTGCACAAGTTCAGTTTTTGGTTAAAACTTAAACCTAAACAGGAAAATACTTAAGCGGTAGATTTGTTTGGTTTAAGCCAAAATAAACTGTCAAATAGGACAGGTTATGTGTCATATTAAAATTGATCAGATTAATTTGATTGAATTGAATGATGAATATGATAATGAGATATTATATATTAATATATTTACTCGTTTTCGCTGCATACCCTTCTATAGGCACCGGTATGATAATATTAATCAATGGGATGATAAAAAAAATACAACAGATTTCTGGTAAATGGTAATAATAAGTAAATAAAGTTGTAATTTAATATTATATCATATTAAACATTTACAGAGCTATTCAGAGACAAAAAATAAACAGTGTTTAGATGAAACACTCTCTAAATTCAGTGTTTAATTTTTTACCGATCGCCAACATATATAAGGGAGGTATTGTGATCATACCGATTTTGACATTTCGAGATTTCGATGGATCTCCACGAATTGAGGTCCCTACATAACGTTTTGACTATTTTTAGCATGATGTCTGTCTGTCTGTCTATCTGTCTGTCTGTCTGTCCGTCTGTCTCTCTGTATGTCTGTCTGTCCGTCTGTCCGTCTGTGTACACGTGCAGAGCAAATTAGGCTGAAAGGATTTTCATGAAACTGCATATTTAAGCTTTTGACATCAATGACACAAGTTGATCAACTTTTGGTAAAAATCGGTTAACTGGAAATGGGAGTTTACTCGTGTCGATTTTAAGATTTTTGCGAATATTTAGCAACAGAAAAATATTTCGAAAAAATTTATTGAACAAAAGTTGCTATAAATGCAATAACTAATAACTTTTATTTGGGACGTTTTTTGATAAAACGAAAAATTTCGACAAATTTTTGTAAAATTTTTAAAAATTTTTAAAAATCTCAATTTTTTCATACTTTTATGTAACGTTTCCATGGTCATGATAAATAATATCTGTTAGAAAATATTAGGCCAAGATATTTCTACTCTGCTGCTAGAATGTATTTTATACAAGTACTTTACGATGGCGGTCGGTCCTGTGGTGGCCACAGCTGATTTTTTTCTTATTCAAAGACAATTTTTAAATAATGTTTTTCCAAACGATTAGGCGGAACTAGATTTTCAAATATAGTAATTTTTACAGATTGATTGAAGCTTTTGATAATTTTGTTCAGGAAAAACCAACTTCAATATATAAAAAAATAGCTAATGACAACTTACAAAAATGAAAATTCCAGTTAGTTCCGGCTAATGGTTAGGAATAGCTTGTACTTCGCTAGGGAACATTCAGGATGTTTCAGTTGCGTTGGCTCTAAAAAACGGTGCTTTTATAAAATTGCATCAAGAAAAAGAGATGAGAAATTTTTATAATATGGTAGGGTGTCCATCTATTATTGGAGCAATAAATGGCACCCATATTAAAATTATGAAACCACCGGGATTTATACTAGGTATAAATTCAATTTAATTAAAAAAAAAAAGTTTTAAAATCGGTCTAGCCGTTCTCGAGAAAATATTTTTTAAATTACCTATACAATACCTCTTAAAAACCTACATATACCGAAATAGGTAAGATAGGTGCACCAAATATTCTTTTTTTAAATCGGTCCAGCCATTTTCATATAATATTGGACGTATATCATCTATTTATTCACTCTTACGGCATTTATTCATGCAATCACTCTTACAGCAGTATAATGTGTAAGAAAGAGAACAATAGCGACTTTACAATGTCGTAGAAAAAAAAAGTACATAAGAGCTATGTCGTTAATGGATTGTAAGGTTATAAATGTGATATTCTATCTCTTTCTAGCACATAAAAATTAGAAAGAGACCAAAGTTAAGTTCAATTATTTTATTACCAACTTGCACAATTTTCAGCTGTCTTTATTTAAACAGTGTTTAATTAAGATAATGTTTAAAAAAACAGTTACTATGTTCTTTTTTGTTTTTTAATGGCCTTTGCTGCTGTGGCAATTAGCCAAAGTTACTATGTCTCTGAATACATAAATAAATGAAACAATTTTTAAACAGTGTTTAAAATGTTGTCTCTGAATAGTCCTGTTAATTTTTAACCTTTAATAGGTAAGTTTTAGTGCCTTGGTACACAAATACTTATTATTTTATATTAATCAATGGGATGATAAAAAAAAATTACAACAGATTTCTGGTAAATAGTAATAATAAGTAAATAAAGTTGTAATTTAATATTATATCATATTAAACATTTACAGAGCTATTCAGAGACAAAAAATAAACAGTGTTTATTTTTTGTGGTTCCTATAAATAATATTTACAGGAACCACGCATTCAATTCCATACAAATCCTGCGATATTATACTACTTGAAGTAGGTATGTTAAATATTTTCTATGGCTGGTAAAATTTGTCGTATTATTTGCATATAAACTATTTGACAAGTTACAATGCATTGACAAATAACACTGACAGTTATGTTTATACTGAATTTCAAAATTTCACCGCCAAATATTCATTTTCCATATTACCAACTTTAGGTGCGTTCGGCATAAGCTAATAATCTACACATTCTGCATAATTTACAGAAGAAGCGTTCGTCATAAACTTTCTGTGTGCTTTGTGCTGCACGAAGATCGTTCGGCACATACTGTGCAGTGCAGTTTGTGTTGCACAATCGTCACAAGTTCAGATCGTACGTGCAATAGTGTTTTTCGCGGTAAAAATACAAAGTTATTATTTCTACAAAACAATATAAGTGAAAACAATCAAGATATCATTGTTTATGCCTGCAGCATTTGCAAAATAAATAGTATAGACATGAACCTCACGATGGAACATTTAAATACACTCAAAATTTACTGTATACAAGCGGAAATGTACTTTAAAATTGATTTGTAGTCAAGTTTGGAACAGTACTCTCTGCATATTCAAATACTTTTTCCAAAATATTTTCTGGTTTGGAAAATTCTTCTAAATCGTCTTCCTTATCAAATAAAATTTCTTTTATATTACTTAAAAGCATCGCAAAACCTTCATGCGCCATTAATCGCATGAATGGTACAAAAAAATTAGCAGGAGACAGACTTGATGTAATCACACACATACAATACATTTGTTTACAAAGAAAAAAAAAATAGGTTAGAATAATAGTTAATAATAATATATATTTTATTGTATTAAATGTTGTACATTTTTACAAAGGTCCATAATGTATTACACAAATTACAAATTGAATTATATGCATTACAATAATATAAAAATATAATTTTAAGAAATCTAATCAGAAAATAAACAGACACTTCAAGTTGATAGAACGTAATCTGAACGTAAAGCCTGATCACAGAACCTCATTTAAGTCACCAAAATCATTTCGTAGGTATTCCACAGTGGAGTAGAAAGCCTTGGCAATTAGATATTGTTTAGTTACTTTTTTGAATCTTACGAAGTTAAGGCTCTTGGTGGCGGATGGTAGAACATTATAGAATTTAATTGCATGATAATTTGCGCTATACCTTGATTTCCTGAGTCTGGTAAATTCAGGACGAATATCATTCTTGTTTCTCGTGTCGTGTACGTGCAGAGAACTTTGGACAGAGTACGTAGAGAGGTTGTTATGTACATACAGGAGGCAATGATGGATGTATAGGGACGGCAAGGTTAAAATGCCCAATTCTACAAAATTTTCTTTGCAGCTGGATCGGTATTGTATATTGCTCATGATCCTTATGGCTCTGCGTTGCAAAGCAAATAGCCTTTTTGTTTGGGTGGAATGACCCCAAATCAATAAGGCGTACGATAGATGTGACTGGATAGAGGCAAAATAATATGTTTTTAAGACTGACTTAGACGCGCACCATTTTAAGTTGCTTAAGCAAAAAACAGATGTACAAAGTTTATTGGCTACTTTGTTTACATGTTGGTGCCATGATAACTTGCTGTCGATTTCTAATCCTAAAAAGGTTACCGTACCTGAATTATTGGCCTGCTGTAGGTTTCTTGTTGAGAATATCATATGCTGAGATTTACTGATATTCAATGTTAGCTCATTAGCCAAAAACCAGCTGTTTAAATAAGTCAAAGATAAATCTCTTTGGTCCAAAAGTGACAGTAGTGAACTATTGCTCAGGAGGGCCGTAGTGTCGTCGGCAAAGAGGATGGTGTTTGATTTAATATTTACATGGGGCAAATCATTGATATAAATCAGGAATAAAATGGGACCCAAAACAGATCCTTGGGGAACTCCATGATTTATGTCAGATATTTTTGATCTCGCAATACCAACGTTTACAAATTGCTGTCTGTTGGTAAGATACGACTTTATAAGATTTATGCATGTGGGGTCAAATTTATAAAAATGTAATTTTTTTATTAAAATATCATGGTTTACACAATCAAAGGCCTTACTAAGGTCTAGGAAGCTACCAGAGCAATAGAATCCTTTCTCAAAGCAATTTGTGACATAGTCCATAAATCCCAAGATTGCGTCAGAAGTCGATTTATCAGATCTAAATCCATATTGTTTATTAGAGAGTAAATTGTATTTTTCTAGATGAGTGATTAATTGATTTTTTAAAACTTTTTCAAAGATTTTAGAGATGCATGGAAGGAGGGAAATGGGACGAAAGTTATTAATGTCGCTTAGGCTACCTTTTTTGTGCACTGGTAATACCCGTGCTATTTTAAGTGTATCGGGAAATATACAGGTCTGTATGGACATATTAATTAGTTTAGTAAGTGGAGGTATTATAATATTTTTGACATATTTGATAATATCCACATTTAGACCATATGCGTCAAGTGTATTGTTGTTTTTCAGATTATTTATTATATCACGTACTGTAATTTCCGAGATTTCTTTGAAGAAGAAGCTTGGCACGGAGGGATCTAAGTTACAATTTCTATACAATATATCAAGGGGGCATAGATTATTAGTGGGTAAACTATTTAATAGATTGTTAGCGACATTACAGAAAAAATCATTGATCTCATCCACTGACAGAGGACACTGGGATAAATTTTTGGACTTGCAGTTATTATTTATTACTTTCCACGTAGCTAGCGAGATATTATTAGAGTTGCAGATAAATTTACTGTTGGCTTCTATTTTTGCCCGTTTAATCGCTTCTCTATACTTTAATCTGTACAAGTTCCTTATAGTTTTATTAATTTGTGAGGGCGTAATTAAGTAGAATGCATGTAATAAATCAAGCCTATCTCTCATGGTTCTCAGGTCTGAAGTGAACCAATGTATTGCGGGTTGATGGCGCATTATTTTCTTGTGGGATTTTAGGGCAAAGGAGGAGTTGAATTTATTAACTACGACCCCGAGAAACAAGTCGAAACTATCATTAACCTCCGTGGTATTGTCGGAGATGAAATTCCAGCTTAGAGCATTTAAGGAATCAAAGAATACCAACTTGCCTTCCTGAGTTAAGGGGCGAGTCATAGTGGTAACATGGGGGTTAGTAGAGTCATCAGATTTAAAACAAGTTAGCTTGATGTCGACAGCATCGTGGTCAGAGAAAGGAATTAAAATTTTGCTAGCGGTAATACTATTGTCTGTAAAATTAATAAAAACATTGTCTAAGGTATTGGAACCTCTGGTTGGAAAATTAACTAACCCGTGAAAGTTAAAAGAACTAAAAAAATCATTAAGGCAAATGGTATCATTATCGTTCGGAAGATTAAATTTAACGTTAAAATCGCCGCCAATAATAATACGATACTTATGGAGTATCGAAGATAAAACATTCTCCATGACACTCATGAAGATCTTTAGGTCACTAGACGGAGTTCTGTAGATATTAATAATTAGTAACCCAAAACTTTTTAAAAGAAAAGCATTAGTTTCGCAATGATATTTTACAGATTGCTTATTAATGAAATCGAGGCTTTTTACTCCACTAAAATGACTATGGTGAATCAAAGACATAATACCTCCATGCTTATTTTTATCACGAGCAAAAAATGATATGATATTAAATCTTTTCAAATGAAATTCTGTACATTCAAGCTTGTCCAGCCAGTGCTCCTGAATGCATATAATATTAAATTTGCCATCAATAATTAGAGAGTCCAGGAAATTTATTTTGTTTCTAATGGATTGGATGTTTAAGAATAAAATGCTTAGATCAAATTTTTTCCTAAAAAAACACTAGGATTACTAGTGGACTCTTTATCTATTGCGTTGGCTGCAAACTGTTCAGTACATGTACCATTGGTGGAAACAACACAAGATATAATTGAACAATTCGTGGTAGAAGTAGTGCTATGATTATTTCTAGTATTCACATCTATACCACTAGAACCGCTACTTTGAGTAGAATTAATATTTTTATTGTTTTTGTAAGAAACGGGGCCATTAGAGTTATTATTATTATTGTTGGAAGAAATGGAGTTCTTGCTAGTTTCGTTACTAACTCCTTGCTTTACAGTGATAGCTCCAGTATCGTTTGTTCCCATATTATTAGTTCTGTGAACATTATATCTAGCTATTATTGCTGAAAGTTTAGAGGCTAAGAAATTTTTAGCTCTAGATGTCAGATGGACACCATCAGCCATATAACATTTTCTGTCAATATAAAAATTTGTGTCAAATAGATAAGTGTGTGGTGAATGTTCTATAAGATCGTATAAGTCACAATTATTTTTATATATCTCATTGTTGATTTTGTATAGTTTGTCATACCTATATGGGACAGTAAGAAGTATGACGTTAGTATGGTCCAACTTGCCTAAAGCCTCGCTGTACTCTTGCAGAAGCACCTTATAATTATTGGGATAGTTGCATGTACCACCCAAAAGCAGTACAAAATCATTTTTGGTAAAGTTTTTGGTTAGAGTCAGTAAATTAGCTACAATGTCGTTGAATTGTGCGCTCGGTTTTACTAGCGCTGTAATTTCAAAATTCCTCAGCAATTCACTCAGCATAGAACTTAAAGACCGACCGTGACTATCTGTGAGTAGTAAAATTTTATTACTTTTTGTGTTCTTGTTTTTACTTGTTATTCTAGTATTTACTTGACTATTAGTTTTCAAGTTTGATTGTTTAAGTGCTGCAGTTTGAGTGGCAGCATTAGCACATTTTCCCTCTAATTTAGTCTGAGTTGATGAATCCGTAGCGGAAATCATGGTCTGAGTATTTTTGTTGCACACGGATATCGGTGGCTTTTTAATAATGTTTTGCAGATCTTTAATGAGATTATCTTTGAGTGTAATGTGACTTTTTAATGAATCATTTATTTTGGTTAACATCTCCACTTTACTCTCAAGTTCCATATTTGTGGAGTTAGCAGTCGCAAGCTTGTTACGCAAGTTTGAGATAATGTCACCAAGTTCGCATTGGTTGCTTAAATCAGAGACAGTAGGATCTAAATCATCATCATACATAACATTTATAACACTTGTATTTGGACTGCTAACAATTTTGGTGTCCAATTTGGGTTTTTTGTTAATTCTACTGCGGGTATTCATTATTAAGCTCTTATAAGATAAATACAATACAAATAAATAATACAATATAATACAAATTTAAGCAATACAATTTAAAAGAAATGTCTTAAAAATATAATAGTTATTAAAAATATAATATAACAGTTTGAATAACTACAATCCGAACAAAGCGTTCGTCTTTGACTATCTTGTACAGTATGCACAGTGGTCACGTGACAAAAAACTTGCACAACACAGAGTTAACATTGCACAGTTATGCCGAACGCACCTTAAGTGAATTTATCACGTCAGGTGGCTTAGCTAAGTATTTTTTTATTTTTAACTGTGCAACTGGGCCTTCAAATTTCACAAGACAAGGAATACGGATTTCTGAATTTGAGAAAAATAAACTAAAATCATCGTTTCAATAAAGTATATTTGAATATCAGTAATATATCTTATACAATATATAACTTAATTCTTATACTTATTGTATATAAATACAATATTATTACTTATTTTATCATTTAAAATAAATAACTTTTATTTAAATACTATTGTACAAGAATATGCTGTTATTTCTAATCGCTCTAAAAGAGTTAATGTAAAGAAAAACCTTTTCTCCATCAGTGAACGTGGTGAGTTGACAGCCTGTGGTGGGATTACGATGAATAGAATTCTATTCTAGTTATGAATTTGTTTTACAACATCCAGTCTGCAGAAATAACACGTTTATATATATAACAACCCCCAAGCAGGTATAGGGAGATTTTAATGAAGAAATTTCAACAAACAGACGTCGATAACAATCTTTTTTTGGCATTAACAAGCGATATATCAGCGCCAAAAACAATCTACTTGTTCGTATGCTTGGATAATAAGTGGTAAGATTTTAGCTACTCGCCCCTAATTTATGTCACGTTATCTGAAAAACATAACACTTTATTATGCAACCATTCTTACACATCACGATTTGTTCTTTCAGTTCTCCATAGCAAATTAGTAAATAGAAAACAAATAAATAAATTAATAACAATAAAATTGCAACAAGTGAATAATATGCATCGAAAAATTAATGAGATTTATATTCTGATGAATCATTTTCTGTAGTAGCTGTTGAAGTTGTTTTTGTATTTTTATTAGTACTTTTTGGTGTTACTTCGGTACTGGTATTTTTATTTGACGTAGTTTCTATATCAGTACTAGTGCTAATAAATGCCGTTGTGGTTGAGGTTTCAATAGGTGGTTCAGTAACAATCTCTTCAACGTCTTCCTTTGAACGACATTCTGGATATTCGTCAAATTCTTTTTCAGATATCCATATTTGATAGGGTTCTTCGTTAATCAAACTTTCACGAATCTAAAATACAAATAAAACTGTTACTCTTCGTTTCATAAATTATGGATTATACATAATATCTGGAAAATATAAATAACATCCGGCAATTATTCATAACTTTTGAATTAATCAAATTGGTAATAACTAATCTTTAGAGAAAGACTACTACAGAATTTTTGGTTCCTTTGATTATTTTCAAAACTGTAATACGATTACACAAAAAAAGTGAGGAAGTGAGCTCCACAGTGTAGTATTGAAAAATTCATCCAAATTGCTGTTTCAATAGAACTAATTGTTGGGGACTAATAGAACTAACTGAACCTTATTACTATGGTGTGTCGGAGCTCCGTATCCGTATCCGCGTATGATCCGTAAAAAATAAAAATCCGTATCTGGGGCCGCATCCGTTTCTCCAAGGCGGATCTTAAACGGATCTCATATAGATACATTTGAATTAGTTATAATATATATAAGCTTCCGTCTAAAAATGCTCAAGAAGGAGTAAATTTTACTCTGACGTTTAAATTCATATTTAGTCGAGCATCACATTACTTACCGGTGGTTTTAGAACAGTCTAGTATACATTAAATATTGGAGTAACATTAACCAAAGACAATGAGTGATTTTGAACTCAACTAAATTGTGTGTCTGGGTGTTAACATGTAGAAATATTGTTTCCGGTGCTTTTAAACAGTCGTTTAGTTATTTGTCGGCGTTTGTTGATACCGTTTACTGGACACGTAGAAACATTACTACCAGTGCCTATTTACCAAAATTTCTTTATCAAGAAGTGGCCTAGTTTATAATAATTGTTCCTGTAGTTGCTTGGGGGAGTAATATATCTGCTAAAACATGCCACTTAAGCAGACTGTACGTTTACTGGCGGCGCTAGCGGGGAGACCGGGGACCCGGGCCCCACTAAAAATTGATCTGACCCCCAGTTGCCCCCCCCCTCCAGAATTGTTTGGAGAAAATTTTATTTTAGAAGTAAGGACCTTTTTTTTACGTCATCAATGATATGAAATATTTCCTGGCCCCCCAGATTTTACTCAAAAATTTCCCGGACCCCCAGATTTTAAGAGCTAGCGCCGCCATTGCGTACGTTGGAAAGCAAATTTTCAACAAAATAATAAAAATTATTCTGCCAGTAAGTAATTGTAAATGTCGGCAATTCGCAACATAAAAGATATTTTATTAATAACTATCAAAAAAATCAACAAAATATCAGAAAACTGGTTGTTAGCTTCTTGTAAGCTGATAAATAATGTTTCAAAGATTCCTATTACTCATCGGCATATGTTTCAAGCGCCAACAATAGTTCTACGTGCCCGAGTATGATTGAAAATAAAGCAATATTTATTTCCGCTGATCGGCGCAAGTTAGCTAGCGCTTATAGGCGCCGGAAACAATCTTCTTACGTGTTCGTCCCCTCAGTTTGCATGCTTTGGTTTGTAGGAACAGCACGACACATCTATCGCTTCAAGGTCGATCGTTTTTCTACTGCAATACAAGATCCGTATCCGTATCCGCGGATCAGGACGCACATAATCCGTATCCGTATCCGCGGATCTGGCTTTAATGTGATCCAACACATCACTATTTATTACATAATTACAAATTTTTATTACCTCTTCCACTTTACTGAACACTCTCAACAAATTCTCTCCAGCAAGTTTCTTAAGATTATTAATGGACCACATTGTGGAATCGTTAGCATACAACATGTCAAAAAGCTCTGGAAACTTGGAAACATCTTCTAAACCCTTAGGCGCTCCACCAAATCCATCATAGTCGGCGCCTATTCCTACATGGTCAACTCCTATTTTATCCGCTATGTAGTTTATATGTCCTTAAATAAATAAAATAAATATTAAATATTTTACATCTGTAACGCGGGACTTACTGCGTATTTAAGTACAATAATAACTCGAACTGTACGAGTAATTTGTTCCAAAAAGATCACGGACTGTTAAGAATCGCACTGTTTAGGATGAAATCAAATATAATTGGCAAAAGTTTGGCTGGTTGGCCGGATCTATTTAATGATGAACTAAAGCATTGGTGAAAAGCTTTAGCTAGCCGGTTGCGCAGTAGTGAAAAAAATAGAAGGAGGTAAGGTTAATATTCGAATTTTTGCGTTACAGTCACATAATAATGAATTTTCAGAGCAAATTGGAGAGCGCTCGTCAAGCACGTATTAAAGGGGGGGGGGTAGTGGGGGTAATGACCCCCCCCAAGATTCTGGAAAATTTATCCTTTAACCCTCCGCAAGCCGTGCGAATTTTGTACGTCGCAAACCATGGTAGTCATTTTGACACCTTTTATAATTCTGCTAAATAAAATACGGATAGAAGCATATTTTAGCATAATTCTTCACAAATAATTATACTCTAACCTTACCACGACTAACTCAAAAACAGGTAAATAGACAAAATATTGAAGTGAACAATGCAGAAGACTACTATAGAATTACAGTATACAACCCTATTTTCGAAAATGTGACCGAAGATTTTCTATTTCGTTTTAATGAAGATACTCTAAATCTTTATGAACTTAACTTGTTTGTACCATCCATCATCATTACGAAAACTCCACATGAAATTATAGAATCAGTCAAAAGAATACATGAATATATACAAAAATTCAGTGATGATTCAAAAGACTTTTTATACTTAAAATTACAAACTGAAAGTGAGTTGTGGTTATCAACAATAAAAAGTTCAGAAAAAGTATCAAAAGATGGTCTATCTTCATACAGAGATTGTGATGGGGATATATTTCCCACAATAAAAAAATATCTTCAGATTTTGGTGACCCTGCCAATAAGTATTACTTCAGCAGAAAGGAGTTTTTCGTCCTTAAAAAGATTGAAGACCTGGCTGTGAGCAACTATGACTGAAGAAAGATTGGTAGGGTTAGCATTACTCAATATTCATAGAGATATTGACCTAAATGTTTCTGAAATCATAAACAGATTTATGATTTCAGATTAATTAATTTGTGTTACTAAAATAGTTTTTATTTTGCCAAAGATTTTTGTAGTCATCTAATTATACATTATACATTTTTATACAAATCGCAACTTTTAAATTTTACCCCAACTACCCCCCCCCCCCCCAATCCTGGATACGTCCTTGGCGCTCGTGCATTAATAAGTCGATCTATTTTTTCTCGACTGTACTCGGGTGGCACAAGTTATGTCTCACTCACTAATAATACTGCACTTTTCACAGTACAGTGTCCCACCGGCCATTTTAAGATAGCCCGGCAGTATTAGAGCATGCATTATATGTTTATATATGGGTTACCCCTATATTATGAAAAAGAAAAAAAGATCATAAATTCTGTATTTAACAAAAGTATCAAATAATTATTAGACATATTTGGAATATATGTAAATAACTATTAATATATTAAGGAAATAAACATTTTAATTTTGGTTAGTTTAAATAACTGTTATTTTTGAAATGTTGAAATATAACAAATGGTTGGTATGCAATATATAAGATTTTTTAGGGGAGGCATTGTTAGATATCAGGCACATTCATCGCTAAATTGTATATCAATGGTGTATAACCATGCAATAACCCATAATCCTTTAGTAAAGTAGTTTAACTAAAATAACTGCTTTAATTCAACAACCCGTAAAATCCTAAGGATAATTGCAACCAACTAGCGAACACGAGGAGTTCAAGTCAGAAACCGCTCGCGGATTTTAAACTCATATATGAGAGATCCTAGAAGACTAGGTAACTACTGAATATGTGCAATCAAAGAATATTAATATTAGCATTCCAAATTAAACGGCCAACCTGATTTAATTATTAATTATAACAGCTCCTCACAAAGAAAATTTAATTACGTTTGTAAAAAAATATCTGTACATACCCATTACTCCTGCAATGTCTACTGTTCCATTTGAGATTGGACATATGAAATCTTTATCGAAATTAATCATAATAATACCACCATTATCTTTCTGAAAATAAAATTAAGATACATAATACATACGATTATAAAACTGTAACGTACCAACTGCATCAACACTGCATCATCAACATTTCTAGAAATATTGCATAGTGTTCTTGCCGACGAATGTGAGAAAATAATAGGTGCTCTGGATATTTCAATAGCTTCATACATGACTCCATCAGAAACATGAGATAAATCCACCATCATACCTAAAAAATTGATTCGAAGTGTGAATTCTCACACATTTCTGGATTTTGTAGGTATTTGGTAAGTGATACAAAATTGTGGATGCTTATTAAAATTAATAAATTTCGATAAATTTGAAATAATATCCACGTGCTTCCATAAAGAGACTTACAAGCGTTCTTCTCAACCTCAGACAAGTGGAAAAACCTGCATATAAACGGTCATAACTCTCGATTTAACTGAAGGTCAAACGAACTCCTGGTTTAACGTAATTCACTTGTGCAAACTGTATTAGTGATTTAACACCCGAAGTTAGAGTCAAGTAAATGTTTCAATGCCGGTTTAACGTCCTTCTACCAACAATAGGAATTACAGTGGGTGGCCAAATTATTAGGGACAGTGCAGATTTTCTGTAATTTTCAAATTAATTTAATGAGGAAATAAGTGGCTTTGGGTCTCGTATTTATTTTTATTCATTAGAGTGCTTTATTTAGAATATAAAACGACATAATTGCTTATTCATAATCATTTATTTTTGTATAAAAAGTGTTAATTTAAAAAATTAAGTAAAATCTTAATATTTTGTAATGCCACCCTTTGCTGCGATTGCGGCTTCCAGGCGTTTGGGCAAGCTTTCTATGCAGACTTTTGCGTTGTGTCGTAGATTGGGGTTGTGATGCCACTCTCTGATAAGGGTTTCTATAAATTGCCGCTTGGTGGTGATGATTTCTTTGGCGATCTCCCGCTTTTTAAAATAATAATGATACCAGCAACAAGAATATAGAAGGAAAATGATTTAAAAACAATTTATTTTCTCACAAAATGCATTTAAACTTGAAAATTACAGGGGGGGTGTGCTGTTCCTAATAATTTGGCCACCTACTGTACATATTTTATCCCTTTCACAATAAAAGTACTAGTAGTAGTATGGAAAACAATAACTTAGTACGTCGATGGTATTATTACCAACCGCTAACATATATAAGGGAGGTATTGTGATCATACCGATTTTGACATTTCGAGATTTCGATGGATCTCCACGAATTAAGGTCCCTACATAACGTTTTGACTATTTTTAGCATGATGTCTGTCTGTCTGTCTGTCTGTCCGTCCGTCCGTCCGTTTGTCTGTCTGTCTGTCCGTCCGTCCGTCTGTCTGTCTGTCTGTCTGTGTACACATGCAGAGCAAATTCGGCTAAAAGGATCTTTATGAAACTTCATATTTAAGCTTTTGACATCAATGGCACGAGTTGATCATCTTTTGGTAAAAATCGGTTGACTAGAAATGGGAGATTACCCGTGTCGATTTTAAGATTTTTGCGAATATTTAACAAAAGAAAAATATTTCGAAAAAATTTATTTAACAAAAGTTGCTTTAAAAACAAGAACTAACAACTTTTATTAGAGACATTTTTTGATAAAACGAAAAAATTTATCTATTTTTTCATACAGTAGAACCTCGATTATCCGGAGTAGGTCGGGGATGAAGGTAGATCGGATAACGAAAAATCCGGATTATCGAAAAAAAAATGAGGAGAAATGGGAAAGAAAAATTACGTACATTAAGCATCAATCTTTTTTTATTGATATATATATATATATATATATATATATATATATATATATACGTTCAGTAAACTGTGTAATTTTTTCACTTTGTTTTATTATATCCGATATTATAGAAGTGTCGACGCCATATTTATCAGACCAATAACGTCCTGAGTCACCTCATTTCAATGCACTGATGATATCTAAGTTGTCTTTTAAAGATAGTACAACACGTGTTCTTTTCGATGACATATCGTTAATATTTAAAAAAAAAATCGCAAGTTCAGACACGTCATGACGTGAAAACCGGTACACAGCGACTAACACAGCGAATTCGTAAAATAATTTCCTCGTTTAAAAGAATCCGGATAATCGAAAATTGGGATAATCGAGGTTCTACTGTACTTATTATAAATAATATCTCTGTTAGAAAATATTAGGCCAAGTTATTTCTACTCTGCTGCTAGAATGTATTTTATACAATTACTTTGTGATGGCGGTCGGTCCTGTGGTGGCCACAGCTGATTTTTTTAAAATTATATTCATCAATTAAATGAATATTGGATGCGAATAATTAAGGTGTAAATAATTTTGAGAAAAACAATGTTTAGAAGAATATTATTATTTTCCGAAAGAAGTATTGAACCTAACCTGACTTTAACGCAAGAGTTCATATACACACCAGTTTTACAAGTGAAAGATCGGAAATTCCTTCGTGAAATATTTATTATCTATTAGCGTTTTCCTAATTCTGCTGTCCTAGATTTTTACTAACTAAACCTAACTTGTGGACAATAATTGTGGTTTGATAACATTTGTATTTTTTTTTTTTTTTTTTTTGTAAAATAATTGTAAAAAGTAATAGTTTTTTTTTCTAAATAGTCAAATAGTTTATTTTAGAGATATTTTGTTTCTTTTTTTATTGTTTTCAAAGCTTGCTACGTTCAACTTTGTAAAACTTATGTTGATTATTATTTTGTAAATAAATGGTCGCCATTTTGAAATGGTTAACATAAAAATATGACTTTTTAGTGTCATTGTAAAGCTAATTTAATGTACTTTTAGGAAAAAAATATAAAATTATCGATTCCCTATGCTAGATCAAAAGTTGACATCATTTCCGGTGAAACCGGAAGTGCCTCAGAATTCTTATAGTAACCTTTAGATGGGCCTTTTTGTCTAGTTTAACTTTTATTCTGAAGATTTTCTGTATCTTTACAAATAAAGGAGATTTTCGGGGTGCCCCGTTTCAAACAAACACCCTGTATAGTCAAAAGAGCACCAAATTTTACTTAATCTAACCTTTAAAATACAATTTCTTTTTAATCAAATGAACACGAAAATTTCCTTAGGCCAACCCTTAATTTTTTTTTTTTATTTATTTATTCTAATTCCCACTAAAATGTACGTAATCAAACCATTAAAATATATAATGTTTTTAAAAAAAAAAAGAACACGCAATTTAATTTACGCCAACTTGTAAAATAATTATTTTTTATTTTAAACAAAAGAAGACTCTAGCTCTTATAGTTATGGCCCCAGTTGTCAAAAGCCCCAATTGTGAACGGCCCGAATTGTCCATTGCCCCAGTTGTTAATGGCCCCAGTTGTGCAAAGCCCCAATTGTGTACGGCCCGAATTGTCCATCGCCCCAGTTGTTAATGGCCCCAGTTGTGAAAAGACCCAATTGTGAACGGCCCGAATTGTCTTACGGCCCCAGTTGTCATGGAACCGTTGTAAATATAAGTTGGCAATTCTAAGCATTTTATTCAGGGCCGGCGCTAGGATTTGCGAGGCTATGTGCGAAAAGAGCCGCGGGGCCTGCTGTTCAGATCCAAGTGAGGAGCAAAAAAGAAAAAAAAAAGGTCCTCATCTCCATGCGCGGGACCATGTGCGGCTGCACATGCTGCACATGCCTCGCGCCGGCCCTAAGTATTTGTTTTTAACTCCAGATTACAAACCGTTAAAAAAAAAAAAATGTCATGCAAATTTGTGTTTTTTAATAGGATACTTTTCGCAAACCGCGGGGCCCCTCATAGCGCGGGGCCGGGTTCTGGGAACGCGCTGAACCCGCCTTCCGCCGGCCCTGATTTTATTCTCGGAGTAAATTCCTACGTATAAAACTTCGACATGTAAACTCTAATATATCAGGTGTAACGAACACCTGTTTTAACATACTCCCAGTTTAGAGCGCATGTAAACAAGATATTGACAAGGTATTAAACTGACGTATTCTACGTAGCGAACTGTCCCCGATATTTTGGCATAAAACTTATGGACCACACTTAGTATGTATACAAACCTAATCGATTCATTTCTAAAACAACTTGTTTGCCAAATTCTGTCAGATTTTTGTCTCCTTTGATATTCGTACACGAAGAGGCCCATGGAGTATCACAAGTATGCGTCAAGGTCATGTACCTGGAACACAGAAAAATGTAAACAACTTTACAATCTGAACAAGTGATAATTCTGTATACCTTACTCCTAAATCATAATATGTTCTTAGTATCCCCAACCTGGAATCTATAGAATGTCCACCTTCCACGCCAATCAGACTAGCTATTTTACCGTCGTTAAATGCTGCCCTTATACCGTCTGAAGATCTCACGAACACCAAATCGTTTTTATATTTCTTCACCAGCCTAAAACATAACAGTACAAATCAAAAACATAGACAGAGAGTGAAACATAATTACTATCGCAAATAATAGCCTATAACGGTGTTACCCAAACTGATTTTCGTGGGCTACTCTCAGTGAAAAAAAAACTTTAATTACTCTAATAATTTATAATTTATTCAATAAAATATTTTCAAAAGAAATATTACAAAATAAATACATTTTTTGTTTCAATGATATAATTTTTAATACAACATAAGAAATTAAAATTAAAAATTACATCCCTATATATTAAAACTTTTCGTGCCTTTCTATCTGCAAACTCTTTTATCACAGTGGTTAAATCTAGACTTTCAGCAATGTCTCTTTCAACTGATAGAATTGCTAGAGACAAATTGGTCAGCCTTGTTTGGGACATTGTCGACCTTAACGCTACGTACAACCCCCAGAGGTTATTAGTTTCTTATACAAAACTAACAATCTGAAATAAATTTAGTGACAATTTGTACATCAAATTTTGCACAGAATTTTTATTTATCTAATAGGATATTTATGATTGTAAAAAAAAATATTGTAAAAATGTTATTGCTCAATAACTTAATAATAGGTATCACACAACAACGTTCTGTAATTTTTTAAATATATTTTCAAATAATTTTTATATTTATATAGTCTTATATAGAAATGTTCAAATAATACGTCAACATTTTTTTCGACATGATTGTAGTTAGGAACCTTCGTCGAAAAATATTATACTTGATTATAATGAAATGCCACTTGGTACAAGTATTCTTTACATAAAATAAATCATTTTTATCCGCAGAACCTATATTAAGAACCGCGGCAGATTCGAGATGGCGGCAAAAGTAGATTATCAAGTACAATAACTATAAGTAATTTTCACAATAGAACAAAATATCTCCAAACATATTTGTAGAATGAACCTTTAGCTATAATTTGCCGCAAGGTACACAAATATGCGTCGAATGGTTTACAAGATGGCGCCTATAACGCAATTTGTTTATTTTCAATTACATGACAGTTCTTTTTGCCATTAAAAATATCCTATAATATCTTTGAAATTATTTTGCAATGGTCCAATATTAATGCGGACACCTTTATTTTGGACGTTTGCCATTGCTGATAGTACATGGTGTCTCAAAAGAAATTTTATATTTATTGGATCGATTAAAAAAAAGTAAGCCGTATATAGAAAAAATGTTTATTAATTATTAAAATACACTTTTTGGGGATTTATTTCTTAAAAATAATATCGTCTAAATGTAGACCCTCGCGTTCTCGGCACTCATTTAGTCGAACAGTAAAATTACTTATGATGTCTCGGCAGGTGGACTCAGGGATGGCTGCCATTTCGTGACGGATATTTTCTTTCAAATGCGCCAGTGAAGTCGGTTTATTGGCGTAAACTTTAGATTTAAGATAACCCCATAGGAAAAAGTCCAGGGGTTAAATCTGGACTGCGTGGAGGCCAATTTATGTCACCTCTCCGGGAGAAATCGCTCAATCACCTGATTTACGAAATTAAGCCTCTGACTGGCATCTTGGGGCTTTAATTCTTGCACCAATTGAATTTTGTACGGGTGCAGCTTTAGGTCTTTGTGCATAATGCGATGTAATGATGATCTATGCACATTTAAAGCACTTGCGCGCTTCCGAATTGAAAGGTTCGGGTCGTCACGAACAGACTGATTAACATTCTCCACGTTTTCTACCGTTCTTGATGACCTAGGTCGCCCGGATTTTGATTTATCCAGCGTTGTACCAGTCTCTTCAAACTTTTTAACCCAATGTCGAATGAGAGGAATGCTTGGCGCATCATTTAAGTGGCGAAAACCTCGAATACTGCAGAATTTTCTACGCGCTACAGCCACCGAATCACCGTTTTTGTAAAACTCTCGCACGCATAACGCGCGGTCTGCTCCCGAGAAACGCTCCATAGCGACTGAATTCCCAAGAGCCAGGCTACCGATTGACATAACCCCCGCGCCCCTCGGATACGTTGCGTTTACGCAGTAAGCTAAATAAATATAAAATTTCTTTTGAGACACCTTGTACTAGGCTAGAATAGTACAATATAATGAGTATCAAAAAGATATATTACTCTTGAAGTATTATATCTTTTTGATACTAATACTCATTACAGTAGGTGGCCAAATTATGATGGGTATTTATCCATCACATTAAATTTTATATAAATCAGTATAAAATTTCCTTAGGTTTTTATTTATAATTTATTCAGTAGAACTGTCTTCAAATAAATATCTATTATGAATATAGTCAATAAAAATATTTAAAAACATGCAACATCTATATTAATTTTGTATGCTAGTTTGAACTACGCATACATGTGACGTATTCCCTCTCAGCTCTGATTGATCAGAAGTTACGAGACAACCTTTACTTTAATAATCTTGGTGGACAACCACAACAAATGCTTTAGTAAAGGAAGTAATTATGTGAAGAAATATAATAAGGTACTGCCTGTTTAAAAAAATATGATATTGAATAATAAAATGTTTTTAAAATGTTTTAAATCTAAACGGTTTTGACTTTCTAGATTACCCTCATATATACAACTAGGGGCCTCAGCCCGGCTACGCCGGTCTTCTCCCCTACATTGTTAAAACTCGTCGCTTCGCGACTCGTTTTAATATAATTTTGTCGCACTTGTCGATTATAAAACTCGTCGCTCATCTTTTTTTAACACTATTTTATGGAAATTCCCCCTGCAAATGTCTTAAGTTTTATCGTTAATTCACCTTAAATACTTAATTAGTTTTCTTCTATCAAGAAATACGTTCAAAATGTGAAATCTCGTCCCATTTTAAAATTCTAAAAAATTTGACAGCTGTCACCTTCTGAAATCTTGTAAGCATATTTCCAATAATGGCCCAGATTCTTTGAAAAATGTTTTCTGATGCCTCAAAATATTATCTCGCACGTCAAATAAGCTATCTTGAACCATTATCACCACTTAACACTTTGATTAACCCTGAAATTTTTAATATCTATAAATCTTTTTTAACACTATTTGATGGAAATTCGCCCTGCAAATGTCTTAAACTTTATCGTTAATTCACCTTAAATCCTTAATTAGTATTCTTCTGTCAAGAAACACGTTCAAAATGTGAAATCTCCTCCCATTTTAAAATGCAAAAAATTTGACAGCTGTCACCTTCTGAAATCTTGTAAGCATATTTCCAATAATGGCCCAGATTCTTTGAAAAATGTTTTCTGATACCTCAAAATATTATCTCGCACGTCCAAAAAGCTATTCTGAACCATTATTACCATTTAACACTTTGATTCTCGCCGTAAATATTCTGGACCGGCCGTCTTGTATTAAGAATATTTTTGAATTATCGTCTGATAAAACCTGTCCGTGCTGATCAATGGTGACTTTGATTCGACACGGATTCGAGGGAAAAATGCATGATTTTTATCAATAAAAATTAGTCAGTACCCCCTGTCGAAATAAAATTAAGCCTAAGCACTAAAAAAATATCACCCGGGTGAGAGCGCGGTTCATTTTCCTCTCTCCGCGTTATCGGAAAAATGAAGATACACCAGACGTTGAATAGAACATACATACCACACTTGTACAATATAATAGTAGATATATGTAATTCTATAATAAATATTTATGATTTTTGTACTGACAATTTGAATTAATATTATACGTATCCAAAAAAGTTAAATAAACCATTTCCAGCGCATGAATTTTGTTAACATCTCTCTCTTTCGTTAATTCTACAATTTTCGCTAATATAGGGGAGAGTAGCCGAATTTGGACCATCGCCTAGGTTGGACCACTATCGTAACTTGACCTGTATAAGGCATTTACGCAGCAAAACAGTAATTTAGAAGGGGATGGACGTAAACTTGTCTGATTCAATCATTTTTATAACAGCGCACCTCATGGTTGTAGTTAGCGAAGTGTTATTAGTATTTACATGCCATCAATTAAATATTTTATCAATAAGGCCAATAGTCTTTAGACTGTTTCAAAGTAAGTAACAAAATATATTTTTATATCTGCAGAAAGTAAACTTGTCTGGCTACAATTTACTATATTAGTTTTATTAATCTAGTTCAAATGTAAGGTTAGGTGAAACATTTTAAAATATTTATAAAAGAGGCTCAAGTTGGACCGCAAGCAGTTGCCTGAATTGGACCGGTCCAATTCAGATGTCTAAATTGCTAAATGAAGCATACGGCCGAGCAGCCACTGTAGCTATAGCTGAAAGTGCTTTCCGTGCCTCTGGTATTTGGCCTGTAAATAGACATATCTTTCAGGACCACCAGTTTGCAGCATCCGATATTTTACAGTGTTCTGCTAACCCTGCTGAAATCGCAGTAAATACTACAAGTAGGCCTAATACACCAACATCTATGTCTTTAAGTGACAGTAAAAGTAATAATAGTGATTCTGCTGTTGATTATGTACCTCGGGAGAGAAAAAAAAATAAATAAAAAGTGTAAGGATATTCTTTACGATATATCACCTCCACCAAAACGAATTCCACATCAAGGTCCATCGTCTTCTCGAACTGGAGGAATAGCCCAAAAAGCAATTGTAATAACAAGTAGTCCTCATAAAAACGAATTAGAAAAAGTCAAAGAGAAAAAGACTAACAAAGTAAAATTACCAAATATTGGACCAAAAAGACAAAGAATAAAAACTAAGACTACATGGTTTTGTATTATATGTGAGGAAATGAAGGAAGATGAGATGATACAGTGCATAAAATGTCACACATGGGTCCATACGCAGTGTGCTGGAGTCAGTGCAAAAATCAAAAGTACTTTTGCTTCAATTGTGTTTAAGTATATTGATGGTCCATCTTGGAAAACCTCTGGTCCATCTTAAGAAACCAGTTTCTTTAATTGGGCCGATGACACGATTTTTATGTATTAATTTTTCACTGTTCAATATAATTAGTTTTTCAAATAAATTATATTATTTTGAAGATATAAACAATAACTTTTTTTTCCACTACTTCCTTTTTATTAAAAATACTTTTACATCCCTATATATTAAAAAATTCTTAAGTGGTCCAAATTTGGATACTCTCCCCTACTGAGTACTGAAAAATGAAATATACATACACTCATACACTCATAGGGGCCCCTAAAATTATACAGCTTCAGGACCCCCTGATGCACAGATCCGTCTCTGCTTGAGATTCTCTGAATGAATAACAATTCAAGTGTTTAATTCTTACCTATGAATGACATCAATCTGTTCTAATGTTTCCTGAACTGGATCAATCTTGGTGCATGGAGCATAAGCAGCCCAGAACTGTGCTCCTACTAAGCCTTTACGAAGTTTTTTGAGATCAGTTTGACATGTTGTACAGTTCCAATACTCAGTTTCTAATAGATCTTCGAAGCTATAAAAACATAATTTGTTACTAATAGACCTGTAGAGTAATTTTTATGAATATTAAGCAGTTTTTCTAGTTTTTATTGGCATATTTAATATTGTAAATTTCATTATGATTTTAGCAAAAAATAAATAAAAAATAAAATAATAGGATCCCAACACCTAGATAGGTGTATAAGGGGCAGAGAAGGTAAGTTTTCCGTTTCTAGACCGCCATAGATATGAAAGGCACGTGATTAGTGTGACGTTTCGGCCGATTCTTTTGTCCCTGTATAAACAGGTACTCATTTTTAGTATATAATACTTGGAGGCTGAGTCGACTCCAGAGCTGACTGCACAATTTCGGAAGATAAAAATCCGAAGGAGGTGGACGGATTCAAACTCGGGTCCCTGTGCTAAGTAGACAACCCTCTTACCACGGACCCACGGCATAGACTTTTGCAAAAAATAATTATAAATACTTTTACGTTTTAGTGTATATTCTGCGTATATTCGAGGTACGTGTATTAGCTCACTCTTGAATGCATAGACGTTCATGCATTTATGTTATCTCTTGCTAATATTGTCCAACATAAAGTTTCTTGTTTATATTATTATTATTATTTTGGGGTTTGTCAGGTCTTGACAAGCGTCTACTAATCTCAAACTTCAGCAACCTTTTGAGCCGCGTCATACTAGAGACTAGTGGAGCTAAATACACACGACTGCATCCCAAACCCTGGCGATATGCAGCCGCGGAAAATTACGCCAGATTACGCTGAAGCCAAATGGCTTGTTAAGCTCAAAATATATATAAAACAAAAACAAAATACAAAGTATACAGTGTAAAGTATAAATATTACAGAGATAAACAACAAAAAATAAATAAATAAATAAATAATTAAATACAAAATATAAATATTGCAAATATATTACTAAAAAGTTTTTATTCGAACATGGGCGAGATCTTGGCCTTGAAAGAATTAATAGTCGGATATATCATTTTATATTTTGATCATCTGTTTTAAAATTAACGAAAATTAAAAAATAATGGGTAACATTAACGTCATTTGCGCACTTATTAATCTAAGACAATTCTGTGGCCAGCTACCTTACTAAAGCGCGACGTTTGAATTTGTTTAATATTAAATTATTAATAAATTTTTTATGGAATAAGATATTTTTAAATTTTTCAATTAATTCGTACGTTCATTGTGTTTGAAACATTTTTGAAACTGTTGTTATATGCGCTAGGTATACAAATACTAAAAAGCTAAATTTCTATCCCCTAAAGATATGCAATAAAATTACTGTAGTTCTATGTGTAAACTAAGTTGCATACTTTAACAATACACCGCCAAGAGGTTCCTTCGTCTGTTGCACAAAGTATTATTATATACTTTTTAACCAACGAAGTGGTTAAATCATCGGAGATTTTAACTCATTTAAAGGCACAGTTTGAGGACGCTACACTGTCCTAGAACCGAGTGTTTACTTGGGCCAGACAATTCAAGGGCGGCCGAGAAAGTGTAGAAAACGAAAGTCATGGTCGACGCCCAAAGTCAATGCACACGCGTGACAATATCCGTGCCGTTCTAGAGCTTGTTGAAGGTGATCGCCGGTTCACTGTTGACGAAATCGAGTCAGAAGTGGGTATCAGCCAGTTGTTAGAGTCAGCAAAAGCCGCCTACCGAAACAAAAGACGAGGCAAGCCTATCAGAGATGTCATCCTGTTCCATGACAATGCTAGACCTCACACCGCGATTTTGAGAAGGGACAAATTGGATAAAAGGCACTGGGAAACCCTCGACCACCAGATTTGTTCCCCTGTGACTATTTTTGTTTGCGCCTATAAAAGAATCGCTTGGAGGGGAACGATTCGATAATAACGAAGCTCAAACAAGGAATATTCAAGCTTCCAAAACGTTGGCAAAAGTGTGTAGAGCGTGAAGGAGGCTAGGTAGAGAAAACTGAAGGTTTCACTTGTGTATATTATTAACAAATAAATGTATTTTCAAAAAAACACCATTTATATTTGAATCACCCTCGTACATACGTAATAGTCTATATTGTTTATTGTTTTATATGCGCTAGGTATACAAATACTAAAAAGCTAAATTTCTATCCCCTAAAGATATGCAACAAAATTACTGTAGTTCTATGTGTAAACTAAGTTGCATACTTTAACAGGCTCGCTTCGTAAATTAGTATCGTTACAGCGTTTGACAAAGGTGCTCAAACTTTTGATTTTGTACTTTTGAAACGTACTACAGAAGAGAACATAATAATTGAGAAAATTAGGGAAGTACTAGGGCAAGAGTAGTACAACAGAATAATGAAATCTAGATACAATTCCAAATTTGTGATAATAAATACGCCGTGGGTACCAAGATATTTAAGGAAGAGATGGAAGAAGAAAGATACGTAAATAATAGAAGAGCGAATAAATAAATTTTGTTTAAAAAAGGAAGAACAGCTGTGCCAAAGGTGAAGAATGGAAAGCGAAACCTTAGCATTTAATAGAGGGTTGTGCGGGTCAGAAGAAAAAAGTTCAATCAATTAACAGTACAAATGTAAAGATTTCTGTAGATTCCAAGCCAGAAATGGCAGCAATAATAAACTATCTATCTATCTACCTATCTATCTATCTACCCAAACTTACTATAGTCTATTTTAATTACGAGGAGTAGTTGACAAAGTCACATGTGCAAAGCATAATTGTAGGTATGGAAACATTTAGCGTTAAATTAAAATTGTTTAAATATTATTATCAAAGTGCTGTCAATGTAAATATAACAATGTAATAAATATGACCATTGTATTATTTATTTAATATAAAAAAGCATTAAAATAATTCACAGACACTTTGAAGTATCAAATAATAAAAAAAAACAGTGTTTTATATACTTAAGTTTACTTAAACGTTTTATAAACGTAAGCAGTTAGTTTAGCGCCTCGATTTGTAACTATTCATTTTAATTAAAAAATAGTCTGTAGATACCTACAAAACAAATGTGTGATAATTTACTCTTCACATCAACTGTTTACCAGGTCTACAAGTATGAAATGCGGATTTTTTTCAAACTTGCCGCGCAAACAGAGTGTATAGTTCAAAGTTTCAACACATATGGCGTTTTGTTAAGTTATCATTAAGTGTCAAATGCGTATAGGATATAATTTGAAAAGTGATCATATACTGTGATGTTTTGTTTTACTGTGTTAAAAATGTCAAATTTTGTGCCAAATAAAGAGCATTCGCGGACAGTACTACTGTTTTGTTTTCATTTGAAAAAAACTGCTGCTGAATCATACCGACTGCTTCGAGAAGCTTATGGTGAATATGCTCCATCGCAAGATACGTGTGAACGATGGTTTCGGCGTTTCAAAAGTGGTGACTTTGATCTTACAGACAAAGAACATGGAAAACCTCCAAAAAAATATGAAGATACAAAATTGGAAAAATTGCTACAGAAAGACGGTAGTCAATCACAAAAACAACTAGCAGAGCAGTTAGGCGTTAGTCAACAAGCTGTTTCCAATCGCCTACGAGAGATGGTGTCCACATGCATTGAATGAGAGGCAGTTGGAAAAACGCAAAAAAACTTGTGAAATTTTGCTTGCACGATACAAAAGAAAGTCTTTTTTGCCAAGAAAAATGGATTTATTTTGAAAATCCGAAATGCAAAAAATCATGGGTGAACCCATGCTTACCATCCACATCAACTGCAAGACCAAATTTCTTTGGCAAAAAGACAATGCTCTGTACTTGGTGGGACCAAAAGGGTGTGGTCTATTATGAATTGTTAAAACCTGGTGAAACAGTTAATACCCAACGCTACCAACAACAACTGATCGAATTGAAACATTCGCTGCTCATAAAACGACCAGAATACGAAAGAAGACAGCACAAGATAATCTTTCTTCACGAGGCACTCAAGTGGGAAGTGTTATCCCATGCCGCTTACTCACCAGACTTGGCCCCTTCAGATTACCACTTGTTCGCATCGATGGGTCACGCACTTGCCGAGCAGCACTTTTGTTCATATGAAAATGTGAAAGAATGGCTAGATGAATGGTTTGCGGGGAAAGGGGAAGAGTTCTACTGGCGAGGTATTCACAAATTGCCTGAAAGATGGGAAAAATGTATAACTTCTAATGGAGCATACCTTGAATAAATAATCTTTTACTGTTCTTTTGAGTTAAATGTGTTTAATTTAAAAAAAAAATCCGCATTTCATACTTGTAGACCTGGTATAATAACCTTTAAACTCAAACTTAATAAAAATAAATTTAACTTACTTAAATTCTGTGAGATTGTTTTTTAATAAATTCCTCAAGTTCAATGGTAAGTCATTGTGTCCATCTATAAGAGGTGTAGTCTTTAAAGCATCTCTGCCAGCCTGAGCTCGTGCTACATCCGTAGAAACTACCACTATTATAACAATGATAACTATGAGAACAGTCAGACCTGTTACTCCCCATATTATGGTCTTTCTTTTCGCATCTGAAACATAATTTCTATGAACATTATACATGTAAAAGCCCTATGTCGGAGTGGGGATGGAAACGTGTCGGCGGTCAGGCAAGCTGAGTGAGAGGGAAACAACAAGTTAGTATGGAAATGTTCGTGGCGAGCAACTAATTTGTGCTGAACGGTCCGAAAACATTAAATCGAGCCTTCTTTACCCAACTTTTAGAAGCTTCCTCACATCTAGGACTTTTATTAAGCAATATTGTAATTGTGCATTTATATTCGTACTCTACATTATATGAATCAAAATATTTTATTTAGAATAAAGAAATAAATGAATATTTACTCCAATTTAATACTCTCCTTCTCTTTTGCCGTTGATTTTAATAAATTATTATTATAAGATAATATATTTGTGTTTTATTAATGAATTACTGTTCAAATTTACAATATGTACTGTATAATCCTGGTTAATTCAATCCCCCCCATGTTCTTATTTTTTTCAGTTTAACGCTGCTCCCAGGAATCTGAAACTGAACCCGAACCCGAACCAAAAACCCGAAAAAACTAGCTAACGTACTACACGTTAGCTAGTTTTTTAAAAAAATTAATGTGAAGTGTGAATTTTCACACATTTCAGGGTTTTGCAGGTATTTAGTAACTGAATGATGATTATTTGGGATGCCAAAACAAATTTTATGTCAAAATATTTTTTTATGAATTTTAATTCGAATGCCTAATACCATTATTTAAGTTTCTAAATATGTGCAGTATTTTTTTACATAGCAAGGTTCATTAAGATTTTGGAAAATGCGCCTATGGCTTCTATTGGTTGCTTAAATCATTAGCCCCGCCCTCTGATTTCGTATACATCAAACATAGCATTAAATTATAATTTCAACACTTCCCACTGGTTATTAAATTTACGCTTTTAAAAATTAAATGCAACATTTACCAAAATATAACTAGAATTTTGACAAAATAATTTAAACAAAAGAAAACTGCAAAAAAAAACAAAAAATTTAAAACTGACAGGATTCGAACTCTAGTTCGCAAGTTACCTGTTTAGCAAATTAGAAAACCAATGACTAAACGCACATCGCTACGAGCACTGGCTCATCTACTGGGTTACATAGCGAATTAAATATTTAACATATTTTGGTTAAAAACACAAAAAATGCATTATTTTCCGAAAACATAATCTGATAAAAAATTCCTGTTGTACTATTCCGGTTCACACCAATGTACATTACTTCGAATTTTTTCAGATTTTTAGTTTAAACCATCTGGGCTACAGGGTGTGGGACAAAAATTGTTTTGCACAATTTTGGCAAAAATCGCGTCAAAATAATTTATTTTGAAAAAATTAAATTTTGATCGTTAATCCACGTACTAAGGGCTTTCATTTGATACCCTACTCAGAATTTTAAAAAAATATTTTTTTTTTCCTTGAGCACATATTTGTTTATATTTTTGGGGGGATATGTTTTTTAGATGTTTTAGTATTTTTCCTATGTGCGGGTCAAAAAGTTGTACAAGCATGCCAAATTTCAACTCTCTAGGTTAAGCCGTTTGGCTACAATTTTTACCGAACAGACAGACAGACAGACAGACAGACAGACGACAAAATGACGGTATAAGGGGTTTTTGGTCATACCTACAAAACCCTAAAAAGGGTTATTTATAATAAAATTAACATTAGTAGAGCTATAGGCGATCATCTGTGATAGATTTGCTTTAATCCCGAACGAAGTACGCGAATTTTAACTAGTTTTAAATAAATATAACATTTCGGCTTATGCTAATTCACGATAAGATACATCTTATCATTAACTATACAATAAACAAAAAACGTTTTATAAATAATTCGTATGAATTAACGTTATATTAAAATGATATAACCAAGGCTGGAAACCGAAAATTATGTTGGTTAAAATTGAACTGGTTTAGTAATAGAAAATACAGTTTTACCATAAACGGGTTTAGAGAATGTCGGTTTGAAAAATATACCATCGAAACTTTTTACACGGGAATGTAATTTCGCTGGAGCATAGCACCTTTACAAACTCGCGCCAACTGGTTTTGTGAATAGCAGGTCTCTTCACCTGGCAGCAGGCAGTTCCGTGGACATCAAGTTCTTTATGTATTGTTCTCCTCCATGTGGATGCAGGGCGACCTCTATGCCGGCTTCCCTGAGGGTTCCACTCTAATGCCATTCTGGAGATGTCGTTTACTGACTTCCGAAGGGTCGACCCAATCCAGTTCCACTTTCTTGCCTGAATTTCCAATAGGGGATAGGCATGATTTTTTTTTATTTTTTTATTATATTCCTCTTGTTGTATATAAACATAAAAAACAGTTTTTAATTTTTTTTTTTTAATTTGAAGGCTTTAAAAAATCAAAAATGTATGTAGCGCGCGAAAACGACGTGTGACGTCATAATCCTTTCTAACTGACGCATGAGACTACTAGCCAATCCAGCGAACGGTTGTTTATGCAGCGAACATAGTCTGTTGTGAATTATTTGTTTGTGTAACTTTTATAGGTTATGTAAAGGAGAGTGATTTTAATTAAAATAAAGTTTAATTCTATAAAAACAATTTATACATGTTTACCGAATTAAATTTTATATTAATATATGGAATATCCAGGCCCCAATACTTCGAAACATTATCGAAAATATTGTTCAGTACCGATGTGCACAATTAGTTCAACTAGAAATCCAAAAAAACTATTTATATCATTACCTAATGGCGAAAAACAACAGAAAAAGCGAAATTTGTGGCTGAAAACTATGAGGCGAAATAAAACCGATATTTCAGAAAAAAGTAAACTTTATGTTGTGTGCATAAATGCATCAATGTTGGGTAAATTATCACTCTGAGCCCTAACAAAATCTCTATCTGCCATTTTAATAGTAAATACGTGAAAAATTGTTTAAAAACAAATACAAAACTCTCGAACAATACAATACACACACGTGTGAAGATTATGTTGTAGCTGTCTGTATCTGTGATGTGAAAACCCTATCGTTTGACGTCATACTCAGTCGTTTCTACTCGGCAACCTTCGCCCCGTGCTCGGAATATTTCAAATTTACAATATTTTAATTAAAAAATTTGGCTATAATGTTAATTAAAATGTGATTTTTGTTTTGTTAGGTGACATAACTAACATTAACATATCAAAATAATGTAGTTTTAAGGAAATACAAATTTTATGCGTATCCCCTATTGGATAGGTTTTTTGCTGTCGGTTCCCAAAGATGAGTATTGGGAATATGATCTGACTAAGTAATGCGAAAAATTCTTAGCAGACATCTGTTAGTAAAAACTTGGAGTTTATGGGCAATTTCTTTAGTGACTTTCCAAGTTTCGCAGTCATACATCAGAACAGATTTTCTATTGGTTTTAAATATGCGGACCTTAGTGGACGATAGATCTTATTGGATTTCCAGACTTTTTCAGCAAACCGAATGCTTGTTGAGCTTTAAGTATTCTGTTGTTCACGTCCTTCGAAGTTCCTCCATATCTCGTTTATTTGGGGTTGATGAAAAAGTTAAACACATATCGGTTAACCGTTCATTTAACCGGATTCCTGCCCTGGATAAAACATACTAGTCCAATATTGAAATTGTAGGATAAGTGGATTAAATAGATATTCCTATTAGTTATGTAATTTATTGTCTCATTTTTCAATAACGATAATTCAAAATCTAGCCAACTGGTGTTGTGTACTATAGAAGATAATGCGTAAATATATTATGCTTTCTTCACGATAAAAAAATCTAATTTGTAATATCCAAATAATGTATGCGAAGTATGATTTTTCACACATTTTAGGGTTTTGTAGGCATTTAGTAAATGAAAACAAATTATGGGTACATATTAAAAAACCAGTGGCGAAGGGAGCCCTCCCATAAAAAAATAATAATAAAAAAAAAAATATATATATTTTTTAATTTTAAAAAATTAAAAATATAGATTTAGGTAAACCTTCAAAAATACTAAATATTAAATTGTGTTTTATACAAAAAAATTTCCAAGGCTTGGTTTACTAGTTATGAATTATTTTAAATTTTAAAGTTTAATAACTTCTGTTTCCGGTTTCTGATCTTTATAAAAAACAATAAGCTTCTTCCCAATTAATAGAAGAATTTTTAAGTATCAAAACGAACTCTCTAATTTGAACCGTTCTTGAGTTTTCTTCGTGTATACTCACTATACGCGAAAATAGGTTTTTTGGATTCCCTGGATCATTATACGTGGTCATCAGTAAAAATCTCGATATCGAATTTATATGTTAAGGTCGAGCAAGTATATAATGATAATATTTAAAAGAATAATTCACATGCTTTCATCTAGAGACAACAACCGTAGTTGAGATGCGCTTACATCAAGATAAATATTGTAAGCACGGTGTTGCAAAAAAATCGATAACTTTTGAAATAATTATCTGATCAAAAATTCACCTCTAAAAAAAAATACTTTCCGTTCCTTAATATACGTCTTAAGAGCTTTCATTTGATACCATAAAATAATTTTTTAAAAATAAGTTTAAAAAAATTATTGTATTATTTTTTCTATATTTATTTTTTTGTGCTGTTGAATAAAATTATTTTATTCAACGGCACAAGAAAATCGATATTTTTCGAAAAACTAATCTAATCAAAAATTCCTGTTGAACTATTCTGGTTCCCATTAATATACGTTATTGATTTTTTTTTTAGATATTTAAATGAATCCCTTTGGGAAATAAGGTATGGAATAATTTTTTACACATTTTTGGCTTTAAAAAAAATCATTAAAATATTTGATTTTTTTAGATTATCTTTAAGTGGTTTATTTGATACCCTATTCAAAATTTAATAAAAATGATTTATTTTTTAGTTAAATATATTTATATATTTTGTTTGTTTATATTTTTCCCGCTGTGTTTTTTACTTGCCCGATCTTAATATATACGAGTATCGTAGATGCGAAAATTTTCGTTGTCGAGATTTTAATTGATGACCACATTTCATGGTCCAGGGAATTTAAAAAAAGAAAAAACCTTTTTACGTAGTGCCGTCCGTATGTGGGTGTGTGTGTCTTTGTGTGTGTGTGTGTCTTTGTGTGTGTGTGTTGTGTGTGTATATGTGTGTATACACGATAACTCAAGAACGGTTCAACTTCGTTCTAGTACTAAAAAATTCTCCTATTATTTGGGAAGAACCCTATTGTTTTTTTATGAAGATATGAAACCGGAAACGGAAGTGATTAGACTTTTAATTGTTTTAAAATTCGTAACTAGTAAACCAAGCCTTGAAGAAAAATTTGTATACAACATAATTTGATGTATTTTTAAAGATTTACTTTTTTTTATGGTCGGGTAAGTCTAGCGGATGTCTTCCTTCGCTACTGGTTTGAACACTCGATAGTTGTCCTTCATGTGAGTCAAAAAGTTGTATAATCATGCCTAATTTCAACTTTCTATGTTCAGAGAATACAATTTCTATCGAGAAGCTACAATTTTATTATAGAAATACGAACAATGTTTACAACAATTTTTAGTAGCAATTCAATCACTTTTTCAGTTTCATAAATTATTGACGCTTGTTATAGGATTATAAATTAAAATAAATTATAGATGGTATAATCTTAACAAATCTAACATGACACTAACAATCATTACAAAAAAATTAATCATACTAGAATTTTAGTAGGGGGGCAGTATATTTTAAAAACATCAATTTTGAGATTTTGTTTCCTTGAAGCTGATTTAGTTGCTCGGCGAGCATGTTTTTGAAAATGAAAAAATAATTGAAATTCTAATAAAAATCGTTGTAAACATTGATTGTATTTCTGTAATAAAATTTTGTAAACTAATTTTTATTTACCTTAATTTTAACTCAAAACTTTTCCTCAAAACAACTTTACAATTATTTAAAATAACCTTAAATTGAAAAAAGTATTTTGTAAACTATAATTTTAAAACAAATTTTATTAAGAAAAGTTAACAGAACATTTTCATGTATAACACATTATTATTAATAAAAATATCCGTATGATATCCGAAATAAAATCAGTAGATACGGATTCGGATACGGATACGGATATCTGATACAACTCTAATAAAATTATGTGAAGTGTGAATTTTCACACATTTTAGGGTTTCGCAGGTATTTAGTAAGTGAATGATGATTATTTGGAATGCCAAAACAAATTTTATGTTAAAATATTTTTTTATTAATTTTAATTCGAATGCCTAATACCATTATTTGGGTTTCTAAATATTTGCAGTATTTTTTTTATGTAGCAAGGTTCATTAATATTTTGAAAATTGCGCCTACGGCTTCCATTGGTTGTTTAAGTCATAAACTCCGCCCCTCTGATTTCGTATACATTCAAACATAGAATTAAATTATAATTTCAACACTTCCCACTGGTTATTAAATTTACGCTTTTAAAAATTAAATGCAACATTTGCCAAAATATAACTAGAATTTTGACAAAATAATTTAAACAAAATGAAAATGCAAAAAAAAAAAAACAGAAAAAATTAAAATTGACAAGATTCGAACAGTAGTATCTTACAGCAGTTTCAACTCACGAAGCGACAACGTTACCACTGTACTACGCAGGTTCACTCGTTTACTATGTTAAATAGCGGATTAAATATTTTAGTTAAAAACACAAAAAATGCATTATTTTCAGAAAACATAATCTGATCAAAAATTCCTGTTGTTCTATTCCTGTTCACACCAATGTACATTACTTAGAATTTTTTCAGATTTTTAGTTTAAACCATCTGGGCTACAGGGTGTGGGACAAAAATTTTTTTGCACAATTTTGGCAAAAATGGCCTCAAAATAATTTATTTTGCAAAAATAAAATTTTGATCATTAATCCAGGTACCAAGATCTTTCATTTGATACCCTACACAGAACTGTAAAAAAATATTTTTTTTTTCGATGAGCATATATTTGTTTATATTTTTAGGGGGGTATGTTTTTTAGATGTTTTAGTATTTTTCTTATGTGCGGGTCAAATAGTTGTATAAGCATGCCAAATTTCAACTCTCTAGGTTTAGCCGTTTGGCTACAATTTTTACCGAACAGACAGACAGACACAGGGCCGCCCCTAGGCGGGGGCAAGTGGGGCACCTGCCCCAGGCCCCGCGCCTTTAAGGGCCCCGCGCTTCGACCGTCAAGTTATAAAATAATAAAATACATTTAAAATATTATTCCAAGTTTTATAAATACTTGGGAAAAAAATATATTTTCATTGAATATAAGTATGTTTACTTTGTTAATAGTTAATAATATTAAAGAAAATATCGTGATTCAATATATATATAGATGGGGCCTCGCAATTCCAGTTTTGCCCCAGGCCCCGCAAATGCTAGGGGCGGCCCTGGACAGACAGACAGACACGACAAAATGACGGTATAAGGGTTTTTTGGTCATACTTACAAAACCCTAAAAAATGCATGTTCTATTTGCTATTAGTCTTAACACTATTCTACTTACTTGGGCTGCTAAAAAGTGGAGATCGTGCACTGAAGAGCTCGCGTAAATTTGCCATAATCTATTGACTAATACTATTATTAAACCTAACAACAAACAACAAATTAACAACACACATTGACATTTACATTGTTCACAAGTTATTCCTAAACTAAATGATTTCTTACGACTTTCTGTGTGTTAGTTTTACGCAGATCCCTTAATCTCATTTACTAATTAGACAAACTTAGATTATGGATCTGCACGAAAAGAATACGTCAACAAAAGATTTATAAAAATCTAAGTAGTATTAAATTAAAGTATGAAAGAACCTAATACGTAAATACATAGTTCGAGTTACAAAATAGTATAGGTTTTTCGTTACATCCACGTATTAGTTTAAAGCATTAAATATATGGCCGCTGATAACATTTTTGTTTTATCAAGTGATAATATGTTATGTTGACAATGAAACTAAATAGGAATAACATTTATTTCAAAGAAAATTATTCAATATTCAGGTAAAACGTAAATAATGATTATGTGTAATGTGAATTATCACACATTTCAGGATTTCGCACGTATCTAATAGATAACAATATTGACGGGTATATTCAGTAGCGGATCTAGCTTTTTGGGAGCCCAGGGTTTAAAAATACCAAGGGGCCCTACATATGCGCTTCACTTATGTTGATTTTTAATAAATATTAGTAAATTTGTTTTTTTAATTTTTTTGTATTGTTTTTTAAAGTAATATTTATGTTTTGATCTTTTCTCTTATAAGCCGTGCTTGGTATAGAATATAATAGGGATATGTCCAAGAGGTTGGGGGGGCCCTTGCGGATCTGGGGCCCAGGGCTTTAGCCCTATTAGGTATGTAGATCCGCCACTGGGTATATTGTTTACTATGAACGCGTCAAAATCATTTTTCAAAACCTCTTTACGTCTGTTAATTTAGGATTAAATTTATGAAACCCGTCAATTTAACAGATTTAAAATTTTATGTTTAAAAATACGGAAATATAAATATTATATTTTAGAAATATAGATTGGTTTTTACTGATATGCGCCTGTCAGAACATAAATAATGCTAAGCGACCGGGATATCGGAATGAGGTCCACAGCCGAAGAGATGGTCAATCAAATTTATGATATTGTGTTGGACGACCTCTAAAGATTAGAGACGGGAATTTCGGCTCAGTTTGCGGAACCGGATCAGTGGAGGTCGTTTAGTTTGCTGAGCCGGCTCATTGATCCGGTTCAGTGACCCGGCTAAATAAACGTGTCCCCGAGAATCAGGTCGGTCAGTTCTCAGTTCTCCCACCGTTCAACACGGTTGTTGGTTTACAATATGTAGGTAAAACGTCACTCAGCCGGTTATTGCATTATATAAACAGACAGCGAAAAGCGGAATTGTTTGGTCGAGTGGAATAAACGCGATAAAAACGTCGGAGTATTTGCTGTTTTATTACCTTTATTCTTGTTAATATTCTTAGTATTAATTCAAGACGTAAATTATAACTTATTGACAAACTCTCTCTTCCTCATTATCTTGTTATAAAGAAATGTTGAAGTTAAATAAATCCGATTAGCATTTTTCAATAAATAAATAATCAAGAAAATACAATATAAATATGGTTAACAGCACCAATGCACTTATAGTGCGTTCAAAGGTGAGTTTGCAGTACAGGGCATATGGAGTAGTTCTTTTTCATACTCTCTAATGGGTTTACACAATGACACTATCCTTTTCTTGCTTGTCGATGTTGCCAGCTCTAAAACGCGCTGATCTGTGAAGACGCAGTATTCTACAAATGGCCATTTGTTTTTGTTGACTGTTATTTTGAGTTTTATAAGAGTTGATTTTTGTAAATCATACGAGTTTTTCATATTATTATAATTGACACATTTGACACTTTTACAACATTTGGCTACACCGCTCCCATTTTCCATAAGAGCTATACTGCAAACTCACCTTCGAACGCACTATAGCATTGGTGCGAATTTAATCATTCCCGCACACTGCACATGCGTATTGGTGTGAATTTATCATTCCCGTGTTGCCTGCGCGCGCAGGATAATACAATGCGAAATTAAGCTAATTTCTTGTCAAGTAACAATATCGAAATGAGACAGTTCCATAGTAATCGTAGGAAAAATATATTTCCAGAAGTGGTAAAGACGCGGAGAGCGATGTCTAGCCGCAGAAGGGCAGTATTTCGAAGTTGATAATTTAAATGTAAAATAATTTCTTATTAATAAAATATTTCAATTTCATTTTATTATTATTATTATTATTTAAACTTAGTATTAAAATATCTTACCAAATATTCCACAGTTACTTCCTAAATTCTTATTCACTGTTTTATATTATTGTTTACTATCCTGTTAACAACATGATATTAACTGATTGTACATTTTCATAATTATGATTTTCATAATTATCTAATCTTCCTCTGTCTCCAATACACCCACATTTCTATTATCTTCTCTATCACTTAATGAATATTATTATCAGTACCATACAGGAACAGACTGGTACCTAAATTTTTACCGGTATATTAAATTTAGAAGATAAAACAATGGGGCATAAAATTAAACACAAGAAAATGCACTGTTTTACACGTGGGGAAAAACAACCCCAAACATGTCTATGCCCTGAATGACGAATATCTAACGTCAGTTAGTTCTCAGCTCAGTTTGACTTGCTCCTTGGTTCTCAGTATGATCTTGGCGGCACCGAACTAATTTAAAATGGGAAACGCACATAATTAATACTGTTAAAAAGGCCAATACTCTAATTTATTTAATCAACAGAAGCTTCCAACATCTTTTGCCCAAGAATTTTTCCAAAATATACTAAACCTACGTGCGACCCATATTAGAGGTTGCCTTTATAATTTGGTCTCCCTATCTCTTGAAAGACATTGAAATCTTAGAGGATGTCCAACACAGATTTACAAAAACTGTCCAAGGTCTTAAAAATAATTATTTAAGACTTATGATGAACGACTGCGAGTTCTAAATCTGCCTCGTTTATCAGAAAGAAGAACCAGAGGAGATTTGATCGAGACACAGTATATATATGTATTATACTGTGATCGAGACCTACAAAATTCGAACCGTAATTGTTCTATAATTTACAGGCATCACAAATATGACAACGTCGTCATGAAAAAAATGAATTAAATTATATTAAATTGCATTCCGTAATTAATGTACGGCAATGATTTTACCCTGTTTGCGATATCCTCGAGTCTCTGTCCACAGTACATTTACTAAAGAAAATACATTCTAATATTAAAATTTTCGACAGTATATGGGATATGAACTCACAAGGAAATAAAAACTAAAACCAAAATCTATTTTTAAATTAGTAAAAAAGAAGATCTGTCATAAATACTGTACACAATTTTTATTAAGTTCATAATCATTCCTTACATAGGGTGACCAGACGTACTCTTTTTGGAGTATTATACTCTTTTTTAAGGAATATTCTCTATACTCTTACTTTTTATAAAAAAAAAAAACCTGAATATACTATTTTTGGCTTGTCACTTGCTTTTTTGTAGAAAATGAGGACCTTTGTTTTGCTCGTCACTTCTATTTTGGGAGTGAGGACTTTTTTTTGCTTATCACTTCTATTTTGCGTGTCAGGACCTTTTTTTTGTTGCTCATCACTTACTTCTATTTTGGGATTGAGGATCTTTTTTTGCTTATCACTTCTACTTTGGGAAGGAGGACCTTTTTGTTTTGCTCATGACTTGTATTTTTGAGTGAGGACCTCTTTTTTTGCTCATCACTTGTATTTTTGGAGTGAAGACCTTTTTTTTTAGTATACTCTTTTTCTGAAAAAAAAATCTGGTCAGCCTATCCTTACACAAATAAAGATTTGACATCACATTGCATATCGAGTTGCAATACGGCCCCTAAACAAATGCCTTGTTTGTGTATGCATAAGTTAGGCCCTAATTTTAAGTTGCTGCAGAAATTTCCCCAATTTTCCAGAATGGTGATCAGCACAAATTTTAGTTTTGCAGGGAGACACCACAAAACACCTAAAATGAAAAAGAGATCTCGCCAAACATCTATTATTTTTTTATTAAATATGAATATTATATTATGTACTTAGTCAATTTAAAAAAACTTAGTTTTTTTCAATACTTTTTCATAAATTATTTTCAAAACAAACGACTTTTTACAATAAACTCGTTTGTTTTGTAATTTTATGCGTTGGCAATACTGTTACGTTTATGACCCATATTATCTTTTTGGTTTATTATCGTTTGATATGGAGTAATTGTTGATGGCGCAATTTAAACATATGTTTGAAAACAAAACTTTCTGATATTTATAGGTATGTATTTATTGTATTTTCGGTATTTCTTTATTTATTACTTTTACAAAATTGATATCAATGTTCTAAACGTTTCCTACGTGATATCTGAGATTAACTTTTAGGTTATTCTTAGTAATCAGTAATCACAAAACTTATCTCGTGACATTTTTTTCAGTACACGATGAATGTCTTGGACTTTTTTAAGAGGGACGTACCTATCGTCCCGGTATTGTACCCAGGTGGTCAAGTAGGACCTATTATGAATGTTCCGAATGAAGATTCCGATGATAGTTTTTCGGAAGAAGAGCAACCTGCTGATGAAAACTATGCAGACGAATATATTAAGAAAGATGAGGAAGAATATGTGGAAAGACTGTTATCAGTAAGTTTTATTTTGTTCTATTAATTCTTTACAAGAACTGTCTCTCGCTCAGCGAGAAAATGTTATACAGGCATATATCCACTTCTATGACATGTTCAAACCATTGTTGTAAAGCGAACCATTCCATTTTTTCACTTGTCGATACATGTACTTTACTGCAATCAGCTTATAGTTTAATCACTAATAATGAATCCAGTGAAATGGGCACATATATCACACTATTCGTAATTTCTTTAAAACTTCTATCAACATCTGAAAAATCGTCACATTAATTAACATGCTTACATGAAATGCAACTTACATACAATTCATACGAAATGCGATTTTTGTAGGTCATATATAAGACGTTAAATAAAATTATATTATGTTTCTTAAAATTTTACTCGTTTCATATATATGATAGCTAATAGGTATGTTCGATTTGCACCTTCGCGTTATACTGCTAAACGCTAGCAGTAAAACGCTGCGGTTAGCAGTTTACTATTAAAAACTGGTAACATACAGCGAGTTTAATTTTCTGTTCGATTTGTTTATACGTAAAGAATAAGAAGTACGTCTGACGTAAATGTTAAATGTCAGGCAGATGTCAGATAACTTTCCAGGTTAAGAATCTTTTTACGATTTGGTTCGGAGATTATCTGTGTGTCGAATAGGGTGACCAGACGTACTCTTTTTAAGAGTATTATACTCTTTTTTGAGTAATATTTTCTAAACTCTTACTTTTTATAAAAAAAAACCTGAATATACTCTTTTTTGATGGTCACTTGTTTTTATTACTTCTAGTTTAGAAGTGAGGACCTTTTTTTTTGCTCATCACTTCTATTTTGGGTGTGAAGACCTTTTTTTTTGCTCGTCACTAGTATTTTTGAATGAGGACCTCTGTTTTTTTGCTCATTATTTGAATTTTTGGAGTGTAACCTTTTTTTTAGTATACTCTTTTTCTGTGAAAAAAATCTGGTCAGCCTAGTGTCGAAAGGGTGAAAAATATTAGATATCTTTAATGGATCTTGAAATATTATCAAATCCAGAATCATCTGATTCAGATTTCGATTTTTCGAGTTCGGATGATGAAGTTATGAACTGTATTTGCGAGGTTTACAAAATGCCCCAGGATAGAAAAACTGAAAAATTTTGTAGAAACTATTGTCCCAGGATATTAAAAAAATGAATTTGTAAGACATTAGCCATCAAAGAATATAGTATAAATATCAAAATAAATATGCTAGCCATATTCCTGTCAAAAAGTCAAAAACAAAGTACCAACCATTTATTCTTTATCTATGGTACCAACTCAAAAAGGTAAACAAACATATCCGTAACAAATAATCCGCAAGAGAAGCAGCTGTAACTTTTTCGCAGTAGCGTCATAAACTGGCAGTAAATTATGACAAATCGAACAGATTTGCAGTTACTGCGAAACAAAACGAACAGATTTTTTTAACGCGGCAGTAAACAGTAACTGCAAATGTGCAAATCGAACACACCTAATGCTTATTTTTAGTAAAATTAAAATGCAATTTATTACCATACAGGTGGAATATTCATAAGACAAATATTTATTTTTAAATTATCAGGGCAAACTGTTTAATGATTAATTTTTGAATCATAATTATTTAATAATAATTTCGAGTTTTTAGAAATTAAAGAAAGCGCAAGGATTTTTATAAATCCTCCATTGTCCGTATAATTTAGTTTTGCTTTATAAAAAGATAAAATGGGTATTTGTCAAAATAAATCTTTATGAACTTTCTCATCATATTAATCTTTTAATCAGATCTGAAGAACATTAAGTTAACCGGTTAAAACAGGTATTAAATATTCACTCTACTCGTATAGCCATTTCTAACAGTTTATTATCATCTGACGCAAATGCAGAGTTGTCTTAACGCTCGCTTACGAAGTTTGCTTGCATCTGATGATAATAAACCGCTACAAATGTCTCTACGAACAGACTTATTATCAATTTCGTTTTCAATCTTGAACAAGAAAATAAAATGTAATGCAGTTTTCGTTTTTGTTCTTTAAACCCCTGCCTTTCAAGTCCATTGCAATATATATAACCCACCAAACTATTTCAAAACTGTTGGTATATATTAGTACCAAATCATCAAGTTTATTAAAGTAAAGGTTGTCTCGTAACTTCTGACTAATCAGAGCGTGAGAGGTAATACGTCACATGTCTGCTTAGTTCACACTAGCATACAAAATTAATATAGATGTTGCATGTTTTTAAACATTTTTATTGACTATATTCATAATAGATATTTATTTCAAGACAGTTCTACTGAATAAATTATAAATAAATCCCTAAGGAAATTTTATACTGATTTATATGAAATTTAAGGTGATGGGTATTTGTATTATAGTCAATAAATAACAACAAAATCGAATACAAATATAATTTTAGGTATATTTAAATAAAAATAGAAAAACAAATTGCTATAATAATATAGTAATTAATAAAATTGGAGGTTATATCTGTTTTTAAGAACGACTGGACGTATTTTAACGAAATTTAGTACAATAGAGTAGAATCAGGATTCATTTAGAAATTTATTTAGAACGAAGAAATATTCCTTTCGAAGAAAAAAGAAATTAAAACAAGTAGAAAATCAAAAAATTAAACGATATTTTTATATTAATAGACAAAATTCAAACTTCACGTGTATATAACATACAGTCTGTTCCAAACGGTTAAGCGGAACTAGATTTTGCAATCTAGTTACTTTCATCGTTTAAATCGTGCTTTTCGGCCGTTTGGTTTAAGCTTTGTAAATCATACTTACAATAAACATTTTTTTGTGATTTTTTTCATCATTTTAAAATGTCATTTTCTTTATTTGTTAATTTTTTGTGTCATTCTTATTACAAATTTCCCAATTATTTATATTTTTGTCATTAAAATATATAAAAAAAAAATAATTTAATTTTGACATATATACGACGTTTCTATGGTTTCATTGTTGGAATTTTAAATTTTGACATTCCAACGTGAAAAATGAAATAACCCTAGCAAGGTCCCTTCTCGTGACAACCTAAAAGAACAAAATTCCCATTTAGTTCCGCCTAACCGTTTGGAACAGACTGTATACTATAAACAAAGGCTGACGTCTCGTTGTCCCGTTAGCAGACAGATGACGTGTAGTTTCGATATTTACCCCCACCACTACAAGTTACGAGACAACCTTTACTTTAATAATCTTGCCAAATTATAGCTAGTTAGCACATTTCAGGCCTACTGATAACTAAAGGTATTATATTAGTGGCAGCACTGTCTGTTATGATGTAACCATAGTCTGAGCACTCATTAAAGTATCACTGATAATGATCCCTAGTTTATTGTTTTTTTTTTTTTTACAGACACAAGAAGAAGAAGGCCAAATGACAGAAATTGAGTGTCCTACACCAAGTGGTGCTTCAAGATTAATAGGAGCCATTGAGAACAACACAGATATTTTCAGTGTTTATTCAAAATATAATTTCACTCAAGAATCAAAACCCGATTTAGTAATGACCTCATATGAACAAACAATAATTGATTTGAGTTTTACTGAAAAAGTTCTAATAATCCAAGGCCCTACCGGATGTGGTAAAAGTACACAAGTTCCCCAATTCTTACTTGATCATTGTAGAAAAAACAACCAGTACTGTAAAATAGCAGTAACACAACCAAGAAAAATTGCTGCAATTACTGTGGCACGTAGAGTGAGTCAAGAACGTGGTTGGCCACTTGGCACCGTAGTGGGATATAAAGTCAGCTTGGACGGCCAGGTTAGTTAAATTTTTTAAATTTATTTATTAAGGACGCCAAATACAATGAACCTTTGTCAACTCGGCCATAATAACTATATGTGCGGCGACAAAAAATATTTCTTTATTTTGTTTGGACATCCTACAGGATAGATCCTAATAGATCCGATTAGACGTTCTCGCGGTGGTTTAATAATCATGTTTAGAATTGTACACGGTGATTTCAAATGGAACTTATCTGAGTTATATACTTAACACAAACACTCGTCTTATGGTGCAATTCTGCGTAACACGCCCGTATGTTCGTAAATGCATAAATCTGTAAGCTATAGAGAATACGAATATACTTATAGATTTACGGAAATGTCAATACTCTGTAATCATCTATTGAGAAGTGACATTACCTATAGAGGCGCTGTTTTCGCTTACAAAATGGCGATTGGAATAGGATTTTTTGACATTTGCCATTTGATACACAAGAATTCACATTGCAGTTAATTTTCTGTTGCGATTTTAAAGACAATTTATTAAAGTTTTCTTCACTTTAACACATACAAACAATGCAATTAAATGAGCCACAGCCAACAAAATCCTATTCCGTTAAGTTCCAAAATATCCGCTAGGCGTCACTTCAGTTATTGTCAGTTCTCAATAACGCTAATACTTTTCCAGGATGACAAGTATAGAAACTGGAACTTCACGCGTGTACATAACTTTACAATCAAATTTGCTTTTTTTTTTAAAGCATAATTATGTAAAATTGTTGGATTTATAGATCTTAAACATAAGCTTTATTGAGGAAAGTTTGTGAATGTTGATATAGGGAAATCGGCGAAACAGTGCAGTTGCGTCACTTGAAACGTCACAAAAAAAAAAAAAATGTGACGCCAGGTTTAGTACGTTTACATTCATCTATTTAACAAATGTAATATTTGTACGCTGTCACTTGTATCGAAATGAAATAAAAATATAAGAATAAGTACAGAATAGAAACAAATAAACTATTCTAATAGGCAAAATAGTCCTACAAAGGACTGATGTGATCCAAAAATACGATCAAAGAAAAGAAACTTAAAAATATAGAACTAAACACAAAACTGCTAAATAAACAACAAACTAAATAAAAAAGGTTTTTAGAAATTACTATAAGTTAGATATTTGAACACAAGTCAGTATCAAAACACAAGAGACGTATTATTAAATGACAAATGTAAACATCGTTTTATTCAGGGATACTAATACAAATGTCTATATTAAATAAACACTTAAAATTTGTAAATCTTCAAAATGACTATCGAACACAAACTAAATATGACTTCAAAAGGTACGTTTTAGTAAAATACAAGAGTAAAGAGTAATATTAGTCTATAATTCACATGCAAAAAAAATCAATTTAGTTATTTTTTCGCCACTAAGTTTGTCATTGAAGTTATGACGCAAAATGACGAAGTGCGCTGTTTCAGCGACTGAGCTTTAACAATAAGTTTGTAAAAAATGTCTTACTGCTTTTGAAAATATTATTATTAAATTTAGAATGCTTAAACCTAAATGTTTTTCAATTATAAATGATGCAGAACTAAGAAAATAATATAAAATTTAAAAAAATCAGTATAGCCATCACCTATCTCATTATTTTATGATTTTTGATTCACATTTTGGGAAAACTATAAATATTTCATCGATTAATAATTTGACATTTATTTATTTTTGGCAAGATTTATACGACTTAAGGTAATTTTCCAGATTACCACTATTTCTGTATTTTTATAGAAGTATGAATCATTTACTTTTGGATTTATCTGCCAATAAATAAAAATGAAAATAATATTTTTTATTGCTTAAGTGTTTCTCTGTAATATAAATCGAAAATTATGATATTCCATACACCCAGAAAACTTTTGCAACTCTGTGACACATATTTGAGCTAGATGCAACTGCATATATAATTGAAATTTCATCATCATCATCAATCATCATTGGCGCGACAGTCCGAGTTGAGCCTAGTCCTCCTGTTTCCAGGTTTCATGACCATGATTTCAATCTATGTACATTCAGGAGTAATATGGTCAGTATTACGTCCATTTTTTTAGCGTGCACAGAAAGGCACCTACAGTTTAAAGCCAGTTGCAAACGGCTAAGCAGAACCTGTAATTTGTATAAATATTTTTATACAAATTATTTGACATAAGCAGGAATTGAACTCACGTTCGTGCCCTTGCCTAGCGGTCAAATAGCAGGTACAGACGATTTAACATTTGCAGCTACAAGCTTGCTAAATTGAAATTTACTCATTTTTAAATAAAAAACTTGTAAAAATCAGTCTTAGTATTTGTTATAGGTAGCACAACTGTACCTACAAACTTTACGGGAAACCGTAACAGATACGGACGATCCGTAACGTTACGGGTACGCGCAGAATCAACCATTTGTCTATAGGTACCCGTAACCTCTATAGATTGCTTATGGAAGCCGTTACGGGTTGCACAGAATTGACTCATTAGAGGCGATCAAAATAAACTAAAACATGAAAAGTTTAAGAAAAATGTGTTAAGAATTTTTCATGGCTGGAACTGGTTACCCTCGAGTGCATTTTCCGATAGATTAAACCAGTTTAAGAATATCATTGACACTTGCAGTGATACACTTGTCACTTTAAACTTGATAACAATTGCTTAGTGTTTATGCGTTTAAATATTTTAAAGTCATCTGCAAATAGTAAGAACTAGCAGTATTTGATCACCAGAGAAATTTCGTTAATATAACAATTAAAGAGTAATGAACCTAGATGTGAGTCTTGAGGTACACCGGACGTGGCTTTGTAACTTATATATTTAAATCCATTTACAACGACTGTAAAGTTTCTGTTTCGAATGTATGAGTCATCCATCTAAGTAGTGTTCCATAAATACCTCAAATACATATTTTTTCTATGAGTAAATCGTAGTTATACTTTTTTTTTTGTTAATTATAACACTTTTTTTGTTATTTCATTCATCAAAACAAACAAAATTTACAAATACCACTATATTCAAGTATTGTTAAAAACCGATATTTTTATTTGATCTAAGGAGAATTCCACATACTTATTTAAAAATTGTAAATTTATAGATTGCTCGTCGTTTCAAATGTAATATTTTTTTTATTCTGTAATCTATGTATTATTAACAAATGCAATGATTTCGTTAGGTAACAGTGCAGAATCCATCTTATATTATTTAATTTTTTCTTGTTTTCAGGTCAGTGAAGATACCTTAATTACATACATGACAACTGGTGTACTTCTGCAACAGCTTATAAGTGCAAAGAGTATGAACATGTATACGCACATTGTACTTGATGAAGTCCATGAGAGAGACCAGGAAATGGACTTTTTACTGTTAGTTGTTAAAAAGTTCTTTCGCCAACAATCTCAGACTAGGATCATTTTAATGTCTGCTACGATCGATACTGATCAATTTTCCGAGTAAGTATATAAATTAATTCAGTTTAAAAATTTTAAATTAAAGAGGATTTTGTTTTGAATTAAACAGTTATATAGACAAAAATATTAAAAAGGAAAACGATTTGTCCAGTACTTTGTGATATTCCATAAACCTAATGTAAAACACTAAATTTCTGTAGAAAATATCATTGTTTTGTCAAAAGAAAACACTCGACTATAGTTTTTTTCATACAATGCATTATCAAGTGATTCCAATAAACGAATCAATGAACAACAGTCAGTGTACAACACTTATAGACAGAGCGTTCATAAATGATTGATAGGTGTCTGAATTTCTCGCACATTAGATTAAGTTTATATGTTATTATATTATATTATTATATTATATGGTATGTATTATCTGTCTCATCGTACATATATAATTAGCTACCGTGTGTTAGTGATTGTGTAACACTGTGACGTCATTTTTCCTAAGGTTCTCGTGATTGGCTAACTGGGAAACAGGGTGTTCCCAGTTTGACTTGATTGACAAGTATTTTGCAGATTTATTCTCTTAAGAATCTACGAATATAATTACATATAGAAATTTGTAGGATTTCGTAGGCATAAACAAGAAACTATATACACTGCTATATCCTTCGACCAATATGAATAATATTTTGCAGATTTATTTTCTTAGAATCTACAAATATAATTATTTACAGAAATGTCTAGGGTTTCGTAGGCATAAACAAGAAACTCTAGATACTCCTATATCATTTGACTGATATCAACAATATTTTGCAGATTTATTCTCTAAGAAATTGCGAATAAAATAACATATAGAAATGTCTAGGGTGTCGTAGGCATAAACAAGAAACTATATACCCTGCTATATCCTTTGACCAATATGAACAATATTTTGCAGATATATTCTCTAAGAATCTACAAATATAATTACATACATAAATGTCTAGGATTTCGTAGGCATAAACAAGAGACTACTATATCCTTTGACCGATATGAACAATATTTTGCAGATTTATTCTCTAAGAATCTACGGATAAAATAACATGCAGAAATATCTAGGGTTTTGTAGATATAAATAAGAAACTCTAGACACTTCTATATTCTTTGATCAATATGAAAAACATTTTGCAAATTTATTCTCTAAAAATCTGCGGATAAAACACCGTATAGAAATATCTAGAGTTTCGTAGGCATAAATAAGAAACTGTAGACACTTCTATATTCTTTGATCGATATGAACAATATTTTGCAGATTTATTCTCTAAGAAACGGCGGATAAAATTTTATATATAAATGTTTTCGGTTTCGTAGGCATAAACGAGAAACTCTAGACAAGCCTATATCCTTTAACCGATATGAACAAAATTTTGCAGATTTATTCTCTAAGTATCTACGAATATAATTACATATAGAAATGTCTAGGGTCTCGTAGGCATAAATTAACGTCTCAAATTATTTTTAGTTTTAACAATATAAATGTAATGTACTAAGTAAAAATGAATCGTTTTCTCATCTTAAAAAGATAATGGATAAATAATCTAACTATATAATTAGCAAGTGTCTGTATGTAGTGTCGGTAACATTATGACGTCAATTTTTCTAAAGTTCTCGTGATTGGCTAACTGGGGACACCCTGTTTCTTGATTGGCTGACAGGTGACGCCCTCTCCCGTGATTAGCTAACTGGTGATATTCTGTCCCATGATTCGCAGACTGGCGACGAAATTAGGATACGTTAAAAAATAAAACCAAATACACATACAAACAATTGAAATTTTTATATTATAAATCCGTCATTGTTGACGGGTAATAACCTAGTTTTGTAATATAGACTATTCCAAACCTTTAGGCGGAACTAGATTTTGCAATCTAGTTACTTTCATCGTTTCAATCGTGAAAGTTACTAACAAGACAACGCGGTAATTCAAACGCCTATCAATTATTAATGAACACCCTTATTAACATTACAGAAAAAATTTAATTAACAAATACCTGGAAAAGGGGAGAATGAACTAAATTCTATTGTTCGTTGAGAACGAGTGCGCCCTGTTTAAGATCTTTGAAAATAACCAAGATTCAAGAAAATTCAGTTTAAAGCCCTTGTTAAAGCCCCGTTTAAGTTCTTGTTTACGCTTTCCTGTATTAACATTACAGAAAAAACTTAATAAACAAATACCTGGAAAAGGGGAGAATGAACTAAATCCTATTGTTCGTTGAGAACGAGTGCGCCATGTTTAAGATATTTGAAAATAACCAAGATTCAAGAAAATTCTGTATAGAACCCTTGTTCACAATATAAAATGGTTTTAAACAATTATCTGTTAACAGAGTGATCGCTAAAAATATAGTTATAGTCTTTAAGATGGTCGCTAAAGGTAGGAAGTTGGGATTACAGTTTCTAGATCGGGGTAGTATTCCCACCGAAAATGTCTGGCATCCATGACTGTAGACTTAAGATCATATTTTTAATTTATTTAAATTTAGAAAAGTGTAACTGCAATATGACTTTGAAAATGGCTGGTGATCCATTTTATGCCTTGGGTGGTCAATTTATATGCCCGGTAATGTCCACTGATCTTTTCAAATATCGCCCACCTTGGACATGAATAAAGATGAGTACGGTATTTTTATGCAGGTAATTAAAAACAACTGAAAACCGGTTTAATTCTCATCCTCAGTTTAATACATATATTTCAGTAACATATTACAAATACAATCATTTAGATTTACAAAAGATATATAAATATAATAACAAAATATCATTAACCAAACTGTAGTAACTAGTGTGTCATATATCTTGTCGAAGAAGAGTCGTATCGGGCAAGTGTCCTTGGGCAAACAACATTCAGGCAAGTGTCTTTAGGGTATTTGACTCGCACCCGTCGAAATGAACTGTAAGTTTCTACTAGTTTATTGCCTTTTTGTATTGTATGTTTTGTTTTTCAGATATTTTGCTAAAAAACTTATTTGTAAAGGAAAAGCTGACTCTGAAGATCAAGCAGCACCTGTTTTGGACATTGTTAAACCAAATCAACACATGGTTCACATCTATAATTTAGATCAACTTTACCAATTGGTAGAAGATGTACATTCTTTAATATTTGACATCGAAAAAGCTCAACTAAACCACGCTCTGTTTCCATTGGTAGAGCAATTATTAATTGCTTTTGATCAAACTGACGGAAAATCTGCTTCTCCCGGATCTGTGTTAGTTTTCCTTCCAGGTATTTTTGAAATTGAAGAACTTTATGAAAGACTTACTAGGGATAAAAGAGAAGGAAAAATTAAGTGGCTTATTCTGCCATTACATTCTTCTATTACTGTTGAGGAACAAAAACGTGCGTTTGAGGAACCACCACCTGGATATAGAAAAATTATTTTGTCCACCAATATTGCTGAAAGTAGTGTTACCGTTCCTGACGTGGTTTATGGTAAGTTATCTTAAAAACATGGCACTAATCCTTGGCAACCCACAATTTGGCAATGATTCTGACAATTCATATTCATATTTAACATTTGAAATTTGTCATATCTTCCGCATATTAGCTAAAATTAAAAAAAAATCACTTAATATTTGTGATGTAGATAGGTAACATTAAAGGAAAAACTAATATTTAGTTTCGCACAGTGAAAAAAAATGTACTTTATCTGCTAAACCCTGAAATGTGTGCAAGCTCATACTTAACATAATTTTTATTCATTTCAGTAATCGATTTCTGCCTCACAAAAATTTTGGTGACTGATTCTGCAACAAATTATTCTCATCTACAATTAACTTGGGCTTCTCGCAGTAATTGCGTACAGAGAGCAGGTCGTGTGGGTCGTGTACGTAGTGGTAGAGTATACAGATTAGTATACAATAGTTTCTATGAAAAAGAAATGAAAGAACGTATAGAACCAGAAATATTACGTTGTCCTTTACATCATTTAGTTTTAATGGCAAAACTATTAGACATGGGTCCTCCTCATGGGATTCTAGCTTTAGCAATGGATCGACCAAACTTAAACCAGATTAAAAATACTGTCATAGCACTTAAAGAAGCTGGAGCTTTACATTTAACAACAACTAGAAATCATGTCGAAACAGATGAAACGGAGAGTGTTTGGGATGATCGGGATGGTGATTTAACAGCTGTAGGTTATGTTATGTCGAAACTACCTCTAGACATATACACAAGTCGCCTTATAATATTTGGACATATATTTGGAGTTTTAAGAGAAACTGTTATAATGGCTGCAGCAATGGCAGTTCAAAGTATTTTCAGTAATCCGTTCAACGAAAGAATGCGTTCGTACGATACAAAACTTGATTGGTCTCATGGATCGTTCAGTGATTTGATTGCATATTTACATGTATATGTTGTGTGGGAAAAAAATAGATACAGCAATAATGCGTGTAATAACGGTGCTCCTTTTAGAAATCCTAAAGAAGAGAAGAAATGGATGCAACAAAACTTTTTGCAGCCTAAAATAATGAGAGAATGGCAGATTTTAGTTAATGATTTAAACATGCGTTTACAGAGATGTGGAGTTCTACCTACCTTTATAGCTCCTCCATCAGGTGCAATGACTGATTATGAAAGAGCAATGATGATTAAGGTAGTAATTTGTGCTGCATTCTATCCAAATTACTTTGTCCGATCAAGTGAAGGTGGACAAGTTGACGAAACAACTGCTGTTAGAGTATTAGGTGGCAGAGATCCTTACACCACTGTTTATTTCACCGGGAAACCACCTGATCAACCAGGCCAGTTGTATGTTTCACAAATAAAATCTTTGCTTAAAGATGTTGCTTATGATATGAATGTATCTTTTGATGCTGGACAAAGCGGTAAAGTGTACGTGCAGTTTAGATCTGGACAACCAGATGATGTTTATTTACCTGGAAAGATTCCTACGGAAGTGTATCGTGCTGTTAAATTCAGACATCTTAAAATACCAGCTATTATACGTACTCTTTCTGCAGAAGAAGGCAGGCGCAGATTGGAAAATTGGCGTGAATCACAAAAAATTCTTACAAATAAGAAACACCCAAAGTAAGTTGTTTTTTATTTTATGTTTTATACATTTAAAAAAAGTTATGCAGTTATCCGGCGTTTAACGTTTGAGAAATACGGCATTAAGCGATTTCGTTGTTGTGCGATCTCTAGATAAAGAAAATAACGCAAACCATTGTAAAATTTGTGCCTGAGTGTCTGAATGAGAACACGAACCAGTGTTCTCATTGGGAACCACCCTGTTGGATAACAAATTTTATACTTTAGATAGTAAATTTACGCCCTGGGCTTATGCCCATTTCACCGGTTCTGATTGCAATTATTATTGAAGGAACTGTTACATATGTAGCAGTTATCATGTAGCTTTATAAATTTTTACTTGGTTCCCAAAAAATATTTTTATTATTAATGTTTTTGTATAAACTGAAAACTTAAAATAAAATATTATATTTTTTAATTTATTTATTGTAATGCTGCGTTCAGAACCTCGAAATTAGGAATTAGAATTAGTACTTAGAATTAACGTAAACGTTTGTTATACGTAACTGTACGTTACCGTTCACAACCTTCAAAATTAATACTTATACTTATAAATTAAAATTAGATGTTTGTAGACTTCAAACCCTTACGTTAATTTATAATTGACGCATGCACAGTAAGCACTTGTCAACCTAAAAATTTCTATGACCATATTTTTTTGCTTCTATCCACATCTTTATGTTTTCTATGAGTATAAATATAAATTTTTCCTCTATTTTAATTCTTTTCAGAACTATGAAACACTCAAAAATAATAATAATAATAATAATAATAATATTTATTAAATAGCACAATTGGCTACATATTTTACTACATAGTAAAAAATATACGAATATTCTAATAGTAAACAATATATATCTATTCTAAAAATACTATATAGAAAAAAGAAACAACAATAAAAAAAATATATATCATTATATATATTCATTAGCAAATGTAAACAGCTGCCAAATATCTATCGATAAAGTAAAAATCGATAAAAATATCTGTCAGTGGCTTAATTTCTTAATTTTTATTGTGAATGCTGCTTAATTTCTACGTACAAATTTTATGTTAAGTACTAATTTCACGTTAATTCTAATTTATAATTTGAAGGTTCTGAACTAAGCATAAGACTCTAAGTACTTTTAAGACTTACAATTGGTGACCCCGACGTGATTGTAAATCACACCCTCTACGCGCTACTTTCTTATTTAGGGACTTTAGTGCGAACGCCTTAAGCCGCATTCACCGTTATAATTGAATGTACTGTGCGTTGTGAGTTATTCACTGTAGGTTGTCACTAATCAGTTTGTCATATGGTAACTCAAGAGACCGTTCACAGCTATAAATTTAGTGCACTGTGGACTGTAAACAAAGTTTGCCAACTTATATTTAATACACTGTTTTAACGAAACAGATATATAAACACACATTAGCTACAGTCTGTTTCAAACGCTTAGGCGGAACTAAATGGGAATTTCGTTCTTTTAGGTTGTCACGACAAGAGACCTTGCTTGGGTTATTTCATTTTTCACGTTGCAATGTCAAAATTTAAAATTACAACAATGAAACCATGGAAACGAATGACCTATGTCAAAATTAAATTATTTTTGAATATATTTTAATGATAAAAAAATTAATAAATGGGAAATTTGTATTAAGAATGACACAAAAAATCAAAATATAAAGAAAATGACAATTTAAAATAATATTAACCTTAACAAAAAATGTGTATTGTAAGTATGATTTACAAAGCTTAAACAAAACGGTCGAAAAGCACGATTTAAACGATGAAAGTAACTAGATTGCAAAATTTAGTTCCGCTTAACCGATTGGAACAGACTGTATTTCACTTTACAGAACCTAAAAAATGCTGCGCAACAAATTTCGGAAATAAAAACTAAAAAGAATTGCTGTAGTTGCGGCTGTAATTGTGTTAGTAAAATATAGTAAGTAATCACGATTGGTGCGATGGCGGGTTCGTAGAAAATCACATAAATGCATTTACGTCATCGTAGTTGATTTGAAAAAAACATAGATGTCACAACATTCGTTACGCATTAATTTTCATAGCTATGAACGCTATTATTAAAGCCAAATTCAGAGCTCTTAAATCAATAGCTTATAGGCTGTAGCTTGTACTCTGTTGATTGTCACTAGAAGTTTGTCATATGGTAAGACGTGAAACCCTTCAGACTTCTAAATTTAATACGTTGTTCGTTGTGGATTGTGGGTAATTTTCTAAACTTATAGCTTGTGAGTTGTTTTAATGAGACAGACATATAAACGCATTGACTATCTCAGTCTATCAGAGACACCGTAGTTATTTTATGCCTTCATCATTAACATATCTTGCTCAAAATTACTTAAGACGGACAGCAAATATGATCAATTTAGGTAATTAGGTTAAGTTTAGTTAGATAAAATCTAGAACAGCAGAATTATAAGAACGATAATAGATAGAAAACATTTTACGAAGCCATGCAGTTGGTTTAAAGACACAGATGTCGCACTATTCGTAACCCACTAATTTATAACTGCTGTAAACGGTACGTAGAACGTTATAACAATGTATAAAAACATAACGCACAACGTGACAACGATCAGTCTATAACATGTTAATTTAAAGAGCTCTGAATGCGGCTTAAGCGTTAAAACAGTTTATTGAATTTATCCACAACTTACAGTGTATTAATTTTGAAGCTGTGAATGCAGCTTTATACTATCATTTATGTTTAAGAACTATTGGTTTAGACCAGTGGTATTCAACCTTCTTGCATCTGCGGAACCCTACAGTTTAAATGCTATTTCTTTGGAACCCCAAGGCAAAAAAAAAACAATAGGCTGTTATTTAAATTAATAATTTAGATATTATTGAATTTAATCTTGATCTAAATTGATATTTTATAACTGACTATATTTCTATATTTTTTAAATGTAAGTATACAATTGTACTTTTTAAATAATGCAATACCTACCTAATATAATTTTTAATGCAAATTATAAATAAAAATTGAATCGAATAATTAGCGATATGCTGTTTTGAATCTTATTTATTTATTATAAACATAAGTACATGTTTAAATGATAGGTAGGTGATATAAGAAGTAAATAATAATCACTTCTCAACAAATTTGAACTTTTTGTCGAGTAAAATTAGCAGTTTTGGAATAAATATGACGAAAATGATGATATAAATAGATATGACTACTGATGACGAAAATGGTGATCAAGAAATTTGTAGCACCCTCAGATTTAAAAACCATTGTATGCAGTCATTTAAAAAAAAAAAAAAATAGAATAAAACCATTTAATTAAAGTTGCGGAATCCATGAAAACGTTCCATGGAACCCCAGGGTACCGCGGAACACAGGTTGAATATCATTGGTTTAGACGAAAATAAACACTGATTTTTCCCTTTGCTTAAATATTTTATATGTATTGTTTTACAGGTCTTTTATACCTGGCCCAGAAGTTCAACATTTAGAACTAAGAGTAGTTGTCTGCAACAATCCAAACAATTTTTATGCACAGAACATCGATTTAGAGTTACAAAACTTGTTGAAATACATTGAAGCTACAATCAACGAGCAACAATTAGATATTGTTAAGGGTGCTGAACTGGGACAAATATATGCTGCCCCATTTGAAAGAACATTTTACCGATCACGTGCTATTTACATATATCCAACAGGACCAGACAAGCAACCAGATGTCAGAGTATTATTTATTGATTATGGCAATTTTGCAACGGTAGCAATGTCACAACTCAGAGAAGTCCCAGATGATATTAAAAAATATCCTGATCTTGCGTTCAAATGTACTTTAGCTCATGTTGAACCAACACTTTTTAATAATGGCAGTGCTGAATGGTCTGACGAAGCAAAAGAATCTTTCAGTAAAGTAAGTGGAAAATATATTTGAAATTATTTTGCAGTAGTCTAGTATTATTGCGGGTCTAGTATTAACATTATATTTTACGTTTGCTATTGTTGATAGTACTGGACTAGAATAGTACAACCATATATTGAATATCAGTATCAAAGATATATAATACTGCACAAAATATAAAATTCGGACGTTAATAACACCGGACAACAGGAATTTTGAGTCTGGGTTCTGCATATGTGATTTTTATTTCTTTCACATTATTAATTAAAGAAAAAATAGTTTTACCCGAAAAAGTTTGCTTTTGTAGCTATCAGAATGAAATTACGGATTTTAAGAAAAATTCCATTTTTTCAGACCTTTATTGTATGTAAAAATAATACAAACTTTTGTTATGAATTTGAATCAGTTTTATTTACAAGAAAACCACTCGAAACAAACAACTGCTGTAACAGAATATATAAAAAAGTTTAGAAATGATTATTTTTCGTATTTCTTCTGTGATTGTATGGACTTTCTCGTATTAGCCCCCACATATAGTCCCCCGTCATACTCTCATTGTATTGCCCCTGATAACGACGTTCAAAGTCCATCACGTCTTGATGAAAACGTTCACCTTGTTCTTCCGAATAGGCTCCCATGTTATCTTTAAATTGGTCCAAGTGAGCATGTAACATATGCACTTTAAGGGACATTCTGCAACCCATGAGTTTAAAGTTATCAAGCATAGTTGCAATAAGCTCTTTGTAATTGTCTGCTCTGTTGTTTCCGAGAAAACCATGAACCACTGCTTTCAGGCTTTCCTTTCATGAGTATTGAGTATCTGTGAAAATTCGTCACTGGCCATTATTTTCTTTATTTGTGGTCCGACAAAAATAAAGGTAGCAAGGATATTTAGTATAAGCGCCTATGCAAGGCGGTCGGAATCTCATGCATTCCTTCTGACTGGCGTCTTTTTGTAGACAGTTCTATAAAAAGTTTAAAAGCTGTCCTTCACAATGTAAATAGATTTCCATCTCTTCATTTGGCTCATTCCGTAATGCTCAAAGAAAATTACGAAAATGTGAAAATGGTGCTTGAGAGTTTAAAGTATGATGAGTATACCTGGCCAGTGATAGGGGATTTTAAGATAGTTGGATTTCTGATGGGATGCATTCCCATCAGAAATCCAACCATTCTTTTGTTTTGATAAATTCGCCGCAAATATAGCAGGATGAGTCTACCTCGTATTTACAACTTTTTGATACCGACTATGAACCACGTAAGTGAAATTCCACTTGCTTTCCACCCGCTCGCCCCGCCCTTACTTAATATAACGCGCTTCTCCTTATATGGTCATAAAAATAAATAAATATATATTGATCGTTGTAAAATGTACAAAAGCAAAGTTTTTCAAAAATAAACGAGTGTTTTAGTTATTTTTCGATTTAAAGAATCAGAAAATAGTCATTAAAATAAAGACTCAAAAAAAATTTTTTTTTTTGTTGACCTGTGTAATACTAGGGTGTTTGTTTGAAACGCCGCACCTCTATTATGATTTTTTCTTTTAGTTCATTTGTATTAATAATTTGGCCAGGCGATAGGACCACCGCGTCCTATCCAATGATTTCCAAAACTTTCGTGCAAATAATTTCTAACTTCTAGCGTATAGTGAGGTGGAACACCGTCCTGCTGAAATCAAATGTCACCTACCAAACCCTAAGTGTTTATAGCTGGAATAATATTTTCGCGTAATAAATTGAAATAAACATGAGAATTTAAGTTTCCTTCCAAGAAATATGATCCAATTATATTTTCCTCTAAAGTGTGTTCTACATTATACTTTATAATTATCATTAAATATATAATTCTTATCTTGTCAAGTGTTTATAACCTAGCTATTAGACTTGTAAAATTACTGATTTACGTACAAAACACAATTTATATATTCACCTATTCAAACCAATGATCAACAAAACACTATTAAACACGTGGTAATACAAAATATTTACAAGCGTAATTTTAATGTTGGTACTGTTGTTAAAAGTGTCTACTGCGCATGCACCGAGTTCTAAGTTGAAAATGTTTTCAAGAAAAGTTTGTCCAAATCTAGTTTTGAATAAAGTTGATCTTGACTATATAAAGTGTTCTACACTATACGATTTCACTGGTTTATTTCTAGTACAAGTTCTAGTCAAAGAAATAAGTATGAAAATTTGACGAGAATTGTATAATGTAGAACACGCTTAAGATACGAGACCATACGTTAACTTTTTGAGGGTATTGGGTCCTGGCGTTATTAAATAGATGTAGATTGTCTCTCGACTAATACCGGCAATTTTTAATATTTACTTCCCCATTTAAAGTAATGTAGCTTCATCAGAGAAACAGGTCCTATTTAAAAATTCTGGATTTTGATTTATTGTTTCGAAAAGTTTTTCACAAAATAATATTTTTTTGTTTTTCTGGATCATTGGGAAGTAGTTTTTGGTGATTTTGATATTTATAAGACCGAAATTTTTCACTTTTTAGAATCCACGTAACTGATGATTGGTTAATACAATTTTCCTCGGCGAGTCTACTGGTTGATGTACTGTTATTAATTTCCAATTCAGCCAAAATATTAATTTTACAATTTTCTGTTAATACCGCAGGATTTCTTTTTATTCTATTATGTTCTGAATGTAAACAGCTCGAAGATTTTTTTTTTTTTACAATTCTTAATATTATCTGTCTCATTTTGTAATACGGAACTAACAGTAACAGTTCATTTTTTATGTTGTATAATGACAATACATTTATAATATTGTCATAGTATTCGTTCACACGGATACGCCAAAGTCTGTTTACACCACAACAGTCACCAAAGTAACCATATCTAGTTTCGTATTACAAATTGAGACAGATTATACTGTACTTTTATTTGGTACTGGTACTGTCTGTTTGTTACGGATACTTAACACTAAATACCGCACAAGCTTCTCTAAAACTAAATCCCCCAATTTGCCAGTTATAAAGCAGAAGTTTTTCTACAGTAGTATACATCATAAATTTAATTAATTTGACAGCTAGTATAATAATATTTTGTCTTTTCTATGAATATGATAAACATTTGTTTTATGGCTATGTTGCTTTTGAAATAACACTTCTTTTACATTGAATGTGAAATCTGCATATTACACAGTAAAGAATTCACACTGTATATACATCCAGATATGTACATACCTTAACTATTGAATAATGTTAGTTTAGATTTCTTAGAATGAAACTGGAGACGTAGTATCATATGTATTTAAACTTTAATTATTGATGTTTTAATTTCATTTATTAACTTTTTTTTTACAGAAAGTTGAAGAATTTGATCTATTCGGAAGAGTTTATTCAGTAGTAGAAGGAGTATGCGCATTAGAACTCTTCGAAAGACGTAATTTAAAGAACACTAGTATAAATGAATTTCTTGTTAAAAGTGGTTTTGCACAACAATGTAATGAAAGCATTCTATCACAAGAAGACCATAATCGTAGATTACAAATGCAAGAAAGTAGCTATGAAGAATGTGAATTGGTTACCGCAGCGCATGCAGCAATTGAAGCAGATCCATGGACACGTACAGATGAAAAAAACATACCACAACCTCTACTACATGAATGTCGTCGTTCAATGGTACTTAGAGGACCAAACAGTCCTCTTGAAATGCAGATTTATAGTGTTACAAAATGCGGATCTAACAAGTCTGTTAACATTGAATGGAACTCTGTTAATTCTGTGTTACTGGACAATAATCCACAAGATGAACATGACAGATTGCTTGTAGCTGGAAGTGTTACGGCAAGTGCTGAAACCGGTAAACTGACTTTAAGGCACACTACTATGATGCCTAATCTTCGAGGATTTCCTGCAATGATGGCACTTTTGTTTGCACCAAGAGCTGTAATGCATTCTAATAAGAATGGTACACGAATAACATCTATTCTTTGTGGTTTAGGATTTGATGAAAATAATCGATCTCGATATGATGCTCATGATGTATCGTTTAATCTTGATTTTGAGTTTACTAAGAAAGATGTACTGATGGTGAATGAAATTAGAGAGTATATGAATATTATAATGGATACTGTTAAACGTTCGGAAACTCGACAACCTATTACACATTCTACGGAAACTTGTCAAGCGGAAATACAAGCCAGGATTAGACAGTAAGTTTTTCAATAACCTATTTCTCTTTTTAGTTTTTTCGGATATTATAGAATTATTTAAACCCTTTCTTATTTGTTCTTTAATTAAGTGTAGTTGTATAGTTGATCCTGAAAGTTTACTTGCGCTAGGGGCAGATCCGTGTTTTGGCGCCCTTGGTAAATAAAAACAAGGTTCTTACCTCTCAAAATTTAAGTGATGAGCAAAAAAAAAGGTCCTCACCTCCCAAAATTCAAGTGATGAGCAAAAAAAAAGTCTTCATCTTCACAATGGCGCCCCTTAGAAAGCCCGTCAACGCCCTTTTCCTTAGTGCGCTAGGGGCCGTTGCCCCCTCCGCTCCGCCCCCCCCCCCCTTACTGCGGCTCTGATACTTTGAACTTTGATACATTTATTTGAACTGGTAATTTATTCTACCCAAGAAAACTTTCAAATATTTACAAACTAACCCATTTACGGAACATCCACATGAAATAATAAGGGGTTTTTATTATATTAACAATAGTTTAGTCAACATTAAACGATTTTTTTTTTGCACATGTGACGCAGGGAAATGTTCTTTCTGTGAATGACAACCATACACACAACAAGGAATATTTAATCTTTTTTTTTTTTTTTTTCTTAAATTTATCACTTTATTTGTTGTAAAAACGGAGTGAGAATGGACTGAAACAAAAAAAAAAAAAAAAAACTTGGTGAACTATGCTTACGCATAGTTCACCATGTTCACATAGATATTCATAAAATTAAGGAAACAAAAGTAATGTGATATGTATTTTAAACCAGTCAAAAACTTCCAAAGGACTCAGCTCTCAGATGGCACACTAATATGGTCTATAGCATCGCTTAATTTTTATGACCTTTTACATTAAACCATACCCTTTCTCTGGCGGGAGTCGGTCAAGTAAATCCTCCCCGATTATATTAAAGTTGCACATTTAAACCACCGAATTTTGTAGACTTTGACATTTTTTATCCTTTTCTGTATGTGTTGCTAATCTCAGTAGTTTTTCCCATTTCGGAAAAAGTTTAATGTTGGACAAAACTCAGCCGTTTCAAGCAACGTTCAGTTTGGTAGGTGGAGCACTGTTATGTTTTACTTGTTATTTTCGCTTAATCTAAAGTAATTTAATCTAAATATTCAGCACCACTAATTTTTAATGCGTTTAAGTTTCGCGCTCACACAATTACTGGCTCTTTTACTATTGAAACCAACTCCACTGGCTGTTATTCCACAATTATTAATGCCAAAATAGCTCAGACAGTAACGATCATGCTTCGCAGTATGAAAACCGCTGGTTAAATATATATTTTTTATTTTAAAAAGTGTTCAATAGACAGGTGTGGCAATATATGTATATTTAATCCTTCTACACATTACTGAGTCCGGTGATTTGCCCGCATACACCTTGTAGTGCTTATTGCGTCCTGTTTTTTTTTTTATTTATCCGGATCACTTTTGTTTGATTTTGGGTTAATTCTTATGGACAAATATCGAGGGCTTTCTATGAGAGAACAATTGGGAAACTCTTTGAATAATGTTTGCAGCACCGGGAGTTAAACGTAATACCTTATGCACAGCTAGACAAACACTAACCAGCTGTGCTACAGTCATTAGTCGCCAGGTTGTTGTAAAGAGTAACTCGGAGTTAACTCCGAACAGTTCGGTAGTGTTCCAAGTTAAAGTACTCCACGCTCCCAAACTGCGCTAGAACTACCATTCTTCTTCAACTGAAGGACGTACCTAAATTTCAGAACGTCAAGTTCGATTGGAGTGGGGGTAAACTTGTTAAATTCATATCTCATTCAAATCGCGCCTTTCAGGGATAGACGGTATTCCAAGTGTAATAATTTCAGAACAGTTCGTAGTAGAAGAGTTCAGAATAGTTCGGAGTGTTTCACACCTGGAAAGCACCTATTATCTCGTGACAAACATTTTAGTTATAGCACAAACTTTTGTAATCATCCTAGTATGCTATATGCTTCTGGGGATCATCAACTATGGCAGATGACATATTTATTTCCCAGAAAAAAATAATACGTTGTATAGCAAACAAAAGACGCACTGAATCATGCAGACCACTTTTTGTAAAATACAAATTATTAACAGTTCCTGGTATTTACATCTTAGAGTTGCTGGTCTATGTATTTAAAAATCAAATATACTTTGCTCGCCATTTAAACCAGCATTCATATAACACCAGAGGAAAAGATTGTTTCAGAACTCCAGCAAACATGCTGGAACTGACAAAAAAATCACCCAAAACTGTTGGTATTAAATTATTTAATTCACTGCCATTTCATGTCAGAAATGAAACGCAGTTTGCTATATTTAAGAGGAAGATTAAGGTATTTCTTATAGAGCATTGTGTATACTCAATGAATGAATTTTTGAAAATTTGTAAGGACTGGTGTCATGCCAATGGGGAACATTAATTTTGGGTAATTTAATATATGATTTTGTTGTTATATTAATTGCATAACTTGTATTACTGATCAAGATCTGTGTAAAATTGTAAACTCATGTACTGACATATCCTACATGCAGTCCTGCATTTAAAGGATTAATAAATATTATTATTATTATTATTATTATTATTATTATAGTACAGAGCGATCATCAAATCTTGACCGTTATGCAATACTTGACAGAAACATTTAGTTCTAAAACTTATTTCCAAGGACATGTACACATAGGCGTACATTCTATTTTTATTACCTTATACGAATTGATTATTAAATGAACACTATTTTTCTCTACACGCCAATGAGTTGATTAGCAGGTCATTAACAGGTATTAAGTTAGCTACACATATTTTCGTTGTTTCTCGGGTGAGTTCGGGCAAACGAATCTGATTGGTTCTTTGTTAAATTGGGATTTTTAGCTATGAATTAGAATACAGTTTTGATTTTTTTAAATTCATTGTTAACTGTTATGTAACGGACAAGAAATAATGATCGCACGGTATATTCTTGGCTTATATTTATGGCTCGTATATTCTTGGCTTATATTTATCGCTCGTATATTCTAGGCTTCTTATATTCTTCCTCTATAACACATTGAACAAGAACACATCTAAAGACTTGAATATGTTACAGATTACTGAAGATAAATCGTCAACACGTAGAGAGAATAATGTTGCCGCATTCTTGTTCATGGCGTCACGCTGTTACAGCAGTTTCTGATTCTACTTCACCAAAGGACATATGGCCCAAACATAACATACCCCATATCAAGGACGAACCGAAGAGAGTGTTATCTGACGGTTATGAAAGACATTTAGAAACAATGCATGATATGGCAAGTAAAGTAGTAACAATGAGTGAAATAACTTGCCAATTATGTAATATTAAACTTTATGAACTATATGAAATGAGAATTCATCTTGTTTCTGAACAACACAAAGCTAATGAAGCAGCATTACTTACAAATGATAAAGCGTAAATATATTAATATTTATTGCAAAACATTTATTTAATACGTTGACGGACATTTTTTATGTACTTGGTTGGAAAATGAACGCATTGAAATTGAAGATGGTAACCGGACAAGCCATTCATAACGATTTAACATGTAAAATATATGATTTTCTGCTTTCTTAATTATTTTAGAGCAAAAGTGAAAGCGACAAGTTTTTTAAAATTAAATTCTCTACACGATAGATAATCAAGTTTTGACAAAAAGTGGTCCAGTGATTAGAAATCAATGAATGAATCTTTGACAGTCTTCGAATGTATTCGTAGTTGGCTGGAATTTTTTTCTTCAATAAATATCAAATTTCATTAATAGCCGGTTTCTAATGACATTTTAATTCGAGTTCTGCGTATATCATTTGATTTGAGTTGGGGATATCTCAAGTTAAAATATTAAACTCGTTTTTTGGAAACCGGGCATAAGTAGCTACCTAATCAAATCCACAGATACTTTAATAGGTTAGGTACGTTTCAAAGTCATCTTTTTCAACACAAACGTCCCACAGTTGTCTTACTGAGCCGTAGTTTTCACTACTGTAGTGCTACTGTATATATACAAGGAACTTTCACTCCATAAAATGAAGTTTCAGATTCAACTCCCACGGTATTGAAACCAAAACCTTCTATATTATTGGAAATTAAAGTATTTTAAATGCGTTTAATTTAGCAAAAGTATTTTGTATTTAATATTTCAAAAAACTTTTGGAATGTAATCAATATACAAAATAATCCGTCACGGTCAACTGTATATAAAAGTATATGTATATAAAAAAATCGTACACTAATTTCTTGTCACTGAACCAATTTTTGTTGAAACTTGACTATCTACTGTGTAGAAAGAACTTAATTTTTAAAAACTTTTATCTCATGCGCTATAGGGGTAACATCCTAAGCGCCCTGACATCTGGTGGCGATTTTCGGAAGACACGAGAATGACATTATTTTGTTTTATTCAATGGAGAAATATGTGTTTTGTTGTAGCCCATGAATGCGTGTTTGCTTGTTACATTCCATGCAACGAGCAACTTTTAAAAGTGATTTTTTGTGTCCAAGAAAAGACTGAATAAAGGCACCCCTCCCAAAATTTGTCTAAATCATCAGTTCATATATTAAAAAGCCCTTCCACTTCAGGCAGATATTTTTATTTTTTACTGATATATTTACCATATATTTGTTGATAGACAATCAAAAAGAACTAAAAAGACAATGAAAACTAAAACTTTCCTTGAAATTTCTTTAGAATAGTATATTATTACATATCTTGTAAATCGTAGATTACCTTTAAATAAAAAAAAAGACCTGCTTATAAAATAGAAAAATACAACTCGTGTTCATTTTCATCATGTAATCAAGTATAACTTGTCCATCGTAAGCTGAGCCAAAAACTATAAAACTATAAATGCGCAGTGGGTTAATAGGCTCCGCCCTTACTATTAGGGATTGAATGTTGGGGCTAAGTAATAAATACAGTATCGTCCGACGATGGTTTATTTAGTTAGTGTGTGTACAATTGTAATCGATTCACAATAAGTACGAACGCCACTGAGTAGAAGTGCCCGCCCATCTGACAGCAAAAAGATCTCCTTATGTTGGACAATTTATACACAAGTGCCAGTTTAATGTCTCGAGTATTCCAGATTTTGCCACATATGGCGTTGCGATCTTAAAAAGTTTCCCCTATTGCTCTAAAATAATTAAGGAAGTAGGAAATAAAATTTTATATAATCTTTTAAATGTTAAATCATTATGATCGACAGATCAGTTTCCACTCTGTATATTATTTAATTTAAAATTAAATACATATCAATACAAAATAAGAATATGCTTGTATACTATTCAGTTTCAAGTCTGTTCAGTGACAAATCAATGAAGTAACGACCAACTTATTCATATATTTCTGTCTCGAACCTGCATTGCAAGCATGACTGAGAAAGAAATATATAAATAATTTGATTGTTGATTCGTTCATTTGTCCACAGACTTCTTTAAAAATTGAACTTTACGTAGGCAATATGCTGCAAAATTATTATTCGTTTCTTTTGTAAAAATTACACAAAACTAAGCACCTATTACTTCAGTGTCGCTAAAGATTAAATAATACAAATATTTACTTTACGCGTATGAGGTATAACAAACAAGTACAAATCTGTTAACAAAAGCACAAAAATATTGTGACTGTTTATATGTTATAGCTTAACACTTTGCCCATAGTATAAATTATTTTAACAGAAATATACTGGTTTCAGCTGTCTTGTTAAAAATCCAACTGATACGTACGATGGTTCGAGTCGTTTCAAAAACTTAATTTCAACAATAATGAGTTGTTTTGTCCGTCAACGTGTTAAAATTATTTTTTGTTGTCAAAAATCTGTTCCTGCTTTATTTTTTATGTTAACTATAATAATTTCATAATTTCGTTTTACTTCAGAAGAACAATTCATTTGTAATTTGCACTCAGAATAAAAGGTACAGCATAATGTTTTTAAATTTATGACTCAGAATAAAACGAAATGTTATGACTTCTCAGTTTTAAATCCTATGACTACTAAAAATTGAAGTTACAGTACTTCTAAGTCAATAAGAACTCTGGATGCATATGATATCCAAGCCGATTATAGGTTATGTTTAAAAATTTGTAATGTAAATAGTAATAATAAAATAATTATGTATAATATCTATACATTTATAATAAAAATAAACATGATCCAGTTAAACTTGTATATATTACACAATATAGAAAACGCAAATAATCAATTTTTGTCTAAGGCTATACTGGTTCAAAATTTTTGAAATTTGTTCAGATTTTCTGGAGTTTTTGTTTGTTTAGAAGTGCTGTAAAAGCTGAGTTAGGGAAGCAAGCTCAGAGTGTTCCGAATCAGTTTGTTTACTGCCATTCTACGTTTGAGAAAAGGCCTATACGTGTTTCCTCAAGCGGTCTGGTGTTAAACAGAGTGACTCGAAACACACCGAGCTTGCTTCCCGAACCCAGCTAAAGTGTGGTGAACGGTCGAAATTTCACGATTTAATATTGTAATAAAAAAGTAAAACTACTAGGTTGGTGGTTTCAGTAAGATTTATTTGATACCAGCAGACATACCCGGCGATGCTTGGGAGAAAAATAATAATTTATCAAAAATATTTTAATTCGGGAAAATAAATGATTGCTGCACAATCAAAAAATTTAAATTATTTCAGTGATGGGTTAATTACCAACATACGTTACTTTCGATTTTAGTTATTTAATTTAAGAATATTTAATTTATCAAAATAGTTTTATGCAGGGTTTTAACAATGTACGATCTCTCATTAGTTGGTACGTGTAATGTGTAAACAGCACTCATTCGGCAGTAACAATATTTTTACTTTTAACGGTTATATTGTTGCTTAGGCAGCAATTCTACTGCGCATGTCAAAAACAAATATGAGAAATGATAAGCAAAAGATCTAGTGTAATAAAACAATATTGAAGGAAAGTTTCGATGTTAGTATTTAATATAATCAATACAGTATACAAATAACAAATAATCAAAACACAATTTAAAATTTACTTCAACTAAGCACAACCTGAATTTTTGAACTAGCAGTATTGTTAACCCACCGACACTCTACCGCCTAACTTACCAGTGTAGCGTCTACCAATACGCGCATCTGATTAATTTATTTACTATGGTGTTCTTTTCGTGATTATTTCTGATCTATAAACAATAGGTACATGGGTCAAAGGGCTTTTTTTACACTCTTGCCATTAAAGTAATTTTTATTCAAATTTTTTTAAAGGTAACAACGGTATGCCATGGCAAACTGAGTATACAAATGTATCATTGTATATAAATGATAATTGTGACTTATCTATTGACCTGCAATGTACGACTCTCGCGGCCTTTTTTGTCCGGGTGTTATCTTTTTTTATTAAACCTTAAAAGTCTGCCATACATCGACCCATCCTACGAAGATCGTCGTAAGTGCACGTAAAACAACTCAATATTTTAATTTTTTGAATTATGTAAATAAAATATTAGAATATCGTGTAATCTAACCGTAAAAAAATAAATGTATCTCACAAAACTGTACGTTATAGTACTAGAATTATAGTTTTATGAGAAACGTTTTTTTTTTTTTATGGAAAGATTACACGATATTTTAATATTTCACTTACATAATTATAAAAATGAAAATATTGAGTTACAACGATCTTCGTAGGATGGGTATATTTTACAGTTTAGCTGTCGTAACGATTTTAATGTTCCGCAAAATTTTTTCCGAGTTATTTCCCTCTAAAGGTACTAAAAACATATAGGTAAATCATTTAAAAACGACTATTTTTTTGCACCATTAGTTGTGCAGGGTCCTAAAAAGTAACTGCAAAATTTGGTCTAAATCGGTTAAACGTCCTGGGAATGAATAGCGAACAAACAAACAATTTTTCTCTTTTATATATATATAGAGGTCAACAGTAGCGTAGCTTCAAATTTCTTACGTGGTAAACTTGCCCTAATTTTCTTGTAAGTTCCAAAGGCTTGATGACAGAGGAATATTGCTTAACAAATGATGCCGATGGGGGGCGAGAATCAATTCAGACCGATGGGTGATAATCACGAACAATTGAAGAGCGAAAGGGTATTCTACGAAGTTTATGGTACTTCGATTGAGAACTGTATTTCGAACACTTTACCTTCCGATTAGTAGCGACATTGTTAATTCTTTGGTCGTTTATCTAATAAATCATATGAAACCAACCAAGTATTTATTTTATTTCTTTATTATTCTGTAGTGTTATTTCGCAAGATTTTTTTAAGTTCAAATACAGATAAATATAGGTTTATAGTTACTCAATACTGAAAACCATATGATTTTGTTTAATAATACTTTAATTAGAAGTTAATTTATATAAATATAATTAAAATTTAAGATAATTTTGAATAACAGTATTATCTTTTCTGCTGTATAAATGTATTTTTTTACTATACTATCTTAAAGTTTCGAATATGTTTTGAAAATAGAAACTTGTAGTATATAATATTTGAACATTAATACTTTACTTATAATAGTTATTAATCAATTGCTTTATATTTGATAAGCACTTTGATTATAAAAGTGTGATAATTATTTTTATGTTGACTAATTTTCATTTGTTATTATTACCATAGGTTAAGAAATTCTAGGTATGTTTCTGATTTTTTTATACCCGATATAAAATGTTAATAAAAACCGATTACAATGATTTTGTTTCTACTTATATCCATATATCCGTATCATGTCCAGAACCGTAGTAATAATCTAGACCTGTCCTTTCCAATATTTTTCTTTGCGACACACTTAGTATTAAAATTGACACCGAGAGAGAAAGAAATTGTATAAAAAAGAACTCTTGATAACTTTTTTAATACTAGGTTTACACTAATAGCGCCCTGATTATTTAAGAAAAATACGTTTTATATGCAAAAGATAAAAAAATACATGTGGTTTCATTAAAAAAAAAAATATATATATATGAATGAAGGTCAATAAGTCCTTACAAAACATGGTTGGTTACATGGATGTACTAATTTAAAAATTAGATTGACGTGCAACTGTTGGTTACACGGATGTACTCATTTAAAAATTAGATTGACGTGCAACGGTTGGTTACATGGATGTACACATTTAAAAATTTGATTGACGTGCAACGGTTGGTTACACGGATGTACACATTTAAAAATTAGATTGACGTGCCATGGTTGGTTACACGGATGTACACATTTAAAAATTAGATTGACGTGCAACGGTTGGTTACATGGATGTACACATTTAAAAATTAGATTGACGTGCAACGGTTGGTTACATGGATGTACACATTTAAAAATTAGATTGAAGTGCAACGGTTGGTTACACGGATGTACACATTTAAAAATTAGATTGACGTGCAACGGCTGGTTACATGGATGTACACATTTAAAAATTAGATTGAAGTGCAACGGTTGGTTACACGGATGTACACATTTAAAAATTAGATTGACGTGCAACGGCTGGTTACATGGATGTACACATTTAAAAATTAGATTGACGTGCAACGGTTGGTTACATGGATATACTAATTTAAAAATTTGATTGACGTGCAACGGTTGGTTACATGGATGTACACATTTAAAAATTAGATTGACGTGCAACGGTTGGTTACATGGATGTACACATTTAAAAATTAGATTGACGTGCAACGGCTGGTTACATGGATGTACACATTTAAAAATTAGATTGACGTGCAACGGTTGGTTACATGGACATACTAATTTAAAAATTTGATTGACGTGCAACGGTTGGTTAAATGGATGTACTAATTTAAAAATTAGATTGACGTGCAACGGTTGGTTACATGGATGTACACATTTAAAAATTAGATTGACCTGCAACGGTTGGTTACATGGATGTACATATTTAAAAATTAGATTGACGTGCAACGGCTGGTTACATGATGTACACATTTAAAAAATTAGATTGACGTGCAACGGTTGCTTACACGGATGTACACATTTAAAAATTAGATTGACGTGCAACGGCTGGTTACATGGATGTACACATTTAAAAATTAGATTGACGTGCAACGGTTGGTTACACAAATGTACACATTTAAAAATAAGATTGACGTGCAACGGTTGGTTACACGGATGTACATATTTAAAAATTAGATTGACGTGCAACGGTTGGTTACATGGATGTACACATTTAAAAATTTGATTGACGTGCAGCGGTTGGTTACATGGAGGTACACATTTAAAAATTAGATTGACGTGCCACGGTTGGTTACATGGACGTACACATTAAAAAATTAGATTGACGTGCAACGGTTGGTTACACGGATGTACTAATTTAAAAATTAGATTGACGTGCAACGGTTGGTTACACGGATGAACACATTTAAAAATTAGATTGACGTGCAACGGTTGGTTACATGGATGTACTAATTTAAAAATTAGATTGACGTACAACGGTTGGTTCCATGAATGTACACATTTAAAAATTAGATTGACGTGCCACGGTTGGTTACACGGATGTACACATTTAAAAATTAGATTGACATGCAACGGTTGGTTACATGGATGTACACATTTAAAAATTAGATTGACGTGCAACGGTTGGTTACACGGATGTACACATTTAAAAATTAGATTGACGTGCAACGGTTGGTTACATGGATGTACACATTTAAAAATTATATTGACGTGCCACGGTTGGTTACAGGGATGTACACGATTAAAATGTGAACATCCGTGTAACCAACCGTGGCACGTCTATCAAATTTTTAAATGTGTTCATCCATTAAACCAGCCGTGGCACGTCAAATTTTTAAATGTGTACACCCATGTAACCAACCGTTGCACGTCAATCTAATTTTTAAATGTGTACATCCATGTAACCAACCGTTGCACGTCAATCTAATTTTTAAATGTGTACATCCATGTAACCAACCGTTGCACGTCAATCTAATTTTTAAATGTGTGCATCCATGTAACCAACCGTGGTACGTCAATCTAATTTTTAAATGTGTACATCCGTGTAACCAACCATGGCACGTCAATCTAATTTTTAAATGTGTACATCCATGTAACCAACCGTTGCACGTCGATCTAATTTTTAAATTAGTACATCCATGTAACCAACCGTTGCACGTCAATCTAATTTTTAAATGTGTACATCCGTGTAACCAACCGTGGCACGTCAATTTAATTTTTAAATGTGTTCATCCGTGTAACCAACCGTTGCACGCCAATGTAATTTTTAAATGTGTACATCCGTGTAACCAACCATGGCACGTCAATCTAATTTTTAAATGTGTACATCCATGTAACCAACCGTTGCACGTCAATCTAATTTTTAAATTAGTACATCCATGTAACCAACCGTTGCACGTCAATCTAATTTTTAAATGTGTACATCCGTGTAACCAACCGTGGCACGTAAATCTAATTTTTAAATGTGTTCATCCGTGTAACCAACCGTTGCACGTCAATGTAATTTTTAAATGTGTACATCCGTGTAACCAACCGTGGTGCGTCAATCTAATTTTTAAATGTGTACATCCATGCAATCAACCGTGGTACGTCAATCTAATTTTTAAATGTGTTCATCCGTGTAACCAACCATGTCACGTCAATCATATTATTAAGTGTGTACATCCATGCAACCAACCGCGGTACGTCAATCTAATTTTTAAATGTGTACATTTATGTAACCAACCATAGCATGTCAATCAAATTTTTAAATGTGTACATCCATGCAACCAATCGTGGTACGTCAATCTAATTTTTAAATGTGTACATCCGTGTAACCAACCATGGCACGTCAATCTAATTTTTAAATGTGTACATCCGTGTAACCAACCGTTGCACGTCAATCAAATTTTTAAATGTGTACATCCATGTAAATAAATAATAGGTACATGCGTATAACCAACCGTTGCACGTCAATCTAATTTTTAAATTAGTACATCCATGTAACCAACCGTTGCACGTCAATCTAATTTTTAAATGTGTACATCCGTGTAACCAACCGTTGCACGTCAATCAAATTTTTAAATGTATACATCCATGCACCAACCGTGGTACGTCAATGTAATTTTTAAATGTGTACATCCGTGTAACCAACCGTGGTGCGTCAATCTAATTTTTAAATGTGTACATCCATGCAATCAACCGTGGCTCGTCAATCTAATTTTTAAATTTGTACATACGTGGAACCAACCGTTGCACGTCAATCTAATTTTTAAATATGTACATATACATCCGTGTAACCAACCATGGCACGTCAATCAAATTTTTAAATGTGTACATCCATGCAACCAACCGTGGTACGTCAATCTAATTTTTAAATGTATACATTTAAGTAACCAACCATAGCATGTCAATCAAATTTTTAAATGTGTACATCCATGCAAGCAACCGTGGTACGTCAATCTAATTTTTAAATGTGTACATCCATGCAAGCAACCGTGGCTCGTCAATCTAATTTTTAAATGTCTACATCCGTGTAACCAACCATAGCACGTCAATCAAATTTTTAAATGTGTACATCCATGCAACCAACCGTGGTACGTCAATCTAATTTTTAAATGTATACATTTAAGTAACCAACCATAGCATGTCAATCAAATTTTTAAATGTGTACATCCATGCAAGCAACCGTGGTACGTCAATCTAATTTTTAAATGTGTACATCCGTCTAACCAACCATGGCACGTTAATCTAATTTTTAAATGTGTACATCCGTGTAACCAACCATGGCACGTCAATCTAATTTTTAAATGTGTACATCCATGTAACTAACCATAGCACGTCAATCAAATTTTTAAATGTGTGCATCCATGCAACCAATCCTGGTACGTCAATCTAATTTTTAAATGTGTACATCCGTATAACCAACCGTGGTGCAGCTATGATCTTTTTGTTTTTTGCTAAAATAAGTGATTTATATTTATAATTATGGGTCCAAGGGATAGAAATGCAAGCATAGCTAAAAGGAAAACATATACATATATGTATTTCCTTATATGTACATATGATTCCCTTTATTTCTTATGGAGAAATTCGACTCGCCACTCGACGTAATCGCTACTCGACGCTTTTTCAGAACGAATTAACGTCGAGTGGCGGGGTATTACTGTAGTTAAAAATCATCGATTTAATACATAAGAACTATCCGGGCTAATAGCCAAAGTTGCTAGAGCAAAAATATAATAATAAACGAATACTAAGATACGAATTGGTAATTGATTCCGAAATCCAGGGGGGGGGCAATGGCAACTGACCCATCTTGCCCCCCCTTGCGGGCGCCTATGGCCGTAGTTCCACGTAAGAACTCATAATACTTCATAATAGTGCGAATTTCCGACCGTTCCATTTTCAACAAAATTAATTTAAAAAAAAAGTTTTTGAAATTTTTTAGAGCATACAATGATTTCTTTAAACAGGCGAGATGTGTAACTTTCCAACAAAAAAAATAAATAAATAAACAGAACGGTAAAATATTAAGCCAGTGATTCTCAACCTTTTTTTGTCGCGGTACACTTTTAACAATTTCAAAATTTGGCGGCACACTAACTAATAAATTGCTGTATAAAAGTACATACAAAATTTTTGTATTGTATGCATTTCTAAAATTTGGCGGCACAGTGGTTGAGAATCACTGTATTAAGCCAATGTCAAATAATAAGCTGTTAAAGTTGGCAATATTATTAACTACAAATTTCATCCTTGACGACCTGATATTAATCTAATAAGTCTATAAGCACAAAATAATTCTTGATTAAAAAAAATACTTGTCATTTTTTATTATAAACATTTTATTTAAAATTAGATATATTGAAAATACATATTTATAATGTAAACTCTTATTATTAATATAAAATATGAACAATGGCGTCAAAAAATTAGAAAAACAAACTTAAATATAAAATTAAATACAGTGTTAAGAAGATCCTGCACTGTACACACAAGAAAATCAATGTATTTGTAAAATCCATAGACTAACAAATTCCTTACAAATATTTTTGTTCGACTTTGTTTAATGGACCAACATAGCTAAAAACTGTGAATGCAATATATATAACAATAGACCAAAATCTAACAAAAATATAAGTAAAAAAATATAGATTGTTCATTGATTCTATTGTATTATTTCTTAATTCGTTCCTTTTGACTTATTTACAAATGAATTATTTACAAATACCGTGCGTAAACAGTGCAGTATCCTCTTGAAATAAATTAAAAACAAATTAAAAGATTATGGCAAAGGCACATTCAATATTTTCAGCAAGCAAGTTACAGCGAATAAAGGATCCTGGAAGGTACGTGGATGGTTTTTATTAACTATTCCCCAATCAGGAGTTAGTAAAGGCACTAGATTATGTGGTTTAGACTTAGCTGCTGCACTTTTCTTTAAAGTGGGCATTGGAACAGGCATTTGCGGAGTCCGTTTACGAGATATCATTTTTTGTTTTCGGTCACATTGGGAATATGCCTTCTGTAAAATCTTCTTTGCATTATGTACACTCAATATAACCTGTAATATACATTATATTTAAATAAAATATTACTGTGACATTCGAATGAACAATATTTTACAAGATTACAAAATAGCCAAGTATCGGTAAATACGAGGGTTGCCTCTTATATTTGAGGATTGCGCTAAACTAGTGCTGTCATCTGGCAACTGAAGCTTCTATCGCAGGGGTTCTTAAACTTATGTAGTCCGAGAACCCCCTCTTGAACAATATTTTGCGGACCCCATCCCATCCCTAGGCATTTTACGTCTTCCTTGAGACTTAATTTCTGGCTCAACAATCTCATAGGCACTACGTTATAATAAATATTGGTAAAAATGTATCGCTGGTTATTTTAATAAATGATCTGGCGCATTTATAGAGATGAACATTTTTATTAGCATACAGAATAAATAATGTTTTCTGTAAATAATTTGCAGTTGAATAAAAATAATTAAATTTTTACTAATTATTGTTTAATTATGTCCATAATTTGTTAGATAACAACAAATACAAAAAGTCTTGACCATGTAGGATTTTTATTAAATGAGTTATTTGAATAAAAGCGAAAAGTTGGGGGATGTAAAGTTAATGTCAAAATTGTTTCGCGGACCCCAGTTTATGAACCGCTGCTCTATCGTAAAGTTTGACATTTTTGACGGTATACATACTCAAAACGTTTTGATGTACGAGCGCTATTTGTGTTTACATTAACTTGAAAAATTCATCTCGGCTAAAAATGTTTTTTTTAATTAAACGGCTTTTGCTGCTGTGGCAATTAGCTAGGATTATTTTTTATTTGTGAAAAATTCCATGACTGAACGGGATTCGAACCCGCAACCTTAGCAACGCAGAGCATATGTGTTACCACTACGCTACGCCGGTCGGCAAAAATGTAATTAAATCGTGAACATTTTCGAGCGATTATCTTTCGATATGGATTAACCCAACAACAGTGCATCGATGAACTTAATTCGATGAAGCACCATCAAGGACTGTTTATCGATGGTTTGCCGATTTCAATCGTGGCCGTTGTTCGCTTAAGGCGAATTTCGTGAAGGTCGTCCAAAATCGATACTGCAAGATCGTCATGTGACTTATCGTGCGGTTGAGGTATCCTTGGGCATTAGTGGGACCAGCATACATTCACTACTGCATGAACATTTGGCCGTCAAAAAGATTTGTTCGCGTTGGATCCCACATAATTTGACAATTTCCTTTGGAGGTGCTTCAATCGAAGTGGAAAAAGTGTATTGATCTTCATGGAGAATATTTTGAAAAGCAATAAAGCCACTTTTGTTGATAAATAACTGTTTTTCATCTCAAATCACGAAATATAAAAGGCAACCCTAATAGTGTATATTTCATTACATTACCTTAACGTGGGCTGGATCCTTTGCACACAGCCACAAGAATGTACATAAAAATAAGAATAATGATCCTTCCTTATCGCTCCAGTGCAGTACAAGAGACAAAAGAGTCTCAACATATTCCTCCTAGAGACAAAATGTGCATTAAAACACTATTATAAAAAAGTTATGATATTCATAGCTCTTGTTTTAATAGATAGTCTCATAGTGCTAATGCATAAACGTAACAAATTTTGTTCTATATAAATTCATAAAACCAGTCATAACTTCAATTCACTGCATAAGCGTAACTATTTAATGCGTAATATTAAAAGTTTGTAAACTTCAAACTCTTGCGCTTAGCATTAACATTAAACACTGACAACTGTCAAAATGAACGAATATATTATACTTGAAATTCGAATAAGACTTATGGATGCAGCTTGTGATATAATTATTAGTAAAAATGTTGAAACTAATATTGAAAAATAGATGTGAAATGAGAATTTTTACACATTTTAGGGTTTCGCAGGTATACAGTGATAAATTTCAAAATAGACGAATATAGTATATAGAAAGTTCTAAGAAGACTTGTGGCTGCAGTTTATGATATACTAATTAGTAAATATGTTGAAACTAATAAAAAATTGAATGTGAAGTGTGAATTTTCACATATTTCAGTGTTTTTCAGGTATCTAGTACCCAAGTTAAAGCAGTATGCTACATGTGTGGAACAACTTTTTTTTACGTTAATCAAGTCAAAATGAACAATATTTTACAAATAATTTATCGTTTGTTATTCCATGTACTAAGAGCTTTTATTTAAAACACTACATAAACTTTAAAAATATGTATTTTTTTCAACAATAAAAAAATTAATCTGACAAGAATTAATTGTGAACTATTTTGGTTTCCATCAATGTACAGTTAAGGCAAGGCTACAAGGCTAACATAATTGCTAAAGTGGAAGATGGTCGGTGCGGCGAATTGCGTGCTGTTATAAATAAAATTGATACACGTTTTGGGTATAGACCTATTCAAATTCGAATATATAGAACTATTCAAATTCGAATAGATAGATTCACATTAGACTACAAACGGTGTCCTATTTTTTATGTCCTTAACTGTACATTGAGATTTTTTTCCAGATTTTATCACTTCTGGGAAATGGGGTGGGAACAAAAGTTCACACTTTTTTTTTGTGAAAATCACATAGAAATTATTTTTCAGAAACACATTTTTTTCATTAAATTCATATTTGTTTATATTTCCCCTGCGATGTGCATTAAGACTCAAGGGGTAATCTTTTGCAAGAAATACAGAGCGATCAACAAATATTGTCCGTTATGCAATACTTGACAGATACATTTGGTTATCAAACTTATTTCCAAGGACATGTATACATAGGCGTACATTCTATTTTTATTACCTTATACGAATTGATTATTAAATTAACACTATTTTTCTCTACACGCCAATCAGTTGTAACATGTATTAAGTTAGGAACACATATTTTCGTTGTTCCTCGGGTGAGTTCGGACAAACGAAGTAATTTGATTGGTTCTTTGTTAAATTGGGAGTTTCAGCTGTGAATTAGAATACAGTTTTGATATTTTTAAACTCATTGTTTACTGTTATGTAACTGACAAGAAATAATGATCGCACGGTACTATTATGGGATGATTATTTCTTTACTTATTTTAATTACAAATCAAAAAGTTAGGTTAGAGCGAATAGCTTTAGGAATATTGTAGCTATTTTATTTAATAATTAACTTAATAAATATTATCTTGGTTCTTTTTAGAAGTACATTTAATAAAAAAAAATAAAAAAAACAATAAAAATATATAATAATAGGAAATTTTTATTATAAATTGTTTAGTAATAACTATTGCCTATAGATGACAGCTAGAGCAATTTATCTATTAAATATGTAGCAGAAAATGTTGTGCTTAGCCACTAACATTATGCATTAGCACTATGAATTAAACGTTGTCTATTAAAACATGAGCTATGAATGAGGCTTTATAGTTGAAGATCTTACCTTCCACACAAAAGTTGAAGATGGAGTATATTTTCTAAAATTAATAAGTATACTGGTACACAGTACACATACTTCCATATCAGGCACTGAGCGGTTGGCATTCGTTAATACTATATACAGTTGTTCACATAATACATTATATACTTTGGCATAACAAGAAGGTATTAAACGTGTTATAAAATCTAAAACATAAAAAATAAAAGTCAAATATTTCATTTGATATTTTCCGAGAATCAGGAATGTATACTACACATAACTGTAAGACTAAAAAACGCAAATGTTGAAATTCGATTTATATTTGGTTTCGAATTACACTTATATTTTGGGCAGATTAGCCAAATTTGACGTTTCAAATATTAGTTATAACATGCTTTGTTCGTCAACATTGAACGAGGACATTATGCGCGTGCGTTAAACTCGGCGTTTCATTGGTTATTTATTAAAACTAAATCATTATATAAACTCGTACTCATTCATTAAACTTAAGACAAAAACTAAGACTAATACTTAAATTAAAACTAACACTAAGACTATGGCTAAGTGTTGACTAAAACCACCATTACCATTCTTTCCACCTTCAGGTAAACCTTTAGATAACTATCTGACAGATAAGGTTATGTGATACTTTCTGTGCGGAATAAATGTCATCCCCTCTTTCAATACAAATTTATCTATCGGATAGTTATCTAACGGATAATGATACTGACGTATTGAATTTACTGCTTGGTATTGATATTTATTCAACAGATTAAGTTCCAGATAACCTTATCTGTCAGATAGTTACCTAGAGATTTACCTGAAGGTGGAAAGACCGGGCGTAAATGTAAGTACGCCAATGTTGAAATATTTAATTTTTTTACCTACATACGTTATTGATAATGCACATAAGAAAGTAAAATACAAATAAAAGAGAGCGTCGTAGATAATTTTCGAAATGCTATGTTACTTTGGTGTCATTAATTGTATTATGAGAAGTGAAACAAAACGTTGTACGTTTTTTATTAGTTCGTAGTCTGCTGTCATGACTCAAGTGAAAAAATCAAAACTTACCTATTGAAGTTAAGATAGTGATCATTTCCTTCATGGAAGGGCAGGTTGATAAGGTTTCAATGGTTGATTGGCACAGCACTCCAATTGTCTTTTCAGGCATTGCTCTATTATTGGCTTGAATAGATTTTTGATGAATCATCTGAAGTTTTTCACTGTTGTTTTTACGAACCGAGTATCCACGCCAAATACACTACAAATATTGTACAATGACAGTCTAAATATACACTACAAGTCAAATTATTAAAGTCAAACTTGTTGCATAAAGGGCATTCTACACAATCAGTTCAGTTCTCCGTTCTGTTTCCGTTTCGGTTCAGTTCTCCTACATAAAAGAGTACAACATATTAGGCGATTTTTTCAAAATAGATTGATCCTATTGGTTTAATTACTTGTTCCACGCTTCCAGCACCAGAACGAAAATGATACATGACAGCATGTGGGTCTACTGCGCATGCCCGTAGTCAGCGACGCTTAAAAATATAGCCACAAATCAAAAACGGCTACATAGCTAGATAGGAAACATATCGTACGCAGTTGTGTGGCTCCTTACGTTGTCTATAAAGGGAACTATTTTTCCCACGCATAGCAAACATAGCGTACGTAACGCTCTGTGCGGTCTCAGCATTACAGTTCACTATTTGACACCTTGATTAAACAAAAAATAAGTTAAAACTAAAACTTGCACGGATGTGTTTCTTTACACATCATTTTTCATTAGACCATATTAGTATGACGGTACATACTGTGTTGCCATCTGACAACGGTTTCCTTTGAAATTTTTTGGCGGATTTAAAATACATGTGTCATTTCTTTTGTTACCTTAATTTTATGATTATTTTCAATTTTGGTGCAAAAAATACATATGTTTGATAAGTATACACTAATATATACAGTTCACATACATTATATTATAGAATAATGTTTTTTTAAACATATAAATAAGAATTCAAAGATATATTTATAGGTTACGTTTTTAAATAATATGAAAATCGAAATATCTTCAGAATTTATTTAATTATAATTAAGTAATCATTAACATTTTGTTTAATACATGAACAATACATAATTCATAATGATGTATTGTTTTGCTCCAAATTGCAACCATTACAACCACATTCATAATTGAAATTTTTTCGTTTTCTGAAAGATGAAAATGAAAAACAATAATGGAGAAAATAACATATTGTTCCTTCAAACCATTTAGAAATGGCAGACCGACTTACTGCTATGTTACTTGCAATAATAACGATTATTAACGCAAATTTTTCAAAGTTAATCTGCAAAGTAATATTGTTCTACAAAAATAATATATTAAATTGTATAAAATAAGAATTTTAATAAACAAATATTGACTTGTAGATTTGATATGAAGCATTTTCTTACTTTAAAAATTTAATTTATACTTCCAAAATACAATTTAAAAGAACTATAATAACATGTTCAATTCAAATAAAATGAAACAGACCGCCAGGCGGCAGCGCGGAAGCCCATTTTGTAACGTATTTACTAATATGGTCTATTAGTGGATTACATTTTTCTGTTTACACTTTAAACAACTGACAGCTCAACTGATCGTGTAAAAACCCTTTCATAGGTTTGTTCTTTTCGCCACCTTACGTTTTACTGCAAGACGCGGCTATATTTGAAGCGGCGTTAAATTTATTACTGCAACACGCGGCTGTAAGAATTAGTTAAAGTTACAAAAAACGCAAATTCTCTTAGTTTCCTATAAAATTTGACAATTACTATTTCCCAATCATAGCTGAAACTTTTTCATTGGAACTATTATTATTGTCTGAATGTTTATTGGAGTAATTCTTCATGTACAGATAAATATGGTGAATATATTCTAGATATACATCGTTTTGCTATTATCATTCGTGTGTACAGTGTCCTTTATGTGTCGTTTGCGAACGATTCGTTCCAAAAGAACGAATACTAATATACTGTGTAGTGTGGAACACACGTACGACGTACATCTATGTCTATAGTTTGGTATATAGGCTCAGTCTGGACGGGCGAACTTAGAACATGGCACGAGCGAAAACTGAACGCCAGACTCGAGACACAGCGCAGTATAATGTGTATACGATACGTGTACGTAAGTACGTACTTACGTAACACGTACACGTACTAGGTGTACTGATACGTTCACCGTTCGCGAACTACTAGCGACTGTCGGACTCACGGACGATGCATCAATACTTTGATACGCAAGCTAGTAACTCGAAGCTTGGCTCTCACATTCTGAGCTCAGAGTATGTGAATTGAGCGAGCTATGAATATGCTTTTTGACAGTCACAGCTTCGCAAACGGTGTTCGGACAAGTTAAAAATACAGCAATTACCAACAATTAATAATGATTTATTTAATAAAAAATTTATTAAAATATAAATATATCATTAAATAATTATACAAAATAGTTAATTATCTTAAATATAACAAGGAAAAATTACTGTAATGCACTTTAACGCGTTCATTTTTTTGTTTTCCAGAGGTGGACAAATGAATTAAAATTAAAATTGATAAATAATAATTTTGATAAAAATAACTAGTTTTAAATAAAGTATTTTAGTATTTTGGATTCCCCCGCTAAGAGCAACGAACGCACGAGAACTACAGAAGTATGTAGGTATACTGTTCTCAGCTCCCAGTACACAACTATGCAATAACAAAGCCAACTACAGCGTGACGTAGACAGTAAACACTAGATTTGTTGTACGCCAAAGATTCGTTCCAAAAGAACGAATCTTTTTAGAGAGTACTGAATACTGAACAAATCTTTAAAAAGATTCGCATTTCCCACCTTTAGTACACACATTCAATTATTTTCAATTTACTGCCGATTTGTTTCCATTCAAATGACTCAGAAGTATCTGCAAGATTTTTTGACGTGGCGTCTTACTGCCATCAGTTGTTTTAGCGAAACGAACAGAATTGAGTGACTTTACAGTAAACTGCCAATTCAAGCGAAGAGAAATTTTTGATGCAGGCGTAATCTGCAGACGCAAAGTAGCGAAAAGAACAGACCTAATATGTTGTATACAATATGTAACAAAAAAACTATAGTATAATATACATACCTGAATACGTGTAGCAGAATCATTCAATTTCTTTAATCTCATTGCTTCTTCCTTCATCTCTAAGAAAATTTTTCTTGCTTTATTCACGGCTAAATATCTTCTAACAGATCTTTGAAGAGTAATAACTGCATTTTTCTTCTTTAAATATAATTCTCTTTCTTTCTTAATAGGTAAGTATTGTCTTATTCTTCTTTGTAAAAGTATCACAGCATTTTTAATCCTGAAATAATATTCCTTGGTTTGTTTCATTAATAAATAATTCCTCCAATTTTTCTGAATTGTAATAACAGCTTTTCTTTTATTTATAAATTCTTGACGATCTTTCTTCATTTGTAAATAATTTTTGACATATTTCTGCAAGGTAACAGCTGCATGTTTCTTCTCTATATATACTTGTCTTTCTTTCTTCATTATTACGTATCTTCTCCAGAATTCTTGAATTTTTATTGCAGCAATTTTCTTTTCAACAAATTCTTGACGTCTCTGATTCATTTCTAAATACCCTCTGTAATATCTCTGCAGAACTAAAGTTGCCTTTTTAATATTTACAAAGTTTTCTTTTTCCTTTTTCATTAGTAAATAGGATCTCGTGTGTTTTTGAAGAATAATAACGGAATTTCTCTTTTGTAAGAAACTACAACGCTCTTTCTTCATTTCTAAGTATGATCTATAATATTTCTGAATATTTATAACAGCAATTCTTGTTTGTAAATATTCTTTTTCATTGTTCAGCGCAAGAATATAGCCCCTCCAATATCTTTGGATTGTTATAGCAGCATTTTTCTTGTTCATAAACTCATTTCGTTCTTTTTTCATTTGCAAATAAGATCTAAAACTTTTCTGTATGACTATAGCTGAATTTTTCATTTCAGTGAATTGTTGTTTTTGTATTTTCATTAATAAATATAGTCTAGTATATTTTTGTAGAACCATTACAGCATTTCTTTTTTCTAAAAAGTTATGACGTGCTCTTTTCATTATTAGATAATTTCGAATATGAGTTTGTAAAGTAATGGCTGATTTCTTTTTTTCCAAAAACATATCACGACATTTCTTCATTTCTAAATATGATCTAAAATAGGTTTGTATTACTACTGTAGCACTCTTGATTACGAAGAATTGTTGCCTTTCTTTCTTCATTAGAATATATCCCTTCCAATGTTTTTGGATTGTGATTACAGCTTTTCTTGCATTATTATATTCTTGTTTCTGTTTCTTCATTTCCAGATAACTTCGGAAATGTTTCTGTAAAATAATGACTGCATTCTTCTTTGCAACGTACTCTTGTCTTTGTGTCTTCATTGATAAATATAACTTGGTATATTTCTGAAGCACTATTACAGCTTTCTTTTGTTCTAAGAAGTTGTGACGAATTTTCTTCATTGTTAAATAATTACGCACGTGAGACTGAAGGATGATGACTGATTCCTTTTTCTTCAAAAAGATTTGTCTAGTTTTCTTCATTTCCACATAAGATCTGAAACAATTTTGTACGACTATAGCAGCATTCTTTTTGATTAAGAATTCTTTTTGTTCTTTCTTCATTAAAAAATATCCTCTCCAATATTTTTGAATTGTGATGGTCGCATTTCTTGTATTATTATATTCTTGTCTCTTTTTCTTCATCAAGAGGTAACCTCTGAAGTATTCTTGTACGATAATCGCAGCATTCTTCATTGCAACAAACTCTTGGCGTTGTTTCTTCATTGATAAATATAGCCTAGTATATTTCTGAAGAATTTTTGCAGCTTTCTTTTGTTCTAAGAAGTTGTGGCGTATTTTCTTCATTGTTAAATAATTACGCACGTGAGATTGAAGAATGGTTATGGATTCCTTTTTCTTCAAAAACATTTGTCTAGTTTTCTTCATTTCTACGTAAGATCTGAAATAGTTTTGTATTAATTCGACAGCTTGCTTCTTCGCTAAAAATTCCTTTCTTTCTGTTTTCATGAACAAAAATCCTCTCCAATATTCTTGTATTGTGATGGTCGCATTTCTTGTATTATTATATTCTTCCCTCTGTTTCTTCATCAAGAGGTAACCTCTTAAGTATTTTTGTACAACAACCGTAGCATTCTTCATTGTAACAAATTCTTGCCGTTGTTTCTTCATTGATAAATATAACCTGGTATATTTCTGAAGAACTATCGCAGCATTCTTTTGTTCTAAGAAGTTATGGCGTATTTTCTTCATTGTTAAATAATTACGCACATGAGATTGAAGAATGGTGACTGATTCCTTTTTCTTCAAAAATATTTCTCTACTTTTCTTCATTTCCAAATAAGATCTGAAATAGTTTTGTATGACTATTGCAGCATTCTTCTTGATTAAGAATTCTTTTTGTTCTTTCTTCATTAACAAAAATCCTCTCCAATATTTTTGAATTGTGATGGTAGCATTTCTTGTATTATTAAATTCTTCTCTCTGTTTCTTCATCTCTAGGTAACCTCTGAAATATTTTTGTAAAACAATTACTGCGTTCTTGGCTGTAACAAAATCCTTTCTTTGTTCCTTCATTAATAAATATAATCTAGTATATTTCTGAAGAACTATTACTGCTTTTTTCTTTTCCAGGAAGTTTTGGCGTATTTTCTTCATTATTAAATAATTCCGAACGTTGTTTTGCAAGATAAGAGCTGCTCTCTTCTTCTCCAAGAAAATTTCACGAGTTTTCTTCATTTCTAAATTTGACCTAAAATAGTTTTGTATAACTACTGCAGCATTCTTCTTCATTAAGAATTCTTTTCGGTCTTTTTTCATTAATAAATATCCTCTCCAATATTTTTGAATTGTAATGGTTGCATTTCTTGCATTATTAAATTCTTCTTTCTGTTTTTTCATCTCTAGGTAGCCTCTGAAGTATATTTGAACAACAATAACAGCATTCTTCATTGTGACAAACTCTTGCCGTTGTTTCTTCATGGCTAAATATAGCCTGGTATAATTCTGAAGAACTATTACTGCTTTCTTCTTTTCCAGGAAGTTGTGGCGTATTTTCTTCATTATTAAATAATTACGCACGTGAGACTGAAGGATGATGACTAATTCCTTTTTCTTCAAAAACATTTCTCTAGTTTTCTTCATTTCCACATAAGATCTGAAATAGTTTTGTATAACAATTGCAGCATTCTTCTTCATTAAGAATTCTTGTCGTTCTTTCTTCATTAATATATATTCTCTGAGATATTTCTGAATAGTTATTATAGAGTTTCTCGTATTTATAAATTCCTGTCGCTGTTTTTTCATGGCTAAATAGCTTCTAAAATGTTTTTGCAAAGTGACTGCTGCCTTTTTCATTGTAAGGTATTGTTTCCTATCTCGTTTCATTGCCAAGAATGCTCTAATATGTGTTTGTAATGTTTCTGCAGCTTGTTTTTTAATCAAAAATTGTGTTCTTTCCTCTTTCATTATCAAGTAAGATTTGTAATATTTTTGTAAGACAATTACTGAGGATTTAATTTGTAAGTAATAGCTTCTTTGTTGTTTCATAATTAAATATGATTTAAAATATTTTTGTATTACTATAGCTGCTGTTTGCTTCTTTAATTTTAATTCACGAGCTTTTTTATTTAAGAAATGTTGTCTACAAAATCTTTGAATAATAATTGCAGCTTCTTTTTTCCGCAAAAATTCTTCTCTTTCTTTTTTCATAAGTAAATATCCTCTGAAATAAGTCTGTATTTTCAAAGATGAAGTTTTCTTTAAAACAAATTCTCTTCTACATCTCTTCACAAGAAGAATTCGTCTAACATATCTTTGTAATTTAATAGCAGATATCTTTCTTTGAATATAATTATTTCTTACAGTTTGACTAATTATACAACTTCTATACCAGTCTTGTATGATTTTAGCTGCTATTACTTTTCTTTTGTATTGTTTATATAAAATACGTCTTTTTATAACAATGTGTAGATTTGATCTCCACCAAGATTGGATTGTAGAAGCAGCTTTGTTCAATCTAGGTGATTGGAAATTGTAAATAATTTGCCAAAGTAACGATAAAGTTTTTTCTCTGTGTCCATCAACAATATCTTTTGATTGTATATCACCAACTAACTGAAAACCTGCTTCTTTTATTGCATCTATAGCCAATTTAACATTGTGCACTTTTTGCAAACGTGAAATTGGAGGAGCACGAAGTAATTTTGACAGTTCATTTTTCACTAAAATAATTTCAACAATTTTTGTTAGCCTTATTCCATCTCTTAAATCAATTCCTATGTCTTGAACTTTGTAATCAAATTCATCGATGTAACTTTGCTTATGGAAAACTTGACAGTTTAAAGCTTTTGTTACATCGATAGCTGAAAGCAATTCTCGTGAAAATGATAATAAAATAGCCTTGCTCTCTTTAAAAGTTGCATTTCTACAAAACAAACAAGGATCGTGACCTATTAGCTTATTAGTTTTTGCGTAATCCAAGAAATAAACAAGCATGAAAAATTTTCTTAAAGTATATTTTCTGGTAGCTTGTCCATAAGCTTGCGAATACATGGCATGCTTATTATGTTTCTCCAGTTGTGGATTTCGGAAGAGTCTTAATAAAATAAATCGACTCAAACCCATTATATCAGAGTTCGATTCGAGAGGTATTGTGTATTCATATATAGTTTCTAAACCAATACGCAACCATAATGGGTTGTAACACAACAACAACATCATGACATGCGACTGTAAACCAACATCTAGATGTAAGCTTTTGTCTTTTCTGATAGCCAATTTTTCTTTTTCAACTGCTATTGCAATTTTTGAAATAGTTGTACTCATTCCAGTTGATTTATACATTATCATAGATGCTTTTCGCAAACTATCTAACCGAGCATTCATATGATACATGAGCGATACTTTTTCTTTTGTTGGTGCGTAAACCAATTCCTTATCGCGACAAGTTTGTAATAATTTCGCTACATCAACTTTTCGACATTCAGGTGTTACATCAAAAGCTGCAGGTGGTGTTAATAAAGCATTTAGTAGTTTTTTTAACTCTTCCATTTGTTTCGCTAACCATTGGTCATCGTAATACATAGTTGAACTCATAAATGGATTTACTAAAGAGTACGGTGCTAAAATATCAGAATATGTAGATGTTGTTACACATGATTCTGTTTCCAATGATGTAGTTGGAACAACAATTTTTCTCGATTTATTTAAATTCAAATTTAAATGTTTCATAGGACGTTTCATGTTGAAAGATGATTTTTTACTTCTTTTTGTGTCAATGTAACTTTTATAAAATCCATTATCAACAGGACTTGCTTTTACAAATCTTTTAGGGGGTGATACTGCGAAACAATGTTCTTCAAAATGTTCAGACTTTCTTTTAAGTTTTCTGCCATTATTTAAGCTACTAAAATCTAAGACAGAGTCTTCTTCAATTATGTCTTCTAGTTTAGTTGGTTGACACCATAGATTGGCTTCAATAACAGTTCGAGCATTATCTCCATTATAATTTAATTCTCTTATGTTTTGCACCGATGTACTAACAGGTGAAAGAAAATTGTTATATACCAAATTTTCAAATCTTTTTACTGCAGATCTTGTATTGTCTTCTAACTCAGGTGATATAACATAAGTTTTTTTACTTGAACACGAGTCATTCAACTTATCTGATTTAGCTGATGGGGATAAAACAAAAGTTCGAAGGGAACTGCTATTCGAAATATCTTTAACATATGTTTCAGAACTTATGTTTATTTTATTTTGTTCCATATTTCCAATAGGAGATATGTCAAAAGTTCTATTAACTGGAGAGTTCGTAAATAAATTTATAGGATTACTTCTATTTTCTTGAGATTTACTACTTATATTTTTTAATTCAGTTGAGTAATTTGTTGGATTAAAATCTAATACAGGAGTAGTTTGGATTGTAATGCCATCTACTATGTTTTTATTAAACGAATTTCTGAATACAGGACTAAATGTTTGTGATAATATACCTGATTCTCTTCTGGTAGAGTTTCCGGAAGGATTGATAAACTGAGTTTGTTCTAAATCGTTATTCAAGTACAACTGATTTCGTTCTAGCGGTGAATATTCTTTTATTTCCGTGATATCTATGCTTTTAAGAAGTTTCTTAGTTAATTTTTTTGTATTAACTGGTGTTAATGTAAATGATTCTGAATTTAACAGTTTTAAAAGTCTGTCACTGTCATTTATTTTTTGTGTATCTTTTTGTATTGGAGTTTCGAGTTCCAAACTATCATCAAAATTAATATCAAATGTTGGTGAGGATTGTTTAAATTGTTGGTCGGTTTTAACTGTATAAGTTTCTCTTCTCGCTGTTTGTGAATTGTCTAAGTATTTAAAGTTTCCAGGTGATAAAGCCGAAGTTAATGGTCCTATTGAAATGTTAGGGTATGTAAAAGGAGAATTTTCTTTATTACATTCTGTGGTGAAATTAGCTCTTGTTGATTTTTTAGGCGATGTTTGATATTGGAAATTTTCTGTTAATACTTTTTTAGGCATGTTATCAGAATTATTCTTCTTTTGTACAATTAAGTTGGGTTGTTCCTCATGGTGGACAGAAATTCGGGGCGGCGATTTTTTCTTCTGTGTTATGACTTTTTTAATTGGTGATTTTACTCTTTTCAGTGTTACTGCAGTTTTGTTTTTATTTTGTAGACTTCCCTTTTTACCCTATGTATAAAATAAAATATTTATTAATAATTATCAAATTAACAGGACAGTTTTATGAACTGTATACAGGCATGTGCATGAAAATAGCAGTAGAGAAGTTTATATGAAGAGATGAAAGCCAAACAGGTATAATGGCGTATTCGATTGGACCACTCTAAAATTGCTCTGCGAGCGAGCAAATGACGTCATGCTCGATCCGAGTTTTTCTAGCGAGCGCGCCAGAGTAACTCTCAATCCAATACGTTTTTATTGTTATTATTAATTATTTAAAAATACAGTGATTTCCTTGCGTAAACAGTGCAGGATAATACCTTATGTATAATTTTTATTATTTTATTTTTGTGATTGCAATAACTTATTTGTTTTATGTTTATTTATATTAGCAAAATGTTACTTTTTTTAAATTATTTTATGTCTTTTAATTTCATAATTTGATTTATTATACAAATAGATACATCACTACCTGATGAAGATTCAATTAGTTCTAATAAACATACTAGCTTTGAAATACCGCTACGCGTTTTATTGCTCGACGCTGCTCTGACTCATTAGCCAGAGCAAGAAAATGTGCTCGCAGTGCACTGTCAGAGCAGTGAACTTCCCAATCGAATACGAAATTTTAACAACTCTAGAACGCCTGCTCGGCCAATCGAATACGAAACTTGCTCGCCGAGTGACCTGAGTGTATAGTAGAGCACCCAATCGAATACGCTATAAGACATGCAGTGGATATCGTTTATAACGACATCTGATATATCGACATATCGGTTTTTGCGACGAAATTTAAGTCTCGGCCAGAAACAAAACTTTTTTTACATGAGACTTATCGCTTATTACGACATCGGATATTACGACGAAAAATGGCTTGAAATTTGGGTCAATTTATTTTTTATAACAACGGATAACCCCTACCTAACGCAAAAACGCCGGGGAAGTACCGAATTAAGAAAAGGCAAGGCGAAACGCGACAGATAAACATATTCATTCAGTGGTTAACTACGAGTGGAAGGTACGTCATCGACGACGATATGGCGAAACGAAAAACATTAATGTATATTTTTCAAATATTAATGAAGAACTCGAAACGGAGGAGGATATGACGGAAAATGAAATTTTAGCTGGGTCCAGGGTGACCAGATTTCAGTTAAGGTAAACACTAAGATTGAAAAAAAAAGGAAATACAGTATATTTATTCAATTTTCAAAAAAAAAAAAAAAACTCGGAACCCTGAGACTCTGGCCAGAAACCCTGAGACCTGGTCACCCAGCCAGGGTGACCAGTGGCTGGGTCAGATCCGCATTTGGAGTCAGAAATAAACAACGACGAAGGTGAAATGGAAGAAACAACCGAGTTCCAAACACCTATTGTAAGTGATGCATTTTCAGCAGTTGAAACAATTCAGCATTTTTTCACGTTTGATTAAAATTTAAAAAAGGCTAAAACAGATTTTGCATTGCTACATTTGGAAAAATTTATTGAAAAAAACTTTTTCGAAAACAAAAAAAGTCATCATATTTTTTGTTAAAATTTAAATACATATGTATACATATATACATACGTATGTAAAATTATGTAAGTGTTAAGTTGTTTGTAAAATAAGGTGGATTGTTTTTTTTTTTTTATGTTTTGTAACACTTGAATATTGTTTTTGTTGCTTAAGCTTCTTACACTCATGTAAATGTACTCTTTTCTAACATAAATAAAATGTACATATTTTTCAACATTGTATTTATAGTGTTTGTATATAGCGACCTACGGTTATAACGACCGAATTTCATTGGTCCCTTTAACGTCGTTAAAAACGATATCCACTGTAGTATACAAAAATAATGTATAATTTGGAGGCACATTATTAACTACCGCTTTAAGCCCCCAAACGTACAAATCCGGCTCTGATTATGTTCATCAATTAATTATTAATAAAATATAGACAAACCTTAGTTGGACTACATGATTTGAATACAATAGGTATGTTTCTCTTCGTATTGAAATTGTCCGCAATCACCAGTACGTCTCTCCAACTGCCCACTTCATTTGGAGTCCATGTTATTTTTAATGTTGTTTCGTTATGCGACTCAACTTGTATCTGGTTCCAATTTAACTCGACACATCGTTCAGGTGGTGGTAATTTTAATATCATTAACTAAAATATTTAATAATTAGTTAATACAGCGTTTCACAATTTTTTGTGTTAGCAACACCCAAATACCACAATTATTATCTAGAATTAGGATTTTTGAAAATAATTATTGTAAATTTGAAATTATAGCACATTGTCATGCTTGTCATATATATTAATAAAATTGAAGGGTATATCTCTTTTTTTTCAGTCTCATATTTGGTTTCTACACATTTCAAATGATTATAAGACAATATCTGCAAAAAAAAAAACAATTTTATGCCTGTCTGTCTGTCCGAGATTCACGCAAAAACAACTAGACATATTTTCACGTAATTTAACCAGGATTCGACACAGGCTATAAGGCATTTCAAAATTATTATTCTTGGGGCTGTTCTAGGTTTGAAATTGTTTACTAAAAAACTTAAAATGTCTCCCTTATTATTGACTTTACAGAAAAATATATACAACAAAAATTATTGTATAAATTTTTGTAAAATTGTTGTATGTATCTCACTTATTATTTACTTAATATCAAAATTATATAAAAAAGAGAAATTTTAAATAAAGAAGCGATTATTTGTATTCAACTTGAAACTGAAAATCTCACCTATCATTTACGTTACAGCAAAAATATACATACATTACAGAAACCGTTCAAATTATGGATACTGCAGCTAGTAGTTTAATATATATTTAAAAAATAATAGTAATTATATACCAAAGGTTAAGAAGACATTTTTTATAGCACAGCTGTTTTATTTCCAGAGATTCGCAGCATCAATTTTTTTTTTTTGTTTTTATTTTCAAAAATAATTGTTTATATTTCTTTAGTATTTACTATTTTAAATACAGTCTGTTCCAAACGGTTAAGCGGAACTAAATTTTGCAATCTAGTTACTTTCATCGTTTAAATCGTGCTTTTCGACCGTTTTGTTTAAGCTTTGTAAATCATACTTACAATACACATTTTTTGTTAAGGTTAATATAGTTTTAAATTGTCATTTTCTTTATATTTTGATTTTTTGTGTCATTCTTAATACAAATTTCCCATTTATTAATTTTTTTGTCATTAAAATATATTAAAAAAATAATTTAATTTTGACATAGGTAATTCGTTTCCATGGTTTCATTGTTGTAATTTTAAATTTTGACATTGCAACGTGAAAAATGAAATAACCCAAGCAAGGTCCCTTGTCGTGACAACCTAAAAGAACGAAATTCCCATTTAGTTCCGCCTAAGCGTTTGAAACAGACTGTAGGTACATTATTTACAATTTATGAATGAGGTGTCAAGAAAAGTAAATTTGCTAAAAATCCCCAGTTTTTTTAACATTTTAAAAATATGTATGGTTTAAACATTACGTTACCATAAAAATTCATTATTAATAAATTACCTCATGCTTATACGGTTGTGGATTCCTTATAAGTAAATTTCTTGAAGTGACATTTCCTAATTTTATATCTTCGAATACGATTTTAGGAAGAGCTGTGAAAGGAGCTAACGTAAGGACAGCCACTTCTTCAACTGGTGCTGCTTTAGGTTCATTCTTTTTCTTTACAGGTTTCGGTGAAATTGCTACCTAATAATAATAACAAAGGGCATAAATACTATAAATAATAACTAAAATACGTAAATATAGAATGCATTATAATTAGATTTACAAATAGCCGTTATTAAATCAATAAATAATTAAATCGTTAAAATACATACTTGAAAATACATTATAAACCTTTTTTGTTGTTATTTAACTATCACTATAGACTTTTTATATTTAACTTATTGTTATAGTGGTTAATATTTTTAAAAAATTAACTGATATTTCGACATTTCAGTTTGAACTTGTCAAAACGAAACCCAACAAAACCGTTTGAAAACTGACCAATCATATTTAAGCACTTTTGTAAACAGCTGAGTGCGTTCAATATTTTGAAGGGTGAAATTATATTTTTGTATTATTTTTAGACGTTAATTTAAAGAAATAACTTGTAAAAGGGTATTTCTAAAGATATATTAGGATTGTGTGAATGTATTTTAGATATAACAATTATTCAGTTAATAATTAAAAGAATCAGAGTTCTTATATTTTGACAGATATGTAACCTAACTAATTTAAGTTTATAATCTTTCAAACAAAAATCATTAAAAGTATTTAAATAAACTCTACTTAATGTTCACTAAAATACTGATATACATAAATGATTTTAAAGATGAATAAAATATATGGTAATGAATAAAATGGAAACATTGGTTTTAATTCATTATAAAATTTTAAAGAGATATAGAGATAGACAGAGCCCTGTGTTTATTTTTTTGGAAATTTGTGTGTTAATTTCAGTAGATTTATTGGTGTAATTTGTAGTTGAGCAGGTGTTAAATGCCGGGCACGTAATTTTATGTGGTACATCTGAATTTACAATATACGGATTCTATTTGCAAACAAGTGAATTATGTTCATTTCCTCATGAAATAAAATTAGTTTTAGTTGGACAGGAGCAGTTTAAAGTTAAATATACAATTTGCAGGTGAATGCATATTAGTGCAGTTTTGTTTTTCTGCGACAAATGTAATGAACAAACTCGCATAGTATCAGTTACTTTTTAACTCAAAATATATTCCCATGCTTTTCTCCTATCCATAACCAAATCTTTCCCCAATCTGGACTTAATATTAACTTTCCCTCCATTTTTCTTAAGCAAAGAAAAAACTAAGATGTCTATCTTTGTCCTGTCTTGAATGACAGCCAAAAACACTACAATTTGTTTTACTTTTATGCTTTTTCACAACTATCGACATCCTAACAAAAATTGAACACTAGAACAATATTTGACCACGACTGCGTATTCGAGCGTGTCAGTTCTCAATAAGCTCCATATGAAAAATTAAAATTGACCCCGATAACTTGAAAACGGTACGCGAAAAAAAAAAAAAAAATACGAACCTCAATTCACCATGAAGAAGTGCCTCAAGAAAGTGCACATCAATAATACTTACTATTTTAATTTTGGAAGTTGTGAGCAAAAATTAAAAACCGGAAAATATACACTGTGTATTTGTTTTTTTTTTTTCTGTATATGCGTGACAAATTTTAACGCTCTGAGTACAGTGATTTGGCCATATTATCTGCCCTACAACTACCATACCGCCCGACCACGCAACGCGGGGGGGGCGAAAATTTTGAGAATATTTTTCGCGTTTTATACTGAAAAATAAAGAATTTACTTTTCACTATAAAACGCATACATAAAAAAAATAATACAAAAAAAATAAACATTTTTTTTTATCTTACGTTTAGTAAGACTTCAGCAAAACAATAGCGAGATTGTTTATCCATATTTAAAATAGTAATTCAATTCAAAAAATAACATTTAAAATAAATATTATTATAACGCGATTAAAGGAAGACTGCGAGAATGGCGCTATCGGTGTTTTTTTTTTATTAATCTTTATTTAGAGACGCTACATAATTCCATAGATTTAATGCAGTTCTCGATATTGTTATCAATCAAATTGATAATAGGTTCAGAGAGATGAACGACGTTGTAAATTTGTTTTTATTCATGTCACCTCGAAATTTAATCAATTTGGATGAAACAGAAATTTTAAGTTCTGCCGAAATCTTACAAAAAAATACAAAGGTGATATTTCGTCCAATTTTCCGTTACAAATAGTAATGTTAGCTTCGATGCTTAATGAGGAAATCTCTAAAATTGCAGCAATGAAACAGTTTGCCGAACTTTTAATAATTAAATATACCTCCCTGTCGGTTAGTTTTCTAGACGTAGTTACTGCAATTTTATTATTTTTAACACTTCCTGTCACTGTGGCAGCGGCAGAACGTTCTTTTTCCAAATTAAAAATAATAAAAAACTATCTACGAAATTCTACTGGAGAAGAACGCTTACATAATTTATCGTTGTTGAGCATTGAGGCTGACATTGATCAAGAAATGGGCATTAAAGACTTAATTAGAGATTTTGCTAATTTAAAATCCAGAAAGAAAGATTTAACATTTTAAATTGATTTATTTATTTATATCTAGTTTTGGTTTGTTTTGTCTATGTTTCATTTATTTGATATTATTGTTTTTCTTTTATATTTATAATAAAATATGTATTATAAAGTAAAATGATTATTTGTGTAAGAAGAATCCAAGTTTAAATTTCTTCAAAATTATGGGACGCTAGATACGAAAAGAAAATAATCACATAAGGTTGGGAGGTCCGATCTAATTTTTGCGGGGGGGGGCAAAATTTGTAGTTCCGCTACTGCCCTACAGACAGATACATGAGTGATGGTATAAGATTTTCTTGGTAATACGTACGATCTCCCGAAAACTTTTTTTTTTGTTTGGAATGAAAAACCGATTTTTTTAATCCAGTTTTTAATAAATTATATATATGGCACTACCTGAAACTGAAATATCACACTTATTATTTATGTTACAGTAAAAATGTATGTAACAAAAAAAAAAAGTAAAGAAAAAAATTAATCGCGAAAAATTAAAATTTTGATGAAAAAATTGGGTCATTTTATTAATAGGGGAAACTTCCTAAGCGCCCTGACATCTGGTGGCAATTTGCGGAAGATACGAAAGTGACATTGTTTTGTTTTGTTCAATTGAGAAATATGTGTTTTTTTGTTGTTTGTGTTTTATTTTTGTGAATCATCAAAAAACAATCAATTTTGTTGTGTGCCGCAATGTAAATAGTGAATAAGGAAGAATCCTTCTTAAACATTCCATAATTTACCTAAATCGAAAAAAATATCAATTGAAACGACGTTTGGAGGCAGAGAGAAAGTGGATCGTAGGTTTTTATGGACTCAAAAACTAAAAATGGGCAAAAATCCAAGCCCATGCATGTATGTTTGCTCGTTGCATTTTATGGAAAGTGATTTTTTACGTCCAAGAAAAGACTGAAAAAAAGCATTTATCCCACCCAAAATTTACCTAAATCATCAGTTGATATATTAAAAGGCCCTTCTACTTTTTCAGGCAGAGATATTTATTTTTACTAATATATTTACCATATTTTTGTTGTTATTATATTGACAGACAGTCAAAAAGAATTGAAAATACAATGAAAAACTAAAAATTTCCTTGAAATATCTTTAGAATTGAGAACTGACACGCTCGGATACGCAGTCTGGTGGTCAAATATTGTACTACGCGACTGTAGTACTGTTTGAAATTATTACATATTTTATAGTGTTGATATTATGTTAGAATGTCGATAGATACATTTTCATAAAATAAAAATGTACTGTGCTTAAATTAACCTGTTCCCTGTTAGCATTTTCACAACTGAATACTAGACAATTCAGCCATATTGCCTTGTATTACAGCGCCGCCAACGGTAATGTCACTTCTCAATAGTATATTATTACATATCTTGTAAATCGTAGATTACCTTTAAATTAAAAAAAAATCTCTGAAAACAGGAAAAATAATACTCGTGTTCATTTTCACTATTGTAAACAAATATACGAGTAACAGTTTAATGTCATTTTCGAGTGTTTTAGCTTTGTCGCATATGGGCGATCTTAAAAAGTTTCCCCTATAGCGTTGATTGAAAAATATATTATTATAGTTATTATTCAGTCGACGCCTATAGATATGTGTCACTATGCGCACTCTTCAGCATATTTGGTTGCATATACCGGTATTACCAGTTATCATATTAATTTATTTTTAACTTTGGTAAACAAGTAATAATCAGCTGACTTACAGATACCACTTTAATAAGATAGTAACCCGTTTTTGAAGAAGATAATTTAAATTATTAAAAATGTTTACATTCAAAGGGCTTATGGCACCAGTATTTACACCATTCGATAAAGATGGGTAATTTCAAATTATTTTGTTAATGTTTTCTTGTACTAAAGTATTTTTATTTTTTAGAAATGTAATAAATTTGGAAATTATTCCGCAGTATGCTAAATATTTACTTGATATCGGCATTCATGGAATACTAGGTAAACCATATATTAATTATTCTATTAAGAAATAAATAAATAATAATAGTAGGTAAGAGAAGGTAAGTTCTCCGTTTCTAGACCGCCGGTCTTGGATATGAAAGCCACGTGGTCAGTGTGACGTTTCGACTGATCCTATTATCCCTAAATAAACAGGCACTCATTTTAAGTATTAAATACTTGAGGCTGAGTCGACCCCAGAGTTGACTGCAAATTAAAAAATAGTAATTGAAATGATTTTGTTTTTGACCTGTAAATTTAAAATATGTGGTAAAAAGTAATTGTAAGGAAATGTCTATAACAGATGTACACCCAGAACTTTTTCTTGGAGGTGGGGGATGTTTTTTTTGTAATACACAAAATATGTATCCTTTAAAAATATTTTGAAAGGGTCCGCAAGCGCCTCATGACCCACATGCAGCTCTTTCATGCCTTTGATGCTGCTTTGGACGTATTAAGGGAAGCACAATATTATAATTCCTACAAATTTCTTATACAAAATTCACTATCTAAAATAAAATTATTAACAATATACACCAAAATTTGCTTTAGAATTTTTATCTATCTAAACTTATCTTATAGTTTTTTATCTTTTAATTTTTATCTATTAATTCGGAATTTTGGTCATTTTGTTTAAGCTTTGTAAATCATACTCATAATTGCAAATTCTATATTAAATTGATTGTCATCATAAAATGACCTTTCATTGTATTTTAATTTTTTGTCATTCTTAATAAAAATTTCCCATTTATTTATTTTTTTGCTTCTTCATAATATCGAAAAATGTATTAAAATTTTTAATAAATGTCATTCGTTTCCATGGTTTCACTGTTGGAATTTTAAATTTTTACAAACCAACGTAAAACATTAAATAATCCAACCAAGGTCCCTTCTCGTGACAACCTAAAATAACGAAATTCCCATTTAGTTCCGGCTAAACGTTTGGAATAGCCTGTAGAATATTTATAATTGTAAAAAAAAAAATGTTATGTAATTTAGTGGTAAGAGATGCATTGCATCCCTTGCTCAATCAGACGAAAATATTTTTTCGTGAAATATCTTTAGCTAAAAAATAATTTAATTATTCATTTTTAATAGTAGAATATGATTATAATAATTACGAGATTAAATTAGTCGAATGTATATAGAGAAGATTCAAGTTAACTTCATCACAGGCGAATATTACCAGTCACTTGCGCAGAAACTAAATTTCGTCCATTACATTACCAACAACTAGCTTAACACATTTCAGTGGCGTCACTTACTTTGATTTTTGTTTAACTACGCGTATTTTGCGATGTTGTTTGTTTATTTCCGTTATTATTATTTATTTCTCGTACGTTTCAAGGTATACCGTGTACTAAAATGAGTAAAAATGTATTTGAAATACATGATTTTGTGTGTTTGGTTTCCACAACAATTGTTTAAAACTCTAATGTACGTCAATGTGATCAACTATTTTCTCGCGCAGAATTGGTGACGTAATTTATGATACCCTGTGATGAAGTTAAGATGAACGTACTTCTAGAATAAAATATGTCGAATATTTAAAAGACGCTGATATAAAACTGCTGGATGCAGCCCTATTTTGTGCAATAAGACAGAGAAAGCGCTAGAACGGGTTACGTCGAGTACACAGCAACGCCAGGGCGTGTGATTTAAGCTAGTTTAAATACACGCTGAAAGTTAGCTTATTTGAGTTCACCGGCAGTGTTTACGGCTGCCCTGTTACGCCTCAGTGTCTTCTGCTTTTTATGCAGTGGTGTACGGTCCTATTTTATTTATTCTAGAAGGAATTTAATTATATTTTGTATTGATTTGTGCTTTCTTACATTTTATTTTCGCTAATAATAGGGGATGCCTTTTCAATGTCTTAAAAGATATCGATTCATTGTCTATTAGATTAGTTCAACATAGTACCGCCAGATCAAGTTCACATTTATACACATAATTATATAAATATAATAGTTATTTGAAACCCAAAAATATATTTATATAATTACAGAAAATTGTTGTCTAATACCTATCATTAATTTATTGAGCGATAACATTTTACAACAATTTATTCTAAATTAAAAATATCCTATTAATAGAGTCTAACAAATCTAGTAATGACCATAGTTTGTTCGTTTATATTATTTTTCAAATCCAGATCAATTTTTCAGTTCCACTAGATTATTGTATTATTAGGCGTTACGTTTAGTCAGTCAGATTAATCCGAGCGATCTGAGTGCTCCCGATCCGTTCGTAAAGTCAGTCCGTACAGATTAGCTTATTTTTAGTCAATCTGATTGATCCGCCGGAGCAATCCGAGCGTTTCCAAGCAATGCGATGATCTGGCAGGATTGCTGGTGGTGGGGGTTAGCGCGGGTAAATCAAATCTTACAGCCAATGGAATGTGTTGAAAACATAACTTAACAAAATATACGAAATAAGTACCATTTGTGATAGAATTCTATTATTAGTAATAAACAAAATACGGTAGCAGTTGTAATCAACGACAGAAATTTGACAATTGCAGTTAGCGTCACCGTCATCAGGCGCCACTACTTAACTTCAGACAAATATTGCTTACGAGAATGTTAACCAAATCCGAGCAATCCGACTAATCTGGCAATCTTGTGGATTGAATAAACGTAAACGCCTATTATATATTTTTTAAATTCGTTGCCCTTTATGAACTGTTTACAAATACAGTGTTTTTCTTGTATAAACAATTAAAGTTTGTCAGGAAAAATAAATTTCTTGAAATGAGAAATAATGTATTTTTTCCGGTCCAGTTAATATATGAGATGCGGGTAGAACCAAAAATATTTAAATTATCGCACTATTTCCCGCGTCTCACTGTTGCCCATGTTCCCCTATTTATTTATTTATTTTTATAGTAAATGGTACAAGTGGTGAAGGGCCCTCATTATGCATGTCAGAGCGAGTACTTCTTGTGGAAAGATGGGCAGCAGTTTGCAAGACAACGAAGCAAACATTAATGGTTCAAGTGGGTGGAGCTCCGATGCCGCAGGTAGTTCAGATGGCACGGCTGGCAGCTGATAAGAAAGTAGATGCCTTGTTGTGTTTACCAGATCTCTACTTCAGGCCTAGTAATACAATGGACTTAATAAAATACTTATCCGCTATATCTAAAGCAGCTCCAAATACTCCACTGCTATATTACCATATTCCTAGCTTCACAAATGTTAATAGTAAGTATTTATTTATTTTATTTTAATAAACTGTAAAACTAATGAAAAACGTAAATGAAAACCGCGTCAATGGAGCAAAAGAAAGCCATGTAAAATAATAGACAACTGTTCTATATTCTCAAATATTTTGCTCTTGATGAAACAGAATCATAAAAATAAAGCATCTTACTGTTACATATTTATTCAAAATCAAATTTTAAATCCCTGAAATTCCTCAGGAAGAGCCAAGGAGCCATAGCTCTACTATTGCAAAATTATGGCAACACCATCACTAATAATTAATCATTGAAAAGCTTTTATTTTCTTTAAAAATACCAATAAATACAAATAAACATACACGCATTTAAGTACGAAACGCTGCTATTGCCATGCATTTGATGCGACGATGCACGCTATGTATTTATTTAGGCAGGCGGCTGGCCTTTTTTTTTGCCTCAAATCGGAACTGGCTCCGTTTTCAAGCGGTTTGATTGCCTCCATGGAGAGCTGGCGGGTAATCAGTTCATGCGGTAGAATTACATGAAAGCGAGCCAATTAGATGTTCGCACGTTAGTTCGAGTTACGGTTGCATAAAGAAAGTATCGCGTTTTATAGTGTATTTTACACTGTGTCGTGTGTGTGTATGTTGTCTTGTGTTACTATTAGAAACACTAAGAAAATTTAATAGAAATATTTACTTAAAAAACAATTGGATTTGCGAATGCTACGAAAAGCAAGCTGTTTTTGTTTTTCTTGCGTTTTATTTGGAGGAGAATTAACATGGGCGAAGAACGGTATTACGGATTTAGTGCACATCTGGGAAAAAATTAGAACGCATGAGAAATCGAAGGTACAAACATATGAACAATGTTTTTAGTTTTTCTATGCTTGGTAAATCAAATATTTAACCTAGTTGAACTCAGCCTATAGGTACGCAATAGTAGAACACAACGAAAGAGTTGACAAAAACAGGTATGATTTAAACATAATCATAAATTGTATTCGATTTACAAGACAACCTGCTACCTGAGATTTTCGTCACTTCCATTTAATTTAAGTATCCATATTTAGGTAGATAAGTACCTACCCGCGATAAGTACTTAATGCAATTTTCATTTTTAAATGACTTCTCAATTTGTCTACAATTTGTGTCGATGTTTTTTTAATTGGTCTCCAGCCTCTGCTGTTTACTTGCTCGTTTTTTTTTCCTCTAGAATAAGTTCATGCGGTACCATCTTAGCTTTTAATCCCATGGAAATTGAGCCACTTCTTTCGCCATAAGGATCTATGTTTTCAATAAAATCTAGAGGCTTTTGAACCATGGTATGATATGGAATCTATAATATTCTGGGTTGTGAACCATTAAGGTGCTTCTTCTTCATCATCTTTTTGTTCTTCTTCGCTGTTCTCTTCTTAGTTTAATTCAATAAGATCATTAGTTCTCAGTTTAACATCGTGTGATTGTAAAAGTTCTTTAATATCAGAAGCATTCAATCAATAACTCCTTCACCTTCCAATTGTTGTCCTATTGCCACTATCTTGACAATTCCTGTGTCATCAGTTTCTAATAAGCTGGAAACACAATCTGGCCAAAGATTTTTCCAGACAGCATTCATGGTTGTGTTCTTCAAGTCTTTCCAACCTTTTTTAATATTTTTGATGGCAGCAGCGATGTTATAAGTAATTGCGCCAAAACTCGCGCAATTTTGTTTGTGTATCCGCCTCCAGCCCCATCAAACATTGACATTGAAAAGTGTAGTTCAGATAATATATTTTAAAACTTGCAATTACTCCCTGATCAATGAGTTGTAATAATGCAGTTATGTTAGGTGCCATGAACATGACAAACTTTTTCAACCGCATTAATGTGAATTCATGGAAATGGAGGGATTACTGTATCTCTAGGTATATACATATTGTATTATATTTCTGTATTAATTCAAAATTTATTGAAAAACTGATGTATTTTCTGATACTTTATTTTACATTGTATTTTATTTCATTGCAGTAAATATGGCAGAATTTTTAACAAAAGCTGCTGAAACAAATGCAGTTCCAACGTTGGCAGGTATCAAGTTTACATCATGTGACTTAAATGAAGGAGCAGAATGTTTACGAGCTGGTGGTGGCCGATATGCAATTTTCCTTGGTGCTGATCAAATAATGAGCGGTGCCTGTGCTCTTGGTTTTGACTCTGCAATAGCAACAACACTTAATATTTTCCCGCAATACAGCCAAGATATATTTGACTCATTTAAGCCAAGGGAACAAGTTGATGTAATTAAAGCAAAACAGGCACAAGAGAAACTTACTGATATTGTCAACTTAATAACAAAATATGGTAAGAATATTATGTGTCGTAAGACAGTTAAGTTACAGACCAATTTTCCTCCACCAACTCAATCACTTCATAGCTTCCTAGTTTGAGACAAGCTTTTCGATCAGATCCATCTTAAAAAGCTCTGAGGTAAATAAAACTGAATAAAAAAAAAAAAAAAAAAAACATTAATTTATTCAAAAGAAATATATCAACGAAACGAACTTAACATTCAACCCAGAAATGTTGACTACATAATGTAATGTCGGTAGTTTCCTGTTCCACGCACTAGTTATTGAGCTACGATCGTAGTAAACAACGTTCAGCTTCATCAGTAATCATGGGCGTTGTTACAAGAATTTGTAACAGTTTCTTTGTCTTCGCCATCTATTCGACCAAATTATTTAAAATTATACATTTTACGAAAGACGCAGCGCCACATTTTTTTCTGCATTCACTATTTGAATATATTGCAGAAATTTCTGTTTTAAGACGTTTTTTATTTAAATTAAAAATCACATCCATTTTTATCTACTGAACGTTAAATTTGTACACATTAAACTCATTCACTAAAATAATCATAAAAATATAAGAACGAAATATCAGCGCAGAGCATAACAAATATTCTACTATTGACGACACGTGACAATTTGATCTGCATGACCTTGCAGCTCAAAATTCATTCATTGGAACTTTCGTTCGGAAGATTTACGGACCCGATCCACAGCCGAATAGTAACGAAAGGGGATATTTCTGAGCACAGAACTGCGTAGTTCGTCAGCCAAGTATTAAAGAGAATCGGAGAGAATCGCTACGTGCGTCTTTTGTTGCGCTACAGATGCAATGCATTTTCCAGACTACAACTAGTCGATATACATATAAATCCAAAAATCTTTCAAATATTATGCAATATAAATAATAATTTAAAAAATATATTTTTACTATATTTATTGGCAGTTCTGCAGCTCTGCAGCACCTATACATCAGCCGCCACTGATATAGCAGTAATTTTTTCACGAAGTTTGATGCGTAGGCGAGTGCAGCAATCCCAAAATTGAAAAAATACGCTTTATGCAACAGTATCATACAAAAAATTTCCTATGACTACAAGTATAAAAAGAACTGATGTATACCTACATTTTTCTATGGATGTCTCTAAAACTAAACTAGGACAAATCTAAAATTTGAAATTTTTTGAGTTAAGATCACGAATTGACTAAAATTGTTTTCAATGCACTTCTTCGAACTGCACATCTAGGCCATTTTCAGATATTTGCGTTGAAATAAATAGCATTTTAAAAACACGTGTAATAGGAGATCTGTATTTATATCATCATCATTTTGGCTTCGCAATCTATTATTCTATCCTCTAGTAGTCTTTTCCATCTTTCCTTATTTTCTACCTTCATTTTCCAATTTCTAACTGCCAAATTATCTATGAAAAATTTAGTACTTTAAGGTAATTAAAAATGTTTTGTATTAATTTAGGAAGCTGGGTGAGCTCAATGAAAGCAGCAATGAATATTCTGACTCCTATTAATGTGGGACCAGTTAGAGAACCTCTGTTGCAGCCTACACCCCAACAACTATCTGATATGCGTAGTGATTTTATAAATATTGGAAAATTGTAGTTCCACATTATGTTGATTTTAGAAATATATTTTATTAATTATTACATGTTTTATTTTTGTAATGTAAATATGATGTAAATAGGTGCCATTAAGTACATATTTTTCCACGACTATATACGTTCATTACAGGCATGTCAGTGATTAGTAAATGTAACACGTTCCCCACTCCTTTTTATTACACACCGCTAACCTGTTACGTAATGATCGCATTACGTAACAGGTTGAGCTCATTACATAACAGATTCAAGCAGGAATGGCCGACCGTTGCTAGGCAACGTAATAAATAGGTTGAAAGCATATGTCAAATTATTATTGGTTTGTAAAGGAAACCGGATTAAAATTACGGCTGTTTCTTTGCTTTAAGCGGAACTAGATTTTCAAATTTAGTAACTTTTACCGATTGACTGAAATTTTTGATCATTTTGTTTAGGAAAAGCCAACTTCAATATAGAAAAAATTAATTCCGCTTAAAGGTTTGGAATAGCCTGTAGTTAAAGTTGTCGAATTTTGAAAATGTATTTTTTGATAGAGTTGATATTGGTCAGTCAGTTAATCAGCTGACACAAGTATTGTAATTTTAACTGAATTTGCATTCCGTATAACATGTCCATGACCGTTGCTAGGCAACGTAATAAATAGGTTAAAAGCAACTGTAAAATTATAGTTAGTTTTTAAAGAGAACTGAATAAAAATTAAAGAAGTAATAAAGTTATAGTCGTGGAAAAAGTATAGTATGAAACTTGCATGGAATAGTCATTTCTTATAGCCTTGCTTTTTGCATAATATACTACTTTATGTATGAAAATGTAAAATTCAGCATTTAATACATTGTTTTAGGAACCACATTTCTATCTAATGTGTAGAATAGTTTTAATCTTATTTTGAATAAGAATTTACGTCTTTCCGATCGTTTACGTGGCTGACACTTAAGAAATTGCAAGTAGCGATTTGGCGTTAAGTAAGAATTTGGTCATCATCGCTCGTAGCAAAATGCAATTTGAAAAGATATATACGGTTTGAAAGAACAACGATGGCTGTGTACAACAACGCCAGTGTCAAGATCAAGCGGATCTTGTGAGGGAAGTAGAAGTTCAAAATCGGAGCTCGGTGCGACAATCGGCGTTCACAACTCTCAAACTAATTGTCGTAGAGAGGTCGGCAACTGCAAGAATTTGAGTGCAATTTATTTCCTTGCAATAATGTGTAAAAGAAAATAAAGACTTTAAACTGGCTTATTCATTTTTCAAAAAAATAAACTAATACAACTAAAATCACGAGAGCCACCAAAGTAAATTCTACGCCCAAAACCTCTCCAACGGAGAGAGCCACCAACATGTTTTTGCATTTCATTTACATAACATACAAAATACGCGTCAATCTTCAAATATTTACTCCCCCTTTCAATTACCTTATAGATTCTCTCGGGTAAGTTTCAAAGCCAAAAAAATATTTACAGTGGAAACCATTTAACATGACAAATCGGTTTATATGAAAAAATATTCTGGTCCGGACAAAATGCTATGTGTTTCACGGTAAACCGTGTTTCACACATTTATTTTCTTTTAACATAAAATAAAAAAATTAAAACACGCTCAACATGAAAACATTTCTCATCTCAGAAGAACAAATAAATATACCGGACTCCGCGTAGTTCTTAAATTGATTACTGGTTATTACTTTCTATTGACCACGCTGGGATTTCATCCTCGTACACGTGTACTTATTTGCCCACAGTCATTAGCAGTCCACCTTTTTTTCATATTTATAACGAAACATTATTAAACTATTTTTTTAAGTAAATAGTATTTTATATGATTTTTTTAAAAGATAAATGGAAAACATATACTTTTTATGCACCATGTGTGTTAAGTATTATATTGATTTAAATTAAATATATGATTAAAAACATAAAGGGCAAAATGGTTATCAAATTTAACTTATCGCATTTACATTTGTTTTGAATTTACATACTGACAAAAAGTTTTCTATTAAATTTAGAATAATATATGTATTTATAAATCTAATCATACCAATCATTTCTTGTTTTTTAATATCCAGTGGCGGATTAACCGGGGATCGGGCATGGCGACCGTCAGGGGTCTTTAGCAAGAATATGGTACATATTTTCAGGTGCGTTCGGCATAACTGTGCAGTGTTAACTCTGTGTCGTGCAAGTTTTTTGTCACGTACCTCTGTGCAGTCTATCCAGGTAAGTCAAAGACGAACGCTTTGTTCAGATTGTGCAGTTATTCAAACTATTATTCTATTTTTTTTTTTTTTTTGTCAACAAATGAATTTTATGTGCGTGATTACATCAAGTCTGTCTCCTGCTAATTGTTCTGTACGATAATATATAAATGGCGCATGAAGGTTTTGGGATGCTTTTATCTAATACAAAAGAAATTTTATTTAATGAGGAAAACAATTCAGAAGCAAAGCCGCAGTAAGGAAAACTTGCGCTAGGGGCAAAACTGCGTTTTGGCGCCCTTGGCAAATAATTCCAAGTGATGAGCAAAAAAAAAAGGTCCTCACCTCGAAAATTCCAAGTGAAGAACAAAAAAAAAGGTCCTCACTTTCGCAATGTGGCGCCCCTTAGTCAAGCTCATTGGCGCCCTTTTCCTTAGTGCGCTAGGGGCCATCGCCCCCTCCGCCCCCCCCCCCTTTCTGCGGCTCTGTTCAGAAGAATTATATATTTTGGAAAAAGTGTTTGAATATGCAGAGAGTACTGTTCCAAACATAACTACAAATCAATTTAAAGTACATTTCTATTTGTATCCAGAAAATTTTGAGTCTTTTTGAGTGTATTTACATGTTCCATCATAAGGTTCATGTCTGTATTATTTATGTTGCAAATGCTGCAGGCAAATATTATTTTGTAGAAATAATAACTTGTATTTTTACCGCGAAAAAACACTATTGAACAGATTGCCGCACGATCTGAACTTGTGACGATTATGCAACACAAACTGCACTGCACAGTATATGCCGAACGATCTTCGTGCAGCACAAAGCACACAGAAACTTTATGACGAACGCTTCTTGTGTCGTCTCATCTTGTGACCTTTCATCGTCTACATTTTTCGGATGGTTTAGTAAACATTTTCTGAACCTGGCGTCAGATCTCGAAGTTCATGGGACTCTGCAATTAGCAATTTAGAAGGCTGTACGAATGTTTTTAATTAAAGAAAAATAATCATATTTTTTTATTAATATGACGCAGGAAAATAATGTTATGTCGATCTACTCTGTTTAGAAATATTAAATCGTGAAAGTTAATTAAATTCCCGCGCACTGCAACTAAAGTCTATTCTAAACGATTAGCCGGAACTAGATTTTCAAATCTAGTAATCTTTGCAGATTGATTGAAGCTTTTGATCATTTTGTTCAGGAAAAGCCAATTTCAATATATAAAAAAATAGCTAATGACAACTTACAAAAGTAAAAATTTCGGTTAGTTCCGCCTAATCGTTTGAAATAGACTGTATGACTATTTGCGCAATAAATCGAGAACAATTATGATTGGGTTATTCAGTTCTTTGTTTTTAATGTTTTTACTTAATCCACCCCTGGAAATACAATGTTCCATATTTATCTCATATTTATTAGACATTCAAATTGACAGTATTAATACGTTGTAGTTAATAAGTTGTAGTTTTGCTTTAATTTTGCAAGCAATTTTTGCAAGCACGCATTCAATAAATTAACAAATTATGATATTTACATTTAAAGGACTAATAGCTCCTGTTTTCACACCATTCAACAAGGATGGGTAAGTTGTAACTTTTTTAATATAATTATTGTATTATAAATAATTTCCTGCATATTCTATTTTACAGAACTGAAATCAATTTCGAAATTATTCCTCAATATGCTAATTATTTATTAGATATTGGTATCCATGGAGTTTTAGGTAATTATTATTAATATTTTATTTTACATTTATATTTGTGTTTTTTTTTACTACAATTCATAGTGTTATCCAGAACTGTTTATGCACTGCTAACGTTTTTATTATAAAATATACGAAGGGACATATGTTTCTATACTACCTCATAGAAAATGTATTTTTCTAAATCATTAGAGTATAATAGGTCTAAAGATAACATTATGAAAACTTGATTAAGCAAGTAGATCCCAAGTAAAACAAGTATAATCTTCGTATCCCGTAAGATCAGTGTTGTGCAAGATATTTTTTTTAAATCTAGATAGAGATACTCAGAGCCACAGTACGGGGGGGGGGGGGCGGAGGGGGCGACGGCCCCTAGCGCACTAAGGAAAAGGGCGCTGACGGGCTTGCTAAGGGGCGTCATTGTGAAGGTGCACACTTAGATTTTGCGAGGTGAGGACCTTTTTTTCTTTGCTCGTCACTTGGATTTTGGGAGTTGAAGACCTGTTTTTTTTTTGCTCATCACTTAAATTTTGAGAGGTGAGAACCTTGTTTTTATTTGCCAAGGGCGCCAAAACACGGCTCTGCCCCTAGCGCAAGTTTTCCTTACTGCGGCTCTGGAGATACTACTCATCAAATTATCTAGATACATATTCCAGATAATATAATGTGTTATTTAGTTAACAATAACGGATAGACGTGAAGTCAAAAAAAAGGACGACGGATCGAAGTAAAGACAGTAAAAAAAAGGGATTAAAGTTAAGACCAAATAAGAAAAAGTTGCATGTTATATTTTATCTGAAATATTCAAATGTAAAATAAAAAAATGGACAATAACACTAGTAGAGGTCGTTAATTAGAAGAAAGATACAGAGTATCGTAAATTACGTCTTCAATTTCGCGCAAGAAAACAGCTGACTTGTTGTGCATAACAAACAAACAAAACTATGTATTTCAAAAAAATTTTACTCATTTTAGTACACGGTATACTTTCAAACGTACGAGAAATAATAATAATAATTGAAATAAACAAACAGCATAGCACAATACGGGTAGTCAAAAAAAAAAATCAAAGTAAGTGACTGAAATGTGTTAAACAAACTGTTAATACCGTAATGGACGAAATATGGTTTCTGCGCAGGGGAACCAATAACTTGCGCCTGTATTTTTCTTACATTGAACGAAGTCTACATAGATTTTTTCAGATAATTTTATCTTAATATTCCTAACACTGATTAAGATAAAATAAATATTAAAAATCAAGTCTTAATAATTTGTTATAAATAAAAAACTTGTTAAGAAATCTTTTTTTAATTGTACAATTGTATTTTAAGTTAGTGGTACAACTGGAGAGGGTCCATCACTCTGTATATCTGAGCGGATATTATTAATGGAACGATGGGCTTCCGTATGCAAGACAATAAAACAAACATTAATGGTGCAAATTGGTGGAGCTCCAATGCCGGAGGTAGTTCAGATGGCACGACTGGCAGCTGACGAAAAAGTAGATGCCTTGTTGTGCTTACCAGATCTTTACTTCAGGCCTAGTAATACAATGGACTTAATAAAATATCTGTCTGTGGTTTCCAAGGCAGCTCCAAAAACTCCATTGCTCTATTATCATATTCCTGGATTCACAAATGTTAACAGTAAGTGTTTATTTCCCAGTTAAAAAATACTGCAATTTGTTAAATCATTTTAGTTATTGGCAAGTTGATAGTTAGAGCAACCAAAAATATGCTAGGGCATATTTTTTTCCATGCGATTGATAAGTATAGAAATGGATTACACACAAATAGTGGCGTAGCTTCAAATCCCCCCCCCCCCCCCCCCCCAACATACGAATATTTTCTTGGGCCCGTACTATAGGGGGAAATTCCTAAGCGCCCTGGCATCTGGCGGCAATTTGCGGTAGATACGAAAGTGACATTGTTTTGTTTTGTTCAATGGAGAAATACGTGTTTTTTTGTTGTTTGTTTTAATTTTGTAAATCATGGAAAAAAACAATCAATTTTGTTGTGTGCCGGAATGTAAATCGCGAATAAGGAAGAATCCTTCTTAAACATTCCATAATTTACCAAAATCGAAAAAAATATCAATTGAAACGACGTTTGGAGGCAGAGAGAAAGTGGATCGTAGGTTTTTATGGACCCAAAAACTAAAAATTGGCAAAAATCCAAACCCATGCATGCATGTTTGCTCGTTACATTTTATGGAAAGTGATTTTTTACGTCCAAGAAAAGACTGAAAAAAAGCATTTATCCCACCCAAAATTTGCCTAAATCATCAATTGATATATTAAAAGGCCCTTCGACTTTTTCAGGCAGAGATATTAATTTTTACTAATATATTTACCATATTATATTGACAGACAGTCAAAAAGAATAAAAAATACAATGAAAAACTAAAAATTTCCTTGAAATTTCTTTAGAATAGTATATTATTACATATCTTGTAAATCATAGATTACCTTTAAATTAAAAAAATGCTCGGAAAACATGAAAAATACAACTCGTGTTCATTTTCACCATGTAAACAAATATACGAGTAACAGTTTAATGACACTTTCAAGTGTTCAAGCTTTGCCGCATAAGGCGCTGCGGTCTTAAAAAGTTTCCCCTATAGGTGCGTTTGGCATTAGCTAATAATCTACAAATTCTGCATAATTTACACAAGAAACGTTCAGCATAATGTTTCTGTGTGCTCTGTGCTGCACGAAGATCGTTCGGCAAATATCGTGCAGTGCAGTTTGTGTGGCACAGACGTCAGTTCAGATCGTGCGGCAATCTGTGCAATAGTGCTTTTCGCGGTATAACTACAAGTTATTATTTATACAAAACAATATGAGTGAAAACAATCAAGATAGCATTGTTTATGCCTGCAGCATTTGCCAAATAAATAGTACAGACATGAATCTCATGATGGAACATGTAAATACACTCAAAATTTTCTGGTTACAAGCGGAAATGTACTTTAAATTGATTTGTAGTCATGTTTGCAACAGTACTCTCTGCATATTCAAACAATTTTTCCAAAATATTTTCTGGTTTGGAAAATTCATCTAAATTGTATTCCTCATCAAATAAAATTTCTTTTATATTACTTAAAAGCATCCCAAAACCTTCATGCGTCATTTTTATACTATCGTACAAAACAAGTAGCAGGAGACAGACTTCATGTAATCAAACACACATAATTTATTTGTTTACAAAAGAAAGGTTAGAATAACAAGAATAACTGCACAATCTGAACAAAGCGTTCGTCATTGACTTTCTTGCACAGTTGTCACTTGACAAAATGGCTCAGTTACACGATGCAAGTAACTTGCACCAGTAAGTACTTGCACCAGTCACTGGCATCGTGTAAACGTACATGCAGTACTGGTGCCAGTACTGGCACAAGTATCTCATGCAAGTCAAGTGAATAGAAGCCGTTCCTATTTACTGGCACAAGTAGCCGTGCCAGTGACTTAAAAATGGCCGCCATGAACAGCTGAGGTATTTTCGCGGTTACAAAAACAAACTTTTTCACACCTTTTTTAATAAATGTAGTTTTTGGCGCCGATTCATTATTGTTTAGAAAGACGTACGCATAAAATACATAAAATTAGGTTAATCATCGAAAATTGGCGCGTTAAAAAGACGGTTTTACCCATAAAAAATAATTGGAAGCATCCACATTTTGCAGTGTGTTTCGGGTTCTTTGCAAGGTTACTTAAATAAGATACTGGAATACGTGTAAACGACAAAACGACTTGTGCAAGTACTGGCACAAGTATTTGTGCCAGTACTTGCACAAGTTACTGGCATCGTGTAACCGGGCCAAAAAACTTGCACAACACAGAGTTAACACAGCACAGTTATGCCGAACGCACCTTTTCTAAGAAATAACAGCCCACCTACCTGACATTCCGTGTTAGGGCGGTAGACGGAATCTTTTCCATCAGAGTTGTGGATCTTTGTTAAACTGACCTCCCAGGGCTTTGATTACTGCTGCGTTCCCAGAAACTTGAGCTTTTGTTCATCAAGTCTCTAGGACGGTTAAAGAATAAACAAATCACTAGTGCACTACTAATATATATTTACTATCGGAATATTAAAATATTAACACACTAAATTTTGAATAGAGAACAATAATTTGAAAATTATAGGTAGATAAGTTAAATTTTGAATAATTTAATGAAATGCGACGAGCGATTAATTTAGCAAGTTACCCTCGCGAAGAATCAGAAAAACTCCTCGAGCGTTTCATAACCATGTCATCGAACTCTTAATTTCAACTCATAAACAAATCCCAGAACTTTTAATTTTGACTCATAATTAAATTACTGTACTGCTTTCAGTGCACACCACAGTCTCCCCCAAGAGCGTCTGCATCTCTTATAATAGATTACTAATTTAGAGAAGAGGGGAAGCTAATTTCGCGCGGATTTACCTCGTGATTTAAATTTTCATTACAAATAGTCCTCAATTATTTTTTCGTTTCAAATATTTATAGATTTTATTTTATTTTAGTTAATATGGCAGAATTTTTAACAAAGGCCTCTGAAACTAATGCAATTCCAACATTAGCAGGAATTAAATTTACATCAAATGATTTGAATGAAGCAACAGCATGCTTAAGAGTTGATGGTGGCCGATATTCAGTTTTTGTGGGTGCAGATCATGTACGGAGTGCAGCCTGTGCTCTTGGTTTTGACTCTGCCATCGCAACAACACTTAATTTTGTACCGCAATATAGTCAAGATATATTTGAAATATTTAAATCAAAAGAGCGAGCCGATGTAGAGAAAGCTCAACAAATGCAACAAAAACTTAGTGAAATAGTAAACTTAATTACAAAATATGGTAAGAAATTTTGTTATGAATGTCCTCAATAATATGTTATTGTATTTTTTTGTTTGTTTGTGAATGCAGGAAGCTGGGTCAACTCGATGAAAGCTGCAATGAATATACTAAGCCCCATTGATGTAGGTCCAGTTAGAGAGCCTTTGGCACAGCTTACACCAGAACAATTATCTAATATGCGCAGTGAATTTGTAAATATTGGTCTATTATAGGGCATTGTTGCAAAAAAAAAATAATAATAAACTATACATCTCACGTGTTACAGCCATATGAAGAGGTGGGCATCAGTGATGGGCGCGTAAGTTACATGATGAAAGTTACCTCATTGTTGACGCGTAAACAATCGTTGTAAAGTAAACACAAAAACTCTTGTAAACAATGTAAATAATGATTTAGACATGCGCACTTGTTTTGAATTACAGAACCTCATTTTCAATACATTTTTATAAATAATAAAATTTTAATGAAACGATTTTAAATGAAAAAGTAAGTATATAAAATTAGGACAAGCCAATATACATGTTAATAAAAATCGAATTTGCATCATTATACAGGTGTTACATACAAGTTAATAAATATGAATATGAAAAATAAAAAACTTTTTTCTTTAAAAAATTCAGTCTAATTTTTTTAATAACAAAATACATTAAATTTCCCCTTTAAGAAAATCAGCCTATATTTTTTAATAACGAAAAGATTCATTCCAAATTTTGCATAACGCCCTATATTTTCTTTCATTTTCTTTAATTAAAACAAAACCTAGTTCTTCAGAACTATTCCTTCGGTTTCTTTCCACCATTTTTTTAATAAATTTATTGTTTTGAACTGAATATACTTGTTCATTAACTCTCTATTATTCGTATTAAATAACTAAAACTAACTCATTATTTGACAGTTTACCAAGTTTACATTGTTGATAAGTTTACCAATTGTTTACATAAGTTTACACGTAAACAATTAAAGTTTACGTGTAAACGCCCATCACTGGTGGGCATCGACTTGTTTTGCTATTCTTTTGATTTGCGCTTGTGTTTTCAAGTTGGAGGCCCAAGGGCCGGCAAGACAGGCTTAAAGAGATAAAAAGTCGTAAAATCCATGTTCTTTACTTATTAGTCACAGAAATGTTAAAACACATAATTACTCGAATACAATGTTAAAAAGAACATGCGCCTTTTGGTCGAGTGAATAAAAAAGTCCATATGCAGGTAGACCGCGAAGGCAACACAGTATACCAACGCTAGTGTAATAAAAAATTTATAGTAGTAATTTATTCCTTTAAATATCAAAAAAGCCAGATCTGGCTCACGAGCTGTATTTTGCCGACTCCTGATCTAGCCAAATGGTTTCGATCTTCCCCATTTTATTTTGCTTACAGGTTTTGAGTTGAGGATATTATTTAGTACCGATGTGCACAAATAGTTCAAATAGAAATCCAAATAAACAATTTATATCATTACCTGATGGCGAAATTTGTGGCTGAAAGCTATGAGGCGAAATAAAACCGATATTTCAGAAAAAAGTAAACTTTATGTTGTGTGCATAAATGCATCAATGTTGGGTAAATTATCACTCTGAGCCCTAACAAAATCTTTATCTGCCATTTTAATAATAAATGCGTGAAAAATTGTTTAAAAACAAATACAAAACTCTCGAACAATACAATATACACACGTAAAGATTATGTTGTAGCTGTATCTGTGACGTCAAACCCCAGTCGTTTGACGTCATACTCAGTCGTATTTACTCGGCAACCTTCGTGCCGGTGTCGGCTTATTTCAAATTTACAATATTTTAATTAAAAAATTTGGCTATAATATTAATTAAAATGTGATTTTTGTTTTGTTAGGTGACATAACTAACATTAACATATCGAAAAAATGTAGTTTTAAGGAAATATAAATTTTATACGTATCCCCTATTGTCCTTGAACGAAGTCGGGCGGTGCTGCTAGTCATCAATAAATCTTACAATCTTGACGTTTTCAACCTAAACTCCTAAATATTATCTATCCAAAAATATGGGGAACAGTTTTGGAGAAATAAGGTCCTTTTGCAGAGCTTATCGTTCTACTTGGATATTTCATTATACACGGGGGTAAATAAAAAAGTAAAATCCTTGTCAAAAATTATAATAATTTCAAAAAATACTGTAAAAATAAAAAAGTTTTACATATCTCTACAAGTTAATTAAATTTGCCTTAACATAATCATGCTTCCATGTGAGAATATGATGGTATACAATTTTGATAAACATTTTAAATTTTTACAAAAAAAAAAAGAAAGTTCTTTTAAAGTTTTTAAAACCACACAGCCAACTTAAATAAAAATCTTAAAAGAACTGATAATATATTTAGAGGGTAAAAGTTACAATAGGTTATCAAATCTTAACACAACATACAGATGTTTTTGTATATATTTGTCTCATTGATTTATTAAAACCAATAAAAATACTTAAAAATTATCTGTTAATCACATAACAATATCATGTACATATGACTTGACAATGAATCTCGCTACTCTGATCTGATCTGTGTAAATAAATATATTTATGTTTTTGTTTTATCTGAAGACGAATATGTCGCCATCTGTGATGACAAATGGTTGCCGAGGACTGTGTCAAGTCACTGTGTGTGTTTGCAAATGACAGATTTGATACATGCGCTGGTTGGGTAGTGGTCACAGTGCGTACGCGCTCCACCGATGGGGTCAGAGCAAACTGCACCGTGACAACCAGCTCGGTGGCTTCCTGGGGGGTTCCGCTGCCTTCAACTGGTGACCGCCCTTCGGTGGATTGCTTGCCTCCTAAACAAACGCACATCAAATATTAATATCTTTCTTATTACAAATTTATTCACGAAAATACACAAGTTTCACATGTTTTAATTCACATTTAATATTGTGAATTTTAACTAAAGTAGGACTTCCATATATCGAAGTAGATGGTTCCATAAGAAAAATTTGATGTACAGGGTGTAATAGCGAAACCGAGTACCGCTAGTATTAGCTTTATTATTATTACAAAAAAAAAAAAAAAATACTATGCAACAAAGTTGTAGAAAACCAAGGGGGACATCTGCTTAAACCAAGCTTGACCAAATGGGGTGTGTCACACCCCAGTATATTAATAGTGGAAATGATGTATCTATTGACAACATTTATGAATTAGTTAATATTTAACAATAATTTAATTTTTAATCGACAAAAAAATCAAAAACACCATTTACAAAAAAATATGTCTAAATTATATTTGGCAACAGCGCATTTCGAACGAATTATAAATAAATAAACGTTGTTAGAGTCTAATAGCAACTAATTCAAAATTCAAGCTTCGCTTGAGAAATGAGAAAGAAATTGTCTCCCCCACCAAAATACATAGACCAATCAGAGAGCTAGCTAAATTAGTATGTGTGAGAGTTGGTGTGAACGAGAGACGCAATGTTGTCAGTCAACACGAGACGCAACTTGAAGTATGATGCAATTTAGGAAGGAAATTGGCGTGATTTTGACTTTTATTGAAAAATTATTAAAAAAGCATTAAATAATTACTTTGTTTTTTGTAATATTGTTCTATAGGCTTGACAGCATCTAACTGTATAAATTTTACCTTATTTTAATTGATATTAAATGAGAAAAGCCTAGGGTATACTACACCCCACTTGGTTGGATGTGTATATTTTGGTCAACTACGGGTTAAAGAAGAAAATATATTTTTTTAAATCAGTAGTTCTCAAGTTATATTTTTTTCAAATGGGATTATATATATTTTTTACCTATTCAATAGCGTATTTTTTTCTGAATTCATGTATTAATTTAATACTCTTTAAAAATATTGAAAAAAATGCGATTGAAATTTAAATAATTTTTAATTTTTAATATTGAACTACGAAATTTTATATTTGGATAGTCATATTGTTTCACTACGTTGTTCACTAGTGTTTTTTTGTCGAGCTTGCTTTTCCTTCTTCGTTTTTTGCGTATTCTTACAAAAAGAATCGTGTTATTTAGTTACGTTATTGTCATTGGTTCTCTTGTCGCAGTACTATCCATTGCAAAGTTATGATGGGATGCTACAAATTTGGTTATATATCCATACTTACTGATCTAAATATTAATAATATTGATTTTATCTAGTTTTTTTTTTTTTACATTTTTATATTACAATACTAAAAATTTGATTCCATGAGCAATTATGAATATTTTCATTATTTCTGTTAACTTTCAATATTTTAGTTTTGACAGTTCAGTAGTTCAATTTTTCATCAACAGGTGGCTTAACAAGTTTGCAATAGTAATAGCGTATTCGATTGGGTGCTCTACTATGTACTCAAGTCACTCGGCGAGCAAGTATCGTATTCGATTAGCCGACCAGTCGCTCTAGAGTTGTTAAAATTTCGTATTCGATCGGGAAGGTCACTGCTCTGAGAGTGCACTGCGAGCACTTTTTCTTGATCTGGCTAAAGAGTCAGAGCAGCGTCGAGTAATTGGCGCGTAGCGGTATTTCAAAGCTAGTATGTTTATTAACCCTTTACTGCATAGTGTGCCATATATGGCACATTCCGATTTTTATTTTTTATTTTACTTTTAAAACTGAATCAGAACGTTACTTCATGAATGTTCATATATGCCACTTACACAGCAATGGATACTGCAGTATCTCAAGTAATGGGCTGCAATAGATTTGAGGATATCAAGCGGAATTTGCACTTCAACGATAACTCTGAACTATTGAGAAAGGACAACTAGAAGATACGACATTTTCTTTCAAAAATTCCAGGGCGACTGCTTTTAATTCCTAAAGAAGAACACCTAGCAATTGACGAGCAAATAATACGGAATCATTTTCTTTTGTAACATAATGTAGAATCATAATGTTCCATGTATGGCACAAACCCTAAATTATTATTTTAATTATTATTTTTTCATAAAAATAATAATTAATATTTTAAATATATTTTTTTAATTAATGTTTCTATCAATAAGAACCAATTCCTAATGCTCATGAATTATTTCAGCCAAAAATAAAAATTCATGCAGAAAAGGGTTAAAACTAATTGAATCTTCATCAAGTAGTGATGTATCTTTTTGTATAATAAATCAAATTAGGAAATTAAAAGACATAAAATAATTTTAAAAAAGTAACATTTTGCTAATATAAACAGAAAAAAAAATAAATAAATGATTGCAATCACAAAAATAAAATAATAAAAATTATACATAAAGTATTATCCTGCACTGTTTACGCAAGGAAATCACTGTATTTTTAAATAATTAATAACAACAATAATAAAAACGTATTCGATTGAGCGTTGATATGGCGCGCTCGCTAGTAAAACTCGGATTGAGCATGAGGTCATTTGCTCACTTGCAGAGCAATTCCAGAGTGGTCTAATCAAATAAGCTAAGAACGTGTGTATTTTTTTTCAAATATTCACTTGATGTACTCTTTACAGGTATTAAATAATAATTATTAGACCTGTGAGGGGCGAGTTTGAGTGGTCTGTCATGCCCTAATGAGATGACAGACAAAAGGTTTTTATATTGTATCTACAGCAAGTAATTATTATAATCTATTCAAGTACGTCAGGAGTCAACAGACACTGTTGTAAGATAGTAAGGTAACAATTAAAATTTAAAAAACATGTCAGACACACCCGCATGCTATTTACTAGTCCGCCCACTAGCGTCAGACCTTTTTTCTACGATTCCAATGAAATCATTGGTCAGCGTTAATAAAACTATCTAAACAAAAGTCCATATGTTAAGAGATGAGAGTCCATATCTGACTAAGATGAAACGCGACGATAATCATTGAAACTTGTGTATTTTCTGGAGTTAAGCTGAGTCCAGATCAGCGAGCCGATCGTGTAATTTAATGTAACATTTATGTCTAGTTTTTGTCGCGAACACAAAGGAGTTCGCTGAATTTGACTGGATGCGTTCAAGGTAGTTTTGACGCTCGCAAACATGGACGTTTGACACAAAGCTTACATAACCTAGAGTAGATAGTAAATATTATTTAATAAATTTCGGTTAATGTTCCGTATAAGTCCACTACAAACAATTCGTCAGAGAAAACGCGTATGCTAGTTATAATGAGATTTGACCTGGCGAAGCGCCGCCCTTTTCTTTCAAAACATAACATTTACGATACACTTTATCATTTCCAATATTTTTATTCAAAACTGAAATATAAATAAGTACTTGATAGTTATCCGCTCTGAAATCCAAGCAATTATTTAATAAGTGTTTGTTAACATTTAGCTCGTATTAACGTTTTTTGATAAAAACTTGAATAATGAAATTTCAGTATTTATACGCTTAAAGTCCCATTTAAATGGTTTAAATGAGATTTATAGTATACATATTTTGAAGAACATTAACATTATTAAAAGAGAATCCTCAAAAATATCAATATATTCCGACCTATCAATTTTATGTCTGAAATAGAATATTCCGTTTTTCATCGCATTCATAGATGCTAAATTATTTAAATGTATTAAAACTGTATAAAGAATTTATATATCTTCACTATATGCACACAATCAATGATAAAACTAATTGGGTTAGGTTTTGTTAGCAAAAATTTTAGACAGAAAAAACTGAAACTTGAAAGACGTATATAAACAAGTACTCATAAGAAATTTTTACCTGTTTCCAATGAGATTTATAGTATCCATATTTTGAAAAACATTTACTTCATAAAAAGTTCCAAAAATATTAGTTATATTCGGACGTATCCTCATGTTAAAAACGCGCATTTCTCTGCCAACCACTGATGCACGAATGATTATTATTGGCTCCCCACTCTTACGACCATGTCTTCTCGTTTATAACCTTATAATATAATTCATTCTAACCATACAGCCTAGTTGTGGTGGACTAATACGGAACATTGATCTAAATTGCTTTAATTATTTTTCGACATGTTTCGCCAGCAGTTTAGCTTCTTCAAGGTTTTTTGTGCGTTTTGTATATTTATACATGTGAAGTTTTAACAAGAATTTAACACAACAAATGTAAAAATGTGTTACACTGTTTATTTAGAATACCTTCTAACATAAATTAAATTTTTGATTATTTTTGTTGTATGATCCAGTCTCGGACTGTTCACAAGAACATTGCACTACGTTCGCCATACGTAGGTTTTAAGCGAACATTACGTTACGCAGTATATTACAGGATCGGGTCGCTAATCTGGACCCAGATTTATAGCGATAACTTTGACACATTTTTAAAAACTGAATATAATTAAAAAAATGTTCTTAACTATAGAAATATAGAACTTAATATCAATAAAGTAGCATCCCTATCACAGCTATGTTTTGCCAGATCCCCGCCGTTAAACGTGTGAAAAAGACTGCGATATATTACGATTATTACGAGGGTTGACAATTCATAATCAGTTGATAGCAGTACGGCGCAAACGCAATAAGTATTCAATATGTGAGAAAATGGATTATTCTCCGAAGAAAGAACAAACATTAGTGACAAGCAGCATAACGACACATAAAGTACTGTATACAGCATATATTTGATACTTCTAAATTGATCATCATAAGCAACACTTCGGCAAACGGAGATAAATTCTTTTGACACGTAATGCGATACGCGCTACGTATTTATTACCAAATAAATACAATTTGAAGTGTTAATTTTAACAATTATTCAACAGTTATACCCTAAAAATGATCTCGATATTTTAGGAAACAGCTTTTAATCAATATTTATAAGTTAGAATAACCATTTTCATTTCCTCATGTTAGTAATGTTTTATATTAAACTAAAATTCCATGTCATTTTGATCATGCGCAATATTGGTACATTCGTGGCAGTTTTATCCTTTCAGGACAACTGATTAGTCCTGATAACCACATATCTAAAAATTATTTCTGAAGTGCGTGTTGGTTTCCAGAAATAACTACAGTGTAAAATGTGTTATCTAAATTCGGAATTTAGGGCCGGTTTCTGAAAGCTTAGTTAACTATAATCTAATGGTCAGAAAATGGTTGCTATGGTTACTTATGGGATTGTTATATTGTAACCGAATTTAACCAAATGACCAAAGTCAGCTAAGCTCTCAGAAACCGGCCCTTAATGTTTGTATTGTTTCCAAGATGTTTGCAGCTTCCTGAAAGACAATTTACGTAGCAAATTGTAAATAATTTTTATAAAAATGTATCCGTCTTACTTCGTCGCTAGACCTTTTTCCAATGTAGTAAGATAGGCGTGCGCTATATGGAAGTATTAAATATATGGTATATAGCAAGAGCTGCGGAAATGATTCAATAGGGCTGACGACGAAATGTGAGGGTAGCAATTTTCATATGTGAGATATTTCATTAAAGAGAGCTCACCAAAGGTGTGATTTTGTTTCACAATAATGCAACATCACACACCGCCTGCCAAACAATTAATCTTACGCATCCTTTCAATTAGCAAATTTTAGACCAATGGTTCTCAACCAGGAGGGCCGTGAGAACTTTGTAGAATAAATCACCACCCTCCCGTACATAAACCAATCGGTATTGACTATCACCCGTTCCTGCCCTCTATCGTTTGTGTTGGATCCAGTCCTCAAGCGTTTGTGTTGAATTATAAACAAATTAATGATTTTGTACAAAATAGGGAACCTTATTTATCAACCAACCCTCGCATTAGCTCAACAACATATATATTTTCTGTATAACAAGGATCTTAAAAAATAATCTTGTTCGCTACTGGTGTTCGCATTGGGCGAGTTTAGCGAACACAACTACTAAGTATAAGAACTCAACAAGTTTACTTTGTGATTACAGTGAACTGTTCGCTGAAGGAACAACAAGCGAAATACTACAATCTATGAGTTAACATACCCAATAGTTATGTTCGCTAAACGCGCCCAATATTACATTATTTTGGAAACATTTGATAAATTATATGGTCAACTGAAGCATAATGTACTACTATGTGTACTATCTCTGTACTTTAGCATACCTACTATGCTACTTTAAAAGATATAAGTCCTATACCCTAAAGCTGAAATAACACTGACCAGGCAAAAATCAACATGCTTTTTGAGTATATTTATGCTATGTTTGCAGTTAAGGAAAAAATTATACTCATTCTATATTATAATTCTAGTCCATATTACTACTGACGTATACTTCAATAAATATAGATAAGTACAGTTGCATAAAGCGTTGTTAAGTCTGACAATGCAGTTAACTATGCATCATGTCGTCAAGTGTTGCTGAAAGCATTGCTAAGTACACCATTGTCAAATATATGATAATGTCGTCAACTGATGGCGTGATTATCTGATGACATGGTTAACAACGCTTTATGGAACTGTGCCATAATATATTAGTACAGAAGAAAATAGAAAAAGCCAAGCAAATACATATTATAAGAATCGTAATATCGAATGTATATTATAAAAATATGGATTAATAGTACAGAGTGTATAAGAAAGATTGTATGGTTGATGTAAAACTGACTATGCCACTGCTTTCAAATAGTGAGTACAGTAAGTTCTCCTACAACGCGATCAATGCCTTCAATGCGTGTTATACAAAATTGTGTAATAAAAAGAACAGATCTTAAGGTAAATTTTAAAAAATATCTAGATCTTATTAGCAACGAAATATAAAAATAAGACAAATGAGGTGTATTAATCCTGAAAATATCGACAACAGTTATAAATAAATAAGTATACAGAATAAATAAATGTTGATCATCATATATGAGCCCCGCCTCAGTGAAGTTGGCCCAACAATCAAAAATAGTGTTTTCAAAGATAATTTTTATAGTAGAAGGGATATTTATGAGCATCAATTCAGTTATATAATGATGTGGGAACTGTTTATTTTACAAAAAACAAACATAAAGAAACACAAAGATGTAGTTAGTACTATCAGAAAATGAACACATAGAAATAGTTTCTTCTCTCATATACATTCTTGCTGTTAAGTAAAGGGTACATGAGATATTTCAACATTATAAGTAACAACCCCGCTACCCCTAAATAATCTTTTTGTTAAAAACTACTTTGAAGAGAAAACAAAAAATTTTCCTCATATAAATTTTTGATGTAAAGTAAATAAGTGAGATATTTCAATATTTTATACAATATTTTAGAAAATATTTTAGTAAAATACTTTTAACAAAGTACTGTTATAAAATAAAAACCATTTATCTTAAATTATATTTACTTTATTATAACATAAATTTACAATTTTCATGATTTACATAAAGTCTGTTCCAAACGGTTAGGCGGAACTAGATTTTGCAATCTAGTTACTTTCATCGTTTAAATCATGCTTTTCAGCCGTTTTGTTTAAGTTTTGTAAATCATACTTGCAACAAACATTTTTTGGTTAAGGTTAATATCATTTTAAAATGTCATTTTCTTTATATTTTGATTTTTTGTGCCATTCTTAATACAAATATCCCATTTATTTATTTTTTTGTCATTAAAATATGTAATAAAAATAATTTAATTTTTATGTAATTTCAAAAAATAATTTAATTTCGTTTCCATGGTTTCATTGATGGAATGTTAAATTTTGACATTCCAACGTGAAAAATGAAATAACCCAAGCAAGGTCCCTTTTTGTGACAACCTAAAAGAACAAAATTTCCATTTAGTTCCGCCTAACCGTTTGAAACATACTGTAGTTGGGCCAACTTCACTGAGACGGGGCTCGTATAGCGAATGCGTTTTTTTTTTGTGAGCAATTTTGGTTCCGATTTTTTTTAATGTTGGTTGTCAGTAGTACTCTCAGAAATCGACCATGCCCGAACCCGTTCAAAACAAAAAAAAAAAAGAATTGGTTCCGGATTTAGCCAGTTTCGAATACCCGACCCTAGAACCAGATATTCATAACTGGGTAAACCGAACCGGGTATTCGGAACCGGATGTTCGAAACCAGGTATCCACAAAACAAGTGATGAAAAAAAGACGAATAGAAGTGAACAAAACAACGAAAGAAAGGGATGAGCAAAAAAAATGTATTAGTAAAATATTTTTGAAATGGGAATTCAGTTTTTCATTTTTAGAATATCCACACTTAGACCACAAACTTTAAACTCAAGGTAAAATTTAGTATTGAAGATAATATTTTATTTAAATTTTTTAAATGTTAAATTGATATTATCGCTGTAGTTAACTATAGACGTATTATTATGGTTTATTTTTTAAAAAACTAATCACCGACACCTTCGGGTATAGAGGTATTTAATTATGTGTGCATGTACAATGTACGTAAAAACTAATGATTAGAGCAATTGTTTACTTTATTTTAATTTCATTTCCAAATGGCATTGTTAGTATTTAAAATCAATAAACATTTTATAATTAACTTTATTACGTTCATTGAATACTGAAATAAAATTTATTCACTTTTAAATAAATCATGATTTATTTGATTATTAATGAATCATATTTATTATTATTATTTATTGGTCAAATACATCTAGTATCTTAAAAAATGATATAATATATAATCCAGACAAAAAAAAATTAACAAAATTTGAAAGTGGACCCAAAATTTGGCACAAAACTAGTGTGTATTTCATTAAAATTGATTACAATAAAGCGACAATAATTTTTAAAATAATTTTCTAAAGCCGGATCTACACATAGGCAAACCTAGAGAGCCGTCTAATGGTAAGGCCACATATAGTATGTATGCCACATACAGTTACGGTCAAAATAATAAATACATCTAATATAGTAACCTTATTATTTGTAGTTCAAACAATAATTAAATTCATATTTTTATTTTAACTGGCATAACTAATAAAGCACTTTATTATCTATTAAATCCATAATATTTATCAAGAAATATTATTTGGTCATAGAAATATTTTGATTTTTGTGAAAGCACTGCCTGACATGGTTGGTCAAAATAATAAATACATTTCCTAAAACTCTTAAAAATGATTTGATAACGGAGTTAAGACAGGTTCAAACAAGTTCATAATGTATTTAAAAGTATATGTTTTACAAAAAAAATTATTTGGTTTTGTTCAAACTATTGCAAAGATGGGTAAGAATAAGCATTGAGGTAGTGAAATGGAACTTAATTAAAAAATTTAAAAATGATGGCAATTCTTTTACAAGATTGCTAATATTATGGGTTGCTCTTTGGGAATGGTACAAAATGCCATCAGTCACTCATTTAAAGAAGAAACCCGGGGTAGACCACACAAAACTTCGAAGAACGAAGATAGACGCTTGGTGAAGGAAGTGAAAAAAATCCTTTCATGTCATCAACTAATTTACTAACCGAACTACAACCGAATATTTCTGCACGAACCATTAGAAAGAGCTTGGTAAAGCATAACTTAAGATCATGTTCGCCTAGAAAAGTACCATTATTAAAACCAAGACACTTACAAGTCCGTAAGGAATTTGCTCAAGAACACGTTTACTGGTATGGTGCAGAAGGTATTAAAAATGAAGAAATATTTTATTTAGTGACGAAAGTAAATTTATGTTGTTTAGAAATGATAGGAAAAATTTTGTTAGGCGTCCTCCAAACCAGGCGTTTAACCCTAAATACACAAAAAAAGCCGTTAAACATGGAGAAGGTAACATTTCAGTTTGCGGTTGTTTTTCTTGGTATGGTATAGGTCCATTATTTCGCATAGATGAGATAATGACGAAAAAAAATTACATCCTAATTTTGGAAACTATTATGCTAACCTATGTGGAATGGAATATGCCACTAATATGGATCTACCAGCAAGCTAACGACTCTAAACACACGGCTCGTGCAACAAAAACATGGTTCCAGCAAAACAATGTTCAAGTTTTACCTTGGCTTGCTCAATTACCGGGTTTGAATCCAATAGAAAATCTTTGGAAACTAGTAAAAGATAGGGTTGAGCTGGAAAAACCAAGGAACAAGAATGAATTATGGACTGCTGTTCAAGAAGGTTGGTACAGCATTCCTGTAGAGAGCTGTCAACGGCTCATCGAGTCGATACCCAAACGATGTCGGGCCGTTTTGACAAATAAAAGTCATGCTATTGATTACTAAGATTATAAAAATTAGTATTATGTAATTAGTAACAGTAAAATGAAATATAAATTTTATATTTGACTAAATTTTCTCGATTGTATTTATTATTTTGACCAACCATTTCAGGTAGTGTTTTCACAAATATCAAAATATTTCTATCACCACATAATATTTCTTGATAAATATTATGGTTTTAATAGATCATAAAGTGCTTTATTGGTTATGTCAGTTAGAATAAAAATATGAATTTATTTAGTGTTCCAATTACAAATAATAAGGTTAGTGTATTAGATGTATTTATTATTTTGACCGTAACTGTATGCTTTGAACGTTAGATATGCTACGTTTACTACATCAAGTCGTCACACTGGCTACAATACGTACGAGACGCAAAGAAAATGAACAAAACTTATTTTTCAATCGTCATCAGTCTTGTACAAGATGTTGACCTGTAGGTTGCTTTAAGCGTGTTCTACATTATACAATTCTCGACAAATTTTCATACTTATTTCTTTGACTAGAACTTGTACTAGAAATAAATCAGTGAAATTGTACAGTGTAGAACACTTTATGAAGTTAAGGTCAACTTTTTTCAAAACTAGATTCCGTCCAACTTTACTTCAAGTTAGAACTCCGCACATGCGCAGTAGGTACTTTAAACAAAGGTACCAACATTAAAATTACGCTTGTAAATATTTTGTATTACTACGTGTTTAGTTGATCATTGGTTTGAATAGGCGAATATATTGTGTTTTGTACGTAAATCAGTAATTTTACAAATCTACTAGCTAGGTTATAAACACTTGACAAGATATGAATTATATGTTTATGTTGGTACTATAAATGAACTGAAACACGTGTAAGAATTTCATTCTCTACCAAAAAATTGAAAAATAAATTGTATTAAAACTTTGACAACTTCTAGTTCAAAGAAAAAAGTTTAGAAAATTGACGAATAAAGTATAATGTAGAACACTATTTAGTTAATTTTTTTGGCGCATAGCAACAAAGGCTATTTGCGCCTAACGCAGCCCATCTACAGGCTATTCCAAACGTTTAGGCAGAACTAAATGGGAATTTCGTTCTTCTAGGTTGTCACGAGAAGGGACTTTGCTTGGATTATTTCACTTTAGAATAAAATAATTTTTGCATATTTTAATGACAAAAAAATAAATAAATGGGAAATTTGTATTAAGAATGACACAAAAAATCAAAATATATGCCAAAAGGCACGATTCAAATAACGATGAAAATAACTAGATCGCAAAATCTAGTTCTACTTAAACATTTGGAATAGCCAATACCTAGGATATTTCATGTTTAGTGTTGGCATTAATTATTAAGTGATATTTATTATAAAAAATAAAATAAATACATTTTAAAATTTTTGGGAGACTTAAAAATTTAAGAAATGAGACATTTGTATTAAGGACACAAAAAGTCAAAATGTAATGAAAATAACATTTTATAATGACAATTCACCCTAACCTAAAAATGTTAAATGTAAGTATGACTTAAAAAGCTTGAAAAAATGAACCTAAAGCTCGATTCAATTGATAAAAGTTACTAATTTTCATGTAGTTCCGATTAAACATTTGGAATAGCCTTATTAAGGATTTGAACCCACGTCCATATCCTTGCTAGCGGTCAACGGCAAGATCATTTAAGCGCTTGTGGCTACAAAAATTTTGCTTAAAATCGCAATTCTTATCTAATCTAACTAACCTCGTAGATTTTATACAGTGGCGGCGCTAGCTCTTAAAATATGGGAGGGGGGCAAATATAAGTGATGACCTAAAAAAAAAGGTCCTCATTTCTAAAATACATTTTCTCCAAACAATTCTGGGGGGGGGGGCAACTGGGAGCCAGACCAGTTTTGGGGGCCCCCGAACCCCCCCTGGCGCCGCCACTGCTTTGACGGTTCCTAAGATAGCAATTATGGGCAAATTAACTAACAAAATTAAGGAAATACCATTTTTAAAGTGACTCGGTAAATTCCCAGTTATCAAGAAATTCTACATATCAAATTTTTTTATTACAAATACATTTATCAAGCAATGTGTCAACATAAACTGACTAACTATATTTAATTGGCATTGCTGACTAACTAGTTAACATTATTCTTATACGATTCTGTTTAAAAGCCTTATTGCAATACGTTAATAAAAGAAATAAAGTGTTAAATAAAGTTATTCTCTATGCATGCAAAACAAAGAAACCCCAAAATACAGACTAGAAATTACCTTCTGCCATTGACAGCGAGAATTTAAAAAAGAAAATAGTATATTAGTTTACATGTACAAGAAATTAAAAGAAACATTTTTATTTAATATCTTCCTTTGTTATCATATTGTTGAAAATCAAGTAAAGTCAAAGAACATCAAGATTACAATAAGATGCATTTAAGATAATTTCTGAATTGTCAAAATTAATCAGTACTTGAAACAAAGGAAGATATGATTAGAAAATAATTAAAAGATAGACTCACTAATTTCTTTTCCATTTTAGCTTTGATGTCTCTTGCTAATGTGTAAAATGCTTCTTCAACATTGATACTGGCCTTAGCACTTGTCTCTATGAATTTAATACCATACTCTACAGCTAGTTGTTCGCCTCTTTCACGTGTCACTTGCCTTTTTTCAGTCAGTTCACATTTATTTCCCAATAACATCTTTTCAACATCCGCAGATGCATTTTCTTCAATATTCCTTATCCAATTCTTAATATTTTCAAAGCTCTTTTCATTAGTAATGTCATAAACTAACATTATACCCATTGCTCCACGATAATATGCTGTGGTTATTGTGCGAAATCTTTCTTGTCCCGCTGTGTCCCTGAAATTAAATTTAAAAGTCAAATACACACTTAAATTTTATTCAATAAACTTACCATATTTGTAATTTTATTTTTTTACCATCTAAATCTATTGTCCTGATTTTGAAATCTATACCTAAAATATTTGACAGGTGTTAAAACTGTAAATAATTAAGCACTTGTAGCATTTTAAATATTTTACACTATTTCAGGATGAAGCAATTGATTATTTATGACACATTATCACTGACACGTTACTAGAATAATTCACTGATTCGGACAAATATTTAAAACTACTCACTGATGAGATGACGAACAGGTAACCTTGCTTTTTTTTACGTCGTCGGACAAGAAAGGAAACTTCAAACTTACCTATAGTTGAAATAAATGTTGTATTAAAAGCATCTTCTGAAAAACGAAAGAGCACACAAGTTTTCCCAACACCTGAATCACCGATTAACAGTAATTTAAATAAATAATCATATGTTTTGGCCATTTTTGATACTTGAATGCTTTCGTTTCGTTTTGGGCCGGTCACCACTTAAACATTTGGCAACATTTAAAAACTAATTTCCCTATACTAACATTCTTTTTATAACGTTGGCGATACGTACATTTGACATTTGAAAGATTAGGTTTTTGTTGTGGTTATGTGTATTTTTTAAAAATGTATTTCTAAAGTTTATTTAAATATTAGTGCCATGGATGTAGATTTATTAAGACCGGGTACTGTACCCATTTCTCCAGAAACAATACTTTGGTTCGAATTTTTACTAAATCAAGATCTTTTAAAGAAACACATAGAAAAACCTTCACCAGGTTAGCAAAATTCAACAAAATACATTTATAATGTTTATATTTACTATCAATGATATTTTAGATCCTTCATCAACTGATTTAATTATAAAATTTTACAATGCAGTATTGGAATCAATTAAAAATGATACGAAACGAATGGAAATAGATCAAACGGAAGGTGTTGTCGAAAACAGTTCTGAGTTAAAACCAAGAGATACGCTAAAGAATTTAGCATTAAAAATACTGATATTAAGAGTTGCCGCACATTTAAAATGGAATTTAGATACTTGGGAAGCTAAATTACCAGTTAAAATTCAAATATGTTTATTACAAGATTTATTTTTTTTTACAAAAGAAAAGATAGAAATTCCAAATATTCCTGAATGTGATTTATCAACAATTACTGATCAGTATTTGTTTTCTTTAATTCTATATCATCGTTGGGTTATACGTATGGCTGTGCAGCATAGTTTTCATAGTAAAATAATGAAACCTTTTGGAGAAACTATTGTGGGATCTATGGAAGATTTTTTTATGTGCACACCGGAGTTGATTATGAGTAGTGTTAATTTCTTGACAACTATTTTAACACTAAATCATTTTCCACGGGTTTTAACTTTCGATACTTTTAAAATGCTTACAGAAGACAGTAAAGAGGTAATTATAATTTCATCTTAAATGGACCTATGTCTGGAATTTATATGTATATATATTTTGGAAACATATAATTTTATTCATCAAAATATTAATCCAACAAATAGTATTGACAAATTATCAACAACATGTAGCGAAACTAAATAAGAATATTTAACTGTTATCATTCATTGTACTCTTGTTACAATGAGATTTTAGTAAAATTAATATAAATTTAAATTGCATAATTCTCAATTATTTTGTAATATAAAGGTATAATTTGTTTATATAGTTAGTTCAGAATAAAATGTTCATATTTAATACAGAAATTAATTGTTAAGTAAAGATCTCTTATAAAATGACAATTTTATCAAATTTATCCGACTTCGTAGCTCTTATAGTTCTGGATATAGCAATACTGAACATCCTGTATATACAGGGTGTTATTGGGAACTATTTAAGCATTGCTAACTTCTTTATAATAAGGGATACGAAGAAGGTTTAATTAAGTAAGATGAAATATTTTATTCTGCGAATAAGAATATTAAATTGAAAAACAATTGAATTAAATAAACGAATTTCACTTATTTCTAAAAATTGAAGTGAAGTGTGAATTTTCACATATTTCAGGGTTTTGCAGGTATTTAATAGGTGTAAGAAGCCAAATTAATCCTGGATGTCTAGGTATATTTATCACATCAAAATCTACAGTTTTTTTGATAATCACTTTTATTCGTTATTTGAAAACTAAGAGCTTCCATTTAATTTTTTTAAACAAAATTTAAATATTTTTCCAAATATCCCAGCGTTTTTTTCTGCATTTGCTTCGTATTCAAGTCTTCATTAGATTAATAAGAAATATTTTACAGTGTAGAGTGTAGTGTGGTGTGAGTAATTCAGTTTGCAACTATTAAAAAAATATATTATTTTTTAAATATTTTTAATTCCAAAAAAATACACGCACTATCTTAGCTATAAATACACAAAATCCATAACATTATTAGCCATAATTTAACCATGAATTACAAAAATAAATAATTTTTTCAAAAACCAAAACTGCCATATTTTTCTAAAACACAATCTGATCAAAAATTCCTCTCGTACGTTTCCGGTTCAGATCAAAATACATTACCTATAATTTTTTTGCCTAAATTCACATTTGTGGCTAAATTCGTGTTAAAAGAAACGAATTTCAAAAAACTATCTATCGTTCCGTAATTTACGTCTTAAGAGCTTTCTTTTGCTACCAGACAATAAATTTTTAAAAAAATATATTTTTTTTATCGACATTTTTCGAAAAATTTATCTGATCAATAATTCCTGTTGAACTATTTCGGTTCCCATCAATGTTTATTGAGATTTTTTTTTTAGATTTTTAGATCAATCCCTTTGGGAGTTAGGGTGGGGGACAAAAGTTTTAAGACACATTTTTGTCAAAAATCCAATAAAAAAAAAAGAAGATTTTTCAAAAATAAAAATTTGTTTGTTCATCCACGCACCAAGAGGTTTTATTTAGAATGCCACTCAAAATTAAAAAAAAATATTTATCTTTTTATTAAATACATATTTAACCCGCGTTGTATTTTTTGAACTCTCTATAGTTTTCCCCTATGTGGGTCAAAAAGTTGTACAAGTATGCCAAATTTCAACTTTTTATGTTTGGCTACAATTTCTACTGTACAGACAGACAGACAGACACATGAGTGACGTTATAAGGGTTTTTTGGTTGTCATACCTACAAAACTCTGAAAAATTAACATTACTTAAATATAGGGTGACCATTTTCTTAAGAAGGCAATGCGGGATGGAGCAAAAAAAAGGGCCTCATCTCCCAAAATCCAAGTGAAGAGCAAAAAAAAAAGGTCTTCACCTCCCAAATCCAAGTGAAGAGCAAAAACAAAAAAGGTCCTCACCTCCCAAATAAAATGCGGAACTTTTGCGGGACGCATCTTAATGCGGGACAAAATGTTAAAATGCGGGACGAATGGTCACCCTACTTAAACAGTTTCTGTTACCATCATCTATAAAATGACTATCTAATATTTATTTTAGGTTGACCATGATTGGGATAAAGCTTTAGAAATATCACCCTTTGAATATGAAGCACAGATTCATTATGACTTGGGTTGCTTTTACTTCAATCGGGAGAATTACGACATGGCAAAGCAGCATTTTTTTAAGAGTAGTGAAAGTTATTACAGCCTCAATATAGATGCTGACTTGGAATATGCCAGTTTTGACATGAAATGCCTGAATGGATACCTGTGTGCATGTAATGTACCTGTCATTGATTTTTCACCGACATTGTTACAACAAATGAATTCTTCCATTGCAGACCAATACACTGTAAGTTTACCAGTATAATGGCCAGTTGCTAAAGAGCGAGTTAATTGTTTTAACTCGAGTTATGCCTAAAGCCGCATTCAGACCTCTTTAAATTAACGAGTTATGCTTTAATGCATTCTTTTAACGTTCCATGTACCGTTCACATCTGTTATAAATTAGTACGTTACGAATAGCCCTCCATCTGTGAATTTTGAAACCAACTATTTAGCTTCGTAAAATATTTTATATGTATTATCGTTCTTATAATTCTGTTGTCTTAGATTTTAACTACCTAATTACCTAAATTGATCATATTTACTGTCCGTCTTTGTAATTTTGAGCAAGATTTGTTAATGATGACATTATGTTAGGTTATGTTAAGGCATTCGATAACTACGGTGTCAATGATAGAATGTGATAGCCATTAAAACATCTCACTAGCTGTAAGTTTAGAAAATTATGCACAATCCACAACAAACAGCGTATTAAATTTGGAGGTCTGAACGGTTTCACGTCTTATCATATGACAAACTTTCTGGTGACAGTGAATAGTCCATAAGATACAGTGCATAAGCTATTGATTTAAGAGCTCTGAATGCGGCTTAACCCGAGTTCCGCTATACTGTATACATGTATGATTGAATTTACTTTGTAGGGAATTTTATCAATATTACAAGAAGACAATCTTGCTCGTGATATTCCACCGATGTATCGAACTGTTCTTGAATTAGATATTCAAGGAGCTCTGTCAAGTGGAAAGTTTACTGTAGCTAGAGATCTACTTCTCCAAGTTCAGATGTTAAATGTGGTAAGAAACGTACTTGATAACAGAACATGCTTTACTGCCGACTTTATGCACAGAGTGAAATGTGGAGGAAATAAAGCCATTGATATATTATTCTGGGTAAGTAAATTATTGTTTGCATAAATACATTTCACAGCCACGTCGTTACCCATCGTGATCCACTAAAATTCACGGTCCGCGCCCATCTCTAATTAAAACGTATTTAACAAATATTTGGAAAAAATAAACTTTTTAAAATACTTTGAAATCCATTACATATTCTTAATTTCTTGTGATAAATAGTACTCCCTCTGTCCGAAAATATGGTATAGAGCAGTGTTTCTCAACAGGTGGTCCGTGAAAGTTTTTATATGTGGTTTTTGAAGTTTTTTTTACATTTTTTATGTAAATAATTTATATTTTGTTTATTTTCTGTAAACTTTCTGTGATTTTCTACAAATAAAATAAATGTATTTAGTAGCACATTAAATATATTTGTTTCTTGCAAAAAATGAACCAACACTTATTATTAGTGGTCCGCGTTAGAAAATTATATATTATACCGGTCCGTGGTGCGTTTTTGGTTGAGAAACACTGGCATAGAATATTTAAAAAATATGGGATTAACGAAAGTAATATTGTCTTAATCTTTTTTTTTTTGTTTTTATATCTAAAAAACTGGTTGCTAGGCAACTAATAAACAAATGGCGCACAAATGTTTTGCATATGTCAAAAGTAATTCACAGAGGAAAAAAAAACACGCTTATTTTAGGCAAATTAAAGTGAAAACCGCTGTTCTAGCAAAATAGCGGATTTTGATTAAAATTGTGTTGAACTGCAAGGAAGAAGTTCCAAATCGTCTTAAATCACAACCGCCAAATAGTCCAGATTTTAATGTATTGGATCTTGCTTTTGTTAATTCTATACAATCCTTACAACATACAGCTTCACCAAATACAATCGACGTACTGATTGAATGCGTACAAAATATATTTAATGCATTAAACATACAAACTTTTGATAATGTTTTTCTAACATTGCAATCTTGGCTAAAAGCAACCATGTTAGCAAAAGGAGGGAATCCTGTAAGATTCCGCACATTAATAAATCTTCAACTTAAGGGATGGTTACAAACAACATTATCATGTTCCATACAAGATGTGGAGACAGCCACGTCCTTGCTAAATTTAAACTTTTTGTATTATTCTTTGTTTTACTAGATATTTGTAACTATTTCATTAGTAAAATCATTCTAATTAATTAAAATTGTAAATGTATATAATTTTTTCGGACGGAGGGAGTATCAAATGCTCGCATTTTAACTATGTATCGTTTGGTATTTTTCAGGCTGCAAGTTCTGTAATGGAGCGTGGAACAGTAGCTGATAAAATGAATATTAAACAATTCTTTATGAAAATATTGATGAGTGAGGAATTACCAGATTTGTTGGAAAGACTGATGACTGATGAAAAATGGAAGAACTTGATAAAGGAAGAGGATCTAACAGAGATATCACATACTCAAGTTAAAATTGATGATATTAGCATACCATCAAGTTTACTCACAAATAATTGGCTACAGCCGAATTTTACCGTTAAAAGTAAGTTGATATTTATATAATCATTTTTATGAATACTAAATAATTTCGCATATTTAGTAAATGTATTTTAACACAAATAACTCATTGTTAAAATAAAATTTTGGGCATTAGGTACCCATCTTAGAGATTATAAATTCTTGCATGTGTTTTTTTGTGCAATAAAATTAAAATGTGATCCAAAGAAGTACGAGCTGCGTCGTTATATGAAGATGGCCACAGTATTCGAATATCTCTGGCGTTTTGGATGTAGCTAAAAACATTATTAATTCGGGTGTAACTATAAATCGTCTTCACCGGACTGGTACACAAGAAAATCTGGTTCAAGTCGTCCACAGGCCACAAATGCTCGCGACGACCTTGATGTAACTGTTCTGCGCGATCGGGACTCTACTTTGCTCTCACATCCTCTCGCAGAAGAATCAAATTTAGTTATTTCATCAATAATGCCCCCAGTTGCGTAAAATACTTAAATCTAGATGCAGCGATAATAGTAATACCTAATAATTACACATTTTCGAATGAATACAATTTTTACAGCTCTTGCAAAGTGACTCGCTATTTATGGTTTTAATTTCTACGTCTTCTTCCTCACTTTGTACTATTTCTTCCTTTTCCTCTTCATCTTGTTCATCGTTCTTGTGTACTGTTTTATCGACATGGTGAGAAAAAAAATTATTTAGAGATTTTTTAAAATCTTCTCAATATGATGCAAAATTATATAATTCTTCATGTAATTGATCTTTGATGACATTTTTTTTTAAATTTTTCAATAGTTCAACTAACTTTGTTAACCTATTTGAAGGTGTTCCATTTCTTACCTTACAAAATTTACAGGAGATAAAAGTGCAATGTCAACATTCCATTATTTAGAAATCTTTGTTCTTAACAGGAAACCAATATATCTAAAATTACACTGTGAGTTTCAATTTCAAATTTCTTTTGCAAATTTTGAATCCTAACCGTTTTTCAGTAAAATTAATACTTATTTTTATGTCAATCTCTTCGTGTATGTTAAGTAAATTTGAAGACCTTGTAAGAAAAGTATATGTAAGATACTCACAAACCAAATGTCAATATTAAACTGAGTGAATTTAGTGAAAAAGAATATGTTATTTACAGTATTAAGCGAAACCGACTAATTCAATAAGAGCGGCAAGCAGCACATTATTAGACATTTGCGTCATTTAATCAAAGAATTGAAATGGAGCGATTTCAATTATTGCTCTCATCGTCGAGTTTGACTTAGTATCAGTTTTAATCAAACTTAAAATTAAAACTAATAGTTGTATACTATTGTTTCAGGAAATCCTTACCTAGAAGCTCGAGTGGTGGAACAAAAATTGATATCATCCTATGACATACCTACTATTAAAGAGTTGTTAGTCCAGTGGGCTACAACAAATCCGTCAAAAACATTATGGCGGATAAATTCATCCTGGGAATTAGCAATACCTCTTCAGAGTTTAGTTGTATCTCTTCCGCGAGGGTTGTTACAAGATTTATCCTATGTACTGCTTGCCAAAAGCAAGGAACTTATGAATTTAAAAGATTTTGATCAAAGTTATCAAATGTTAGAAGTTTTGGAGACAGAGGCAAAAGCAGCTACAGGACTTAACCCAAATATTCTTTACAAAATGTGTAGATTAGTGAGTTGGGAAGGATTACTGGTTAGGATTACACAGCTGTTTTCTGAATGGCCTGGAAACAATCATAGTAAGTATAAAAATATATTTTTTTTGCTGTCTATCATTCTGAAAGAATTTAAAAATATATGCATGTAACAAGCAAATAAATTTCCAATTTAGTTTGATAAAGAAACTACTTAATTCGACTTTTAAAAATTATAGTATGGGGACTGCAGTACAAACTGTTCCTATACAGCAAGGCTGTTCAACCTTTTTGTATTTGGGATATACTTTTTTATATATATATTGTTACCACGATTGACCAGAACGCGTTGCCGACCACCGGAGGAGCATGGAGTGCTCTACCTGGTGAGGGAGTCATCCCCGGGGATGAAATTTTGAAAAAAATGCATTACATATTGCAATTTTAACGCTGTTTTTCATGTAAAAATAAGCTAATACGCAAAACGAAATTTAAAAAAAAATGTTTATGAAATTTCTTCATAAGCCTTCCAAGGCTGCACTTTAAGCCCGATGATTAACACATTTATCGCTAACGAATTTTATGCAAGATGATTAAAAAATTGTTCTTTGTTTTTAAGTTTTGTTGGTTAGGATATGTTTTTTTTTTCGGTGTATTTTTATAAATTAGTGGTTTTTTGATGTGCAATCACCAGTATCTGTTACGGAAAATTATATACACACAACGGCAAATTTAAAGGAACAGACATAAAAATCTAATTATTTTCCATGTAGTGTACATATTGTTAATATCTCTCAGGTAATCTTCTAGTATAGTCGGATTACTGATAGGTGACTGTTATACATGTATGTATCAAGTAGTGCATTCATATAATAATCTAGTTATCATTTTTCAGCGATTTTAAAAATGTTTTTTGTTATTTGTCTTAGCTGTCAGTGTCTGTTAATAATATTAATTAATAGAGCTTGCGGCCAATTATTAAATTCACAAACTTTAATTTTAAATCTGCTGGAACAGCTGCACTTATTTCTCTATCTTGTGTCCATCAAAGAGTAGCAGCTGCCTTAAAGATTTCGGAATCAACAATTCGTAGAATTATAAAATGTAATAAATCTGAACTTCTCACTAACAAAATCACGAGAAAACGAAGGAAATTAAAATTTGGACTTATTTTTGAAAACTAGAGTTTATTTTATTGATACATTGGCACAAACGTATGGTCATGAAGTACTAAGATTACCTCCTTATCACTGCCAGTTTAACCCCCATTGATCTAATTTGGGGTATAACAAAAAATTATTATGATAGATAGTGATAACAAAGTTTTTAAAAAGGGGCAAGTAGCCTGTGATCAAATTAGTTGTGAAACTTGGGCAAAATCTGTTAAAAAAATCGAAAATTTAATAAATGTATGGTGGGAAAGGGAAAGAATTGTTGATGATATTAATCCAAGAATAATAAATACAAGAAATGACAGCAATAGTTCAGATGACGACGATATCACGCATTACAGTGACTAATTTAAAAAAAAATAAAATAAACATTTAAATACAACTTGTACCAATATATTATATGAATAAATATATTTTTACTTAATATTTTATTACTTTGTACTTAGAGGAAACATAAAAATTTAATTTAATTAAACAACAAATTATAATCCAAAATTTACGTATGAGTATAAGTTTTTCCTTATTTATAATTATTGCCTTAAAATTAATAATTTTGTTTGAGTACTGCTGTGAATTTATTTTTGGCTCTAATTAGTAAAGATATCTACGAATCATGCCGTTTCTTTCTAATGCTTTGTTTTTTATTGTAATAATTTGGAAGGTTAGTTGTCAACTTGCGTCACTATACGTTACTATGGGTATGCAAATAATTATAATGATATAGACAGAGAAAGCATATAGTATTGTATATCGATAGTTGTAGCAACGAACAGTCACTTATCAGCAATCAGACTATACGATGTTTTTTGGAATAATTGAAACTTGATTTACACCATGTGAAACCTGTCGCAGAAGAAAACAATTAAAGAACTTTATTGTACATTTTGGACTTTGTTAATCATTTAATGCGCTTTTCTGTCGCCTCAATAGCGTCAGTTTCCCCCACGAGCCCTTACGACTGTAGTCATTCGCCTTCCCATACTTCTTATGAGGTCATCAATCTGTTCTTGGGGCAATCTGTCCCATTCCTGAATCAGTGCTGCTCTTACCTCTTCTCTGTTTTGAAAAGATGGAATTTTTGACCGAAGTCTTCTGCCTAGCATGTCGAACATAGGTTTAATCGGGTTGAGGTCAAGGGAGCACGCTGGCCAACCCATTGTTGTTAGCAGCTGAACTTATTTGCTTAAAAATTCATTTAAATAAATCAAAAATCATAACGAACCTCGTAATAAGCAATAATATTAAGATTGACAACATCCAAATCGAGCAGCCCTTTCTATAAATCTCTGAGTTATGAAGTGACAATAAGCAGAAGCAACCAAACTTGCAAAATTACTAGAAGAATGTCTCTAATTTGGGCAGGTTTCGGTCGTCTTCGTAACATCTTCATAGTCAATATATCTTTACCACTGAAAAGAACATAAAATGTGCGTGTTGGCTGTTGCGAAATCCTCACACTAACAAAAACTTCGGCTCAAATACTGCAGAAAGCACTAATTTCCATAGAACGAGCTATGCTTGGAATTACTCTTGACAGTGTATCAAATTAGGAAATATGTCGAAGAACTTAACTGTCCGATATGATCAGAATGGCGTCAATGAAATGGAGACGGGCAGGACATATAGCACCTTCTGCCGACAATAGATGGACCAAAACGGTTCTTCAATGGAGACCGTAACAAGAGAAAAGAAACAGAGGAAGACCATCAACTCGCTCGACTGATGACGTCAAGCGAATAGTCATAAACTGGATGTAGGAGGCACAGAACCGCGAAAACTGGATTTGCTTAAGAGAGGCCTATATACAACAATGGATGGCAACAGCCTGATCATAATGATACATGTTTATATTGTAGAATAAATTAGATGCTTGACTTAATTTGTTGATAGTCCCGTTTTATAATTCCTTATTTTGTTGACAGATCGGGAATCCTTAATAGTTCAGTGTAAACAATGTTTGTCAGCACTTGAAGATCGTAACGATACAGTATTACCTCGTCTGGAAGTAGTGGAGCGTTGTGCCTTATGCCTGCTGAACGCTGGCGAGTGGGAATACCTTTGTGGTTTGGAGAAAAGATGGAGCTATTTTGAAATGGCAGCTGCAGTTGCATATGCTTGTCAAGATCTAGCAAAACATAAAGCTACCAGAAAAATATCACGTGATATGTGGGATTTAGGTATGTAACACTATTTTTTGAGAAACTTGCGCATTTCCTAAACATAATAAGATCTCTGGACATTGATTTCGTAACTATGTATGTAGTGTTATTAAAATTAAATATTCGTTGCTAGCTGAATTTACTGCTTGAATAAATTTGAGGTTTACTCTAATCCTAAGGTCTTTATTATCGATTCGTCATCGAATAATATCGTATTATTCAATATTTCTTATTATTACTAGTTTATTATATTAAATTTTATTGAAGACCTTTTCAAAATCTATTAAGTAAACGTAGATTTGTTTTACTTACATTTACATTTGTTAAAGAAATAATAGAAGAATAGATTTATCATATACTAAGAGATTTTAAATACATTTTAGTACTGCCAATATTTGGACCAAATTCAACTCAGACAAAAAGAACAAGTACAGGAAGTACAACTGTTGTACACAGGAATGATTCACCAAACGCCAACAATAAATCTCACCTTGTTTCATTTTTAACTTGTCTCAGAGACATAACTGCTCTTAGTGTCGTGATATCAATGTTGGCCAGGTTGTACAATGTGCTTAAAGATGAACCTAATCAAGAAATCAATATGCAGTATGTAGGATTATGGCCAGCAGTCATCAGCAAGTAAGTTTCTGTAATATATAGTTGTGTATTAAATCTCTATCTTTATAAGAAAATCTCAACCCCCTCCCTTATATCCTGAACTCAGCCCCTTGCTTGTCGCCCTGGTTTTCTCCTGTGCTCAGGAATCCACTCCCAGATCTTTTTTGCCCATCATCCATATGCTGGAGGTGCCTATACCATAAGAGTCGTTTGTTTTCTATTGTTTCTATAACGTGTTTTCAACGTTCGTAGTTGTTTTTATAATATCAAGTTGTGAGATACCGCAACTCCTCTATTCCCATGACGCTAAGTCGAGATTTATTTCTTTTTGTGAGCTCCCATGTTTCTGAACAGTAGGTACAGATACTTGCGACTTTATTTCTAAACCCCATTTCTTATATTTCTCTAAAGCCCTTCAACATAGTTCTCCGTATTTCCCTATCTCTTGGTTACATTCGCTTCTTTTTAGGGTTTTGTAGGTATGATCAAAAAACCCTTATACCGTCATTTTGTCGTCTGTCTGTTCGGTAAAAATTGTAACCAAACAGCTAAACCTAGTGAGTTGAAATTTGGCATGCTTATATAACTATTTGACCCGCACATAGGAAAAATACTAAAACATCTAAAAAAACATATCCCACTAAAAAATATAAACAAATATCTGCTCATCGGATTTTTTTTTTAATTCTGAGTAGGGTATCAAATGAAAGCCCTTAGTACGTGGATTGACGATCAAAATTTTATTTTTGCAAAATTGTGCAAAAAAATTTTTGTCCCACACCCTGTAACCCAGATGGTTTAAATTAAAAATCTGAAAAAAAAATCTGAGTAAAGTACATTTGTGTGAACCGGAATAGTACAACAGGAATTTTTGATCAGATTATGTTTTCGGAAAATAACGCATTTTTTGTTTTTTTGCTTGACCATGTAAAATATTTAATAACTTATGTAACACTGTAAACCAGCATACATTGATAGTGTAATGGTTAGCATGCTCACGTTCTAATTTGCAAACTAAGGTTCGATCCCGTCTCGAGACAAATTTATTTTTTGTTTTTTTTTTTTTGTATTTTTATTTTGATTAAATTATTATTTCAAAATTCTAGTTATATTTGGGCAAATGCATTTTATTTTTAAAAGCGTAAATTTAATAACCAGTGGTAATTGTTGAAATTGAATACACGAAATCCGAGGGGCGGAGTTATGACTTAAAACAACTAATGGAAGCCATAGGCGCAATTTTAAAACCTTAATGAACCTTGCTATATAAAAAAAAATACTGCACATATTTAGAAACCTAAATAATGGTATAAGGAATTCGAATTAAAATTAACAAAAAAAAAAAAAAAAAACATAAAATTTGTTTTGGCATCTCAAATAATCATCATTCACTAAATACCTGCGAAACCCTAAAATGTGTAAAAATTATGCTTCACATCAATTTTTTTTAAAGAAGTTTTTTTGAAAGTCATTTTTGTTGGATTCATATCTGTTAGCCGTCTTACTAGGCAAATCCAGCGCATAGGGTTCAGTTTCGCATATTTACTTAGTCATGGTTGAGTATACAGGATATAATTTTCAAAATTAAATCATCATGACATAGTGCGCAGTACTTTTTTCTCTAAGCAATCCAACATTGATTAATCTGATGTGTTCATCGTCCAACTTTCTGAGCCATATAACGAGAACTAATTTATAACATGGATTTATTATATTGTTTCCATGTTTAATGCTAATTTTATTTTCAGTGCAAACTCATACAATTCTAAAGCTGTTTTTGAAATACTAACACAATTAACTCAACAAGCATTACAACTATATCCAAACAACATATCATTACTACAGTTAATGGGTGATATAAACTTCAGTAACTGTCATTATGAAACAGGGATGCGTTACTACTTGGAATCGCTAGTTGTCGCCACTGACAACTTTAACCAGCCACTCTGTAAGGGGAATGGAGATGACCAGATGATAAAGAGAATGATAAAATGTTGTACACAACTAAATTGCCATACTCAAGCGGCAATACTATCACAGTTCCTCGATGAGACTGATTACACTGTAGCATTTAAATGTTTAAGTGAAAGCAAATCAACACAGATCTGTTATGATGCGGTTGATGCATATTATGGATGTATCTGGGATACTACACTGTTAGAGTATCTGGTATATTTGCATCATAAGAGAGGAGAACATCACAGAAAACAACAAGCAGTAAGTACTGCATGTTACAAAATGTTAAAAGTTAATTGTAAATCAATTTATCATAACTAAAGCAAAATTTAATTACTCAGATACTAAGTTGTTAAACATAAGTTCATGTTTCATTTAATTTGCATAAATGTGAGTTTACAATAATCTTCTTTGCAATTATTTGAACTATTAAAAGCTGATTTAAACTATTTTAGTAAACAAATTTAATTTTACAGGTTAAAGCTATTGGAATGCTTGAACTCAATTCTAACAATAATGAAGAAATACAAAGAGAAGCTATGAATATAAGAAAATCCAGGTTTTTACGAGCACTGGCCAAACATTTTCTTACAAAGACTTTTTAAATATATATTTAGAACATTTTTAAAATAGGAATTACATACCATACTTATTATTCAGTTAATAGAAGTTGAAAAGTATGTATTAAAATTGCTTTATTTAAACAAGTATAATTTTTTATTGTAAAGATTAAAGTGAATGAATAAATAGTATTTTATACCGTACATCGGGTTTTGTTATTTATATTGTATACATGTGTTTAACTCCTAACACCGACTGATGATAAATAGCGTCATTTCAATACTTGTATCTTAAACAAGGGGGTGAAACTCTAATGGCACAACGAAAACCATATTACGTTCCATAACCCAACACGAATAGCGCCCCAGTCACTGCCAGTCGCTATAGCTACGCGCATGACAGGATGTTGCCTGTTACGGCTTCTGTCATTAGTGTCAAAATCTGTAACTAGTTTCAAAATCGTATTCTGTCATTAGCATTAAGCGTTTTTTTTTAAATTGTGATATTTTGTGCGTAGTTATTCTGTAATTTTGTAATTTCATTATTCAATACGGAAAATGGGTGTTAAATGCTTTGTTCTGGGGTGTGATAGTAGTGAACCTACTAGATATCGCTTTCCAAACCCGAAGAAACGTGAGGCTCCGGAATTATATAAAACGTGGATGAGGAACATTGGAAATCCAAAATTGTCATTTTGCGTAGTTAATAATAGTACATATTTTTTTATCAATAAAAATGTATTTAGAAATTGATTCTTAATTTTGTCATCAAAGGGTTAAAAAAAAGTACATGAGGTAATGCTCTAGCTCAGCGTTTCCCAACCGCAGTTCCGCGAGATTTTGTTACATTTTGGAGGTGAAGACCTTTTTTTGATCATCACTTGTAATAATCAGTGTTGTAATGTACAGTCTGTTTCAAACGCTTAGGCGGAACTAGATTTTGCAATTTAGTTACTTTCATCGCTTAAATCGTGCTTTTCGGCCGTTTTGTTTAAGCTTTGTAAATCATACTTACAATAAACATTTTTTCGTTAAGGTTAATATCATTTTAAAATGTCATTTTCTTTATATTTTGATTTTTTGTGTCATTCTTAATAGAAATTTCCCATTTATTTATTTTTTTGTCATTAAAAATAATTTAATTTTGACATAGGTCATTCGTTTCCATGGTTTCATTGTTGTAATATTGAATTTTGACATTCCAACGTGAAAAAATGAAATAACCCAAGCAAGGTCCCTTGTCGTGACAACCTAAAAGAACGAAATTCCCATTTAGTTCCGCCTAAGCGTTTGAAACAGACTGTATCTAGGTATTTGTATCTAGATACAGTAACTAGATACTGTGCAAGTATCTAGTTACTGTATCTAGGTACATTTTAAAATATGTATCTGTATCTGTATCTAGATATTTAAATCAGTATCTAAGTATCTGTATTTCAGGTACTTTTTTCAGATACTTTCCTATTTTGTCTTTTTCAAGGTCTTTTTACAAAATATGTCCTTACGATTTTTCAAGTTGGTAATACATTTAGCATCATTCATAATATTATCTAATTATCTAATCTAAGAATAAGAATTAATTTTATAAATGTGAATTAAATAAAGAAAAATATAATAAATAAAATTGTTGTTTTATTCTTGTCATCCTAAATACTCATTTAATAATCAGTAATTTATTAGCGAACAAAAAATGTTCGAGATATCCGCTGAAATTGGAATAAAAAAGTTATTTTTTTAAAGATTACATAGGTATATAGTTAGTTAATATTTCTGACACACAGCTTCAAAGGCTATTTGTGTTTATTTTAAGAATAATAATAGTGCATAACTTATTTTTTATTGTGAACAAATATATTCCTTGCTCTAGTAATTTTTTTTTTGTAGTGATTTCACTTTTCCGAAAGTATCTTAAAAGTATCTTGAAGTATCTAGATACATTGTAAAAAAAATGTATCTGTATCTAGATACTTTTTAAAATTTGTATCTGTATCTGCATCTAGATACATTTTTCCTCAAGTATCTGTATCTGTATCTAGATATATTTTCAAATATATCTATTACAACACTGGTAATAATTATATACATTACTTTCTAAACTTGCCGGTCCGCCATGAAAAAAGGTTGGGAAACGCTTCTCTAGCTTACATTATTATAAATTTCTGAAATACATGTAACATACAAAAAGTGTTAACCGACTGTTTATGTTATTGGAAACGCTTTCAGACCACAATAAGCTAGTTTTGGTTAAGTTCTTGGGTTGTCAAAAATTATATGCGGGTTTTAGCAGCGAAAGGAGTCGGCGACACCCGCCTTATCAAAGAATCAACTGTACTTGCTCAACTGCGTTGTGTTAAGGTTAGATAAGGGCGTATTTTGTGAAACACTAAAATAAAACAAAAATCTACTCAACAAATATTTTATTAAATACTTTTTACTTAAAAATTGATCTTATAAATATATTCAAAAACTATACGTTGTTATAAAAAGCCATCATATATCTTATAACATCGGGATTGTAGCCTAGTAAAACAGGTTTACCAGCTCTATAGCTACACGAGCCGAATATTGGTATCCGTGGAATTGAATACCAAATATTTTTAACACCAGATCCATCTAAATCCAATGTATTGAGTTGCAGTGCTCCGAAATGGAACATTCTTCCATCTGTGTGTATACACTGAAGAGTAACTGGTTCTGGAAGTAACTTAACGTTTTTCTGCAAATTAAGAAAATAATTTAGAAATAGATTTAGTTTCCGAAATCATTATTAACATTTATTTATATAAAAACATTCATTAAATAAATATTTCACAATTTCTATTTGATAATTATACAAAGTTTGAGAACCATATATAAGCACTGATAATATTTCACTATTTATGAGGTTCTTAAGAGCAGTTAGCGATAGCTTATTAAATTATCAAACTTAATCACAAAGTAAAAAATACTTTTACTTGCTACTGATGAAGGCTGCATAGCAGTCGAAATGTAAATAGTATCTTAAATATAATATTGAAAGAAAGTTTCATTGTTATCATTTAACACTTGATGATAAATCAGGTGAATCTGATACAGCAGGAAATTATGAACATAATTAAAGATGCTAATGCATCGTATTTTGCACGTGTCCTCTCTTCAAAACAAAATTCTTTCCTCTCTAGGAACGCTAAGATCAGATTATACCAAGCTATAGTATATGCCATACTTATGTATAGTTCCGAAACGTGGGCTTTAACAAAGCGGATCGACAACATCTAATAGTTTTCGAAAATAAAATAATACGCCGAATATTTTGCATTCAAATTAATTGTGAATGGAAAATCCGTAAGAACAAAGATATCCGGGAACTATACTCTATGCAGAGTATCACACAAGAACTGAGCGGTAGACGATTACAGTGGATAGAACCGGTGATAAAGACAAAGGAGGACAGCATAGTTAGGAGGATATGGGAGGAATGATTGAATACCCATCGACCAGTGGGAAGACCTCGCAAGAGATGGAGAGATCAGGTAACCATGATTCTAACAAATTGATATACAGGACACATCGAAAGACCTGACAATTAACAGATCAAGATGGACGACAAAAGTACGGGATATACTCATCGTAACGCTTTATTGTAAGACATCAGCACAAATATAGTCGTAATTTTTATGTCACGCATAAGATATACTAGTAAAATACCTAATATCAGGTTCGTCTTTTAAAAAATAATACAAATATATTCCTAGTGATACCGATTAGTTGATGACATATAGTTTTAACAGTGTGTAAAATTTAATCGAAATCAAAAACTAATAGTATTGGTAGGTATGTTGCTATATTAAAAGGAAAAAAATTATGGGGAGAAAACAATATACAAAAGAATTTCTACAAACTAAATACAAATTGGTAATACTGAAATTAAGAGCTGAACACGTGCGCAGAAGCTCGGCAGTCGTAATTTTTATGCAAAAATAGAAATATTTCTATTCGCGACTCCAAATAACAGTGAGACATCTGGTGGCGGCTTGGTAAATTAAATAGAAGCGTATATTTGTATAATATTTGTAGTGTGTTGTGCTGCAGTTTATGTGAATTAAGACGTATTTTTAAATATAGTGACATAAATACAGTGCTTTTTTGCCGAAATATTGTTTGAACAGATAAATATTAAGAAAAAACTTCTGACATATACACTTCTCGTCTGCCATCAACTGTCGTACGCTGCGCCACCAACGTTAGTTTGAGTCGCGAATTTTGCGACAGTGGCTTAAAAGTTTGTTACTATCAGTATATCTACATTTAGGCCGGTCGTAATTATTATGTTGAGTATAACCAGTCCCATATAGTTATAAGTATGTAATAGTATATCACAGAGTCCATTTAATGTTAGCACAAATTACGACGAGTATATCTTGGCCTTTATGTGAATGAGACCAAAAATCAACCCGATTTACAGTTCCCAAAGAAGAAATCTTCATGGTTTAGTTGCTGAACAAAAACCGTTGTGTAGGGGTAACGGGATAAAATTACTTCAACGGACACAACTAAAGAACTTGTCAATAGACAGATGAATCCTAATTATAATTTTTATATTTTTCTTTGATTTTACATTACGTCCGAACTTGTATCAATTAAAAAGTACATGTACAATAATACTTACACCATATTTAGCTCTTGCATATGATGCTGCTGCGGTGAATGTTTTCATTAGTGTTCTCCCTAATATCTGAGTTTCGGTAACTTCTTCTTCATATAAGTTTTGAACTTTGGTCGAGTTATAATATACAAACACAGTATGTGGATGATATTTAAGATTGTTATTTCTTATTGCTGCAAACAAAAATGTAATATTACAAATAGTATCACGATTTAGAAAAGTTAAAAAACAAATAAAATTCACACTTACGATATAGATCTTCAAATTTGTAAATATTTTCTGGTACCAATGTGTTTGTGTGATGAACTGGAGTAATATTTGGTAGTTCTGCTTCATCAGCTGTTTCTGTTGTGAAATTTTGTAGTGGCTTTTTGGATAGTAGTAGCTGGTCCGCACTTAATTCTAACAATATATTATCCTTTTCTTTTTTAAATGGTACAAAAAATTGTGCATTGTCAAATACTATTCTCTCATTGGATATATTTTTTGTAGATGATTCACATAACTGCAATAGTCTTGTTGTGATAAGTTTACTAAAATTAAAAAATAACATTACAACAGTCTATTTCTTTGATTTAAGCAGAACTAGATTATGAAATTTAGTAACTTTTAACGATTGATTAAGGCTTTTGACTATTTTGTTTATTAGTCTCATTCAGTCGTTAAAAAGTGAGCCCGTGACAACATAATAATATAAAAATTACACCTATGAAACCTTAATAATATATAAATACGTTACCATATTCTGGAGTATGTAATTCCATAAGTACGTGGAAATACCCAAGCTGGCCTATTTGGATCTTTAACAACTGGCAGCTTCTGTTGCTCTGCATCAAACAAATGAGATGCCGTAATAATATCTTGTACCCGATTATTAATTTCTTGTGACAAGGCAGGTGGATTACTCAATTTATTAGGTAAATTCTCTTGAATTTCAACTGTCTTTGTAATAACTTTCGCTTGATCTAAACCTAATAGAAGAACATTATCGTCTCTGTGGAAATAGCAAACATCATCATGCCAGTCTGGATGTGTATTGTCATATTGTACAGGTCTCGGAACCAAACCAACAATATCTAACCTAAAATTTACATTATTGTAATTATTTATAAACAAAAATATACTGAATTAATTACTTTATCTGTTTTCGTGGTTCTTTCACAATCTCCTGTGGATCAAAAATTGGTATTCCTAAAGATTTTAAATGAGTTTCTGCCCCAGTGTCTATTGCTGCTCTTTTGCCTTGTATTCGCCAATGTTTTTTAAACATACGGTCGATGTGTTGGCGATATAATACGTTAATTAGTCGCATTTTAAATTAATAAATGTTTAAACAATTCTAGTTATAAGTATTTTCTTTTAGTTCATGCTGGGAATTTTAGGTTATATTTAAAACTATTGCCAAAAATCAGTGATGCCACCATTATAAATTATAACATTGTTGCCAAATGTGAGATGTGAATGCATTTTTACTTTCTAATTATATATTTATACAAAGAGAGGAAAGTGTTGCTGTTAAGGCAACATTTTGATGTCGAATTTAATATTTTTAAGGTTTCGTAGGTATAATCAAGAAGCCCTTATACCGTCACTCATGTGTCTGTCTGTAGAGTCTATTGTACCTTTGTCCTCAAGTGATTTTTGGAATAGACCATATTAGTGTGTCGTCACATACATGTGCTGCCATCTGAGAGCTGATTCCTTTTGAAGTTTAAAATACATGGGACATTACTTTTGTTACCTTAATTTTATAAATATTTTCAATTTTGGAGCATAAAATATATATTTTTGATAAATATATAATAATATATACAGTCCAGATACTTTATATTATAGAAAATTCAAATAAAAGGAATCCAACCGCGAGACGGCAGCACTGAATTCCAATTTGTGACGTAGTTACTAATATGGTCTATTAATTAATGCCCCACGTCCTCAAATGACTTTAGGGTTTCTCCCCTGCCCCGTCCTCAGTTGGTTTTCAGGATTTATTCCCCCCGTTCTCAGGTGATTTTTGGAATTTCCACCTCCCGCCCTCAAGTGATTTCATATTTTATCGGGACCAAAAAATAACGTATGTAACACACTGTAATACTTGTTTATTGATGTAAATAATTACAAACATGAAATAAAATGATATAACAAGGTTTAACGTGTTTGGAACCGTGGTTGGCCGTCAACTGTATATCCTAATAGCCATTGGTCATCTGCGCATCTGTCAGGTGAGGATAGGCAACTTGTAATGTTACAGTCGGCCGTCCTGGAGACGACATCGTCCTCGATGTCATCATCGGAAGGTGGATCGTCTTCTTCATCGGAGGAGGATTCTCCGTTTACCCACGGTTTCATCCGTTCGGATGGTAAGATGCCTTCGTAGGGCTTCTGCGTACGGGGGTGGCCTGGAACATCGGCCACGACGAACCTGTCATTGTCGAGGACCCTTTTGACCTGGTAGGGCCCCACGAACTTTGATGCCATCTTCGGGGCGCGATCAGAAGGTGGAGATACCCTCTGAATTGAGACCAGCTGACCTTGTCGGGTGATTTCTTCGTCTACGTCTTGTAAGATAACCAGCTTGTTGTGTAGCTCATCGGCAGCTTGTTCTATGACATAGGTATAACATCTACTAAGACAATCAACGTGACTAATATTTTTACCATGACGGTGTTCGATGGTGTAATCATACTCTTCCAGTTTGATGCACCAGCCGAATATTTGTCTATTGGCATCCTTCTTAGCCAAAGTCTGTTTCAGGGCACTACAGTCTGTAATGATTTTAAAGTTCTTACCAAGCAGGTAAATACGAAACTTGTCTATAGCTTTGATGACGGCTAGAGTCTCAAGTTTGAAACTACTGTACCTAGACTCTTCAGGCGTCGTCTTCCAGCTTGCGTAAAACACGGGATGAAGTTTATTGTCTTCATGTCGTTGTAGTAATATGGCGCCTAGGCCACTAGCGCTAGCATCAGTATGCAGCTCAGTCTCTAGATATCTGTTGTAGATTTTTAATATGGGTTCGCTCACCAGACATGTCTTAAGGTTCTCGAATGCTGAGCGTTGAACCTCATTCATAACGAACTTCTTGTCTTTCTGAAGTAAGTCGGATAACGGCTTGGCTATCGTGGCGTAACTTTTTATGAACCTCCTGAAATAGCCTGTTAAGCCTAGAAAACGTCTAAGCTCATGCTCGTTTGTCGGCAGTGGGAAGCGTTCAACTGCTGACGTCTTTTCATTACCAGGTTGTATCATATCTTTGGAAATACGGTAACCTAAATATTCCAAATGTTTCATTGCAAATTTGCATTTGTCTAGGCGAAGTTGTAATCTGCTTCTTTTTATTCGTTCCATTATCTTTTTCAGGGTAGCAATATGCTCTTGTAATGATTTGCTTGCAACCAAAATGTCGTCGAGATATATTTGAATCTCACCACTCACCACTAGATCGTGGAAGATCTCTGTCACAAACCTTTGGAAAACAGCAGGACCATTGCATAACCCAAAAGGCATTTTAACGTATTCATATTGTCCTCCAGGCACTACAAATGAGGTATACTTTATAGATCGCTCTTCTAAATAAACATGATGAAATCCGCTCTTAAAATCCAATGTTGAAAAGTACTCTTTCTGACTTAGATTATTTATCAAGTCATCGATATGCGGAAGAGGATATTTATCTTTGAAGGTCACCTTGTTAAGGGCTCGATAGTCCACGCAGAGACGATATTCATTATTTTTCTTTCTAACAAGGACTATGGGGCTTGCGTAGTCCGAAACGCTGGGTCGTATCACTCCCTTCTTCAACAGCCTGTTAATTTCAGCATCAACAAATTCTTTTTCATGGAATGATAATCGTCGAGGGGAAAACCCTATTGGCCTATCATCTTTAAGTGTGATCTTCATCTTGGTTCGGATTTCACTACCGGTAACGTTTGAAGTTTCTTCCGGGAAATCTTGAGAATCTATCACTATTTCACGGATTTCGCGTTTAGTGTTCAAGGCCACTTCACCAACATTAACCTCAATTGGGCCACATAAACAGTCAGTGTCAATTCTAAAAATGTCTGATTCACTACACTCACTAGCAGGCATTTCTACTTTCGGCTTGCGAATCGTTACACAACTATTAGCGTAGATCAGTTCAACACAGGTTAAAAACTCCCTGCCTAAAAGTAGATCATCACGAATTGATAGATCTGGTACCACTATAGCTTCAAGTTCATAATGTTCATTGTCCATTTGGATTTCTAAGTCAACAACTTCACTACACATCACTCGTGTATCGTTTAGTCCGATTAACACATTTTGAGATGGACGCACTTGCACATCTAGTTCGCAGATTAATTTCTCACGGATCAAGTTTGATTTCGCGCCCGTGTCGAGCATAGCGCATACCGCTCGACCGTTAACTACACACTCTTTGTGAAATAGGTGGTTGTCAGTTTCAATACGGTGCACTGAGGATACCGTTGCATCGATTGAAGATTGTTTCTCGTTGCTTTTACGTTTTTCTGGGCACTCACGGGCTATGTGTCCCTGTTTATTACACTTAAAACACACAATCGCATTTCTTGGGTTGCTAACAGCATTTTTCGCAGAGTCAACTACACCAGTTTTGTCAGGTATCTTAACTCGGTTAAAGTCTCTAACTTTCTTTTGTTCGGAGAACGGTTCACGTGATCGCTTTTGATCTGTACGTGTCATTTCTTTAGACACCATCTTCATTGTCGAAAGCAGTTCGGATAATGAAGTATGTTTGTTCGTAATCATTTGTGTACGGACTGTGAAATTATCGATCCCTCGAATGAGATGTTGGATCATTTCCTCATCCCTCATTTTGATCTGTCGCCCTAAGCGTACCTTCGCATGGAAGTAGTCCTCGAATGACTCGTTTGACTTCCAACGCATGCTTCGTATCTTTTCTAAAATATCTATTTCATCGATCCTGTTACCAAAAAGATCTCGCAACTCGCTTTTAATTCCAGCCCATGGCTTACAATGAATATCAGGTGTCGATTCATACCATTTACGAGCGTTGCCTAGTAAGCGATTTGTTGCCAACACTTTCATCGTTTGGTCTGATACTTCGTACATTAACTGAATGTCATCGACTCGCTGTAGCCAGACTTCAACATCAAGCGATTCGTCACCAGCTTGCCCGAATTTAGGAATTTGCGCACCGATTTCTGAAAAGGGAAGTTTGCTTGCACTTGAACGGGTTGTTTCCGTTGAACTGGGACTTGCGCTATCACCACGAGTCTCACGTCTTAACATAGTAGCTAAAAGTAATTGCAGCATTTCATTAACATTCATGTTATTCGTCTGGGCGGACGTCGTATCGTTTCCATTTGTTGTATCACATGATCTATTCGAATCCTGTGTCGCGTCAACGTAGTTGTCAGATTCCGCCATTTTGAAATATTTTTGACAGTTAACCAACTTCACACAGTGTCTATAACGTAACTAGCTTCGCACCGGAACACCAGTTTCGCGCCAACACAACACGCTAACCTCACGAGATTTTCCCGCGCTAACCTCAAAATTTCACCACGCGGTTCGCAATTCGTCGCGTAACTCGCACAACACAACTTCTGCCGCACAGTACGTCGTACAGACACAAATTATGTTTATTCCTTGAAGTTTTACAATACACCACTCGCTGTCCGTCGCGAATCGGCACAGGTACTCCGCACTTAAACTTAAACAATCTCAATTTTCACTCACTAAAAATTGTCACCAATCGTTCACCACTTAAGCTTGGATTTATCCCACTTCTGAACTGTAACACACTGTAATACTTGTTTATTGATGTAAATAATTACAAACATGAAATAAAATGATATAACAAGGTTTAACGTGTTTGGAACCGTGGTTGGCCGTCAACTGTATATCCTAATAGCCATTGGTCATCTGCGCATCTGTCAGGTGAGGATAGGCAACTTGTAATGTTACACGTATATTTATAAATTTATTACTATATTTTGCATAAATTATTACTTATAACAACGAAAATTATAAAATTGTTTATTGTTTAAAATATAAAATAAAATTCCAAATTAGACATATTACAAAAATAACTTAAAGCAATGATTAAAATTAAGCGTCCACTAAGCCGGGCCGCAAACAACGCAGTAATCGTGAACGCACTGCAAAAATAATAATTGGGTTTTGTTTACATTCTTTCTCATCAGCTTGGACGATGCTACTACGCGTGCGCTAAGGCATAAATGCGAGTTTGACGTCAGAGCCTCAACGCAGTACACGCAAAATTATTGTTCGTGGACAATGCTGGTCGCAATTGCGGGAATGCAATGCTTGTAGTGCGGACTGGTAGACGCACTCTAATTTAAAACACAATAGGGAATAATTTTGTGTTGACTGTGGTGTCTGCTTTGCGAGCGGTGCGGTCTAGTGGAAGCTTACCTTTATCTTACAACCGTCGTGGCCAACGCAAGAAATGACCTTCAAATAATATGATAGACAAAATACTCAATGAATCCTCGGTTTCTTTTCAGGAGGTTTAGATACTTTATCTTGCACATTTTCCTGTTTCTCCTTATCATTGGTTGGTGTGGTTTCAGGTTCAGTTTTAATGGATGGAGCAGGAATAGCCTTTGATTGTGGTGGTGTTGATAATGGAAATTTTTTAACTAATTCTCCTAGCAACATGTCCACCCTCTGCCGTTGAAACAAAGAACTTGGTTCTTCTCTAGGTTTATCACTGTCCTTTCCTTTCTGTGCCTTATCTGGTCCTGGCCTTTGTGATTTGAAATCCCATGAATAACCTTTACTTGGATGGTATCTTGAGAAACCTGAAGCTTCGTCGAAAGATGACTGGAGATGATGAACTGCAGACAACTGGAACAATATAATTGTTGTTTAATTCAGAATCAATGACGGCTGGACAAGAAAAACAAAGAAAAAAAAAATTGGTCTGTGATGGTGGAGGCTTTGCCCTTAATTAGGGTGACCATTCCTCCCGCATTTCGTGGGACAATCTCGCATTTTGATTCGGTGTCCCGCATTATGACATGTCCCGCAAAATGTCCCGCATTTTTAATTCTAACTTTTGTGCACTTGCCTTGCTTGACTTGTATTTGAGGAAGTGAGATTTTTTTTTGCTCTTTACTTATATTTGGGAGGTGAGGACCTTTTTTTCGCTCTTCACTTGGATTTGGGAGGTGAGGACCTTTTTTGTTGCTCTTCACTTGAATTTGGGGAGGTGAGGACCTTTTTTTTGCTCTTCACTTATATTGGCGAAGTGACGACCCGCATTGCCTTCTCAAGAAAATTGTCACCCTACCCTTAATGGGCTATTATATACCGAGCGATCATTATTTCTTGACCTTTACATAACAGTAAACAATGAGTTTAAAAATATCAAAACTGTATTCAAATTCACAGCTGAAAATCCCAATTTAACAAAGAACCAATCAGATTACTTCGTTTGCCCGAATTCACCCGAGAAACAACGAAAATATGTGTTGCTAACATAATATCTGTTATCAACTCATTGGCGTGTAGAGAAAAATGGTTACATGACGAAATTTCACTGGACAAAATTACACGGGACAAAATTACACAGAAGAAATTACACATAGACAGAATTACACAGGGAAGAAATTACACAAGGACGAAATTACACATACGAAAATTACACTAAGACAAAATTACACATTTAATTTGTTTGTGTTTGTTAATTTTCTGTTTGTGTTCTTTTATATAAAAAAATTTTTTTGAAGGGTTGGATTAAGTAAGTTTTTTTTTTTTTTTTGAATAAATAAAAATTTGTATTTTCAGGGTTGGAATAAGTAAATTTTAGTGTTATATGAATTAATAATGTACATTACAGCTTCCTATTAAATTAAATATCTCAATTTCCTGAAAAACACTAAAACTTACTTAATCCAACCAATATTTTTATTTTTTAAAAAGAACATTAGAATTTACTTAATTAAATCCTTAAATTATGGTCTATTTCAAAGTAGAAAAATGTGTGTAAGAAGATAGGAGCTGTTTGTCCTTGCTTCGGATTGGATTAGATCGTCATCCCTATTACACTGTAAAAATATTGTTTTTAGTCCAAGTTGACAGATGTTCAGTGTCGTACATTGGAAATATATATTATTTAATTTTTCTCATATATTTTGTTATTATTTACATATTTAGACTTTTATTTATATTCTTGGCGTACATTTTATGGAGAAAATTCTCCATGTAATTTGTTTTTACGCAGTTATATATTTTTTAGGTTATCTGACATATAAATATTTTTTGACACTTGATAATTAACAGATCAAGAGAGAGGACTAATGTGAGGCCAAAAGACAGCCCAGCTGATTGTGCCCAAAGAAGAAGTTATTGATATAATTTTTAGACCTTCATATATACATATACAAAAAAAATATATTTTTAATTTATATTTACAGTCTGCTCCAAACGGTTAAGCGGAACTAGATTTTGCAATCTAGTTACTTTCATCGTTTAAATCGTGCTTTTCGGCCGTTTTTTTAAGCTTTGTAAATCATACTTACAATAAACATTTTTTGGTAATTTTTTTCATCATTTTAAAATGTCATTTTCTTTATATGTTAATTTTTTGTGTCATTCTTATTACAAATTTCCCAATTATTTATATTTTTGTCATTAAAATATATAAAAAAAATAATTGACATTGACATATATCATACGTTTCCATGGTTTCATTGTTGGAATTTTAAATTTTGACATTCCAACGTGAATAATTAAATAACCCTAGCAAGGTCCCTTCTCGTGACAACCTAAAAGAACAAAATTTCCATTTAGTTCCGCCTAACCGTTTGAAACAGACTGTACAATAATTATTTAAATAAGAAACTTTAGCTCTGAAGATATATTGTTTGTTTTATTGCTTTGTTCAAACTCTTTTAGCCAAATCTGTCTTTTTATATATAGTACATAATTTTTAAAAGTAATATTTTTTTAACTTTTTCAAATTTCCCATTTAACTGAATTTATGTCGTATAAATAACGTAAGTGCATTTTTTATATTTAAAAAAACTTGCTAACCCAGTTTGCTACGCCCATGTCCTAGTTGTAACTTATTTTAAATTTCCCGCTATACTGTATTTGATCAGTGTAAATCGTACTCGGTTCGCAGCGCTATCTACTTTTTTCTACTTTGAAATAGACCATAGATTTTTTTAACTTAAAAAAAAAATGTACTTAACCCAATCCTGAAAATACATTTTTTTGTGTTTATTCATATTTGAGACCAAAAATTACTCAATCCAACCCTAAGATACATTTATTATCAATTTATTCAAAAAACACGATAGTTTACTTAATCCAACCCTTAAATTACAATTTTAAAAATGTATTAAAAAACACGATAATGCACTAAAACCAACCCTGAAAACACATTTTTTTTGTATTTATTCATATAACACTAAAATTTACTTAATCCAGCCCTGAAAATACAATTTTTTTATTAATTCATATAACACTAAAATTTACTTTTTCCAACCCTTAAAATACAATTTTTTATTTTTCCAAAAAAAACATCAAAACTTACTTAATCCAACCCTTAAAAAAAAATGTTTTATATAAAAGAATACAAACAGAAAATTAAATGTGTAATTTTGTCTTAGTGTAATTTTCGTATGTGTAATTTCGTCCTTGTGTAATTTCTTGCCTGTGTTATTTTGTCTATGTGTAATTTCTTCTGTGTAATTTTGTCCCGTGTAATTTTGTCCAGTGTAATTCTGTCCTGACACCGTGAAAAATAGTGTTCATTTAATAATCAATTTGTATAAGGTAATAAAAATAGATTGTACGCCTATGTTTACATGTCCTTGGAAATAAGTTTGATAACTAAAGTATTGCATAACGTTCAAGATTTGATGATCACTTTGTATATAAAAGTCCTGTATCGTAGTCTGCGTAATATTCGAGGTAGCGAGTGGGGTACAGACGTGCAGCGGTCAGACATTCTGAGCGCCAGGGGAACGACATGCTATATGCCCGCTCTCCCCAAAACGACGAGCCAGTCCAGTGCTGAGACGTGCTTGCATCTAATAATTTCTAAACAGCCCGTGAATACTAAACCGAGGCCTTCTTTACTTATCTTTTAGTTTAGAAGCTTCCTCATTTCTAAACACAGTTTAGATATTATATTTTCAGTTTTCTAAATACGCAAATTAGTAGCCCAACAATACGAGTTCCAAACTCATATTCTCTCCAGCAGTCCCAACAACTCAAAATTTCTAGGACTTAATAATCCATCAAAATCTTCGTTGGTCTCCTCATATTGATTATATCAATACATAGCTATCAGGATCATGTTATATGCTAAAGAGGCTCAGGTACTTTATTTCACCTTCATTATTAAGATCAGTTTATTTTGCGAAATTTCATACAATTATAAATTATGCTACCATTTTCTGGGGAGCATCAAAAGAAGCTCATAAAATTCTCTTGCAGCAAAAAAAAGCTATTCGAATATTAACATTTACTCCATATAGAACTTCCTGTAGAAACTTAAAGATCTTAAAATATTAACAGTTCCCTCACTTTTTATATTAGCATGTGTATTATTTGTCAGAAATCATTATAGTAACTTTAATATAAATAGTGATTATCACAATACAAGGAGTAAATTTAGCTTGAATATTGAGAGGCACCATACTACTTTGTACGAGCAAAGTCCTCGTTTTATAGCGGCAAGATTGTATAATAAGGTTCCTGATAGCATTAAAAGTATAACCAATGTGAAAATATTCAAAAACAAGTTTAAGAAATATCTACTAGAACATACATTCTATTCAATCTCTGAATATTTAAATTACAAAGCTGACTAGTGTTAAATTTAGCATTCTGTTAAATTGTAGAATATGTACGTATGTATACATTATATTGGCTTAATCTCTGTATTTCTAATGATCACTAACAGGCTCAATAAAATATTATATTATATTTATTATTACTAAACTTTTTATTACATAATAAATATTTGAATAGTGCATTTATATTCATGTTATAAATTTTACAAATACGAATATTTTATTTAACATTAATAAATAAATATACGTTATTCCATACGTTTAAGCAGAATTTTATACGGAACTAACTGGAATTTAAATTTTTGTAAGTTGTCATGAGCTCTTCTTTTATGGTTTGAAGAGGGCGTTTGCTAAACAAAATAATCAAAAGCCTCACTTAAACGGTACAAGTGAAAATTCAAAACATAGTTCCGCTTAAACTACAGAAACAGCCTATATTTACTCCAAATTCATGTAAAATTTGCGTGTTGAATTCTAATTTTTGTTTGAGGAGGCGGAGCCACTCTGGGTTTCTCTTAAAAACCGTCACTTATTTTTATTAATTTAAATTTACGTTTACGTTGCGTTTTTTAGGCTACTCAGAAGTAAATTTTTTTTCTTTGGGCGGGCTCAAGTTCAGTTACAAGAGAAACGTGTCGTGCTTTTTGAGGATTCAAGCCAGTGCCCCCCTCAGAGTGCGCGTTTGGTTCAAACATGTGTTTTAAAGAAATAATTCAAGAGTGTAGGTGTATAAAGGCTTGAGATTGATTGGTATATATGGTACTAGATATTAGCTGTGCTAATTTAATTGAACAATAAAATTAGTAAATTGATTTCGCAGATATTCTGCGACGGGTTTGCTAGTTATTATTATTATTCTTACCAGTCGTGAATTAAGGACACTTGCAAGATCAGGTGCTTGATATACAACTCCTGCAATAATATAGTAGTCTGCGAGAGGTGTCGTTTGCTGAGGACTGTGTCTATGTTGCTTTCTTATCACATACAAAATGGGCTCCTGAACATGCAATAATACATATTCAAGTCCTGTCATATTCCTAAAAAATGTAAGGGGTATTTCTAAATAGATTTTATTATATAATTTCACGTAAAATTCAGACTAAATAACTTACTGCAACTGATCTGGACTTAGCCGCTGCATTTTTACAATCTCATTATTACATGTTCTATCGAAAAAGGGATTTGAACGTTCCGAAAAATAATCCAATACGTTGGCTGTATTCAGAATTGGTATCCAAGCGGAGTCGTGCCATGACAATCCCAAAGGATTTTCTGGTAATGTTGGGGCCATTGCTATCCTTCCTGGCATCATCTTGGTCACGAATCTGGAGAGGTTATGTTATGTTAGAATATCAACAATTACAAAATAATTATTAAGAACTCACAGAGTATAACTGTAAATGGAAATAATTAAACTGCGGTGTAAATTATTCTTCTTATAACGTTAAATAATATTATTCCGAGTAGTACTTAAAATAAAAATTATTTTTAAGAAAACATGACAGCTACAAGTTGAAATCCACATTAATGAAAAATGACATGTCAAAACGTTAAATAAATTCATTCATTATTGGAGTTCAAAGTAAATTTAAATGTTTTAGTAAGTAATATCCATATATATTAGGCATATATTCAATTTATTTGGTTTCAAATTGTTCTGAAAAATTCTTAATTTGTATATTGATTATTTGCCGCACAAATTTAACGGTATCCATATCTAACTGTAAATATTATATCTTTCTCTTTCTAACACATGTAAAAAGGCAATAACGTAATTTTCTTAATCTTAAATCAACCGAAACTTGCCGAGTATCGTGCCATCTTGTGCTAGTTTCTTACAACAAACAAAAGCAACGAGTGATTGGTTGTTTTAAAAGGTTGGAAAAAAATTAAACTGTTTACTTGCAACTGAAAAATCTATAATAATTAATATTTTGAAATGGCTCAAAATATAAATCCCTTCTTATCGCAACAATCTAATTCCGTTAAACAAAGTGAAGAAACTACTAATAGATCGAAAGATAACCATGCTGTTAGCAAAAGGTGAGAATGACAAGTGATGATAAATTAACCTTACATGACGTAAAAATTTCACTAAAATAATACTTTTTTTTAATTTTAAGATTACAAAAGGAACTTATGGTACTTATGATGTCACCAGATAAAAGTATATCTGCATTCCCAGATGGTGAAAATTTATTTAAATGGATTGGAACGATCCAAGGACCAAAAGATACGGTTTACGATGGACTTCGTTATAAATTAAGTTTAGAATTCCCTAATTCCTATCCATATGCAGCGCCTGTAGTGAAATTTCTTACACCTTGTTATCATCCTAATGTAGATACTAGTGGTAATATATGTTTAGACATTTTAAAAGATAAGTGGTCTGCGTTATATGATGTTAGAACAATTTTATTATCAATTCAGTCATTATTGGGTGAACCTAACAACGATAGTCCTTTAAATGCACAAGCCGCTGAATTATGGTATGATCAAACGGAGTTTAAAAAACATCTTTTAGAAACGTACAAAGAAATTTAGATTTTTCTGTTGTAAGTAATTGTATTTTGGATTGTTAATTATGAATTACTGAAAATTATTTTAGCGTGGATAACTTTTATATTTTACTGTATATTTTGTAGCAATTTTGCATAATAAATTTGCTGACTTTTATAAGACTTTAATTTTTCACTTTTAAGTTATTTAGCATAATTAATATTTATAATTATTATGTAATATAACATTATAAAATAAATAGTATTTAAAATATATCATTGTTTCTATTGAAATCCTTGAAACATTACAAGGAAATTTTGTAACACTTGTTGTAACAGGTTTATAAATTTTACCAGTGTATTTAAAATTTTATGTAACTAGTTTTAACTTTGTTGCAAATACAAAGGCCTTAAATTTCTATAATTTCTAATTAATATTAATGGTTAAGGGAAGGTGGGAAGAAAAATTTGAAACAGAAAATCTAGCAAAAGATCTAACAAGTACTATTGGTACATAAGATACACGAAAAAAACCTGACATTTAACAAATCAAGATGGAGGACTTATTTTTAGGATTTCTTAGGTATAGCCAAAAACCCTTACATGTGGCATGCATGAACTATCGCCAGTGATGGGCGCGTAAGTTACATGATGTAAGTTACCTCATTGTTGACGCGTAAACAATGATGTAAAGTAAACACAAAAACTCTTGTAAACAACGTAAACAATGATTTAGACATGCGCACTTGTTTTGAATTACAGAACCTCATTTTCAATACATTTTTATAAATAATAAAATTTTAATGAAACGATTTTAAATGAAAAAGTAAGTATATAAAATTAGGACAAACCAATATACATATTAATAAAAATCGAATTTGCATCATTATACAGGTGTTACAGACAAATTAGTAAATATGAATATGAAAAATAAAAAAACTTTTTTCTAAAAAAAATTCAGTCTAACAATTTTATTAACAAAACATTAAATTTCACCTTAAAGAAAATCAGCCTATATTTTTTAATAACGAAAAGATTCATTGCAAATTTTGCATAACGCCCTATATTTTCTTTCATTTTCTTTAATTAAAACAAAACCTAATTATTCAGAACTATTCCTTCGGTTTCTTCCCACCATTTTTTAATAAATTTATTGTTTTGAACTGAATATACTTGTTCATTAACTCTCTATTATTCATATTAAATAACTAAAACTAACCTCATTATTTGACAGTTTACTAAGTTTACATTGTTGACAAGTTTACCAATTGTTTACATAAGTTTACACGTAAACGTAAACAATTAAAGTTTACGTGTAAACGCCCATCACTGACTATCGCAAGCAAGGTGCTTTTATTTGACCTGCTTCACCATTTTTTTCATCTAGTTTGAGTTTCTTTTTTTCCTTTTACTCTTCAGATAGTTTACTTTTATTTTCTTTCTGTCTGACAGAATATGGCCTAGGTTAGTAAAAATATGGCCATACCTGCTTGATACCTACCCTCACACATGTGCCTGTGCGGAAAAAATGTAACCAAATGATAGCCTAGAGCAGGGGTCGGCACCCTTTTTTACGTCGCGGACCTCATTAGTATTTATTTTTTAATTTTTATGTCGCGGACCGCATTCAGTAACCAAATTTTTTGGCGGGCTATATTTACATTTGTAATTTAAATTGTTTACGATCGTAAGCTCTTGTTTACGCTGGTTGTTAATAAATTTCCTCATCAAGACCAAGATAAAGTGTGGGTAATAACGCTTTTCGAGAATCTGCTTTCAGCAAGATATCCTTAACACATGGAGTAACTGATTTCTTCAAGGTCATTCCCAGGGTCGAAAGAGGTACTCTCCTTACCTCTACTGGCAAAAAGAAGGCGCCTGAAGCCTGTCATTATTTGGTATTTTTTAAATAAATAATACATTTCTATTTATGAACTAGTGACATAGCTTTTATAAGTGTTTTATTATTACTATTAATATCAGTATTATTTAAGACCATCGTTTTATTGCTTTTTTATGTCTGGAGATGCTCTGCTCTCTGCAACACCGACTATCGACAGAGTGCTTTATGTGGTTTATAAAGAGCGATCAACAAATCTTGACTGTTATGCAATACTTGACAGAAACATTTAGTTATCAAATTTATTTCCAAGGACATGTACACACAGACGTAAATTCTATTTTTATTACCTTATACGAATTGATCATTAAATGAACACTATTTTTCTCTACACGCCAATGAGTTGATAACAGGTATTAAGTTAGCAACACATATTTTCGTTGTTCCTCGGGTGAGTTCGGACAAACGAAGTAATCTGATTGGTTCTTTGTTAAATTGGGATTTTCAGCTGTGAATTAGAATGCAGTTTTGATATTTTTAAACTCATTGTTCACTGTTATGTAACGGACAAGAAATAATGATCGCACGGTACCTATCTCTATCTTTTTACCAGACTTCTATGGGATCTGTGGTGTCTGACCAATCGCCTATCGAGTGCGATCGCCTGTCATTACATGGTATTTTAATAACCTAAAATCTAAACTATTCACCAAGGGGAGCAAAATTCCTTGCCACAGGCGTATATTTACTTGAAAGCACTCTGGGGCGGTTTCGGTCAGAAACACCCCCATAAGAATGAAAATTTTGAGCTGCCATTTAACCTAAATATGTTCGAATCCTGGTTTTGCTCCATTATCGTACCAACTTACATGAACATATTGTCCAGCTGTTTTTGTGCGAGTCTCGGACAAATGAACAGACTGACAAAAATTGTTTTTTTGCGGATATCGTCTTATATTCGCCAGCTTTTATTTTTTGATAAAAAAAAAATCCAAGAGCATCCTGGAGGGGGGCCTCGTTAGTATGATCTACCTAAGCCCCCAAATTTTTCGGCATATTCCTGGCTATTTCTTCAAGTTCCAGTTATTTTTAGCTATGCTGTTACCATTCACACAGAAAACCTAAATACTAAATATAATTAGTTTGTTGTGTTAACCACATACACAACATTTTCAATCTATAATAATATATAAATTAGTTCGTTTGTGTGTTATGTATGTATGTATGTATGTACCTCAAACATAAAAAAATAAATAAAAATTGATGTGGAGTGTGAATTTCCACACATTTCAGGGTTTTGTATGTATTTAATAAGTGTAAGAAGCCAACATAATACTGGATGTCTAAGAATATTTGTTCTATAATCACATCAAAATCATTTGATGTGATTAATTAATAATATTTAATGATCATTTTTATTCGTTGTTTGAGTAGTAAGAGCTTCCATTTATTTTTTTAAATCAAAATTTAACTAACTTTCCAAAAATCCCAGTGTTTTTTGTTTCTGTATTCATTAGATTAATAAGAAATATATTGATAAATGACTTCATTTTTTCAATTTCAGAAACGTATTTCTCACTATAACTATGTGTTATTTGATTTATAAGTACTTCATTACTATAAATAATTTATTCATTTTTGATACCTTAAAAACAAAAGGTTGAATCACAACGTATAATAGTATAATAAAATAACTGAACACTAGTGTGGTATTCAAAACTCGGTCCTCAACCGTTAAAAATTTGCATTATATTTTTAATTGAAAAAATAAGACACACAATATTTTAGCCATAAATACAAAAACTCCATAACATTATTAGCCATAATTAAGCCACGAATTAAAAAAATAATTAATTTTGTCAAAAACAAAAAACTGCAATATTTTCCAAAACCGAAATCTGATCAAAAATTCATCTCGTACGTTTCCGGCTTAGTTCAATCTATATTACTTATAATTATTTCAGATTTTTTTAACCCCCTTGGGTAAAAAGGTACAGGGCAAGAATTTTTTAGGCAAATTTTTGACTAAAATCGTGTTAAAAGAAACGAATTTTAAAAAACTAATTTTCGTTCCTTAATCTACGTTTTAAGAGCTCTCTTTTAATACCACACAATAAATTTTAAATAAATAATAATTTTTTTCGACACAAAAAAAAAAACGATATTTTTCGAAATCTGATCAAAAATTCCGGTTTCCATCAATGTACATTAGAGAGATTTTTCAGATTTTTAGATCTACCCCTCTGAGAGATAAAAGTTTTTTTAAATATTTTTAGCGAAAATCCCATAAAATTTTTTTTTTTCATAATTAAAAATTTGCTTGTCTATCCACGCATTAAGAGGTTTTATATGATAATATCTGTCGCATTTTGTAATACGTAACTAACAGGGAAAGTTCATTTATGTTGCATATTTATAATACATTTATAATATTATCATAGTATTGGTTCACACGGATACGCCAAAGTCTGTTTACACCACAACAATCACCAAAGTAACCAGATCTAGTTTCGTATTACAAATTGAGTCGGATTAAACCCCTCTCATAATTTAAAAAAAAATATTTATTTTTTCATTAATTAAATATTTGTTTATATTTTCCTGGGGATGAGTTTTTTTGAACTTTCAGTATTTTTACTATATGTGGGTCAAAAATTTGTATAAGTATACCAAATTTCAACTTTCTATGTTAAGCTGTTTGGCTACAATTTCTACCGTACAGACAGACAGACACATGAGTGACTTTATAAGAGTTTTTTAGTGGTCATACTTACAAAACTCTAAAAAGGAAATACACACACACCATCATTTATGGTAAAATGTGCATATTTTTATGATTGTCAGGGTCCCTGTTTTTTTTTTTTTTTTTTAATAGTTAAAATCGTGCGAAAGAGTTAAAATTATTTGTAAAAATACTCTAAAAATATAAATTCTAAGAAGTCAGTATTCTATTCTACGAAGGTTTGAATTAACGTGTTCAGAAAATCTTTCTGAAAACTAAAGCCTCTTTTTTATGCCATAAAACTTCATACTTTTTTTAAACAAACTAAAAAAAAAACACTTAAGGGTTCTGTACACACTGCGTTGATAGGAGCGAGAATGCAGACAGGCCGAGGGGAAGATGCAACGTGTTCGCCAGTTAGTGATACAATAATTTTCGTTTTTCACTCTTAATATTGAAATTGAAATAAGCATAAAGAAAAAAATATGCGTGGAAAATACCAACAATACTAATTTTTGCAATCAGTATGCAACAAAAATATAAAAAATATTATGGCAGGCCTGTGTTATCGGTTAGGTGTGGGGTAAATTGAGTCTAATAAAATTATAGTGGTTAATAAATTAATTTATTTCCTTTCAAAGAAACATATACAAAACAATATTTAAAATACTTTGCACATAAATAATATTTCGTACTTAAAATAACATAAAAATTAAGTTTTAAATATGATAAGTAAAATAATAAGTAATATAGTTGCAGCAGCTAAAATGAGTATGCAACACATTTTTCTATTTTTTCTTTGGTATGAATCTGCTTTTTGCAATTGTTTGAATCCTTCATATACTTGTGTTTGTGTTTGTTCAACATTATAATCAATTCTATCTAAAATAGTACCTTGATCAGCCACCATTTGCGCAAGCTCCTTAAAAATATCATTTAAATCTACGATTGACTTCACAATCGTATTCACTTCTTGCTCTCTCTGAGCGGCAAGCATAGTATTTTCTTCTTCTAGATATAACAGTTGCTGCTGTGTCATTTGTCTGTTATTAACAAAGAAGTCATCAGTCGTGTCACTTGTGTCGATTAAGTCTGTTTTTATTCCACTATCATCAAAATACATCTTAGAACGCTCTTCTCGTGATTTTATTTGTTTGACATAGTTATTTTGTGTACTACGAAATAGAACGGATAGTTCTTGTAGTTTTGAGATCACTGATTTTACAATGTTCGTATTCAGCCGCTGTTCTTTAATATTACCTGGAAACATAAAATAAATATTAATTTAATGTTATAGAATAATAAATTTAATATTTGCGGGCATGCGTTATATTGAGTTGTATTTTATCTACGCTGTTTTCATTACTGGAAATAAGTTATGTTTGCAACCCTTTAAGGCCAACCATACTAACTATGCGCTACTTTATTTATTTAGGGACTTAAGTCCAGATAAACCGCGATATTGTCTGGTGTTCATCGGTTCACAAGAAATCAATTTTTAAAATGTTCAAGTCAAAGCACTCGAAATGTTCTTAGTATATTTCAGTAAATCTCGCCGAGAGCTTTAAAACGTTACCATGCACAGTCGTTTTGCGCTCACGGTTGCCGAGATAGACTGAGTAAAACGCAGCGGGTACACTCAGAAATATAGCATTATTTCTTCCGTACACGGGGAGCAAGAGCTTCGCACGCACAATGTATTACGCAGAACACAAATTGAACTCCATGTTGTTTACGGATATGCTAACACGATTATTGTGCAACACGTAGTTTTAACGTTATAACGATTTCAACTGGACCCTATTTTTTTCTCAGGTGGTCGAGCGGAACGGCTGTTTTATATTATACTTTTCACTATACATTTTTTTTCTGTAGTAAATATCGTTAAATGCTGTTAGTTTATATTTAATTATATCAGCTATTCCAAACATTTAAGCGGAACTAAACGCAATTTTTATTTTCGTAAGTTTTTGTTTATTAAAATCAAGTAATAAAAATAACGTGTCCAATTACAGACCAATATCAATACAATCAACATTTGCAAAGATTTTGGAATCCCTTATTGTAAAAAACTTCAGTACCACTCTAACAAATATCATAATACCTCAACAGAATGGTTTTTGCAAGCGTAAATCTGTTCTTAATAATTTAATCCCTTTTATTGAATTTGTCAGTAGTAGTAGTTTGGATAAAAGAAAACAGGTTGATGTAATATACACAGCCTTCAGCAAGGCGTTTGATAGGGTTAATAATTCCATCCTCATTTGTAAACTTAGAGGATATGGAATACATGGATTATTACTGCGCTGGATTGAAAGCATCATAAACAGGTCTCAGTTTGTTGCTTGCAACGGCGATCCGGTGTGCCACAGGGTTCAGATCTAGGACCCATCTTATTTAACTTATATGTAAATTCAATTTTTACTTGCTTTGAAAATTGTAAATTTTCACTTTTTGCTGATGATCTCAAGTTTTATAGAACCATAGATAGTGCAACCGACTGCTACAAAAATTTGATTTGCTTTCTTTAAATAAATGGTGTATTGATAACGACATGTCCCTAAATTTAGATAAGTGTTTTGTTGTAAGTTTCTCTAGAAATAAGATAATTACCAAATATACTTATAATTTAAATGGTTCAAACCTAACTACTAAAACTAACATTCGAGATCTTGGTATTAGAGATGGGTCGTTCATGAACGAACCGGCTCCCTGAGCCGGCTCAGTACACTGACCGAAGTGACACGGTTCACCAAATTGAAATGAGCCGGCTCACGGCTCACTCTATAGTTTCAAGTTTCAAGGATACGATTGGTCGGGCGATTGTGAGCAGTGACCGGAGTGATCCGGATCTGGATCGATGTCATGTTGAACTTCGCGAGAACCCGGCTTGTAATGTATTATCATAAAGTGTATTTTGTCATCAATTTGTAGGGCAGTTTATTTGAAACTAATAGGCTTAATCTGTATTTTTACAACCGTACTATATAAAAATATTACTCAAATCCCAGATGTCCGATTTATAAGGGCAATAAACATCGCCATAAACTTAACACATTTGGTGAATTGTTTGTTTACTATTAAACCGGCAAAAATGTTAATTTCATTTTACAATTGTTAAATGTAAAATAATTCACTTCTATAGATTTTTATTTATTTAACTTCATTATTTCTTTGTAACAAGATAATGAGGAAGACACAGAGAGAGAGAGAGAGAGAGAGAGAGAGAGAGAGAGAGAGAGAGAGAGAGAGAGAGAGAGAGAGAGAGAGAGAGAGAGAGAAGAATTTGTGAATAAGTCATAATTTACGTCTTTAGTCATACTAAGAATATTAACAAGAATTAAGGCAATAAAGAGGCAAATATTCAGACGTTTTTATCGCATTTATTACAGTCCAATATACATTGCCGCTTTCCGCTGTCTGTTCATATAATGCAAGAGCCATCTGACCGACGTTCTACCTACATATTCCAAACTTACAATCGTATTGAACGGTGGGAGAACTGACGACTGACCGACCTGTTTCTCAGGGACAAGTTTACTTAACGGGATCACTGAGCCGGATCAAAGAGCCGGCTCAGCAAACTAAACGACCTGCACTGATCCGCTTCCGCAAACTGAGCCGAAATTCCCATCGCTACTTGGTGTTATTTTTTACTCTAAATTACTGTTTAACGATCAAGTAAACTATATTTTAAAGAAGTCTTTCAAACTTTTGGAATTCATAACGAGAGTAACCAAGCCATTTCATACCAACGAAACTTTAATTATATTGTTCACGTCACTCGTAAGATCAAATTTAGAATATAAATTTAGTTATATGGAACCCGTCCTATGCCACTAACATAAATTTATTGGAACAAATTCAAAAGAAATACATTTCCATTGTATGTTATAAAATGCATATAGTTAATTCCAAGTATTTGTGTACACTGAAGCTGTTAAATATGATTTCTCTTGAACAAAGAAGATTGCATGCAGATATGATATTCTTATATAAGATATTCAATAATTTAACTGACTCACAAAACTTTATACATTACTTTTCATTCCTTGCTACGATTAAAACAACCAGATCTATTACTCTATTTCATATATCGAAATTTAACTCACTCAGCTATAAAAATTATCCTATTATTAGATTAATGTCATCATACAAAGATAATTTTCTACAGTTATATATTTTTAATATGTTCTTAAATACATTTAAAAGTAATCTTAAAGCCAGAATGTCATAATCATCATCTTTTTTTCCCTCTTTTTCGTCCATTCACTTAATGTTTATTTTGTTGAAAAACAAATTTCAAAATGTAATGCTTGTGTTATAGTTATTTTATTTTGTAATTTATTAATTGTTTTGTTATTCATTTCTGTGCAATTTGAAATTTATTTTGTAATTCGAGGAAGCCTGTTATTGGTTCTGTGAACTGTTCACAGGGCTATGTTATATTGTCAACTGACAATAACTGAAGCGCCTTTAGTGAGATTTTGAGAAACTGACGGTTGTAGGATAGTCGAGTTTGTGACAAGCATGGGAATATGTTCTTAGAAGTGGAAAGACAGTTAAAGACCATTTTAGAGTGTGTTCCCGTGTGTTTCAATAAATATCACATGAAGATACCATTGAACCTGTCAAAAATATCCTACCAAAGTCAGCCATGATGTGAATGCAGTAGCGCCTCTATCGGTAGTGTCAGATGCCAATAGCTAATAACATACCTTCATTACTGCGATATTTAATATGCTGTATCAATCGATGCGCAGAATTAAATAATAAAGATATGTCTCCAGTTACACGTTCTATTAACATTTCTTCCTCTGAACTTTCATCTAGTGTGGGTCGATGTAAATGTCTTGAATGTAATGTTTTCAATTCATTTATCTTTCCTTCTAATTTCGTCATTGTAAACTGTACTTCTTCCAGTTGGTCTGTCCATGCAGGGGGCATTCGAGAATCTGAATGTAAGTCTGAACCTCTCTCTACATCATGTAATGCCACTAAGGACATACGTTCTGAATTTTCCTATAAATATAAATTTTAAATAAATTTACTAGGAAAAAATGTTCAACAAGACAATGTGGGATTATTATGTCTGCAGGCTTTTAAATAAAAAATTGATGTGAAGTGTGAATTTTCACACATTTCAGGGTTTCGCAGGTATTTAGTAAGTGAATGATGATTATTTCGGATGCCAAAACAAATTTTATGTTAAAATATTATTTTGTTAATTTTAATTCGAATGCCTACTACCATTATCTAGGTTTCTAAATATGTGCAGTTTTTTTTTTTATATATATAGCAAGTTTAATTAAGATTTTGAAATTGCGCCTATGGCTTCCATTAGTTGTTATAAGTCATAGGCTCCGCCTTTCTGATATCGTCACATAGAATTAAATTTACGCATTTAAAAATTAAATGCAACATTTGAAAATATAACTAGAATTTTGAAAAAATAATTTAAACAAAATAAAATTGCAAAAAAAAAACAGAAAAAATAAAATTGTCTCCAGACCGGTCGCGAGCCCTAGTTTGCAAATTAGAACGCGAGAAGGCTAACCATTACACTATGAAAACGTACTGGTTCAGTGTGTTACATAAGGTATTAAATATTTTACACCGTCAACAAAAAAACACAAAAAATGCGTTATTTTCCGAAAACATAATCTGATCAAAAATTCCTGTTGTACTATTCCGGTTCATATCAATGTACATAATTTTACAGATTTTTAGTTTAAACCATCCGGGATACAGGGTGTGGGAGAAATTTTGGCAAAAATCGCGTCAACATAATTTATTTTGCAAAAATAAAATTTTGATCGTTAATTCACGTATTAAGGCCTTTCATGTGAAACCTTACTACGAATTTAAAGAAAAAAAAATTTTTCGATTAGCATATATTTGTTTATATTTTTAGAGGGATATGTTTTTTAGATGTTTTAGTATTTTTCCTATGTGCGGGTCAAAGAGTTGTATAAGCATGCCAAATTTCAACTCTCTAGGTTTAGCCGTTTGGCTACAATTTTTACCGAACAGACAGACAGACAGATGACAAAATGACGATATAAGGATTTTTTTGTCATGCCTACAAAACCCTAAAAATGCCAGTGTTAGAGTTTTTAAATGATTTTATATTTGGACTAATATGATGTTGATTGTTCGGAGATGTATCGGTAACTGACTAAATGTTGCTAACTAGAGCAGGCGTCGGCAAATCGAGGCTCCCGAGTCCCCTTTGAGGATACTCGTGTGGCTCTTCAAATTAAGTTGATAAGGAATAAAATTTAGAAAATATTCAAGCAAAAGTTTTATTTTCATGAATTTTTGTGCATGTTCTGATTATATCTTGTGATTTATTTATGCACTACTCATTAAATGATGTTAAAAAAAGTCATGTATTAAAACAAAATTATGGCTCGATGAGCAAAAAAAAGGTCTCGCTATAGAAATACAAGTGATGAGCAAAAAAGAGTATATTGAGAGTTCTTTTATAAAAAGTAAGAGTAAAGAGGATATTACTTAGAAAAGAGTATAATGCTCTAAATAAGAGTATGTCTGGTCAGCCTAGAGCAGTTAGAACACAACTTTGTAACGTGCAGACAGACAGACAAATGAGTGACGATATAAGGATTTTGGTTTTACTAATGAAACCCTAAAAACTAATAAATCAAGACAATGTAATTACGAAAGTAGTTCAATTTATCAGATTTAATCATAATAGTAAAATATTTGGAAATGCATAAAATATTATAAATCATATATTTATTTACACTATTAATTTCATGTATAATAGTTGATTTTTATTACTCAATAAATTTAATATATTTAATGCTAGACATTAAGGATAAATAAAAAATCTTTATCAGTGGTTATTTTAGATATTGAACTTGCTTATCATCTAGAAAATAAATGTAAATTTACAATAAAAAAGTACAGCATAAACAAATTAAATTGTAAAAATAAAACAGATTAGAATATCAGTTGAAACAATCAAGTTTACAAAAACATGTTGTTATTTGATTAGTACAGCGTATGAAATGGTAAGTACATCCAAAATAATTTTTTAACATACAAATATTGTATTAATCGATAAGTGTTATTCTTTTGTAAATTACCATATGTTTGTCAATATTAAAGTTTAATATTTGTTTTAAAATATGTAAGATCCATACATATTGGTAATACAAAAATATTTTCAATATCTATTAACAAATATTTATAATTAGTTTATTCTGAACTAATTGGACAATAACATTATGTTAAATTTTAAATACTTTGTTCGATAATGTTTCAAAAGAAAAATATAACTGGTAGTATAACAAATAGTTTATATAATATTAAAATAACCATTTTATCTATGGTATTGTTGTTATAACATTCAAATATATTAAAAAATTCAATTTCTAACCTGTTCAGAATAAATATGCCTATTGCGTATAGCATTGTTTCTCATTAAAATAAATACTTCAGTTAAACTTCTAGATGTCATCTTAACTATAATATAATTCACTAATAAATATTAAATTAAATACAATATAGAAACTACAATAGTTTAAACAATTTGACAGAATACATAATTTCTTTTGACAGATAATCTGACACTAGGGGAAAATAAATGTTCCCAAGTCCAAGTTAAGTTGTCAGCTGTTGACATCAAGCACGAGAAGAGAATCTGTAGCAAGGCCAGTGACACATGGAAGATGTATTTTGATAAACGTATATCCTTTGTGATAACACGGTGCCAAAAGATTCAATGATGAAATGACTGTGTTACAATTAAATATGTGTGAAATTGTATCAGAAAATGATGAGATTGATAGAATACCATCCAAGGACAGGGCGAATTATTGGGATGTAATAGCTCTGGTTATATCAATCTTCAGTCATTTAATTGACGTGGGATTTGATATAAATTTAGCGTATCGATACTTCTCATATATCGATAATAATGATATATATCTGTACTGTTTCATCTTGACTCTTGGATTTATAATAGTTCCAGCATGTATCAATACAGCCTTCAGCATAAGAATGTTTGTTTACTAACCTCTTATCTTTATTTCGAAATACTGAATTTATTTTTATTTCAGGTACATGCACGATGGAGCCAAAAATAAATTAGTTCCACACACATTAAAAAATTACAGGGTATATATTATAGTTTTAATTTTACAACTGGCACCAGTCATAAGATATGCAGATTCATTAAAATATGCTTTAAAATCATTAAAAGCAGAAAAGAAGAAAAATTTTGCAGAACAAAGAAAATATTATGAATTAATGTTGAAAGAAGACTCAGACGTAGCACTTTTAAGAGTTCTCGAATGTTTTTTGGAAGCCGCACCGCAACAAATATTACAAATTACTATCTTGCTGGTTACGTACAATTACGGAATAGACAATACACTTACTATTATTCATCAGGTTTTATCAATCGGTAGTTCTTTTGTTAGTATGGCCTGGTCTATGGCTTCTTATCATAGGTCTGTGAGATTTGTACTCGACACCAAAGATAATATATCCAAAACTGGAACTGCTATGCAGTTTATTTGGCATTTTTTAGTAACTGTATCTAGGATTCTTTCCATAAGTGTCCTAGCATCTATATATCCAAAATATACTGCGATAGGAATTGTAATCCATTGGTTAGTGATGACTCTGTGGTTGTGTTGTACAGAAAAAACAAATTTTTGTAATCATCAATGGTTTTACGATACCATATTTTTCTCGATATTTGGTCTAGTCTATACGTTCACTCATGTAAATTTAAGCGAAGGTAAAACGCGTTGTAAATATATGTTTTTTTATGTAGTTTGTTTTATTGAAAATTCGGTTGCTACTGCTGTTTGGGGCAGTATGGAATATGATAAATTAAAAAACACGTACTATTATATGCCAATTATTATATTAAACTTTTTATCGTTTATACTTGGAATTATATTTATGATTATTTATTATAAAGTTTTTCATCCAAGTAAAGGATTGAAAAGCAGACACAAAGTTAATAACTCTCTGACAGTTATTGACTCGGAATAGTCGAATATTTTATTTATTATAAAATTAATTTATTTAATATGTAAATGAAACCAGTGTATTTATATATTTATTAAGTGCTTAATGACATATGACTTAAGACTTAATGTGGCCTTTGCAAACTCTCTGTAATACTCAATTTTATATAATCTTTACAAAAAGCTGAACAAAAGCTGAAATTTTATAGATCTGTATCTTGTAAACATATACATTAAATAAATTATTATTATGATTTTTTTGTTTAATCTCCATAAACCAATTAAATCGGTTATTTCGATAAGGCCACAACTCCAGAAAAGTCAATTTTACAGGAGGACAAAAAAACGTCTCCGGAGAAGCGGCCTTTTCAAAGTAAACAGAGAACAACACCTGCCTGGATTATATAACAAATAGTAGAGATGAGGCATTTTCATATCTATAAGTTGGATTGCTGATAGGTGACTGTTAGTTGCTACAAGCACAGATTAGTACTACTAGTATCGATATACAATACTATATGCTTTCTCTGTCTATATCATAATTATTTGCATACCCATAGTAACGTACAGTGACGCAAGTTGACAACCAACCTTCGTAATTATTTTAATAAAAAACAAAGCATTAGAAAGAAACAGAATTATTCGTAGATATCTTTGCTAATTGGAGCACGAAAATAAATTCACAGCAGTACTCAAACAAATAAAATTATTAATTTTAAGGTAATAATTATAAATAAGGAAAAACTTATACGTAAATTTTGGATTATAATTTGTTGTTTATTTAAATTAAATTTTTATGTTTCCCCTAAGTACAAAGTAATAAAATATTAAGTAAAAATACATTTATTCATATAATATATTGCTACAAGTTGTATTTAAATGTTTATTTTAATTTTAAAACAATTAGTCACTGTAATGAATGATATCGTCGTCATCTGAACTATCGCTGTCATTTCTTGTATTTATTATTATTGGATTAATATCATCAACAATCCTTTCCCTTTCCCACCATTCATTTATTAAATTTTCGATATTTTTTAACAGATTTAGCCCAAGTTTCACAACTAATTTGATCACAGGCTACTACACTGCTACATTTTCAAGACTTCGTTATCACTATATCCGTTTTGACCAATATGTCTATCATAATAATTTTTTGTTATACCCCAAATTAGTTCAATTGGGTTCAACTGGCAGTGATAAGGAGGTAATCTTAGTACTTCATGACCATACGTTTGTGCCAATGTACCAATAAAATAAAATGGTTCAAATTTTAATTTCCTTCTTTTTCTCGTGATTTTGTTAGTGTGAAGTTCAGATTTATTACATTTTATAATTCTACGAATTGTTGATTCCGAAATCTTTAAGGCAGCTGCTACTCTTTGACGGACACAAGATAGAGAAATAAATGGCCCATTCTCCTCTTTTTCGGAATTAAAATATTCCAGCAGATTTAACATTAAAGTTTGTGAATTTAATAATTGGCTGCAAGATCTATTAATTAATATTATTAACAGAGACTGACAGCTAAGACAAATAACAAAAAACATTTTTAAAATCGCTGAAAAATGGTAACTAGATTATTATATGATTGCAATTCTTAATACATACATGTAACAGTCACCTATCAGCAATCCGACTATAACAAAGCTTAAAGCATATTTTGAGTCAAATGGTGACTTAATTGATTCGTGCAAAAACAAGATGTGGCCTTTTCGAAATTTAGATTCAATTAGAATAGTAACATGGTAAAGTAAACAGCTTAAATGGTCCCCTTACCTTATGGTAGATGGACGGTGTTGTCAACGTTTTTTTTTTCACTCCTGAAGGCACTTCTTGTCGGTCCCAGATTAATGTTTTTACGAGCCCTAGACTGAATGAATAGAATGGGCCCCTAAATAGAAGTAATGAGGAAAAAGGACGTTAAAATTAAAGAGTGATGAGCAAAAAATTAAAAAATGGAAAGCCTAGGCTTCTTCGGAACCCTAAATGTAATTCCGGCGCTGTTCCTTGTAGACAATTTTAGGAACTTTTTGTTGCAAAAACAAATAAAACTTTTACAGTCATTCATCAAGTGAATAATTCAATAAAAATGTATATAGAAAATAAAATGAAAAAACTAAAACAGTTTCCCAAAGAGCGGTTTGCGATCATAGAAAAAGGAAAAATGGGCGTCCAATTTGTATCCGACAAGCAGTTGCGATTTTTTGGCTGCATTGTATAGAACACATTGGGCGTGTTTAGCGAATCCAACTGTTGTATATGTTGACTGATAATGGTAGGCTTACCATACGTCCCGGTTTGACCGGAATTCTCCTGGTATGAAGGTATGGTCCCGGTCAGTTTGTCATTTTGTCCCGGATATTTCGTAAAAAATAAAAAGTGCAAAATATATACGCAGTACAAAAAGTGCAGCCTCGGAAAATGGCGATTAGACAACTATAGGTTATTCCAAACGTTTAGGCGGAACTAGATTTTGAAATCTAGTGATTTTTATCATTTTTCAGACTTTTAGTCATTTTATTTAAGCTTTGTAAATCATACTCACATTGCAAATTCTAGCTTGAATTGATTGTCATTATAAAATGTCCTTTTCATTGCATTTGAATTTTTGGTCATTCTTAATAAAAATTTCCGGACAATGTTTACAATATCCCCCTTCAAACTCTATACAGATGGCAGCATATAACGACTACACTAAATAATTCAAGAATTGTTAGTGGCTTTAAAACTGGTTTCTGGAAACGAGCTAACAATCTTCTAGTTTAATGACAAAACACTATCTTAGGTTAGGTTAGTAAGTGTTTGGTTAGAAGAAGCCGAGCGAAGCGAGCTACCCATCTTCTAATTTAATGACATAAATAAAAGTTCTGCACAGTCCCACCTGTTTAGAATCTCTGTATATTGAACAAATGACGTGTGTGACGCATGCACAGTGTGCAGTGGGATGTTGTAAATCTACACCAAATTTCCCATTTATTTATTTTTTTGTCTTCAAAATATGGATTTTTTTTTGACATATGTCATTCGCTTCCATGGTTTAACTGTTGGAATTTTAAATATTCACATACCAAACGTGAAACATGAAATAACCCAAGCAAGGTCCCTTCGCGTGACAACCTAAAAGAACGAAATTTCCATTTAGTTCCGCCTAATCGTTTGGAATAGCCTGTAATTAAAAATAACAACGAATTTTTAAAGAAATTTCACGCTAGTAATATATATTAATATTTTTTTAATAATAAGTTATTTATTTATTTATTTTATTTTATTTATTTATTTTACATTGTTTGGAACACAAACAGGACAAACCCAGTGAAGTGTTCGCTATCAAATTTTTTACACGTTTACATAAACGGTGATAACAAGTTATAACATATTAATGTATAAATATACAATTGAATAAGGAAAGAAATATTAAAGTATAGAAGTATAGAACGGATAAAATGGAAAAGATATAATATCAGCCAGAACGTATGTGCTTTAATTTGTTAATACAAAGGCGTTTAAATTGAATTAGATTTACGTTAAAAAGGTCAATATCTGAAAAATTTTTATTATAAGAGGTGCAAAGTCTATTTATTACTGAATTATCGAATGATTTGGTGTTTGTCAAGGGTTGATGAAAAAGTACCGTACCACGGGTATTGCATCTCGGAATTCGAAATGTTATTAATGATAATAATTCATTAGACGAAATATTATTAGTTACAACTTTATATAAGGTCAGCATGTCTGTAAGCGAGCGACGATCGCTCAAATGTAACATGTTAAAGGAAAGACATGCCGCATCATAGTTTACATATTCTGTAGAGGATTTATAGCAAAAATATTTAAGAGCTTTTTTTTGAATTCTTTCCAATTGACTGATGTACTGAAGATAATTAGGATTCCATACAACACATGCAAAGTTTAAATGACTAAATACAAAGGAAAAATACAGTGACTTAAAGACAGCAATAGACTGAAATTTTTTAGTTGAACGTATTATAAATCCCAACATTTTCAAGGCCTTACAACAGATGAAGTCAATATGACGGTCAAATAAGAGTTTTGAATCTAGAAGTACCCCAAGATCTCTCACACAGTTGGATGTTTGGAGAATTTTGTTGTTTAGGTTATAATTATATGTTATTCTAGTTCTATTTCTAGTAAATGTTATGATCTGGCATTTATCATAATTTAAATATAATTTATTTATATCACAAAAAGTTTGAAAGTTATTAAGATCTTCTTGTAATAATTGAGAATCGGAAAAACTCTCAATTTTCTTATAGAATTTTATGTCGTCGGCAAACAAGAGTATATTTGAGTGTTTTATAACTGAGAGTACATCGTTTATAAAAATTGTAAATAATAATGGCCCAAGGTGAGATCCTTGAGGCACTCCAGATGTAATATTAATAAAGGAGGAAGTATATCTATTTATTTGTACGGCTTGACTTCTGTTCGAGATGTAAGAGATGATCCATTGTAAAAGATCGCCGTGTATACCGAACTTCAGCAATTTGTTAATTAAAATATTATGATTAATTTTATCAAACGCCTTACTGAAGTCCGTGTACACTGCATCAATTTGCTTCCGTTGATCCATATTTTTTAGTAAAAAATCAGTATATATTATTAGATTAGTTTCAACGGACCTGCCGCGATAGAATCCATGCTGTTGTGGTATAAGATGATGCTTTACTGATTCATATATAAAATTATAAATTAGAGATTCTAAAATTTTCCCAAAAACACACAATTTGGAGATGGGGCGGTAATTTTTTATCAAACTTTTGTCGCCAGATTTAAAGATGGGCACAATGATGGCTATTTTCCATACATCTGGAAAAGTATTTTCGTTGAGGGCTTTGTTAAAAATTATATACAAAGGTAAAATGAGGCTGTCTGTTAAATTTTTAATAAATAGTGATGGGATATTATCTGGGCCTACACTTTTCTTCGTATCAAGATTAGCAAGGGTAGATTTAATATTATCTTTTGATATGTGTAGTCCACCTAGTGATACGTTAGTATTATTTGGGAAATTGTTATGAATTATTATTTGACTTTGTGGCTCGAAAACTGATTGAAAATACTGTGAGAATAGATTGGAAATTGACTGCCCGTCTTTGGCTGTTTTGTTATTGTGATGCATTATGTTAGGGATTGTGGAACTGCGTTTTTTATTAGAAACAAAATTCCAGAAATATTTAGGATCAAGCGCTATGCTTGACTCCACATTTCTAATATATTTATCATAATCTTGTGAGATTAAATATTTTGATCGACCTCTCAGTATTGTAAATGTTACATAATCTAACTTACTATTATATCTTTTCCATTTTTTATGCCATTTATTTTTTTCATTCACACATTTAATAGTGGAACGAGAGTACCATGAAGGAAATCTATTATTAACCTTAATTGTACGAGATGGAACATATTTTTCAATTAATTTATTGAGAATGTTATAAAATTTGGATACAGCAGTATTAGTATCACAATTAAATAATACAGTCCAGTTGATTTTATCTAATTCGGAATTAATGGCAGGCGTATCCATAGAATTAAAAAAATATTTAGTATAGCTATTAAATCCAATATAACGTATATTAAAGTTAATACTAAATTCCAGGCTGGGATGATAAACATCCTCAGGTACGAGTGGGAAACTAGATTTATTTACATTTTTAATTACGTTTTCGTTACTTAAAATTAAATCTAAGACATTATTTGATACATTTTTAATATTAGAAAATTGAAAACAGGAGCAAAGATTATACATTTCAAAAAATGAATCAGATCGGTCATTATTTGTTGTTCTAGAGGGTAAATAATAATTATCTTGACTAGTCCATTTAATACTAGGAAGATTAAAATCCCCAGTAACTACAAACAAATCATCTGGATTCATATTTATTAGGGTGGTTAAATTATTATTAAATTCAATAAATGCTTCCAGACTATGATCTGGAAGATAAACACAGCACAAGTAACATTTAGAACCATTAGCACTAGTAACACTAACCCACAGGTCTTCGGCATTTGTACACCAGTCATATTTAGGTGTGCATTGGATGTTTGAGCGGACAGCTATTAAGGCGCCGCCGCCGTCTTTTTTATTGCAGTTCGTACTCTGGCGATCTCGACGAAAGACTTGATAGTTGTTATTAAATAGTTCAGAATTTAGAATAGCATCATTAAGAAAGGTTTCAGTTAGACAGATAATGTCACTTAGAGAATTCAACAGATTTTTATTAAATATATCTGATTTGGTTCTAAGACCACGAACATTTTGATAAAATATATCCATGATTGTATTGCCTAAAGTGTATATTAATTGTTATACTGATCCTTACTTGACAAGTTGAAGGTCCTTTTCTGATTTGATTAAAATAACTTTAGAGGTGTCGTTTTTTCGGGTAAAAATTTTACCGTTTCTGAACCAGACGTACTTGTAGTTTTGACTTTTAGCTTGTTGACGCGTATTTTTGAATAAAAGTTTGTGGAAGGGTGACATATGTTCGTTTATGAATATGTTAGAAGCAAGTCCTTCAATTTTTAATCCAGGAGTATAAGTGGAAGAGCGGCTATTTGACGAGCGTTTGTAAGAGATACTGGCTGCCAGTACATCGCTTACTTTGGCACGAGACAAAAAGCGCACTACTACGCTTCTTGGCCCATTTATGTTGGATCTGGGTTGAACCCGGTGCACTACTTCTATATCGTTTTCTGAGATAGGACAGTTGATTGTATTTCCAATGAGGCATAGGGCTTCCAACAGATTTTCATTTCTGGACTCGGGTATTCCATAAACTTCGATGTTGTTACGTCTCGAGTATTGTTCGAGATCGTTTACTCGATCAGACAAAATTTCAAGGCGCTCGCTAGTATTTTTTTGATCTTGATCAATTTTATCAATTTGGTTGATTTTTTTGGTAATGCTGTCGAGCGCTACTTGAAAATCCGTTACTTTATCCGAACAAAAGTTTGTTGACTGCACCAAAGAATCATATTTAGAATTTAATGAATTAAGTTGAGATTTAATAAGTTTTAATTCCATTAGTATAGACTTCGAACTAATATTCTGACCTTCATCTTCTTCAATAGATTGATGATCTTCTTCGTGACGACATTTGACACAGAACCATTTTACGCCTGTTTCTCGAAGGATGTCAATGGAACCGGATCTTATTTTTCCGCATTTTTCATGGAAGAAATTCTTACAGTTCCCGCTGCATTGAATACCGACCGCAGAACGACCTACTGGTTGATTACAAATCACACAGATTTTCGCCATTGATATATTGTTGACGGTCACTGGAACGATTGTAGCGGTGAACACTGGTTGAGTTGCGCTCGTGGTAGCACCGAACAGCAATCTTAATCCTTTGTAAAGACTTGTCAAATGTCGCTCACCGTAGATAATATTAACTATTTCAATATTATTCAGTCTTGTGTTAATATTTATAGCAACAAGATATAATTGTTGAAATTTCATCAAGTTATGTTCAATTAAGAGTAATTAAAAATTATTACTACGTAAATTTTGAATTTTTGTTAACCACTTTATTATTTATCCTTTTTAAACATAAGTACTAGCGTAGAAGGCGTTACTTTCTGTTTATAGCAAAATTTCAAAATTGTCCTGGTTTGAGAAAAAAATATTATGGTAAGTCTAGATAATGGGCGCGTTTAGTTGACGCAACTGCTGAGAATCAGCACTCAACTTGTTTACTTTATTACATTCAACTGTTGCCAGTTCACTAAATGAATAACGATTCACGATTATTCATTTAACAACAAACACGTATATAACAAGAAAAAAATAAACAAAATAACAAAACAAATATCTTTTGTTCAATGCATTTTTTCAAGTGCATGAATATTTGGGGAGGAGGCACTCTAAATCTTAAATCTTGAAATATCTCACTTATTTACTTTACATCAACAAAGTATAGAAGAAAAGTTGTTTAGTATGGGGAAGGATTTTTTTCTGTTCAATGCAGTTTATAAGAAGATGACTATATTAGAGTAGGGGGATACTTTTACCTTTTTTAATGTATCACTTATTATTTACGTTGCAGCAAAAATGTACATAATATTAAAATTTCATCAGACATGAGCTGAAAATATATTAATTTATATGATTTGATAGGCGGCGAAGGAAAAAAACTGGGACGCGCCAGTAAATGTTTGGTAAAGGCTGTATTAGAAGGCAGGGTTAGCAAAATAATATCTTCTATAATAAACAATGTATGGTCACTGCAGGGCCGGCATGAGGCATGGGCGCCTGAGGTCTTGCACTCTCACAATATAAAATGGTAAATGAAGTACAATCTACACTCACTTGTACAGGGCCCTACAAAGTTTGCGGTTGGCTCTGGAACATTTAGTAAATTACTTACCTTCCAAAACTTTATTTAACACATTTAAAAATGCTTATGATTTGTTACTTTGTTTTAAATGAAAATAAACAATATTCAATAAATAAGATTTAATAAAAAATTAGTGTGTATAAATAAGTCTACTCTTCAACTGTGCATTCCATTAAAAAACTCATATAATCTGTCCTTTTACAATTTAATTTTAGTACTAATTTTTCAGTGATATAAAGTATAATGCTCCAAGCTGCAATTAATGTAATTATTACAAGCTTAAATAAAAAAGTTTTATTTGGATTTTGTTCCCAATATATAAATTAAATAATAAATTTAAGAAGTGCTAAAAAGTTCAATCAGATGGATTTTGTACTACAATTAATATAAATTCTTTATCTGGTGCTACCATAATTTCATGTTTCTTCGATCGAATTCGCAAAAATGTTAATTCGTTCGTTGGATCTAAATCTCTAACTACACTCCTTGCTTTGTCAGCCAAAGAACTAATTAATCCAGCGTATTGCACAGTTGTTGAATTATCTAATGTCGATTTTATTGGAATGCCTGGAAGAAAGAAACAGTAAATATTACTTAAACATCTATAAATTTAAAACAATTACTAACCTTCAGCGTTGACAACTATTGTGCCAACCACGCCTTTATGCGACTGCAGTCGTTTTAAAGTTTCTTCTACTTCAGCGGACTAAAAGAAATCAATATATTAAATCAAAAATATAATGATAAAACATAACATTTACCATAATTAATAATTTTTCTTTCTACAAAAAAGTATTTTGATGACACACAGCCAGTTTGTTACATCGAAATGTCAAAATCCTAATCGGTAAAGTAGGTACTCGTTTCGTGTAACTGTCAAAAGCACGTTACAAACATAACCTGTTTTAAATATGAACAAAAATAAAGAATTACTTTCAAAGTTAGGGCTACGTTTAGATGGACGAAGAGAAAATGAACTTCGGAGAATTCGATGTAAATTAGGGGTGTTTACGGAGCCAGATGGAAGTGCTTATTTAGAACAAGGATTAACAAAAGTGTTAGCCGCAGTTTATGGACCTCATCAGGTAATTATTGTTTTACAGTATTTTTGCCAGGTTTTTTTGTATGGGTGGAGCGCTGATGTATTTATTGGCTGTTCGGTTGATAAATTACATGAAAAGTATTATATTTTAAAAGTATTTGGTGACCATCCGACATATAAGTTTGTGAACCAGGCAAGAGTGGGCTACCAATACTCCTAGTTTAATTGACAATCTACCAGAATTGAAAATCAATTTTTAATTTTCTCCCATATCCCGAAATGGCATAATTTTTTTCAGAATCAACTACGTTGTCTACATATTTTTTGTACTTATTATTTCTTTCCAATTAAAACTATTAAAGAAGTATTTTAACAGTTTTCGTTTTACTTTAATACATGACATGCCAGCACATTGTTTATTGCAATATACAGCACGATTAGTTTAACCTGAGCAGACGCACACATAGAAATTTGGTCGGGGGAGGGATCCATTTCAAAAATATATCCGTAAATTAATACAAATTTATTATTGTTTTATTATGGAGAGAGGTGGGCTTATATATTAATTTAATTTTGATTATAATTTAATTTTTATCAAAGGAGATTTTTATTTCCAATTGTGGGTTAAAAATTTTATTTTCAATGATTTTTCATTTGTGGGGGGGCGGCGGCGGACGTGAGGACCACCCCATTGTGTGCGCGCTTGAACCTGAGCCACACTTGCGTATGTGGAAGGAATTTCGTGTAACCCCACTTATCGCTTCGGTCAAGTATGTAGCAAGACTAACGCTAGCTATCAGTGACGGCGTAAAGAATTATATTAACTGATTAGAAATTAATTTCTGATAAATAGAAACATTTGCAATTATTTGAAATTTTAAATGTAATTTATTCATCATCGTTGTCGGAAAATTCATCAACAGTATCACTGTATTCTTATAAATTCATAACTAATTGTTCCGTTTGCACATCTATAATTGTATTTTCATTCAAGTACTTTACTCTTATTACATACAAAACTAAACACCGCCAGTGCCTATGTTTATCTCAGTCTAGGTTTCCCTTTCCACGCGTCACTTTTGTCACTGCATATTCTGTTTTATTTATTTTTCAGTTTAATAGAATTGAAAATATGTACGTATATAAAAACTTGAATATAATATTTTTTTGTTGCTAGGTCGTCCAGAATGCTCATACACAAAGTTGGCAATCCTAGGGAAGGGTGTAACTTATTAGATTTTTTATTGTTTTATTTATTAATTTCATGTTTTACTCATTTAGGTTCGTACTAGATCTAAAGCCCAACATGATTCAGCGGTGGTCAATTGTCAATTCAGTATGGCTGTGTTCTCCACTGGTGACAGGAAGAAAAGACCAAGGGGTGATAGGAAGTCTTCTGAAATGTCTGCACACTTAAGACAAGCCTTAATGTCGGTCATTAAAACAGAATTGTACGCTTGGTCACAGATAGACGTATATGTAGAAGTCCTACATGCTGATGGTGGAATATATCCAGCCTGTGTTAATGCTGCTACATTAGCACTAATAGATGCAGGTATGTTAAAAAAAAAACACACACACAATCAACTACTGTTTTTGCTAGCCGGTACTATGTCATGTTTGCCGACAAAGGTTAAAATGTCTTGACAAGACTCTTATGGCTTTCAGACTTCTTCTGTAACCTCTCTAGTACGCAATCGTTGATTGGTACGAATTAATTTGCGATCCTGTGCTGGTATTATAATGAATAGAGTTCTATTCTATAGTCGGATTGCTGATAGGTGACTGTTACATGTATGTATCAAGTAGTGCATTCATATAATAATCTAGTTTCCATTTTTCAGCGATTTTTAAATGTTTTTTGTCTTAACTGTCAGTGTCTGGTAATAAATATTAATTAAAATATGGCTTGCGGCCAATTATTAAATTCGCAAACTTTAATTTTAAATCTGCTGGAATAAACAACAAATTATAATCCAAAATTTACGTATGAGTATAAATTTTTCCTTATTTATAATTATTACCTTAAAATTAATAATTTTGTTTGTTTGAGTACTGCTGTAAATTTATTTTCGCGCTCTAATTAGTAAAGATTTCTGCGAATCATGCCGTTTCTTTCTAATGCTTTGTTTTTTATTCAAATAATTTTGAAGGTTAGTTGTCAACTTGAGTCACTATACGTTACTATGGGTATGCAAATAATTATAATGATATAGACAGAGAAAGCAGTATTGAATATCGATACTTGTAGCAACGAACAGTCACTTATCAGCAATCCGACTATATCATAGACAATAACGAAATTGTATTATCGGTTGCCAAGTAACTGTTGTTTTTTTTGTCAGGGAGGAATTTTTTTGTCAACTATGGTATAGAATTCTATTACACATAATGCCACCACTGGATAATATTTTCGTCGATTTTAGAAATTGGAAGCCTGCCTCATCATCTTTGAATGTATTTTTACCATTTTTAAAATGGTAATTTTCGAGTCGGAATATCGTCTCTAAAAGCTATTTTATTGTTTCCGTCGTCTTTTTAAGTTTGATTGACATAATTTCATAGAGACACGCTTCTCTTCAATTATGTATTTATGTTGAACTTGAAAATGTATTAATTAGAATAATAAAACAATTTTTTTCTTTTCACCAAATTTATATTTCAATGAACTAGATCAGTGGTCTTCAAAGTCTTTTTCGAATCGTGGAACCCTAAACAGCCTAACAATATTCCGTGGAACAAAAAAAATAAATAAAATAATAACATAAAGGTTGATACCTATGCAGGGTGACCAGATTTCAGTTGAGGTAAACCCTAAGATTGAAAAAAAAAAAAAAAAATGGAAATACAGCATATTTTATTAAATTTTGCTCACCTCCAAAATATAAGTGATGAGCAAAAAAAGGTCCTCAACTCCAAAATCCAAGTGATGAGCAAAAAAAAAAAAACAAGTCGTCACCTCCAAAATCCAAGTAATGGGCAAAAAAAAAGATCTTCACCTCTAAACTACGCGAGGGGGAAAAGGTATAAGCCGACGCTCAAGTAATTTGTATTAAGTTTAAGAAAAGCTCGTGGAACCCTTGAGGGCCTTGTGTGGAACCCCAGGGAATATCGCTGAACTAGATGCACATTTCGTCTACAAAGTAAATCTCTTCAGCAGTAACCAAAATTTACTTCTGTTACTGCTGAAGATGTTTACTTTGTAGACGAAATATGCATCCAGTTCATTGAAATAAAAATGTAAAGAAAAGAAAAAAGTGCGTTATTATTTCAAATTATGTATGTTACCAAATTCGTTAATGTATAATTATTATTTTTAGGTATTCCATTAAAAGAATACGTTTGTGCTTGCACGGCAAGTTTAGCTAATGGCGATGTACCCCTGGTTGATGTTTCTTACCACGAGGAGATAATGGGCGGACCTACATTAACGATCGCAGCACTCCCCATCTCAGGCAATATAGTCCTCATGGAAATGTCGCAGAGATTTCATTTGGATCATTTACCTAAAGTTATGGAAACAGCCTTACAAGGTTGCAGGGATATTCGGATTATCTTAGATCAGGCTGTAAAGAATCACGTAGCTGAAGTTGGTAGTTCTTCAGGATGGTCTTCAGTTAGAGATAAGAGATAAATGTATTTTCTTTTTGTAATAAAATTTCTATTTTCAAAATAAAATTATTTTACTTTTTATATAACCAGTTTATTTAGAGTTGCCGCTGGTAGAGTTGGCACTACTAAAATCATATGCACTCTTTCAACTGTCAAAACCAGTGGCGTAGCTTCAAATTTCGCCCTCCTCCCGCAAACTGATCCTCGGCTACCAGCGCAAAGAACTATACTCTGTTTAAAATCAAGAAGTAGTAATCATGCAATGTTCACATTTAAAAAATCAGCTTGTGACAAGTTGTGGGAGTGGTAATTTCAGAAATAAAATTTCATTATTATTTAAAGTAAAATTATTCAATTAGTTAAAAAGTATTCAATTTATTCAAATGTAAGAACTAATTTACTTTAAGATAAACTTTCTCAAGGGTTAGTTGAGCTATCACATATTTTTCTAGTTAAGCATTCAAAAGATACAGAGTGATTTACCGGTCGTATATTATATGATTAGTTTGAAAGAATCTATTGTTTAGATCAAAATAGTAACATTCAAATGTTTACACAGATGCCGATAGGCGACAATATATTTTTAGTGAGATGGACCGCGTATTAATTAGAGTCAAAATTAATCACTTGGGTTTAAAATTTATTGGTCATAGAAAGTTAAGTTTATAAAAGGGTTGTTGTTAATGTGGAGAGCTGATTATTTTTACAACGACAAAAAAGGGGGTCAGAGATCAGATAATTAGTTTAAGAAAAGAGTTGGAAAAATCTTGTGAGAGACAAAGTCAGTGATGAATAAACCGTCATCGTGAATGAACCTCCCAAGTATTTTAGTAGAGAAACCCGGTAGTTGTCGTGAGTAAACCAGAAGTAATCTGGAAGTGTTGAGGTCGGTTTGAAATGAAATAAACGAACCTCGTAACGGGTTAAACGCCGGGAGTGTTGTGAGGTGTTTAGCGGCTTGTGAGGTGAATACGTGATGGTGAGGTTTTGTGTAGTGTCACTCATGGGATTTTATAGCCAGCGATAATTGTAAGTTCTAATGTAATCAATAACCTTTTCGATTCTAATTAAACATTAAACGTAGATTAAGTAAAATGCAGACTTTAATTCAAACACCCTTATTCCTCTCATAAAGAGTCTAAGCAACCAACCGGCGGATCCTTTAGATTTTCAGACTTGATGCCGCTCGCAAGTTTTGGAAATCCACTATGTGGAGGGCCTTTCAAAGTAAGTACCATGAAGTACAAATGAAATTATTTAAATTCATTTAGCCAACCTTGACGTTTCGACCGATCCTAGAAATGCCCCCACAAAGTTACAAAAATAAAGTTTCCATTTAGTTCCGTTTAAACGTTTGGAATGACCTATCTTGTAGCATGGGCCTGTAATAGATATGGAAAATAAAGAAAAATAATGCCATAACTGAGAAAATACTGTTTTAATCGAATAACAGATAAATTCCATTTCAAAATAAACTTAATATTCAAATACAAGTAATATATACAAGTTAAAACAATTGTTTCATGTATTGTAAAGTTTAAAAGTATTGTATAGTTTCACTAAAAAAGAACATAAATAATGTATTTAAAATTCTGGGATAGAAAAATATGTTCTTGTAAAATGTCCATATATATTTTTCATTATAATTAGTTTATGGAAGAATTTTGTTTAGTTAGCAGTGGCATCTGGATGTCTTTCTAAGATCATACCAACACCTTGTCCACCAGCGGCGCAAGCGGCGATCAGTCCAAATTGTCCGTCTTCACGTACAAGCCTGTTGCAAGTGTGCATTGCTAGTCTCACACCGGTGGCGGCGAACGGATGGCCGATTGATAGAGAACCTCCCCACAGATTGAATTTGTTTATGTCTGGGGCACCTACTTTGCTTGATCTTCCCATGTATGTTTTAGCGAACCAATCACTATCCATTGCTTTGAAGTTGGCAATGATTTGACCCTATAAAATAATACAACAATCAAATATTAATGTAAGGGTGAATTGTAACACATTTCAGGGATTTGTAGGTATTTAATAAGTGTAAGAATCCAACAGAATGCTGGATGTTTAAGAATATTTTTTAAATAAAAAGTTCTTTGATAACCATTTTTATTCGTTATTTGAGTAATAAGAGTTTCCATTTAATTTTTAAAAACTAAATTTAAATAATTTGTGAAAATTTAATCACAATTTAAATTAAAAAATCCCAGCGATATTTTGTACATTTGCTTCATAACAAACGACTGCATTGTTCCACACAATACAGTCGTTTGTTACGTCGTGTGACGTAGGTGCGTTGATTCGCCGACGCTAGTATAATAAACATTTTACGAGTCGTAGTTGGTTTAAAGTCCCTAGATGTCACACTATTCGTAATGCACTAATTTCTATAGCTGTAAACGCTGCCTTAAACGTTAAAACTATCTACTAAACTTATTCACAACACATAGTGAACAATCAACTAATTTAACAGTTCTGAATGCAGCTTAACGATCCATCTACTATCTTCCACTTCAACCACCGGGTAATCTAATAAACTCAAGTCGGCTGCTTATAAAATAAATAATACTTACAGCGAAAGCTTCATGTACTTCCCAAACATCAATATCCTTAACATCAAGTCCAGCCTTTTGCAATACTTTAGGTGTGGCATATGTTGGTCCCAAAAGAAGTTGATCAATGGGATCTTGGGAAACATATGTGAAATCTCTAAGGTAAGCTTTTGGTTTGAGTCCAAGTTCTTTGGCTTTAGCTTCGGTCATGATAACACAGGCAGAGGCACCATCGGTAAGGAAGGAGGCATTAGCGGCAGTCACTGTGCCATGTGGTTTAATGAACGCTGGCTTTAGTTTGGCCAGTTGTTCTGGGGTTGAAACACGGATACCATTGTCTTTATCGACTACTTTGTCTACTCCGGATACCTAGAATAAATTGTAAAAAACAAAGAATTACACTTATGTTATAAACAAAGTCGTGGTTAGGGTAGGGTGACCATTCGTCCCGCATTTTGATTGGGTGTCCCGCTTTAATACCCTTTTCACACTAGATCTTTAAGACGAGTGAACTTAAAGTTCACCGATGTTTAAGATCGGTATGCTTTCACACTTGATGTTTAAATCTCTGGTGCTGTCATCAGCTACAGTAATTTTGTCCTTAAGTTACCGTCATGAAATTACCAGTTTTGAACTGTCTGCGCAGACGCACATTTTGAATTATTATAAACAATTAAGGATATTTCATTTCATTCTACAATAAAGGCACTACAATAAAGAATATATTACACCTGTATTAACATGTAAGTCGATACATTTTATCTCAATTATTGTAGCTCTGTATTTTATTAAACATATTATTAAAATAAATAATTTTATTATAACAATAAGTATAAACTTCTTATAACGTCGATATAATACAGTATTCTTGTTTATGATAATATAAAATGTTGACAGCACAAATTCAAGGAGTATTTTTTTATAATAGAAATTAAGTTGGCAATGCGTACGAAGTTTAAGACGCAGATCTCTGTCTTAAACATCGGTCGTGTTTAGACGAGGCCGTACGGTTTCACATTAGCGTTTAAAGATACATTCACTTTAACATCCGATCTTAAAGATCTAGTGTGAAAAGGGTATAAGACATGTCCCGCATTATAACTTTTGTGCACTTGATTTCTTGACTTGTATTTGAGGAGATGAGGACCTTTTTTTGCTCTTCACTTGGATTTGGGAGGTCACGACCTTTTTTTTTTGCTCTTCACTTAGATTTGGAAGGTGAGGACCTTTTATTTTTTTTGCTCTTCAGTTATATTTGGAAAGTGACGACCTTTTTCTTCGCTCTGTCCCGCATTGCCTTCTTAAGAAAATGGTCACCCTTAGGTTAGGGTGATAAGAGATAATCTGTTTACGAAGCAGTCATATATATTAAGAAAATTTCCTTAAGAAACTGAGATATATGAACTGTCGGTGTCGAGATCTCTTTGATTGTTTAGAAGTTAATCGACAATATCGTTTTTTGTGTGTAAGGCTCCTTGCGGACTGGCGACCAGTCGCGGGGGACTAAATCTTCAGAAGACCAATTTTAAGGACACCAGAATAGGCAAACAAAGCGGAGACCAATGTTTAGTCAGTGTGACAATATTAAAATAGATGTGAAGGAAGTCGCTATTGAGTTATTCTTGTATAATCATTTTAAAAAATATAAAAAAAAAAAAATATTGGTGATATTCTTTGTTGCTAGAACATCATGCAAAAGAAATGCTTACTTTGTTTTTAATGACGCAAGAAAATACAACGATATTTGTCTTAACCGCGTAACAAAGTGCAAAATCATTTGCTGAACTGAGGGGGTCTAGGAAAGAGAGTAATAAGTCACATTTTTTGTCAAATTAAACACACTGCCATCTGCTCGCTATGACATAAGTTACAATTTACTGTAAATAATTCCTTAAAAATGACAATGGATAGAAGCGGATGACACAATTTTTTTTTTCTTGCCCCGAACCATTCTAGAAATTTCTGGTGGCAAAACAACGTCAAGTATTAGAGGTTTAACCATAGTATGCAGGAGGCAATCGCAGTTTGGTAACAAATCAGAAGATTTGTCTCTAAATGAAGTAATGGATTTTCATTACTAATCTACATATAGTCATGTTTCAACCACTGAAATTGAAAATTAAGTGAATATTACTTGGCATTATCTTTATCCAAAGAATTGTACTTTTTAAAGAGGATTAGGTTATATTCTAGTTTTTTGTTTATAACATGCATGTACGATTTTTTTTTTACTTTAATTCACATAATTCTTATGTTTTTCAAGAAATCTACTTCATTTTTTGTAAGTTGTCATTAGCTATTTTTTTATATATTGAAGTTGGCTTTTCCTGAACAAAATGATCAAAAGCTTCAATCAATCGGTAAAAGTAACTAGAATTGAAAATCTAGTTCCGCCTAAACCAAAGGAACAGAAAGTTGTTATTTCAAGTTAGTTTTCAATTATATTGTAGCCAAAATATTGTTGTTACGTTGGTTTACATAATTTTAAATAAATCGTTTATGTTATTATTTAGAATGAAGATATTGCCAAACAACTAAATTTTCATATTCATAAATGTTCATAAAAATACTTAATTACAAAGTGTGTGATGTAATAAGAAGTAATATTTTAAAGTAATACCATATTGCCATTCATAAAACATTAATAACAAACTGGTCGACTGATCAAATTTTCAAAAATATGGCTTGGTACCCTCTGTCCCCGATCATCTCAATTGTTAGGTTTATTGAGAGAATAAATAACTGATAAATTACTGAGTAATTGATTAATTGATACTATCAAAATTCGAGAACTCCTTACAAGACAAATCCCACATGCCATTACGAGATTCGATCTTAGAAATAAATATCTGAATCAAAACTCATTGTAACAATTTTACAAACATTTAGTCTCCGCAGTGGTCGTTTGCAATCTGAAGGCTGGCTTGTGTGTAAGCAATTGGTCGTCAGGGCGTAAAGATCCAAGAGCAAATATAAAAAAAAGTACGTAGATACTTGTTTAATAACTGCATTACTTGTGATAGTACTTACAATATGAAATGGTTAGCTGTTCTTAGACAATTATATTGTTTTCAAAACAGTAACAAAACAAGATTTTTTTTCTTACCTTAAATGGTACCATATCTGTGAAGTATCCCTTCTCATGGGCCTTTTGGGCCATCATGTGACTTCTCATAGCATACTCGTCTTGTTCTTTGCGAGTAGCTCCGAAGGCAGCTGCCAATCTATCAGCAGAGTGACCCATCGTTTCTCCAGATGAAAATTCAGCAACAGCTGGCAACTGAACAATTTGACATAGTTAAATTAACATAAATTACATTGTAATTAGTACAATAAATACGCAGACCCCACTTTAGGTTGTCTTCGAAGTTACGTCGTAAGACAGTTAAGATATTTCGTTTTGAATTGTAAAATTCCGCATTGCGTCGTTTCTGAATTGCAAATGATTGACGAAGCAACTGAGATTTTAGAAAACGATTACCCCAACTGAGTGAGAAGTACAAATGTTGCATGAATGATATCCATAAGCTATGAGATGAGCCCTTGATATCTATTGCTATAAGGATATCTATAAAGTCACAAAAAAAAAAAACGCTAAGATTTTAAATACATTAAAATTATCATTTTCCACTTTTACTAAAACCTCAATAGTGAAATAGATAAAACAAATAATTTCATTATTAAAACTAGTAACAGTCATCTAATATTTCTATGATAACCTATATTTCAATGATTTATTACAACCAGATAAAAGGCTGTTAAATGATAATATTTTATTTATTTTACTGACTGCAGTTTTGCATAGTCAAAATTAAAGTGTTCGTTAATGCTGCAGCGCTTTCATAATGTCATATTTAATTAATCGTGTGCAATACGTAAACAATAATGACACAATATCAGATTTGCTTTATGTTAACTGTGGTGTACCGCAAGGCTCTATTTTAGGGCCAATCCTTTTCTTAATTTATGTAAATGATTTCCCTTGATTTATCGACAACTGTTCTCATTTTTTATATGATGATGATAGAACTATTCCTACTTGATCTCGGCCATATCACAACCTGTTACCAAACAATAAGGAAATTATTAATAAAACACATTCTTGGTTTCTCACAACAAATTCAACTTAAATATTAATGAAACTAATAATTTGCTCATAACTTTAAGTAATAATAATTTCAATAATTCTGTTTCTGTTACTTTCCTAGGTGTTCAAAAATACCAAGTTCTTAAATGGGATCAACACGTATCTGTGTTATCAAGAAAGTTATGCAATACTATATATCTTCTTATGAATTTGACGAACTGCATATCGTTGAATATTTTACGTATTTCTTATATGCACTCTTTCAGTCTCAGATATCTTGCTCGCTCTATCTGTATGGGGACACAGTCCAGCAGCGGAACGTAATTTTAAATTACAAAAATGCTTAAGGACAATCGCGAGAGTATCCCACAAAGCAGAATGTATGGAACATTTTATCAACCTAAATAAAATGACTCTGCCAACCCTCTATATTTACCAGTATCTGTTCTATGGATTTAAAAATGTTGGATCCTACTTTACTGTTAAGGCTGCGTATAACCCCCGGAGGTTACTAGTTTCTTGTACAAAACTAACAATCTGAAATAAAATTAGTATGAACCTATACATCAAATTTTGCACCGAATTTGTATCTATCTAATATGATAGTTTTAATTGTAGAAACATTTATAGTAAAAATATTATCGCTCAATAACTTAAAAATAGACATCAGCGATATTGTTCTGTAATTTTTTAAATCTATTTGTGGGTTTCGAATAACTTTTATATTTATATAGTTCTGTGTAGAAATGTTCAAATAATACGTCAATTTTTTTTTCGACTTGATTACTTATAGTTTAGAGCCTTCGTCGAAAAATATTATACTTAAAGATAATAGAATGTCACTTGGTACAAGTATTCTTCACGAAAAATAAATCATTTTTACCCGTAAAACCAATTTTGAAAACCGTGGCAGATTCAAGAGGGCGACAAAAATAGATTACCAAGTACAATAACTATAAGTAATTTTCACAATACAACAAAATAGCTAGAATCATAGTTGTAAAGGGTGTTTTTTTTAGAGGTATAGAACTTTAAATTGCAATAAAACAACGATGGATTATTCGATTAACATTAATTTTTTTTTATTCGAAAGATAATCTTGTGGCATTACATTTTAAATATGATTTCTGGCATATGACCGCCACGGCTGGCTCGGATGTAGTCCAATCTGGACGTCCAATTTTCGATGACTTTTTCCAACATTTGTGGCCGTATATCGGCAATAACACGGCGAATGTTGTCTTCCAAATGGTCAAGCGTTTGTGGCTTATCCGCATAGACCAATGACTTTACATAGCCCCACAGAAAGTAGTCCAGCGGTGTTAAATCACAAGATCTTGGAGGCCAATTCACAGGTCCAAAACGTGAAATTAGGCGGTCACCAAACGTGTCTTTCAATAAATCGATTGTGGCACGAGCCAGCCGTGGCGGTCATATGCCAGAAATCATATTTAAAATGTAATGCCACAAGATTATCTTTCGAATAAAAAAAAATTCATGTCAATCGAATAATCCATCGTTGTTTTATTGCAATTTAAAGTTCTATACCTCTAAAAAAAACACCCGTTAGAATGAAGCTTTAGGTACAACTTGCCGCATCGTACGCAAATATGCGTCGATTGGTTTACAAGATGGCGTCTATAATGCAATTTGCTTATTTACAACTACCTAACAGTTTTTTCTACAATTAAAAATATCCTATTAGATAGATAAAAATTCGTTGCAAATTTTGATATATAGATTGTTATTAATTTTATTTCCGATTATTAGTATTGCATAAGAAACTATTGAGGACTATAGGGTTGTGCGCCGCCTTAAACAGTTATAGGCTATTCCATACGTTTAAGCGGAACCAACTGAAATTTTCATTTCTGTAAGTTTTCATAAGGTTTATTTTTAGGGTTTTAAGTAGGCTTTTACTAAACAAAATGATCAAAAGCCTCACTTGAATTGAAAATCTAGTAACTTATACAGCTTAAACCAAAGAAACAGGCTATACATTCTTACAATACAAGAAATAAAGTAAAAATCTGCCATGTTTATACTAGATTAACAAAAACAAGAAATTGCAGCAATTATTATTTAATTAAATTCTTAAGTCCATTCTACATCATACTTTTTTCAATACTATCCAACTCTGACGTCATTTCATCTTTTGATACTACAGAATATAGTGGGGGAAAAAAATAAGAGACGGTGATAAATTTTATACCTTCCATCTCATTACTTTTCATTGCCAACTTAAAAATTTTTAGGTTCAGATGGCAGACAACAATTTGGTTATAGTAAACCAATTTATAAATATTGTTTAATTGTGCTAAGTTTATATTTAATTATATGATCTAAATAAACTTCTTATCAACTTAATAAACAACTAAAAGTTAAGTTGTAAACAAAAACTAAAAAGTTGGTGTTGGTACGACTGAAAAGTACAGAACTGTCATCCAAAACTACCTCCGGTCAAATTTTTGATTGACAGTTCTGTACTTTTCAGTCGTACCAACACCAACTTTTTAGTTTTTGTTTACAACTTAACTTTTAGTAGTTTATTAAGTTGATAAGAAGTTTATTTAGATCATATAATTAAATATAAACTTAGCACAATTAAACAATATTTATAAATTGGTTTACTATAACCAAATTGTTGTCTGCCATCTGAACCTAAAAATTTTTAAGTTGGCAATGAAAAGTAATGAGATGGAAGGTATAAAATTTATCACTGTCTCTTATTTTTTTCCCCCACTATATTCTGTAATATTAAAAGTTGAAATGACATCAGAGTTGGATAGTATTGAAAAAAGTATAATGTAGAATGGACTTTAAATGTGTTACCAACAGAAGTCAAATCAAACTCCATAGAAATATTTAAAAATAAAATTAAACATTTTCTAAGAGAGCATATTTTTTATAGAAAGTGGTAGAATATACTAACTTTAATTATAAGACACTAAAATGGTAATTTTTAACTCAATAATATAAATGTGATTTCCAATGTGTTATTTTAAAATTTTATTATAGTATTACTTATGTATGTATGACTGACTTAAAACACATTACGTGTAATTATGTCAATAAATTATTATTTATGTATTTATTTAATATTCTGATAAACACAACAAAATGTTATCATTTAACAACTTTATATACTCGTATATCAGTGAATTACACAAAGTTAAATAGATGACAATTCAATTCATTACATAAAATTACATGATGGTGTGCGTCGCCATTTTCGAGGACGCAGACCCGACGGAAAGTGGGGTCTGGGTGTAATCAAGTCTGGTATTCAAAATATTTAACAACCAGTAGGCTAACAAAATTAAAACAATGAAAAATCTAAGGAGCAAAAAAAAAAATTGACGTGAAGTGTGAATTTTCAAACATTTCAAGGTTTTGTAGGTATTTAGTCAGTGAATGACGATTATTGGAATCTCACTTCAGTTTGAGATCAATGTTTACGTTATATCACAGGCTTGCTACCTAGTTGATAATAATCGGTACGATTTAAAGTATCGTACCAGTGGCCCGCTACAGTATTTCAATATTTTAACAAGTTCGCGCGTGCCTTGAAATATCAGCACCGGCTATACTTACATTTAAGTGTTTAAAAAATTAAAATAACTTGACTTACTTCTGGAATGAAGTGGGCTGGTCTCAATGAGGCGAGAAGTCCAAGTTTCTGTTGAATAGTTTTAGCTTTATTGGCTCTCAACATGAGACTGCGCATTTTTCTACTGTGTCTGATTGGAACATCAGACATGAATTCTACACCACCAGCTACAATAACATCGTACACTCCACACGCAATTAAACCGATACCTGGGTAAAACATAGTGTAATTAATTTAAGCTCAGTTTTAAATAAATGTTATACAATACCTGTAGTAATGGCCTGGTTGGATGAAATACAAGCCATTGTTACAGTGTGTGCAGGAGTTTTGTCGCTAAAACCAGCGGCCAAGGCAGCCTCACGACCAATGTTAGATGTTTTTACTTCTTGAATAACTGTACCGTATACAATGTAGTCTACTATTTCGCGAGGGATTCCAGTCTTTCTAACAAGACCCCTATCAACATATTAATTAGTATATTAGTTTACTGTTTTTAAAATTATTTTATTTATTGAGCTGCTCGGGTAAACAATGTTACGTGATATTTTATAATAAATAAAAAATATGGATGTAAATCATGCTAACTGCTATACGAAATGCATGTTTTAGTGTTGGTCACAATGATATTGGTGGTACCTTATGTTAAAAACATTAATTAACAGAACTTCGAAAGTATGTTTTTGTTATTTATAATATCTACACCGGAGCAGCTCAATTTATATACCATGAACAATTTAAAAAGATATCAGCTGGCCATAAATTCCTAGTTACTGTGGTACCCGAAGTAGGCAATTTAAGTGTGAAGTTAGTTCTATTTTTTACCAGGTAAGGAAGAGTATGACTAAGCAAACAAAAACCGCGGAAAACTCATTTGGAAAATTTTAGGTAGGTTTCGGTGCGACTTGTTCTCTGATTGCTCGCACAGAAACCCGCGTTAGTCACATATCCCATCTTGTTTAATATTTTATTTATTTGAGGTTGTTTATTTAAGTAAATCAGGCATGAAATAACGTTTAAAATCGTTACGTTATTGTATAACGTTATTTAGTTTTTGTTTCCGTTACAAAACGTTATAAATAACGATAAAAAATGAATTGTTGTTATATAACGTTACGTAAATAATGATATAAAAATAAATTTTATTTGTAACTCCGAATTACTTATATTTGGGATCAGTAAAGTGTCAATTTAAAGAAAACTGTACTTAATTACGTTTAGATATTCTAATTTAATTTTCATATATGAAATACAAACAAAATATATCTTCTTCTCAAAGAAAACTTATATTACATGAAATATAAATAATTAATAAGTTATAAACAACAAAAAAACAGTAGAACTTATAATAAACAGTCTTTATGCGTATGAAGCTTGAAATACAGTGTTACCAACTTCTATCTTTCAATTTTTCCCCTTCACTCACACTTACAGAGAAGAATCAGTAAATACGTCGAACGCAGCTGAATATGTACACGTATTTACGAGTGCTTTTCTGTGTGTGAATACACAGCAGTGTATTCACAGGTATTTAAAAAAAATTGGAACTGAATATGGACACTGAAGATATTAACGATTTGTTAGAATCACATGCGGACGAACTCACAACTAATGAGTTATTAGAACTACAAGAGCAGATGAAAACTGAAAAAGAAGACCCAAAAACCGAGAACGAAACAACCGAAATATAACTAAAAACAGTAAGTGGAATATTATGCAAATTGGAAGAACTCATTGACACTATCGAGAATTCGGACCCGGATATTGATAGAAGTTTCATTGTTAATAATATACGCAATAGCACCACTTGTTATAAACTTTTATATCAAGACAAAAAGAAAACTGCGGTACAATTGACAATGGACAAATTTCTAATTAAAAACAACAAATAATAATTTTTTAAGTACTTATTTATTTTTCTAAACATGTTTATTTTATATAATGTATGGTTTATTTTTATTTTTTTAACATGTATTTATATGTTCCAGTCTGTTCCAAACGGTTAAGCGGAACTAGATTTTGCAATCTAGTTACTTTCATCGTTTAAATCGTGCCTTTCGGCCGTTTTGTTTAAGCTTTGTAAATCATACTTGCAATAAACATTTTTTGGTTAAGGTTAATATCATTTTAAAATGTCATTTTCTTTATATTTTGATTTTTTGTGTCATTCGTAATACAAATTTCCCATTTATTTATTTTTTTGTCATTAAAATATCTAAAAAAAATATTTAATTTTGACATATGTCATTCGTTTCCATGGTTTCATTGTTGTAATTTTAAATTTTGACATCCCAACATGAAAAGTGAAATAACCCAAGCAAGGTCCCTTCTCGTGACAACCTAAAAGAACTAAATTCCCATTTAGTTCCGCTTAACCGTTTGGAACAGACTGTAATTAGATATTTGTATGATTAGTTTGACAAAAGCACACTGGCGCTACTGTTACAGACGTCACTTTGGATATCGTGTATTTAGGTTAAAAATATCAAGTTTTGTTAGAGCTTGATTTTTAAATAATAAATGAAATATTACCTTGCAACTGTACAATATAATATGACATGACAATTCAAATAAAAATTTGACATTTGAAACATAAACTGACATATTTTGGGCTGATTAACCAACATTAACAATAACCAAGATTATTTAAGTATAAGGTTGTCTCGTAACTTGTAGTGATGGGGGTAAATAGAGGCTACGCATCATCCGTATGCTAACGGGACGTTAGTCTTTGTTTATCGTACATGTTATATACACGTGAAGTTTGATTTTTGGCTATAAATATAAAGATATCGTATAATTTTTTATTTTCTACTTGTTTAAATTTCTGTTTTCTTCGAAAGGAAGGTTTCTTCATTCTAAATAAATTTTCTTACATTCATTTTTGATATTATAATAAGTGAAATATTTCAATATTTTAGTTTTAGAGTCCCCCCCCCCATAACTACCCTAATATTCATCAAATTTAAAAATTGTATAGAACAAATACGATTTGTTTTCTTATAAACAATTTTTATTGTATAGTTTTTTTCTGTTCTTAAAGGAAATAATAATAAGTTTTTTACTACCAGTTTTAACCCAGAAACACACCCTAAGAAAGACAATTTTGAGATACCATGCCTATTTTTGATCCTGGTTCTACTCTATTGTACCAAATTTCATTAAAATACGTCCAGCCGTTTTTAAAAACAGATATAATTTCCAATTTTATTAATTAATATATTATTATAGCAATTTGGGTTTCTATTTTTATTTAAATATACCTAAAATTATATTTGTATTCGATATTTTTGTTATTTAATAACTATAATACAAATACCCATCACCTTAAAATTTATATAAATCAGTATAAAATTTCCTAAGGTTTTTATTTATAATTTATTCAGTAGAATTGTTTTGAAATAAATATCTATTATGAAAATAGTCAATAAAAATATTTAAAAACGTGCAACATCTATATTAATTCTGTATGCTAGTTTGAACTACTCATATGTGTGACGTATTCTCTCTCACGCTCTGATTGGTCAGAAGTTACAACCTTTACTTTAATAATCTTAAACAAAACCATTTAATATTGGAATGCAGGTAGGCAACATTAAAAAAAGAAATTACTGTCTAGTTTCGCACGAAGCTAAGAAATGTATAAGTCATAAATATGTGTACAAAAATAAATTTGTGAACATGAACTTAATAACAATTAGTCATTTTACATATTTCATAACATAGATTAAGGACTTTTCATAAAGCATTCTAAAATTGCCAACTTGATGGAACAAAAACAAAAAAATTCCATGGCTACTGATATTTTTGAATTAATAAATGGAGTATATTTATTTCCTTTTTTTTTAAACAATATTAGAAAAAATAACAAATGATATAAACTTTATTTTATTAACAAAAATTCTAAAACAAAATATTATCAGTGATAGCAGTATAGTATCCGTTTACTACACAGCAAAAATGTGTATAAGAAATGTTGTTTAGAAAGTAATAATGATTCTTTTCTGTTGAACTCTAATTGAACCTTAATGCTGAATATTAAGGGAACTATGAAGTGCACTAGCTAAAATTATAATATTCACTTGTTATTAACGTTGCAGCAAAAATAAATATAACAAAAAAGAAATATATACAAGTTCCTCTACTGCTATGTAATAATTTAATGTTAAACGAAATTAGAAAATTTAGTTTTAAGAAATAAGAGATGGAATTACTACATTAATTAATACAAATTATCTTGCTTTTATGTTTTTCCGTACATATAATTATATGCTAGTATATAGTCTATATCAAGTAGCTCACATAACCAATAAAATAAGTAAAAAAATATAATTTGTTAAAAAATGAAACAAAATTATCAAAAACTAAAAAAAAATAGCTGTTATGCAATGAGTAATTTGAATGTTATGACCTTATATTAAGTTTTGTATGAGCTAAAAAATACATTTTTGTTAGGATAAATCGTAGAAAAAGAATATATAATTACAGTAACGCATGTCTTGCCAAGTCATGGGGCATAAGTTTGGAATAATCAGTTCCAGACATCAAGAATGGTGTTCGAACTCCATCTACGAATACAATGTTCTTTCCCGTTTTATCCTGAACGGTCTTCTTTGCATTGAGGGCTGATCCCACTGATAAACATCTGATACCGACTAAAATATAAATGAAAATTAAAAACTGTTCATATTATAAAACAATTATGAAAAAAGATCATTTATTTTTAATGTAACATTAAAAATGAACTTTGACCACTTGTCATTTAAATAGAAATTTGTTAAATTTCTGTACTTACCATAATGTTTTTGACCTAGACCTAAAGCTACGGGACTTTTAACAATATTTCTAACAAAATATGTAGCCATGGTTATTTAAAATACTTGGGAAAACTAGGAATAACAACTGCCTACGTTTCGGTACTTGAAAAAGTAAACTCTGCCCCTTTGGACATATGTTCGCTCAACTACCGGCGAATTTATGAACTTAAAATGCAGTGCTTCTCAACAATTACCACTTTTATTCTAAATTCAAAATACTTGAATTGCCATTAATTGAAATAAATAGATAAACAAGAAAAATAATATTTTAACAGGTTCCTGATTCAGAACACTGCTTTAACCTAATGTAAAGGGATATCAAAATTTGACTGGGTGTTTAGAGACACCTGCTTTATGATAAAGTATAATTAATTTTATATTTTTAGACTAATCATTTCAATTGCTATTGGCGTTAGAACGAAAATTGTTTTGTCGTAATATATTTTATAATAAATTGAACTATGATACTAGAGAATTACGCATTTTGCATTCTGTTTGGGTATAATTTTGGATTTATCAGCAACTAGCGACGACTCGTACTTAGCTACAGTATTATCTAAATTAAATCTATTTCGATGTCAATAAACTTTCCTTTCATTAAAATGAATGATTTAAATTTAGTACAACAACCCCATGTCTGGCAACACCCTACAATTATTGAAAGTTATGGTTCCATCTACCTATATTCATGTTCAGGTTGCAATTCCCTTTAATTAGATACTTACTATGACACCGGTTCCCAATCTTTTTTCTCTCGCGTCCTCCTGATAAGACTTTTCATTTATGAGTATCTTCAATACCCGCACCCATCACTTTTTTAATTTTTTTTTTTAGATTAGTTAGACAATGATATTTATATGCTTTTATTTATTTATTTTTATTTTTTATACTAGCGAAGATTAAAACAAATAAAAACAGCATTAAAATAATTTTTACCCACATTAACTTATGTTGAAAGTGGAATAATTATTTGTCAAATTTTAAATAGCAATTATTCATCTTGATATGAGAGTCTTTCTATCGTGGTTTTTGATAATTTTATCGCGATTCTTGAGTTTGTTTCATGGATCCGACCTTTTTAAAGTCAGGTTCCAATGAATACAGTTATAATCTTAAATCAGGAGCTCCGTCAAGCTTATTGAGATATTCATTGTTAATGTACGCATAAGAAAAGAATGCTTTTTCAACTAGCTCTGTGTTCGTGAAAGGTAATAAATATTTTATTGCTTTGTCCTGAGTGCTTGGTACTCTTCTTTCACTATTGCCCAGAAGTCAGTGAGATTTCTTTTTATAAAATCAGATTCAAAAGAAGAACTAGTTGACAGTTCAATAATTTTTCTTTTTCAACTTTAACGTAAGTCTCTGTAAAACTCTGGTGTTTTTCGCCATTATCTATATTATTTTCGTATACTCCCAACCGGTCCTCCGCGTACCACCAGGGGTACGCGTACCCTATGTTGTGAACCGCTGTCATATGATATATTTAGGCATTTGCAAGTTATTTCAAGATTATTATTTTAGGGGTCCCCTATAACTTTTCAAATATTCATCCATTTAAAAAATGCATAGAACAAATAGATTATTTTCTCTCTACTCTATTCCCTCGCAACATATACAGTGCCATCATTAATTCCTGAAAAGGAATTTATTTTTATTTTTACTTGACAGAAACATTTGGTTATCAAACTTATTTCCAAGGACTTGTACACATAGGCGTACATTCTATTTTTATTGCCTTATACGAATTAATTATTAAATGAACACTGTTTTTCACTACACGTCAATGAGTTGATAACAAATATTAAGTTAGCAATAGATTTTCGTTGTTCCTCGGGTGAGTTCGGGCCAACGAATTAATCTGATTGGTTCTTTGTTAAATTGGAATTTTCAGCTGTGAATTATAATACAGTTTTAATATTTTAAAAACGCTCAGGAATTAATGATCGTACTGTAGTAACATGGCGCATTTAATGCTACATTTGCGGCAAATGAAAATCTTGAACGAAGTGTCACATTTAATCAATTTGAAACATCCTGTACAAAAGTTTAACTTAATGTAACGTGATAAAATTACTGAAAACATTGTGTCCATCTACTTTCCAATATCAAAACTAAATATAACACTAATACGCTCTTAATAGATATAAACCCAATACTGAATCAAAAAAGAGAGAATACAGTACCTCCAACACAAAAAATATGCGTTCTCTCCTTGTTTATTGTACCTCATCTATGTTAGAAGGCGTTACAGCGATCTCAAAAGTGTTGAACACTGTATTTTATTATTATAAAAAAATAATTGTAATTGAATATCAGTCTGCCCCCTATTTGATTGAGTGAAAATATTCCCTTGGCGGTCCAAAACGGCCCTCGGTAGCCCGATTATTGCACTGAACACTTACATGGTCGACCATCCCCGACACGGAGTGAAATTCTGAAATTTGTGAAAATGTATACACCATTTTTATGAACTCTTTCAGATGTAAATAATTTTGTATATTCTTTTGCTTATGATACACATATCGCATGCGCTGGAAATCTCATTAAGAGGGGATGCAACCACAACTTGTTGCCATTTCAAACTTAATAAGTTGCGAAATTTATAGCATAATGTGTTGTATGTTGTTGTTAAGTGCTTCTTTGTTCACCGTGTGTAAGTACTTCCTAATTTTTTTATCTCCACTTTAGAGAGATAACAAAATTTAATCAACCTTGTTTCCTGTAGAAAACTATGTTTACTGTTAATTTTTTATTGTTTTTTATACAAAAACTATTAATTCGACGAAAAGTAATTATATCAATTACTAATGAACGCTATTTACCATCGCTAACTGAATAATTAGACATACAGAAATTATCATTTTTTTAAGATTTTGTAGGTATGACCAAAAAAACCATATAATGTTACTTATGCATCTGTCTGTCTGTTCGGTAGAAATTTTATCCAAACGGCTGAAGATAAAAAGTTGAAATTTGGCATGCTTGAATAACACTTTGACCCACATATAGGAAAAATGTATTAAATGAAAAAATATATATTTTTTTAAAATTTTGAGTTGGTATAAAATAAAACCTGTTAATGCTTGGATAAACAAAATTTTATTTTAGAAAAATCAATTTTTTTAATGGATTTTGTCAAACAAATGTCGAAAATATTTTGTTCCCCACACTATTTCAAAGAGGGGTTCATAGAAAAAAATTTTAAAAAAAATAATAATAATAATTAATAGAGCACAGTGATGGAAGCCGGAATAGAACAACAGGCATTTTTATCAGATTAGTTTTTCGAAAAATATCGATTTTTTTGCAATTGAAAAAAATTATTTATTTTTTTTTAAATTTATTGCGTGGTATCAAATGAAAGCTCCTAAGACGCAGATTAAGGAACGGAAAGTAGTTTTTATTTATTTATTTTTTTCTTTTAATACGATTGTTGCCAAAAATATGCTAAAAAATCCTTGCCCCGCACTTTTTAATTCAGAGGGTTAATCTAAAAATCTGAAATAATTCTGAACATTGCACATTAATGTGAATTAGTAGTAGTACCACAAGAATTTTTGATCTGATAATTATTTCGAAAGTTACCTAATTTTTTGCACACAATATCTGCTTACAATATTTATCTGTCTGACTGGAGCATTGGATAGCTATAGCTGGGACTTGATGCGCGCGCATCTCAAGTAAGGTTCTCAAGTACAAGTCTCTAGATGGAAATACGGGGATTATTATTTCAAAATTTATCGCAATTTATAATTTTTAATACGTACCCACAATTGTACACTGAAATGTGTGAAAATTCACACTTTACTTCGATAAAAAAAAAAAAAAAACAAATTAAGATTTCAAATGAAACACGGAATCTTTCCTGCGATAATCATTTATTAAATGCAGTCTTTATTAGTAGTAAGTACAGTAATTAAAAAAAAATATATATATAAAAAAATCATCTTTTTCACTGCTGAAAACACATTTTGTAGGTACTTTTTAGTATCGATTTTAGATTAGTTTCCGATTTTATTAATATCTTCAATTGTATAAAAATAGCGTCCTGTTAACAAACACTTAAGTTTTGATAAAAAAGAAAAAGTTACAAGGAGCCAAGTTAGGTGAATATGGTGGATGGGAATCGACAGGGACTTCGCAAAAACTGCCGAACTATAAGGGAAGTGTGAGTTGGTGTGTTGTGATTGTCGCCATTTTTCAAAATGTTATGAAAAGATCTGTATGCTATTCTTCTACTTCTTTTGCAACCCCTCTTAAAGTCAATCGTCGATTAGTATAGATTAATTCACGTATCTGGATAACCTTAATCGGTTGTTGAAGACCTACCCGATTATCATCATATTTAAAATGCCAGAACCACTTAAAATATGCAGTTCTCCTCAGAGCATTTTCTCCAAAAGTTGTTTTCAAAAGTTTTACTATTTATGTCACCATTCTTCCAACTTTGAAACTAAATTTCAAACGGACACTCTGTTCTTTGATCAGAAGTGCTATTCTCGAATCTCGCATGAAAATGTAGCATGCGAGAAAAGTCGTATGGTATTTGCCGTATATTTTTCTAAAATTGAATTCTTGAACAGTATTCGAATTGGTGTGACATTTTTGACATGCGACAAATTTTAAACGCCATCGAACAGAAATCTTTAAAAGTGTTATAAAATAATAATACTTTGCTTCTTCAATAATTTAAGAATATTTTGAGTAACAACTTAATTTTACCTGGACACTTACATCGAGCCAGCCTAATGTGGGGTGCAAGGCACCCTAGCTCCCGGAATCTATAAGGACCCCGAAAAGATTATTTATTTATTTATTTTGCATCGGCCTATTTCTGCAACAAGGCTAATCGCCGATGCCAGGGGGCGAGCTTCTACACCTGGAAGAGGGGTGAATGATTGTGAAATGAGAGTAATGTAAACATATTATTCTCGCACGAATAATATCACCAACGGAAAATTGAACTGCCGACCGCACAATCCAGACTGTTATCACCACTCCAAACTGCACGACTTAATGCGCTCGGCCACTCCGTTGGCGGATTTTCTGCTCTGCACTCTTGAAAACAAATATTTCGTGAAAATTACCACTTTATGGAAAAGACCGGCCATTCACTTAGAACAGATGACTCACTTGGTGGAATGTATGCATAGGCAGGGGCGCAGAAAACGGGGCCCGGGCCTGGTAAAAGAATTATTAAGGGCTTGGATCTTGGCAGAAAAAAATCATGCCTCAAATCGTTTCCGGGTAGAGCCGAAAATACGGACCCAATCACGGATAAAAAACTGCACGTAGACAGAAATTATGTGACTTGTCCGTTGTTCCTGCAGAAGCTACCGAGAAACGCCACAAAGGCACCCAAAATACTGATAACTGATGACAGATAAATACATAAACAAAATGTGCAGTCAAATCGGATCTAGGGCCCGGACTTATAAACACTATTATTTCAATTATTATTACGCCAACTAGGGGCCGGTTTCTGAAAGCTTAGTCCAGTTTAATCTTTTGGTTAAACTCGGTTACAATATAAAAATCCTATAAGTAACCATAGCAACCATTTTATAACTATTTGGTTATAGTTAACCAAGCTTTCAGAAACCGGCCCTTAGAGGTTAACTATGAGGGATGAATGTTTATATGGTTTGAGTATGTTAAGTGTGCACAGGAAAAAAATACTAATAGAGTAGATTTTATAGAAAAAATCATTAATGCCAGTTTGTCAATGATCGCAGACGCCTTTAATATCTATTTAAATAATGTTCTATATTTATGAAAGTTTAACTCATAAATTACTAAATATTTTCAAAAATCAATACAATATGTCTCCATATTTTGCCCCCCCCCCTGGAAATAATTCTACGGATGCTATGACAATACGAAGGTATATACTTTCTTTAAGGTTTTGCTATTTATCTGCAAACTGCTTTTCTCTGTCGTTGACGATGAAATATTTAAAATGAATCTGGATTTAATATTTGTGTTATGAATTAACAACTGAATTTTGCTTAATCTAAATTCGCGAATATGCGTAGGTTAATATATGGCAGTATGCTGTATTTTGGTTTAGTACGTGTCAGTGTGAACATTTTCACAGCTCGATGAGTTTTGTATTCAACGATCAAAGTGATTAATATGTACCTAATGTAATGGAAAATGTGGTTATTTAATCGATTTTTACTTCTAAATATACATACATAATACCATTTTGCCAAAAATAATAATTATTATAATTTAATATTTGATGGCATTAACTTAAAAAAAAAAAAAATGCTTCTTAGTAATATGGCACTCTACGGAATGTCAGAATAATAAATAAATAAGCTTATTACGACCATCCTTGGCTAAGGGCCTCACGGACTGTGGAATAAGATTTTTCCGCTCGTAAAATAGGAGCGTGCGAGTGGGTTTTCCGAGGGATATTCTTAGGTATCTAATAATTGCGACCAACAGTGTCTTCGAATGCTAAATATCTGGGATAACAATTTTTTGGATAACTATTTTTTGTGTAATCAATTCATATTAAACAATGTTTTCTTTAGCTAATCCGTCTGTCAAAACGCTTTAATTTAATGTTGAACATTAAATTAATAAATTTATTCGTTAAATTAAAAAAAGATAACTTTTAAACAGTTTTTGCGCTAGTATATATGGCGCCCCCTCCCTGTATTAGTCAAAACGGCGTCTTTTCTTCCCACTCCATCTTCTATAAAAAGAAAAATTTCGCATAGGGCACCATATCGGACGACGCGCTCCTAAGCGGTACTTATTTGGCTTACAGACTCGTGTCGCCAAATATCGTAATAAAAAAAAAAAAAAACGTTTCCAACATTTTGTCTCACACCTAGAAGGGTTGTCCTAAAAAATAACACCCTGAACAGCCACAAGAGACGGCTCTGTGTAACTTTCTTATTTTAAAGGGGAGCTAACCATTTTATTCTTGCCGATTTGTTGCATATAGGCTATTCAGTTTTGTCCAAAGTTATCTTGACAAATATAACCGAACTGTTTGTAGGCGTTTGTAGGTGTTTTTTTGTAGGCTCGATGTTAAAGGATCCTTTATAGTTGAATTTTTGTAATTTTTCAGCCCAAGTTTCTTGCAGTTTGAAGTTTTCAATTATTATTATTATTATTTATTATATTTTATTTCAGATATACAAATTACAACATCAATTCAAATCAATACAATTGTCGTTCCTTCAGCAGTTAAAAATGATAGTGGAACAGATGTTATCTTGGACTGTAAGTACACCATCCGACCCGGTGACCATGGGTTGGTTGTTAAATGGTTCCTAAACGGACAGACATGTGTATACCAATGGATTCCACCTAAGAAACCTCAAGGATTAGGACCGCTTAAAGGCAGACTAGATTTATCTTATAAAGCTAGCGATGATACGTTGACGGCATATCGTTCTTTGAAAATCATCAATCCAACAACTGACATTGCTGGAGAATATAGATGTTTTGTTTCTACTTATGCTGATGAGGATTCTGCGTCTAAGTATATGATAGTATTTGGTGAGTAAGACAAATTTATAAATATATGCTAAATACCACTTGGTGGCTGTTTATGAGTTGTTGTAGATTTTTCTCTTCTGCTGCTAATTAAGGTCTAACTTTCAATCATGCAGGATGTTAATGAAGTTGTTTTTTCCGCTCACTATATTTTACAACAACTATAGAAATATCCGGCTCGAAAGACCATTATTTCTATAGTGAAAGAAACAATTTGTTTCAACCTACTGCATGGCTGAAAGTTGGAATCTTACTAGAAGTAGAAGAGAAAATGCTACAGCAACTAATTTTTCTCATCTGCTTCTAGTGAGGTTCCAACTATGAACCTTGTAGTAGGTTATAAGAAGTTTCTCGACAGGGAATCTGCCCCTGATTAAGGGTATAGATCTCTATAATAATCTGCCTGTAGCGCTCAAAATTTTAACATATACCAATTTAGAAAAAAATTAAAAAACGTTTTAATAGAGGGAGCCTTTTATAATTTAATGGAGTTTAAAACATTCAGAATTTTGTAAAATTTTTGTAAAATGTAACTTGACTTAAGTTTCTGTATTTAATAATAATAATAATAATAATAATAATATTTATTTGTGTTCGGACATATATCCATACAAAAGAGTTTGAGTTTAATTAACATTTTTTGTTTATATAATATAATAGTTGGAGACAGAGGTACACCATGTTTCATAATTTTTATTTAAAAGTAACATAAAATATATATAAATAAATAAATGAATAAATAAATAAATAGATAAATAAATACTCATAAACCAGTGCATCGATTTACTCACATTTGTGCTCTCCCACTTAGTAACATAAAAAATATATAAATAAATAAATACATAAATAAATAAATAAATAAATGCATAAATAAATAAATAGATAAATAAGTACTTATAAATTATTACATCAATTTTCTCAAAGAAAAAACATGTATAGCACATTAGCTTTATTTTGTACTAGATACTAGGTACTTATTTAATATTTGTATAATCCTCGGTATTTGTTCGTACGTATAATTTTTTATATAAAACTAACATAAAATATGTATAAATAAATAAATAAATAAATAAATAGATAAATAAGTACTTATAAATTATTACATCAATTTTATCAAAATAAAAAAATAAAAAAATAAATAATAATAAATAAAAAACATGTATAGCACATTACCCTTATTCTGTACTAAATTCTAGGTACCTATTTATTTTTTGTATTATCCTCGGTATTTATTCGTACGTATATTAATTGGGGGCGACGTCTCCAATCGCTTGCTCCTCCAGAATAAATTGCCTGATCTTCAGTGCACATATTACGTACAGGGCTACTTTCTCAACCTGTTCCACGTTACTAAAGGTTAGTATGTCCACCAGATCAGTTCTGTCCCTTATTATATATTTCTGTAGGTAGGTATTTCTAGGCTTCATGAAGTGAGCGCATCTGAACATAAAATGACTGGTTGAGTTGTTTTCGCCGGAGCTGCATACGGGGCAGGGCTCAATGTCATTGAAATGGTGACTAAAGCTATTATGGTATAAGCTCGAACTTCTAGTGCTTCCTGTTCGTAGCTGACTTACCAGTTTCTTGAATTTAAAATGACAGTTGTACAACAAATAATTATTCTGATCAGAAAGTGCAATGTTTTTATATAATGTGGAATAGGATGATAAAATTATCCTATTTTTGTCATTTTCTTCTAAATAATTTTTGTAGCACTGCAGAAGGTTTTCCAAATTATTTTCGGTATCAGTGATATTTTGTCTCTCCCATAACCAGTCAAAATGTATTTTACTCAGCATTTCTCTGTATTGCGTGACCCAATTAAATCTAATATTGTTTCTTTCAGAGGAATCTAGTCGTTTTAGTTTATTTAAACATATTTTTGGGAATCTGTCATCGTTCATTTTGAGCATTTTGATCCACCATTTGGTAGCTCTGGTAAATAGGAGAAGTTAAATTTTTGCACAACCTGTTTCTTTGCGTACTATGTAATTTGGGGTGTTTCTTGCCCAACCAAATATTGACTTATAAAAATAAACTTGCGATGTTTCTAACATATCGGGGTATCTTAAGCCAAAGATTTCTGAACCGTATAGCAACACAGGTAGGGCTACAGCTGAGTAAATTTTTAATTTTGATTCCCATGAGGACATTTTTGCTCTCCACATTAATTGCTTTACGTTACCCAAAGTTATTCTTTGTTTACTAAGAGCTGTTCTTGTTGCCTCTAGGAATACCCCTGAAGAATTAAATACTATTCCTAGATATGTGTACTTGTTTACAGTTGGTATGGGATAGCCCTGACATCTATAATTTGTCGTGTAGTTTTTAGGTCTACCTTTGTGGAAATGCATTACATTAGTTTTTTCTGGATTAATGGTTAGGGAGTTATTGTTACAGTAGACCTCCAATGCTTTTAATTTGTTTGAAACATCATATACAGATTTTCCTAAGATTACCAGGTCGTCTGCATATAATAACATCATGATGTCCTTATTGTTACCCATGTATACCCCTTCTAGGCCCTGGTTCCTAAAATGTTGTTCGATGTCTGCTATGAAGAGTGAAAACAAGAGTGGGCTTAGAGGGTCTCCTTGTAAAACACCTTTGGTGATGCTTATAGGTTCCGTATGTCCTGTTGTAGTTTTTACTTTTATTGTCGCTTCAGAGTAAATTTTTTTTAAGATTCTTACAAGTTTTCCACTTACGCCTGTCTGAAACAGTTTGTTGAATAATTTTTCATGGTTTATCGAATCAAAAGCCTTCCTGAAGTCTACAAAAATAGCATATATATTTCTTGAGTTATTTATAAACTGGCTCTGCAAAACTGCAGTTTGGCAAAATATATTGTCAGTACAAGATCTATTTTTCCTAAAACCAGACTGTGATTCTGGAAGAATGTTGAAACTTTCTACCCAGGTGTTCAGACGAGATGTTAATATTTGAGTGAATAATTTCGTTATTGTATTTATGATTGCGATACCTCTGTAGTTGTTTGGGTTTTGTAAATCACCTTTTTTGGGAAGCATTACTAGCTCAATTTCTTTTAGAGCCCTTGGGATGTTTTCCTGTTCTAAGAATAAGTTAAGAAGAGAAGCAATAGTATTAAGCCATATATCGGGTAAATTCTTCAAGACTTCATTAGAGATTTTGTCTAATCCGGGGGATTTATTATTTTTTAAATTTCTTATAGCAATTTTTACTTCCTGAAATGTTATTATTTCGTCCATGAATGGGTCTCTCACGTCTATAAATAGTGAGGTATAATCAAATTTCACTCCGTAAAAATCTACAAAGTAATTGTGCCACGCTTCCTTCTTTATTTCGTTTTTTTGTGTGGATCTCTTGGAGAATATTTTACAAGTTTTCCAGAACATTTGAGGGTTTTTTACGTTATTAATTTGGTCTTGAAGAGACAGGAAGTGCAACTTTTTGGCATTTTTTACTATGGATTTATAATTGTGTTTTGCTTCTAAAAAAGCTTGTAAATTGGTGGAGGTTGGTTTCTGTTTAAATTTTCTATACTTACAATTAGACAAGCGTTTGTTGTCTCTACAGTTTTTATTGAACCACTGATTTTTCTGAGTTTTAGGTTGACCTAAGAATATTCGTTTCATCATGTTCATATCTGAAGAGACGTCGTAGATTGTTTGTTTTATTCTGTTATATAACGGGGTTGCTAAGTTGGCTACGAAATTGCAGTTATTCCAGCGTGAAAGGATATTATCTTTAAATTCTAGAGCTATTGTTGGGTTCCAAATAATTTTATAAGTGTAAGACAGGGTCATATCAGAATCTTCTCTTATATAAATATTTTCGTGATCGTTTATAACAATGAAATTGAGGAGGTGATCAGATAATAAGATATGATCACTTACAATGAAGTTTTTAATTTTCGAGATTCCCTGAAGATTTGCCCAAACCAAATCAATAACGCTTTTACTTCTACTGTTTATACAGGTGTATTGTGCTGGAGAGTCTCCAGCCGTTCTTCCGTTGAGAACATGGAGGCCTTGATTTTCCATTATTTCTAGCAGATCTTTTCCTTGTTTATTTATGGTTTGGTCCAGGCTTTTTCTTTCATGATCCAGGAGGCTATTCTCGAAGACCTGTTCTTCGCTTTGATTAAGCTCCCCTTCTGTATTTAATAATTAATAAACAATTATTATTATTATTATTATTATTATTTTATGCAAATATGAATGTATTTTCAGAACCTGAAGAAAAAATAACCATGGAACTGAGCAAACCAAAAAATGGTCGTGTAAATTTCACCTGTAACGTTTTTGGTGTTTATCCTGATCCATTGGTAACAATATACAAAAATACTGATTATGCTCAAAACATGAGGTAAATTACAAGATATAATTAGATTTACATCTTTTGTAATTAGAACAAAAGTATTCAAAATATTTATAATTATGTTAGAATATAGACAATGAAATCCATTTAAATTTATGGACCCATTCCTATCTAAACAATCTTTAGCACAGTCGAGATTTTTGAGAGCCTTAGAAAAATTACCTTGTTTTTTTTTTAAATTAATATTATTTTTGGGGTGCATCAACTACATAGTTATTAACACCCCGTAATAGTTTAAATAATATTACATTACATTATGATTACATTGGCCATAAACAGAAAATGTGCATTACATTGAAAATTTGACTAGAAACATTCACAATATTGTTTTCTATATTTTATTTAATCTTTTAATTCGAACCTGTAAGAATAAATACTCTTTGTGACTCTTAAAATTTTTGGATCGTATTATATTTTTCTATAATACGTTTTTAATATGTTTAAAAATAAATAACAATTTGTTTCCTATCATTTTTAGGAAAAATCTGGAAGTTATAGAATGGATTAAAAGCAAGCATTCGAGTGGCAGATATGATTTATCTGCAACTGCGACCGCTCTAGTTGCAAATTTAACACCTGGTGATATAATGGACTGTGAGATGAAGATACCAGGTACAGGATACATAAAGAAGAAAAGTTTAGTTTATTATCCACCACTTGAAGCAAGAAGCGGTAAGTATTATTTAACAAGCTGCTATGTTTTCCCGAAAATACAATTTGTTTCTTATAATGCCTGGGCCACACTTGCGTTATAAGCTTTGCCGATAATTGCGCGCTATAAAAATTCGTGGTAAACTGCATCTATCGATATCGTGCTAAAACGCAACTTGTGGTCATACCTGCGTTTTCGCCGCTACACTTTATTTACGTTTACAAGGTACAAGCGTATTTATTTTGCTGTAAATAAAATAAAATTATGGTGTATATCCATCATAACTGCACCCTAAAATTATTTTTTACATTTAATTTTACAAATTCAAACATAATCTTATCTGATTTTGACACAAATAAGTTGTAAAGAAATATGTATAACATAACCTCAAATGATGCCGGATAAACAACAATACGCGCCAACAGAACATACTACGCTAAGTTCCTTTGATGTGCGCTCTAAAACCGCCACTTCAGTTATCGTCATGTGTCTAGTGGCGCGCACTGCTAATATTGTGAACGCAAACCGATAGTAGCTGGCCACATTAGCGTGTATGTCACGTTAAACTGAAGTTTAGCGACGATAGATGCAGGTGTAGCCCAGGCATAATACAGGTTACCCTCGGTTTACCCCGCAGTTGTGTCTTTAACGTTAACTCTACGAATGAATCGGCGTATATCTACACGCCGTTAAGTGAATCCAATATAATTGAGTTAGGTTCTTATTTAATAGGGGAGAGTAGCCGAATTTGGACCATCGCTTAGGTTGGACCACTATCGTAACTTGACCTGTATAAGGCATTTACGCAGCAAAACAGTAATTTAGAAGGGGATGGACGTAAACTTGTCTGATGCAATTATTTTTATAACAGCGCACCTCATGGTTGTAGTTAGCGAAGTGTTATTAGTATTTACATACCATCAATTAAATATTCTATCAATAAGGCCAATATTCTTTAGACTGTTTCAAAGTAAGTACAAAAATATATTTTTATATCTGCAGAAAGTAAACTTGTCTGGCTACAATTTACTATATTAGTTTTATTAAGGGGGTAGACCACAGTAGAGGCAAAAAAAAGAGTCATTTTTTGGAATTTTGGAAGATATCGAAATTCGGTAAAAAATTCTTTATTCTATAGGTATTTGACATTCTTTGTGAATTTTTTCAGAATTTTAAATAACAAAATGGCGGCTCCCCAGCGGTTCTTCAGAGACGCTTTTTTATTTCTTAGCTGCGCGGCCGTAAGGTTTTCTCCTTAAATTTTAAAATTATGATCATCAGCCAAGAAAATTTCGATAAAGCATCATAACAGCTAGAGAAGTACGTAGGATTTTTTTTTTAAATTGATTTTTGCAAAAATGGCTTCATTTTGAAAAAAAAGTGAAAAAAAAATCCGAAAAAAACGCTCGAAAATTGTTAATAACAATTGAAATAGTAGTCCTCAAAGACTAACAAAGTAAAATTACCAAATACTGGACCAAAAAGACAAAGAATAAAAACTAAGACTACATGGTTTTGTATTATATGTGAGGAAATGAAGGAAGACGAGATGATACAGTGCATAAAATGTCACACTTGGGTCCATACACAGTGTGCTGGAGTCAGTGCAAAAATCAAAAGTACTTTTGCTTCAATTGTGTTTAATTATATTGATGGTCCATCTTGGAAAACCTCTGGTCCATCCTAAGAAACCAGTTTCTTTAATTGGGTCGATGACACGATTTTTATGTATTGATTTTTCACTGTTCAATATAATTAGTTTTTCAAATAAATTATATTATTTTGAAGATATAAACAATAACTTTTTTTTCCACTACTTCCTTTTTATTAAAAATACTTTTACATCCCTATATATTCCATTTCTTAAGTGGTCCATTTGGATACTCTCCCCTATAACATTAATATATTTATTTAAGCTTTCAAATTAATGTATAATTTAATTATTACGTATAGAACTGTAAAAATAAATTATATTTACACATTATTTTAACAACTAAATTAAATTTAATTGAATAAAAATCTCATGGCGTTATTGTAGGCGTAAATGAAACCGTCGTAAATCGAGGGCTACTAGTATATGTTTTTGGTTAAATGCGTTCTCAACTTATACGCAGATTTTTTCAATATATTGGAAAATTTGACAGCTTAAAAAACTTTGATGTAACGCTGTAGTCTAGAAATAAGGAAAAATTAAGAAAAAGTTAGATGTGTCATAAATGCAAAAAGTATATAGGGAATAGATATTGTGCAACTAGCTCGGAATATGTATTCTGCGCATGTTGCTCACTATGGTTTTCCTCCGATTACCATTTTTCAATAAATAAATAATACAATATAAATATGGTTAACAGCCATTAATGCGCGCGCAGCCAGCACGAGAATGAAAATTCATGGAAAATGCACATGCGCATTGCTGCGAATTTATTCTTTCCCGCAGAATGCACATGCGCATTACCATTCCCGCATCGCCTTCGCGCGCATGAGGGTAACATGCGTAATGAAGTTAATTTCCTGTCAACTAACAGTATCGAAATGAGACAGTTCCATAGTAGTCGTAGGAAAATTATTTTATTTTAGTTGTTGTTTAAATGGAAAAACAGGTTCATAAAATATTGTAAAATATATTTATTCCTTTAGCTGGACAGCTGTACAACAATAACTTTGAATATCCTCTATTGAAGTTAAAAACTGACCGCCGTTGCGTTGGGATCTTAAGATTATTTCCTATACATCTACTTGCATTAAATTTGAGCTTCAAAGTTGTCGGGCAAGGCAAGTGAATAGAGAACCATTCTACGTTTTAGCATATGTACTTTTGCGTTTGCCAGTCATAGTAAGCGCGGTCCCGACGTAAGGATAAATCTGGATTCAAAACTGGTTATTTATATGGATAACGATAATTGTTCATAAGTTACATCACATAAACTTTTACCGTCTTGCTTAATACGACAATACTTAATCTTCTTTTCTACTCCAGCAGGGGCGGCTCTTCTGTCGATGCTGCACATTATCCTGGTGGTAGCTGTTTGGATTATCCTATTCATATGACTACTGATGTACAGAAGAAATGTGGTGGTCCACGAGTAAGAATATAATGCTTATCAAAATGTTTACTAACCTTCATAGTTTTTCAGTCGCATGGTTCCTGACATTACTAGAACGTTATTATTATTTAAGTATAGGTTAATATTGAGTTTTTCAAATCAGAATGAAACTAGAACACTGTTGATATAATAGAATACAGTAATACCTCCATCCAAGACCCACCATTTTATTCAGCGGACTTATTCCATAACACTCCGTGGTGGCCCTCTTACATATAAATAATGTGTCTCTAATTCTAAAGTCACGAGAAGGCAGTAAATTCTAGATAGAATGGTAGAATCGTAAATTAAGTTGTTAAAGACCTCACAAAGAAACATAAGCGATATTATATCTCTCCTCGCAACAGATATCAAATGCTTCCAACACGGCTTAAGATGTTTTTTATTTTGGATATACCCCTGTCATTCGTAATTCTACAACACGATAACATGGCGTTTGAACATTTTCAATATATTTGAATTAATATGGTGCCGTTTAATGCTACCATACTCAAGTATAGGTCTTATGTAGGAATTAAACAATTCAATGTACATCCGACTCTGACAAAAATCCTACATAACTCACCTTCCTTAATGCAACTATTCACTACATGGTCAATATGATGCTGAAATTTTAGCTTGCAAAGAAACAGTGTTTCAAGGTCAATGCAACCGCCCAGAGCCCAGAAACTATATATTTAACGTGTTATTTTTACCTCCATTAACGATAATTCTGTTAACGTAAAGATTTTGAGACACGTATCCCCGTAACCGAGGTATTACTGTATCAAAAATATTAGTAAGAATATAACTTTTAAAAATACAATTATTATTATGATTATTTTCGTATAGAGTAATGATTTAAACTAGCTTAAAACTATTATAATCAAAAGGTTATATATACAATATAATTTTTTTAGAGTTGCAGATCAAAAGAGTAACGATTGGAGTTAATAAACTATCAGGTTGAAGTTGTTCTGAGAGTCGGAGGGAGGTTTCCCTTGATTTAGAATTTACCATTATATGATACCTAAGTTTTCGACTAGAAAATTTGTTGCGTTAAATGTGAATTATATGAAATATTGTGGAATAAAATATTGAAAATTTGTATACAATAAATAAATAAATTATTAATACCAAACATCCATTTTTTACATACCTACAATATTATTCATATCAAATTTCGTAAAAATATGTCTAGCGTTTTTTGTATGAATCTTGGACAAATAGACGGACATTATTGAATACAAGAGATAACCGGGTGGACACCCCTCTTCCGGGAGACAAAAATTGCCCAGGAGAAAATGTTTAGCTATACGCTTCGTGCGAAAATTCGCAATCGATTGAAGACTTGCTGTCTGGAAGAGTTAATGTATCACAGCTATTTTTAAATTTATACAATTGTCTCAAATAGGACATTCTGTGTTCAAGTAGAACGTAGAGTATACAGGTAGAACTCAATATACGCCGATTCACTTTTACTTCTCAGCGGAAAGTACTGCGATAACTGGACTGGACGGCGCTTCAGTATCATTGCGTGTAAGTATCCTTCTCAGTGGCGGATCTACATACGGGCTAATAGGGCCCTGGGCCCCGAATCCGCAAGGGGCCCCCAACCTCTCGGGCAGATACCTTCTTGTTTGCTCTTCACTTAGATTTGGTAGGTGAGGACCTTTTTTTTGCTCTTTAATTACATTTGGGAGGTGAGGACCTTTTTTTTTGCTCTTCATTTATAAAAATATTCAACATAAGTGAAGAATAGAAGTATTTTTGCCGACCGGCGTAGCGTAGTGGTAACACATGTGCTCTGCGTTGCGAAGGTCTCGGGTTCGAATCCCGTTCAGGCATGGAAATTTTCTCAAATAAAAATTGTCCTGGCTAATTGCCACAGAAGCAAAGGCCATTAAAATTAAAAAAAAAAAAAAAAGAATAGAAGTAATGTGTAGGGCCCCTTGGCATTTTTAAGCCCTGGGCCACCAAAAAGCTAGATCCGCCACTTATCCTTCTACACGTCTGGCGTATATCTAGTTTAGTTATTCGTAATTAAATTAGTTTATTTGTTTCTATAAAATAGGTGTTTTTTTTGCATATACAAAAAGGTACAGTAAAACAAATACCATGTCTGAGAAGAGGAGAAAGGAAATGTCAACTCAAGATTGGCTAAAAGGGCTAGAATTTCTATCACCCTTGAGAAGATGGAAGTTATTAGACGAATGGAAAGTGAGGGGAAAACGTCCCGATGTCTGCAGGATAATGAATTTACCGCCTTTAATTGTTATTACCATTATAAAAAATACAAATAAAATCAAGCAATTTGCTCTGCAAACTACAGAAATAAACGCTAAGTACGAGTCAACGAATACTAAGTCAAATAAAATAGTGTTATATATACCCTTTATATCTATTATTTATTTACTTGGAACCTTACTCTATACCCTCACTATAAGTGGTTCATTTTACGCCAGTTCGGTTTACGCCGATTCTCCTAGAAACGAAACTACGGCGTGTATCGAATTCTACCTGTATTACTGTATTACAAAAGTAAAACGCTTGGCAACCCTAATTCCTGCTTCGATTTGGGATTTTGATTTAACAACTGTCCATAAAGGTTTAGGGGTATAAAAAATAATAAATTCATAAACAAAATTACTTTTATTTATCACTGTAAACAGTAAATTAAACTTACAAATTATAATTTAAAAACATTATTTGTGGCATATTTGTAGTAGTTATAAGCTTCCGTTTTTCTCTAAACAAAATTCCCTTCTTGGAATAAAATCTATTGGATGGTTCAGAAGTAGCAACAATACACAATCTAGTTTTCATCAAAGAATACAGCAGTGGATATTCACTTTCTCTTTCTTTCCACCAAACAAGTGGATCACTGTGTCTCGATATTAATGGTTCCTGTATATACTTTTCAATTTCGTCAACAATAGGTCGACTTTCATCCGAAGTGTTCATTAAATTTTCAAAATCTGTATCAAAATCATCCCATATATTTGATTTAGTTTCTACTGAAGTCTGATCATTACTGTTGTATGGTGTGCTTAAATCACTTAAATTTTTGATGATTGATAATTTAGTTTTGTCAAATAAATCAATAGTTTCAAATCCCTTTCTTTTGAACCTAGGATCCAGGAATGTAGATTCACAACATAACATATTTTGACATGAAAATCTTTCGTTAATTCCTTTTTGCAAAGCTTCACATATGCCTTGGAGTTCTTTTAACTGTTCGCTAATACTAAGTTTAAAAGAAATTTTACGAATTGCTTTTTCATACAACAATATTTTTGAAGCAGAAATTTGTTCTGTTGAATTTAATTCTTCAATTATTTCTAGATATGGTTCTAAGATTTTGCAAGTATGTTCCATTAATGTAAGTTCATATTCTGTTAATTTAAAGTTTGATTCTAAAATGTCAAGAGTCCATACTATAGCATCTTTATTATCTACAATTGTTTTAAATAATTCGTAGGTAGAAATCCAAAGATCGGCTTTTTGAAGTTTATATTCTGGATATTTCATTTCTTTTTGGATGCCTTTTAGTTCAATAGCTGCACGTTCTTCTTCAAAATATTCAACTAATTTGTTTGCTTTTGAAATAATTTCTGGTATTGTGTTAAGGGCATCTTTCATATAAGAGTTGAAATTGGAAGCAAAACATGGTATGTAATTTAATTGCATACAAGAAGCAATAGTTTGGACTGTATTGCTTGGTTTTCCAACAATAGAAATTACATTATTTAATCTCCATTCGTTTAAAATTCTTTGAATTTGTTCAGAAATAATCACGTAGCTATCATGGTTTTCATAAAATCTGAAACAGTCTAAAAGAATAGAACGAAAAGAGTTATTCTCGATGAAATGAGCAAAGATTGAAATGCAGTAGTCATTTGTTTTTAACCTCCATTGATGACATGCTAACGAAACAGCTGTATCTTGTAATATTTCTTTCTTTAATTCTTCTTTCCTGGCGTTGTATGTTTGCATCAAAACGGGGTTTAGCAATTTCCACTTGGATGGTATGTTATAAGAAGGATTCAGCGCTGTTATTAATTCTTTGAATTCTTCTTCGGCAACCATGGAAAATAAATGTAAATTTTTAACAATAAATTTTAATAAAACTTCGTCTATTTTCTTTCGAGTATCCATGCTCAGTGTTATATTAGATAAAAAGTCATCACTATTTGGTTTTGTTGATAAATCAGATGTTTCTACGGTGTTAACAGTTATACTTGCTTCTTTATTTTTGGAAATCAACAATTTGTCAGGATGTTTCCGTTTCATATGTCTTATTAAATTAGCAGTTGTACCAGTGAAAGATAATACCTTGAAACAATATTTACATTTTGCTAATTTGTCAGTAAAATAACGCCATAAGAAACTACGTTTCTTGCCTTTTGGTCCATCAAAAGAATTAGTATTAACAAAATTGCCTGATAATAAATGCGGATGTTTTGCTTTAATGTGTCGTAATAAATTATTAGTTGCCCTACCATTAAAAGATAATAAAGTTGGGCAATAATTACATTTTGCAAATTTCCCACTAACGTCTATAAAATAACACCAGAAATAACCACGTTTTCTCCTGGCATCTATATTTAAAGATTTATTTAACAGCGAGTCAGTTAAATTTTCACTGTTATCAATAAAATTTCCTTGTACGATTTCATTGGGATGTTTAGCTTTTAAATGTCTAATTAAATTATTTGTTCCACTTGTATGAGATAACACTGCTAAACATATTTTACAAAGAACAGATTTTGGTGTCACATTTGTAAAATATTTCCAGACAAAACTACTACGTTGCTTTCCATTATTTAAAGGTGCGGATATCTGTGAAGTTTCGCTTCTTGAAGCTTCAATTAATAAAGGATCAGGAAGTTCAGATTTAACTTCTGTGTTATCTATATATGTTTGGGAGGTGTTTTCAGTATTTTCTTCTAACAAATATGTACACTGTTCCACTTTAATGTTCTCTATGGACATTTCTGAAACATTAGTTTCATTTGTGGTATTATCTTCAGGGGTACTTTCGTCATTGATTCCTGGATAATCGACATTGCTGTTAAAATTGTGCTCGGTATTATGAAAATAATTAATATTATCTTCATTGTTAGTGTAATTATCGTTCACATAACTACCGTTGTCTGTGTAATTAGCTTCTTCTTGATTAAAAGTTGAATTTCTATTATTCATATTTGCAAGACTAAAATCTTCTAACAGATCCGGATGTTTTTTTCTTAAGTGTCTGTGTAAATTAGTACTTGATCCTCCTTTAACTGACAATGTAATGTAACAAGTATTACATCGCGCATGCGTGCCTGATGGTGAAGGAATAAAGAAACGCCATATGGGACTACGTCTAGGTGGCCTTTGACTTCGTTTTTGTGGTATTTCATTCATTTTGAGACGTAGGTGTTGACGATGATAATACTGAAAAAGAGTAATATGGTGTTAAAACAGTACAGGGTGATTTTAAAAGGGTGTAATTATCTAAAAAATGCGTTAAATATCGACTGACCATCACCTGTTAGTTTGGATTGTAACATTTGTTCATAAATATGTTAGGTTATGTTAGTGTTATGATCTTTTTAAATTACTTGATTTGTTTCCGAAAATAATGAAAAATTGTCATTGAGTATTAATAACATCTAGCATTATTAATGATTTTGTAAAATATAAATACGAGTAAAGTTTAACATTACTGCAGTTCAATATTTATGCGTACCGCTATTTCTATATGCTGGCACATAATTTAGTAAAATACCTTAAAAATGAAATGTTTCATTAAATGAATACACGAATTTATATGTTTTTGTTAATATTACGTGTGATAAACATATACACTACGGCTCAAAAGTTTGGAAGCAGTTAATTTCTTTTCGAAAAATTGAAATTAATGTCAATATATTTTGATGAAATCGATTTTTATGATATATTTTCTTCATTTTTAACAAGTCAATATACTTTTATATGTTTTTAATCAAATTTGTACGATATAACTACTTTTATTTATGTTTAAAGATAAAGCCAGGAAAATTAGTAAAAATAGATGGCAAACTTAACAAAGAAGGATATTTACAAATTTTTCAGGATCACGCTTTGCATTCTGGAAATGAAATTATTGGACCAGATTTCATATTTCAACAGGATAATGATCCGAAACATTCATCAAAATTGTGTATGTCCTATTTGAATGAGAAAAAACAACAAAAACTTATAGAAATTCTGGTACGGCCATCCCAATCACCTGATTTGTCACCAATTGAGCTAGTTTGGGACGAGTTGGATAGAAGAGTTAAAAGTAGATCTCCAAGTAGTGCTACACAGATGTGGGAGTATCTGAATGGTACTCATTAGATAGCGAATATTTTGCTAAATTAATAAATAGAATGCCCCAAATTTGCGCAGCTTTGATTAAAAATAAAGGTGGACAATTTGATGAATCAAAAATATAAATAAAGCTTTTGTGTAATTAAGACAATATTGACAGATTATAGTTGGTAAAAGTTTAATTTAATGTAATTGTTAATTATATTGTGAATAAAGGTTTGAAATTATTTTTTCTCTATGTTTTTTTAACAAAAACTCGACTGCTTCCAAACTTTTGAGCGGTAGTGTATATAAATAATAATTAACAATTAAAATTATATTTATCAAGAGTTTTAAATATTATTAAGTAAAAATTAAGAATTTATTTTCTGTTGGTAGTATTATTGGTATTATTGACAATTGCGTTGTTTGTAATAATATATAATAATAATATAATAATAATAATATCAGCGTTCAGTCATATTTAATTAAATGTATCACATAAACTTGTGACATTCTTTATACTTAAAGTTTTGGATTTTGTGTTTAGAACCAAACTATTAACACAGTGTGTGAAACTTAAATATATTCTTGATATTGTGATAATATTAAGTAGGTGATAGTGTGCTGTATTTACAAAAAATAAACTTTCGCATATATCCGTACTAAAAAGTGACACTATTGTTTTAGTAATTTTTACTAATGACGTAAATCTTTTCATATCGTGGAAAATGATTATTAAAGTAAAGGTTGTCTCGTAACTTCTGACCAATCAGAGCGTGGAATACGTCACACGTATGCGTAGTTCAAACTAGCATACAGAATTAATATAGATGTTGCACGTTTTTAAATATTTTTATTGACTATTTACATAATAGATATTTATTTCAAGACAGTTCTACTGAATAAATTATAAATAAAAAACTCAGGAAATTTTATACTGATTTATATAAAATTTAAGGTGATTTGAAAATTATTAAGTTAATAAATAACAATAAAATCAAATAAATATAATTTTAGGTATATTTAAATAAAAATAGAAAAGCAAGTTGCTAAAATAATATAGTAATTAATAAAATTGGAGGTTATATCTGTTTTTAAAAACGGCTGAACGTGTTTTAACGAAATTTGGTACAATATAGTAGAACCAGGATTCAAATATAGGTATAGTATCTCAAAATTTTCTTTCTTAGGGGGTGTTTCTGGGTTGAAACTGGTACTAAAAAACTTATAATATTTCATTTATAAACAGAACTATCTTAACAGAAAAAAACTATACAATAAAAATTGTTTATTATAAAACCTTATTTGTTCTATGCATTTTTTTAATTTGATGAATATTAGGGTAGTTACGGGGGGACACCCTAAAACTAAAATATTGAAATATTTCACTTATTATTCTCTTCCCATCAAAAATGAATGTAAGAAAATTTATTTAGATCAAAGAAACATTCCTTTCGAAGAAAAGAAAAATTAAAACAAGTAGAAAACCAAAAAAATTAAACGATATTTTTATATTTATAGCCAAAAAACTTCACGTGCATATAACATATACGATAAACAAAGACTGACGTCCTGTTAGCATACGGATGACGCGTAGCCTCTCTATTTACCATTTACCCCCCACCAATACAAGTTACGAGACAACCTTATCCTTTAATAATCTTGATCGTGGAAGACATATATATATATAGACTATTCCAAACGTTTAAGCGGAACTAACTGGAATTTAAAGTTGTCATGAGCTCTCTTTTTAAGAGTTCAAGTGGGCTTTTGCTAAACAAAATGATGAAAACCATCACTTAATCGGTAAAAGTGACTAAAATTCCAAATCTAGTTCCTCTTAAACCAAAGAAATAGTCTATAATATCAATTATCCTTTTAAAATAATTCTATATACAGAAAGGTGAAATTGTTATTTATTTTAAAAGTAAATTCTCAGTAAATTATTCTCTAAAATTATAAAAAATCAACTGTTTTTATTTTTAATATTAATGTACTATAAAATAGTTTTCTGCCTGATTTACAGGGCTTCGAACCGTTATTTTTTTCGTTTCGGTTTTCGTTCCGGTTCAATTTAAAAAATATATATCGGTTCGGTTCCGGTTCTCGTTCCGGCAAAAATAACGTTTTTTTCGGTTTTCGGTTCAGTTCCGAGTGATAAATTTGTAAATGCTTTTATTTGTAGAAATTTATTTTCTACTATAATTTAGAAGAACATTTTATTCCTTATTTTGTAATAATCATATCAAGGCCGCTGCCAGGGGGGGATACTTGGCGTTCACCCCCCCCCCCTTGAAATAATAGAAGCGCATTTTTTTTTACTTATCAGTTTAAAAAAATACGATTTTTCCCTGCTCATCAGTTTAAAAAAAAATCAGCTGTAACCACCACAGGACCGACCGCCATTGTAAAGTTCTTATATAAAATAATGTATTTATTTAGCAGCAGAGTAGAAATAACTTGGCCTAATATTTTCTAACAGTGTTATTATTTATCATGACCATGGAAACGTTACATATAAGTATGAAAATGTTGAGACAAAAAAATGTTTAAAATTTTTACAAATATTTGTCGAAATTTTCGTTTTATCAAAAAACGTCTCAAATAAAAGTTATTAATTATTGCTTTTATAGCAACTTTTGTTCAATAATTTTTTTCGAAATATTTTTCTTTTGTGAAATATTTACAAAAATCTTAAAATCTACACGAGTAAACTCTCATTTTTAGTCAACCGATTTTTACCAAAAGTTGACCAACTCGTGCCATTGATAGCAGAAGCTTAAATATGAAGTTTCATAAAAATCCTTTCAGCCTAATTTGCTCTGCACGTGTACACAGACGGACAGACAGACAGACAGACAGACAGACGGCCGGACAGACAGACCGACTGACATCATGCTAAAAATAGTCAAAACGTTATGGGGGGACCTCAATTCGTGGAGATCCATCGAAATCTCGAAATGTCAAAATCGGTATGATCACAATACCTCCCTTATATATGTTGGCGGTCGCTAATAATCTTAAATAAAATGTATTTTATATTCACTCACATAAACATTATCTGAACCGAAATAAACCGATATTTTTGTTTCGATTCAGTTCCGGTTTTCATTCCGACAAAAATAACGGTTTTTTTTCGGTTTTCGGTTTTCGGTTCAGTTCCGGTTCGAAGCCCTGCTGATTTACATTATTTTCTAAACATCAGTAATTCCATTCGGTTTAAAAAAGATTCAGAAGTAGCTAAAATTGTTGTTTCTCGTTTAAAAAATGTTTTAACTTCAATTTATTTATTTAATTTATTTAAAAATAATCAACCAACTAAGTGCCAAATAATGGGTTGATATATACAACCTTATCAATCCTCATCAATAATTTTTTCTCAGGATATAAAATGTTTTATGGTTGAATTCAGAAAAAAAAAATATTTGTGAATTTTCGCACATTTCAGGTTTTTGTAGGTATTTAGTACGTTATAATAAATTGTAGATACATATTATCTCTTATATATCTCTCCAATATATCTCTTATATATTATATCATAAATTTCAATAACTTTTGAACCAGTAAGGCCGCGGTCTGACTGATCGAGTGCTGTCGAGCAAATTTCAAACACACGTTAACTAAGGGTATGATTCGCACTGAACCATCGATTACTGTCAAGTAGCATCAAGTTGTTTGTATTTCAAACCGGTTTGAATTTCACACGACGCTCGAGGTAATAGCACATGCGCATCACCCGGGTGCCACTGGTATGTAATGACCTTGGCTCGAGTTTTAGTTTTCTGGTATATTGGTAGATGGTGACATAGTGCAAAATAAATTACGAATACACCCGACTTCAAACGATAAGAAACTTTGTGTTCTAGCTGTCGATCTGCCGCCATTAGCTGTCAAACACATGACAGTTGGTGTTGAAGTAATACGCATTTAAGCTTGTTAATTTTCAAATACATGGTTCAAATAATAGAATTTTATTTCCAATTTTGGTCATCTTATACTGTATTTGATACATACATTGTACATCTCGGGAAGACGGACAAAAATTGATTTTTTGCGGATATTGTCTTATAATGATCTGAAACGTGTAGAAACCAAATATGAGGCCGAAAAAATAAAAAAACAGGTATAGCCTCCAATTTTATTAATACAGTGTTTGTAATTAGTAATTATAATGTTGTGTTTAAAATAATATTTAATGTTGTGTATAATTTTGTGTTTCAAAAATAAATAGCTTACACCTTTTATTTAGATTTATTTATTTAAATTCCTTATTTATGTGTTATATTAATGTATATGGATTATTAAATATATATGTATTTCTTTTCAAAATATATTTAATACAATAATAATGGTAATTATGAACGTAAATCAGATAGTAAAATTTAAATTTGGCGGTTGTTGTTGTTTAGTTCATTGGTATATTCCTAGAGGGAACGTACTAATTTTTTTTGCTGGCAGTGTCCGTTCTTAATATATTGTGTTCTGTGATGCGCATTTACGCATATACAGTTCATAACCATATATTATTTGACAGAACGTCAAAAAAAAAAAAAAACAAAATTACAATATAGAGTAAAATGGACTCGCTAATTAGTATTAACTGTTTGATAGTATTATTTTAGGTTGGAATATGCACTATTTGACAAGTGAGAAACAAATTTACTTGACACTGAATGATCGATAATACTCGACAGTACTTGATCAGTCAGACCAGCTTTTAAATTTTTAAATGACACTACACGACTCGGCGTTACATTACACGACGGCGCTCGATCAGTCAGACTGCTGCCTAATCCACGTACTTCCATTTAGCCTTAAAAGCGTAAGTACGTACAGGATACGCACGCATCAAGACCCAGCTACAGCTATAAATTCTACAATTGAGAACTGACACGCTCGGATACGCAGTCTGGTGGTCAAATATTGTACTACGCGACTGTAGTACTGTTTGAAATTATGACATATGTTCTGGTGTTGATTTTTTGTTAGAACGTCGATAGATACATTTTCATAAAATAAAAATGTACTGTGCTTAAATTAACCTGTTCTCTGTTAGCATATTGACAGCTGAATACTAGACAATTCAGCCATTTTGCCATGAATTACAGCGCCGCCAACGGTAATGTCACTTCTCAATAGGTCAGATAAATATTGTAAGCACAGTGTTGCAATAAATTATATAAATTTCAAAGTAATTATCATATCAAAAATTCCTGTTGAACCATTCCAGTTTACATCAATGTGCATAAGATTTTTTTAAAGAATATTAGTTTAAACCTCCTGAGTTACAGGGTGTATGACAAAAGTTTTTTTAAAAATGTTTTTAACAAAAATCGTTTTAAAAAAAAAGTAATTTAAAAGAACTATTTTTTTTATTCCTTAATCTACGTAATCTACTAAAGAGTTGTTTTTTTTTTGATACCAGATAATAAATTAATTTTTTATTAACGACAAAAAAAAGATATTTTCGAGAATCTAATCTGATAAAAAATTCCTGTTGAACTATTCCGGTTCCCATCAGGCACATTATAGATTTTTTTCAGACTTAGATCAGCTCCTCTGGGAAATAAGGAACAAGGTGGAGAACAGATTTTTTAAGAAAATCCATAAAAACTATTTTTTTTTCTAAATAAAAAATTTATATAGTTTTGTGTTTTTTTGGTTATACCTAGATAACCCTAATTATTATTAACATTCAGTAATAATTATTAGCATTTATTAATTAATCTTAGTAATTAATAATAATTATTAGTATTCAGTTGTAGAATTCTGATTTTTTTATCATAGTAAATGCAATTATCATTTTAATTTTTTTTTTATGAGCATATAAATTATCATTCTAAAATCAAAATGTGTTTCAAAATAAATGCTCCCCCTAATATATCACGGAAATGTTGAATAGCACTGGTTTATTCATACTCGGTCTAAGTCGTGTTCGCAACGACAAATACCGAACGACGGAACTCTTACCTTGTTGGCAAGTTTTATATGATTCACAAAATTTGTAGGTTACGTTTAATGATTGACTCGCAAAGATTGATTCTTTTTCTGTTACTTACTTTGTAAAACTTGTAATACAAAACATATTTGATACTTACTTATTTTTAAGCACTAATTTTGTAGATTTTAGCGAATAATAAAACACAGTACATTGAGAATTACAATTCACTCAATCATCGAACACGGTTGAACGAGCCGTTGGAACTTGAAACTCCTTGTTTACACCGAGGATATCCGAATACGTTCGGGTTTTTACATGTGAATGTATATTAGGAATGTATTAGTTTAACTTCTTATTGACTCTCAAGAATTTTGGTTTAAAATTTAATTTAATCTGAAGTAGTAGTAGATATGTATGAAGAAATTTAGTAGAAAATAATCTTTCATGGAGTTGTATAGGTACATTTTTATTTATATTCATCAGGAAAACAACACATAAAATCATATCATTTTAATTTTAGTTCTGGATAATAAAATAATAATAACGATACTTATAATTATTATTTTAAGATTTCTGTAAAGATGACAAATATGAATGTGATTTCGAAAAGCGATTATACCCTTAACAAGGTTTACCATACGTCCCGGTTTAATCGGGATTCTCCCAGTATGAAGGTATGGTCCGGGCGTCTCGACCCGTTTGTCATTTTGTCCCGGATATTTCGTAAAAATTAAAAAGTGCAAAATATACACGCAGTACAAAAAGTGCAGCCTCGGAAAATGGCGATTAGACAACTATAGGCTATTCCAAACGTTTAGGCGGAACTAGATTTTGAAATTAGGAATTTTTATCTTCGGATTTTTAGTCATTTTGTTTAAGCTTTGTAAATCATACTCACATTGCAAGTTCTAGCTTTAATTGATTGTTATTATAAAATGTCCTTTTCATTGCACTTGATTTTTTTGTCATTCTTAATAAAAATTTCCCATTTATTTATTTTTTGTGCATTCAAAATATGGAAAATGTATTAAATTTTTTGACATATGTCATTGGTTTCCATGGTTTCACGGTTGGATTTTTAAATTTTCATATGCCAAACGTGAAACATGAAATAACCCAAGCAAGGTCCCTTCTCGTGACAACCTAAAAGAACGAAATTTCCATTTAATTCCACTTAAAAGTTTGGAATAGCCTATATTTAAAAATAACAACGAATTTTTAAAGAAATTTCACGCAGGTGATAAAAATTAATAATTTTTTAATAATAAGTTATGTTCAACTAAGAGTAAATAAATATTATTAATACGTAAATTTTGATTTTTGTTAACCACTCCGTTATTTATCCTTTTTAATCATAAGTACTTAACGTAGAAGGCATTACTTTCTGTTTTTAGCAAAATCTCAGAATTGTCCCAGTTTGAGAAAAAAATATTATGGTAAATCTACCCTTAACCAACTTAACGTAGGCATTAAGAGCTTTTATTTGGATACTCCACTCAAATTTTCTTTAAAATATTTATTTTTTCGAAGAATACACAGTGTTAGACATTTAATAATTTAAACAAAACACTGCAATAATGCAACACAATAAAATCGTCAATAAAATAACAAATAATTTCTAATGTTAGATATTTAAACACAAAAACAATGTGCAATAATTATAATTTTATTTATTCATCTCATTTATAGCACAAATACTAGCGGCAGGTAAAAATATCAGTGTTCTAAATCGCATGACAGTTAGCGGCTAGTTCTTATTATCTTATCAGCAGGAATTAATAAAACCAATTAGTGGGCGATTACACTTTCTCTCTTTACGTAACGATATTCATTCATAATAATGCTACGTTTTGACAATAACGCATATTTCTACCAATATTTCTTAAATAATAATAATCCGGTTTCTCACAGTAAGTACAATATTTAAATTTTTATTTTATGTATGTTTTTTCAAAGCTGTAGTATTTTACCTATATGGATCAAAGAGCTGTACATTCATGCCAAATTTAAACTCTTAGGTTTATCCGTTTGACCACAATTCCTACCGTATACACAGACATACAGACACATAAGCAGTGGTGTATTGGCGCAGCCTTGCGCGAGACATTTGTTAAATTTTAATGAATTTTGCGAGCAAGTTGATATATTCATTATTACAAGTAAAATTACATATAATTACATTTAAGTATTAACATGAAATATATTGATTACATTGAACCGTTATTATAGGAAATAACTATGTATAAATAGGGTTACCATCATCCTCTTTTCATCGGACATGTCCTCTTTTTGAGGCTTTAAATTTCCGTCTGGCCGGGGACAGGTATAGAAGTATCAAAATCAAAAAGTAATGAAACATTACAACATTACTAAAATAAGTACAATCTTCAGAATAACATAATTTTATAAACATTAACCATTTTATGTGCCTTTTTTATTGACCAGGATATGATAACGTATGTATATATTAAATATAACATGTATTTTTTTTAAATTGCTTTTGCGATTAGGATTACTTTTCCCTACTATAGTGCGTTCAAAGGTGAGTTTGCAGTATAGCTCTTATGGCAAATGGGAGCGGTGTTGCCAAATGTTGTAAAAGTGTCAAATGTGTCAATTATAATAATATGAAAAACTCGTATGATTTACAAAAATCAACTCTTATAAAACTCAAAATAACACTCAACAAAAACAAATGACCATTTGTAGAATACTGCGTCTTCAAAGATCAGCGCGTTTTAGAGCTGGCAACGTCGACAAGCAAGAAAAGGATAGCGTCATTGTGTAAACCCATTAGAGAGTATGAAAAAGAACTACTCCATATGCCCCGTACTGCAAACTCACCTTTGAACGCACTATAGTAGGATCGTACTAGAATCAACACCAAATACCGCCCGTTTGATGAGCCGCCTGTGTACGGTGAAAACTCTTAAAAACCACGCGATTTTTAAGGGTATGCTATGTGCGACGACTTTGGAGTTATTAAACTAAAAATATAACCTGGAAGACATGATTACGAAGTATGACATAATGGAAGTAGATCCTAAAACTGGTCAAGGCCCTTTAGGGTTGTGGAAACATTGATGATGATGAATGTGGTCCACATAAGCGCCCGCATATGGAATATTCATTCAATAAATGTGTAAAAATGTATATTTTCTAAACTGATTGAACCACTGCCTTCAGTACCTTATATTTTAGTTTAGCTTCCTACACACAGATAGCGGCAGCTATACTATCTTGTTGAAGCCAAACCATCGAACCATACTTCTCAAACTTTTTTAACCCGGCACCTGCCACGTGACTTTTTAAAACGCTAGATGCCACGTGGGTAGGGTTACCAACTCAGCCCAGCTCAAAAAGAGTACATTTCTTTAAAAAAAATCGTATCCATATTTTATATAGCAATTCCTACATACCTACTAACTATCGTCTTATCATTTTCGTCAATAGTCATTTATATATTTAATAAATAATAAAATTGCTAAGATAAGAAATACGTGTATTTAAAAAATCAAAATAAACAATATAAATAAAAATAAACAATATACTTCTTACAAAACATATTATACGACGAACAAAACGTAACTTACGAACGAAAAATTCCTAAGATACAAAATACGTGTAAATAAAAAATCAAAATACACAATATAAACCAAAATAAACTATATAAATATTACAAAACATATTATAGGACGAACAAAACGTAATTTAGTCACGAACGATCAGCAAAATCATAGATATTTGGTTTTGCTTCTCACATCTTTTAACAAATTTTTATTGTCCACACAATATTTAAAAAATTGTTCACAATTAAAATTTTTTAAATTAAATTGTACCAGCAGTAAGTTTTTTACTGATCTGGCAAGAGTCTGTTTCTTTCCGCAGTCCAAATACTCTTCATCATGCTGAAAATCATTTCCGCATTTGCGTTGTGCGCTGGAATCGCGAAAAAAAATTAACATATCTTTCGGAATTCTGAAGATGTTGTTTGATTTCTTTCTTCAAAATAATTAATCCATTTTGAATCAGCTGACAAATTTGAAAATTCTTCATTTCTTCAATTTTTTTAAAAAAGAGTACTTTTATTGTATTTTTAGAAAAAGTAAGAGTACATAATTTTATTTGCTCAAAAAGAGTACATGTACTCTTTAAAGAGTACGGTTGGTCACCCTACACGTGGGGGTCTGAGAGATCCCCATAACACTTTTAAGATTTTTACTAGTTTTACACACCATTTTACAGTTGTAAAATGGTGTTTATGGTGTATCACATAAAATAATATATTAGAGGCTAAAAAACATATAAAAAACACTATATTTGATTTAAAAATTATGTTTTAATATGCCACAAAATATAATTGCTTATACCAGGGCCAGCTCGTGGCGTGTGCGAAGTGTGCAGGGCACACAGGCGCCTGTAAAAAAAGGCGGTTCATAATTTATTATCTGTTTTTTTTTTTAATTTACGAACATTTTTGATATCATATCTTATTCACGCAATTTTAGACGAAACATTTTTTGACGTTCTTTTTAAAAAGATAATTATATCAATGGAAGAACGTTTTGAATAATTTAAATCTATTTAAATCCGTTTGCATTCTTATATAATCTGGCAGGATATGATGAAATAGAAAATAATGAATTACAACTGTAGCCTACTTAAAAAAATGCTGTCGGAAAAAGAAAATAAAGATATTGATGGGGAAGATCTTGCAATAGAACTGAGATTGTTGTCTCAAAGAACAAAATGCAATCCTGAGACAATTTTAAAATGGATTTAATTACACAGTTTAGAAGAGTTATTTTCGAATGCTATCCCAGCTTTACAAATTTTGCTAACCCTACCTGTTTCAGTGGCAAAAGGTGAGCGTACGTTTTCAAAACTCAGACTTATAAAAAACTATTGGCCTGATGGCCAATAGTTTTAAAAACAAATAGAACATAAAATAGCCGAATGTATTGATCCAGAAGAAGTAATAAAAGAATTCGCTACCTTAAAAGCCAGACGGGTCCCATTGAGTTAGAATGCCAAAGACTTAATTGAAGTTTAATGTAGTTAATTTTGTTATAAGCATTGATTATTTTGCTAAATTTTTCATTTTGTTAAGTAGAGCAGCGTTTCTCAATCGGGGGGCCGTGAAAGCTTCGTCGGGGGGGCCGCGAAGTCATATAAAATCGAAGCATGAAATTATAATAGAAAAACGCTCAATTTTGCAAGATATATTCATAAATATATGACATTTATATTCATTAAAATATACCTTTTAAACTTAAATAAAATAAATTATACTTATTTTGACAACTAATTTAAACTAATTTAAACGGTTCGCGTTGGAGGTACTTCAAGTACTTTCAAGTAGGTACGACTTGAACTTGCAATATTTTTTGTTATGCTCCGAACTACTAAAGAGTAAGGATGCGAGAGTGTTCAAAATTGAAAGCAACTTGGAACAATGGAACACTTGTAAACAAAAATACTTGCAAGCCATTATAGGTAATCGTAACAGATATTAAAAACATGTTTATGTAAAAGTTGTTTTTTTTCAAAAGTTTTATCTAATTATACCCAACACGTCATACGTTCCTATATAAAAAATCGAAGTTGTCCTTGATATCCTGTACTTCCGGTTTATTCCGAAAATTTAAATACTACCATCCAATTATTTGGGTAAACTCTGGTCACCAAATTTTTTCCCAACTTGCTCACACATCGTTTTTTCGAGAAAAATCGTACTTCCTCTATCTTGATACACCTTGAGATCCCTCCCTCGCTCCCCCACCCCTCTATATATATATTTACAGGACCGGCGATTGGGAAACACTGCTCCAGGTAACTATCTGACAGATAAGGTTATATGACACTTTCTGTGCTGAATAAATGTCATCCCGTCTTTCAATACAAATGTATCTATCGGATAGTTATCTAACGGATAATGAGACTGATGTATTGAATTCACTGCGTGGTAATGACATTTATTTAGAAGATAAAGTTCCAGATAACATTATCTGTCGGATAGTTATCTAGTGGTTTAAATGAAGGTGGAAACACCGGGCCTTAAGGTCATAATGCCCGGGGGGGGGCGACACCTTAGCCCTCCAAATGAACCCGTAAATAAAAAAATTAACCTGTATAAAATTCTCGAGAGATAACTCCATTATACTTCCAATAGTAATTTTCATCCCTTTCTGAGATCTCAGAATTATCATTGATAGCCCAAAAGCCATCCTATTATCCCCTCTGTCCTTCCATTTTACCATATAGGCCGTGTCACCAACGCTATAGCTCTGAAATTTTAATAAATCCTCAATCAAAATGTATAACTATTTATATAAAGATACAAAGTAACAAAATATAAACTATTTTAGATCATGAAGTACCAAGTAACTTTCAAATTTAACGTTATACCTCATCTTCAATAATAAAAAAATAGTGTATTGGGCCCGGTAGTTCAATTTCAACCACCTGTATACTATTGATAAAATATTAATATACGTGTTTATTCTCATAAAGAAATATTTTAAGCAATTCTGTTCCTTATGTATTAATTGTTAATGACTATATTCCTTAATGAGCTTTATCAGGATTAACCATCTTGATATGTAGTGATACGTGATTTTTGCAAGTGGCGTCTTCATTTTTTTCTGACGTTTTTAGTTATTTTTAAGTGATAAAAGTGCAGAAAATACTTGAAATAGTGTGTTATAGTGTGAACTTAAGTGTTTGGATTCCAAGCAGACCAAAATTGGAGCGACTGGAAAGGTATTTGTAGAAATTTTTGTTAATTTTATAATGTAAGTCATTGTTATGTAGAATGTGCTTCTATGGACAATATAGAAACACATATATGCATACACTATCGGCTTGAACTAGGGAAACAAAACTATTTTTTAAATTATTTTCATAAATCCCGATTATTGACTAAATGAATATTGAAATATATTGGTATAGCAACAACAATTTATAAGTAAGAACCTGCTCTTAAAAATATTTGTTGTACTGGTACAATAAATAAAATAATTAACTTTCTGCTGCAGCAGACCATCTGCATATTTCTTTTGTAAGACTTAATAATAAAACAATTTTTTGTGGTTAAATTTTTTCCTTTGCCCTAGCTCCCGTTCCTGTCCCGGTTTAGGGTTTCATAATTATGGTAAGCATATATATATATATATATATAGAGTCGGGAGTCGAAGTCGGAGTCGACGTCAGAGTTTGGAGTCAGAGTCGGTTTTTCTGCCGACTCCCCAACCTTCGAATATATGTCCACCGTGAATTGCGGTCAGACAGACGGACAGAAAAAATTGATTTTTTACAGATAATCAGCCGTATGAATAAAGTTGAAGTAAATGCTCATAAGTAGAAGGTAGAAGTAAAAGCATTTGTTTCGAGTAAAAGGTCGGAGTAAAAGCATTTGCTTCTTTTTATATGAATAATGATTACATTTTACTTACAAGTCAATGCTTCTACCGGTGAGTAAAAGGTCAAGAATATGTGTTTATGTTGAAACCTGAAAATCAATATTTATCAAAATCGTACTACATCTTTCTGGTCACTATCAACTTGAAATTAGTCTATAAACACTATCAAAACTGTACTGTGCTGAGTTCCATGATTGACATATCAGTTTATTTTTATTGGTGTAAAGTCATGTACAGATTCAGGGCACTTTACACCTACACTTGTGAACATTTCACTGGCATCACAAATTGCCTATACATTTAGCATAGGTTTTCATTTACGATTGACATATTCATCTTCATGGATCTTCGGTTTTTCTATCCCTATATGTGTACAGTCAATGAGACCAACTGCGGCTGGAAAACGGTATTTTCTTTGCCATATTTTTTTCGCCTCCACTAATAAATTTTGGGAAGTAAGAAATTTAATCCAGTTGCCAGCTTGTGCAACTATTTGATCAAGAACACTGCTGACAGTCAGTGATACTGTGCATTGCTCCAACCCAAGTTCCGCACCGATACCTCTTTGAAATCCAGGATCAGCTAGATATCTCAACAAAAAAAAAGTTACCTCTAAATTATTAGCTAAACACTCCATGTTCTCCTGTTCAAAACGAAACTAACTTTTATGTCAGTACGACGTGATGAAGAACGATGCCTATAATGTTTCATATTTCTTAAATGCACAATATCCGCCATGGCAAATAGTTCACCACAACACTTTTTCACAAGTGAGTATATGAATATATAGATGGATGTTTTTCGAAGCATTTGCTTATAATTTAAAGTAAAAGGTCTGTTTTATTCATAACCATTTACTTCTGTCTTGAGCAAAAGATCAACAAAAAAGCATTTGCTTCTTACTCATAAGTAGAAGGTTTTGCTTGCATTTTTATTCATATTGTTGGGAGGATTTGCTTCATAATTTGCAAGCAAAAGGTTATGCTTATTTTTATTCATACGGCCCAATGTCTTATAATCATCTAAAAACATGTATATACCAAAAATGTATCTGTATCTCTTATTCAAAGCCGAAAGGCAAGAATAATAATAAATTGATTGATTGATTGAAGGTGATTGATCTAATCACCTTCTCTACATATGAATTCATATCGACCAACATCTAAAGTGGGATATGCATGCAGCACAATTAGCTAAAAAACTTAGATATCTCTATTAGCAATATTTAAAAAATTAGTGCCTATATTATGCAGATCTAATTTAATCAGAATATATCATGCACTGTTTTTATCCGTACTAAAATATGGTATCCTAGCCTGGGGAGGGGCATATGAAAATGTGATAAAGCCTCTTGACAGAATTCATAACAGGGTTCTCAAGAAGATTTTCAATAAACCGCTCAACATCCATCAGCTGATCTATACAAACTCAACAAGCTTATGCCTATAAGATTACTGTACTGCAAAGCTACAGTTTTATACCATGTCAAAAATAATCATTTTCAACGAAAACAAAACCCAAAACAGACTAGAGCCTTGGATAAAGATCAAGTCTTGGTGCCAAGAAAAAAGACGTCTATCGGACAACGATGTTTCGACTTCTTCGCTGCCAAAGTATATAATCTGCTTCCCAATAGCATTAAATCTGTTACGTACCCCAAACATTTCAAATCAAAAATGACTGACTGGTTAATAAATATGGACACGGGTACTATTTCACAGCTTTTCCATTTATAGATTTACTGTTAAATTTCAAATTTCATTAAATTTAGCCTTGATTATTATAATTATTATTACCATTATTAGTCAAAGATAATTTATTATATTTAAAACAACAATACTTGTAAATAGCTGTAAATATTTTTGAAAAATAAATATATTATTATTATTATTATTATTATTGATGTAGAGACCAAATATGACGCAGAAAAAAAAAAAAAACAGATAAAGCCTCCAATTTTATTAATACAGATAATTTTGGAACCACTGATCTTAATAAAACGCAGCCGAAAGCCTGACTAGATGATGAAGCTACAGGCAGAAAAAAAGGCATGAAAATCGGATCAGCAATTCTCGACTGTAATGCGCACATACGGACAGAAGACAGAAATACGTTTCTCCACGACCACTTTAGAATTTACCAATTCTTAAACCAATTTTGACTACAGAAAGTTAATATTCTAACACAAGAGTTGGAATGTTATTCTAAAGCACCTATCTTCTTATGCATTTTGCATGTATTTCATTCCATCACTTGTTATGGAATAACTATTCCATACTTGTTGTCTTTTGTTTTTGTAGGGTTACATTAAGATATATGCAACGTTTACATTAAATAAATGCAACATAACTTCCTAACCTAAAATAGTGGCCGATGTGCGGCAAATTAAATTAAAATTAAACAAATAATAAATAAAAAAAAATAGTTTAATTAATTGATTAATTTGTTATGTAATATAAATTATTTGTCAAAATAAGATGTTTGTTAAAAAAATTATTTGTTAATTTATTTTTCGTTTTGGTGGTCGTGGAGAAAGTAGGGTCTGTGACTCGGTTGGAAGAGAAAATTCGATGCTCGTGGTTCCTCACGCTCGCCTGCGGCTCGCGCTCGGAATGTTCCACTGGCATCGAATTTTCTCATTCCAACCTTGTTACAGAATATACTATTCTGGCCGAGTTGAGGTTCTAGCTATATCTACGCCCAAGAAGCTACGGACCACCCTTGTTTATATATATAAAGATGATATAGGCCCCACACCAGCGTTATCCGGCACTGATCCGTGCTGATTTGCACAGGGCTGCACAAAGTTTAAAGCAGGCTTTGAAAATATACTTAAAAGCGCGATATTCCAACTTTTTTATTTCTTAATAAAACACTGACTGCCGCTCGCTATTGTCAAAACCAAACTAACAGTAAGAAACGAATAAAATTTTACTAACATGCGACAGAACAAAACATCACTTGTCAAGTTTTTCCAACGCGATCTAGGCCTAAGAGTTTGCATTACTTTTAATCCCACCCTCACATATAACTATAAAATTTAAGAATATTACAAAATTTCATCCATATCTGAATCGGTTTTTAAATCCGGGGCTTTTAGCACGAATTGTTTTTAATGAGTAGCAAAAATAGAACAATCATACGTTATTTAACCACAATAAGTAATAAACAATGAAGTAATAAAAACTGTAGACTAGAATTATAACGAACATAGAGAGAAGGGTCCCGAATGAATGACAGAAATAATTAGAAAACTTTGCATTCTTTTCGGTTATGTCCGAATAGACCCGAACATTCAACGTAAACGTACAAGCGCCACGACGCCGTCAGTTTACTCGCGACGTCTGTATGTGTCGTGCGTCGGACTTTCGCGCTAAAACACGTTCGCGTAATCGTAATATTACGAATTGTTTAAAGTGACTTTAATTATTTTGTGAGTGTATGAGTGAACCAGTGTAGTGCTGTGTTTAAAGTGAGATTTGAATGAGTTTTTATATTTTATTTAAGTGTTTTATATTTAAGAATAAAAATAATTGTGGATATTTTTAACTAAGGAATGTGCCAGTAGTGATATCATTTGCCTAATGTCGCCGAGATGTTGTCTAGTTTCTACTATTATATGTAAGGAAATATTTATTTTATTTCAGCTATTTTATTTTTAACAACTTTATAATATAATTGGAAATTTTATTAAAAAGTTTTTAATTAACATTAAAAGATACACTTTTTAGAAAGTTGATAAAAATGTGCACTTAATAAATTGTTTGTTGTTGCATGAAATTATTTTCTTTTTATTGAGATCTCTCAATTTAAATTAAAAGTTTTTATTTTGTACTGATTCTGGTTTGTGTATATATTGTAATTGAACTTCTTTAAGTTCAATTAAGTCTACTTTTAGACTTAAATAATTTTCTTGATATGAGCCTTTTCTGTTTGTTGTTTGTTATAAAATTCTCAATAAAAAAATGCAGTTCCGTCTTTTCCATAAGGGCACATGGGGCACTAGCCCAGGGCCCCCGGCTTGATGGGGGTTTAAAAATGCTGAGGTCGTCGTTAACACGGAAAAAAGAGGAGCTCAATTTTTAGTGCAATTTTACTAAGAATTGCCATTAAATTTAAATGTAAATCGTAAATCAGATGAGATTTCACCAATTGTAGTTGAGAGCGCTCATTTTCACGGCTAAAAAAAATAAAAATGAATTACGAACGACTGTTAAAAGAACGACTTTACTAATTTGTCAATCATGTGCATAGAAAGTGATATCCTTCAAAAAGAGACTTTGAGGACACAGTGCCGCAACAATATATATTGGCGCCTGGTGCATAAAATTATTTGGCGCACCCCATCTCGCAATTTTTAAAATTTTATGATAGGCTGATTGCATCAGTAAGGGAACCTTTAAGACATTTACTTACGTTGTTTTCTTCACCAAAATGTTTTTTAAGATATTTACTTACCATATTTTATCGAGAATCCTTAAAATCTTACTATTTTATTTTGATGCAAGTGGAAATAAAAGAATAACTTAGAAAAATAAAAAACATAACTTTATTCATAAAAATCACAAAATCACCAGTAAAGGAACACTTACTCCTAATACAGGAACTATCTTATTACCAGTAAAGGAACATACAAAAATATATATTATAAAGTCACTTTTCGACAATGTATTTATAAAAAAATAAAAATTAAAAAAACATTCGTTGGTATTATTTTTTGGTTTAGTTTTAACCTTTTTCTTTGGTTTGGTTTAAATTGCAATATTTACGATTATATTAACAAATTATGTTACAAATCTTTTCATAAACTCAAAAATCATGATAATCAACTAATATAAAAACGGACAAAATATAAACTCTAGGTCAATGAAACACAAAAGGGCTAAAGAAATATTATACTACATAATTGAATATCAGAATAAATAAAAACTATATATATTTAATGACAAAAAAATGGGATATTTGAACAACAAATAATAAATATTTTGGTATTTTATTAATATATTACATAATCACTTTAACGGAATGGAAAATTAAATAAATTGTGAAAAACTTTTCTGGCTTTTAATTGTGAGAATTCGTTAATTAAGTCTTTATAATTTAATGTCTGCGCTATAGTATTTTCTATTGATATTAAAGCTACATTTTACCAGCTATCTTGGCCCATAGTAGAACGCAAATAATTTTTTATTAACTTTAATTTACTAAAACTGCGTTCATTCGAAGCAACACTTACAGGGAACGTTAAAAATATACGCAGCGCAATGTCAATATTAGGGTACACATCTTTTAAATCGTAAGTATGGATCAATTCTAATAATTGCATTGAAGTGGCAGTTGTACAGTCATCAATTAATGATCTTGCCTGCCATTCGATTATGAAATCAATTTTGTGTTGATTATAATTAATTAGTATATAAAATAATAATAAAAAAAAAAATGAAATTTGGCCATTTGGCGCCCATATGAATCCGGCGCCTGGTGCGGCGGCACCGCTCGCACCACCCTTGTTGCGGCACTGTGAGGACATAATAGATTTTACACAACAGAAATCCCGGAAAAAACCATCATCATTAACGTAAGTCCAATTCTCAAAATAGTAATCACTTCACTTATATTTGATTTGTGTAAAGCTAACCATAATAACCAATAAAGTCACTAAATAAAAGTACGTACTGATGTTTTCATTCACATTTTTATTTTTTTACATTCTAAAAGGTCCCTAGACTCTGTGTGTCCAAGGGTCCCTGTATGGCCTAAGACGGCCCTGAAAATATGACAATTTTTGTTGAGTATTCAGTGGATATCTTTTATAACGACATCTGATATAACGACATATCGGTTTTGGCGACGAAATTTCAAAGCCCCGGCCAAAGACACATCTTATACATGAGACTTGTTATTATAACGACATCGGATATTAAGATATTCGGATATTGGGTGGTCCACGCTTCTCGGGCGAAGGTATGGCTAGAACCTTAACAAAGTCAGAAATTTGATTTTCGACTTAAATATCAAATACAAGACGAAATTAATACTTGTAATTTGGGTCAAATTATCTTTTATAACGACGTATCACCACTGCCATACACGAAACGCCGGGGAAGTATCTAACTGCTAGGTGAATTACCGAGTTATGATAAAGCAAGGCGAAACGCGACAGATAAACATATTCATGCAGTGATTAACTACGAGTTGAAGGTACGCCATCGACGTCGGTACGGCGAAACGAAAAGCATTTATGTAAATTTTTCAAATATTGATGAAGAAATCGAAACGGAGGAGGATGTGACGGAAGATGAAATTTTAGCTTGGTCAGATACGAATTTGGAGAAATAAACGACGAAGTGGAAATGGAAGAAATAACCGCGTTCCAAACACCTACTATAAAGGATTCATTTGCGGTAGTTAAAACAATTCAGTATTTTTTCATGTTTAATCAAAATTTAAAAGAGGCTAAAACAGATTTTGCATTGCTACATTTGAAAAAAATTATTGGAAAAAAACTCTATAAGTCTATATAGTTTTTTTGTTAAAATTTAAATATGTATACATATACACGTATGTAAAATTATGTAAGTGTTAAGTTGTTTGTAAAATAAGTTGGATTGTATTTACCGACCGCCAACATATACCATGAGTTCAAAAATAAATTACATAAGGGTTGGCTATGGAAAAATAAAATAATGTCTACTGCAAGCTTTATAATTAATTAACTGTCATCACTGTTATTAACGTCATAAGTTATTTATTGTTATGTAAAGCTTGCAGTAGACATTATTTTATATTTTCATAGCCAACCCTTATGTAATTTCTTTTTGAGCTCATGGTATAAGGGAGATATTGTGATCATATCGATTTTGACATTTCGAGATTACGATGGATTTCCATGAATTGAGGTCCCAACACAACGTTTTGACTATTTTTAGCATGATGTCTGTCGGTTTGTCTGTCTGTTTGTCTGTCGGTCTGTCTGTCTGTCTGTCGGTCTGTGTACACGTGCAAGGCAAATTTGGCTAAAAGGATTTTTAAGAAACTTCATATTTAAGCTTTTGACTTTAATGGCACGAGTTGATCAACTTTTGATAAAAATCGGTTAACTATAAATGGGAGTTTACTCGCGTCGGTTTTAAGATGTTTGCGAATATTTCACAACAGAGAAATATTTAGAAAAAAATCATTTAACAAAAGTTGCTATAAAAGCAATAACTAACAACTTTTATTTGATACATTTTTTGATAAAGCAGCATAAATTAAACAAGTACTTTGTGTTGGCGCTCGGTCCTGTGGTAGCCACAGCTGGCTTTTTTTAAATGTTTTGTAACACTTGAATATTGTTTTTGTTGCTTAAACTTCTTGCACTCATGTAAATGTATTGTTTTCTAACATAAATAAAATGTACATATTTTTCAACATTGTATTTATAGTGTTTTGGAAATAGCGACTTACGGTTATAACGACCGAATTTCATTGGTCTATTCAACGTCGTTATAAATGATATCCACACTGTTTATAAATTAAGCATAAATTTATTTGAGATTTGTGGGCTTAAAATTACCATAGTTTTATCTAGTTACAGTGGCGTTTGAAATTAAGTATTTTTTTAAATTAATTTTTGGTCTTGGCTACTGATGACCATTAACCAGTATATTTTTATTTTTTGATATATTAGTAATTATTTATAACAAATACAAACAATGTGCCAGGGCAGGTGCGAGTCCATGTGCGAGACTGACAAGAAAAATGTTTATTGACGCGGTAGTCAAAAAGGGCTGATTCAATAATGATGAACCACGCAAAATGACGGAATGAACGAGATACATCAGTTAAAATGTAATTTTCCTTACCTGGTGCTGTCCGCTACCACGCTATGTTTACATATTAGGTACTCCTATAATGTTTCAAATATACAGTCGATTCCGCTTAATTGGGACACATCGGCACTTAGGCATTTTGGCCCAATTAAGCGGCTGCCCCAATTAAGCGAATTTCACATAAAATTAAACTATGCATATTTTTCTTTCAGTAATTTTATTTTATAAACTCTTGGACAAAACTATAAATTACATATAACCAAAAAATATAAACTTTTAAGAAAAAATAATAATAAATTACAAAATAAAATAATAAAAAATAGGTACATACAATTTAATTCAATGCAAAAATGCGTCAAGTGTAGTCTGTCTTTTGTTTTTGTAACATTTCACTTCTACAAAATCAGCACAGGTATTCAGTGCGGATGTAAGGCCAGAGCCGCAGTAAGGGGGGAGCGGAGGGTGCGACGGCCCCTAGCGCACTAAGGAAAGGGGCGCCACATTGCGAAGGTGAGGACCTTTTTTTTTTTTTGCTCATCACTTGGATTTTGGGAGGTGAGGACCACATTTTTTTTGCCAAGGGCGCCAAAACACAGTTTTGCCCCTAGCGCAGTTTTTCCTTACTGCGGCTCTGTGTAGGGCTCCCTTCATTTCCTTCCTGCATAAAATAACGCTGTAATATTAAATTCTTTGTACATTTTCTTGAGAATATGTGTAACATAATATGTACTGTGATCTTAACTGTCCCAATTAAGCGGAATGTTGTTCCAATTAAACATGTAAATTTACTGTTGGTTCCTTGGTTTGGTTTCTGTTCTTTGAGATTTGGCCCAAATAAGCGGCTGTCCCAATTAAGCGGTGGCCCAATTAAGCGGAATCGTGTGTATTTTAATCCACTAGCTGTCATATATACGAGGGCTACCTTTTAAGTTTTTACAAAAACTAAGAAAGACATTTTTTTCTTTGGAATAAACGGAACGTTTTATTCCTTTTCAAAATATTCGCTTTTACGATTTATACACTTTTGCATGCATTCCAACCAATTCTCGAATCATTTTTTCCACTCTGAAGTTGGTATCTCAAAAACATGGTTTTTGAAAGCTTCAACAGCTTCTTGAAGTAACGAAAACCGCTGTCCACGCATTTTTTGTTTGACATTAGGGAACAAAAAAAAAACATATGTTTGAAGTGAACACTGTCTTTTTCATGTTTTATTGAGTTCAAGTGAATATTTTTATACTCTATCTCTGAAAGACTGATAGTAATAAATCATTTTGTTAGGCAGTTACCAGTGGCGTGCACATTTTAAACATTTTTAAATTTATCATTTTATTAAACGCACGCCTGTGAGCATATTTATCATATCATTAAACACACCCCTGTGACCATATTTTTCCTAAAAATTTTAGAGTCAAATTTTTATGGTCTATTGTGTTTAACCCTAGTTCGTATTCCCATATAATATGTGCGGCAATAAGCGGCTGCCCCAATTAAGCGGAATCGTCTGTATATATTTTAATGAGGGATACACTAATGAATGTTACACTATTTTTTTCTGTGATATCTATCAATAACAACTTTCTGCTGTGTGATTATTTCTCATATTCAGAGAATCACAGCTGATGCAAAGCACCCCACCCGTTTTCTTCTTTGTAATTCTAGCGCGCTCGAAAACTACATATACAATTTAGATGGGAGTTTGGGGTACGCGAGTACGCGCGGTTTAGAAAGTTCGCACCATGCGCAAGGCCTGTTGAGCCGCGAGACCATGTGCCACTGCACATTCCTAGCGCCGGCCCTGATGTTAACCACCTGGGTGAAAATGGGTGAAAACAACACAAAACTTATTTTAAATAAATTGCCGCTAAGATAAACAAATGCTAAAGGTTAAGTCAGGAGCGCCGTGAGTGAGCGCGAGCCCCGATAATATGATAACTCCGGGCCTGGGCCCTGCGATAACAATAACTCGCTTCACCGGAAGACGTGACCTATGATAGATTAAAAAAGAGCAATATAAATTGTTCTTTATTTTTCCTGTAATATTATATACAAGATATATTTACGTTACGTGCCCATTGTCCACGCGGAAGCTATCAATAGAAACGGCACAAAGGGACCCAAAATGACTGTCAACTAAATACATAATCAAACTGTGCAACTAAAACGTGCCTGGAGCCCGTACCTATATATATTAATAAAATTGGAGGCTTTATCTGTTTTTATATTTTCTCGGCCTCGTATTTGGTTTCTACACGTTTTAATGATTATAAGACAATATGAGCAAAAAATCAATTTTTGTCTGTCTGTCCGAGATTAGCGCAAAAACGGCTGAACATATTTTTTCGAAATTTGGTATGATGATAGAGTAAAACCAAGATTCGAAGATAGGCTATAAGGCATTTCAAAATTTGTTTTCTACAGGGGTGTTTCAGGGTTAAAACTGTTTATTAAAAAACTTAAAATATCTTTCTTATTATTGACTTAACAGAAAGATATATACAGTAATACCCCGACTTACGCGAACTCGGAGTTACACGGTTTTTGATTTTTTCGTTTGACAACACTGCCATCCGCTATCTTCAGTGTATCTCTTGCTGTGATATGCATTGGACGCGTTTCTCGCGAACTCTATGTGCACGATCACGATTCTACGATCGACGAAAGTTAAGCCTGGAACAGAATGCACAGCGCGCTACGCCGTCAGCGCGCCGTCATTTGCGACGGCGTTGCTGAGAACTTTTCGAGAATTTTCGTCTGCCCACAATGCAATAATTTTTAACGCCGTCAAGTGTCACTTGACAACCTATATCTGTGTTTATAAGTACGCTTTCTTTTATTAAAAGTATAATGGATGATGAAGACTTGTGTGTGATGTTATTTATGTTGTATGCAAGTTATTTATACATACAAACACTTTACCATTCAGTAAAAACTGAGGTTAGGTGTTCTGCGTCACCGTTCAACGGCGTCAAAAGTTGGAATTTGACGAACATTCAGTATCAACGGCGTTCGAACGCCGTAGGACGTTGTTCATTCTGTGCACTTGCGTTGTACAGCCTTGCTTTTAACTTTGCGCTGACAGTTTGCGCCGTCCAACGGCGTCAACGCGCCGTCAAACTCGTTAAATTCTGTTTCCCACTTTAAGATTGATTTGTTATACGTTATCTAAACCCTTTAAAAAAATATGTCGTCCAACCGAAGCAAATCTGATTCTCCTGCACCTAGTAAGAAAAGGAAAACGATATCTTTGGAATGTAAACTTAACATTATCAAGGATTTTGCTAGCAGAATGACAGAAGGCTTCAGCTTAATTGAAACGGACTTAAAAATTTTAGAAACATGGACTCCAATGAAGCACGCATTATAGCTACAAAGCAAGGAATGAAAAAATTATTAACTTTCTACGATACGTGAAAAAAATAAGGTATTATATTGTTAGATTTTATGAAGCCATCGACATCGAAATAACTTTTTTGCGTAACTCATTTATTTTTTTAATATATTGTATTAATATGTATAAAGAACTGCAAATTTACTAAATATTTTTCTTCTAAACTAATTTTTTTGTTAGACCTTGGTCCCAATTAAACAAAATTTATATGTATTTATATGCCAAGTTGTACCCTGACTTACGCGAATTCGACTTAAGCGATTTTCGTCGGAACCACCTATCGGGGTATTACTGTATTATAGTTAATAGTAAGAAAAAATACTTTTTGTTCAATACATTTTTTAATTAGATTAATATTTGGAGAGTTACACACCCTAAAACTAAAATCTACATATATCTCCCTTATCGACTTAACAGCAAAATCATACATGACAAAATAGTTTATAATAAGAAAATAAATATTTTATTTCTATGTATTTTTTCATTTAGATGACTATTTGGGGAGATTCCAGGGGGAACCTAAAACTAAGCTTTTAAAATATCTCCCTTATTATTGACTTAACAGTAATAATGTATATAAATAGTACATTATTATACGAGTTTTATAAGACGATGTACCACGTCGCTCAGTAAGTCTCCGGTCTAACTAAGAAAAACATTTTTTTTTTAGAAATTCGACTTTATTCATCAACATACTCTCCTACAAGAGTGATACATTCATTCCAACGCTCCTAAAATTAAAAAAATTAAAATTAATTAATTAATTTGAATTCAGCATACCAATCAGTAATAGTTGATTTGCCTGGTGCAGAGTCTCTATAACGCTTATCAAGCCACTGTTTGGCTTCAACAGTATTTTTTCCCACCAAATAATATTGTTCAACACACGAAATTCTTTTTTATCCATTCTTAATTACAAAATTACTAAACTTGAGTCACTAAAACCATTGTCACCTCTAAACTAATTGTCAGAATGTCATGAAATTTTCACACGTATCGTTTGAAGGTTGGTACTATCCACAAATCATATGGGTCTGTAACAGTGTTGCCATTTATATGTCACACCGGAGACTTATTGAGTGAAGTGTTATTGTCACACGAGTTGTTTGGAGTGCTCCAAAGATACAAGTGTGACAATACGTCGTATAAAACGAGCATAATATACTATTTGTTATATTTTGCATCACTTATTTTATAGAAATATTTAAAATTTCATTTATAAAAAATATCGGAAAACAATCTAGATATTTTTGTGAAATGCGGTCACTATATCAACAATTATAATAAAATAATTTCTATGATAACACAACGCAACAGTAATTTGACAGATGCAAAACAACAAACCTTCTTTTTGAATTTTTTTAATAATATATTATAAAATAATTATCTGACATGGAAATACTTACAAATTGTATTAAATAAACATTTTAAAATATTTGAGGTTATCAAGGTTGTGGACGAGTAGTACTGCCAATTTCTCCAAATAAAAAGTCACCAAAAACAATTTAACAATAGCTTCTATTGTTGAACTGTTTTCAGTGTAACAATGATATTATTGTGAACAGGGCCGCAGTATGAGAGGGGCGGAGGGGGCGACGGTCCCTAGCGCATAAAGGAAAAGGGCGCTACGGGTTTGTTAAGGGGTGCTATTGCGAAGGTGAGGACCTTTTTTTTTTGCTCATCACTCAGCACTCAGATTTTGGGAGGTGAGGACCTTTTTTTTGCTCGTCACTTGGATTGTGGGAGGTGCGGACCTTTTTTTTTTGCTCCTCACTTAAATTTTGAAAGGTAAGAACCTTGTTTTTATTTGCCAAGGGCGCAAAAGCACGGATCTGTCCCTAGCGCAAGTTTTCCTTACTGCGGCTCTGATTGTTAACGCAAAGTGTAAAAAATTATTTATAATACGAAATCAAATATGTTTAGTTCTATATACTTTTCGATTGAATGAATATTTGTGAGAGTTACGGCGGTACATCTTAAAACTAAAATCTTGAAATCTCAGTTATTATTTCACTTTTCATCAAAAATGTATATCCATGTATCTTTTTCTGTATACTCTGTTTATTATGTTTAAGTAGAACTAAACTGGATTTTTATTTTCTCAAGTTGTAACGAGCTTTGTGATTATTTCATGTTTTATGTTGGCAGTCAAAATCTAAATGTGAAAAGGAAAAATTGACATATTATAAATAATAAAGTATATAAAATGTATTGAATTTTTTAAAAACTAATTTATTCGAATTATTTGTAATAAGAATTACAAAAAAAGTCAAGATGTAATGAAAATAACATTTTATAAATATATCTCAACCTAAAATATTTAATATAAGTATAGTCTGTTTCTTTGGTTTAAGCGGAACTGGATATTAAAATCAATTTTTAACGATTGAATGAGGCTTTTTAACATTTTGTTCAACAAAATCCCACTTCGATCGTTGAAAAGTGAGCTAGTGATAACTTAAGAAAATAAAAATCCCATTCAGTTCCGCTTTAACTTTTGGAATGGCTTTACGATATACGAGGGAAAGAAGTCTCAAGTCGGAATCGGGTGTCGGTGTCGGGAGTCGGGAGTCGGAGTCGAGAGTCGGAGTCGAGAGTCGGAGTCGAGAGTCGGAGTCAAGAGTCGGAGTCGAGAGTCGGGAGTAGTTTATTTCCCTGCCGACTCCCCATCCCTACTATGTACAGTATGTGAAAGTAACAATTTTAACATATTTATTCTATAAAGAATTTAGTTACTTATAGAGTTACCTAGTTACAGTCATTAATCAAAATTCATAAAGAGTTAAAAAATAAGAAAGAAATATGCGTCAAAAATACATCTGTAATGATATCCAGATGAGATAAACAAAACCAGGCGAAAAAATCAAGTAAAAAAACTTTTCAAAATTGGAACAGTGCTTAAAAATAAACTGTCCCTATTTTTCTTCGTAGATCTTCGCCAAAATACGGAGCTGCCAACACAATACTCGACAGATGATATACTATTTTCCACCAAATAACAAATCTAGATGATCAATGTTTTAATAATATACCGTTCAGACTAAAAATAAAAAACACATATGTTATATTTCGTCAGTTTAGTTAAATAACTATAAATATAGAGACCCACAATATAATTCCAAAATATATGTTTAGTTCTTGGGAGAGTTTTGGTAATAAAACTGAGATTAAATAGTAGGCTCAATGTGACGACAGTGAATCAAATTTTTTCAGTCTTATATATCCTAAAAATTATTATACCTATAACTTTATCTCACGGTGGGAACAAGTAACGTAACCTGTTATTTACCCGACATCTGTATAAGATTTCGATTTATATATATTTTTTTGAAGTGGGAAATTCAATGAATAAAAATAAGTATAAATAAAAATAAGCAAAACCTTTTACTTGCAAATTATGAAGCAAATCCTCCCAACAATATGAATAAAAATGCAAGCAAAACCTTCTACTTATGAGTAAGAAGCAAATGCTTTTTTGTTGATCTTTTGCTCAAGACAGAAGTAAATGGTTATGAATAAAACAGACCTTTTACTTTAAATTATAAGCAAATGCTTCGAAAAACATGCATATATATATTCATATACTCACTTGTGAAAAAGTGTTGTAGTGAACTAATTGCCATGGCGGATATTGTGCATTTAAGAAATATGAAACATTATAGGCATCGTTTTCATCACGTCGTATTGACATAAAAGTTAGTTTCGTTTTGAACAGGAGAACATGGAGTGTTTAGCTAATAATTTAGAGGTAACTTTTTTTTTTGTTGAGATATCTAGCTGATCCTGGATTTTAAAGAGGTATCGGTGAGGAACTTGGGTTGGAGCAATCCACAGTATCACTGACTGTCAGCAGTGTTGTTGATCAAATAGTTGCACAAGCTGGCAACTGGATTAAATTTCTTACTTCCCAAAATTTATTAGTGGAGGCGAAAAAATTGTGACAAAGAAAACACCGTTTTCCATAGGGATAGAAAAACCGAAGATCTATGGAGATGAACATGTTAATCGTAAAGGAAAACCTATGCTAAATGTATAGGCAATTTGTGATGCAAGTGAAATGATCACAAGTGTAGGTGTAAAGTGTCCTGAATCTGTACATGACTTTACACCAATAAATATAAACTGAAATGTCAAACATGGAACTCAGTACAGCACTAGTACAATTTTAATAGTGTTTATAGACTAATTTCAACTTGACAGCAATCAGAAAGAAGTAGTTCGATTTTGATAAATACCGATTTTCAGGTTTCAACATAAACACATTGATCTTTTACTCATCGGTAGAGGCATTGACTTGTAAGTAAAAGGTAATCATTATTCATATGAAAAGAAGCAAATGCTTTTACTCCGACCTTTTACTCGAAGCAAATGCATTTACTTCTACCTTCTACTTATGAGCATTTACTTAAACTTTAGGTCTGTTCGTTTGTCTTGTTCTAACTTGTCCTTAAAACTAGATCGTGACGTCATCAGAACATTATTTCACAGGAAATAGATGATGATACAAATGAACGTATTTTGAACAAGTTATTGCAGTTTAACCTTTTATTAGACTATTTTCTATAAAAAATATATTAGTAAATAAAACAGTCAACATTATAAAATCGTTGACTGAACACATGATTCTTCAATCAACGATAAAATACATAATTTATACATTATAGTTGATAAATGTAATTATTATATTTAAAAATGTAACATTCATCCTCGATTAAGGCTTCACCTGTTGAACATTTCACCAAATATGCTTTTTTTAACATTTTTTTTACGATTTTAGGTTATTTAAACAAACAAAATAAAGTCAAAAAAAGTTAAAGAGTGACGTCACTAACTTATTCTAACTTGTCCGAACTTGTACTTCCTCTAGACGTAGTACAGTTTAGACAACTTAGAACCTGTTCTGAATTGACAAACGAACAATAGTTGGACAGTTCAGAACATACAAACGAACGCTTTTTTGGAATTTAGACAACTTAGAACAGTTTGGATAACACAAACGAACACACCTTTTATTCATACGGCTGATTGAATCAATCAAGGAAGTAGATTACCAGAGTAGTATTAATGAAAAATATATATTTAAATAACAGATATTTAGAAATAATTAAACAGATTAATTTATCACATTTATGACCAATAAATAACATGGAAAGTCCTACAAGATAAATTCTTAAATGCATCTTATTATTAAAAGATGAAAGTTATGACGATTTCAAGAATTTTAAGATATTTTTATTTTTTTTTTAAATTTAATATGAGCGTCATATGTTTTTAAATGTGGCAAATTACCATGGTTAATTTTTACTAATATTTCCAAAAATGCAAAATAAGGCCGATACATTACATAATTATTTTTAAATTAATAAACTGGCAATAAATCTAAAGAAAAATTCTTGTATTTAAGACTGTTATATAAATTCAACTATATTTAACTATTTAAGTAAGAGTTAAATAGGTCTTTATGGAAAGAGTAAAAAAAAAGTAAAAAGTAAAGTAAAATATTATTATTTCACTCTTGCCATAAGCACAATACAAATGACGTCTAACCATGATTTTATGTTCAGGCGGATATTGCGGATATGATATATAATCCGCATCCGCACGATTTAAATGATAATTTTTCCGCATCCGCAGAAAAATGGCGGATATCCGCGGATTTGCAGGGCTCTACTCATAGCGTATAGTCTATTAATTTTATAGCTGTGAACGTAGCTTAAATCTCCCACTTTTGGGTGGTACCGCCCTGGTTGGAACATCACTGATCCAAATAATATGACTCGTAATTAGTAAATAGTGCCTGGACACATTTTGTTGCATCTTATTTCAACAGGTGGCTAAGATTTGTGATGAAATGTTTGATATCAAGTTTACTAGTACAGTTGATATTATTTATTCGTGCCAAGTCACGTAGCATATGCTGGTTGCACGGTTGTTTGTTTTCCTGAATTATAGATATTTGATATTTTCTTAAAGTGAAATATAAGTTAATATTACCAAGGGAATACTCGTATCTGTTTACTTTACACAAACAGAACTTTATTTTTTATAGTTTTGATTTTCTAAAAAGTATCTTGACATATTACGGCGTCAATAGCGTAATTTAACTTGAAAGGGGCCCAAATAATGTTATTAGAAATGTAATTCACATATTAATCATGTTACAATACAATAAATCAGACGCAATAAGAGATTTGAGATGCCCTTAGATGTTCTGGGCTGTACGCGCGTTACACTGAAGGAATCAGCCTGTCCTCTCTGACCGAGCGATCCAGGTAACCCGTTGAACCTCCTTCGTGCTAGGGATTAGAGTTTGCAGTTGTTCCCCACGAACAAGGGGTTCTCATAGTAAACGCGAGTCATAAGCTCGCGTTGATTACGTCCTTGGCCTTTGTACATACCGCCCGTCGCTATTACCGATTGAACGATTTAGTGAGGCATCTAAGGGTATCACAGCCCTATTATTGCTCAATCGCATGTGGCTAAGAGCTGCCAGTCTTTTTAGGAAGATGGACTGTGGACGCTGGTAATAAACACTTAACAGGACGAAGGTGCGTGTGTAAAAGCCGAAACGCCGTAACACAACATTTGACCGCACCGGCGGACGGGAGAAACGTACCTTCGATGTGTCGGTAACAACTGATTAGTAAGCTAGGGTGTGGTTCGTTTTCAAAATTAATCAGACAAATCGTACTTTTAGACTACTCTTAAAACACAAGCTGTCCATGTAATCATTTATCGTAAAAAATGGAACATTTAATATCTTTTTGCTCTATCTACAGCTTTCACGGGTACCCAGACGACATAAACAAACTAACTTTAGTGATAGTTCTAGATTAACTTCTAATTACTTTTACCTGGAATCTTTGTCTTATCTGCACTAACTATTTCATGTAATACTTGTTTTGAACTCGTATAAATATTTGTAAATTGTAGTTTCTTTAATTTTAACAATTGGTGTAACTGCTGCCAGTGAAATAAAGAAATAATTTCATTTAACAATATTTTCTGAACACGTTTGGTTCATATAAATCTTCCAACCATAGCATGTCTATTATTGTAACTGTCGGCGTTAGAACACTATAATAAGCTATTAAAATAGTAGAGGAGACCGGGGATGGTTGTCACACATTTCATAATTCTGGTACCAAAGCGCTCTAAACTGTTTGTCTCATCAGCGCCTCTTATGTAGCATTATCACACTACTGTCAGCCTTCATGCTGGACGGAAGAGGCCTGTAAACCCAAGGCTGTGTCCAAAAACAATTTTCTAGTCAAAGCCAAAGCCGGCATGTAAGATAGTTTCATACTAAAATGTGATTTTGAAATCAGGAATTCGAGTACTAGGCGTGAGTTTTATCTATGGTTTAATATTACGATAAGTGAATTGAATTGTTTAGGTACTTACCAACTGACGGATGTGCTATATTGTAATCGATCTGAATTATTCTACACTTAGAGTTACACTACGTTCAATAAAAGTCGGTGTAGAATTAAGTTTATTGACACAAAATGTACAATAATTGTATTTGATAAGTTTAAGTTTAATAGAATTTAATAGTAGGCTAGAGCGAATCGTATAGGTCACCTAATAATCGACCAAGAGTATCCCTCAAGATTTCAGAGTTACCGTATGCTATTCGCTAACCAAACCAAAACTATCTATCTCTCTTTCCCTATTATAAGTTGAAAGAACGTTTATATACGTTATATCAATATTCCAGGAAAAGATTTTAAGTTTTTTATTTTTTCTATCAATCTAATTTTGAATTAAACCAAGAAACTTTGAACAACGCAGAATTCTTAATCATTTTGAAACCCTAAATATTCCCTGCATGACAAATGGCATTAAATGCATAATGGATTCAAGTCTGTATTTTTAAACGTCTTGCCAAGGTATATAAGTGATTCGTTGCAGCAGACAAAATGTGCAAAGTTCATTGAAATGACATCAAACAAAGGAAAAAAGACTTATTCTAATTAATACACCTTCAAGTTGAACTTAATTTATACATATTATATGCAGTATTGTTTCAAGTCCACATACTCGACAACTGCCGTTTTCCATACAAGGTTCTTTGATAATATATTTCAGATAGTTCTTAGTATTTATCACTTTGATATTGTAATCATAATACATTCTCTTTTAAGAGGATGAGCTATCCAGTACAGAGTTACGTCAAATAGGCTATTTTTTGCGTCTCCCTTGAGCCCACATTTTTTACATTTTGCAATTTTGTAAAACAATTTGTATTAACGAAGATCTAAAATGCAACTTATTGGAACCACATTTTGAATTTGCTAATTATTTTATTAATTACAACTAGTTATTTATTATCCTTTATTTGGTTTTAGCAAACTATGGCTATGTAACCAGTATACATATTATAATTACACTAGTGCACCCGTTGCCAACTGTGTTGGCAAACAAATCATTACCTTAATGTGGAACTTGCTCGACACCTCAGACTTCTTTCTCTATCCATACGCCTAACTTCATCAAAAAAAAAATTAAATTGAATCAACTCTTCGCGTATTATTAAAAACTGGACAAATAATGAGTATGGGGTAGATTTACAATATCCCACTGAACACTGCGCATGCGTCACACACACGTCATTTGTTCAATATACAGAGATTCTAAACAGGTGGGACTGTCCAGAACTTTTAAAACACAATTTATTTTTAGGTGGTTTATAAAAAAATTAAATAAACAACCATAACCTAAGATAGTGTTTTTAAGGTGAATCACTGTCCCTGGCCCTGCACAGAACAGTTAAAATACAATTTATTTTTAGGTGGTTTATAAAAAGAAAAAAAAATAAACAGTTATCAACCATAACCTAAGATAGTACTTTTAAGGTGAATCTAACCTAAACTAAAAGGTAAATGATATTTTAATGTGATATATAAACAGAAACCATTGTTTTAGAGCCACTGATAATTCTTTAATTATTTAGTGTAGTCGTTATGTGCTGCCATCTGTATAGAGTTTGCAGTGGGATATTGTAAATCTTGTCCAAGAAATCGTAGAAACAGGGCCGGCTCAGAGGTCGGGACTTTTCTCGAGGCCCCGCGCTTAGGGGGATATTTCTAACAATTATTAGTAGCTAGGGCAAGTTTTTGACACCAAATGCATTATTTTCCCGAGGCCCCGCAAAACCCACAGCCACTGCGTAGAAATAAAAAAATAATAAAGCATTGAAAAAATAATAATAAAGAAAAAAAAGTCACATTTTTCTTACTTACTTTCATTAAAACCAAATATTTTTTAAAATAATTATTTTTCTGCTAATAATAATTTTAATCAAAAATGTCGAATATCACGGAAGGATAACGTTTTTCTGTGTTTTGTTTCGTAAAAAAACCGATCCGTGTATTTCACAACTAAATTAATAATTGTGAAGTGATTTTTTAATGAAAAAAACAACTGTCATTTTTACTAATTTATTGTCAACACTCAAAACAGCAAATTCACAGCACACTACTGTCCAATACATAAATTAATATATAATAACTCTAAAATCAGAAATTATAAAAAGTGTTCGTAGAATATTCACTATTATTGCATCTTATAATAATTATAAAAAGTGTTCGTAGAAAATTCACTATTATTGCATCAACAATATATTTTAAACAATTTTGACATAAATAATTAACATATGCGCGCCTCTATCGGGGAATGAAGAAACGACCGGTCGTACATACGAACATACAAACAGGCGTATTATATTATAGGATATAATTACATATTTTACATATTTATAAAACTATCCTATCGTACATATATAATTAGCTAGTATTTGTTAATGATCTGGGTAACACTGTGACGTCATTTTTCCTAAGGTTCTCGTGATTGGCTAACTGGGGACTCTTGAGGTCTCTTGATTGACAGGTATTTTGCAGATTTATTCTCTAAGAATCTACGAATATAATTACATATAGAAATGTGTAGGACTCCTATATCCTATGATCGATATGAAAAATATTTTGCAGATTTATTTTCTAAGAATCTGCGGATAAAATAACGTATAAAAATGTCTAGGGTTTCGTAGGCATAAACAAGAAATTTTAGGCACTGCTATATCCTATAATCGATATCAAAAATATTTTGCAGATTTATTTTCTAAGAATCTACGGATAAAATAACATAGAAATATCTAGGGTTTCCTAGGCATAAACAAGAAACTCTAGACACTTCTATATCCTATGATCGATATGAAAAATATTTTGCAGATTTATTTCCTAAGAATCTGCGGATAAAATAACGTATAGAAATATCTAGGATTTCGTAGGCTTAAACAAGAAACTCTAGACACTTCTACATTCTTTGACTGATATGAACAATATTTTGCAGATTTATTTTCTAAGAATCTACAAATATAATTATTTACAGAAATATCTAGGGTTTCGTAGGCATAAAAAATAAACTCTAGACACTCCTATATCCTTTAACCGATATGTACAATATTTTGCAGATTTATTCTCTAAGAAACTGCGGATAAAATTACATATAGAAATGTTTAGGATTTCGTAGACATAAAAGAGAAACTCTAGACACGCCTGTATCCTTTAACCGATATGAACAATATTTTGCAGATTTATTCTCTAAGAATCAACGAATATAATTACATACATAAATGTCTAGGTTTTCGTAGACATAAATTAATTTTGCCAATTTAAGTTTTCCCATCTTAAAAAGTTCATGAATAAATAATCTAATTATATAATTAGTGTCTGTATGTAGTGTCGGTAACATTATGACGTCAATTTTTCTCATGATTGGTTGACAGGTGACACCCTCTCCCGTGATTGGCTAACGGGTGACATCCTGTCCCGTGATTCGCTGACCGGCGATGAAATTAAGATACGTTAAAAAATAAAACCAAATACATTGTTGACGGGTAATAACCTAGTATATTAATAATTGCATTTAATGAACAAGTAGAGGTTTCAGAGTATGTCCTGATTGTCTGTATAATATGGACAATGTCCTGTATGGAAATGTTGTTACATGTACAGCAAGGTGAAGGGGCCAGGTTGATCTTGTTGTAGAGCGAGAGTATGGTTGAAGCGGATTCTGCAGACAGTGGTTATATATTTTCTTGGATGGTGAGAAATAAACCAAGTTTTTGTTGGAATAGATGGTTGTAGGGTTGAATAGTGTGCTACTTTCGATGCAGATATTAAGATGTACTCTTCATTCCATTGCTGTCGGATCTTGTTAATGAATCTTGCTATTATATCAGGGATTTGCAAGGGGGGATTAATATTTTGTCTTGATAAGCAAGCGTCCTCTGCTAATATGTCTACTTGCTCATTAAATTTGATATTTGAATGAGCTTTTATACACATGATTTTAATGGTGTTCTATGGGTGTTTTATGGTTTCAATAAGATCTAAAATTTCATAGGTCAGGAATGTATTTTTTTTGGAAAATTTTGGATAATTTAGCTTTTGAACAACGGATTTGCTATCAGTAAAAATAATTGATTGTTTTCTGGCCAACTTGGACACTATGTACTTTAAACATAGTTTGACAGCAGTCATTTCAGCGAAAAATATTGAGAAGTAATCTGGTAACTTGTACTTTTCGTTATAGCCAGTTAGAGGATATAGAAATGAACATCCAGTTCCGTTTATAGATTTGGATGCGTCTGAATTGAAACTAGTTAAAAATCTGCAAATGTATTGCCAGGAAGATATAATTTAAAGCTTCTTGAATTGGTTTTTCAAATTTGGTTGCTTTATTATTTATAATAAATTTTGTAGGACGCACAATTTGTGCTTTTTAATCATAAAATGTGCTGGTCTTGTACGCCACTAGCGGAAAAAAACTTATTTCGGTTGCTTGCGCTCATGAAGTTCCCGTCCTAGCTGTGCCACAAGGTCGTACGGGGATGCATAGATGACAGATACTTATATAGATAGCCGATTCTCGCTACCTCGAAGTATTTTTCCCTGTCCCCCGCCGACTGCTATGTTAGTTCCACTACATATTCTAGCGGCGCTGTAGTTTCGAGTAGCGGGCTTTTTGAATAATTCTATTTCATTGCTATATAAAAAAAATAATCATTTACACTTGTTAGTCGTAAAATTTTAAATATAGCTAAATAAGGTCTATATCAATTAATTATTATACAGAACTTGAGCTATATTTAAAATTTTACGACTAACAATTGCAAATGTGTGTTTTGAAACATAAGTTATATAAAAGGTTAATGATATAAAAGACAAGAAATACAATAAATCTTTTATTATTCTGATTTTTTTCATTTAATATATCATTTTACAATATTTAATTGTACAATAAACAATATTAATAATAAATAAACAAAAAATTGCAAAAAAAAGTTAATACTAAACATTAACAAGAAAATGAAGTGAAAAGCAAAGAAAATGCGTCACTTTTATTTTTAAAATAAAGAAAATATAGTGACAAACAAATAAATGCTTCACTTTTATTTTTACATAAACAATAAACAAAAAATTCACATTACGGCACAGCACAACGTCTAACACGCGTAGGCACTATATTAAATTAGTAATGAACTGAATTAATACTCTGTAGCACAAAAAACTGATACACAAAGGTAAACTTCACGTTAACTCAATAATTAATATTTACTGACACACAAAGAACTCAATGTGGTGATAATGGCCGCCATTATCACCACATCACACAATCATAGATGAAAGTTCTTTCTCTCTGAATAATGCCGTTTGTTTCAGCCAATAAAATGCCATCTTTTACGCCTGCGCACTTGTGACATATTGACTGCAGCGCTGTAGTTATATGTAGTTCAACTAAACTCTAAAAATACCTCGTACGACAATTAAGTGCCCATAGCATGCGGCGATGTACCCGAACCCGCACTACTGTGGTTGTCAGAATAGATTCTTATCCTCTTAAGAACCAAGCAATGAGAATCTATTATTATTATTATTATCTTTAATATGATTACCACTGCCAATTTTTGGTTTCTATTATTTGTCATTTCTATTTAGAAAAAAGAAATGCCGTAATTCTTAAATAAACAATAAAAATATGGAAAACATCAACGATATCTTATATTTTTGTTCAAAGTAAATATTGCACTTATTCATTACCGCAAGTAATTTGAAAGTCTTTCTTTAAACAGACCTTGTTCACAGAGTGTACCAGTGAGATTCTCTTTGTTCAGACGTTCTCAATCGTTTTTCCAGTGCCATTATTCATCCGCTCGAATATGCAGCTTTAATCCTTCTGAAACTGTCACAATGAAACAAGTATTTTTGTGAGATTTTTACTTTTAACTTATTCACTCATTCAAACTGATTAATAGGGTGTAATAAAAAAAGAAAATATAAGAATTAATGTGTTTCTAAGATGAATTAATTAAAGGCAATTAAGGATAAACAATATTTAATACTGAAGTTGGCGTAGTTTGGTGGCAGAAAAATTGCCTACGGAGCATAAAGGGGTCGCCAGACATGCGGAATTCGTCAAATACCGAATAGCCGAGGTGCTCGGCGTGGTGTTCGTCGAGTACATGCCAAATGGTGAGCCACTTGAAATAAATATGCGCACATTGCAGAGCATCGAGTCACTCTGGGTACAATGAATATTTGCTCAAGCAATTCAATTGGTAGTGACTCGGAAATCGTTATTAGTTCGGCTACATTTATGGTCATGTTTTGTGGCAATAGGTTATAAAATAAAAAGAAAGAAAAAACCGAGAAGAAGAAGATGGTGGATGGTGTCAATTAACCAAAACAGAAAAACGTAAGTATTAATTTGTTAAAAGTAATTTTCTCTCTTAAACTATATTTTTTAATGTAATTTTAGATTTTCAATGCATACATTTTGGGGTTTGAAATGAATAAAAATAATACTTTTGTCATTTATTGTAACTTTGCTTTTTTAAAATAATAATTTATAAATAATATTATTTATTTATGTATTTAGATAATAGCAGCATTAAGTTAAAATTAAAATCGTTTTGTGTTATAAGTATAGTGGCGAAAACTTATTGGCAGATTTGATAAAAGAATCGTCCGGAAAATTCAATAATTTCTGTAGATTGTCAAATGAAGATTTCAAATACCAATTTGAAGTTTCAAATAATAATGACGAATTACAATTCGCTGTATAGTTGTATAATAATAACGAATAATTACGTTGATTATGATATGAAAAGTAGTGTCCAACTAGGTATACCTAGTTTTAGAATAATCGCTTCCTTTGATATGGCATGCAAGACCGACAAGATGCGGGACTTTCCGCATAACACAAGCAACCCATCCATACTACTCGGGATTCGACTAACACTCACTTGGAATTTCCGAATACCGAATGTCTGGTGCCGCCTTAAGAAGGTGGGTTCGAATCTCGAACACCTGTAGCGAGTCGAGCTGTAATGAAACCATATCGAAATTTTATTTAGTAATTAATTTTTGTGGTTATGATGATTTAACCTCCATCCAGCTTCCAATGTGGCAAACTAACACTATAGTAAGCCTTCGTGCAGGACGAAAAAATGTAACCTGGAGGTCTACTGTGTGTTTAATAAACAATTTTGTAATAAATGCCAAATAAATATAAACATGATAATCCTATATTAAATGAGATTTCTAATTAAGGCAGTTCACATATATGTTTTTTTTTTGTTTAAACTTTACTAAACAAACCATTTATCCCAAAACTATCGATCACGAATAATTTGTTACCCACCACTCCTTTCGTATAGAAACTTTATTTATGGGGAAATATTTAATTATTCAGTTAATTAGAAGTTCTATACAGATGCATAATGCTTTAAGTTCTTAAATTTTTGATGCGAGTAAAGCTAAAATCACTTAGGTTTGCTCATTTTAGTTTATATATAATTAAAAAGTTTAGATTGTTTAAATATTTTATAGATCTGGATATATTTTTTACTACTTAGTAGGGATGGGAAAAAAGCATCGATGTATCGAAAACATCGATGTTTTTACCATCGATGGTCAGATGGCGATTGTATCGATAAAACATCGATGTCTACTACCGATGTCGATGTTTAAACTTTGAAATTCGGAAACTACTGCTAGAGCGCTGGAATCTTAAAATTTTAATTTTTATTGTTTCTACCGACCGCCAACATATATAAGGGAGGTATTGTGATCATACCAATTTTGACGTTTCGAGATTTCGATGGATCTCCACGAATTGAGGTCCCTACATAACATTTTGACAATTTTTAGTATGATGTCTGTCCGTCTGTCTGTGTACACGTGCAGAACAAATTCGGCTGAAAGGATTTTTATGAATCTTCATATTTAAGCATTCGATATAAATGGCACGAGTTGATCAAATTTTGGTAAAAATCGGTTGACTAGAAATGGGAGTTTACTCGTGTCGATTTTAAGATTTTTGCGAATATTTCACAACGGAAAAATATTTTGAAAAAATTTATTTAATAAAAGTTGCTATAAAAGCAATAACTAACAACTTTTATTTGACACATTTTTTGATAAAATGAAAAAATTTTGAAAAATTTTTTGAAATTTTTTGTCTCGATTTTTTCATACTTATATGTAACGTTTCCATGGTCATGATAAGTAATATCTATGTTAGAAAATATTAGGCCAAGTTATTTCTACTCTGCTGCTAGAATGTATTTTATAAAAGTACTTTATGATAGTGGTCGGTCCGACAAGTATTTTGTGATGGCGGTCGGTCCTCTGGTGGCCACAGCTGATTTTATGTGAATTTATTTTCGTCTTTCCTCAAAATATGGAGCAGTAAACCACCGATAATCGACACGGAGCCTCTAAGAGTTCAATATTTACAATGGAAAATAGGAAAATTTGATTTGAGTCAACACGCTTCGCGTTTCATCGGGTTTTATAGGTATGTTCCCACCATTAAAAAGAAGAATTGTGTCCTAATTAGGGATTGGAACGATATATCGATATTTCGAAAATATCGATACTTTAGAAAAATATATCGATATTTTTATATCGATATTTGAAATGCGATATATCGCGCAAAATATCGATATTCGCACAAAATATCGGTATTCTTGTATATTTCTTACATTTAAATTTTAAATACATATATGCTGTTCACTTTTGTAAAAACAAACTAAAGGCTATTCCAAACGTTTAGGCGGAACTAGATTTTGAAATTAGTAATTTTTATTTATTAATTCGGACTTTTGGTCATTTTGTTTAAGCTTTGTAAATCATACTCACATTGTAAATTCTAGGTTAAAATGATTGGCATTATAAAATATCCTTTTCATTGCATTTTAATTTTTTGTCATTCTTAATAAAAATTTCCCATTTATTTATTTTTTTGTCTTCAAAATATGGAAAAATGTATTAAAATACTTGACATATGTCATTCGTTGCCATGGTTTCACTGTTGGAATTTTAAATTTTCACATACCAAACCTGAAAAATGAAATAACCGAAGGAAGGTCCTTTCGATAATAACGGAATTTGCATTTAGTTCAGCCTAATCGTTAGGAATAGCCTGTAAGACGAAGTTTTGATTTCGATAATTTGCACCTTTGAAATTGTCATGTTGGTATTAAAAAATTATAAAAAATGTCACTTTCTTAATAATGATCATAACCAATAAGTCGGTTTTACAGCGTAAGGAATATTTTTAATTGACATTTAAAGTCCGTAATACACTATAAAAGATCTGGTTTGTCCTTACAAAAGTGAACAGAATATATATTTGATTAAGAGAGCAGTTAACCAGGAATATATTAGAAAGTTGGTTGGTAGCTGGGTGAGTACCAACTGTAAAACGATTATCTGTCAAGTGGCGCCTTCTTTTCCCGCCAAGCCAACAAAAAAAACTGTAATTTATATATCTTACATGTTACGTGTTAGTTATTTCGATATATCGAAAATATCGATATTTTTACTTCGTTATATATCGAATATCGATATTACACTTAGTATGATATATCGTATAATAAATTCCCATCCTTAGTCCTAATTTTTCTTATCACAATAGTTAGCCAGATGTGTAGTAATATATAATTAAAAACATGGTTTTCATGCGAATAAAATTCAAGTTAAACCTTCCACGTTCACTGAAGTTTAAATTACATTTATGCTGTAAATGTATTTCCATACATTGTCCGTATTCATATATTTGAAACTAGCAAATATTGAATTCATAGGTATTACAACTATTCATATCCATACTTTGTATGTTACAATGTTGAAATATGGAATGTAACTAAAGTTGTAGTTGAAAAATATGCTGAGTTGGATTTAAGTTGGAAAACTGAAACTGGTCATGTAGTAAAACTTTTATCCAGTGTTCCATGCAACGTATCCTGTAAATCCGACCAACATATTTGTTCTCAGTGTTCGACATTCAACCAACATTTTGTTCGACATTTTTTTAAAAAACTTTGCTTTTCTGAAAGGATTTTACATTCTGTGGCAAAAAATAAATTTAAAAACACAACTAATTAGAATGAGTACCTGTGTAGTAGTAAAGTTTTTATTTATTTTTCTAAGATTCTTTAAATCTACATATAACTACATTCGCCGAAAAAAGTCTTAAACTGGGTCGAGATGAGTGAACCAATCATGTAATGTACCGCGTAATGTCAGACGCCATGTGTCTTATGTTTACGTCTACTGATATTAAGATAACTTAATAGGAGCGTATTATTTATTCAAGCTCAATTTACAATAATATTTCTTTTTCCACATATACGAGGTCTGTTCAAAAAGTATCGCGAATTTTGAATTTCCGCGGGTTACGTATATTCGATTTTTGATTTTTTTGTGGCGTTATGTTGGTACTCATATCTCTCACTTATGCCGACAAGTTCGGCCATTTTGAATGTTCAGTTAATTTTTGACAGTTGCTCTGCATGCACGTGTTTTGGCTCGTCTTCGATTTTTGCCTATACCAAAAAATGGATCAAAGAATCTGTATCAAATTTTGTGTGAAAAACAAAATTAAGTGCGCGGACGCATTCCGAATGTTGACTGTGGCACATGGTGAAGCTACCTTGGACCGAAGCAACGTTTATCGGTGGTACAAAATGTTCTCAGAGGGCCGAGAAGATGTGAACGACGAAGAGCGTGCCGGACGCCCGAGCACGTCAACAACAGACGAAAACATTGATGAAGTGAAGAAAGTAGTATTGGCCAATCGTCGAATCACCGTTAGAGAAGTTGCTGAGGACCATAGGAGGAAACATATCGATTGGCTCGTGCCATTCAATTTTTACCAACGATTTGGGCATGAGACTGGTCGCCGCGAAACATCGTCGCCCACACATCGTTGCTTGTGCGCGAATTTTTGGTCAAAAACAACACACTAATAATGCCGCAGCTACCGTATTCCTCTGATCTGGCCCCCCTGTGACTTTTTCTTGTTCCCGAAACTGAAGAGGCCCATGAAAGGACGACGCTACGCTACAAGTGAGGAGATAAAGACGGCATCGAAGGAGGAGCTGAACAAGATCACAAAAAATAATTTTTTCAAGTGCTTCGAGGATTGGAAAAAACGTTGGCATAAGTGTATAATATCTGGTGGGGATTACTTTGAAGGGGACAAAATAGATATTCATGAATAAATAAATAATTTAAAAAAAAACACAAAATTCGCGATACTTTTTGAACAGACCTCGTATATTAGTCAAATCTTGTGCAGGCAAATAAAATAGCTAATGCTTCTTTCTCAATCTGACAATATTTCATTTGTGTTGCAGTTAAAGTTTTTGAAGCATAAGTTACTGATAAATTGTCTTGAAGCAATGTACATCCAATTGCTGTACTTGAAGCATCAGTTTGTATTTTCAAAGGTTTCTTTGGGATATAATATTGCAAAATCGGCGTTCTTGTAATCAGCTTTTTTAATTTTTCTAAAGCTTTCGTATGTGTTTCTGTCCATACAAATTCATCATTATCTCTTGTCAAATTTCTCAATGGTTCAGCAACTTCTGATAGTCGTGGTATAAATTTATTAATATTGTTGGCTTTATCAGTGTTAACAGCGTAACAGGAGAATAAAAATACACTGGTAATTCAACTTAATATGCTACTTTTATTTACAGAAAAACTGAAATACATTTATTGAATATTTGCTTTATAGAACTGTCATTTTACTATATTATACAACAACGTTACCATGAAAACAAAACAATGAAATAATTCAAAATTAGTGTGAATGATATTTCCAACAAATATAAGTTACCATTCCAAAAAATCTCATTATTTTTGGTTTGTTCTCGGGCTGTTTCATTTGCAATATTGCTTGAATCTTGGATTCATCTGTCTTGATGCCCTTGTCTGTTAGAACATGACCAAAAAATTATAAAAAACATGATGAAAAAAGCACAAGAGAAAAAAGAAGATATTTATCAAATGTTGCTCATACTGAGAAATACTCAAAAAAAGAAAGAAAATCAATCTGAGTTCTGCTAAGAGAATGTTTTCCAGAAGATTAAGATGCAATGTACCTATTAAAGAAAGTAAACTTAGAACAGAAATACAAAGAAACGTAGCAGAATCATTCCAGAGAAGTACTACAACAGCAAAACCAAAAATATAAACGACCCTAATACTAATGACAAGATATGGTTTAAGAAAAATATCAAAAATTACTGGAAACAAGGAAAAGTCAAGAAAAGATTTGACAAAATATCATATGAAGTAGAATATGAAGATGGTACGTATAGAAGAAATATAGTACACATTCGATATAATAGACCAGAAGATCATTTAAAAGAAAATGAAATAAATTCTGAGGAAGATAAACCTGCAGAAAACGTTAATAGAAAAGAATTACCAGAAGAAAGAAAGATATGCAGAAACGACACAGTAAGACGATCAGCAAAAGAAAGAAAAACACCAACAAAATATAAAGACTTTATAATGAAGTGAATTTATTTATTTATTTGTGTCACTTATAACATTTTCTTAAAGACAGAAAAAAGGGGATGTTATATGTGATAAATATATGTTACTAGGCAACGTAGATGTCAGAGAAATGTCATGTAGATTGAACTTGAACCGCCCCAGGCGACACTTTTTTGGGCGGCATATTCTGTAAATTTTGGAGCCTTTTGGATTTAAATACCTAAATAAGGGGGCGGTGAATTTGGCCTCCGCCCCGGGCGGCTGAAACCCACGCTACGACACTGCTCCGTATAGTCAAGATCTTGCTCCTTGTGATTTTTTTAAAGGCCGCCATTTTAAGAGCAATGATGAGTTTCTAGTAGCCTGGGACCAAACCTGTGTAGAAGTTCCAACTGAAAAGTGGGAAGACATTTATTTATTGGTTTATATATTTGAGGAAGTGTACTGAATGTGATGAGAAGTACTTTGAAAAAGTACGCCCTATGTATATTATTATTTGATCATATTATAAACTATACTTTGCAAATAAAATTATCTGCCAAAAGGCCTCATTATTATTTCAGCCTAGGCACCATTTGAAACATAAAACTGGTCTTAAAAAATTCTACTTTACATCCTCGTCTTTTTAAAATTGCCTATTTTTGGTTATGATCGTAGAAAAATGTATTTACCTACTGTAACCAACCAAATAAGTCGTTATATATAACATTTTAGAACGAAATAAAATTGCTTACGAAGCGACTGTTAAAATTGAATTATTAGGAACATCTGTTATTCTGCTTGTAAAAACAAAATGAACGGTATTTGAATACAAAACAGTGAGACATTTATAGTGATCCGAGAACGGGAGCAGCGGTTAGTTAAGTTGTAAATCCTTTCTTTATCACTATATATGGGGGGCAGTACATGGACGATTTACCATATTTAAATGGTGTAAAAGACTTATAAATGGATTCGTCGAAGCGAAGTATCGCTCTAATGTAAATTCCGTGTTTTCAAATTGATTTATAAACTTCTGTAAAAACGAACTAAAATCCATTTAGTGTTGAGCCCTGTGGTTTTCAAAGCCACTTCTTTTTTCTCTCTGACGTATTTTTTGTTATCCAGAATAATTAAAAGTCGATTTATGGATATGAATTATGATTGAAAATAAACAAAGGGCCATAAATTTTTACTGAGAATGCAAAATAACGCATCTAATACTGATTTCAACAAAAAATAAATATTGGCTTACATTGTTTTTGAAATGCTTTGATATATGATTTTTAGAAATTTATATTGTTATTTTAGATTTCCAATTTTTGTGTCATAGTTGATTTATTCCAGCACCAACTATTTTTTTTTTTTTGTAATCAACAGGATTCATCTATAATTAAATGTCAAGTGTGAATGGTTTAATTGGATTATTCGTTTGCAAATTTAACTGAAAATTTGTTTGTTTTGACATCTGAAAGTTTCAAATATTTATTATTTTTAAAATGTATTTATTTTTTGAACCAATATCTCACCAGTAAAAGCTATTAACTCCCGGGTATCTTGGATTTATATTGTAGAATATTTGTTACTGCTGAAACTCAAAATTAGTTAAGGGGAGGCATAACAGTATAGATCTTACAAGTTTCTTACACAAAACTAACAATTGAAAATAAAATTAGTAATATTAGTAAATCTAAATTAGCAACGAATTTTTATACATCTAATAGGATCTTTTTAATTGCAAAAAAAATGTTATGCAAATAAACAAATTTCATTGTAGACCATTCTGTAAACCATGCGACGCATATTTGCATATTACGTGTTAAATTGTAGCTAAAGCTTTAGTCTACAAATATGATGTAACTATTTTCTTTTATTGTGAAAATTACTTATAGTTATTGTAGTTAGTTATCTCCTTTTTCCACTATGTTGAATCTGCCACGGTTCTCAATATAGATGATGCGGGTAAAATTTATTTAATTTCCGTTAATAACATGAGTACCATGTGGCATTCCATTATCATCAAGTTTAGTATTTTTTGACGAAGGTTCTAAACTATAAACCAATAGAGCAAGGTTCATTAAGTATTTTAAAAATTGCGCTATGGCTTCCATTGGTTGTTATAAGCAGGGCTTCGAACCGTTATTTTTTTCGTTTCGGTTTTCGTTCCGGTTCAATTAAAAAAATATATATCGGTTCGGTTCCGGTTTTCGTTCCGGCAAAAATAACGGTTTTTTTCGGTTTTCGGTTCAGTTCCGAGTGATAAATTTTTAAATGCTTTTATATATATTAGAAATTTATTTTCTACTATATATTTCTACTATATTTTTTCGTTTCGGTTTTTGTTCCGGTTCAATTAAAAAAATATATATCGGTTCGGTTCCGGTTTTCGTTCCGGCAAAAATAACGGTTTTTTTCGGTTTTCGGTTCAGTTCCGAGTGATAAATTTTTAAATGCTTTTATATATATTAGAAATTTATTTTCTACTATAATTTGGAAGAACATTTTATTCCTTATTCTGTGATAATATTACCAAGGTCGCTGCCAGGAGGGAGTTCTGGGCGTTCAAACCCCCTCCCCCGAAATAATAGAAGCGCATTTTTTAAATTATCAGTTAAAAATTACGAATTACGATTTTTTTCTGCTTATCAGTTTAAAAAATAATCTTAAATAAAATGTATTTTATATTCACTCACATAAACGTTATCTGAACCGAAATAAACCGATATTTATTTTCGGTTCAGTTCCGGTTTTCGTTCCGACAAAAATAACGGTTTTTTTCAGTTTTCGGTTTTCGGTTCAGTTCTGGTTCGAAGCCCTGGTTATAAGCTCCGCTCCTCAGATTTCATGTACATTGAAACAGAATTAAATTATAATTTAAACAATTTCAAAAATTTAAACAACTTTACGCTTTTAAAAATTAAATGCAACATTTGCCAAAATATAACTAGAATTTTGAAAAAATAATTTAAACAATATTAAAATTCAAAAAAAAAAAACATAAAATAATATTGTCTCTTCTCGCAGGGTTCGATCCCTTTCGATCGAGTTAGTTGGGTGAAGAGCCAGCGTCATAACCACTACACCAGGACACACCTTCTAGTGTAGCGTGTTACAAAGTTATAACTTGTGTACATTATTAGCAAAAAAACACAAAAAATTCGATTTTTTTCAAAAACATAATCTGATCTAAAATTCCTGTTGTACTATTCCGGTTCACACAAATGTACATTATTTAGAATTTTTTCAGATTTTTAGTTTAAACCATCTGGGCTACAGGGTGTGGGACAAAAATTTTTTTGCACAATTTTGGCAAATATCGCTTCAAAATCATTTATTTTGCAAAAATAAAAATTTGATCGTTAATCCAAGTACCAAGGGCTTTCATTTGATACCCTAATCAGAAATATAAAAAAATATTTTTTTATTTCGATGAGCACATATTTCTTTATACTTTTAGGGGGATATGTTTTTAGATGTTTTAGTATTTTTCCTATGTGCGGGTCAAAGAGTTGTATAAGCATGCCAAATTTCAACTCTCTATGTTTAGCCGTTTGGCTACAATTTTTACCGAGCAGACAGACAGACAGACAGACAGACAGACAGAGGACAAAATGACGGTATAAGGGTTTTTTGGTCATACCTACAAAACCCTAAAAATGATCTACAACTATTTTGAAATATACCCAAGCATTTAATTATTTGGAGCCTTTGCTACTAAGACATATGCCCAGGGCTATTATAATTTTTTGAAAAATCTATGCCTGAACGAGAATCAAAGCCCAGACCTTAGAAACGCAAGACACTTGTTAATTGGAGTAAAAATTTTTATTTTATATTAGTTTCCTTATATAAAGCCCAATGGACCAAAAATTATTCCTTCTTGAGAGATAGAAAGCTACCTTCGCTTAAATTCTTGTCTTTCAAGAAAGTGGAACCATTGTTATTATTGTCTAAAATCTTTACAAACTAATTCATTACTCCAGCTCTTCACTTGCAACTATGAATTAACAAGCTTCAAAATTCAATTAATAACATTAAAATTTGTTTCATGATTTAAAAATTATGACGGCATAGAAAGTTTTTGTGTTTAGATCTGGGCATCAGAATTAATTAAAAAACTCAATTTTCATGTTAGTAAAACTTTGTTGACTAACGTTATTAGATTAAACTACACTCTGGAAATTGTAATAAACTTGTGATTGTCAAAAAAATAATGAAATTAATGCCGAGAAACATTTGCATACAATTTGAATTGTATAGATAATACATACAGTTGTAAAATTATGCTTTTATATGAGATTTTCTGTAATTATGACGTAACTGAAGTGAAATATTTGTTTGTCTGTAATTTAAGTTGTTCTATTTGTTGAGATTTAAATTAATCCTAAAGTGAGTAGAGCCAGCATGCAGAACACCAGCTAGGTGTATTCCAGAAGGAACATACGAATGGAGGTACGTGATATTCAGTATATATTACACTTCTAGTCAAATTTTAAACTTTCGAGACTTGAAAATTAGAATACGGGAATCTTAATTAAGAGATACGAGCACAATATAACTATTTTATTTGTTTAAAGTTATACAACTAAAATGACTTAATAATTTCTGAAATGGAAAATAATCTAATAAGATTCTTATTATAAGAACAAAGGTAGAAACAAGCACGGATTTTAAATATGCTGTCTGTACCTAAGAAGTACCTGGGTATTTATGAAGATATATACAGAATGTGTCAAGATAGAGGGAACACGATTTTACTAGATTACGCAATGGGTGAGCAAGTTAGGACACAATTTTAATGATCAGTTTACTCAAAGAATCAAATATAAGTACTTTAATTTGTCAAAGGGAATATACGAGCCCCATCCCAGTGAGTTGGCCCAACTATTAAAATCATGAAAATTGTGAATTTATGTTAAATAAAGTAAATATAATTTAAGATATAATCTGTCTCAATTTGTAATACGAAACTATGGTCTATTTCAAAGTAGAAAAAAGTAGATAGCGCTGCGAACCGAGTACGATTTACACTGATCAAATACAGTATAGCGGGAAATTTAAAATAAGTTACAACTAGGGCATGGGCGTAGCAACTGGGTTAGCAAGTGATTTTTTTTTAAATAAAAAAGGTTAATAAGATATTGATATAAACAAGGCAGATAATACACATACGTTATTTATACGACATAAATTCAGTTTAATGGGAATTTGAAAAAGTTAAAAAAATATTAATTTTAAAAATTATGTACTATATATAAAAAGAGAGATTTGGCTAAAAGAGTTTAAACAAAGCAATAAAACAAACAATATATCTTCAGAGCTAAAGTTTCTTATTTAAATAATTATTGTAAATAAAAATTAAGAATATACAGTCTGTTCCAAATGGTTAGGCGGAACTAGATTTTGCAGTCTAGTTACTTTCATCGTTTAAATCGTGCTTTTCGGCCGTTTTGTTTAAGCTTTGTAAGTCATACTTACAATAAAAAATTTTTTGTTAAGGTTAATATCATTTTAAAATGTCATTTTCTTTATATTTTGATTTTTTGTGTCTTTCTTAATACAAATTTCCCATTTATTTATTTATTTTTTTATTAAAATATGTAAAAAAATAATTTAATGTAATTCGTTTCCATGGTTTCATTGTTGGAATTTTAAATTTTGACATTCCAACGTAAAAAATGAAATTACCCAAGCAAGGTCCCTTCTCGTGACAACCTAAAAGAACGAAATTCCCATTTAGTTCCGCCTAACCGTTTGAAACAGACTGTATGTATATATGAAGGTCTAAAAATTATATCAATAACTTCTTCTTTGGGCACAATTAGTTGGGCTGTCTTTTGGCGTCACATTAGTCCTCTCTCTTGATATGTTAATTGTCAAGTGTCAAAAAATATTTATATGTCAGATAACCTAAAAAATATATAACTGCGTAAAAACAAATTACATGGAGAATTTTCTCCATAAAATCTACGCCAAGAATATAAATAAAAGTCTAAATATGTAAATAATAACAAAATATATGAGAAAAATTAAATAATATAAATAATATATATTTCCAATGTACGACACTGAACATCTGTCAACTTGGACTAAAAACAATATTTTTACAGTGCAATAGGGATGACGATCTAAACCAATCCGAAGCAAGGACAATCAGCTCCTATCTTCTTACACACATTTTTCTACTTTGAAATAGACCATAGATCTGGTTACTTTAGTGACTGTTGTGGTGTAAATAGACTTTTGTAGAATCAAGTGAACTTGTAAATCTGGCTTTTAAAAGTATGGTTAAGTTTCATCATATTGAGGTTTTTACTAAATTGACATGTCAAAATTGTGATTGACATGTCAAATATTTTGAATGTATATATTAATATTTATTTCATCAAACTTTCGATTATTACTCGTATAATAGTAAAAAAATATTACGATTATCAATGAAATATCGTGATAAAATATAAAAAACAAAAATACATATTATATAATAATAATTTATCATAGCTTCTTTTTAATTTTGTTCCATTTTTTTCTAAAAGTTTTCCATAAGCGTTATATATGTGTTTTTTGTATATTTATCTAATTGTTGTCTTATGCATATTTTCTGATGTTATTTTCTTATTTTGGTTGTATAAAATACTTTTCAATTAAAAAAATAAATTGACATATAATTTAATGTCAAATATGAATTGTCAAATGTTTTGAAAGGTGCCATTTCAGTAGTACCACCCTAAGATGATATTTTAAATAGACAAAATAAAAAATAAAATTTTCCTCTTAGTTTCGTATTACAAATTGAGACAGATAATAAATGGTTTTTATTTTTATTAATAGTTTAATGGCCGGTATTATAAAGCAAAATAGTTTGCTACTAAATTTTAGTTAAGAGTTAAACTAATTTAACCCATAGATTTCGGTATTATAAAAGTTGGTTTAAAAAACTTCCCAACTAAATCTACAAACTAAATTAGTTGACAGATTTTCTGGGTACTAAATTATAGTTCACAACTATATTTGTATTACATTTAAATAGTAAGCATTTTGTTTACATTGAAATAACTTGTTTTTACTGTTTATACTAAAATATATATTTGATAATTAATAACTGCAAAGTAAGTAATAATATTGTACATAAAAAAAATACATATGAATAGATTTATATACATAAACAACACAAAATTTACAGGTTAGGTCATCAGTATCATCTATCAGTAGTGTATCATCACCATCCGTAAACAGTATTTCTGAGAGTGATAATGATGAAAATTCAAGAATACGTCAGCCTAGAGAGTTTCTTGAAAGAAAACACCCCTTTAATTATTATGATGATGAACAATTTAAACATAGATTTCGGTTTTCAAAAGATACTGTTTTATCAATTTTTGAATTAATTGATAATTAAATAAAGTCCTTAACTTATATTTATGCACTATATCTATTAATTGTTCTTTTTCAATTTCTGTATAATTTTTGCCTCTATCCTGTTTTTTTTTCCTTTTGAAATACTTTTTAACTTCTACGAATTCTTTTTCACTGTCAAAATTATAGGTTATAAACGTTAAACTGTTAAAGCTACAACAGAAAAACCGCGAAATATAATATAGGCATCTACCGGTCAGTTGTATACTAACGTTCGGTCGGTAAATCTTGAGACTAAATTATTTTAGTTGTGAACTAATTAGTTAGTTGGCTGTTCTTATTTATAATACCGAAATTAAATAACTTGTTATATTAGTTATCAACTAAATTTAGTTTACAACTAGTTAGTTGGGTCTTTAGTTATTTTTTTATAATACCGGCCATAACAGTACCTACTTTGTTAAAAGTATTTCACTAAAATATTTTCCGATATTTTCAATTATAAGTTATCATATATCCAGAAAAGAAGACGGCATGGTAAGATAAATCATATAAGGGATAGTAGATAGACGTAGATCGAGGCAGATATCCCAAATCAAATGAAACTATAAGTCAATGGTCTTCAAACTGTGTTCCGCGGCACCTCTCTGGGGGATCCGCGAGTCAAAATAAAAATTCGTAAAAAGAAATTTTTAAACGAAGTCATAACTATGCTCCAAAATTATGTGATGAAATATGGTTGGATTGTTTGTCCTATTTAGCAGACAAGTTTGCCATTCTAAATGAAGTAAACATATCTCTTCAAGAATTGAATGTAAATATTAGAAAAAATAAAGAAAAAATTTATGCATTGGTTTTAAAATTTAACATGATGTCAAAGAGAATGACGTGCAATGCTTTGCAAAACTAAACAGTTTTCTAATGGAAAATTAAATAAATTTGGACGACAGTGTTAAAAATTATATAATCGAGCACCTTTTTCTAATAAGAAAACTATAAGAGAATATTTTTAAGAGGAAACTAAGTACGACTGGATAAAAAATCCGTTCGAGTACTATGATAAATCAGGCTTGCCAATGAAGAAGAGGGAACAACTTATCGACATATCAACAGATTCGCCGTTAAAATCTAAATTTAGGCCAGAGCAGCTCCTAAATTTTGGTTGCAGATTTACACAGTATACCCTGAGGTTTTTCACACAGCTATAAACATTTTAATGCCATTCATAACAACTTATTTAAGCGAAAAATATTTTTCAACGTATGTGACAACAAAAACAAAATATATAAACAAATTAAATGCAGAATATGAAATGCGACTGCAGTTAACATCAATAGAGCTAGACTTCAACAAATTGTGTAAAAAAATGCAAGCACACCCCAGTAAATACAATGCAAGGGTAGGAGACAGGTGGGAAACAAATTGATGCTACTAATGAGTAAATTACATTAATTTTATGTTAAAATTTTTTAATAAAAAATACAATACATTCCTTTAATTGTCTTTACATAAAGTAACTATAACACATTGATCTACTTTAAATATTATTTTAAGATATATTTTTCTAAGGATGGGATGGGGTTCCCCGAAAAAATGTTATAATTCTAAGGGTTCCGTGAGTCGACAAAGTTTGAAGACCACTGTTACAAGTCAACCACATACTGCAAGACACTACACATTTGGTCGAAGATCAAGAAGCGTAAGTTCCGAAAACGAAACTACTGTGCGGACATGACGCCACCAGAACCCCCTGTAAGGCAATGGATCGAAAAATAAGAAAAAAAGAAAATGAGAGAGAGAGAGAGAGAGAGAGAGAGAGAGAGAGAAATGGAGGGAGAGAGATAGATATGGAGAAATTACCCTTCTAATTTAAATATTTTCTTTGAAAACATTATTTTTGATAGTTGGGCAACTTCACTAAGACGCGGATAGTATGTCGTGTTGGCTACTTGATTAGATAGAACTTTTGAAAAGAAGCAACTTCTATTTAAACATTTTTTTAATATCTTAGACGGTTTACGAAAAATTGTATTATCTATAACTCACTTGAAAGTAAAATATTCTTATTTACAGGCGTTGAAAGTGACATTAAAGGAGAAATTAAAAAACGGTCAAGATATGTTCTAAACATTTAAATAGAAACACCAATATGCCAAAAAGGAATGTTATAACTCAACAAACACAAGAGACCCGAAGGATTCTGCAAATCACCCAAATCTAGATTCGCCCCTTTAGAGGGCAAAAATTTGAATGTGTTTTTATAAACATGTATGAGTAACCTTTGTAAGCAAAACCCAAGTCGTTATCTCATCGTGTCTAAGATATATTAAGGAATCCGAGAAAAAATATTTTACCCCTTTTCAACTCCTGAATGGGTTCCTCTTTAGGTAATTTTAGGGCAAAATCGTGAATTATGATTTTAAACATTTGTATGAATAACATTTGTAATCAAAACCAAGTATACAGGGTGTTTGTTTGAAACGGGGTACCCAGAAAATCTCCTTTATTTGTAAAGATACAAAAAATCTTCAGAACAAAAGTTAAATTAGACAAAAAGGGCCCATCTAAAGGTTACTATAAGAATTCTGAGGCACTTCCGGTTTCACCGGAAATGATGTCAACTTTTGATCTAACATAGGGAATCGATAATTTAAAATTTATATTTTTTAAAATTATTATTTTTTTCCTAAAAGTACATTAAATTAGCTTTCCAATGACATCAAAAAGTCATATTTTTATGTTAACCATTTCAAAATGGCGACCATTTATTTACAAAATAATAATTACAGTTTACAAGTTTTACAAAGTTGAACGTAGCAAGCTTTGAAAACAATAAAAAAAGAAACAAAATATCTCTAAAATAAACTATTTTTACTTTATTACAATTATTTTACAAAAAAAAAAAAATTACAAATGTTCGATCAAACCAAATTTAATGGCTTAATTTGTTCACTAATTTGGCAAAATACTGCCTTCTCGGCTGAGCTCTATCAGGATACCTTTCCTGATAGAGTCGCTGGGCCCTAACCGCATTTCTTTGGCACTCTCCGAATATCAGAACCATATCTGCCATCTCTTCGTTGGTATATCGTACATAAACCATAATTAGGTACAAATAACGACTTACTACCAATTAATACAATTTTTTTTTTTAAACAAAAATAAGCAAAATAAACTATTAAACTCTTGTTATTTATAAAACATTTAATTGAAAAATTAAAATTTAAGTTATTTCATGTTATTTCATATAATAACTAGTTATAACAGTTTATTTTAGAGATATTTTGTTTCTTTTTTTATTGTTTTCAAAGCTTGCTACGTTCAACTTTGTAAAACTTATGTTGATTATTATTTTGTAAATAAATGGTCGCCATTTTGAAATGGTTAACATAAAAATATGACTTTTTGGTGTCATTGTAAAGATTATTTAATGTACTTTTAGGAAAAAAATATAAAATTATCGTTTCCCTATGCTAGACTAAAAGTTGACATCATTTCCGGTGAAACCGGAAGTGCCTCAGAATTCTTATAGTAACCTTTAGATGGGCCTTTTTGTCTAGTTTAACTATTGTTCTGAATATTTTTTGTATCTCTACAAATAAAGGAGATTTTTAGGGTGCCCCGTTTGAAACAAACACCTGTATATCTAATCAGTCTTAAGAGATATGGAGGAATTCGCAAAAGACATTTTACACCCCTAGGGGTCGAATTTTAAAAAATCTCTACTTAGTGGTTTCTTACGTCATAGAAGGAACATACTTCCCGAATTTCAAGTTTCTAGATCCAGGGGTTTGGACTGGACATTCATAAGTGAATCAGTCAGTCAGGATATTTCTTTTTAAATACCTAGGCCACTACTTAAAAGGAAAAAATGGTTAACAACGAAGAATAGTTCAAGAGAGCTATTAAAAATTTCATTAACTTAAAATTCAGATTTTTTTAATTACGTCTGTAATTTTACGTAGATTATTACGATTTCTCGTATAATATATTTAAGTCGTTTGCAAAAGTGTAATAGCAGAAGATGGAGACTATTTTTACTAATAATAATTTATTATAGTTGAAGGTAATGGGATTCGGACCAGTCAGAAAATAAAAACAAATTTATTAACTTCGCTAACGTTTCGATTTTATTTAAATCTTCATCAGAGCTTAGTTAATAGTCACGATATAAAATAAAAGTTTTAAAATTAATAACGAACACATCATATTGTCCGGTTATTGAACTCAGGATTTTATTTTCTGACTGGTCCGAATCCCATTACCTTCAACTATAATTACTAACTTACGGACGTAACTCATCTAATCAATAATAATTTATAATATAATAAAACTTAGATAGGCGTATAAGGGGCAGAGAAGGTAAGTTCTCCATTTCTAGATCACTGGCTGTAGATAAGAAAGCCACTTGATCAGTATAACATTTCGACCGGCCTTATTATTCCTACAGGTAAGTTATAAACTCATTTTAAGTATTAAATACTTGAGGCTGAGTCGACCCCAGAGCTGACTGCACACAGGAACCAGCGTCCCTGTGCTTCGTAGACAAAAAATTAAGAAAATAAAAAAATATTTTTTAAAACCTTTTTAATTTTAATTTCTCCTTATAAAATCCGATGTTTCATATGCAAACAGAACGAACAAAAGAAGAACTCCCTTTTTCCCTAACTTTTACTTTCACTTTTTAAAATATTGATTGTTCTAATACCTCGTTTATTTTTAATCACCATTTCTCCATTTTATTACCGTTCTTCTCGCAATTTTTAATTGCATGAAAATATCATTTTACTCCCTAAAATGTAAATCTTACCCTCTTGTTATAAATTGTTTCTTATAATGTTACTGTCCGTTAAATTTGTGCGAAACTGGTGGAAAAAGCATTAAAGTTATGACGGAAAAACAGAGCGAGATGAACTGACCACAATTCATAAACTCTGATGTCTTAGTGTTGGACCTCTCTCTTAAATAACTTTTATAGATTAAGGAAGAGGATAGTTCTTGAAAGTTAAGTTGGGAAGTCACTTCAGAACTTTAACAGCTTGAGTTAGTTTGTTGGTTACAAGACCAATAAGTTTTGGGGAGGAAAAAAATGGATGAACATTTGCGACATATTTTGTGACAATATTTACTATGAAGAATGTAATATTTCAACAGAAGAAATCAGAAAATTAGTGAAGGGAATTTACAAAGGCCTTACAAAGGTCAAAGACCGCGGAGTTTTTCAAGTTTTTTTTTAAATTTATTTATTTGGTCTTAGCAACTAGGGCCATTAACCAGGATACATGTTTTTTATTTGAATTATACAATTTTAAACCTTAAAACTACAAATACAAATACCTACATCCATACCATCATCGGGATTCGAACCCGAGTCTAACAGTTAACACGCCAGTATATTAACCATGACATGGATTATTTAAAGGAATATTTGTGTATTCCTACTTTACAATGACCTTACGTTATTAGATCAAGTGTGTTTTTTACGGTGTCCTGACATGTGAACATACGACAGATTAACATGCAACAATTTAACATGGACAGATTAACATGCGACAAATGAACATAGACACATTTTACAACACGACAAATGAACACTGTCACATATTATCATAGCGACAGATGAACAGAAGTCAATTGAATAAACGACATTTGATCTCATATTTCATTTTTATTTTTTATTTATCCTAGCATAAAAGTACAGCGGTTGATCAATGGTTGGCCATCGTTTAGTCAGCGATTGGTCAGCGGTTGGTCAGCGGTTGGTCAGCGGTTGGTCAGTGGTTGGTCATCAGTTGGTCATCGTTTAGTCAGCGATTGGTCAGCGGTTGGTCATCGTTTAGTCAGTGATTGGTCAGCGGTTGGTCAGCGGTTGGTCAGCGGTTGGTCAGTGGTTGGTCATCAGTTGGTCATCGTTTGGTCATCGTTTGTATCGTGTTCAGTGATGTGAGTTGGGTAAATACTCAGTGAGTAGGTAAATATAAATGGATATTTACCCGAGGCTTATTTACCTACCCAAAAATTGGGCATTTATTTATTTTTGCTTCGGTGAGTTCACCATTCCGCCAGTGCATAGCTCTTTATGTTATTATAGATTTATGTTGATTTCAGTGAGGAAACAGGATATTTTGATACAAACTGTTGGTGTAGGGTTGGAACATATTGATTTTATGGAAATTGGACTAAAAAATTTAATATATATTTTTTTTTTGTTAATTTGATTATTTCATAGATAAATTTGGTTAACAAAATAACACCTTGTGGTAACACCTGGTGGTAGCACCCTTAACACCTTCTGACGTTTGAACGGATTATATATTTTCTGTATAGTTCTGATGAAGAAATAAAATATTTCGTAACTGGTCAGCTAGATCTAATTGTTTTATTAATGTCCGCAACCCGCACAACATTTTCCACAAATAAATATAACTTACAAAACATATTATTTACGAGGATAAATTATTAATTTTACCATCTAATTTGATTATTTGTAAATATTGACTCTCACAAATATTGTGATGGTAATTGGACCCTTCACAACCTCTAACCATCATTTTGTCATTAAGATGGGCTGTGTTTTGTCTGTCGGCATTATGTTTGTGTCGACCTTTTGTCCAAGTCTGACTTTTATCTATGTCAGCTTTTTGTTCGTATCGGTCTTTCGTCCGTGTCGGCCTTTGTCTGTCGACCTAATGTTTAGGGTTATCAACCGCCCTACTTTAGTAGCACATGTCCTACAATTTACCTCCTTGTCCTTCGTCCTACCTACTGTTAAAAATATCGGAAATGTCCTACTTTATAGTATTTTTACTTTTGAAGACGCCTTTACCGCTGAGTCGACGTTTGGCGATGAACGTGATCGAGGCATAACGTTTTAACTAAATTTATATGATATCATTAAGGATAAAGTTTTATTGAAAAAAGCAGGTACATCTAAAAAATATGATTTTATTTAAAAAAAAGAAAAGAAAATGTGAACGTCAACCAATAAACATATCTAATTATATTTTTTATTACCATATATATTTAAACTTGATTGTTAATTATTTATTGGTTGTTTCTTATTAATTACTTACTTACTTACTTAATCCTGAAGCCTTTCTACCTTGCGGTGTAAGGCTATAGTCGAGTTACTTATTTTCTGGTGTTGTTCTCCATAATTATTTCCATCGTGTTCTGTCCTTTGTATATTTTCTTATCTCCTCCCACTTTACTCCTCTCTTCGTTGCAGCTTCTTTTGTTTCTTGTTGCCAGGTTTTTCTCGGTCTTCCTGGTCTAACTTTCTTCACTGTTCTTGCTTCATAAACTCTTTTTACTATTTTGTCTTCACTCATTCTGTGTATATGTCCCAGCCATCTTAGCTGTCCTTCTTCTATTATAGTCTCTACTGGTTTTGTGCCTAGTTTTTCCCTGAATACTTCATTTCTTATTCTGTCCAGTTTTGTTTTACCTTCGATTTTACTTAAAAATCTCATTTCGGAGCTTCTTATTTTAGACCTGTGCGTCTCTGTAGTGGTCCAGAATTCTGAGGCATATGTCAAAATTGGTACTGTCACTTAAGATCTCTACCTTGATGTTAGTTGGTATTTCTTTTTTAGTTAAGAACGGTGCTTTGATGCTGTTGAACATTCTTCCTGCTGCGCCTACTCTTTCCATAATTTATTAATTAATTAATTACTATATACAATTTTTTTTTTTTTTTATTTCTGACGATTTATTTTATATTTTTATTTCTAAAATGTGATTTTGTTAAATATAAAGAAAGATGTGAACCAATAAACATATAATTTAATTTTCATATTAGTAGTATTACTTATTATTTATTGACTGTTTCTTGTTAATTATATGTTATGTTGGATCCCATAATAAGGCCTTTTTTCATAATGAGGCCTTTTTGAAAATTTGTTTAATAATATATAATCTATAATAAAATGTTTTTGACTTGTTTAATAAACGAATAGTATTATTAAACAAATTTTAAAAAAGGCCTCATTATGAACAAAATGCCTTACTATGAAAAAAAGGCTTTGTTATGTACCTGTATATTTGGTAGCATATTAAAAACTAAAAAAAAAAAAAGTCCTACTGTGTCCTACTAAACTACTATTTTTAGTTGAAATATTCTACTCTGTCACGAGAGACATTTGGTAACCTTACTAATGTTCATGTTGGCCTTTTGTCCATGTCAGACTTTTGTCCATGTCGGCCTTTTTTTCGTGTCAGCCTTTCGTCTGTCGGCCTAATGTTCATATCGTCCTTTAGTCCATCTCAATATTTTTTCCGAATCTCGGTTTAAATAGCCTTAATGATATTAACATCCAGCACGATAGCAAGGTAGGAAGAAAAAGAAACCCAGGTAGTTAATTTCCAATTATTTAAACGAAGGCAGTTGATTAAATTAGTTTATGTTGCTTGTTTTTTGTCTATGCATAAGCCAAATTCAGAAAGTTTCAGCTACAGAAGCCGGAAAATATATACTGCGGTAAACATTGCTTTCGCTCGGGGAACATAAAAAAGAAGAAAATATATAAGTGCGTAACTGCAATTTCAGATAAAGGTATGCGATATACTGAATATTTTTCAACGCTGGAACAAATTTAAATTTCCGTAGAGTTGCAAATTGAAACACGTATGCGAACATACCTTACATACTGATACATATACTCCCACACGCAAACACATAATTGTCAAGAGTAGAGGACTGTTCAGGGAAAACTGCATAAAATATTCAATGAGTTTAATTTCTCCAAAGTGAATTTTGATTATTTTCCTTTCACGTAGTACCTATATGTATTGTACCTATATGGGGAAGTTAAGTATGGACGACAGTGATCGACAGTTTTCACTCTTGTTCGTATTATTGAATTGGACGTACGAGTTTGATAAAAATTTGCGAACTGTGCTCGTTGCGAAATACAAGGTGTCTCAAAAGAAATTTTATATTTAGTGGATCGATTAAAAAAAAAGTAAGCCGTATATAGAAAAAATGTTTATTAATTATTAAAATACACTTTTTGGGGATTTATTTCTTAAAAATAATATCGTCTAAATGTAGACCATCGCGTTCTCGGCACTCATTTAATCGAACAGTAAAATTACTTATGACGTCTCGGCAGGTGGACTCAGGGATGGCTGCCATTTCGTGACGGATATTTTCTTTCAAATGCGCCAGTGAAGTCGGTTTATTGGCGTAAACTTTAGATTTAAGATAACCCCATAGGAAAAAGTTCATAGGGGTTAAATCTGGACTGCGTGGAGGTCAATTTATGTCACCTCTCCGGGAGATCAAATTAAGCCTCTGACTGGCATCTTGGGGCTTTAATTCTTGCACCAATTGAATTTTGTAGGGGGTGCAGCTTTAGGTTTTTGTGCATAATGCGATGTAATGATGATCTATGCACATTTAAAGCACTTGCGCGCTTCCGAATTGAAAGGTTCGGGTCGTCACGAACAGACTGATTAACATTCTCCACGTTTTCTACCGTTCTTGATGACCTAGGTCGCCCGGATTTTGATTTATCCAGCGTTGTACCAGTCTCTTCAAACTTTTTAACCCCATGTCGAATGAGAGGAATGCTTGGCGCATCATTTAAGTGGCGAAAACCTCGAATACTGCAGAATTTTCTACGCGCTACAGTCGCCGAATCACCGTTTTTGTAAAACTCTCGCACGCATAACGCGCGGTCTGCTCCCGAGAAACGCTCCATAGCGACTGAATTCCCAAGAGCCAGGCTACCGATTGACATAACCCCCGCGCCCCTCGGATACGTTGCGTTCACGCAGTAAGCTAAATAAATATAAAATTTCTTTTGAGACACCTTGTATCTAGTAAGTGCAGAGGGAGATTAGCGATTTGATGGGATACAGCTGTTATTTATCAGTTGACTGCCGTTGAGTTTGTTTGCTAAATTACAACCCTTCACCTTCGTGGGGATTAGGTACTTTCCCAGGGTCTTCACGAATGTGGTAAATCCGCGAATAACTCTAAGCATAATTTAAATTTAAATGATCATGCCAGTCAACTTTATAATAATTTTCTGGTATGGACACAGAAAAATAAATTAACAATAAACTCCAAGTCAGTTATAATTTTTAAAACCAGTCGTTCAAAAATTGATCACGATTCAATAGTAATTCTTCCAGAAGCTTCTTCAAAATGATTCTCGGCGTGCACATTAGTTGTCATCTTCAATGGTCAGGGCATATTAATCAGCTTTGTATAAAGCAAAATAGGATACTCTATGGCAGTGTTTCTCAACCTGTTCTGGCATGGGGCCCCCCAAAATAACGTAAATATTGTCTGCGGCCCCCCTATATACATACATACATATATATATATACACACCGGAGAATTTCTTTCTTCTGTTGAAATTAAATATACTTAATTTAGTCGGGATAAAGAAGATAGTGTCGTGAATAACCCACATTTATTTCATAAGGCCTATATTTCGCCAACAGTTCGTTAGCTTTATTCAAGGTATCTATAACAACAATGTGCAAATTAGTTAATGGAATTATAACAACAGTTAATCTTTACTCACTGAAATAATTAAGAGGAACACATAGATGTTATCAAAAAACGATTTAAGTCGTTATAAATCCCAAACCAATCAGGCACCATAACTTTTTTACAATAAAAAACTTTAAATTAATAACATTCTATACATTTTTTACAAAACAAACGTGAAGCGGCCATTTTGTTTAATAAGGGAAGAAGAACAGGAGTTGAGGGGTGGAGATAAGGAAAATTGTTCTAGAATGTTCCATTATACGATTAAGGTAAGAAGAAGTTGTTATAGATACCTTGAATAAAGCTAACGAACTGTTGGCGAAATATAGGCCTTATGAAATAAATGTAGGTTATTCACGACACTATCTTCTTTATCCCGACTAAATTAAGTATATATATATATATATATATATATATACAGAGAGGGAGGGATCACAAGGTGTATCAAGATAGAGGAAACACGATTTTTCTCGAAAAGACGATGTGTGAGCAAGTTGGGAAAAACATTTGGTGACCAGAGTGTACCCAAATAATTGGATGGTAGTATTATAGTACGGTTACCTATAATGGCTTACAAGTATTTTTATTTACAAGTGTTCAAAGTTGCTTTCCATTTTGAACACTTGCGCATCATTACTCTTTAGTTAACAGAAGCTCGGAGCATAACAAAAATATTGCACGTTCTAGTCGTACCTACTTGAAAGTACTTGAAGTACCTCCAACGCGAACCGTTTTAATTAGTTTAAATTAGTTGTCAAAATAAGTATAATTTATGTTATTTATGCTTAAAAGGTATATTTTAATGAATATAAATGGCATATATTTATGAATATATCTTACAACATTGAGCGTTCTTTTATTATAATTTCATGCTTCGGTCTTACATGAATTCGCGACCCCCCGACGAAGCTTCACGGCCCCCCCGGTTGAGAAACGCTGATGTATACGAAACCAAAGGGGCGGAGCATATGACAACCAATGGAAGCCATAGGCACAATTTTCAAAATCATAATGAACCTTGCTACATAAAAAAAATACTGCACATCTTTATAAACCTAAATAATGGTACTCGAATAATAATAGGTATTCGAATTAAAATTAACAAAAAAATATTTTAACATAGAATTTTTTTTTAAAGTTCTTAGATTGACAGACGATAAATTATTTTAAAAATATCGTTCATTTTGCCGTGATTACTACAAAGCAAAATTTGTCCGACACACTCAGCATGCCGCCTTAATTTATTATATACCTGCGAAACCCTGAAATGTGTGAAAATTCACACTTCACATCAATTTTTTGTAATATGAACACTCTCTAGAATTCGGACGATCTTCCCCAGTACACAATTCACTATCGTAGTAACGAGTGGAAATTGGCAAAGTAAAGAGTTCTTAGAACAAATTTATTACATTTAGCATCACCCTCATTCCATAGAGCAGCGTTTCTCAACCGGGGGGCCGCGAAGTCATACAAGCTCGAACAATTTTGCTCAAATGTGCACAATTCATAAATATATTACATTTATATTCATAAAAATTTACCTTCCATGACATAAATAAAATAAATTATATTTATTTTGATAACTAATTTAAATAATATCAATGTCAAATTAAGTGTATGTGTCGGCTGATGCGTTTCTGTGATAGCGGTTCGCGTTGTAGGTACTTCAAGTACTTTTAAGTTGTTGTTTCAAATGGGCACGACTTGAAAGTGTAATATTATTATTATTATTTATTATATGCCGAGCTACAGATAACTCAAGAGTAAAGAAGCGAAAGTGTATAAATCAAAATGGAAAGCATTTTGAATACTTGTAAATAAAAATACTTTACTTTCAAGTCATAGGGAATACAATTTTTCATCAACCATAAAAGATATTTAAAAAATTGTTTCTTTTAAAAAATTCTATTCAAGGTTAATATACGTTCCCATTTAAAAAATTGTCCTTGATTGTCAATAGGTACTACCCTTCAATTCTTTGGATAAGATTTGGTCATCAAATATTTTTCCCAATTAGCTCACATATCGCCTTTTTTACTGTGCCGTCTTGCAAACATCATTTTATAAAACTTACTGATAATATTTACTTACTATAAATATTTATTTATGCCGTCTGTTAATGAAAAGAACTGAACTTTTAAAAACCACATTTTTTCATCGCGTTGTTTACAAGTGTTTTTGTGTCGAGCTTGCTTTTATTTTTAAGTTTTTTTTTTTGAGTATTTCTACAAATATATAATAGTGTTATAAGCGTTTAAACTACGGCACAGACACAATAAAAACGCTGACACCACGGTTCATCCTGTATATATGTATATACAGGGGGGCCGCAGATAATGTTTAAATAATTTTGGGGGGTCCCATGCCAGAAAAGATTGAGAAACGTTGCTCTAGAGTATTTCTCGTGCTTCAGCTTGAGATGATGGCCACGAAGACGTTGGTTCAAACTGACTTGAAACAGCGAGGGCATGTCAGTAGAGAACTTGCCTGTGGTTATCCCATACATTTGTATAAGATCTCCGCGGCTTCTGCGATCAGCTAGTGATGGTAGCTTTCAGCTACACATAGTGGAAACAGAACCGATCCGATCGCACTACCTTGTGGTACGCCACTGGTAACTGGATATGAGTGCGAGAATGATAGACTTACACGTACTCGGAAGGTGCGTCCCGTGAGAAAGGCAGTTATCCAGCGAAGTAGCTTTCTACGGATCCCACAGTCATCCACTTTGGCAAATAGCCTACGAAAAGCGACTCAAAGGCCTTAGCGAAGTCGAAGTAGATAACATCTACAGGCTCGGAACGGTCTAAATGTTGAGTCCAGTAGGTGGTGGTAAGAAGCATATTCCAAACGACGGACATCCCTGGGAAGAGACCATGTTGGATATCGGGAACTAGACGGTTCTAGGTTAAGAAATTTATCAATTCATCCACTATTCTCTCCAAAATTTTCGCTGTAATCGAGGCAAGACTAATAGGCCGATTATTAGATGCGTGATTTCTGTTGCCATTTTAATAGATGGTCTAAAATGGTTTAAAAGATAATCAACGACATGAGGAAATATGGACATTATAGTATTTCAACTTGGTTTCCTCAAAGTATGCTCTATCCATTGACATTTTCATTTACAAATTGTGCCTTCAGTTTTTGTTTCATTACTTTTATCTTACTAGGCCAGAAAATACAGGTGGGCCTTATTTTACGCCGCTTTATTTTACGCCGGTTGGCAGCGACCTTAAAATAACGCCGCTTTGAAACAGTTGAACGTCGGAGTCGAGTGTCGACGATTCAGTGGTCGAAGCGGGGATGTCTCGTGGTTTACGCAGTCGCAGTAATCGCACTACTGAGAGTGTCTGCTTTATGATATGTACATATTTAAATTTAAATAAATCTAAATCTAATATTTTATATAATCTAAATTTAATAATTTTTAATTTTTCTACATTATTTTTATTAACTTACTTTTAAAATTTAATTTAAAATTATTGAGTAATAATTATAATTTTCATTAATACCAATGGAAGATATATCTACAAAACACGATAGAAAACAACGTAGGTCTATTTCGATTGAGACAAAAATTGAAGTTATTAAAAGAATAGAGAATGGTGAAACTCGTCCGAAGATTTGTAGATGCCTAAACTTACCTCCATCAACGGTGGCTACAATATTGAAAAATGCAGATAAAATTAAAAAATTAAGACATTTGTAAGACAGATCATGATTGCGAACGCAGTTCAACTATAATAAAAAATATAAAAACATCTATGGAACCTTGAGCACATAAGCGTGAAAGAAAAAATAAAGAAAAATAAATTTTTAATATTCTTTCAAAGGTTTTGCTTTTATTTTTGATTATAATTTTGATTTCTGTTTTAATTTTTGTTTATTTGTATCGTATTGTTGCATTGTATTGTATGTTCTGTAATAATATTATAATTTTCTGTATATATAAGTAATAAATAAAGAAAAAACAAAAATAATTTAAAAAAAACTAAAATATTAATTCGAATAGAATGTTAATCCGTCTCTGGAATGAACATTCTTTGCTTTGATTTGCGCCGCTTTATTTTGCGCCGGTACGTAACACCGGCGTAAATCGAGGCCCACCTGTATTACATATTCTAGAGCAGTGCAGCAAACTTTTCTTAAGCGAACCACATCCTAATATCTTAAATAAAAATGGGCCAGACAACTTGAACTTAAGCAGGGCTCTTGACGCTTGATAATAAAAACAAGACGGCGAATCCTCTTCTAGAGAATTATTAATAAGCTCTTGTTATTAATTTCTTGGAATTTCTTGAAAACAGCTCTAGAAACATAATGTTTTATTTCTTGTTTTACATAAATTGCTTATTTACAAATCCAACAAACTTCAATGTATTATTTAAGTTGCTATAGATGTCACAATAACCTACAGATATAATAGTATATCTCCAAATATACCATTGACGAATGTTATTGTAATGCTATTGTAATGACATCATCACATCAAAGATGTCACAATGTGAAACATAATTCCTAGATATTAAATTACTCGGGAGCACTATTCAGAATTCTTGAGTCTATTCAGTTTGTTGCCGTGCCACTAATTTCATGTAGGAATCTTAACTCAGCTACTTGAACTCGTGATCTTTAGTGAGGTTAGAATCCATATTTCATGGCTGGAAGTGAAGACAGGTGTGAATGCTGAATAATAAACCACAGGCTTCAACTTACAATGGTATTATTTAATACCACAAATTTTAACATGTATTCTGGTTTAGATATAACAAAATGTTTGTCTAAGGTAACATGGTAGAAAGTCTGTTATTGTCTGCGATCAAATGAAATATTTCAAGGAAATTCTGGATTATTATTCTTATTCTTTTCTTTCTTCCGAACGTTGGCAAACATCATGGCAATCCGCGCGTGGCACGTTGCTACCCGAAAGTAATTTGTAAAACAAAATATCTTATCACGTTAACCGAGTAGATCGTATACAGTGGGTCCCACTGTATAAATTATACGGAAAATAATAATAATTATGCATAGTATCCTAATTAATCTGCGTATGTAACTATTAGGGTTGTACTTCGAAGGCAAAACATCGATGTTTAACATCGATGTTTAACATCGATGTTAACATCGCCGCTTACTATCGATGTTGAAAAAACATCGTAGGAAAAACATCGATGTATCGGAAACATCGATGTTTTATTAATATTAAAAAAAGCTATTTATTTATACTATATAGGTTTTATTTAATAATGTAAAGATAAAATACGAAAAAAGTAACATATAATACACAAAAAGCATTTATTAGATTTTGAAATAGAAATATTCCTTTTTAATAGTAATTAATTTCACATTAACATTATTATACCCAATATAATAATCCTAATTTGTACCTACAGTCTATTCCAAACGATTAGGCGGAACTAACCGCAATTTTCATTTTTGTAATTTGTTATTAGATATTTTTTAGGGTTTTGTAGGTATGACCAAACAACCCTTATACCGTCATTTTGTCGTCTGTCTGTCTGTCTGTCTGTCTGTCTGTTCGGTAAAAATTGTAGCCAGACGGCTAAACCTAGATAGTTGAAATTTGGCATGCTTATACAACTCTTTGACCCGCACATAGGAAAAATACTAAAACATCTAAAAAACATACCCCCCTAAAAATATAAACAAATATGTGCTCATCGAAAACAAAAATATTTTTTTTAAATTCTGAGTAGGGTATCAAATGAAAGCCCTTAGTACGTGGATTAACGATCAAATTTTTATTTTTGCAAAATAAATTATTTTGAAGCGATGTATATTGGTGTGAACCAAAATAGTACAACAGGAATTTTTGATCAGATTATGTTTTCGGAAAATAACGCATTTTTTGTGATTTTTGGTTCACAAAGTACAAAAGTTATACCAATGTAAGACACTCACATGCAAGGAATGCGATAGCGTAATGGGTTAGAGCACTGCTGGAAAACGAAGGGTTTCGAGTTCGAGTACGGAGTGAATTTAATTTTTTCTGTTTTTTTTTTGCATTTTTATTATGTTGAAATTATTTTGTCAAAATTCTAGTTATATTTTGACAAATGTTGTATTTAATTTTTAAGAGCGTAAATTTAATAACCAGTCTTATTATATGATTAACAGACGATAAATTATTTTAAAAATATCGTTCATTTTGCCGTGATTACTACAAAGTAAAATTTGTCCTACACACTCAGCATACCGCCTTCACTTATTAAATACCTGCGAAACCCTGAAATGTGTGAATATTCACACTTCACATCAATTTTTTATATATTGAAGTTGACTTTTCCTGAATAAAATGATCAAAAGCTTCAATCAATCAAAAGTAACTAGAATTGAAAATCTAGTTCCGCCTAAACCAAAGGAACAGACCTTACTTTTTTTACATTTCTAAAATGAAATATTGGATTTTATTACAATACTAATATAGTAATCTTAATGTTAATTTTATATTATTTAACATAAAAATAAAACTGTCATACACAATTATTTTTATACTTTTTTAAGTTGAAATAAAGTCTGTTTCTTTGGTTTAGGCGGAACTAGATTTTCAATTCTAGTTACTTTTACCAATTAATTGAAGCTTTTGATCATTTTGTTCAGGAAAAGCCAACTTCAATATATACAGAAATAGCTAACGACAACTTACAAAAATCCTGGGATTGGAGGAATAACAACTGGGAAAGTGTCAACAAGACTGAAAAAGAAAAAGTGTGTTGGCGTTGTTGGTCTTGCGCATTGTTTGCAAAAATTAGAAGTTTCTTCTTATTTTTTCGTATTCTGCTAACTGCTAAGAAGAATAAGAACTAACACTATTAGTATTGTTATATCACAATAGATGGCGCTTATATTTTGTGTACTAATTTTAATAAAAATTAAATTTTTAAGATTCCAGCGCCTCTAGCGGTAGTTTCTGAATTTCAAAGTTTGAACATCGACATCGGTAGTAGACATCGATGTTTTATCGATACTATCGCCAGCTGACCATCGATGGTAAAAACATCGATGTTTTTAAAACAAACTTCGATGTTTTCGATACATCGATGTTTTTTTTCCCATCTCTAGTAACTATGCAGTGCCGATAATTTGGTATTATAAGGATGAGAAGAAGAAGCCGGAATTATGGTATCTGTAGCAGTTTGTATTCGGTATACAGTAATACCCCGAAGTTACGCGATAGGTGGGTGCGACGAATATCGCTTAAGTCGAATTCGCGTAAGTAGGGGTACAACTTGGCATATAAATACATATAATTTTGTTTAATTGGGACCAAGGACTAACAAAAAACTTAGTTTAGAAGAAAAATGTTTAGTAAATTTGCAGTTATTTATACATATTAATACAATATATTAAAAAAATAAATGAGTTACGCAAAAAATATTATTTATTTCGATGTCGATGGCTTCATAAAATCCAACAATACAATACCTTCTTTTTTTCATGCCGAATTTCTTCGTAGAAAGTTAATATTTTTTTCATTCCTTGCTTTGTAGCTATAATACGTGCTTCGTTGGAGTCTATGTTTCTAAAAATTTTAAGTCCTTTTCCATTGAGCTAAGACCTTCTGTCATTCTGTTATCAAAATCCTTGATAATGTTAAGTTTACATTCCAAAGATATCGTTTTCCTTTTCTTACTAGGTGCAGGAGAATCAGATTTACTTCGGTTGGACGAAATATTTTTTTAAGGGTTTAGATAACGTATAACAAAACAATCTTAACTTTCGTCGATCGTAGAATCGTAATCGTGCTCATAGAGTTCGTGCGAAATGCATCCAGTGCATATCACAGCAAGAGATACACTGAAGATAGCGGGTGACAGTGTTGTTAAACGAAAAAATCAAAAACCGCGTAACTCCGAGCTCGCGTAAATCGGGGTAGCATAAGTCGGGGTATTACTGTATATTGAAGGAAAAATTCGGCCTCATAAACCGAAATACGTATCAATAAACTTGTTTTATTCTTTGAAATTACCGAGTGTTTTATTCTTTTCCTGCCACACTTAACAGTCCCAGTTATATTACCGTGCAGAATAGATAAGTCCATGTATTCGATTAACTAAATCATTCAGCCACTGTACTGAATTACACTAAGTCTCTCCATTTGAGTTCAATCACTTGTCTAACTCTATTCTGAAGCTGAATACTTGGAACCGACTCAAACGTTGAATAAAACTGACTGAATGCGACTCAGGATGCATGCTTCCTACATACTATCTTAGAACATTCCATACATTTCCGGAATATTCGATTTAACGTCCGCACGTTCAAAGGTCGCTCTCCTGTCTCACGGCCACTGTAGTCTTTTGTAGGGCCTTATTCATAACAATATTATATTTATTTATTTTATTTTATTTATTTTATTTATTCAAGGGGGTTAACCAACAGAAACGTCCTAATAGACGTTCCCAATTACAGGTCAACACAAGTAAAGTAGATAATACACAGTACAAAAAATAAATGTGTTACATTAAATGTCTTACAGAAGAAAAAAAAAAATATATATATATATATATATATATATATATATATATACATATATATGTACATATAAGTTAAATATAATCAGTTGCCTAGACAGTGTTTTTTAAAATATTGTAGTGAACAGGAAAAAATGTCCAGATCAGTGTTGACTCTGTTAAAAGAAGAAGATATTCTAGCAATTGGTGAATTTATTCCCAGATTACTGTTGTAGCGGTGATTGTGTAACAACATACGATTTCTCAAAACATATGAGTTACAATTAAATCCAAAGTAAGGAATTAAGTTGATAGAATCTATTTCATTATTTAATATTCTATATAAGAAAGCTAGATCATGGACGGTTCTTCTATCACGCAGACTTTGCATCTTGTAGAATTCTAAATTTTCTTCGTATGAGCGAAAATGCAGGTGTCTATTAAACTTATAGTTTAATTTGTCGATAAATTTCTCTTGAACTTTTTCTATTCTGTCAATATATGTATTATATCGAGGATTCCAAGTCGGACTAGCATATTCGAGTGTGCTTCTAACTAAACTGTTAAAAAGATAGATAAGTGCTCGATGATTGGAAAACTCGCTCGTGACTCTGAAGATAAATCCTAAGTTTCGGAGTGATTTTTTGACAATAAGGTCGATGTGTTGATCAAAAATTAATTTAGAGTCCAAGATGATTCCAAGGTCCTTAATTTCTGATACTGGTTGCAGTGGCAAATTATTTAAATTGTAATTGTATTTTATAACATTCAAGTTTTTTGTGAATGTTATAACCTTGCACTTTGATGGATTTAGTGTTAGTTTATTAATAGTACAGAAATCAACAAGTCTGTTCAAGTCATCCTGAAGTTCTACACAATGTACGTTCTTAGTGATACATTTAAATAACTTTAAGTCGTCAGCATACATTAGATGTTTAGAATATTTGAAGCATGTGCCGATGTCACTAATAAAAATGGAAAATAACAGTGGCCCCAAGTGGGAACCCTGTGGCACGCCTGATGTGACATGAACTGTAGGAGACTTAAAATTATTTACCACAACAAATTGAGTACGTTTGAAAATGTATGATGCAATCCACCGCAACAGATCACCACTTATTCCAAACTTCTCTAGTTTACATAATAATGTAGGATGATGTACTTTATCGAATGCTTTAGAGAAATCGGTGTATACTGCAGTGACCTGTTGCCGAAGATCAACACACTCACTTAAATATTGAACAAAAGGCACCATATTAGTCAAAACCGATCTACCTTTGTAAAAACCATGCTGTTCACAGGGAATAAATTGTTTTATCATAAAAAATAATTTTTCAACAACACAGGCTTCTAATATTTTTGCAAATATTGGCAACAAAGAAATCGGCCTGTAGTTTTCAACATTAGATTTAGAACCATTTTTAAATACGGGAGTTATCTGAGCAACTTTCCATACGTTAGGAAAAACACCTTTTTTGAGCGACAAGTTAAATATAATAAATAGAGGGTTAATAATGGCACTTATACAATTTTTAATAAACAAGGAGGGTATTCCATCTGGGCCAGCACTCTTTTTGACATCTAATTTAGATATTTGATTGATAATATCTTGTTCAGATATGTGATCGATTGAAAATGAGCTATTACTTTGAGAATCGTTTAAATTAGTATTAATAACAGGTGTGATAGGTTCAAACACTGAACTAAAATAATCTGAAAAAAGATTGCATACTGACTGAGTATCTGAAACCTCGTTAGTATTTAATTTCATAATTGCTGGAATTCTACCTGTTTTTTTTTTACAATTTACGAAGTTCCAAAAGGGTTTAATATCAATATTAAGAGAATTCTCAGTACGGTGTATATAGTTTTTGTAGTCGGCTTTTAAAAGGGTTTTGGTGCGCTTCCGCAAAATAGAAAAGGATACATAATCATGATCTAATTTATATTTTTTCCACTTTCTATGATATTTTTCTTTTTCGTTCAGAATCCTTCTAGTATCAGAGGAAATCCATACAGGAAGCGTACCTTTCTTAATAACTCGGGTTTTAACATGTGTATCTATGATTTGCGTTAACTTGTTATAGAAAATGCTTACATTTGTATTCACATCAAAACGTAGTTCTTGTTTCCAATCAATTTCATTGATTAGACTGTTAATCAGATCATAGTCGGCTGCGTGATACATTTTTTTATTATAAAGAGTTATTGAGACGGGCATAGTCTCCTTTGTGATTAGAGAAATATCAATAGCTGGGTGATGTCTATCCTCTGATACTAGAGGAGCAGAACATTTTTTAACAGTAATTATAGAATCATTATTGCACAATACTAGATCTAAAACTTTGTGGTTACTATTAACAATGTAGTTTAATTGATACAACTCGAGCAAGGCTGATATTTCAGCAAATTGTCTGCTCAGGTTATCGACAGAACTTGTATTAATAAGATATGGTGCGAAAGGTACGGGGTCCCAGACAATATTAGGGAGATTAAAGTCTCCTACAATCAAAAAGGTTTCGCGGGAATGATTTTGGATAACGGCAGACAATTTGTTGTAATACGCAAGTCTATTACTAATACTAGCATATGGAGGTATATACACACAGCAAATGTTGAAATTATTGTTGCCGACTTCGACAGTTACCCAAAGGTCCTCGCAGATTCCATCACACCGCCAGGGGCGTAAATAAGATCGCACAGCACTAGAGACAGCTATAAGCACACCACCCCCATCACTTTTACATAGAACAGTGTCACGATCACGACGATAAACAGAATAAATATTGCTGTCAAAAAGTTCACTATCGGAAATTGAGTCATTTAAATATGTTTCCGTCAAACAAATAATATCAGCTGGAAGTCCTGTAGTAGCTATATAAAACTGTTTAGATTTGGTTCGCAGACCATTAACGTTTTGGTAAAAAATTTGCAGAGACATCTTAACTGTGATGGAGTAGAACAGTAATAAATTAAGTAGCTGTTTTGATTAGCTATTCAATTTATTCTATTGACATCTTGATATGAATCAATTTGTAAAACACGTGAAGAGTCAGATTTACGAACCAAAATACGACAGTCTCTAACCCAAACGTATTTGTAACCCTTTTCCCTACAAATATCCCGTACTTTTCTTAGAAGGCCTTTATTGAAAGGTGTCAGGTGATCATTGACATATATAGGATTAAGAGAGGCGTTAAGTTTTAAGTCGGTACCAGAAAAGCCTTTACGACGTCTGAAAGCTCCAATGAATGCATCTTTCTTCGTTCTAAGTGCAAACTTGGCAATAATTGCCCTTGGGTTCTTGTTAGTTGAGGATTGGTGAGCGACACGGTGGTATGCTACTAAATCCGATGGACCAACTGGACATCCTACGTGAGAACCAATAGTTTCCAGGATAGTGGGAATACATTCGTTGTTAGATTCGTCTATGCCAGTTATTTCGACGTTCTCCCTGCGTGAATATTGATGTAATTTCTCCATCTCCTCTCTCAGAGCGTTGTTATCTCGTTTTAAGATTTCAAGATCATCTTTTATTACATCAACGCACTTTACTGTTGTCTTGAAGTTGGCCATTTCTGCTCCAAAATCGTCAATTTTGTCGCTAAAGTGCTGCACGGATTTGGCGAATGTAGTTTGCTGATTTTTTATGGACGAAATATCTGCCTGAATGACGCTAAGCTTCAACAGGACATCATTTAATAAATCGTTGTTTCCCGAAACAGATGTAGTTGACTGCGTTTTCTTAGAGCATTTGGAGCATAAAATAGAAACATTATTATGATCCCTAAACTCCAGTAACGCGTCCGGAACTCCTCCACATTTTGGGTGAAATTTACGTTTACAGGGGCCACTGCACGTAAACCCCGCATTGGTACGGGAAACGGCGGCTGAGCAAAAACTACATATACTATCTTCCTTTCCCATATTGAATGAATGAATGAATGAACTAGTTTTAAGGGATTAGAATGTCAGTGACCTGATGCAGACGATGTTTAACAAGTGTCTTTAAATGTGACGTCACTGCGATCACCTGTGTTTCGACAGGTACTCCGAAGAGAAATAACACTTGAATATTAGGTGTACACAGATTTCAATTGTTTTATTTAAAATACGTATTAAAAAACTGACCTGGTTTATAACACTGTAACGGTTCTGTAGAAGAAAATTTAGCGGTTCCGACGATACCAAATTTACGGTAGAACTCGCGAAATAAACCACCAAAATTTCACTATGACAGAGAGAGAATATAAACACATGTGTACTATTTAACAGTATGAATACGATGTGATATCTAGAATATATTATATATCTAGGTTGTTTAACTCGTCAACAATTACGGGTTTATAACAAAAACAAAATTTTTTGACTGTAATAACTTGGGGAACTTTTTTTAAAAAATTTGACAGGATATCATCAGTTAACCAATCACGGGAGAGGGTTCACCTGTCAGCTAATCAAGAGACAGGGTGTCCCCAGTTAGCCAATCACGAGAACCTTAGGAAAAATTGATGTCACAATGTTACATACAGACACTTGCTAATTATATAGTTAGATATTCATAACTCCACATATGATGTGTACTACTATCACCAGATACGGTTTATAAATAATAATATTTATTTATAAAATATATATACAAATACAAAGTTCGGTACAATATATTTATATACATAACGTAGATAATATAATTTGGTACCGGGCTCTGAGTTCTATCGAAATCTAATATGTCTGAAATTTTAAACATAAATGGCATTACTTACTATTTTCCAACTGCTTTAAAAATTAACTAGCTTTGCAGTGTGAAACACATGGTTCCGATTTTAAGCTGAACAAACATCTAAGAAACACTTAAGGTACTCGCAACATGTGATAATAATGGCGCGCAAAACAAAACTTGTTTCTAAAAGAAACAAAACTATCTCTGAAATGAAATATACGTTCCTTAAGTATTCTCATTGGGAATTCTCTTTTGAAAACAACTACACTTTAGACTGCTTCAAAAGTCTTTCAACTTTTATGAAAATTATTGTACTTATTTCTACATTGATTAATATTTTAAATATGATATATTTAATTTATTCACAGATGCGTGTCTAGGGATGAGAGAGCGCTGGGAAGCAGCAGCAGCAAGAAGTTCTTGATAAATACACCAATTCGAAACAAAATCGGCGACTAAGTATCTAATAATAAAATTTGAGACTATATCGGCTTTTTTTTAAATTTTGCAGTCTCATATGGTTTCTACTAGAGATGGGTCGTTCATGAACGAACCGGCTCAGTACACTGACCGAAGTGACATGGTTCACCAAATTGTAATGAGCCGGTTCACGGTTCCCTTCATAGTTTCAAGGATACGAATGATCGGGCAATTGTGAGCAGTGACCGGAATGATCCGGATCTGGATCGATGCCATGTCGAACTTCGCGAGAACTTGGCTTGTAATGTATTATCATAAAGTGTGTTTTGTCATCAATTTGTAGGGCAGTCTATTTGAAACTAATAGGCTTAGTCTGTACTTTCTTACAACCATACTATATAAAAATATTAAAAATATTGCCCAAATCCCAGATGTCTGATTTATAAGGGCAATAAACATCGCCATAAACTTAATACATCTGGTTTAAAATACAGTAGCTACATAAAGTGAATTGTTTATTTACTATTAACCGGACAAAAATGTTAGATAATTCACTTCTATAGATTTTTATTTATTTAACTTGTTCATATAATGCAAGAGCCGGCTGAGCGACGTTCTATCTACATATTGCAAATCAACAACCGTATTGAACGAACGACCGACTACTGACCGACTTGTGTCTCGGCAACATGTTTACTTAGCCGGATCAATAAGTAAACTGAACGACCTCCACTGATCCGGTTCTGCAAACTGAACCGAAATTTCCATCTCTAAAATATACATGTATCTTTCTTATTATTTTAAGTCAATATTCATATATGGAAAAATAGTTTATAATATAAAAACATATCTTTTCTGTTCTACGAATTTTTTCAATTGGATGAATATTTGGGGAAGGGGTGCACCCTAAAATTAATATTTTGTAATATTTTACTTATTATTCACTTTACATAAAAAATGTATATAAGAAAATTTGTTTAGAACAAAGAAACATAAGATTTATATTGGAGGGGGAGGGGGAGCATGGGAAGTGCTACCTATACAGTTGAAATATCTCACTTATTATTCACTTAACAGACAAAAAATATATAACAGAAATGGTTCAGATTCTTTTCAGTTTGAAATTTATCTTCTATTCATATATAGAAGAGGACAATTGTTTGTTTGTCTGCTATACACTCCTAGGTCCTTTGACTGATCTGGACCAAATTTTGCACAGGTACCCTTTAGGACCCTCCGGACATAACGGCGCATTTACAACTCTAGGGTTTTGTAGGTATAACCAAGAAATCCTAGACAATCCTAGGCCCCTAGACCGATCTAAACCAAATTATGCGCAGTTATTCATTAGGACTTTGCAGAAGTAATAATGCATAGATGTTTTTAGGGTTTCGTAGTTATAACCAAGAAACCGTGCACACTCCTAGACCCTGCAAAAGTAAAGGCATATATAAATATCTAGTGTTTTGTAGGTATAATCAAGAAATCTTAGACAATCCTAGATCCTTTAACCGATTTGGACCAAATTTTGCAAAGATAAACTTAAGAATCAAACAAATGTAATGAAGTGTATAACTGTTTAGGGTTTTGTATGTATAACAAAGAAATCCTAGACACTCTTCGGTCCTTTGACCGATCTGGATCTAATTTGGCATAGTTGCTTTGTAAGACGCTGTAAAAATAATGGCGCACAAAAGTGTTAAGGGTTTGGTAGGGATAAAAAAGAAACCCTGGACACTCCTCGGCACTTTGACCGATCTAAACCAAATTTTGCATAGTTACTCTTTAATCGCTTGAGGACTACGCCCGAGTATACTCGGGCGGCTATTATGTGCGAAAATTCCCACATCCGAGATATCTCGGGCAAGCTTTACCGGCATAAGAAATCACTCCCGAATGTACTCGGACGAAAATAAATAAGATTCATGGTACGTGGAAGCGAGACAAAAGACAGCTACGATGATTCAAATGAGGTACGAGAGAAAATGAATATTTTATTATGAATTTCTTTTATTTCTCGACCCACACTATGCACCATAATATCAACTTTCAATCCCATTTTGGGCCCGAAATGGCTTTTATAAAGGATATTATGTTCAGTAAATAAAATTTATTCATAAAAAAAATGTTTTTTTTTCATTTTTAAATTTTTTAATGATTACTGAAGTGGTTAAGACCATGCAAAAGTAAAGACGTATAGAAATGCTTAGGATTTCGTAGGTATAGCCAAGAAGCTCTAGACAAACCTAAAAAATGTATATAAGAAAATTTGTTTAGAACAAAGAAACATAAGATTTATATTGGAGGGGGAGGGGGAGCATGGGAAGTGCTACCTATACAGTTGAAATATCTCACTTATTATTCACTTAACAGACAAAAAATGTATAACAGAAATAGTTCAAATTCTTTTCAGCTTGAAATTTATCTTCTATTCATATATAGAAGAGGACAATTGTTTGTTTGTCCGCTATACACTCCTAGGTCCTTTGACCGATCTGGACCACATTTTGCACAGTAACTCTTTAGGACCGTGCGGAAGTAATAAAGTAAAAAATATTTTTGATTATTTTTCGAAAATTTTGTTTTTAATTATATTGGCGCGTCTAAATAGTTCTGAAAAATACAGCGAGAAGAGAGTAATTTCCGTTGAATAGTTGACTGGACGGGTGTATTATCACCATACACTCGTTAAACACTGTAATTTTTCATTCCTGTAATCCTAAACAGTGACAGCAACATTTCACATCACCCGTTCAATACCGGGTCAATCAGCTCGTTATCACATATACGGACAAAAGAAGAATTGTTAGTTGTTTATTATCTCTTGTTACATTGGTATCTCTGTTATCTCTTTATTAAATTTATCTGCTCTTTAAAAAGAGAAATAAAAATTGTCATTAACCATTTTTTCAATTACCTCATTGTTTTCATTTGGTGTGGATTTTGAATGACGTTTGAAACTGTATAACCTGTTAGCAACACATCAATCTTACCAATTGCTGTCAACATGTTTATGCGACAAGCCGAGCGCACAATGATTGACTTGAAATGAGAGAGTTTAAATATTGTAAATGTGAGGGGTTGTTACAAATTACCAACAACCTGTAAACATTTTTAAATTTTGATTATGCTTTGTTAAAATAACAATACAGTATTTCGACGCGTCAATTTTCACTTGTTTTTTAATAGGATAACAATTGTAATAAGATTAATAATCGGTTACTACAGCTTGATACGAGGTTTTTTTTTTGTGTTTATTGGCTCAGACTTTCGTCACACGCCATAGCTATTTGTAATTTGATGAAATACTATTTTTAGGAGAGAGTAAAAGGATCTGTGAATTTGGTAGTGAGGGCCGTCACAGCGGGAGTACGTCAGACGTGGGAGTGGGCCCATGGTAGGGTCACACATTAGAGTTGGGCAGTTAGTAATGCCTACCTACCCTCGGCTGTGCGAAATCACTGAGCTTTTTATAATATTATATTACTGTCTAAGATGTATTCTTTAATTGCGTCGAATATTTCGCTTTTATTTATTATTAAAATAGATTCTGTATTAGTGGGAAGTGCGATATTATTTTGTAATAGTTTGTTATAAAGAATTATTCTGTATCTTTCATGAGTTTTACATTCTAAGAATACGTGTTGTAGATCACCGATAGAGACATTGTCGGATACGAGGGTTACTCTTTATGTTTTTACAAACGACCACTAGATGGCATTATTGAAACGTCAGTATTGAAAATTTGATATTTGTTATTGTGAAATAAGTGGCAGCTTATAAATTGATCGAGTAGTTTGTTGAGCGTAAAAAAAAAACAAGTTAGGATTTTAGTGAAGACCTAACTCAACAACAATGCATAGATTCGCTTCGTTCAACTTTTGGTAATGAAGCACCATTAGAAAAGATCTGTTTACAATTGATTTGCAGAATTTCGTCGTGGTCGTGCGTCTGTCATTGATGAATCTCGTGAAGGTCGACCAAAATCGGTTTTGATTCAAAAAAATATCGATGCTGTGCGCAAAATGATTGAAGAAGATCGGTATGTGACTTACCGTGAGTTAGAGGCATCCTTTGGCATATCGCAGACTGCAATACATTCGATTTTGCATGAACATTTAGCTGTGAAAAAGATATATTCCCGATGGGTTCCGCATAGTTTGACCGAAGCTTAAAAAAAGGCTCGTATTGATTGGTGTCAGGGAATGCTAACAAAATTTAACCTAGGCACCGCAAAATCCGTATGCAACATCGTTACAGGTGATGAAACTTGGATTTATTCATACGAACCGGAAACTAAGCAACAATCCACTGTTTGGGTCTTCCAAGATGAACCGATACTCACAACCGTTCGCTACGGCGATCGTTCTTGATCCTGATTCTTCCTTTTTTGAATTCATTCACCCAGCGGAAAATGGTTGCATATAAAGGGGCGTCCTCACCGAATATATTAAATATATCGTCACATTTCCTTTGCCGACAACTATTTATTTTTAAAGATACTTAATGACTGCACGATAATCCAAATTTTTCATTTCTTAATGCTAACTGCTTCTCGCTACTGTTAAAACCAAACTAAATGTTGGAACGGAATAAAATTTTACTGCCAATATACTGATATGTAACCTCACATATCAAATTTTACCAGTGCCACCTATGTCTAGGACAGTGGTCTTCAACCTTCTTACATCTGCGAAACCCTACAGTTTAAATGCTATTTCATTGGAGCCTTGGTCTTTTTTAAATTTTAAGGTCGAACGTTGTAAAATAATAACTAAGATGCAAACTATTGAATGTAGTCTTGATCAAAATTGATATTTTATAGCTGACTCTATTTCTGTAATTTTTAAATGTAGGTATAATATACTTAGTATAGTATATTATACTATTTTATTTTTTAAATAATGCAACACCAACGTAATAATTTTTAATGCAAATCGTACATATATAGTTAGTAAGTGTGTGTATGTGATCTGGGTAAGATTGTGATGTCATTTTTCCTAAGGTTGTCGTAATTGGCTAACTGGGGAGTCTTGAGGTCTCTTGACTGACAGGTATTTTGCAGATTTATTCTCTAAGAAACTACGATTATAATTACACATAGAAATGTGTAGGATTTCGTAGGCATAAACAAGAAACTATAGATACTTCTATATGATTTGACCGATATGAACAATATTTTGTAGATTTATTCTCTAAGAAACTGCGAATAAAATAACATATAGAAATGTCTAGGCTTTCGTGGGCATAAAAAAGAAACTCTAGACACTCCTATATCCTATGATCGACATGAAAAATATTTTGCAAATTTATTTCCTAAGATTCTGCGGGTAAAATAACATATAGAAATGTCTAGGATTTCGTAGGCATAAACAAGAAATTCTAGACACTCCTAAATTATTTGACTGATATAAACAATAGTTTGCAGATTTATTTTCTATGAATCTACAAATATAATTATGTACAGAAATGTCTAGGATTTCGTAGGCATAAACAGGAAACTCTAAACACTCCTATATTCTATGATCGATATGAATATTTTGCAGATAATTCTCTAAGAATCTACGAATATAATTACATACATAAATGTATACATTTATGTATGTAATTATATTCGTAGCCCTATAGGGTTTCGTAGGCATAAATAACGTCTCAAATTATTTTTAGTTTTAACAATATAAATGTAATATACTGAATAAAAATGAATCGTTTTCCCATCTTAAAAAGTTCATGAAGAAATAATCTAACTATATAATTAGCAAGTGTCTGTATGTAGTGTCGGTAACATTATGACGTCAATTTTTCCTAAGGTTCTCATGATTGGCAAACTGGGGACACCCAGTATCTTGATTAGCTGACAGGTGACACCCTCTCCCGTGATTGGCTAATGGGTGATATCCTATCCCATGATTCGCTGACCGGCGATGAAATCAAGATACGTTAAAAAATAAAACCAAATACACATACAAACAATTGAAATTTTTATATTATAAATCCATCATTGTTGGCGGGTTAAGTTATAGTTATAAATAAAAATTTAATTGAATAATTAGCGATATGCTGTTTTGATTATTTATTTATTATAAACATTTATTAGCAATCATTATAAACATAAAGTCAAAGTAATATAGTAATTTATAAACATAAAAACCAGTGATACAGTACAAAGTACATATTTAAATGGTAGTTGATATAATAAGTAAATAATAATCACTACTCAACAAATTTGAACATTTTGTCGATAAGCAAAATTAGCTGTTTTGGAATAAATATGACTTACTGATGGCGGAAATGGTGATTAAAAATTTTGTAGCACCCTCAGATTTTAAGTTATTCAATTTTGAAAATTAACCATAATCATAGTATACAATAGTGATGGGCGATTGCCGTGAAATTTGCGTGTCACTTCGTGACACGGCCGTTCACGGTAAAATCGTGAGTGAACGTGATTAATATTTTTCTTTCGTGCGTGATTGTGCGTGTTTTAAAATTAACCGTGACACGTCGTGCGTGCAATCACGGCGTATCACGAAGTTTAAATTTTAGTAAATAGAAGGAATAAGAAGAAATAATTGTCTATCTTGTATCATTATCGATGCTGGATTTTGTATCTCCTTCTACGACGACAACATGTCTCCGTTGTATGCAGGCAATGGAATTATTTTTTGTTTAATTTTGATTGAATCTGACCGGATATGGATAACTAAACAATCTCATTCTTACTAGTTTGCGCTTTTTCTCTAACCAGTTGGATTTGATGGGATCATACGGAACATTAACCAATATTCTTCATTTAAGTATCATTTTCTTAAAATAAATTGAGCCCTGCAAATCCGTGGATCTTTCAGCGATTGCAGATAAATTATCATTAAATCGTGTGGATGCGGATAAAATATCATATCCGCTTATCCGAAATATGCGCATGAACATAAAATCTTCGGTTAGACGCCTCTTCCCGCGGAAGACGCGTTTAGAACCCCAAAAATGTATCGCTGGTATTTGTATTTTGCTTATGCCAAGAAATAATGATACGTTACGGAAGTTTTTACTTTTTACTCTTCCCATAAAGACCTATTTTATGCTTACTTAATTAGTTAAATATAGTAGAGTTTATATAACAATCGTAGATACAACAATTTCTTTGGATTTATTGCCAGTTTATCAATTGAAAAATAATTTTGTAATGTGTCGTCTTATTTTGCATTTTTTGAAATATTACTATAAATTAACCGTGGTAATTTGCTGCGTTTAAAAACATATAAAGCTCATATGAAATTAAAAAAAAAAACAAAAATATCTTAAATTTCTTGAAATCATCATTTAAATCATTAAACTTTCATCTTTTAATAATGATGAATTTAAGAATTTAATTTTATTATTAAGATTTTTTTTTAAAATTTGCTGAAAAAAATTAAAGAAATATAATTCTTTTAAATACCTACATAACACTCGTTTCTTATGAAACGGGCGTGGGATGGCCATTGTAACGTGAAAAAATTCACGCGTGTCGCTATTCACGCGTGTCACTATTCACGCGTGAGTCACGATTCACGCGTGAGTCACGAAGGACGCGTGCCCGTGAAGCACGCGTGCGTGACCGTGAAAGTTAAAAATTATGATTTCGTGTGCGTGCGTGTAATTTTAAATCTAACTTCGTGAGCGTGCGTGATCGTGACAAAATTTTATTCACACGCTCATCCCTAGTATACAAGCAAAGAGTCATAAAAAAAAACAACAATAAAATATCGCACATCTTTTCATTTTACACTCGTATATATTTTTGAAAATTTTGAGTGGGTTACTGAACGAAAAATATTGAATGAAAGTAGAGTTTAACGGACGAAAAGTTATTTTTGTGGTATTGTTATCCTCGAGTTATCGTTTTTATGCTTGTAAGAAGGCGTATACGGTGTGAACCTTTCATCATATTAAATCCAGAGAGCCAGAGGCAATTTAAAATGATTTTTTCCCAAAATAGTTCTTATGTAATTTCAAGTGAAATCTTTACAAATTCTTGCAAGTTGAAAACAATTTTTGGAAATCTTGAAGTATACTATCTTGTTTAACCGCAGTTCTATAAATTTAACAAAAATGTTGTCGGAAATACTTGGAAGTTTTGTGTTTGGCCTGAGAAATGTTAACTGTTTAACTTGTCTGTAACTTTCATTTAACTTCATTCAAAGTTTCATTTAAATAGGAGAGAAGGAAGTTGAGTATTGACATTGTTAATATTAAACTTAGGTTAAATGTTTTCAATGCAAAATGAGAATATTTCAAGTACCTTTTATTAAGGAAATGACATCTGTTTAATCTAGAAATTTGTTAATCAAGTTATTCTCATTTATAAATGAATGAGACTTTTAGAAAGCTAGGATTATTGTGTAAAATGCAATATTAAGCAGAGTACTTTTGACACAATATACTTTTATATTGTCACGGGGTGGATTCAAGAACGGACATCTTTTCTACAAAATTTATTATATAATAATAATTTTACATCAGAACACAATTAACTGTCTGAATGGCTGCTGGTGTCAGGGACTTAGCCAGGGGGGGCATAGGGGGCATTTGACCCCCCCCCATCCCCAAGATAGTTTACCTTATATAAAATATAATTTAGGTTGTTAAAAGTTTTCTTCACCGGAGGTGAAGAAAATTTATAAATTTACCGGACTTTTATTATTTAATATACTACAAAAAATCTAGAACAGGGGTCGGCAACCAGCGGCTCTTTTAGAAAATTTTGTGGCTCTTTAAAAATTGGCTAGTTTTTATTTTAATATAATCTATTTTTTAATTTTCAACTTTCTGCCTGTACTATACAGGTTTTGTATTTTTCAGAATGTACGGTGCAATTCACGCCCGGTAATTCCCCGAGCTACTGCATATTCCCTATTAGAAGAAGTTATTTGTTTCGAAAAAAAAAAGATCTGTATTTGTGAATGATTTACGTGCAAAAACATTTTTACATTTTATTAATTTACAAAACATGTTATTACTGCAATTTGTTTTTTGCACAAACTATTGTTAACTTGCAAGAAGCTTTTCGTGATAGATTTAAAGAGTTTAGAAAATATAAAGCTACACTAGCTTTTTTGACAAAACCAATTGAAGTAGATATGTAGCAATTACATTTATCACCTTCAATTAGTGGATTTGAAATCCAAAGGTTTATGGAATTACATATTCTTAAAACTTAATTCTGAACTGGAAAATTTAGAAAGAAAAAACTGAATTTTATCTTCCCAGCATATCCCGAAATTCGCAATCTTCAAAATGTAGATAAAGTTCTTTTCGAAGCTTGGAGCGGTCATCCAGAATCGTTCAATCTTTTAAAAAATTATGCTTTTGGGCTAGTGACAATTTTCGGATCCACATATTACTGTAAGCAAATCTTTTCACATATGAAATTAATAAAGAGTCAGTTAAGAAGTAATCTTACTGACCTGAAACTAGAGTGCTGCCTTATGTTAAAGATTACTGAATATTCCCCAAATATTGAAATCTTATAGCACACTATACAGGAGCAGTCGTCCCATTAAAAAAATTATTATATTGTAATATACTGGCAACTACAATAGGTATCACAAACTAAATGTATAAGTAAATATTAATTTATTGTAATACTTGATTATTTTAAAACAAATAAACAATTTTTACTCCTAACTCCCGACTCCCGACTCCCGACTCCCGACTCCCGACTCCCGACTCCCGACTCCCGACTCCCGACTCCCGACTCCCGACTCCCGACTCCCGACTCCCGACTCCCGACTCCTGAATCCTTTCGCTCGTAAATTTAAGATTCAATTCCAAACGTGTAAGCAGAACTAAATGGAATATTTATTTTCTTAAGGCCTTTGTTAAACAAAATGATAAAAAGCCACATTCAGTCGTTAAAAGTCAGTAGATTTAATATCTAGTTCCGCTTAAACCAAAGAAACAGACTATACTAACATTAAATATCTTGGGTTTTGGTGAGCTGTTTTTATAAAATGTCATTTTCATTTCATTTTTACTTTTTGTGTGATTTTTAATACAAATTTTCGAATATATGTATTCTTTAAAAAAATATGTTAATATTTATATTGCTTTCGTTTTCAGTTTGTTCTCATCCTTGACAAAAATAGGGGATACGCATAAAACTTATATTTCCTTAAAACTACATTTTTTTGATATGCTAATGTTAGTAATGTCACCTAACAAAACAAAAATCACATTTTAGTTAACATTATAGCCAAATTTTTTAATTAAAATATTGTAAATTTGAAATAAGCCGATCACGGCGCGAAGGTTGCCGAGTAAATACGACTGAGTATGACGTCAAACTGCTGGGGTTTGACGTCACAGATACAGACTACAACATAATATCTACGTGTGTATATTGTATTGTGAGAGTTTTGTATTTGTTTTTAAACAATTTTTCACGCATTTATTATTAAAATGGCAGATAAAGATTTTGTTAGGGCTCATTTATAAAATATATGTACTCACATTAAAATGGTCTTCACAAACATAAAGTTTACTTTTTTCTGAAATATCGGTTTTATTTCGCCTCATAGCTTTCAGCTACAAATTTCGCCTTTTCTGTTGTTTTTTGCCATCAGGTAATGATATTGTTTTTTTGGATTTCTAATTGAACTATTTGTGCACATCGGTACTAAACAATATTTTCGACTATGTTTCGAAGTACTGGGGCCTGGATCTTCCATATTTTATATATTTTAATATAAAATTTAATTCGGTAAACATGTATAAATTGTTTTTATAGAATTAAACTTTATTTTAATTAAAATCACTCTAACTTTACATAACCTATAAAATTTATACAAGCAAATAAGTTCACGACAGACTGTGTAAGCTGTACGCTGTACACTGGGTAGGCTGTACGCTGTACACTGGGTACGCAGTACACTTAGTGGGGGTATGACGGCACACGTCGTTTTCGCGCGCTACATACAGTTATGATTTTTTAAGACTTCAAATTTAAAAAAAAAAAAAAATGCAAAACTGTTTTTATGTTTATAAGCAACAAGAGGAATAAAATAAAAAAAAATAAAAAAATCATGCCTTTCCCCTATTGCAGCGGTTCCCAGTACGAGATTTTAAAATATTTCGCGACCCACCTTATGAAAAAAAAAACATTTATTTACAAAACAAATTTTATTTTAAAGCAGTAGCTTTATAGTACTAAAGAGTAATAAATAGTAATAAAGAGTATACAGTCTGTTTCAAACGCTTAGGCGGAACTAAATGGGAATTTCGTTCTTTTAGGTTGTCACGACAAGGGACCTTGCTTGGGTTATTTCATTTTTCACGTTGCAATGTCAAAATTTAAAATTACAACAATGAAACCATGGAAACGAATTACCTATGTCAAAATTAAATTATTTTTTTAATATATTTTAATGACAAAAAAATTAATAAATGGGATATTTGTATTAAGAATGACACAAAAAATCAAAATATAAAGAAAATGACAATTTAAAATGATATTAACCTTAACAAAAAATGTGTATTGTAAGTATGATTTACAAAGCTTAAACAAAACGGTCGAAAAGCACGATTTAAACGATGAAAGTAACTAGATTGCAAAATTTAGTTCCGCTTAACCGTTTGGAACAGACTGTAGTATAGTAATAAAGAATATAGTATAGTAATAAAGAGCACAAATACACACTATTCTAGTGATAAACTGACGTAAAAAAAATAATATGTACAAAAAAAAACTTTTTTGTGTTATTACAATTTTTTTCGCGACCCGGCAAAATTTTTCTGCGACCCGGTGCCGGATCGCGACCCACACTTTGGGAAACGCTACTCTATTGAATGAAAGAGTCGGGAGCCGATAACTTTTTCCGACTCCCGAATCCGACTTCTCCAAAAAACTTCAACTCCTCGACTCCCGACTTCCGACTCCGACTGCCCATCTCTGCTTATAATCATCTGAAACGTCTAGAAGTCAAATATGAGGTCGACAATAAAAAAGGGTCTCATTTCATCAATATAGATTTAGAATTTATTTACTACAGTTCAGCATATAAATATTTCCGATTTTATCGACTTAAATCTTTGCCCATTTCTCAGAAAATATATTTAATTTAAACCAAACAAGAATATTTGAAAGAGAAGAAAAGGTCAGAAGGAATTCAGATAAAATCGAAACGAAAAACATGTAAATAAAATTCGAAGAAAATCAAGAGAAGTGGAAATGAGAAAGCAGACGTTAACCTATTTTATTCATAAAAGATTCCACTTTAACTTTCATTTTAAAAGGATTAGTTTTGGTTTCTCCTGAAATGACAACGATGAAGTCTGCTGCATTTTTATTGTATTTTTCAGGAACCAAATGACACTGGAGTAAAATAGATAAATGATGGTCATTATTATATTTCCTTTAGAATTTTATTTATATTCATATTTTTTACTTTATTGTTCGTTATGCATTTTAAAACATTTATTTATTTTTTGATTATGAAATATGGATTATAAAGTAGTATACAGCAGTATTCCTGAACCTTTTTAGCATCACGGACTCCCTGTAATATCTTTTGAAGTTGGCAGACCCTATTAAGGGGTCCATATACAGGGCTATAACTACCTTTATAGCTATAAGGGGCCCCTTTAATCAATATATAATACAAGTGACGTCCTAAAAAAAGATCCTCACTTCTAAAATGATGTGATGACTTAAGAAAAAATTGACGTGAAGTGTGAATTTTCACACATTTCAGGGTTTTGTAGGTATTTAGTCAGTGAATGATGATTATTAGAAGGCCAAACGATGAATGCCTGTCACTACATAACACAATTACAAGTGTTGGTTTTAAATCCATTAAATCAATAGGCACGACAAGAAGGTTGCAGTTAGATTTTTTCTACCGTGTATCATATATCTCTAATAATACCATAATATATATTTTAACGCATTTTTTTTTTTTTTTTTTGTTGTTATAATTGTAAAAAATCATTCAAATCCAGACTTGGCAACACTGCGGGCGATCTTTTGTCACGCAAGAGTATAACGCCTACAGCTACATTGTTTATATTGCGACTATATGAAAAACTAACAGATTCTCTACGAGAAATGGAATCCCAGCAACCGGCCAGTTATTTATTTATTTTCCTAGTCGATATTTGCAAAATAAATTTACGTACCAAAACAAAATGTATCCATGTATATACAAATATATTTTTTTAATTTTAGCTTTAATTTAAGATATTGAACGATAATCTTAATACTTGGCAAAATTTAGTCAAAATGAAATGTATTTCAAAGATCAATTACCGTTCCTTAATCTGCACTTAAAGAGCTTCCATTTAATATCTCCACAATAGTATAAAAATTATTATTATTATTTTTTTTAATAACACAAAAATTGTAATAATTTCCAAATACAAAATCGGATAACAAATTCCTCTCTTATGTTTCCGGTTCATAGCAATATATATTGCTTAGAATTTTTTCAGATTTTTAATTTAACTCCTTAAGGGTTAAAAGGTGCGGGACAGTGATTTTTTAGTACTTTTTTGGAAAAAAATCGTATTAAAAAAAATAAAATAAAAATAAATAAAGAACTACTTCCCGTTCCTTTATCTACGTCTTAAGAGCTATCTTTTGATACAACACAATAAAAAAAATTTCGACGACACAAAAAAAAATCAATATTTTGCGAAAAAACTATTATCAAAATTTCCTGTTGAACTATTCCGGTTCTCATTAATGAACATTTTTGAGTTTTTTCAGATTTTTAGTTCAACCCCTCTGGAAGATAGGGTGGGGGAAAAAAGTTTTTAGCCAATATATTGACAAAAACAGTAGAAATAGGAAATAATTTCACTCAGCTTTTTGTACATCATCCATCACCAAGGATGGTGAAGTTGCAGAAATAACATTAACAAAATATTTTGTACTTGAAAATCCAAAAGGATAGGAAAGCAGGATTTTTTTTTATATATATATATAACAATATAGAACTTAATTTAACTCATAGTCACGAGTTAAATTTTGACAAATTGACTAGTAAATTTAAGTATAAAAATATTAAAAATTAACAATATTCAAAAACATTTAGAATGATACTCAAATAAATTACTGCATCAATATGACAGACAGTACACTACCCTCCCTGACAACCTGGTACACACAAATCGCAGAAATGACAGTGTCACCCCCTGTACAAGATAATGCAATAATCAGTTTGGAAATCATAAAATCCCACATCAAGATAAAACAGTGAAAGGACACAAACAGACATTGAAAACTGGAACAATCATACAATTCGACGTTGTGTTGCTTAAATAAACGTTCTGTCCAAAAAGCTGAGTGAAATTAGTTCCTATTTCTACTATTATACCAATTGGACGTTGAAAATTATTCTACTATTGACAAAAACCACATAAAACAATAGATTTTTCAAAAATAAAAAGAAGTTTCATTTGATATCCCACTCAAAATTAAAAAAAATATTTATTTTTCCATTAAATACATATTTGTTTATACTTATCTCGCGCTGTATTTTTTAAAACTCTCTATAGTTTTCCTATATGTGGGTCAGAAAGTTGTACAAGTATGCTAAATTTCAACTTTTTATGTTCAACCGTTTGGCTACAATTTCTACCGTACAGAGAGCCAGACAGACAGATACATGAGTGATGTTATAAGGGTTTTTTGGGTGGTCACACCTACAAAACCCTAAAAATGTTTGATACCACTATAGCTTGATAGTTACCTCCCATTACCGCAAATAAGTTTTATTTGAACCATATTTTTATAACTCTTTTTATTAAGGAAATAATCAAGATGACCATAAGTGGTTGCCTTACCCTGTGTACTATTCATAAAGATGCGCTGTATTTGGCACAAATAGTCATCATTGCTGTGCGCTATAAATTTATAATATGTATGCAATTTGTTTAAAAATTGAAATATGATATAAAATTTAATTTTTTCAGTTCGGTTTTTCATAAGTGTACCATTTCAACTGAAATAGATATTTTAAAATAAATTAACAAAAAAATAAAAATAAATAATAATAACAAAAATATTGCTCTTTTGTCTAATAGCTTTGTAATAATCATAAAAGTTGGGTATTTGTTATCTGCTTTTATGATATTTTATATTATTCTATATACCTGTTTCATTTTATCAGATATTTTATAAATTGTGCACTTTCCTAAATGAAAAATGCAATAGGTATTGTGATGAATGAAAAATAAAAATTAATATGGCTGACACAAAATTCTGCGATGCATGATTGCTCATAATAACATAATAAAAGTCATTTATTTCTTTTTTACTTTATCTTTTTTTCTTTATGATGGTTTCTACAGCTGACACTCTGTTTGTATCTTGAATAAGTCTTTTTATATATCTTAAATAACTTTTTTTATTTCATGTTTATGACCTTTGCTGCTAAGGCAATTAGCCAGGACAATTTCAACTTTTCGTAGTGTAAATTCCTTGTTTGAAAAGGATTCAAACCCGAGACTTCGCTACGCTGGTCGGCAGTATGTGGCTTTACATATTTCGTGAAATAAAAATTGTTTCTTAACTATATTATTTATTATAGTTATTATAGAATTATTCTTTTTAAAAAATATATTTAAAACATTCATATCAAGCGGCAAATTTATTCTACTACGCTTCTTTAAATATTGATTTTATTTTTCTGATTTTTTTGAGGGACACCCTAAATCTAAGCTTTAGAAATAGCTCCCTTATTTTTAATTTAACAGCAAAAATGTATGTAACAAAAATTGGTTATAATAAAAAAACAATTCTTTTTTTTACAAAATTTTACGGGGGCTCTTACATCTTAGGTTATTAGCACCCTGGTACATTAAGGTAACAAATAATAGATACAATAATTATAATAATAATAATAATAATAACAATAATAATTAACCCGCATTGTATGGGCACTGGATCTAAAGTAATTTCCGCATTTGCATATCACCAGGGTTTGGGATGCAGTCGTGTGTATTTAGCTCCACTAGTCTCTAGTATCACATGGTTCAAAAGGTTGCTGAAGTTTGCGATTAGTGTACTCTTGTCAAGACCTGACAAACCCCAAAGATAATATAATATAATGTTACGGGCGTGACTCTAAAGCAGTGGTTCTTAACTGGGGGTGCGAGAGAGCATTTATAGGGGTGCAAGACAAGTTTCTAAATTTTAAATGAAAATTACTGCCTACACGCTTATGAGAAACATGCCTTATTGTTTTTTCCCCCACTCCTATGGCTGAAACTAGACCAGGGTTTTTGAATTGCGCGAAGAAATTATACAGTTTCTTACTAACCAAAATAGTGATTTAGTGGAAGCTTTAAGAAATAGAGACGCAATACTTCGGCTAGCCTACTTAGCAGATATATTTAACCACCAGAATGAATTAAGTACATCAATGTAAGGATTTGGTAAGATAATAATAACAGCTCTAAGCATTAGCTTCATTTAATGAAAAATTATAACTTTGGAAATGTCGAGTTGAAAATGGGAATTTAGCAAATTTTCTTTTTCTGGATACAGTTGTTTTGGAAAATGAAAAAACAACAATTATACCCGAAATAAAATTACACCTCCACTAATTGAATGAATCATCTGATACTTTTCCACGGGAAATATAGGCAAAATTAATAAATGGATACTCAATCCATTTTTGTTTGACCTAAATTCAATGGACGATAACGTTTTATTAAAATACGATCTTATCGCAATACGAACTAATGCACGTATTGAAATGGAATTTGAAAAACTGGACAGTTCTGCTGTACGCAGTTAGAACTTTATCTAGAATTGGCAAAAGCAGCATTAGAGACTCTTTTACCATTTGTCACCACTTACCTTTGTGAAATGGTAAAAAAGTGAAAACCATTATGAAAAAGTGATGAGTTTTTCATCACTTTTGCATATCAAAACAAAAGCCAGAAATCGCTTAAATGCATCTGATGCCTTACGTGTGGCTCTTTCAAAAAAAGAGCCTCGTTTTAAAAGGACAATTATGAACAAATAACAACAAAATAGCCATTAAAAATGAATATATTGTTTTATATGTAATAACATAGTACATATTTTAAATGTTTTAATTTGTTAATGCAATAAATAAATTATCGTACATATATAATTACCCAGTGTGTGTTTTTGATCTGGGTAACACTGTGAGGTCATTTTTCCTAAGGTTCTCGTGATTGGCTAACTGGGGACTCTTGAGGTCTCTTGATTGACAGGTATTTTGCAGATTTATTCTCTAAGAATATAAGAATATAATTACATATAGAAATATTAGCATTTCGTAGGCATTAACAAGAAACTCTAGATATTCCTATATGTTTTGACCGAAATGAACAATATTTTGCAGATTTATTCTCTAAGAAACTGCAAATAAAATAATATATAGAAATGTCTAGAATTTCGTAGGCATAAACAAGAATCTCTAGAAACTCCGATATCATATGGTCGATATAAAAAATATTTTGCAGATTTATTTTCTAAAACTCTGCGGATAAAATAACATACAGAAATGTCTAGGGTTTCGTAGGTATAAACAAGAAACTCTAGACACTTCTATATTCTATGACCGATATGAACAATATTTTGCAGATTTATTTTCTAAGAATCTGCGGACAAAATAACATAGAGAAATGTCTAGGGTTTCGTAGTCATAAATAAAAAACTCTAGACACTCCTATATTCTTTGATCGATATGAAAAATATTTTGCAGATTTATTCTCTAAGAATCTGCGGATAAAACAACGTATGGAAATGTCTAGAGTTTCGTAGGCATGAACAAGAAACTCTACACACTTCTATATCCTTTTATCGATATGAAAAATATTTTGCAGATTTATTATTTAAAAATCTGCGGAAAAAATAACCTATAGAAATGTCCAGGGTTTCGTAGGCATAAACAAAAAACCCTAGGCTACTCCTATATCCTTTGAACGATATATACAGTATTTTGCAAATTTATTCTTTAAGTATCTATAAATATAATTACATACATAAATGTCTAGGATTTCGTAGGGATTAACAAGAAACTCTTGACAATCCTATATCCTTTCACCGATATGAACAATATTTTGTTGATTTATTCCCTAAGACACTGCAGATAAAATTACATATAGAAATGTTAAGGGTTTCTTAGGCATAAAAGAGAAACTCTAGACATGCCTATATCCTTTAACCGATATGAACAATATTTTGCAGATTTATTCTCTAAGAATCTACAAATATAATTATATATAGAAATAGCTAGGATTTCGTAGGCATAAATTAACGTCTCAAATTATTTTTATATTTAACAATATAAATGTAATGTACTGAGTAAAAATAAATCGTTATCCCATCTTTAAAAGTTTATGAATAAATATTCTAACTATATAATTAGCAAGTTTCTGTATGTAGTGTCGGTAACATTATGACGTCAATTTTTCTTAAGGTTCTCGTGATTAGCTAATTGGGGACACCCTGTCTCTTGATTGGCTAACAGGTGACACCCTCTCCCGTGATTGGCTAACGGGTGATACGTGTTTCGTGATTCGCTGACCGGCGATGAAATTAAGATACGTTAAAAAATAAAACCAAATACACATACAAACAATTGAAATTTTTATATTATAAATCCGTCATTGTTGACGGGTAATAACCTAGTCTTGTAATAAATGTTTTATCTTAAATATTCATTTTTCAAGGGGGTGCGAGAACTTATTTTCAGATTTAAGGGGGTGCTGACTTTTAAAAAGGTTAAGAACCACTGCTATAGAAGAATGATGTTTTTGATTTAATTGTAGGTAGGGCTTTATTGAATTTGTGGAACTATGATCGGTAACTTTTTGAGTTCTTTTTCGTCTACACCAGCGTTTGATAGGATAGTTATTGCACTTATCTACGTCCAAGACGGAACTAAATATTACGTTTTTGCCCATTTTAAAAGTTAAAATAATGTTATTTGACGTTTGTCAAACAAAAAACAAAAGCTACAGACAAAAATTATCGGAAATTTCACAAGAGAAAATTGCCACTATAAATGTGACTGGTTCAAACACAAACACGTGATCAAAAATTTGTATATAAAGCATTTTATTGGTTTAGAAAAACGGCAAAAAATAGTCAATATTATTAATTAATTACCGTTGATTAAGGTATTAATTGTAGACTTCAATTATATGCATTTTACAATAGCAGTTATACTAGGTATAAACTATCAAGCAGTGATAATTAAAATATCAAGTAACAGCTGTCAATCAAATTTCTACCATCAATATCACCAATGTTAATTAATTTGTTTGCCCAATAAACAAGTAGCGGTAAACGTAGCAATTTCACGCTGCTAGTAACGTCATGTTAGCGCTGAACGTGGGAAAGGGAGCAAAACAGCAAAATGTATGGAAATGTATTCACAATAAAATGTTTAATCCTTCAGCATATGTGTTTCTATCGAATGTACGGGTGTTTTATGTTTCAGAATAATTGTTCGGCCTAATTTGGATTCGATTCCATATCGTATAGGTGTCGTTTGTTTTGTAATAACAATACAGGCAGTTTCATGATTAGTACATTAATTGTTACTGTGCTGTAATAACCACCACAACTGACACAGAAATCATGGTTAAGCTGCTTACATAAAGATGGGTATTAAATTTTGAATCTGCAGTTATATTATAATTTATGTTGGTTGAAATTTAAATAAAACAACATACGTTTAAATCTGCTATTGTGAATACCTACTTAAGTTGTCCACTTTCCATTTGCAATGGGGATATACAGTGAATTTCTTTTATCCTGCAATATAGTTATTATCGTTAATTAATGGTAGTTGTAATCTGACAGAAATGTAAAATTGCATTTCTTTTAATTTGCAACATAGGCAATTTAAGTGTATCTTTTTCATTCAAAAAAATGTACCTAAGTGAAGAAAAAATCATGCTTGTAGCTTGGTACAATTCTCAGATGAGTTTGAGAGAATGTTCAGTGCAACTCATCCGAATCCCTCTATAATATCGAGGCTTGTTACCAAATTTAAACGCCATCGATGCCTTAATTTGAATCATACAAGAAGGAAACGAACATCAACTATACTGACAGAAGAAAATAAATAAAAAATTGCTTTAGAAGTTGAAAGTAACAACTGTACATCTACTATATCCCAAGCTTGGCCAAATGGGGTGTGTCACACCCCAGTATATTAATAGTGGAAATGATGTATCTATTGACAATATTTATGAATTAGTTAATATTTAACAATAATTTAATTTTTAAACGACAAAAAAAAATCAAAAACACCATTTACAAAAAAATAGGGTAACTGCAGCGAATTTCGACTACGCAGGTAATTTCGACTATCCCATTATTTCTCTAAATAATTGCTGCCATATAGCGGTAGTATAACGTAACACTATGTTTATGTGAAAAACTAACCTCACTTTATTTTAAGCCACGTGTGAATTTCGTTAGACGAACAGTGTAGATATTTATATTTTTTAAGTGTTAAAATATTTTTTTATTGGTTTTAATCAGCAGTTGTTTATCAAAGGAAAGTTGAACAAAATATTTTGCATTGAATAAACTGACAAGAACTGATCCAAATACATATATATTAGCTGGTAACATTTGATTTTCATAATATTTTATTATAATATCACAGGCTAAATAAAACAGATTTGATTGCAGGTAATATCGACTAGAGAAATGAAGCTACTACGGACTAGTCGATATTACATGCATGCATGTTTCACTTACCTAATTTGACGACAGTTAAAATCACGTCTTACTAAAAGTCTCTATTATTATATTCCTTTTCCTAAATAAATTGTAAAAGAGACAAGAAACGTTGATTATCTTAAAATTTTAGAATAGTCGATATTAACATCACTTTTTTGAAATCAACGTTTTTTTCATATTTTTTTTATGTCGAACTTAAAGCTGCGTTCCCACCTCAGTAATTTAACACTCTGTGCGTTGTAGATAGTTTTTAAACGAGGTCATTTGGTATGATCGGACATGCTCGTGCTTGGTCGTTGCTATACTACTGTTGAGCGAGATAGTACGAGCTTGTCCGATCATACCAATTGCACTCGTTTAAAAACTATCTACAACGCACAGAGTGTTAAATTACTGAGGTGGGAACGCAGCTTTAGTTGTAATAACAGCTTGTTTCATCGTGAAAATATTTAGCACCTAAAGATAAGTGAATGAGGTATCGATTGGGACCACTTTCCAACCAAAATATTGAATAGTACGTAAATTAAAAAATAAATAAATTTGGTAGTCGAAATTCGCTGCAGTTACCCTATGTCTAAATTATATTTGGCAACAGCGCATTTGGAACGAATTATAAATAAATTAACGTTCAAAATTCAAGCGTTGCTTGAGAAATGAGAAAGAAATTGTCTCCCCCACCAAAATACATAGACCAATCAGAGAGCTAGTGTGTGAGATTTGGTTTGAACGTGAGATGCAATGTTCTCAGTCAACTCGAGACGCTACTTGAAGTATGATGCAATTTTGGAAAGAAATTGGCGTGATTTTGACTTTTATTGAAAAAATTATTAAAAAAGCATTAAATAATTATTTTGATTTTTTTTTTTTTTTTTGTAATATTGTTCTATAGGCTTGACAGCATCTAACTGTATAAATTTTATCTTATTTTAATTGATATTAAATGAGAAAAGCCGGGGGTATACTACACCCCACTTGGTTGGATGTGTATATTTTGGTCAACTACGGGTTAAAGTGGCCAACTAATGCGGCAACTTTGCCCCAGTTTAGCCGACTTCGTATCTCCTACGGTTCCCGAGATCCCAATGGTTAGATTCGAAAAACGGGCACCCTGTATAGGAAAAATACTGAGAGTTCAAAAACACACATCCCGAGATAATAAACAAATATGTACTATACACTATACTAATTATATATAATAAAAATATAAACAAATATTTATTTAATGAAAAAATAAATATTTAAAATAATTTAAGTGGCATATCAAATGAAACCTCTTAATGCGCTGAACAAACATATTTTTATTTTTGAAAAATCTTTTTTATGGGTTTTTGCCATAAATATGTCAAAAAACTTTAGTTCTCCACTCTATCACTCAGAGGGGTTGATCTAAAAATCTGAAAAAGTTTCCATTATGTACACTGATTGGAAACGGAATAGTTCAACAGGAATTTCAAATTAGTTTTTGAAAAATATAGTTTTTGTGTTGTGAATTTAAAAAAAATTGATGTGAAGTGTGAATTTTCACACATTTCAGGGTTTTGCAGGTATCTAGTAAGTGAATGATGATTATTTGGGGTGCCAAAACAAATTTTGTGACAAAATATTTTTTTATGAATTTTAATTCGAATGCCTATTACCATTATTTAAGTTTTTAAAGATGTGCAGTATTTTTTTTTTTTATATATCAAGGTTCATTAAGATTTTGAAAATTGCGCCTATGGCTTCCATTGGTTGTTTTTAGTCATAGCTCCTCCCCTTTGATTTCGTGTACATTCAAATATATAATTAAATTATAATTTCAACAATTTCCACTAGTTATTAAATTTACGCTATTAAAAATTAAATGCAACAATTGCCAAAATATAATTAAAATTTTGAAAAAATAATTTAAACAATATAAAAAAAATAAAATAAATAAAAAATAATATTGTCTCCTCACGTAGGACTCGAACATGAGTCCGATTACGAATTCTTGGACAGAACGCAAGTATCTTAGCCACAGCACCAAGAAACACGTTACTGTTTAGCGTATTATATAACTATAAGTTGTTAACATTATTAGCAAAAAAACAGAAAAAATGCTTTTTTTTCCAAAAACATAATCTGATCAAAAATTCCTGTTGAACTATTCCGGTTCACACCAATGTACATTACTTAGAATTTTTTCAGATTTTTAGTTTAAACCATCTGGGCTACAGGGTGTGGGACAAAATTTTTTTTGCACAATATTGGCAAAAATCGCTTCAAAATAATTGTTTTTGGAAAAATAAAAATTTGATCGTTAATCCACGTACCAAGGGCTTTCATTTGATACCCTACTCAGAATTAAAAAAAAATATTTTTTTTTTCGATGAGCACATATTTGTTTATATTTTTAGGGGGATATGTTTTTTAGATGTTTTGGTATTTTTCCTATGTGCGGGTCAACGAGTTGTATAAGCATGCCAAATTTCAACTCTCTAGGTTTAGCCGTTCGGCTACAATTTTTACCGAACAGACAGACAGACAGACAGACAGACAGACAGACAGACAGACAGACAGACAGACAGACGACAAAATGACGGTATAAGGGTTTTTTGGTCATACCTACAAAACCCTAAAAATGTATTGTGGGTTTCAAAATAATGATCTTAAGACGTAGATAAGAAACAAAAAGTAGTTTTTAAATTTGTTTTTTTTTTCGTGGTGAAAAAGACTAGAATCGTATGAGAAATTTTTAAAATTCCCAGAAGAATGCGGAAAATAATGTACCATAAATAATCTCCAATTACTTTTTCCAAAGCACATAAACTACAAGTACAATATAAACTATGTCTGAAGTCCTTTTGTGGTTTGCTTTTGCGATTGTCTGTTGTAAAGTAATTTTCTGTCTCCTCAACTTTAACACTTTACTTCTCTTTGTACCAATGTTCCAGTAGATTTAAAGGACACTTGCTACGAATTTATTCAATATATTCAGCACACACTTGTCTGGTAAGATGTGTGGTCGCATGTGTTGAAACTAGAGAGAACGATTTTAGATCCTGGAATTAAATTGTAGAAGAGCAGGTCTGAAGAATAACAGAAGTACTTGCACAAACCAGTGATGTTCACTCCTTATCTGCAGACTGTGCGGTGAAATTCGTTTATTTGCAACTAGATGACACGCCCTTACTTCTTACGGTTTTTGTTATAGGGAAATAAATTTAAGATTCCAACACTACGGCGGTCAATTTTTAGCTTCGATAGAGGAGATTCAAAATTGTGTTTTATGTATACACAGTGGTCAAGCTAAAATTATATGAATAAATATGTTTTACAATATTTTATGAATCTGTTTTGCCGTTTAACCCTTTGTTGACTGACGGTATTTATAAGTACCCAGTTGATTTTCGCCCGTTACTTTCTATGTATAATAAGAACTATCGTTTTTGCCCGATGGTATATCAAAGTGCCATTGTGTACTATAAGATACGTCAGAAAATAAAGCTAGCAAGGTTATGTTCTTGGGGATCCCGTGCTTTATTCTTATACATATGTAATAAGTGGTTTCATAGTGATTGCAATAGCTGTTGTATTTATACAAATTTTGGGAAAAATATTGAAAAAAATGTAAGTATAACTATTGGTTATTATATATTTGCATGTTATTACTTAGCGTGAATAAAAAAAAAAAAAAATACTTTTGCAAATATTATAGAAAATTTGAGGTTTTTTACAACTGGTACTGCCAAGTACCGACAGGTTGACAAATTATAAATACTGCCCAAGTTTATGATGAAATAAAACAAATACTTTTTTTACTCTGTTTTATTATTTAATAATTTATTATTATTTTTGTAATATTGCGCTCATGGTATCATCAAATAGCAATTCGTAAGTCATTTTGGACCATGGTTTCTGTAATTATAACTATTTTATTTGCTCTTAGATGGAGAAAAAGGGGTCATATTCTGGCTATGATATAGTACAGGAAATGAAGCATTTTGGCTCGCAATTTTTTCGTCCAGCATGGAATTACGTGAAATTTTCACAGAAGGTAGGGAATAGCCCAAGGATCATTTTCTACATCATGCCGGTGTACGCTAAAACCTTGGGGGTGTTTGCCGCCCCATCTCGCGGGTGGAAAATTTTCACTACATTTTAACTATAGGTATCGATGGGAAAAGTAATTCTAAGAAAAAAATGTTCTTTACATTTTCTTCGTAAAACTAATATTTTTTGAGTTATTCACGGTTGAAAGTAACAGTTTTTCGACGAAAACATCGATGTTTTTAAAAAGTTTTTTGCGAATAACTCGAAAAATATGCATTTTATCAAAAAAACTGTAGAAAGCAAAATTGTAGCTTTTAAAAAAAAACAAACAAAATTCTTGTTTTTATTATTTTTCTACGACCAATACGAACCGAGATACTGCATGTTAATGGTTAACTTTTTTTCGCCAAATGCATAATTTGAAAGATTCAAAGTCAAATAACAGGAAAAATTTGCATTTTTCGAGGAAAACTCATTGAATCTTTTTTAAAGTATTTGATTAGACCTTTCAAACAAAAAAATAAAACAGTCTCTAGCATAAAAATTAAGCGACTTATTATCAAAATAAGGTCGGTACCTACTTTTTTCTACGAAAAAATCAGTGAAAACCACCCCCTATTTACCCCCCTAATTAAAATTGATCCTTACCCTTCTGTGGTTCTCTTCTTATATGTATTTTCAGTACACCCAAGAAGTTTGACCAGTTTAAAATGCCTAATTTTAGAAAAATTGGAGTTTAAAGAAAAAACGATGTTTTGCGATTTCGTATTTTTCACCCTTTTCTTCAAAATATCTCCGAAATTACTGGAGATATGAAAAAAATGATAGAGCACTAAATTGTAGCTTTCTTAATTACTTCAATTTCCCTGTGCATATATTTTCTGTACAGTGAATATTTGGCGAGATATAGCCGTTTAAAACCTCTATTTACAAGCGAACACCACCTTATTCGAGCCCTTCAAACTCACCCCATTTAAAAACTAAGGGATCTTAAGGAACTTAATTTACATAATCTTATAGCTCTTAAAAAGCCCTACAAAATCGTTTTTGAAAAAACTTTCTATCACTAAAAATGAAGGAGCTATGTTTAAAAAACCAATAAATTTTTTTTCGAAACATTCGAATAGCACGGTTCGGAGCGATTTTTTTTATATCAAGCTCTAACAAGGGTAGGTTTTTAAGGGTTGAAACATTATAAATTGTATTCCAAAGCATGAAACAATCATTATTCAACTAATCTAAACCAAATTTTACCCATCTTAAGGTTTACAACGTTATTTTATAATTTTTGACAATTAGGGGTAGTTTTCACCCTTAAAAAATAAACAGTGCTCATGAGCATGATATAAAATTTGAAGTAGAGGGTGAGACGAACCTAATTTTAAATTTTGGTGCAAATCGATGCAAGATGAAATCATTTTTTAATCCAACAAGGGTTGATTTTTAAGGGTTGAAACATTATGAAATTGTATTCTAAAGCATAAAACGATCCATATTTAGCTAATCCAAACCAAATTTTACCCATATTGAGGTTTAAAATGTTATTTTATAATTTTTTACAATTAGGGTTAGTTTTCACCCTTAAAAAACAAAAAGCGTACAACGGCACAATGTAGAAAATGAACTAGAGGGTAAAATGAGCCTAATTCCAAATTTTTATCCAAATCGATGCTGGACGAAAAAATTGCGAGGTTTTGTCATTTTTTGAGCTTCATTTCCTGTACTAATATAAAAAGGGCTCTAACCTAAGCTGCATTAATTGTTATAGCGGAAAATACTTTATTGGAGAATATAGTTCCTGACAATAAAATTGATACCGATATTGAAGAAAGTGACCAAGACAGCGAAGAATACGACGGAGAAAATATAATATTCGATAAAATATTTTCAAAAGAATTAGCTAAAAATGTATGCTGTAAATGTTAGCTTGTGGATCTATAAAACAAACTAGAAAAAATATGCCAAAATATGTATTGCCAGATAAATTCTCTCAAACGAGGAGATTGGGATTACAGAGTCTCAAATTTGGAAATAGGAGTGTTTAAATGGATGGATAAAAAACCAGTATATTTTGCCAGTAATTTTCATGGTGTAGAATCATCATTAGTTAGAAGAAAAATGAAAGATGGAAGTGTCAGCAATATTTCTTGTCCTGCGATTGAAAAGGATTACAATCGTTTTATGGAGTAATCGGAATAGATCATGTTGACCAACTACGTGTTTGTTATGGACGAAACAGACCATCTAAGAAATGGTGGCATAATTTTTTTTTGGGGACTTGTGGACATAACATTTGTACATTCCTACATAATATATTGCATGATATTCGAAAAGATGCCACTCTTAAAATTTCGGAGACGAGTGGTTCTAGGCTTGCTAGCCCAAAAGCCATGTTCGATCAAAAGAGCGTCAAGGGATGGCAATCCGAAGCTTGACAGTACAAAAAGAAGAAAGAAGGGGTTTTCTGTTCCGGCAGATGTATGGCTCACCAACAGAGGTTGCCACTGGGTGGTATTTACTAGTACGGGGCGCTGCGAAAATTGCAGAATAAATGAGGTACAGTCTAGACCGTATTCTATTTGTTCAAACATGCAAAGTACATTTACCAGGTCTACAAGTATGAAATGCGGATTTTTTAAAAAAATAAAAAACATTAAACTCAAAAGAACAGTAATAGTTTATTTATTCAAATTATGCTCCATTAGAAGTTATACATTTTTCCCATCTTTCAGGCAATTTGTGAATACCTCGCCAGTAGAAGTCTTCCCTTTCCCCGCAAACCATTCATCTAACCATTCTTTCACATTTTCATATGAACAAAAGTGCTGCTCGGCAAGTGCGTGACCCATCGATGCGAACAAGTGGTAATCTGAAGGGACCAAGTCTGGTGAGTAAGCGGCATAGGCTAGCACTTCCCACTTGAGTGCCTCCAATGTGTTGCAAACTGTTTTTGCCTTATGTGATGGAGCGTTATCGTTACCTTGTGCTGTCTTCTTTCGTATTCTGGTCGTTTTATGAGCAGCGAATGGTTCAATTCGATCAGTTGTTGTTGGTAGCGTTGGGTATTAACTGTTTCACCAGGTTTTAACAATACATAATAGACTACACCTTTTTGGTCCCACCAAGTACGGAGCATTGTCTTTTTGCCAAAGCGATTCGGTCTTGCAGTTGATGTGGATGATTCAACATGACTTTTCCCGCTGATATCCAGACAGTCCAGATTTGGATCCCTCTGATTTTCATTTGTTTGATCCACTCGATGAGACATTACGTGGAAAAAAAGTCCAGCGACAATGAGGAAGTCAAAGAATTTGTGGGAAACTGGCTCAAACAACAAGACAAAGATTTATTTGCATCAGGTATAAAAAAACTAGTTCATCTTTGGGACAAGTGTATTAATATTCGTGGGGATTATATTGAGAAGTAGTAAAAGTCTCATTTTGTAAAAATACACAGTTTTTTTTTTCTACATCAATTTGTCTCTTTAATTATTGAATGTCCCTAGTATATCTGTACCAGGTCTACAAGTATGAAATGCGGATTTTTTTGTTAAATAAAACACATTAAACTCAAAAGAACAGTAAAAGTTTATTTATTCAAAGTATGCTCCATTAGAAGTTATACATGTTTCCCATCATTAAGGTAATTTGTGAATACCTCGCCAGTAGAACTCTTCCCCTTTCCCCGCAAACCATTCATCTAGCCATTCTTTCACATTTTCATATGAACAAAAGTGCTGCTCGGCAAGTGCGTGACCCATCGATGCGAAAAAGTGGTAATCTGAAGGGGCCAAGTCTGGTGAGTAAGCGGCATGGGGTAGCATTTCCCACTTGAGTGTCTCCAATGTGTTGCAAACTGCTTTTGCCTTATGTGATGGAGCGTTATCATGAAGAAAGATTACCTTGTGCTGTCTTCTTTCGTATTCTGGTCGTTTTATGAGCAGCGAATGGTTCAATTCGATCAGTTGTTGGGTATTAACAGTTTCGCCAGGTTTAACAGTTCATAATAGACCACACCCTTTTGGTCCCACCAAGTACAAAGCATTGTCTTTTTGCCAAAGCGATTCGGTCTTGCAGTTGATATGGATGGTGAGCCTGGGTTCACCCATGATTTTTTGCGTTTGGGATTTTCAAAATAAATCCATTTTTCATCGCCAGTAATGCTACGATGCAAAAAAGACTTTCTTTTGTATCGTGCAAGCAAAATTTCACAAATGTTTTTACGTTTTTCCATCTGCCTCTCAATGCATGTGGAACCCATCTGCCGACTTTCTGGATCTTACCCATCTGTCATAGGCGATTGGAAACAGCTTGTTGACTAACGCCTAACTGCTCTGCTAGTTATTTTTGTGATTGACTATCGTCTTCCTGTAGCAATGTTTCCAATTTTGTATCTTCATATTTTTTTGAAGGTTTTCCATGTTCTTTGTCTGTAAGATCAAAGTCACCACTTTTGAAACGCCGAAACGATCGTTCATACGTATCTTGCGATGGAGAATATTCACCATAAGCTTCTCGAAGCAGTCGGTATGATTCAGCAGCAGTTTTTTTCAAATGAAAACAAAACAGTAGTACTGTCCGCGAATGCACTTTATTTGGCACAAAATTTGACATTTTTAACATAGTAAAACAAAACTATATGATCACTTTTCAAATTATAACCTATACGCATTTGACACTTAATGATAACTTAACAAAACGCCATATGTGTTGAAACTTTGAACTATACACTCTGTTTGCGCGGCAAGTTTGAATAAAATCCGCATTTCATACTTGTAGACCTGGTATATTCTATTTCCACATACACATGCAGTAATCGTGGAAGTTACTGTTTAAGCTTGAGTGACAATAATTTGTAATATAGTTTGATCATATTAGTGTCGATCAACAAGTAAGTCAAGTTTGATATTAGCTGAAGTGATGTGTTAAAGATCACACACTAAACTAAAACAATGAACTTACTAATAACGACATTAAACTGTGCACTAATGATGCAAACTACTGCAATTTAAAATTAGAATCAAGTTTAATAGATTAATTATACAAGAGTGAGGGAACAGTGAGGTCTCGTTGCTATAGTTACACAACTCTCACAAACAATATATTAGAGAACGATATTGAACACATTTCCCACCTGTGGTTCCATTTAATTTGTATTAAGTTTGTTGGACAGTACGAGAATTAGACACATGTATAATGAAATGTAATTAAACCAGGAAAGTAATCAAGGTAAGAAGTGTCGGTGGCAAGTGTTCAACTTTCGCCGTCTCGAATATTTTGACGCCCCATATCAGTAAAAAAATCAACAGTGGCCACCAAAGGACCGACCGCCATCATAAAGTACTTGTATAAAATACATTCTAGCAGCAGAGTAGAAATAACTATGGTCTATTTCAAAGTAGAAAAATGTGTGTAAGAAGATAGGAGCTGTTTGTTCTTGCTTCGGATTGGTTTAGATCGTCACCCTATTACACTGTAAAAATATTGTTTTTAGTCCAAGTTGACAAATGTTCAGTGTCGTACATTGGAAATATATATTATTTATTTTATTTAACTTTTCTCATATATTTTGTTATTATTTACATTTTTAGACTTTTATTTATATTCTTGGCGTAGATTTAACGGAGAAAATTCTCCATGTAATTTGTTTTTACGCAGTTATATATTTTTTAGGTTATCTGACATATAAATATTTTTTGACAGTTGACAATTAACAGATCAAGAAAGAGGACTAATGTGAGACCAAAAGACAGCCCAGCTGATTGTGCCCAAAGAAGAAGTTATTGATATAATTTTTAGACCTTCATATATACATATATTTTTAATTTTTATTTACAATAATTATTTAAATAAGAAACTTTAGCTCTGAAGATATATTGTTTGTTTTATTGCTTTGTTTAAACTCTTTTAGCCAAATCTCTCTTTTTATACATAGTACATAATTTTTAAAATTAATATTTTTTTAACTTTTTCAAATTTCCCATTAAATTGAATTTATGTCGTATAAATAACGTAAGTGCCTTGTTTATTTCAATATTTTATTAACCTTTTTTATATTAAAAAAAAAAAAATCATTTGCTAACCCAGCTGCTACGCCCATGCCCTAGTTGTAACTTATTTTAAATTTCCCGCTATACTGTATTTGATCAGTGTAAATCGTACTCGGTTCGCAGCGCTATCTACTTTTTTCTACTTTGAAATAGATCATAGGCCTAATATTTTCTAACAGAGATATTATTTTTCATGACCATGGAAACGTTACATATAAGTATGAAAAAATTGAGACTACTTGAAAATTTTACAAATATTATTGGAAATTTTTCGTTTTATCAAAAAACGTCTCAAATAAAAGTTATTTATTATTGCTTTTATAGAAACTTTTGTTGAATAAATTTTTTCTAAATATTTTTCTGTTGTGAAATATTCACAAAAATCTTAACATCGACACGAGTAAACTCCCATTTTTAGTCAACCGATTTTTACCAAAAGTTCATCAACTCGTGCCATTGATGGCAGAAGTTTCATAAAAATCCTTACAGCCGAATTTTCTCTGCACGTGTACACACACGGACAGACAGACGGACAGACAGACAGACGGACGGACAGACAGACCGACAGATATCATGCTAAAAATAGTCAAAACGTTATGTAGGGTCCTCAGTTCGTGGAGATCCATCGAAATCTCGAAATGTCAAAATCGGTATGATCACAATACCTCCCTTATATATGTTGGCGGTCGGTAAAAAAGGAAGATGGATCGAAATAATGAGCAAAAATATGATAACTGATTTTTCACACATTTCAGGGTTTGACAATTAAAATGAACAATATATATATATATATATATATATATATATATATATATATATATATATATATATATATATATATAGTAAAATAAAACTTCTCAATCGGTCGTCTATATATATATTTATAAAGATGCAACAAGTAAATAATAAAATTTTTATTAAGAAAATATTATAAAAATATATAAATGTGAAATATCTGAAAGGCGCCCTCGTGTTCCAGGCGCCTGGAGTAATCGCTTTATTGCTTCATGCCACCGCACGGCCCTGGGCGGAGGGATACTATTGACGTAGATCACGTGTAACAGAGATGTTTGGCTTCCGCGGCAAAATATAGTCCTGTTACACATATTTTTTTCAATTTCAGAAACGTATTTATCACTAATAACAATGTGCTATTTGTTTTATAAGTATTTCACTACTATTAATGATTTATTTCTCTATGAAACCTTAAGAACAAGTTCTTTTCCCTCTTATAATAAATATATAAAAATTAAAATATATAATAAATTAATTTTCTAGTTTAAACATCACTTCAACATAAGTAAAAAGAATAAAAAGTCTTAGCAAATATTAAATTTAAAAATACTGCGAATATTTTTCTAAATATTATCTCAATATTTTGCAATATAAAATACTGAAGTACATGCTTTTCAATAAAGAAGATTTTAATTTCAATATAAGGATTATATATTGGCATATACTGTACAGCAGGAAAATTTTTAGTTTATTTATTTTCAATAGTTTACGAATTCAGTAGACGAATGCAAAGGTATGCATATCATAAATTAAATGTACATATAGGAGGTATATTTTTATTATAAATATTTTTCAATTTATCATTATTTCAAAATATATTTTTAATAACTTTAAAAGTATATATGAATAAATAAAATCTGCGTCATATTTTTTTAAATCAATGGTTTTGTATGACATTTTTATTTTGATATTGTTTTATCTGTGAGAGAATATATTGCCTACAAAATGCATTAACGCTGTGCATGTGCCAGTTCTCTAACACGATATGAAGAATAAAATATGTGTTATTTACCAACTTGCATCAACGTTTTTAATTCTATTAAAAGTTTTAACCATAATTATTTGAATCATTGACAGGGCTATTTAGAGACAAAAAATAAACAGTGTTTAAATTAAACAGTGGTTAAGTTACAATGGTTAAGTTGATTTTGTCTATTCAGAGACAACATTTCATTCTAGTTACCGTAGTTCAGTTACACTTTAATCAACAGTTTTTAAACAACGTATGTGGGTAGTTTATTAACATAAGATTATTATCTACGTGAGATTTCCAAATGAGTGATTCAATGGAAGAATATTTAGAAGATATTGAAGAAGTGAAGGATATAAATGAGTTTGTGTGTACAAATTTTTTCAGAATTTAAATGGAAATTATAGTGATAAATTTTTTCGTGAAAGATATCTTTATTCTAAACAGGGAGTTACTTTATACACTACCTTGTTGAAAATGAAATTAATCATGTGACATATAAGAGACGGCATATAGATTCAAAATTACAATTATTATCCGAATTAAGATACTTCGGTAGGCGACATTCAGGACGCAGTGTCGGCGCTACGCATGTGCAGCATGTGCAGTGGCACATGGGCTTGCGTCCCAACAGGCCTCGCGCATGTTGCGAACTTTCTGAACCGCGCGTACTCGGGTACACCAAACTCCCATCTAAATTGTATATGTAGTTTTCGAGCTGAAATTAGAAAGAAGAAAACGGGTGGGGTGCTTTACATCAGTAGGGCATAGGCATGATTTTTTTAATTTTTTTTTTATTATATTCCTCTTGTTGCATATAAACATAAAAAACAGTTTTTAATTTTTTTTTTGTAATTTGAATGCTTAAAAAAATCATAAATGTATGTAGCGCGCGAAAACGACGTGTGACGTCATACCCCTTCTAACTGACGCATGACACTACTAGCTTACCGGCGTACATAGTCTGTTGTACACTTATTTGTTTGTATAACTTTTATAGGTTATGTAAAGTTATTGACTGAGTGATTTTAATTAAAATAAAGTTTAATTCTATAAAAACAATTTACACATGTTTACCGAATTAAATTTTATATTAAAATAGATAACTTATATTGCAGTATTTCAATTATGCCTCTAACGTTTTGTAACTTCATGTAAACAATGTAGTAAAATTCTGACATCCAAATTACATAAATATTTACATTTTACAGAGTTGCAGCGTTTGTTTACATAAAGTTATAGAATATAAAATAAAAATTACTTACAGGTCTGCTTTGACACCACGTATTTCTTACTGTAGCATTCATTATTTTTCATATATTCCATGAGCATAAATGCATCAACGTTGGGTAAATTATCACTCTGAGCCCTAACAAAATCTTTATCTGCCATTTTAATTATAAATGCGTGAAAAATTGTTTAAAAACAAATACAAAACTCTCGAACAATACAATATACATACGTGTAAAGATTATGTTGTAGCAGTATCTGTGACGTGAAACCCTTATCGTTTGATGTCATACTCAGTCGTTTTTACTCGGCAACCTTCGCTCCGTGGTCGGCTTATTTCAAATTTACAATATTTTAATTCAAAAATTTGGCTATAATATTAATTAAAATGTAATTTTTGTTTTGTTAGGTGACATAACTAACATTAACATATCAAAATAATGTAGTTTTAAGGAAATACACATTTTATGCGTATCCCCTGTTGTGAAGCACTGTGATTCCCCGAATACGAGAAAAAATCACACAGCCGAAAGTTGTTATTGATAGATACCACAGAGAAAAAAAATATTGTAGCATTCACTAAATGTATCCCTCATTAAAATGTATACATTTGAAACATTATAGGAGTATCTAATATGTAAACATAACGTGGTAGCGGACAGCACCAGGTAAGGAAAATTACATTTTGACTGATATATCTCGTTCATTCCGTCATTTTGCGTGGTCCATCATTATTGAACCAGCCCTTTTTGATCACCGCGGCAATATAAATTTTTCTTGCCAATCTCGCACATGGCCTCGCGTCTGCCCTCGTAAATCCTAGCGCCGGCCCTATCAGGACGTTTCAGTTGCGTTGGCTCTAAAAAAGAGGCTTTTATAAAATTGCATCAAGAGAAAGAAATGAGAAATTTTTATAATATGGCAGGGTGTCCATCTATTATTGGAGCAATAAATGGCACCCATATTAAAATTATGAAACTACCGGGATTTATACTAGGCATAAATTCAGTTTGATTCAAAAAAAGTTTTAAAATCGGTCCAGCCGTTCTCGAGAAAATAATTTTTAAATTACCTATACAATACCTCTTAAAAACCTACATATACCGAATTAGGTAAGGTAGGTGCACCAAATATTCTTTTTTAGGGTTTTGTAGGTATGACCAAAAAACCCTTATACCGTCATTTTGTCGTCTGTCTGTCTGTCTGTCTGTCTGTCTGTCTGTCTGTCTGTTCGGTAAAAATTGTAGCCAAACGGCTAAACCTAGAGAGTTGAAATTTGGCATGCTTATACAACTCTTTGACCCGCACATAGGAAAAATACTAAAACATCTAAAAAACATACCCCCCTAAAAATATAAACAAATATGTGCTCATCGAAAACAAAAATATATTTTTTTTAATTATGAGTAGGGTATCAAATGAAAGCCCTTAGTACGTGGATTAACGATCAAATTTTTATTTTTGAAAAATAAATTATTTTGATGCAATTTTTCCCAAAATTGCGCAAAAAAAAAATTTGTCCCACACCCTGTAGCCCAGATGGTTTAAACTAAAAATCTAAAAAAATTCTAAGTAATGTATATTGGTGTGAACCGAAATAGTACAACAGGAATTTTTGATCAGATTATGTTTTCGGAAAATAACGCTTTTTTTGTGGTTTTTGGTTCACAAAGCAAGGCGTACGATGCCGTTATTGGTTAAAGCACTGGTGTCGTAAGCTAAAACTCGCTGGTAAACGAAGGGTTTTCGAGTTCGAGTACTGAATGAATTTTATTTTTTCTGTTTTTTTTTTTGCATTTTTATTATGTTGAAATTATTTTGTCAAAATTCTAGTTATATTTTGATAAATGTTGTATTTAATTTTCAAGAGCGTAAATTTAATAATTATCTTATTATATGATTATTTATATGAACAGACGATAAATTATTTTAAAAATATCGTTCATTTTGCCGTGATTACTACAAAGTAAAATTTGTCCTACACACTCAGCATACCGCCTTCACTTATTATATACCTGAGAAACCCTGAAATGTGTGAATATTCACACTTCACATCAATTTTTTAAATCAGTCCAGCCATTGTCATATAATATCGGACGTATATAATTTATTTATTCAGAAATCACTCTTACGGCAGTATAATGTGTAAGAAAGAGAACAATAGCGACTTTACAATGATGTAGAAAAACAAAGTACATAAGAGCTATGTCGTTGATAGATCGTAAGGTTGTAAATGTGATATTCTATCTTTTTCTAGTACATAAAAATTAGAAAAAGACCAAAGTTAAGTTCAATTATTATATTACCAACTTGCACAATTTTCAGCTGTTTTTATTTAAACAGTGTTTAGAAAAAAATGTTTCTGAATACATAAATAAATTAAACACTGTCTAAATTTTAAACAGTGTTTACTCTAGACAGTGTTAAATCTTGTCTCTGAATAGCCCTGTAAATTTTCTGAGAATTTCGCACTACTTCGTTTATTAAAATGCGCGCCTCGTTTATTAAAATATTTTAAGAATTTAACAATTAGACCTAGTTTCTTTAAACGTAATCTTATATAAATGGGGTAGGGCTAAACAAATCTAGTCATAGGGAGATGCAAGGGGGGCAGGCGCGCACCTAGGGGAGGGCTCAGGGGCTTGAGCTCCCAATAGCTCCAAAAACACGTTGTTTTTACGTGTTTTTGTTTTTTTTTTGCAACAAAAATAAATCCTAGCAACTTCAAATAATTATACATATGGCTAACTTTGTATGGAAATTCTGTTCCGTCTTCTCCCAACTTTTTTATTAAAAGATGCACAGTCGGCACTATATTTTTCGAATAAAAGTTGTATATTTTATTTATTATTGTTTTAAACATAAAACTATCTATTTTCTTGAAAACTGTAAATCGGGTCGTTTTTGCTGATGATTTTTGCCACGAAAAATGATACGTTGAATTGTTCTATATGAAACATTAGTTAATTCCGCAGTTCTAAGTATAGGTTTGTCATTACCTTCCGAAAATTACTTTTTATAAACGTTCAGTACCAGAACTTTGCAATCTTCTGACAAATGACATTTTTCTTTAGTAACCACGTCCACATTTTCGCATTCCACGTCAACGTCCACATTTTCGCACTCCAAATCACCTTGCACATATTCACTATTTTCAGTACAGATATTAGGAATTTCTTCAAAATCAAATGGTCGCCAAAGAGCCATGTTGTTAATGTATGCACGTTATAAACGTTGAAAATTAACTAACAAACAAGTATAACAACCCCTAAAATTTAAATATAATAGGATTATAAATTTGGAAAATATCCTTAATGGTTTTTAAGAAACTTCAATTGAACTAGTGTTACATCTATTCGATTTAAATTTAAAATTCCCTTAATACCTCTTATATTCTTTTTACAGCAAGTCTTAAGATTACTGCCATAAACCTATTTCCGATTTGTTAAGCTTCTTAACAAGGGTGGCCATTTCATTTAGGAAATACTATACCACTACCTTCTTCTTTGTTCTTGTATTACATAAATAGCATGTAAGATAGGTTATAAACATTGTAGCTTTTATAATAGTAGTGTACAATACCGAAACTGCATTCAGCATATTCAAAACATTTTGTAAAATTTTACCAAGTGTATCATTTAAAAACCGTTTACCATTTTCTCCTTGTTTAATATGTGCCCGTTTGACTACCGCACTATTCTTCTCTAGATTCGAAGGCTAAAGCAACAAAACAACGAATGTAATAAGTGAGGGACTCTGTTTATTTTTATTTTCCGCATGCTTTTACTAATATTTTGCAGTTGAATATACAAAAGATTATCCCAACGTTATTTTTAAAAGAGACAATCTCGTATTTCGCTTTTAAAATACATGAAATATTCTAAATCTTATTTAAATGAGAAACAAATCCATTGAAAAAACTTTGAAAAGTAGCACACACGAGTTTACGCTTCTGTGCAGAAACATAATGGACGAAGGACATGCGACAGGCGTGAAAGAAACATCCTGACCCAGCAGACCGCGGCTTTAAACGGGTCGTAAGCCTTATTGATTGATTGATAATCTAACCTAATCTGTTTGATAAATCTCGTTCTGGGAACGACAAATAAATTCACGTCTTTAAATTACATCTGTGTGAAATATTTTTTTGTGTTACAAAGCTATAAATCAGATAATCATCAGGGTAAAAAATAAAACTAATACAAAGATGATAAATGGATTTTATAAATTTATACGATTTTGTATTTTTTGATATCTTTGTGAAATGTTTCACTATACAATAAGGTTCGTCCGTAAAGTGTATACTCGGGGAATTTTGAATATTTTACTTAGTGCGGTTAACTGGTTCCGAAAATTTCAGTTCTATGCAAAATCGGTTTATTTAAAACAGGTATGACCAAACTACGGCTCGCGAGGTTCATTTTTGTGCCCAGTTTATCTGGGCCCTGCTTTTTTTGTTTTCTTGGAATATATATTTATTTATTTATTTATTGGACACTACAGACATAAATGTCCTTTTTTTATCGCATGGTCTTTTAGAATGTTTTTATTTTGTCAATTGGTATCAGGATGTCCATTTTTTAATTTGTCCTTGTCCCGCGTTAAATTCTGTCTGACAGAATATGGTCCGCGTAATTAAAATTTTGACAAACACGCGACCATCTTCGCACAATCAAAAGCTTAATAGATAAATGTATTGAATATAACAAACCACTTACACTCACTTTCGTTGACTTCGAGAAAGCATTTGACATCGTCGAATTGTGGTCGATATTAGCAGCATTGATCGACTATAGAATAGACTATCGTTACAGCCAGTTAATACACTATATACATACTCATGCAATAGCTAGTATCTCACTTGATGATACATCAAAGGCTTTCAAAGTAAAGAGAAGAGTACGCCAGGGCGACATAATATCTCCAAAGTTATTCACGGCTGTATTACAATACGTCAGTGGTTCTCAACCTTTTTTAGGTGAAGGCACCCCTATGCAAAATGTGAGATCTTCGCGGCACCCTGCTATTAAATATGTCACAATAGAGAGAGAGCGAGCGAGCGAGCCGTTCAAGGTCGGGCGTTTTAGACGTCCAATAAACTCGCAAGGGTTTTATGACGAGTGAGAGAGAACACATTTGGCGCGTATTTTCTGTAAGACACGGGTCTTCGATTCCGAGAATAGCGGCGAATTTATTTTGAAAAGCACGCGGCACCCTCTTCATGTGCTTGCGGCACCCCAGGGTGCCGCGGCACCCTGCTATACGTTAATGTAATACGTTATGAAAGATCTGTGAAAGATGGTGAAATGCTAAATCACTTAAGAATCGCTAATGATATCGTTCTCATATCAGATTGTCTCGGAGATGCTGCCAAGAAGCTAGAAAACCTAAACGAAGAATCGAAAAAAGTCTCAAGATAAACACCCAAAAGATGAAAATAATGACAAATCTCGTCCTCAGGAGGAGACTAAATATTGACGACGTTGAAATAGGCCAGGTCGTTGCATAAAAATATTTGGCTCATGAAATAAGAATTGAAAGAGACAATCAAACATGCGAGATTTCCAAAAGAATTTCACAAGGATGGGCAGCATTTGGCAACATTTTCAAGAGCAAAATCCCATTATGACTTAAAAGGAAAGCTTTTGAACTATGCGTCGCACCTGTTCTGACTTACAGTGCTGAGACCCTAACTCTAAAAAAAGCTTCAACTAAAAGCTTCAAATAACTCAAAGAGCCATGGAGCGAATCATGTTGGGCATAACCTTAAGAGACAGAATACCTAATGCAGAAATTTGCAGCAAAACCAAAGGAACTGACATCCTTGTGAAAATAACTACAATGAAATGGAGATGGACAGGACACCTTGCCAGAATAAAAGATGCTCCAATGGTGACCTTGAGCAGATAGACAGAGTCAAGGAAGACCATCACTCGCTGGATAACGACTAATCGCATCGCTACGAATTGGATGCACGAAGCCCAAGACCGAACAAGATGGGAAATACTAAGGGAGGCCTATATCCAGCAGTGGATCGAAACGGCTGATCGATGATGATGAAGATGAATTAAAATTTTGGTCATACCTATATGATTTAAGACTACGTGTGCAGCAAAATATCTAAAAAATTGTGAATTCTTCGTAGAAAACTGTAAATAATAGTATTATTCTTCCACATTTTCATTTCGCAAGCGCAGTCTTGTATTTGGCAAAAGCAGGTGTCATTGAAAGGCTTCAACTCCTGCAGAATAGAGCTATACGTTGTAATATTAAATTGTGACAGGTATACTAGTGTTAACGCGATGTTAACAAGGTTGAAGTGGGTTAACGTGAAGAGATTCTGTCAGATGAAGGCATTAACATTTATTCTCAAAATTAAATTAGGTATAATGCCTTCTTATTTTAAGAATATTCTACACATTAAGAAGTCCATGAACATGTTTTATGTTTTGTTTGTAGTTAATTTTATTTTTTAGTACTCGAAAATAAAATTTCAAAAATTATTAAATAAAAAGCATCACATTCAAAATATGGTAATACCCTTGTATTAACATATCAATACAAATTTGTTGGCAGCATATGTGTATGTGCTACAAACCGTTATTTTCAAAACATTGTACAGTTTTTGTTTGGTTATTTCCCAGTAGATAATTAGCATACAAAAAGCTGTTTACATTATAAATCAATAATATCAGTGACATGTTGATTCAAAAGGTACACTGAAAATTGCTTACAATTATTATGCAATATATGGAGATCAAATAAAATATTTGTTTTGGAATTTTAGAGATGGAAAATATTTATAATGTAAATCTGCCTATTAAAGGATATTCAAAAATAACATTATCTCTTGTCATCAGCATGGTTTCCTACCTGGCCGTTCTGTGTCTACCAACTTGCTTTACTGTACTGATTTTTGGACTAGAGCACTCGATTCAAACAACCCTATCGCTGTGATTTACTTCGATCTTGTTCGAGCGTTTGACAAAGTTCCACACAAGAGGTTGCTGAAAAAACTGGAGCATTTTGGAATCAGAAAAAAACTTCTACATTGGATTGAAGCGTTTCTTACAGGAAGATATTTCTGTATGAAAGTAGGAAATGAATTTTCCTCCTCAGCACCGGTCATTAGTGGGGTACCTCAAGGATCTGTCTTAGGACCACTGTTGTTCCTTATTTACATCAGCGATCTTGGTTATATCCTAAAATCTCCACACTGCTTCTACGCCGACGACGTAAAGATATTCCATAACCCTGTTTCTCAGTATGATGAACTTCAAAAGGACATTAGTAATCTGTTTGAATGGTCATCGACCTGGCTTATACCAGTTAATATAAATAAAACTAGTGTTCTTCATCTAGGCATAAACAATCCTAGGTTGCAGTACTACCTTAACGGTATTACTATCCAACAAGTTACTGAACAGGTTGATTGGGATTGACAAATTGCACAAACCTCAGTTGGTCTACACATGTGATCAAGTGTGTTAAGAAAGCAAATAGTGTGTTGTACCTTATCTCTAGAGCATTTGCTAGGCCGTCTCCTGTATTAGTACGCAAAATTTTCACCACATATATTCGCCCACATCTAGAATTCACCGTTTCTGTTTGGTCACCAAGTCTTAGAAAAGATATTGACATTATGGAAAGGGTCCAGAGACGTGCTACGCGCTTACCATTTAGTTTCAACAGACTTCCCTATGATGAGAGACTTCGAAGACTTAATTTGCCCAAACTGGAAAACCGCAGAAGTCGTGGTGATCTTATAACTACCTACCGTGTACTCCATCGGAATTTTGATGCTGATCTTACTGGTTTGTTTGTACTTAATGTAAACTCTCGTTTACGTGGACATTCGTTAAAGTTATGTCACGAAAAGTTCCGTAAGAACGTTCGGGCCAAGTTTCTTTCAAACCGAGTGTTTAATGACTGGAATAATCTACCTGGAAGTGTAGTGTCTGCCCCAAGTGTGAACAATTTTAAAAATAGACTGGACCTTTACAATCAGTTGCTACTATCTCCATAAACTGAAATTTTCTGTTTTTGTACACTTTTTATATTTGTTATTGTTTGACTTTAGTTGTTTATCAAAGTGTTTTGTTTCTTTCAACTTTCCTGTATCACAACAATGTGAAATATTGTAATTTTTCTATAAGAACTTTACAAGCCATTGGCTTCAGCTCTTTTTAAATAAATAATAAATAATTCAGTAAAATATCCACAATCCTTAACTTTGATAAAAGTATTATGTTGGTATATATGCAATTTTTTATATTTCTGTTATTTTTATGTTTAAATATCTTTGATCGAAAAAGATCCCAATCAGATATCTCGATAACTTACGGATAGTATAACGTTTATGTGTTCACCATTCTATAGAATACGAATCCTCCATGCCATTTAGTTAAGCGCAGGGGTCGGCAACGGGCGGTCCCTGGGACGTATGCGACCTGCTGAACGATTTTATACGGCCCACCAATAAGAAAACAAAATGTTCACTTTTCTTCTTCAGCGTAGCCAGTACATTATTGTCGCACTGCAGCCATCTCACCGCAGGGCCATCTCGCCGCCGTACGGTGGTAGGTTGTTCCTACTATTGATAATAGTTTCTAACGGATTAAAAATTTGTTTAAGTCAAATTATCCATACGTTAGGTTAGGTTAAGATACGGGAAAAGAAGTGTAGATCGACTACCTAAAAGATGGTCTGATGATATAAAGGATGTAGCCAGCAATCACTGGTTCAGAACGGCAAAGCACCGTGCAAGTTGGAAGGAAAAAGAGAAGGACAATGTCCATGTCCAACATGAAGATGTCGAATATTATACAGACATGTCTGAACAAGAAAAAGAAGAAGTTTACAAGGTATCGTCCACAATTCATTCTGTAACCCAAAAAAGTGATTTCCGAAATTATTAATGATTATTTTTATAAAATAGGTCGTTTTATCCAAACCATTCTACTAATTCGAGGTTGTAAATTACGAATATGGCATCAAAATGGAGAAATAATATGATTTTGATATTTTTTTCCCCCAATTTCGAGTCATGATGATATTCTCTATGGCTGCCTATCTACGTACAGTATTGGCAATAAAGAGTGCAACTTTTAACATCTTTCAATTTTTCAAATTTTAATAATAATATTGGAAAATAAATACTCTTAATTCTATAATTTAATCATATTTTGTTTGTTACATCAATCAATAATCAAATAATCTGACTTTAATTGACGGCAATTAATAATAAATAATTTCTTCATTTTTGCTTGGACAAAAATATTGCAACTACTTGAATTTTCTTGTTATATGCAGATTTTATCCATGGGCGCCGAGTTTAACAAAATGTAAAAATGTTCAAGTCACCAATTTCATATAGTTTTCGACCAAATCGGACTTGTAAATTAGAAAAATGAAACAAAAGTGTTATTTGTGTTGTTCTTATTCTAATTTTATCGGAATTAAAATAAAAAAATCTCACATATTTGGTCGGAACAGTTATAAATTATGGAATTGAAGTAAAAAGCTCCATGCTGAAGCTGAATGCATCTATAGGTATGCTCAGTTTTGTGCGCAACACCTTGCCCAAATGAAGCCGCTTTCGAAATAATGCTCGAAAATGGAATTGTATATCAATTTCGGGCAATTGGTTGTCACAGATTTTTTAAATGGATTCTGTTCATGACAGAAAAGAACAACTTTTACTTAAATATGCTTTTAACCATATTTACGATTTATGAAAAAATGTTTGCTGTATAAACATTCATAAGTAAAATATTTTTATTTACAATTGGTCAAAGTGCCTTCCATTTTGATTTCAACACTTTCGCATCCTTACTCTTGAGCTATTTGTAGCTCAACAGTATGAAATAATAATAATAATTAAGAATTTCACTTTCAAGTCGTTATAAAGAATATAAATTTTCGTAAACCGTAAAAGATATGTTTAAATAAAAGTTATTTCTCTTCAAAAGCTCTTTCCAAATATAGCCAACTCGATATACGTTACTAATTAAAAAATCAAAATTGTCCTCGATATCCTTCCGGTTTGTTCCGGAAAATTTTAATACTGCCATTCGATTCTTTGGATAGACTTTGGTCATTATTTCTTTCTCCAACTTAATCACACATCGTGTTTTCGAGAAAAAAGGGTTAGACAGATACGTCTTTTACAATGCACTATAAATTAAAATTAAAAATATAGCGTCAAGCAAAAATACACGTACACTCCTACAAAATAAGGCATGAAGTTAATAAATTTCTCTCCGTGACAAGTAGTACCAACTTAATTCTTTTAAATTGAGTGCAAAAACGTGAAAATGTTTAAAGCTGAAATCTGAATGTGTATTCAGTATTATATATTTTGTTAATGGCGGTATTATCTTAAAAGCAAGCATCTTAAGGAAGTTGAAATTTGTAAGGTTATTTTCTTTAATGTTATACTCTTTTACGACTTCATGGTTTACTTTATTTTCGAATAATTATGTGAAGTGTGAACAAATTTAACTATATAATCGAAAAATAAGTAGTTGGGCTTACAGGAATAACATTCATTCAAAATAACTTTATTAATTAGTAGGGGTATTTCATATCTGCTGAAACATCACTAAAATATTTTTTATATTTATACTTTGTTTTATGAGGATTCATTACCGGAAATCCAGCGTAACGAAATTAGGATGGCTTTCAAAAGCTTACTGCCACGCGGGTCATGGGGGATGCTCAAACGAGTCATAAGAACGAGATCTAAAATGCGAAAATGCAAAAACAGCGAACTAATATATAAAATATGTAAAACGGTATAAACTTCGATTGTGGGAAAAAAGAACAACAAAATGCCGGACATAATGAGGCGTCATTGAGCAACGTCGAGCGAGCACTGCGCTAGAGAGAGCATTGTAAAGCTATGTCTTGCGGTTTCAACATCGGCGCTAGCACTCTCACCGTGGAGCCTAAGTAAAAACGAATCAAATTTATCGAAATAAATTAAATTTATTGCTAGCCATTGTTTTATTACTATACACAAATGACACTGTCACAAAACAACACTGACGTATTCTATGTAGCGAATAGAATAAATAATAAATGTATTAATTTTAATATTTGTTGGGACACTGATCTAAAACATTCCTTTACAAAAATTACCAAACCCACTAGAGTTTTGTTTCAACATATGTTGTTACTATAGCATTGCTTTTAAATGAAAATGATTTTTTTATACTCACCTATGAGAAAGCTATCCTTTACTGTTACCATAGCAAAGTGAAAAATTGGTGTTTGCTGAGGAGTGTTTTGTATCCAAGGTAACCCAATCGAAAAATACTTTCCGCTCTAGCGCAGAAAGTATTTTCAGATTGGTCAATATAAATTAAATAATACTATACTTTGAAGTTTATTTTTTGTAATTAATTGTTATTTAACAATTATTTAATGTATTAAAATTAATTCCTCCTTCGAACAAAGAGTTGGCTGTTACACAATATACTATTATACCTATACGAGCCCTGTCCACTAGCAGTTGGCCCAGCTACGAAATTTTTACTTATTTGTGTTCAATTAACAGAATGCGAATAGCTTATGAAATCTAGGTAATATTTTATTTTCAATTAAACATTTTAGAGATTTACGATTAATATTTACAACTATGAAAGTAAATTAATAAGAAAAAAATAATATTTCCATTGGAAAGCCATTAACTTAACCTTTTTCAGAAGTTACCACTGGGTAACGTCATCTTTCATTTTTATAACGGCACTAATTCTTCTAGGAATAGTATCCAAAAGGTCTTGGCATTGTCGAGGAGTAAAATTATCCCATATTTCTTGAAGCTTTAGTCTTAATTCTGGAATTGTTCTAGCCGGTGTTATACGCAATCGGTTTTTCATTTCGTGCCAAAGTGTCTCGATGGGGGATAAGTCTGGGCTACTTGAAACCCACTTTAAAACTGGAATAGAATGATCACGGAACCATTTCAAAGATTTTTTTGACGTATGGGAAGCGGCTCCATCTTGTTGAAAAATAAAATCCTCCCCAGAGATTAATGCATGTTCCATAGTTGGCAGTCTGTGTTAACAATGCCATCGATAAAGTGAAGTTTTCCTACACCTCTTGCAGTCGGGATGACATGCTGTATGTTTCTGACGAACAACTCTGCTCCTGTTGTCCCCTACACAGACTTCAAACCTAGACTCATCGCTCCATTGCACGCTGTTCCACTTTGCACAATTCCATATTTTATGTTCTCTTGCCCATTTTAACCTTTTATTTTTCTTTTGCTTAGACGTCAACAATGGTTTTTCCTTGGCCTAAGAATGTTTTATAAATTTCTGTAAATATTCATTTAAGAGTCCGATTAAAAAAATATTACCTTATAGGTTCCATATCCTAATTTTTTAGCTTCCTTATGACATGTAGACCTTGAAACACGTCTTCCAACAACATCGCTCCACAGTACACTCAATTGACTGTAGTTAGCACGTCTGTTATCCTTAATAATTATTTTCAATGCACGTTTGTCATTGTCCGTCAGTGTAGTTTTCTTCACGTACTGGGGCTTTGGGGCAACTGAACCACTTGTTTTGTACAATTTTACAATATTTCTAATACTGTATCTTGACAAACCTAATAATTTTCAACAAACCTAAGAATTGGTTTTTTCTGTTTTTGCTAAGTTCACAATGATTAACCGAATTTTTTCATCAATAGCTTTGCCTCTGCCCATGTTTTAAAATGATTTAGACTTAACACTTTTAATACATCACAGTCAATAAACAAACTTTGTTTTCCAACGCCTACTACGCATAGCTACTGCAAAAACCCAGTTATTTTATATAAAGTACAAGAATACATGAGCTCAAAAAATACGTTTATTTTACGAATATTATTTTTATAATCACAAATTAAATATTACGTAATAAATTTTGACCCCTTTGCTTCTAATATGGTTATATTGTCAAAAATGTACAAAGCAGCATTTACTTTTATTTATTATTTAATAATTTCTAAAGAAACTGAAAATTTCATAGCTGGGCCAACTGAAAGTGGACAGGGCTCGTATATTATTACCTTTCTCTTGACTTTTTCGGTAAGAGTTCTAACACTATTTTCTTTGCCGCTTCTTCTATCTCCTCGTCAGCCTCGCTGTTTACTTCATCTTCATACATTATTATTTAACAATCGTTTAATTGTTTATGAACATCGTAGCAACGACAAACCACCTATTATGTATATAAATCTAACATACATAATGATTTCTATTTATTATTTTTTGAATTTTTTAAAATAGGTGTGCGCAGAAAAAATAGTATGTGTGACACGCGCAGAAAGTACATTTGCCGATATCGAAAGATTGCCGCCCTCTTTTTCTCAATCGTCAAATGTATACTTTCTGCGCTTGTTACACAATATACTATTTGCGACAACTTTTAAAAAAACTGTACTATATTTCACTTGTTTTTGTGTATAAAATGCGTTTTTGTGGTTAAAAATGTGGTGAAAAATGTGGTGAAAAATGTAAAAAGTGTTAAAAAAACTCTCAAAAGCATTTAACTATTTCACACTTTCCATAAGCATAATACATCAGTTAATAGGGGCTACACCACTATCTTCATGTACATTAGCTCATGGGGCGACAGAACTATCTCCAAGAACTCCAGGAGTACAAAGTATTTTTAACTTTCCTTAAATATAATATTTCGGCTAATGGGAGCTACACAACGATCTCAACGAATTTGCATAAGCTTATGGGGGCGTCAGAACAATCTCCAAGGATCGCAGGCGTGCCCGTGAAGTCCGAAGAATAATCAGAGAGTGCATTGCAAACAAAGTCAATTCGCTTTTTTTCTTTCTTTAATTAGAGACAGCCGTAGAAAATGTATGTATTTATCAATTTTTATAAAAAATTTTCTAACTGCAGTTAGTCGTAAAAAATATTGAAAATATTGTATGAAACTCGTGCATAAAGCGTGTTTTTTTAACTCATGGGATTGCTGTACTCGTCTAAGGCTCGTGCTATTAAACTTCCCATTTGTGAAAAAAAGGATTACTTCATGCACTTGTTACCTACATTAACTATTTTTGTATTAATAGTTATTCATAGTACTCATAGTAATTTCATTGTAAATATATAAAATAATTTAAATTTTAATAACTTTGCAATATTAATGTTTATAAACAGTTAATGTAAACATATAGAGAATAAAAATAAAATAAAACAATGGTAAGCTATGTAATGTAAAGTTATTTTAGTTATAAAATAACGTTATAAATATTGTATGAAATAAAACAATAAAAAAAAGTAAAATTAAATAAATATAGTTAGACAATATTAAAATTTTTGCAATATTAATGACAAAAATGTTCAATTATCAACAGTCCAGTTGAATACATATTATGAAATGCATTTTGAAAGCCTCTGGGATAAGCTGTCAATAGTTCGTTACGTTTAATGCAGTTGTTTACAACAAGTCAGAATAATGAATGAGCATTCAACAGTGGCAAAAAAATGGTATATTTTAGGTTAATTTTTCCGTGTTGGAAAAATTAAATACTGCGACATGGTATCAATTATGTGATATCTTTGCATGCTTTATTCAGTACAACAAAGCTTTTGATCTGGTACAACATCATAAGTTAATAGAAGTATTCACTAAACTTGGATTGGATGAAAACAATATCCGAATTATTGCAAATTTATATTGGAATCGATCTGCCCATATTGCTGTTAACGGGTATAAAGCCAAAGACATTTCTATCCAGCGCAGCGTTTGGCAGGGTTGTGTCTTTTTACCGATTTTATTTAACGTTTATTCAATACTATTATATTTGCTGATACTCTGGAAGGTTAACAAGATATCCTAAACTGCGTAACCAATACGAGGGCTACCTTTTAAGTTTTTACAAAAATTAAGAAAGAAACAAACTGTTTTATTGCTTTTCAAAATATTCGTCTTTAAGATTTACACACTTTTGCATGTATTCAAACCAATTCTTGAAACATTTTTTTCCACTCTGAAGTTGGTATATCAAAAATTTGGTTTTCGAAGGCCTCAACAGCTTCTTGAGGTAATGAAAATCGCTGTCAACGCATTTTTTTGTTTGACATTGGGGAACAAACATAAGACGTTAGGGGATAAATCAGGTGAATCAATTGTTTGACGTGCTGTGTGGGAGCTTGCATTGTCATGATAAAGAATGATGCGACGTTTTTGGTTGTTTATCCTGATTTTGTCGATGACTTCTAGCAAACAAATTGTTGTATACCATTCAGCATTAACTGTTCTCCGATTCTCTAAAGGAATGGTTGCGACATGTCCAGTACAACTGAAGAAACAAGCGATCATTTTCTTGGAAGTGCTTCGTAAACGAACAACTTTTGTGGGTTTCGGTTCATCTTGGAAGACCCAAACAGTGGATTGTTGCTTAGTTTCTTAGAATAAATCCATTCGTCACCTGTAACGATGTTTGTATACGGATTTAGCAGTGCCTAGGTTGAATTTTTAGCATTTCCTTACACCAATCAACACGAACCTTTTTTTGAGCTTCGGTCAAATTATGCGGAATCCATCGGGAACAGATCTTTTTCACAGCTAAATGTTCATGCACAATCGAATGTATTGCAGTCAGCGATATGCCAAAGGATGCCTCTATCTCACGGTAAGTCACATGCCTTACTTTTTGAAGCAATCATCGGGTGGGCGAGGGAATTAGAGGCAAGAAGGATTGAGATTGGGAAAGGATAACAGGAAGGGGTAAATGAAGGAAGGAAGAGACCCGGTGGGAAGCAGAAGGGGAGAAATGGAAGGAAGGAAAGGGGATGAGGTTGCCTGGAAATGGAGAGGAAGGAAGGGAGAAAGATGGACGAGAGAACTGGAAGCAAGAAGGAAGGAGATCGGAGAGGGAAACCAGAAGGAGAGGGACATTGGAGCAAGAAGAAAGAAATGAGAAAAAATATTATAAATTGTAAACTGTATTTTTAGATTGATTTTTCTATTTTTTCTAATGGTTAATACCCTGAACGCCACAAGGCCTAGGGAATAAAGAATTTATATATACGAGATTCATCCCTGACGGACGAACGACCACGACGAAATTCTGCAAACCAATTGTAAACAGTCTTTTCTGTTGATGCTTCATTACCAAAAGTTGAACGAAGCGAATCTATGCATTGTTAATGAGTTAGGCCTTTACTTAAATCGTAAAAAATCATCCAACAAATACCTTTAGGAATAATATCAATTTTTTCACAAACTTTTGTTTTTTTTTAAAGCTCACTGTCAATAAACTATTCGCTCAATTTATAAGCTGCCACTAAAATCACAATAACAAATGTAAAACTTTATGAATACAGTAATGACACATTTCAATATTGCCATCTAGTGGTCGTTTGTAAAAACATAAAAGGTAACCCTCGTATAAGCTATGTATGCTCGGTATAACGCTGAGGGATAAAATACATCCTAGTAAAAGTAGCTGAAATGAAATGGAAACGGGCAGGCCATCTAGCTAGAACAGCAGATAACAGATGAACTAAACGGATTCTCAAGTGGAGACCATGGGCAAAGGAAGACCGCCCACTCCCTGGACTGATAACCTAAAGCGTTTATCTACGTACTGGCTATAAGAAGCTCAGGCCAGAGAAAATTGGAAATTTTTAAGGGAGACCAATATCCAACAGTAGAATTTGAACGGTTGAAAGATGACGGATAACCCCCACTGATTACAATTTTCTTATACAAAACTAACAACCTGAAAGAAAATTAGTAACAATCTGTGGTTTAAAAGTGCTGAAAGATGAAGATGCACGATTGTTTTTAGATATTTATAAAGGAGGACTTTATAAAGTGAGATTTGCCATTTTGGAGAACGGTAGCACCATGTATAAAGAAACAGATATTTACTCAGTATGGTTATAAATTCAAAACAACAGACGTTGCTTCTTGTAGTTGTTCAAGCTACATTCTGTAATTTGAAAATTATGCACCAACTACAGGATACTTTTGTCAATTATCGATTAACTGAAGTAAGTATCGTTTGTAACTGGTGGTTCAGAAGGGTCTAACAAGGGTTTTCTACACAGATCCAACAAGTTGTACTTCGAACAGAGATATGCTTAATACTAAATTAATATAAGGGTCTGTAACACAGGTCCAGGCCACACGTCGTTAACTGCCCAGTATTATATTGTAATAAAAGACCTTTGATATGGGTCTAATAGTTAGTGACCTGACACTGGTTCACCGATCATCAACCAAATATTCATAAAAATAACTTGCGATATGAAGACGATCCCGACAAATTATTAAATGAATATAATTATTAATAATAAAGGCAGTAAACGCTCGGTTATGTAAACTAATAGAAACCAGGTATTTTTAAAGTCAAATTGTTCAAATAATCAAAAGTTTATTAATAAAATATTTTCACTTCAGACCGGCGCCTCCACCATACTTGTCACGGGGTTAAGTCAAGAACGGAATCTTTTCTACAAAATTTATTATATAATATTAATTTACATCAGAATACAATTGTTGGTCAAAATGGCTGCTGGTGTTGTCCGTTTAGAAGCTGATGTTAGTCTCGAATATGCCCCGGCTTCTCCAGGATCGGTCGAACCACCCCAGGTATCCGCACGAGGCGAACACGTGGAGAAGCCCTGTAGACCCGTGCTTGTCAACCAAAACCACACCGCTGACCAGTAAAATACATAGTTTTCTACCGCGGACCACTAATCATAATTGTTGGTTAATTTTTTTGCAAGAAAACATATATATTTAATGTGCTACTAAATATATTTATTTTATTTGTAGAAAATCATAAAAAGGTTAGAGAAAATAAACAAAATATAAATTATTTACATGAAAAATGTGCATAAAAAATAAGAAAATAATTGCAAAATACATATACAAAAACTTTCGCGGACCACTAACATTTTACTGCGGACCACCGGTGGTCCACGGACCACCTGTTGAGAAACACTGCTACAGACAACACTCACATCTCGTCGTGGCGACTTCAATAGCTGGGCTGGTCCTTGGGTAGCGTGATGCGGTCTGATGACTGGTCACAAGAATGACTACTACCTTGACTCTATTCCCTAAGACCATTTTATAACTGTTAACCAGGACACTATGACGTCAGGTCCTATCTTAATTGTTTTGGAAACATTATTCATTTGTGTAATTGTTGGCAGCAATTAAAGACCATAGTCATCACAATTGAATAATGTTTATCAACACATTAGAATGTAGTTCAACACTTATGTTGGCAAACACGCAACACCCTGCACATTCTTTAATTCTCAAAACCGTACGTCAACAACCTACACAGCCTACAGTCCGCTCAAGGAATTGGGACATTAGACTACAATTATTACCATAATTATGACAATATTTCCATGGATCCATATTTTATTCCAACTCAGTATATAACTTCTATTGGAGGGAGTAGGCGTTGGCCACCTGGATTGCACCTAAATAAGAACTGAGCTTTGGTCACCAGTTACAATATACAACGTGGAGAACGCTGAATAGACTCCGTACTGGTGTTACTAGGTGTAAAGACAACTTAAAGAAGTGGGGATACATTGCTGGAAGTGCAGAATGCGACTGCGGAAAATACCAGGATTATCAACATCTACTGGTTTGTACAAACATAGGTGGTAGCTGCACCCCTGACGACCTCAATGATGCCAACGACGAAGCGCTCTTGGTAACAAGATTTTGGGAGAAGTGTATATGACGTGGTATTGCGGACACGAAATGATGATGATTGAAGAAAAAGTTTATTTCTATAATCGAACTTCCTATATAACGACTTTTTTATATATGGCGATCCTACTGTATTTGTGAATGTTCGAGGGGCGATCGGAATGTTTCTAAGACGAGATAGAAAACATAATTTTTTGGGACAAAATTGTATTCATTTTCCTACATAGTTTCTATTCAACTCTATATATTTAGTCCAACGCATTTCATGACCTTTCATTCCTTCAGAAAATTTTAAAATTAAGAATTATCTAAACTCCATATCCATTTACAGTTTTGAAGACTTCAGTATTTGATGAAAATTTCGTTCCAGCCAACCATTTTATGAGTTGTGGAAACAGAAAGAAATCGGTGGGAGCCAAGACTGGCTGTTCGATTAATTCGAATTGTAATTCATGCAGATTCACCATCGCAATTACCGATTTGTGGGAAAGTGTGTAATCTTGGTGGAACACGATATTTTATTCCAACGCTTTTCAAGACATTTAATTTCTTCAGAAAAACAAGAATTATCTACACTCTCGAAATATCCATTTACAGCTTCGACGACTTCAGTATTTGATGAGAATTTCTTTCCACCATTTTATGAGTTTTGGAAACAAAAAAATCGGCGAGTCAAGTTGGCGAGTACGATGCATGTTCGATTAATTCGAATCGTAATTCATGCAGTTTCGCCATCGCAATTACCGATTTCTGTGAAGGTGCGTTATCTTCGTGAAACAAGACTTTTTTTTGCCAAATGAGTCCTTTTGGATTTGATTTCTTCGTTCAATCTATCTAATACAGACACATAATACTAGCTTGTTGTTGTTCTTCCATGTTGCAAGTATTCGATTATTCCACGGGAATCCCAAAAGACGGTAGCCATAACCTTACCAGTTGATGGTATCATTGGCCTTCTTCGGAGTTGGTTTACCGCGTGCTATCCACTGATTGTTCTTTGGTCTCCGGAGTGTAGTGATGTATATACGTTTTATCAGTTACAAAACGTCGCAAAAAAACTTTTGTATTGCACTTGAACATGTCTAGACATTGCTAAGGTCATTCGCACTTGCAATATGCATGGTCATATGAAATGTCTACTACCTCTGCTAAATATACAAGGGGACGAGGTGCAAGGTGAGGGTTGGTGAGGAAGAGTCGGAAAGTTTTTGGGTGAATAAGGGGGTGAGACAGGGATGTCCCCTGAGCCCGACCTTGTTCAACTTGTATGTAGCAGATCTTGAAGGGAATATGAGGAAGGGACAAGATGGGGGGTGGGGGTGGTAGTAGGGAAGATGAAGTTGTGGACATTGGGGTACGCGGACGATATAGTATTGATGGCAGAGGGGGAACAAGAGCTAAAGAGAATGATTGAAAGGGCTGTTAAATACTTCAAAAGGAAAAAACTAGAAGTAAACAGGGACAAGACGAAGGTAATGGTATTTAGTAAAGGAGGAGGGAGAAGAAAGAAGATAAAATGGGAATGGGGCGGCAGAGAAATAGAAGAAGTGAAGACTTTAAAATACCTGGGATATGTACTAGCGAGGAACAATGGGGCTGAACTACACATAAGGGAAAGAGTAAAGAAGGCAACAATAGTCATGGGGAAGCTGTGGAGTATAGGAGAGAGGAAGTTTAATGACGATATTACATGGAGATTGAGGTTGTTTGACGCCGTGGTGAAGAACATTCTACTATATGGGGTGGAAATTTGGGGATCGAAGGAATGGGAGAAGGTAGAACGAGTACAGGAGAGGTATTTGAGATGGATCCTAGGGGTAGATAGAACAACACCAGGATATATTGTAAGAGAGGAACTGAAAAGGGATAAGATGAAGGTGGGTACAGGAAGGAGGGCGAGTACAGTTAAGTACGAGGAGAAAGTAAGAATAGAAACAGACAAAAGAATAATGAGGGGATGCTGGGAGGAAAGAGCCAGAGAGGAACAGAAAGGAAGATGGTACGCATGGGGGGAGATGAGAAAGGAGTATTACTGGAGATGCGGAGTGGATGCGGCAGAGGTGGAAAGGAGAAGAAAAGACGGGATAAGCGTGATTGAGGAGTTGTGGAGGAGGGATAAGGAAGTGGGGGAGCAAGAAAGGACAGTCAGAATAGACAAATCAAGGAGCGCAGGGAGATATAAGGAGGTCAGAACTATAGGGGTACCAAGCTATTTTAAGGGAGAAAGAGGAAGGTCAGGAGGTAGAGTTAGGAGGATTGCGAGGCTAAGGTGCGGGAATGAAGAAAGAGGAAATGGATACTGGAGGAAACAGGAGGATAAGATGTGTAGGATGTGCGGGGAGGAGGAAGAAGATATAGAGCACCTCGCGAAGAGGTGTAGAGAGATGACAGTATGGTCGGGGAGCACACTAGACCTGTTGCACGAAGATGGAAGGGGGGAGAGGTGGGCGAAGGAATTAGAGGCAAGAAGGATTGAGATCGGGGAAGGATAACAGGAAGGGGTAAAGGAAGGAAGGAAGAGGCCCGGTGGGAGGCAGAAGGCGAGAAATGGAAGGAAGGAAGGGGGCTGAGGTCACCTGGAAATGGGTAGGAAGGAAGGGAGATAGGAGGAGGGGTGAAGAAACGGTTGGAAGGGAAGAGAATGGAATAAAATAAATTAAAGATGGGCGAGAGAACTGGAAGCAAGAAGGAAGAAGATTGGAGAGGGAAACCAGAATGAGAATAGGAAGAAAGAGAGGGACACTGGAGCAAGAAGGAAGAAATGAGAGAAAATGGAATATATTGTAAATTAAATTGTATGTTATGTAATTTGGATTGTTTTGTATTGTTTTGGTTATTTTATTTATTTTATTTCTATTTGTAATGGCTAATGCCCTGAACGCCGCAAGGCCTAGGGAGAAATAAAGAATATATATATACTACCTCTGCTATCTCACAGTTTTAGTCGGCGTTCGTTCATCACGATTCCGTGGACTTTTCTAAAAGTTTTTTATCAGTAGCTGTTTTCGGCCTACCAGAACGTGGTGCAACATTTCTGCCTGATCAATTGCGTTTAAATTCTCCAATCTAGTTTGCAACTGTTGCATATGAAGGAGCATACTTACCATGAACTCCGTCTAACTCCATTTTTATATTTTTAGCATTTAAGTCTTTTAAAAAGAAATGTTTTATCACTGCACGGAAGTCGATTTTAGTTGACTGATTTTTATTTATTTATTTTTTTATTCGACTAGAATTACAATACAATATTGTCTCCCTCAAAATAACTTCCTTGGGAAGCCACACAGCGCTGGAGAAGGTTTTTCCAAACCTCAAAGAAGTGCTGGAACTCGGATATTGGAATAGTTTTCAGTTGATCGGTTACGGACGTTTGAATGTTTTTACTGGTCAAAACTCGTTGGAAATTGCTGTGTGACAAGGCAAACTCTTTGTGGATGATTCCCTGGCTATCAATAAAGCAAATCAGCATGCATTTGATCTTCGACTTACTCAATCTTGCTTTTTTGGGCCTTGGAAAGCTTGAAGTGTGGCATTCCATGCTCTGACACTTGGTTTCTGGGTCGTACTCAAACACCCAAGTCTCGTCACCAGTAATGACACGTTCCAGAAAATAGGTACCATTTTCAATCGGTTCCAAAAAGTCAAGGCACCTTTGCCTCCTTTTGGTCCTGTGGAAGGTTTTTGGAATCATTTTTGCGCAGATTTTTCTCATCCCCAATTCATTGGTCAAAATCTGATGAACGGTAGTGTGACGCTGTTGGTCGAAATGAATGTCACTCATTTTTAGAACGCACTAGAAAAAATTGTTTCACGGAAAAAATCGCTACGGACAACAAAATTACCCTAGCGAGTTCAAACTCGTAGTGAAGGCGCATCACATGTTCACCTGCCACCCTTCCAAGTTCCGCGTCCCAAATATTGCCAGATCAAACAGTATGTTGCCAGCCGGTTACTTAATTTACACACCTCGTATACTGTATGGACGATCAGTTTGGAAATTTAACTGCAGTTTCATGAAAAATTAGGCTTTCAAAACATATGTACGACCTGCGCGGTCAATTTCATCTTTTAGTTCGTTCTAGATATTTTCCGATCATCCCTCATATAACAAAAATACCACTCTCAAATAACCTTTCCACTTTCTAAGAAAGTTTTTCACACAAAAATGAATAAGACGATAAATAACTTTTAAAGTTAATGAAAACATTTTAACACATTATTTTAAATCTCATCAGGATTAATGGGTACTCAACAAGAACTCCAGTTAGATATTTGACTTACAGCTGAAAGTAAAATGTTAGTCGAGTTAGATGTTTCCTGAAGTAAATTTATTGACCCATATTTTTTGAAAACGAAAAGGTCTTGACCCAAACAGCTACTTTAACATGATATAGGTATAAAACTTTTTTATAACTTTGAACTTTTTCTTTAACAACTAACTTTATTCGCGTAAAATCAAGTTCTATACATACTTTTTAAATTAAATTTGATTTTATAAAGTAGGTAATGTGGGACTTAAAATATGTAAGGGAATAAAAGATAAGTATGCTTTTATCTCTTTAATTTGATTTTGGAAAGATGAAAAGGAATATATTTCCATACTCTTTTGTTTTTAAACTCTTAAATTTGATAGATTTTTAAGATTAATATTACATTTTTAAGTTACATTAAGGCAGTGGCGCAGCCAAGGGGGGAAGACAGGCCTGGGCCCCTCCCAAGACCAGCAGATTACACGGCGCTGCTCGGAGATTTGATGATAAAATGTGTTAACCACAACAGTAGTTAATTTTTAAATTACTTCATTGTAAACAATATTGGCATATTCTTTTTTTTCGTATAAATAAACATTTTTTTAAGATTGCCTACTATTGATAAAGTGACATACTTATTGTTCAAGTGAAAATACATACATATGAAGGAGACCGTTGATCCTTTTCCTCTCTGACACACCGACTAAAACATTCGCCCAGTCAAATGATAAAACTGTTTTAAACAACTAATTACTCGATTCAGATAAGATAAATTGGAAATCTGACTTCGGTATAACCTTCAGAATGTAATTTTAAAATGACACCTCAAACGTGAAATAGAGTAGAAATAGTAGAAATACCGTGCGATCATAATTTCTTATCAGTTACATGAGTAAACAATGAGTTTAAAAATATCAAAACTGTGATCTAATCTACAGCTGAAAATCCCAATTTAACAAAGAACCAATCAGATTACTTCGTTTGTCCGAACTCACCCGAGAAACACCCGAAAATATGTGTTCCTATTTACTTATTATTATTATTATTATTTTTATTATTATTATTAATACCTGTTGTCAACTCATTGGCGTGTAGATAAAAAAATAAATAATGGCGTGTTCATTTAATAATCAATTCGTATCAGGTAATAAAAATAGAATGTACGCCTATGTGTACATGTCCTTGGAAATAAGTTTGACAACTAAATGTTTCTGTCAAGTATTGCATAACGGACAAGATTTCTTGATCGCTCTGTATAATAAAGAGTAGTTTTGGAGACAATCGCGCTCTTAAAATCGGTATTTGGTTTTATTTTGTAGATAAATGTGAATATCAATATCTTCTTAGGTATTTTTGAAATTATGATGTTTTACACACAAAAAGGACTGATATAAGTTGTACTGAACAACAGGGGCATATTCAGAGGGGAGGGGCACAAGCCCCCTCTGAAGGTCCAATGAAATGAAAATTTAACAAATTTATCATAATCGTACAGCAAAATATCTTATGTATTTTACAATAATAATAATAAGCTATATTTTATTATGATTAGTGTTGAAATTAACAGAAAATGCGTATTTACTTGTTATTTTTAGGTATAATCAAGAAATCCTTATTCCGTCACAAGAGTCTGTTCGTTCGGTACAAATTGTGGCCAAACGGCTTATTTAGAGAACTGAACATAAGTAAGAGAAATATTGAGACTTCAAAAATATACCCCTGATGAATATAAATAAATATGTATTTATCGAAGAAAAAATCAAGTGAAAGTTTGTGATCCATGGATTAACAATTACATTTTTTTATCAACAAATAATGCAATTATTATTTGATATAAACATCAATATCCAACAGCAGGGGTGTCAAACTGATTTAGGTCGCAGTCTATTTTACATACAAAATGATAAGCAGTGACGGAACTATAAATATCCCGAAGGGTTTATTGACATTTTTTATGAACAGAAAAAGGGAAGAGAGTATATTTTACATTTTTAAATATATTTTTCCCCTAAATAAGCTCAAGTGATTTTGATTACCGCTCCAGGGGCCACAAAAAATGAGGTTGAGGGCCGTATGCGGCCCACTTGCCCTCGAAATTTGATTCGGCCCTCCCTAAGACAAAATCCTGGCTGCGACACTGTATTAAGGACTTGGGAATAGGAAAAAGGTCCAATGAGGTTATTGGCACCATGGACAATGTATAAAATTTAGCAGTTTGAATTTACTGCAAGTATTCAAAGTAGCCAATCTCAGACGATTGATGTGCGGGAGATCCCCAAGAGGATGGCGTTTCAAAACGTCGCCCGGATACACGCGAATAACACTTAATCATTCGAACACTCAACGGGGAATTTACCCAAAATCATTCCAATTTGCAGTCACTCGGGCAAACAACTTCTCATCTTACTTGAGACTGGGCTAGAAGTTACCTGACATACGCAGGAGTGCGTATGTTTGTTGATGTTTACTAATTTTACATCCTTATTGGTTATGGTTGCAAAATTACTTCTAAAAATGTGTTTCGCAGGGAAGTTGTTTAGGACCAACATTATTTCGCATTTATATTACAAAAAATGTTAATTCTGAACATAGATATATTTATTTGCAGACCTTGGTTGCCGCCTATGATAAAGATCTCAATAAAGCTTTAAATAGACTAAATGCAGAAAAACACTACAGCCAAATAGCGGATCCAAATATTTTTTTCTGTCGTGTAGTAAGTATAGAAAAGAACAAAATGAATTAATTGAAACGATCATCCAAGGAAACATACAGCTTCCAACAACAGTCACAAAAATTCTAACACAACCCAAAGATCACATTTACTAAGCAGTCAAATATATCTACGACGCCGGTATGGACTTTTAGCACTCATACTCATTAACAACCTCTATAACTCTAATGTAAATCATCCCATGGATAACTCTAACTGATAGTCCTGCCGTGACGGCCTCTCGGCAAAATACTTTATCCTTTACACATTTCTTCCCTATTCTCACGTAATTATGTTCAAGGTATCAAATTAAGTTAATACGTAGGGCGCTAGGAATGTTTTGAGATACATGGGTATACTTTTTAAACCTTTTCAAAATACTTCCTCATACGTATAAACCACGTGTTAAAAATATATTCCCACTTAACAGTTGGTACTTCTGCACAGGTATGGTCTCAGGCTATTAGAAACTCATTATCGCTCTTAAAATGGGTTTCTTTAAGCATATCCTTGATTAAAGGGAAAAGTCCAAAATCACAAGGAGCAATATCTGGACTATACGGAGGATGTTCTAAAACTTGTAGTCCAGAATTATTCAAAAATTCTTTAGTTAGTTGAGCTCGAAGCGTGGGTGCATTATCTTCATGCAAGCGCCAAGTGTCAAGGTGTGAATGTGGCCGAAGTTTTCAAGAGACTGAATCAACTGAGGCAAACAAAACTCAACGTACAACTTGGCCGTAATTGATTTTTGCTCTTCTAGAACAATTCTCCTAATAATCTCTCGCTTACCGAAGAATACGATAGTCATTTTCTTTACCACAGATCTTGATTTTTTTACTGTGGTTGGAGTTTCTTCGTTTTCAAAGAGCCATATCTTGTTTCTTTACTTTGATGGAACATCATAATAATGAAACCATGTTTCGTTTCCTGTCACAATAGAGTTTACGTATTTCGAATGTCACATTACAATTTTTTTAAACATTTTTCGACACAATTCAATTCTTATTACGGTTTGTGCATCAGTCAGGTTGTGGGGTACCTGTTGCAAACTTTCCTAACTTCCAAAAGGTAGCGAAGAATTGAACAGATAGCTAGTGCATTAATATGCAACGACTCATCTATCTGCCTGTATGGAATTCGCCTATTTTCATCGAGCAGTTTTTTAACCGCAGCAATATTTACAGGAGTAACAGGGCCCTGCTGGACGAGGATCACAATCTAGGTTAAAAATTTCGCTTTTAAATTTATACCTAGTTTATACCAACGAAACACTGTGCTCCGACATAGACAATTCTTAGAAAAAATAGTAAACATTTCAGAGATACTCTCTTCCGCAGACAACCTACTTTGAAATTGTACAACATTATTGCACGATGATCTCGTCGCTTATCAATCATATTGATAAGTTTACACTTGCACTGCAAAGAATAAACTGGCTACATAAAATTTATTTATCAGTGTATCAATTATGTTTTGAATGGTCTATTTAATGATGCAAAAATAAACTTGATAGGTATGTTTATTTATACAGCCGTATATCCAAAGCCATAATCAAAGGGGAAAAAACTTTCCGTACTGGCGATTTAGTACTGGTCTGATTTAAAAGACGTATTCACGTCAAAAGTGATGATTATTCAAATCAATGATTTATTAATACAATCCAAAAAATGTTCTCAGTGAAGTAGGATAGTTGGGAAGGATAGTTAGGAAAGAACTATTCATTAATTTATGATGTTATTAAATGTCTTAACGATCTTACGATCAGAGGTAAAATTATAAAAATATGCTGGATTAACGGCCACTCAGATTTTGAGTTCAACAGCGAAGTGGATCTTCTAGCCAAAGAAGCAGCTGTAAATGACCCCCTCTTAAATATTCCTCTAAACAGTAATGAGATTATGTCAATCTTAAAATCTTCCATATTATACAACCAATGGCAAAAAGAATACATAGATTCTCTACAGTTCAAAGGATCATACTTTGGTCAAATTCAACCTCTTCTTCCTAGAAAGCTTTGGTTTTCTTCCCACCAAAGCAGGTCTTTTCTATGCACTTTTATCCGGCTTAGATTTAATCACACCTTCTCTCCATATCATCTGCATAGAATTAATATGGTTTCGTCTCCTTTCTGTCCGGGTGATAATTTGTCTGTCAACGATTCGAACCATTTATTGTTTGAATGTCCAAATCATTTTCGCAATCGTAACTTACTCAAACAACATTTAGTTCTCCAAAAAATATCCTTACCTACCAATATTCAAACGCTTCTTGCTACTAATTCTCTAGATATTTACGAAATTATCATATTTATAACTATATTAAAGCAGAAAATATCAAATTATAAATGTGATTTTTAAAACATTGTAATCTCTTCATTTATACCTGGCTAATAGCCAAAGCAACTAAAGCCAACAAATAAAAGGGAAAAAAAGTAGGATAGCTTTTTTTTATTTTCTCAAAACACGATAAACTGGATATGGTTTCTGAAATAAACGATTCAATTTATGTTCTAACTTTTATTTAAATGTAAACGTAACACTTACATGGTACATATATTTTTAAAACCAAAAGACTTTAATAATAACAAAGTATGTGTTTTATAATAGTCTAATAAATTATATCTAAAATTTATTAAATATCCTACAATGTCTCGACGTATATTTTTTGCCCGTAATATTTTTCTTTTATCGTGTGTAGCTATAAATTATATAAGGAAGAAACAGGTAACACTAACATAAATTTCTTGTGCCATATAAATATACGCCATTTAAAATGGGACTGCTCTTTCCTAACGACTTATACATACATACACACACTCAGCACGCTCAGATAAATTCATCTACTTAGCATTAGCAAATAGCTCCATTTTTCCTGTTTAAAAATTGCTGCAGTGCGAAAAAGAAAAGTTCATCAGAGGCGTCTCAACCGGAATTTCAAACTGAATTTTACAATACGTAACAGAACCTCTAGCATTCCAAAGATATTAATAATAAAGATAATAATAATAATACTCCGTTGCCCCCCTAGAGCCTGATCCTTTTGATACTTATAATATAATAATAATAATTAAACGGGGGTTGAGCATTACTTAATTATAAAGTACGTAATTAAAAAGCACTATTATAATTTATTAGTGAGCACGAATTTACTGGCAAAGGGGAGTTTCTTTACCTGGCAGCGCGAATAGCAGCAATGCGATTTAAAGGATTCCACATACCAAAGCGGCCGCGGTGGCGGCCACGGTAGCGATACGACTAGCGATCAGGTATCCTCACACTAACGCGGTGGGAGTGGCGGTAGCGGTAGCGATCAGTTAGTGAATCACGGTATATAGTTGTATGATAATATTGATTGCGAGAACACAATAGAATAATTAATTGTATGTAGAGGAAAAATAATAATCTACTCACAGTCTGTTTCAAACAGTTAGGCGGAACTAAATGGGAATTTCGTTCTTTTAGGTTGGAAAAGGGACCTTGCTTGGGTTATTTCATTTTTCACGTTGGAATGTCAAAATTTAAAATTCCAACAATGAAACCATGGAAACGAATGACATATGTCAAACTTAAATTAATTTTCTTACATATTTTAATGACAAAAAATAAATAAATGGGATATTTGTATTAAGAATGACACAAAAAATCAAAATATAAAGAAAATGACATTTTAAAATGATATTAACCTTAACCAAAAAATGTTTGTTGCAAATATGATTTACAAAGCTTAAACAAAACGGCTGAAAAGCATGATTTAAACGATGAAAGTAACTAGATTGCAAAATCTAGTTCCACCTAACCGTTTGGAACAGACTTTACTGTCAATTTCCAAAACTTTTCCTATTTCGTTCCACACTTTATTTGTTTTCCTAATATTCTTGTAATCAGGATGTGCTAAGTCATACAAAATTAAATGATCCTTTACTGATCTATGATTTTTTCTGTTAAATTATCTATTTTCGACATTATTTTCTTAAATATATTCACTCTGTGGTATATAAACAATAAATATCGCGCGGCCTAACGCAACTTGTCGAAATCGGCCGCCAGTGTTTGGTGATCGCTAGACTGAACGCTGCATTCGGTGGCGTTCTCAGATAGCTGAACGCTTGTATGTGCGTGGTCTCATTGTATTGTATAGGTTGCGTTAGGCCGCTGCCGTATCGCTACCGTGGCCGCCACCGCGGCCGCTTTGGTGTGTGGAATCCTTATTCTGGCAGACTTGAGTCCCGTCAAGTGAAACGCTGGAGTACAACTGTGTCAGTAGGAGTACAACATGGTTACCAATTCTGTGAAACGAGCAGAGATAGACATGTTGACAAAAGAACACATGAGTAAAAGTATGCACTCTGTGTTTTTCAAAGATATTAAAAGTCTAGAGTTGTCTACCGATCTCACGTTCTCGTTTCTTAAGTCTGCTGGTTTGAGATCGGAAACGGAAAGTTTAGTGTTTGCGTGTCAGGATGGTGTTATGAATACTTTGGCGTACAGGGCCCGCATATTCCAAATGCGGAGGCCATACTCTGTAGGTTGTGCCAGTACCATCCTGAAACCATTATGCACATTCTGTCTGTTTGTCCATCTCTTGCAGCGTCAAGCTACTTGTCTCGACATAATGTTGCTCACCGCGTGCTCTATTACCATTTTAGACATGCCTATAGTATTGACCAAATACCGGTTATACCGTACTTTCCTTCTGACATAGAATCAGTGGTGGAAAATTCCAAGTGCTGCATTAATTGGAATTACAACTTCTCCACCTACGTTAACGCAGGTGGAGCCACTAAGCCAGACATAACCCTCCTGGATATCGAAACCAAACAGATGTTTGTGATCGAATTCTCAAGTCCAGCTGCGAAGAATATCTCTCGCAAGAAGAAGGAAAAGACGTCCAAGTATATGGACCTCTTGTCTGAGCTTAGAAAGCTGTATCCAAGGTATAAAGTTAAGCTTGTAGTCCTCATAGTTGCTGTTTTCGGTGGTATGAAAGCCTGCTATCGAAGGGAAATCGAGTCTATTCCCGCCTGCAGATCTTCTGCCATCTCTTAGAAAGCAGTGTTGCTCGGGTCACTCCGCATTGTGCGAGCACTAAATCTGGCGTAATTACCGCGTCTGTATAGCGCCAGCGTTTGGGATGCAGCCGTGAATATTTAGCTCCACTAGTCTCTAGTATCGCTCAAAAGGTTGCTGAAGTTTGCGATTAGTGGACGCTTGTCAAAACCTGACAAACCCTAAATAATAATAAAAATATTTAAACCGTCACTCATGTGTCAGTACAGTGGAAATACAGACGGTATTACGGTGGAAATTGTAGGCAAACAGCTTAAATCTAGTGTGCATAAAGAGTTCTTTGATCTGTATATATAAGGATACCAGATGCAAAAATGAAAAAGTATGATAATCTATTCTGAAATCACTTGAAAGGACATTTCACAATAAAACAAAATTCGATATATGTTTGAAAAAAGTTTCGTTACAAAAATATATCTTTTTTTGTAAAGAAAACATTAATGTCAAAATAATCTTATAGCATAGTGGTAATACCTATAGGCTATTTCAAACTTTTAAGAGGTATTAAATGGAATTTCAATTGAAGTTGTTGAAAATTTTGGTATAAACCAGTCTTTCGTAATATAAAAAGGTATAAGATGTTTCATTTTGTAATACGTAATTAGATCACAGATAGATGATTTTGGTGAATTTTGTGGTGTAAACAGACTTCGACGTATTCGTGTGAATCAATACTATGATAATATTAAAAATGTATTGTAAATATCACGGATGGATAACGTAACGTAACGTTACCCCATAACGTTATAATAACGATTCAATTACTATTTCTAATACAATAACGTAACGATATTTTTGTAACGTTATATAACGTTATAATAACCTTTTAACGTTTCATAAAAGGTTATTTTGTAACGTTATTTTAATAACGTTATAACAATATTTTTCATTTGTATTGAATAAATGTATTACGATTTCAAGTAAGTTTCCATTTTCGTAGACACTTTTATATTTCCTAAAAACAATTTACAAATAAAAGACCAGTAGGCATAATTTGATATTTACCACAAAAACAATTCCCAAATATAGGTAATTTCAGAGTTATAAACAAAAATTATTTTTGTAACGTTATATAACATTATTTAGGTAACTTTATATATTATATATAATATATAACATAAAACTTCATTTTTTTACTTAATATACAACGTTATATAACGAAAACAAAAAATAAATAACGTTATACAATAACGTAACGATTTAAAACGGTATTTCATCCCTGGTAAATATACAGCATAAGTTAGTTACGGTTGCACGACAATTGATCATACGACAGATTAACATGCGACACTTTAACATGGACAGATTAACATGCGACAGTTGAACATAGATACATTTTAACACACAACAAATGAATACTGTGGCATATTGTCATAGCGACAGATGAACATAAGTCAATTGAACACACGACATTTGATCTCACATTTAATTTTTATTTTTATTTTTTATTTATCCTGGCAAAAAAGTTCAGCGGTTGGTCAACAGTTGGTAATCGGTTGGTCATCGTTTAGTCAGCGATTGGTTGGCGGCAGAATACAGACTTTCAGATTTATTTATATAGATTTTCAAAATCAAATAATGTTTGGTAGATTTTGAGAAAGTGTGGTAAAAATTAGTGTTTCTTCTTAGACCGGGAGCTCATGACAGTTTTTGGTCTCCGATTTCATACAGCATGCTTTTTGGAAGAGAGAATATTTACCATGTGACAACAAAAAAGGGATGGTACTAAACCCCTGCACGCTTTCCGGTCATAGGGAAAATTGCATTTCCACTTAAACACAAAATTTTTGTGCTTTTCTCTGATTTAATATTGCTTGCCCTTTTGTCAAAAGAAAGTTATAACAAATTTAAAGTCTTTTAAATATATGCATGCGATTCGGAGGGTCCCAAAGGGCTCAAACGGTCATGTGATCTTGTAATAAAAAAATATGATTTTCCGCGTTTTCATACAGCATGCCTATAATCTATCTCGAGAATTCTTTCTCGAGAATTTCTCGAGAAAAAGTTATAATTCTCATTTTTCATTTCTCGAGAATTGTACCATTTTTTTCTCGAAAAATGTAAATTTTTCTCGACGACACTTTAAACACATGCTTTTAAAAAATATAATGTTTAGTGAGTCACTGATTATAATTTAATTTTGATAAAATTTGTCTTCTGTCTCCCGCAACGCAACTGTGGCTACAGATAAGAAGCGATTTATAATATTTAACTAATTAGCATTTATTGTTACAATATTTTATTTTAATTTAGTGTATTATTTATTATAATCAATTACATTTCATTTTTTGTTCAGGTTAAAACTGTTATGTAAAAGATTACCTACAAGTTAAATAAAATAATTATTACTATTATTATTAATTTCTCAATTTTTTGAAAATTTCTCTATACATATGTATTTTCAATTAATATGCAATTACGTGTCGTTTTCGTAATAATTTTTAAAGCCCGGTTAACCATTTGTTCTAATGTTATTTAAATGAATACTTTAGAACTTTAAAGTTGACTATAATTTTAACATGTTTTTATCCTCTGCAATATTTTCAACATTAAAAAAGGTATATGTTCTAATAATTATTTTTCTCGAGATTTCTCGAGAATTCTCCAGTTTTTCATTTCTCGAGAAATGAAAAATGTCGAGAAATCAGAAACAATAGTAAAAACTGTTTGAGTACATCAGAACTGCTTCTACAGAACTTAAGGTTCAACATATTTGCTTTTACACATACGAGATTTAGTTATTGCATGTTGCAATTCGTCTTCTTCGACTCTAATATTATTCAGTTTTATTAAAAATTTTAAATAGGTAATTTATATTACATATCAGATAACATTTTTATGTAAACCACTCAGATATTTATATCACGAGCCGCCATGAAAACTGTCTTTAATTTTGCTTGCATAGCAGTAATAAATTCACACGTTTCGTTGTGCACTGACGTCACAGTGAGGGGTCGCAAGCTTATCGGAATAAAATCATTCACGTGGCAGTAGTTTTCGTGAATCGAACTCTCTGCGGAATCCGGAAGAAAATCCGGGGTTCCCAGTGATGTATGTTATAAGCCACAGGTGTTTGTAGAAATACTTCTTACAAACTTACAAAGGACTCTGGTAAAAAGGAAGAGAAAATATGGAACGTTATCATACTTTCTATACGAATGCGTTCATTTTGATTCATTTCACCTCCTATTATATGAATGCCTCATGCGTTTTCTTTTTCTGACTGCACAATTTTTGTTTGGGTGTGTCAATAGGTTTTACGGAAAAAAGCAGAGAATTCATTTTTTCTTTGATTGTGAACACAGATTAAATAATCCAGAGCTTCTTTGACACAAGATGAACAATAATTGACTTTTAGAAAACATCTGGTACAATAATAAAGCAAGTCCTATTGAGAAGTGTCATTACCGGTACCGGCGCTGTGATTGAAGGCCGTCAAATTTCATAAAGCAAACAGGTTAATTTAAGCACAATATATTTTATTTTATTAAAATGGGAATAAATATGGGAGTTTGATTCCAAAACACAATTATTCCACTTTTTTCCGAAAACAAACGGTAGATGTCACCACCTCTATTAAAACCTGACAAAGATGTTGGGCCGGTCATTTTTGTTCAAAAGTAAATTTTCCCCAGTCAAAAATGCATCACATGTTTGTAATTTTTTTCAAAAGGATATTATTCCACAATATGGGATACGCATAAAATTTGTATTTCCTTAAAACTACATTATTTTGATATGTTAATGTTAGTTATGTCACCTAACAAAACAAAAATCACATTTTAATTAATATTATAGCCAAATGTTTTAATTAATATATTGTAAATTTGAAATAAGCCGACCACGGCACGAAGGTTGCCGAGTAAAAACGACTGAGTATGACGTCAAACGATAGGAGTTTCACGTCACAGATACAGCTACAACATAATATTTACACGTGTGTATATTGTATTGTTCGAAAGTTTTGTATTTGTTTTTAAACAATTTTTCACGCATTTATTATTAAAATGGCAGATAAAGATTTTGTTAGGGATCAGAGTGATAATTTACCCAACATTGATGCATTTATGCTCATGGAATATATGAAAAATAATGAATGCTACAGTGCTGAAGAAATACGTGGTGTCAAAGCAGACCTGTAAGTAATTTTTATTTTATATTCTATAGAATATAAAATAAATTTATGTAAACAAACGCTGCAACTCTGTAAAATGTAAATATTTATGTAATTTAGATGTCAGAATTTTACTACATTGTTTACATGAAGTTACAAAACGTTAGAGGCATAATTGAAATACTGCAATATAGGTTATATATTTTAATATAAAATTTAATTCGGTAAACATGTATAAATTGTTTTTATAGAATTAAACTTTATTTTAATTAAAATCACTCTACCTTTACATAACCTATAAAAGTTATACAAACAAATAAGTTCACAACAGACTATGTTCGCTGGGTAGGCTAGTAGTGTCATGCGTCAGTTAGAAGGGGTATGACGTCACACGTCGTTTTCGCGCGCTACATACATTTATAATTTTTTTAAGCTTTCAAATTAAAAAAAAAAAATTAAAAACTGTTTTTTGTTTATATACAACAAGAGGAATATAATAAAAAAAAATTAAAAATCATGCCTATCCCCTATTTTGTGAGAAACAAAGCGGAATTATTCCAGTTGTAATTTAAAAAAAAAAAAAAAAAAATTAAAAAAAATAAAAAAAGTAAAAAATAATAAAAGACGACCGTACCAAAACTGATATTATTACTGAATTAAGAATACATAAATTGAGAGCGAAACAGATTATCTAGAAGAGGACGTTGGTGTCAAGAGAACATAGGTGAAAAGTAGGGTGACCATTTTCTTAAGAAGGCAATGCGGGACGGAGCAAAAAAAGGTCGTCACTTCCCAAATATAAGTGAAGAGCAAAAAAAAGGTCCTCACCTCCCAAATCCAAGTGAAGAGCAAAAAAAAGGTCCTCACCTCTCAAATCCAAGTGAAGAGCAAAAAAAGTTCCTCAAATACAAGTTACAGTGCGGGACTCTTGCGGGACGCATCTTAATGCGGGACACCCAATCAAAATGTGGAACAGTCCCGCAGAAAGTCGGACAAATGGTCACCCTAGTGAAAAGAATTCGAAAAAAAATATATATACGTTGAAAAGAAAAATGAAAGTTATAAAGTTATAATAATTACCATTCAAAAGGTTATTATTAGAGCCCTGCAAATCCGCGGGTATCCGCGGTCGTTAGTGCTTCCATCTCTCAGGGTAACACCAATCTTATTAATTAGGTAATTATTAAATAAATACATTTTAATTCGAAAGAACTGTATTTACATAAAGCAGTTTATGATTATTTTATGATGAGGTCCTAAATAAAGTTTGAAAAACCCGAAAAAATCAATTATCTGAAACTTTTATGTCGCAAAATGAATTTTAAATATTTTACACCGTAATTTTTATTAATATTCTATCCAGGTTTTTCATTAAATTTGTAAATTATTCATTAATTTCATGTTACAACAATTTTTAATTGACTAAAAAAAGTTTTTACATTGTTCACAAAGAATGTGTGAAAATGAAAATGATTATTGAAAATTAAATGGTTTGACACAGAAATATTATATTAAATTTTGCTAAATAATACACATGAATACCCCAGATTGTTGAGGTTAATGATGCCAGGAAAAATATAAAAAGCAATAAATGTAACCCCAATAATAATCGGAAATCTGAGTGTGTGGAAAATACGCGATTGCTGCCACCATTTTTTATTTATTATTGTTTACATATTTTATTTATTATTTAAATCAGTGGTTCTTAACATTTTCAGCTGTCGGCAACCCTTAAAATCTCAAAATTTGTTTCGTACACCCTTGAAAAAACTATGTATATATTAGAGATGGGAATTTCGGCTCAGTTTGTGGAACCGGATCAGTGGAGGTCGTTCAGTTTGCTGAGCCGGTTCATTGATCCGGCTAAGTGATTCGGCTCATTGATCCGGCTCAGTGATCCAGCTAACTAAACGGGTCCCCTAAAAACGAGTCGGTCAGTTGTCAGTTCTCCCACCGTTCAACACGTTTGTTGGTTTACAATATGTAGAATAGGTAGAATGTAGCTCTGCCGGCTCTTGCAATATATGAACAGACAATGGAAACCGGAACTGTTCGGTCGAGTTGAATAAATGCGATAAAAACGTCTTTGAGAACGAGTATTTTCCGATTTATTACCTTTATTCTTGTTAATATTCTTAGTATGAATTAAGACGTAAATTATGACTTATTGACAAATTCTTCTCTCTCTTTCCCTCTCTCTCTCTCTCTCTCTCTCTCTCTCTCTCTCTCTCTCTGTCTTCCTCATTATCTTGTTATAAAGAAATGATGAAGTTAAATAAATAAAAATCTATAGAAGTGAATTATCTAACATTTTTTGCCGGGTTAATAGTAAACAAACAATTCACTTTATGTAGCTACTGTATTTTAAACTAGATGTGTTAAGTTTATGGCGATGTTTATTGCCCTTATAAATCGGATATCTGGGATTTGGGCAATATTTTTATATAATATGGTTGTAAGAATGTACAGACAAAGCCTAATAGTTTCAAATAGACTGCCCTACAAATTGATGACAAAATACACTTTATGATAATACATTAAAAGCCGAGTTCTCGCGAAGTTCAACATGACATCGATCCAGATCCGGATCACTTCGGTCACTACTCACAATTGCCCGATCAATCGTATCCTTGAAACTTGAAACTATGCAGTGAGCCATGAGCCGGCTCATTTCAATTTGGTGAACCGTGTCACTTCGGTTCAGTGTACTGAGCCGGTTCGTTCATAAACGACCCATCTTTAGTATATACAGCCTTGCCAGAAAGTATTAGACCCCCTAAGGAAAATTTAGTTTTCATTTATCATCAGGTCTATATTACAGGCAATTTTAATTATCTAGTTGTTAGTTATAGTATAAGGTTCAAAGTATAAAAACAGAACATTGTTATTAAAAAAATATATATATTTATAAAAATATACATCAATATTTCGTAAATCCCCCTTTGGCTTGAATAACACTTTTGATTCGTCTGAACATACTCGCCACTAATTTCTGGTGTATTTCTATAGATAATTGATTCCACTCAGCTATAATCCTTTCCTTTAATGTCTCTTTCGAGGAACACTTATTCTGGGAAACCTTTCTTTTTAAAACGGTCCATAAGTGCTCAATCGGGGATAAATCAGGGGATTGAGCGGGCCAATCCATAACTTTAATCTCACTATCACTAAACCTCTGTAAAACACGTCGGTATTTATGGCAGGGCGCGTTATCTTGTTGGAAATAGTAATTAAGTGTCATTTTGTCGAATAGTTTTAAATATGAAGGCTCCAGAGTCTCTTCCAGCATTTCGATGTAGCGTTCGCTGTTCATTCTTCCTTCACATATGGAGATTTCTCCGACTCCAGTTGCATCCATACTGCCCCAAACCATTATGCTGACCCCTCCGAACTTCACCGTAGGTATTATACATTCCGACTTATAAGCCTCCGCAGGCCGCGAACGAACAAACTGTGCACCAGGTTGACCAAAAAGCTGCAATAGAAAAAAAAATTAAAATGAATTTAATATTCTGTGATTTTTCAAAATTAGGAACTTTGAGCAAGTAATTTACAAGTGTTTCAATACTCACCTCTATGTTTGGTTCGTCTATCCATATTACTTTGGCCCAATCTTCACTTTTCCAATCCTGGTATTTTCTGGCCCACAATAGCCGTCGCTTTTTATGGGCTGAGGTCAGATATGGTTTGTGTCTTGCCTTGCATCCTCTTAGTCCTACATCAGAGAGGCGTTGTCTCATGGTACTAGAAGAAATTTTTAAGTTATAATGTTCATTCAGTTGACTGGACAGATCTTTCGATGATAGCCGGCGATTACGGAGGGACATGCGTTGCAAAATTCTATCCTGTTTGACTGTTGTAATTTTTTTTCTCCCGCTTCTGGGCTTACTTTTGTAGCATCCAGTCTCCTCGAATCGTCGAATGGTAGTTCGCACAGCACAACGAGAAAATTTTAATTGTCTGGCAATTTCATGAATTGAAAGTCCTTGCTTCTTCAAAATCACAATTTTGCTTCTCTCCACTTCACTCAATTCACGCGTTTTTGGCATTATTAATTAGCACACTAAATAATAATGATGAAAAAAAAATGTTTAACTTCAAAAGCACAGCGCAAAACGTTCATACAAAGCTCAAAGGCAAATGTTGTCATATAGAAGCATTACCGAGTTTTTATACTTTGTACCTCCACTAATGATCCTGTAGTTCCAGGATCGTCGGATATCTTCCTAAATGTTGTTATTGTGGTTGTTTTGATTCTAGGAAGTAATTAATACCAATACTTTTCTTCGAAATTTATATATGGAAAATTTCGTGGGGGGGTCTAATACTTTCTGGCATAGCTGTATATCAGGGTTGACGCAGTTATCCCTCTCTCGGCCAGATTCTCCAGTTATTTTTATCATTCAGTCCTCTCTCTTCCATGGTCTCATCCACTTCTTCCCGCCATGATCTTCTTGGTCTAGCTCCCATTTTTCGTCCTACTGGGCTCCAGTCTCTCATGTTATTTATTCATCTTTTTACCAACCGCCAACATATATAAGGGAGGTATTGTGATCATACCGATTTTGACATTTCGACATTTCGATGGATCTTCACGCAGAGCCGCAGTAAGGGGGGGGCGGAGGGGGCGACGGCCCTGGGCACATTAAGGAAAAGGGCGCTGATGGGGTTGACTACGGGGCGCCATTGCGAAGACGAGAACATTTTTTTTGCTCATCACTTAAATTTTGGGAGGTGAGGACCTTTTGTTTTGCTCATCACTTGAATTTTGAGAGGTGAGAACCTTTATTTTTATTTGCCAAGGGCGCCAAAAACACGGCTTTGCCCCTAGCGCAAGTTTTCCTTACTGCGGCTCTGTTTCCACGAGTTGAGGTCCCTACATAACGTTTTGACTATTTTTAACATGATGTCTGTCGGTCTGTCTGTCCGTCCGTCTGTCCGTGTAAACGTCCGTCCGTCTGTCTGTGTACACGTGCAGAGCAAATTCGGCTAAAAGGATTTTTATAAAACTGCATATTTAAGCTTTTAACATCAATGGCAAAAGTTTATCAACTTTTGGTAAAAATCGGTTGACTAAAAATGGGAGAAAAATTATTAAACAAAAGTTGCTATAAATGCAATAACTAATAACTTTTATTTACAACGTTTTTTGATAAAACGAAAAATTTCGATTTTTATTTTTGTAAAATTCTCAATTTTTTCATACTTATATGTAACGTTTCCATGGTCATGATAAATAATATCTCTGTTAGAAAATATTAGGCCAAGTTATTTCTACTCTGCTGCTAGAATGTATTTTATACAAGTACCTTATGATGGCAGTCGGTCCTGTGGTGGCCACAGCTGATTTTTTATCTATCGCTTCATTGGCTCTCCTAACATGGCCGTACAAGAAGAGACTCGTTCATTCTATGTATGTTAAAATGTTCTTTTCTACATCCATTCTTTTTTTTATTTCTTCATTTCTGATCCTATCCATTCTTGCTACCCTACAACATATTCTTCAGTATTCCATATCCTTAGCCGAGATTTTATTTTGATTCCTTTTATTCATAGCCCACTTCTCTGCTCCATATGTCGTAATGCATTGGACTATAGTTTTGTACGTTATAGTTTTTGTCCTTTTTGTGAATTTTCTGTTCCAGAGAACTGGGTTTAGCTACTTAATGCGTGCTCTTGTTTGTCCCAGTAGGCTATTTATTTCTTGTTCCGGCGATGCATTTTTTGATCACATCCTCTTATTTGTAGATCTTCCTGGATTACCAGGTCTTTGATTTATAGACACATTTCAAGACAGTTACTTGTTTAGACAATTGTACCACAATCATATTTACAATATTAAGGACGCATTGAACACATAATATTTAATTCAATACATAGAATATATTTACTGCTTGATCTGAATGTTTTCACCATATTATAAGAAAAAGATTTTTTCAACGAACATATCGTTCTAAAACCTTAACAAATTAATGACTACATAACACAAATTGAAAAAAAAAAACTCATAAGCCACAAAGTAGTGTGAATTAAATTAAATTAACAAAAATTCGAAAATTGTATATTTCATTAAAAAAAAAAAAAAAACACATGTTTATCTCGTTTCCTGTAAAATTATGAATTTGTGGTTACGAGGTATTCGAACGACAAATCGATATTGTATAAAAATATTTAAACCCTGCTTAAGAACCACCGTTTTAATAAACAGATAGCTAAAGCAAAAAACAAAAAATTGAAATTTAAAAAATTTCAATTTTTTATTTCTCATTTTTTATTAAAGAATTTGATATTTTGAAGCTATGGCTATTATTGGCTTTAAATTTTTTCGTTTGGTTTAGTAATAATACGTTATTTTTTGCTGAGCAGACATTTTTAATTTGGACATGATATTTCCTCAAAGTATTTGCAGACACCTTGCCTTATCAAAATGATCAAAATTAACATATTTCAAGAACAAGTTGTGTTCGAACAAGTTGTGCGGAAGAGAAAGGGTATTGTTCAATCTAGAAGATCATAATAATTAGTCCATGCTATTGGTTTGGACGGTGAGATAGAACTATTGTCTAATAGATGGCTGCTGTGTACAACAAAAAATAAAATATTAATAGTACTTACAGGTATCCCAAGGAAACAACCACTATAATAACATAAAACCACACTAAATTAACTATCTGCATGCTACTTAACATGGGCACTCAATCACACTGCCCGTTAACTAATGTAGTTTTTTTTATATTTTCAAACATATTGTGAAATAAAATAAAATGAGAAGTAATAAAAATAAATGTTAATTTCTTTTATTTGTTTCAGGTAAGTCGACTGGATAAATGATCTCTGTTATGGATAGCTATGTTTCAAAAATGGTCTTAATATATTATGGTAAGTGGGCCATAAATGTTACTAAGTTAATATACTTATACAATCCTATAGGATTTTATGTCCCGACATGTGAACATAAGACAGATTAACATGCGATACTTTACCATGGACAGATTAACACACGACAGATGAACATAGACATATTTTAACACACGACAAATGAACACTGTGACATATTATCATAGTGACAGATGAATATAAGTCAACTGAACACACGACATTACCAATATTCAAATACTCTTATTTATGCAGAAGGAAGAAATTCATAAAATTATTTTTACATTTTTAACAGCAAGTAAAGTACATATATGAGATCTAAATAATATTTTATCACCATTTTTCATGTTGATGTTGTAGATGAGATAAAATATTTAGGAAACATAGTTGACAGGAAGCTAAAATTTAAGGGGCATGTGGACTATATTTGTAAAAAGATAGCAAAAAAAAATGTCTCTGTTGTATAGAATAGGAACTTCTTTATCTTTATATTCCCGAAAATTGGTTTTTAACACTAAAATATTACCACATTTTTATTATTGTGCGACTGTTTTGTATTTAAGTAACGAGACTGACCTTAATAGATTACAAAAATTACAAAATCGAGCAATGCGAATTATACTGCATTGTAACAGACGTACTAAAATAGATGCTATGTTGACAACATTGAACTGGTTAAATATTAAAGATCTAATTGTATACCAAACTTTTGTTTTTTACACAAAATTAAATTGGGCTTGATGCCATCATATTTTGAAAATATTTTAACTGAGTGCAATGTAATTCATAACTATAACACTCGTAATAAGAACAACTTTTATATTGAATGTAAAAAGAAAAATGTAGCATATAATTCGATATTTATTAAAGGTATAATAAAATATAACGAACTGGACAGTGATATTAAGCACAGTATGAATATTGCACTATTTAAAAGAAAAAGAAAATTTATGTATATGTAGATTACTTTTTTTTCTCTCTATTTTTTGTATACTAATATTGTATTATTTTGTAAATATTAACATTTATTTTTTATAGAACATTTGTATAATTAGATTTATTGTTTGAAATTGTAATTACTAGCATTTAGCTAAATAAAATATATTATTATTATTATTATTATTATTATTATTATTTTTTGGCCAATGGTCTATAGTTACCAAAGACAAAAAAAAAAAAAAACACTACATTTTATCTCACAATTAATTTTTATTTTCATTTTTATTTATTTTTATTAACAATGTTTGTAATTATTGTATGTGGTGTATATGCAAACTTATTAGAACGAAATCATTCCTTTTACCTACGGACAAATATACCGAAGTATAAGATTGTTTAAAATAACCAAAAAGATCAAGATATACCAAGTTATCTCATAGATCAAAACAAAAATATAAAAAAATCTAAAAAATTACCAAACATAATTTTTCTCATAATTATTTGATTTTGTAAATTTATATAAATAAATCTGAAAGTCTGTATTCTGTCGCTGACCACCGTTGACCAACCGGTGACCAATCGCTGACTAAACAATGATTAACCGATAACCTACCATTGACCAACCGCTAAACTTATATGATAGGATAAATAAAAAATAAAAATAAAAATGAAATGTGTGAGTCAAATGTCGTGTGTTCAATTGACTTATGTTCATCTGTCGTTATGATATGTCACAGTGCTTGTCTTGTGTTAAAATGTGTCTATGTTCATCTGCCGCATGTTAATCTGTCCATGTTAAAGTGTCGCATTTTAGTTTGTTTGTCAGGATTTTATTCAGCAAATAATGAGAGCCAGCTGGGGCACCTGGAGTGGGCTTGGGCCCAGAAGCGGCCTTGGGGGGGGGGGGGGGCACCAGGCCAGGAAGGGCGGCGGACGGTCAGGTCATCATTTGTATTTTAAAAGTGAGGACCTTTTTTTTGCTCTTCCCTTGGATCTGTGAGGTGAGGACCTTTTTTTTTCTCTTCACTTGGATCTGGGAGGTGAAGACCTTCTTATTTTTTTTTTTTTTTATAAAAATATTTCCGGTAAATTGTTGCCAATTTGTCCCTAATATTCTCGTTGATTCTCTTTTCTTGATGTTGATCTTAACTACAACCAATAGTGAAAGTTTGGAAATTTCTGTAATGTAATGTGATGATAAGCAGATATCATCCGCATAATCGAGGTCTCCGAGGTAGGAGAATAGACCCCAGCAGATTCTTTGTGATTTATCCATGACTTCTTTCATGATAAAATCTAGCATCAGAAGGAGGCAATGCATCCGTGCTGCACCTCTAGATGTACTGGGAAAGCGATACTTTTTGAGCTGCTGTGTAATACTGAAAAGTTTAAACGTATAGTTTGCAAAAAAAAATAAAACAGGCATATCCACTGCTACGGTGATTATTACCCGCACATTATTACTTTACAATATATTTTGTGTTTATTAAGGTTTAGTAGGTATAACCAAAAAACCCTTAAGGATTCCACACACCAAAGCGGCAGTGGTGGCGGCCGCGGTAGCGTTACGGCGGCGGCCTAACGCAACCTATATAATACAATGAGACCACGCAAATACAAGAGTTCCGCTATCTGAGAACGACGCCGAATGCAGCGTTCAGTCTAGCGATCATCAAACACTGGCGGCCGAACTCGACAAGTTGCGTTAGGCCGCGCGATATTCATTGTTTATATACCACAGAGTGAATATATTTAAGAAAATAGTGTCGAAAATAGATAATTTAACAGAAAAAATCATAGAATCAGTAAAGGAACATTTAATTTTGTGACTTAGCACATCCTGATTACAAGAATATTAGGAAAAAAAATAAAGTGTGGGACGAAATAGGAAAAGTTTTGGAAATTGATGGTAAGTAGATTATTATTTTTCCTCTACATACAATTAATTATTCTATTGTATTCTCGCAATAAATATTATCACACAACTATATACCGTGATTCACTAACTGATCGCTACCGCTACCGCCACTCCCACCGCGTTAGTGTGAGGAGACCTGATCGCTAGTCGTATCGCTAACGCTACCGCGGCCGCCACCGCGGCCGCTTTGGTGTATGGAATTATTTATACCGTCATTTTGTCGTCTGTCTGTCTGTCTGTCTGTCTGTCTGTTCGGTAAAAATTGTAGCCGTTGAAATTTGGCATGCTTATACAACTCTTTGACCCGCACATAGGAAAAATACTAAAACATCTAAAAAACATAACCCCCAAAAAATACCAATATGTGCTCATCGCAAACAAAATAATAAATAAATTCTGAGTAGGGTATCAAATGAAAGCTTTTAGTACTTGGATTAACGAACAAAATTTTATTTTTGCAAAATAAATTATTTTGACGCGATTTTTGCCAAAATTGTGTAAAAAAAATTGTCCCACACTCTGTAGCTTAAACTAAAAATCTGAACAAATTCTAAATTACCAATTGGAATTGTTGGAATTATATTTTCATTCTATGTGTCATGTATACTAAACCAGAGGGGCAGAGCATATGACTTAAAACAACCAATGGAAGCCATAGGCGCAATTTTCAAGATCTTAATGAACCTTGCTATATAAAAAAAATAATAATACTTATAAACACATATTTAGAAACCTAAATAATGGCATTAGGTATTCGAATGAAAACTAACAAAAAATATTTTAACATAAAATTTGTTTTTAAAGTTCTTAGATTAACAAACGGTAAATTATTTTAAAAATATCGTTCATTTTGCCGTGATTACTACAAATCAAAATTTGTCCTATACACTCAGCATGCCGCCTTCACTTATTATATACCTGCGAAACCCTGCAATGTGTCAAAATTCACACTTCACATCAATTTTTTTTACATATTTTATTACTATGTGAGACTATTACGTCGTTGTCGTATCGTCTCGTATAGTGTGCAGTTTAGTATAATATGCTGGAATATCAGTCTTGTATTATACTCGTTACCGGTTGGTGGGTATTTTCTTTCAAGTCTGGAATTGTACAGTCTGGAATGTCCGATTCTTAGTCTAGTCGTTGCTATTTGCTGTCTTCTTGTTCCTTAGATTTTCCATTTTCTTGTATCTTCTTTTATTTTCTGTAGATTGTTTTCTCTTAGGTCTTGTCAATTTCGCTTTTAAAGTAATTTACTTGAATATTTAGGTACAAGAGTGGTTCCTTTTGGGTGGCCCCTTTAGCAGCAGTATCATTCTTCTCATTGCCTTGTATACTAATGTGTAAAGGAATCTAAATTGATAACTAATCTGCCGAAATTCTTGCAGATAGATATCTGAGATGGTGTCACTTATCGCTACCTGCTGAGTTGTACATTGCAGGTTCACCCTGGATCTTTTATAGGATGGCAATATTGTCACGTGAGTCGTTCGATGGCAAAGTAATACCTGGTTTTAACAGCATACTTTATTAAACATTTATCAATTACAATAGTATTTGATGAAAATTGCCCTGGGAGTTGGGAAAAGTGTCCCGTCCACCTCATGCTGACCGGGATTGCCTTGAAACTTCTTCCTGCCGGGGGTTGTTCATCAGGGAGTCGAATAGTCTGGCGAAGTCTTCGCCCTCTCATATGGAGACTGCTGCTTGGTCTACCCGGACGGTAGACGTATATGGAGTCTGACTCGTAGTCGTCACCATGGTTGAGTGAAACGTCGTAGAGGAGTTGGCTAGGTTAATCTGTCCGGTTTCCGTACGACATTCATTTACTTATACCTCCGATCCGAATAACAGAACTAGTTATTCATTCATCATGATAAATCTAATTAAACCTACACCTAATTAAAAAAATGCAGCGTATGTATAACGTAATCAGGTTATATATACCAGACGCTGACAAATAGTTTTTTAATCAAACTGTTGTACGTCACAATGTATAGGTAGAATAGAATAGAATAGAATAGATTTATTGAAATATTAGATACAAAAAATTGAACATAATTCCAGTCAGTCAAAAAAAATAACAATATATAATATTCGTACAGTATAATACATATTACAAAACATGGTATAAATACAAACTATAATACATCATCTAAATTATGGTTCATATATTCTTGTAGACTATAGAACGCATTATCGAGGAGGTAAGCTCTCATGGTAGACCTGAACTTACGCACATTGTAGTTCCTTACTTCTAATGGTAATTTGTTAAATATGTCTATACCTACATTTTTACAGAAACATAAAGATTTTTTATACTTAAGACGGGGCTTAAGTATATTATGGCGACCTCTAGTGTTATATTCATGACCATTGCCACATATGGCCATCTCGCCAATGCCTTCTCTGACCAATGTGAGCGCTTCTAGTATGTACAGGCATGGGAGAGTAAGGATTTTGCTGGATCTAAATAATGGTCTACACGAATCCCTCCAAGCACTGTTCGTAATTATTCTAATGGCTTTTTTTTGTAGAATAAAAATCCTTTTCCAATTTACCGAATTACCCCATAATATGATGCCATATGATATTAGGCTATGAACGCGCGCGAAGTATACCGTTTTAGCTGCTCTAAGTGATATGTGATTTACCACTTTTCTTAACATAAACAAGGCGGTGTTTATTTTATTTTCGAGATTATTTATGTGTATCTTCCAGGTTAACTGGAAATCCAAATAAAAACCTAGAAATTTAGCATTATTGTTAGCATATGGTAAAAGATTCTCTGAAAATTTTCTGTTCAGACTAAAAACCATTTCATTAGTCTTCTCTATGTTCAGGCTCAAATTGTTGGATGCAAACCAATTCAAAGCCTGGTTTAGAGACGATTCCATAAGGTCTGGAATTCTCCTGTAGTCCATATTTTTATTTAAAAAAGTACTGTCATCCGCAAACATAAAAGTATTGGCAGTAATGAAGTCGGGTAAGTCGTTAATGTAAATAAGGAACAGTAATGGCCCCAAAATGGAACCCTGTGGGACTCCATGATTAACCTTAAGTTTATCTGAAAAACTGTTATTAACATTAACGCACTGGAACCTATCTGTTAGAAAACTACGTACCAGAGCCTTAGCTGTGCCCCTAATACCAAAATGCTCTAATTTATCAGCTAATATGTCGTGTGAGACACAATCAAAAGCCTTGGAGAGATCGCAAAATCAGAATCCTGACCTGGGGCTACTGTTGTGACAATATTAAAGTTGCTGAAATTAATTTATTTTAGTAGGCTGCAACTGTGCTACTAAGAAAATAGAACATGTTACGTTTTTTAAACCACTGCGAAAAAAACAACAGATCGTCCACTGACATTAATTGTAGACAATCTGTTGTATTCAAGGCGAAAAATCCGCAACCGCTTGCTGGATAAAAAACGGTTGTGTGCGTTCTTAGGGTTAAAATTTTTTATTTTAATTAAAAATTCTTTTTTATATGATGACAAGTTATTAAAACGAACAAAACCTCTAAATAAGAATAATATATCGTCATTGTTCTGTTTCCATTAGATGAGTTTTGTTCAACTAAGTGAAAAAAATTGCTATTAACTAAATGACCGTACAGCTGACACTTCTTCAATTTATATTTCTACTCTTTTTTATTTTACATTTCTGTAGCTGTTTAAAACTCCGGTCAGAGTTTCGTTCCGGTTGAATGTTGCACATTGGCGTTCGCTTAAGAGGCGAAAAGGACAACTTCATTCATGTGAAAATGAGTTTTTATGTCGCAGAAATTTTAAATCAGGATTTAATGTTAAAAAATGTGAATTCATTTTGAATATTTTAAAATACACAAAATGCGACAGTCGTACTATAAATTTTTAGATATTATTGCCAAATTTATTCGAAATATGGGCTTATAGATTCGATTAGATAATAACAATAACACTAATAATAATATGGATTTGGTGTGAGCTCATTAGTTGTTTAAGATAAAAATTATTTGCATAAATAAATTCAGTATAATCATTCAATTAGAGTAAAATATTCCGACCGGCGTAGCGTAGTAGTAACACATGTGCTCTGCGTTCCTAAGGTCTCGGGTTCGAATCCCGTTCAGGCATGGAATTTTTCAAAAATAAGAGTTGTCCTGGCTAATTTCCGTAGCAGCAAAGGCCATTAAAATAAAAAAAAAAGAATAAAATATTAAAAATGTTAAATGATAAAATATAATCTATTTCTTAGAAAGCGAAGAGATAAGGGTAGACATGTTTATTATTGTAACTTAAGACTTTTGTAAAGTTAACATGAAAAGGAAATCGTAAATTCTAATATTGATGACAACTCTGTAAAATGAATATTAGTTTGGTTACTTATCTGAGTTATCAACAATAAATTGTGGTCTGATTTTTTTAAAGATGGACAGTTCAAGAGGGTGTGATGATATAGTTGGGCAATCTAAGCCTTCCAAGGAGTTGGTTTTTAAAAGTCATGGGATTAAGACGTATTTAAAGAAATTGAGTTAAAAAAGAGTTGAGCTTAAACCGTCGTATGATTAAGACAATGTTTTAGAGTTCTGTTTTCAAAGTCATGGGGTTAAGACGTGCTTGAGGGAGTGAGATTTTGTCCATTATGGGTTAGACATATTTAGAGTGTTCTGTCGTGTACCGAGAAATTCCGTATAGTCTGTACTAAGTTAGTTACTGTAGTATTCGTATGCTAGTGTAGTGTCCAGTTAAAGAAATGGAGAACATATTCATAGAGTCTTGGGAGATGCAATGGTTTTAGTTAATTAATAATAATAGATTATGGTTTGGTAGTGAGGACTTTTGTGTTCAGTGGATACATAAGATAAATAAGTAGATAATATTTGATTTAGCTGTCATCGTTAATTTGTAAATCTAGTGTAAATAATGTAAATATTAAATCCCGTAACGTAATTAAAGTAGATTAGTTGAAATGAGGACTTTAATTGAACAACCCTTTACTCCTTTCTAAGAATCAAAGCAACCAGTCAGTGGACCTTAGAGGGAGGGTCCAGACTTGACCCGCTCGCAAGTCTTGGAAACCCATAATGTGAAGGAGACCTAGAGTTTGAGGGATGTACAGAGTAATTACGAATGAACTTTGTCAATATTATAATAAAATTAATCCGCCAATCATGACATTTCATACATACATCGGAGATTCCCCACAATTGCATATTGCCAAGATTTGGGATGCAACCTATTACTGGGATAAAACTTTCTTAATTTTTTTTGTGGAGGTTAGAGGTTGAGCGTCTGTTCTGCTCCGAACACGTTGTGGGCAAATTAGGATCAGAGCAAGTAATCCGTCAGTCGGAGCGTACACATTAGCTTATTTTTAGTCCATCCGATTGATCCGCCAGAGCGCTTCGAGCATATCTGAACAATCCGATGATCTAGCAGGATTGCTGGGAATAATGGATTGCCGGTGGTGGGGGTTAGTGCGGGTAAAGTCATTCTTACAGTCAATTGGAAAGTTATGTAAACATAACTTAACGATATAAGGCACTTATGTTATAGTATTCTATTATTGGTAATAAACTCATATATATAAACGCTTTCGAATGTTTGTAATAATATTCATTAAAACACATAGATCCAAGCACAAACGTGCATTTATTACAACGTGTATAGTTGCTCATCATGTCATAGTTGCTATCGTAACATATTACAAAGGATGTCCAAGAACTAGTCCTGATCCTAAAACATATATAAAACTGTAATATATGCGATCAGAGTGATCTAGGAAAATAACTGATTTTGCAGAATTGAAGGATCACCCTGGTAACATAAATAAAAAGTAGTGTATTATTATTACTAGATAAATAAACAGTCAGTAAATAAAAAGGTTTTTCTTTGAATCACTGAAAACACACGCATAGTAAAGCACAAATTGGCGACGAGGATGGGATATAAATTGTACTAATTCTTTAAATAAAATTAAAGAAATTTTAAAATCGCCAAATATTTTAGTACATTTCGATCCGAACTTAGCAATTAAGCTGACAGTTGACGCATCAAGTTTCGGGATAGGAGCAATTTTATCGCATATTTATGAAACTGAATCTAGACCGATAGCTTACGTGTCGCGAGTATTAAATAGAGACGAAAGAAATTTTTGCCAAATAGAAAAAGAAGCGCTCGCAATTAAATATGAGTAGAAAAAATTTACCAATATTTATTTGGCCAAAAATTTATTCTAGAGACGGATCATAAGCCACTTGTTACAATTTCTGGAAAAAAAGCTGCAAATCGTTTGCAACGCTGGGCCTCATTTCTAAGTTCGTTTGATTTCGAAATAAAATATGTAAAAACAGATAAAAATAATTCAGACTGGTTATCAAGATCAGCAACAAATTGTAAAGGTGCTACAGGCAAAGAAAAAAATTCTGTTGTTAATACAAATTTTATCAGTGAAATTAATGCTAAAAACCAATGTTGAAAAACTAACTCCGAAATATGAGTTGCGAAGCAGGATAATAATGTGACTACACAGCTATAAATGTTAATTTAAGTTACAGTAATACATTTTTGGTTTGTAAGAAAGGAAGAAATAATGTAATATCAGAGTGATCTAGGAAAATAACGGATTTTGCATAATTGAAGGATCACCCTGATCGCAGATATTACAAAAACAAAATGTCTTCACTTCCAAAATACAAATGATGAGCAAAAAAAAAAAACAAATGGTCATTTACTACGTCTCTCTGCCCAGGACCTCCGACCCCGAAAACCCCGGAAATTTTCCCCGGCTACCCTGCCTCCACCTCTAGTCGGGCCTGGTTGTAATCAATGACAGAAATTTGACAGTTGCTTTTAGCGCCACCGTCACCAGGCGTCACTACTTAACTTCCGACTTATATTGTTTACGAAAATGTTGTAAACCAAAATCTGAGCAATCCGATTAATCTTGTGATATCACCAGATCAATCCCAGCAATCTTGCGGTTTGAATAAATGCAAACACTTGAGAATGCGCGCAAAAGCTAAATAAGGACGAGGATGTAGGGAGATGTAATAGACATAAATATATAATTGATTTATCTTCAAATCTGACGTAGAACATTCAATTAAAAAACTGAGAAAGGAAAGAGCAACGGGTACGATGGAATATCAGCGGAGGTGTTAGGTAATGGGATGTATCGGGATAATGTTCGTCCTACACGGAGGAGACATCCTACGAGAAAATGTGGAGATATTGTGCTTCTAAACGTTCTTTAACAAACAAATGATCTGTTTAGTCTTGTTGATTCTAGCCAATTACGTGTATGGACAAGTTTTAGTTTCACGAAAATTGAAATTTAATCAGATAAGAACAAATCATAACAGAGCTCATTTGGTTAAATCAGGTTATCTCCAAAATTCATTTAGCCCACATTTGATATCTATGCTAGATATGTCATATCGTTGATGCATATCAAGTCTGATTTTATAGATACATGTATCACATTGTTATTAATAATTGTACAGTATTAAACATTTACAAAATAGTAACATAAGAATAAATACAAATTTGAAATGGCATACGTATAGTAACCCTTTCGCCACGAAAAGTATTCGTATATGTAGATGATAAACAAACGACGATGGTTTTTTGTGGATGAGTTTTTAATGTGTAATGAGATTAGAAACGTATATATTTCACTGTATATTGTATGTTATGAGAACCGTACGTTTTTATGGGTAAAATTATTTTAACACTGCGAATAACCCCTAGAGGTTACGAGTTTCTTTATAAAACTATGAAATAAAATTAGAAACAATAAATTTTGCACCGATTTTTTATCTGTCTAATAGGATATTCTTGTAGAATATCTTAATTGTAGAATTTAATTAGGCAGGTAATAAAGGAAGAGACAAGGGCTTTTAAAACTATGATTATAATTTTATATTTTCTGATTTAATATAGTTATAAATAATTTCATTGAATAAAATTCTTATTTCATAATCGTCATATATTTATTAAAAAAATTTATAGAGACGTTTCGATTGGGTATTTAATCATTCTCAGTCTAAAAATAAGGTACACATTTAAATATAACAAAATCGAAATTATTAATCTTGTATAAAAGAATATTTGTAATAAAGAAAATGTAAAAGTAAAATGAAGTAACTACAAAACTAACAATGAAAACAAAATATGCAAGACAAACACTCAGAGATAAGCATATATGCTCAGAGATAAGCATATATGCTTATCTCTGAGTTCAATAACCGGACAATATGATGTGTTCTCTATTAATTTTAAAATTGTTATTTTATATCGTGACTATTAACTAAGCTCTGATGAAGATTTAAATTAAATCGAAACGTTAGCGAAGTTAATAAATTTGTTTTTATTTTCTGACTGGTCCGAATCCCATTACCTTCAACTATACTAATATATAATACATACCTACGTTACTTTGTACAAAATTATTCCGTAGAATAGTGATTTACTTTGAATTTAGTGAGCTTTTTGTGACGTCACCGTTATTGTTGAGCAGCCTGTATACCACTGATTAACATACACTGTTTAATTATAATGCATTCTTAATTGTTAGCTTACTATGTATTTCAGTAAGAATAAATTTCTTAAACATGGTTTATATGATATTTTCATTTTTCAGTGTTTTTACCGACCGCCAACATATATAAGGGTGGTATTGTGATCATACCGATTTTGAAATTTCGAGGTTTCGATGGATCTCTACGAACTGAGGACCCTACATAACGTTTTGACTATTTATAGCATGATATCTGTCGGTCTGTCTGTCTGTTTGTCTGTTTGTCTGTTTGTCTGTCCGTCTGTCTGTCTGTGTACACGTGCAGAGCAAATTCGACTAAAATGATTTTTATGAAACTTCATATTTAAGCTTTTGACGTCAATGGCACGAGTTGATTAATTTTTGGTAAAAATCGGTTGACTAGGAAGTTTACTCGTGTCGGTTTTAAGATTTTTGCGAATATTTCATAACAGAAAAATATTTAGAATAAAATTATTTAACAAAAGTTGCTATAAAAGCAATAACTAACAACTTTTATTTGAGATAATTTTTGATAAAACGTAATTTTTTTGAAAATTTGAGTATCTATTTTTTTACCTTCCGCCGACATATATAAGGGAGGTATTGTGATCATACCAATTTTGACGTTTCGAGATTTCGATGGATCTCCACGAACTGAGGTCCCTACATACCGTTTTGACTATTTTTAGCATGATGTCTGTCGGTCTGTCTGTCCGTCCGTCTGTCTGTCTGTCCGTCTGTCTGTCCGTCTGTCCGTCTGTCCATCTGTCCGTCTGTCCGTCTGTCCGTCTGTCCGTCTGTCTGTCTATCTGTCCGTCTGTCTGTGTACACGTGCAGAGCAAATTCGGCTGAAAGGATTTTTATTAAACTTCATATTTAAGCTTCCTTCATCAATGGCACGAGTTGATCAACTTTTTTGGTAAAAATCGGTTGACTAAAAATGGGAGTGTCGATTTTAAGATTTTTGCGAATATTTCACAACAGAAAAATATCTCGAAAAAATTTCGACAAAAGTTGCTATAAAAGCAATTCCTAATAACTTTTTTTTTGAGACGTTTTTTGATAAAACGAAAAATTTCGAATAATTTCTGTAACATTTTTCGAAATTTTTCAATTTTTTCACATTTATATGTAACGTTTCCATGGTCATGATAAATAATATCTCTGTTAGAAAGTATTGGGCCAAGTTATTTCTACTCTGCTGCTAGAATGTAATTTATACAAGTACTTTGTGAGGGCGGCGGTGGCCACAGTTGATTTTTTCAAAAGTATCTAACTATATCTAGATTGATATAGAATTTTGGCATGGATCTGTATTAAGATATTTTTCATAATTCTGTATCTGTATATTATTTTTTGTCTGTATATTATATTTACTTTTTAAAACCTGTATATTATATTTTGTCTTAGATATCTGTATCTGTATCTAGATATTTTTTTAAATGTATCTATTACAACACTGATAATACTGGCCTATAGGACCAGTTTTTTGACCTGCATACGATGAAATATAAATCTTGCTGATAGAATTTTTCAGCAAAGTTCATGGTATTACGTTTGATTCAGCTAAAAATGAATAGTAGGAGATGAATGTAATGCTCCGATACAGCATCTGATTCCTTTATACTGAAGACTGTTCAAATCTGATAGCGTGCTTTTAGCAACATTGCCAAGAAATATAGACCCATAGTCTATTTTAGACAAAATAAAACTTTTGTACAGCATCGGAAAGAAACTAGGAGAATAACCTTTTAAATCAATATGGTAAACTGTTTTTTGACCTGTCACAATATGTCTCTTACCTACAAGGACAGGGTAAAAAATGGTGTTTCATAAATAAACAACGTTAACAATATAACATCCCCTTGAAAAATGTTTGCACGTCCATGTTTGTACAATGAGATATACGTAACGTTCTCCGTAACTCGCACAATTAACTTTTATTCTAAAACATCCCCGTAGCCCGTAGTGAAAGTCATTTAATTTCCACATATATTGTCTGTTCATATGTATATAGGACGGACAATGCTCTTCAAAATGACACGTTTCACCTAAATTATTATTTCCGTGTGCATAATATAATGTAACGGGAAGCAGTTATGTTATATATGTTGATATATCTGTGTCATTTACTCTTAAAATAATATTGTGTTTGTGCTTTATGGTGTATATTACTAAAGTACCTACTATCCGAAACACTCTTTGCAGCTCAATTTCATTACGGAAATATGTTTGGTATTAATGGTAAACCTTGCTTATTAAAGTTAGGTTAACAATCAAACTTAAAACAACAACAACAAAACTTATATAAACTTTAACATTAAACTAAATATATTAGATAAAACTATCCAGGAAAGTATACTTTTGCTGTTGGAGGAAAAGGTATTTTATGAATAAAAGGCACAATTTTATTAACGATACGTGTTGACACCAGCGATGGAGAGTCGGTAGAAAACTTAACGAATCGTGAACCTTGACTCCCGAGTCGGTATTTTTGAAAACCGACTCCGACTGCCGGTTCTTTTCATTCGTGAATCGTACTTGCATTAAATATTTTAGATTAGGGTGAGCTGTCATTATAAGATGTCATATTCATTACATATTGAGAGTGGTGGATCTAGCTTTTTGGGGGCCCAGGGCTTAAAAATACCAAGGGGCCCTACACATGTTTCAATCAAAAAAATAAAAGACAGTATTAAAGGTTAATTATTATTTATTACATTTTTATTAATGTTGGATATTATTTTTTTATTAGCTGGCGCTTCACTTATGTTGATTTTTAATAAATATTAGTAAATTTGTGTTTTTAATTTTTGTGTGTTGTTTTTTATAGTAATATTTTTGTTTTGATCTTTTCTCTTATAAGCCGTGCTTGGTATAGAATATAATAGGTACAGTCATGTGTGTAAAAATAGCAGTATTAGAAAACTATTAAAATAAATTCGAAACATATTTGGTTTAAGTAATAAAAAGCCAGAATTTTACTGATATATTATATTTTAAGAACAACTTCATTATTTTGATAAAAAGATTCATTACAAAAATATATATAGTATTTGTGAAAATATGCTCATTACGCTGTTCATAAATATAGCAGTACACTTAATATAATAAAATAAATGTGTAATATTTGGTTCCATGACCTTTTTTTCTTAGCTACCGGCATTTCTCCAAGGGCATAGATTTCCAAGCTGTTTCAATTTCTCCTCATAACTATTCTTTGTAAACAAGTTTTGAAGAAGATATTTTAATTTTTACATCAGCCCACAAGTTCACTATTGGATTTAAGTCCGGAGCTTGAGCTGGCCAACCCTAGATCATGCTTTAGATCATTATATTGCATAAATATCCATTTTAAAGGCATTTCCTTCTCTGCAAAGGGCAGCATACTGCCAGATACTGACATAAACATTCGCGTCCATTATATCTTTAGTCCAGAAATTTAATCCGCCATGTTTTATTGTCTTTGTACTATACTTAGGATTGCACCTTGTGCATGGAGGCCTGCGTACTTACTTTTGGCAGATACCAGGATTAAATAAAACAATTTTTGTTTCATCAGACCAAAGAATATTGCATCTTTTTGACTCGGCTAAAGTTGGTGTTTTTTGGCAAATTGGCAGATTTGCTTTTATAATTCCCGTGTTGTTTACGAAGGGGTAGAAATCTACAATGCTGGGCATATAATATTGTGTGGGGTCACTGAGAAAAACAGAGAGTTCATAAAGATTTATACAGATTTGTGCATTATAATCAAACCCGCACACAATAACAGGAATTTTCAAGATATGCGATAATAAATACAAAATTGAAAATATTACTTGTAGTCACTATCATTAAAATGTAATGAGCAAACTTTCATATAAGGGCTCACTTTTTTTCCAATTTTTAAAATGTTTATCTAAACATCGCGTCGATTCCTAACCTCTTACTTTCCCAATTTTGTTTAGAACCGTACGGTGTCTCATATTGGTGGAAACAAATCAAACGATATTTCCGGGTTTCTTCTTTTCAATGAATTGCACATACGCACACAACAATATGTATTATACATTTTTCAATGATTATAATTCAACTTTAAAAACAAACTTCATACAAAACCAATAGACAAAACGAAATGTTATCTGTCGCATACAAGTTCATGAAACGCTCACCAGATGGTAGGGTGCTTAGCTGCAAATTACAGTGACTGTATAAAGACAGTGTGGCCATACGATGGTCTCATTTTCTATTGGTCGAGCTGAAGTCCGCCATGTTTCTACCAAATTTGTTACAGATTATATATGGTTTACATGTGTTTAGCTTGTGTTTCAACAGATTTAAGTGATATTTTCAAATAATATACGTATATTTAGACGTTTAATAGTGAATATTGTTGTGTTTGTGATGAGTAATGAGTAATGTAGATAATGTAAACTGTGCACATATTTTAAATTGTCACAAATTAAAATTAAAAATAATGAAACGATTTGTTATGTTTAGGTTTAAAATTGAAGGAAAAAAAAAGGCTAAATGAACATAAAAAAACATTATGCCAGTAAATCAATGGATGGTTTCACAATTATAAGAAGTATTTACTTTCATTAATTTTAATGTTATTCCATACTGATTTCATTTTATTTTTCACCTGACCATAATTTTAGTTGAATAAATGCATAATTGATAATATATACATCAGTTTTCTTTATTAATATATCATTTATACCATGAGTTCAAAAAGAAATTGCATAAGGGTTGGCTATGGAAAATAAAAGTAATGTCAACAGAAAGCTTTAGAATTAATTTACTCTCTGAATTAATTAAATCACTCTTGTTGTCATAAGTTATTTATTGTTACATAAAGCTTGTAGTATACATTATTTTATTTTTCCATAGCCAACTCTTATGTAATTTCTTTTTGAAGTCAGGGTATATAACATGTTCTGCTTATTCTTTTTTAATATGAAAATATCCTATTTTTTTTTTTATATAAACATGCGTTTTTCAATACTATTTCGAGATATTTTAAAAAGACACATTTGTGCAAAAAAGAAATTGTATAACACAACAAACACAGGAAATACGACGGGATGTATAATTCACCCCGTTTGTAGATTCACACCTTCAGGGGTTGATTAGGCAAAATCCTGAAATAAGTTTTTCGGCATTTGTATGAGTAATCTTTGTAAGCAAAAACCAAGTCGGTATCTTATTGGTCCTAAGAGATATTAAGGAATCCTTGAAATCACATGTCACCCTTTTTCCCCCTTTGGGGCTGAAATTTATAAAACTGTCATTTCGAAATATTTTAAAAATACACCTATGTGCCAAAAAGTAATGTTACATCTCAACAATCACAGAAAATACGACGGGATGTATAATTCACCCCAATTGTAGATTCACCCCTTTAGGGGTTGATAAGAACAAAATCCTGAAATTAGTTTTTCGGTATTTGTATGGGTAATTTTTGTAAGCAAAAAGCAAGTCGATATGTTATTGGTCCTAAGAGATATTAAAGAATCCTTGAAATCACATATTACCCCTTTTCACCCTTTAGGGGTGAAATTTAAAAAAACTGTCAAAACCATTTCGAAATATTTTAAAAATACACCTATGTGCCAAACAGTAATGTCACATCTCAACAATCACAGGAAATACGGCGGGATATATAATTCGCCCCAATTGTAGATTCACCCCTTTAGGGGTTGATAAGGACAAAATGCTGGAATTGGTTTTTCGGTTTTGTATGGGTATTTTTTGTAAGCAAAAAGCAAGTGGATATCTTATTGGTCCTAAGAGATATTAAAGAATCCTTGAAATCACATATTACCCCTTTTCACCCTTTAGGGGTGAAATTTTAAAAAACTGTCAAAACCATTTCGAGATATTATAAAAAGATACCTATGTGCCAAAAAGAAACCTTAGAACTCAACAAACACAGGAAATACGACGGGATGTAAAATTCACCCCGATTGTAGATTCACCCCTTTAGGGGTTGATTAGGGCAAAATCCTGAAATAAGTTTTTCGGCATTTGTATGGGTAATCTTCGTAAGCAAAAACTAAGTTGATATCTTATTGGTCCTAAGAAATATTAAGGAATCCTTGAAATCACATGTCACCCTTTTTCACCCTTTTGGGCTGAAATTTAAAAAACTGTCAAAACCATTTAGAAATATTTAAAAAATACACCTATGTGCCAAACAGTAATGTCACATCTCAACAATCACAGGAAATACGGCGGGATATATAATTCGCCCCAATTGTAGATTCACCCCTTTAGGGGTTGATAAGGACAAAATGCTGGAATTGGTTTTTCGGTTTTGTATGGGTATTTTTTGTAAGCAAAAAGCAAGTGGATATCTTATTGGTCCTAAGAGATATTAAAGAATCCTTGAAATCACATATTACCCCTTTTCACCCTTTAGGGGTGAAATTTTAAAAAACTGTCAAAACCATTTCGAGATATTATAAAAAGACACCTATGTGCCAAAAAGAAACCTTATAACTCAACAAACACAGGAAATACGACGGGATGTAAAATTCACCCCGTTTGTAGATTCACCCCTTTAGGGGTTGATTAGGACAAAATCCTGAAATAAGTTTTTCGGCATATGTATGTGTAATCTTTGTAAGCAAAAACTAAGTCGATATCCCATCGACCCGAAGAGATATTAAAGAATCCGTGATAACCCAATACAAACCTGGAATAAACATGGCGGCTACAGTTCATATGGCCACACTGTCTTTATACAGTCACTGTACTGCAAATCCCTATACCTTAGACATTTAGATGAGCTGTGTTAGGCGCAAATAGTCATCGTGAGCTGTGCGCCAAATTTTGTAAATAACAACAAATTATTTGTGATTTTTTCTTATTTTATACACAATATGCCTGGATCCACGTAGCATCTTCTTGGAGCAAATTTCCTTTTATATCTTCCATGTTTATCAGTTTGTCTGTACTGTTCGTCAGCTTAAGCATTAGCATTTAATTGGTCTTTAAATTATAAGAAAAACAGTTGAAGCTTGAATCAACAGAGAAATAACGCTCGGAAGTGTAGATATATAAAACAAATTTGTTCTGTTAATGAAGAATAAATAATGTTCTGAATAAGCTTTTGACAGATGTAATTCGCAAAATTGTCACCTGCTTTGTTATTTTTACACAGGGGACGAGATAAAATAAAGCAACTATTGTTTTCACTACATTTACCTAATTTTTAGGGTTCTGTAGGTATGACCATTTATTTATAGGATTTTTGCAAAAAATTTGTAACAAACTTTTGTTTCCCACCATATTTCTCAGAGAGGTTGATCTAAAAATCTGAAAAAATCTCCATAATGAAGATTGATGGGAACCGGAATAGTATAACAAGAATTTTCGATCAGGTTACTTTTTCGAATTTACAAATTTTGTGTTTTAGACAAAATGAATTAATAGCTAAATCATGGCTAATAATGTTATGGTTTTTTTTTGTATTTATAGCTAAGATAAGACGTGTCCGAATTAATAGATAAAAATTACTAGAGTAGCCTATATGACCACCAAAAAACCCTTATAACGTCACTTTTTATTCTATTTTTAATTTAAACCAGTGGCGAAGGAACACCTAGGCTAGACTTGTCCTCCCATAAAAAAAAAAAATAATAATAAAAAAATACATAAAAAAATAAATAAAATTTTAAATTTAAAATAAGATCTAGGTAAATCTTCAAAAATACATCAAATTATGTCCTATACAAATTTTTGTCCAAGGTTTGGTTTACTAGATACGAATTTTTTTAAATTTTATAGTTTAATAACTTCCGTTTTCGGTTTCGGATTTTAATAAAAAACAATAGGGTTCTTCCCAATTATTAGGAGAATTTTTTAGTATCAGAACGAACTCTTTAAGTTAAAACGTTTTTGAGTTATCGTGTATACACACAGACACACACACATACGGACGGCACTTCGAAAATAGGTTTTTTGGATTCCCTGGACCATGAAACGTGGTCTTCAGTCAAAATCTCGACATCGAAAATTTTCGCGATTACAATACTTGCCCCTTATATATTAAGGTCGGGCAAGTAAAAAAAGGCACTCATTATCTTAGCCATAAATACAAAAAATCCATAACATTATTAGCCATGATTAAGCCATGAATTAAAAAAATAATTAATATTATTAAAAACACAAAAACTACTATATTTTTCAAAAACGCAGTCGGGTCAAAAATTCCTCTCGTACGTTTCCGGCTCAGATCAATGTACATTACCAATAATTTTTTCAAATTTTTAGTTTAAGCTCTTTAGATTAAAGGGAAAGAACTTTTTTTAGCACATTTTTTGTTAAAATCGTGTTAAAAAAACTAGTTTTTGTTCCTTAATCTACATCTTAAGAGCTTTCTTTTGATATTTATTAAATACAAAATTATTTATATTTATCTCGGGATATGTGTTTTTAACTCTCGGTATTTTTCCTATATGTGGGTCAAATAGTTGTATAAGCATGTCAAATTTCAACTTTCTACGTTAAGCCGTTTGGCTACAATTTCTACCGTACAGACAAAGACAGACACATGAGTGACGTTATAAGGGTTTTTTGGTGGTCATACCTACAAAACCCTAAAAAGACAACGGTGTAGTCTATGTCTTTGATTTAAGGATTCCACACACCAAAGCGGCCGCGGTGGCGATACGGCAGCGGCCTAACGCAACCTATACAATACAATGAGACCACGCACATACAAGCGTTCCGCTATCTGAGAACGCCACCGAATGTAGCGTTCAGTCTAGCGATCATCAAACACTGGCGGCCGAACTCGACAAGTTGCGTTAGGCCGCGCGATATTCATTGTTGAAAAAAGGCTTGTGTTGATTGGTGTAAGGGATTGCTAAAAAAAATTCAACCTAGGCACTGCAAAATCCGTTTGCAACATCGTTACAGGTGACGAAACTTGGATTTATTCAAACCACAGAGTGAATATATTTAAGAAAATAATTTAACAGAAAAAATCATAGATCAGTAAAGGATCATTTAATTTTGTATAACTTAGCACATCCTGATTACAAGAATATTAGGAAAACAAATAAAGTGTGGAACGAAATAGGAAAAGTTTTGGAAATTGATAGTAAAGTCTGTTCCAAACGGTTAGGCGGAACTAGATTTTGCCATCTAGTTACTTTCATCGTTTAAATAATGCTTTTCAGCCGTTTTGTTTAAGCTTTGTAAATCATACTTGCAACAAACATTTTTTGGTTAAGGTTAATATCATTTTAAAATGTAATTTTCTTTATATTTTGATTTTTTGTGTCATTCTTAATACAAATATCCCATTTATTTATTTTTTGTCATTAAAATATGTAAGAAAATTAATTTAAGTTTGACATATGTCATTCGTTTCCATGGTTTCATTGTTGGAATTTTAAATTTTGACATTCCAACGTGAAAAATGAAATAACCCAAGCAAGGTATAGGTTGCGTTAGGCCGCTGCATTATCGCCAGCGCGGTCGCCACCGCGGCCGCTTTGGTGTGTGGAATTCTTTGAGCGAAAAGAGATTTTTAAAACTAGTAACTTTTGAATGAGGTTTTTGTTCATTTTGCTCAGTAAAAGCTCTTGACAACTTACAATTGCAAGGTCCAGATAAAGCGTTTATCGTTTTGTATTTACTATAGAAATTATTTGATGTAAGGTGGTAAATTTAATTAGTTGGCCATCCTGTAGTTTCTTACTATGTTGTTTACACTTCCTTTCTAGTAGGTAGTTGTAACTATTCTGGTCCTGGTTAACGTACAACTAACAGCTCCTAGATCTCGGTGGAATATAAAGTCCGTCATACAGAGTAATAAGTTCATGACCCAAGAGAATCTAAGTTTCTACTTTGAGTCCGAAATTATTATCTTTAGAATCTGCAAAATTTAATAATAGAGGGGTTACTTGTGTGGGCAATAAAACTAATTAATAAGAAGCCTGAATGAAAAATAGTATATACACCCTATTTCCCGAGAGGAGGGTGCTCTAAGAACTTGAAAAGAATTCAGAGTAATGCACATCGATATCAATCCGAATAGTAAGTATGTTTGATTTTTATTTACCGGCCGTCACATATACGAGGGTTACCTTTTATGTTTTTACAAACAACCACTAGATGGCAATATTGAAATGTGTCTTTACTATATTTGTAAAATTTTACATTTGTTATTGTGAAATCAGTGGCAGCTTATAAATTGATCGAGTGGTTTGTTTACAGTGAGCTTAAAAAAAAACAAGTTTGTGAAAAAATGGATATTACTCGTGAAGCTTTTCGTTGAATTTTTTACGATTTTAGTAAAGGCTTAACTCAACAACAATGCATAGATTCGCTTCGTTCAACTTTTGGTAATGAAGCACCATCAGAAAAGACTGTTTACAATTGATTTGCAGAATTTCGTCGTGGTCGTGCGTCCGTCAGTGGTGGATCTCGTGAAGGTCGACCAAAATCGGTTGTGATTCAAAGAAGCATCGATGCTGTGCGCAAAATGATTGAAGAAGATCGGCATGTGACTTACCGTGAGATTTTAGCATATCTCAGACTGCAATACATTCGATTTTGCATGAATTTAGCTGTGAAAAAGATTCCGCATAATTTGACCGAAGCTCAAAAAAAGGCTTGTGTTGATTGGTGTAAGGGATTGCTAAAAAAAATTCAACCTAGGCACTGCAAAATCCGTTTGCAACATCGTTACAGGTGACGAAACTTGGATTTATTCAAATGAACCGGAAACTAAGCACAAAACACTTTCAAGAAAATGATCGCTTGTTTCTTCGGTTGTACTGGACATGTCGCAACCATTCGTTTAGAGTTAGAGGATAGGAGATCAGTTAATGCTGAATGGTATACAACAATTTGTTTGCCAGAAGTCATCGACAAAATCAGGAAAACACCCAAAACCGTCGCATTATTTTGCATCATGACAATGCAAGCTCCCACACAGCACGTCAAACAATTGATTATTTGAGGGAGAAAAACATCGAATTAATGTCTCATTGCCCGTATTCACCTGATTTATCCCCTAACGACTTTTTTGTTCCCCAATGTCAAACAAAAAATGCGTGGACAGCGATTTTCGTCACCTCAAGAAGCTGTTGAAGCCTTCGAAAACCATGTTTTTGAGATACCAACTTCAGAGTGAAAAAAATGTTTCTAGAATGGGTTTGAACGCATGCAAAAGTAAATAAATCTTAAAGGCAAAAATTTTCAAAAGCAATAAAAGTTTGTTCAAAAAAAAATTTTTACTTTCTTAGTTTTTGAAAAAACTTGAAAGATAACCCTCGTAATACCGATTTAGCATTTAATCGTAACTATGGTGAGCGTTATTTACCGCCCACGCCAATTAACGCCAGATTTCAGAATCTCACATCTTTTCCAAGAGTTTTTTTAAAAGTACTTTGTGGTGAAATAGCGTTCCGGTTCGTCAAATTTATCATTTCGAACCCTGTCCATGTCGTTTTTGCTAACAAATTGTTATACTTTGCGAGTTACTTTTCCTTACAATTTTCGAGGGAAACCCTGAAAAGTGTGAAAATTCACACTTCACATAAATTTTTAATAAATATGTATCAAACTTAAAAAATAAAAATCATGTGATCAGTTGTTACTTATAGAGTACGTTATTATACGGAAGTGAATGTTGGACTCTAAATCAAAAAACCATAAATAAATTAAAAGCGTATGAAATGTGGATTATTAGGACGACTTTAAAAATATCATGGACCGAAAGAATGACAAAAAGTGAAGTGTTAAAAAAAAATTAAAACAAGCCGACAAATAATAAGCAGAATTAAGAAACTTCAAGTAGTGTTTGTTGGGCATATTATACGTCAGAGGGTTTTGGAATGGGATATTATTAGTGGACAAGGTGACAGAAAAAGAGGCAGAGGTCGAAAAAGAAAAACATTACCAGGTCTACAAGTATGAAATGCGAATTTTTTTCAAACTTGTCCCGGAAACAGAGTGTATAGTTCAAAGTTTCAACACATATGGCGTTTTGTTAAGTTATCATTAAGTGTCATATGCGTATAGGTTATAATTTGAAAAGTGATCATATGGTTTTGTTTTACTGTGTTAAAAATGTCAAATTTTGTTCCAAATAAAGAGCATTCGCGGACAGTACTACTGTTTTGTTTTCATTTGAAAAAAACTGCTGCTGAATCATACCGACTGCTTCGAGAAGCTTATGGTGAATATGCTCCATCGTAAGATACGTGTGAACGATGGTTTCGGCGTTTCAAAAGTGGTGACTTTGATCTTACAGACAAAGAACATGGAAAACCTCCAAAAAAATATGAAGATACAAAATTGGAAACATTGCTACAGGAAGACGAGAGTCAATCACAAAAACAACTAGCAGAGCAGTTAGGCGTTAGTCAACAAGCTGTTTCCAATCGCCTACGAGAGATGGGTAAGATCCAGAAAATCGGAAGATGGGTTCCACATGCATTGAATGAGAGGCAGATGGAAAAACGCAAAAACACTTTTGAAATTTTGCTTGCACGATACAAAAGAAAGTCTTTTTTGCATCGTATCATTACTGGCGATGAAAAATGGATTTATTTTGAAAATCCCAAACGCAAAAAATCATGGGTGAACCCAGGCTCACCATCCACATCAACTGCAAGACCGAATAGCTTTGGCAAAAAGACAATGCTTTGTACTTGGTGGGACCAAAAGGGTGTGGTCTATTATGAATTGTTAAAACCTGGTGAAACAGTTAATACCCAACGCTACCAACAACAACTGATCGAATTGAACCTTTTGCTGCTCATAAAACGACCAGAATACGAAAGAAGACAGCACAAGGTAATCTTCCTTCACGGTAACGCTCCATCACATAAGGCAAAAGCAGTTTGCAACACATTGGAGGCACTCAAGTGGGAAGTGCTACCCTATGCCGCTTACTCACCAGACTTGGCCCCTTCAGATTACCACTTGTTCGCATCGATGGGTCACGCACGTGCCGAGCAGCACTTTTGTTCATATGAAAATGTGAAAGAATGGCTAGATGAATGGTTTGCGGGAAAAGGGGAAGAGTTCTACTGGCGAGGTATTCACAAATTACCTGAAATATGGGAAAAATATAAAACTTCTAATGGAGCATACTTAGAATAAATAAACTTTTACTGTTCTTTTGAGTTTAATGTGTTTTATTTAAAAAAAATCCGCATTTCATACTTGTAGACCTGGTAATCTCTAATATAATATGTGATACAGAGTTAAACAATTTTCAAATTCTTGTAAGGAGTATTGAAGACTGGGAATTGTGGCATTCCGTGGTATTTCATACTTGTAGACCTGGTAATCTCTAATATAATATGTGATACAGAGTTAAACAATTTTCAAATTCTTGTAAGGAGTATTGAAGACTGGGAATTGTGGCATTCCGTGGTAGCCAAAGTCTGTAGCAGATACGGCACATGATTGGATTGGATGTATCAAAAGGAATAACTTAGAGTGTTCATCATACATACATGAAAATTGCAAAATATTATGCAACCACTACATACTATTTTATCGGTATGTGGAATGCAATGGCACCATGTTTATTAATTTGAAAATATGTTGTGTCTACATGGCTTCATGCTGAACATGAATAATTTAAATTTATAAATAATTTAATTTATAAGAGGAATTTGTCATATTCGATATTTTGTTTAGGAATTCCACATGGCTGAAAGCGTACAGAGATGCGTCCAATATTTATTATCATCACGTATATGAGATAACAGATGTATTGAGAACTAACTTGATAATAAATTTGCCACATACGTTATGAAATACGTGTGAGCCGTTACTTTGGCTTGCGAATTGGATTAATTGCGTATATAGCTTCGAATCGCAATGCGTATACGGCATTCATTATAAAATACCTCTTTCTGTCGAGAAAATCGAACGACAACTTTGGTTTTCTCTACAAACCCTTTCAGAGGAAGGGTTGTTCTATCTACTCTCGTGGAATTTCCTGATAGTGCATTTTTTTCTTTAAATCTTGTGCCTTTTTATTGTGTCGAGTTGCTGTTAATTATTTTTGCAATAGTCTTTCTTCACAATTTTATATGTATTGCTTTTGCTTTCTTTCATCTCTACTCAAGACTTTTTTCCGTGTCACAAAAAGAATCGTATTACCTAAGAGTTTAAATCTAAAACCGCTGTAAGTTTGTAAGAAACTGTTTCCGGATATATCTCGTAGAGCAGCGTTTCTCAACCGGGGGGCCGCGAAGTCATATAAAATCGAAGCATGAAATTATAATAGAAAAACGCTCAATTTTGCAAGATATATTCATAAATATATGACATTTATATTCATTAAAATATACCTTTTAAACTTAAATAAAATAAATTATAATTATTTTGACAACTAATTTAAACTAATTAAAACGGTTCGCGTTGGAGGTACTTCAAGAACTTTCAAGTAGGTACGACTTGAACTTGTAATATTTTTTGTTATGCTCCGAGCTACTGTTAGCTAAAGAGTAAAGATGCGAAAGTGTTCAAAATGGAAAGCAACTGGGAACAATGGAATACTTGTAAATAAAAATACTTGCAAGCCATTATAGGTAATCGTAACAGATATTAAAAACATGTTTATGTAAAGTTTGTTCTTTTTTCAAAAGTTTTATACAATTACCAGGTCTACAAGTATGAAATGCGGATTTTTTTTTTAAATAAAACACATTGTACTCAAAAGGACAGTAAAAGTTTATTTATTCAAAGTATGCTCCATCAGAAGTTATATATTTTTCCCATCTTTCAGGCAATTTGTGAATACCTCGCCAGTAGAACTCTTCCCCTTTCCCCGCAAACCATTCATCTAGCCATTCTTTCACATTTTCATATGAACAAAAGTGCTGCTCAACAAGTGGTAATCTGAAGGGGCCAAGTCTGGTGAGTAAGCGGCATGGGGTAGCACTTCCCACTTGAGTGCCTCCAATGTGTTTCAAACTGCTTTTGCCTTATGTGATGGAGCCTTATCGTGAAGAAAGATTACCTTGTGCTATCTTCTTTCGTATTCTGGTCGTTTTATGAGCAGCGAATGGTTCAATTCGATCAGTAGTTGTTGGTAGCGTTGGGTGTTAACTGTTTCACCAGGCTTTAACAATTCATAATAGACCACACCCTTTTGGTCCCACCAAGTACAGAGCATTGTCCAAATGAATATTGAATTATATTGGTATAGCAACAACAATTTATAAGTTAGAACCTGCTCTTAAAAATATTTGTTGTACTGGTACAATAAATAAAATAATTATATATATATATATATATATATATAGGGGGACCGCAGACAATATTTAAGTTATTTTGGGGGGTCCCATGCCAGAAATGGTTGAGAAACACTGTCGTAGAGTACGTCGCTGAATTTTGGCCAAGCATTTCAGTTACCGTATTTTTCGGACCAGAAAAATCGACTTAAAATTGGGATGCGTCTTATGGTCCGAAAGGTATAGGTACGTTGTTTAAAAAGTGCGCGATGTTAGTGTGGAATCAATTCAGAGCGTATGAAACAGAATCAAACTAGAAAATATAATAGAAATGAATATAGAATTAGCTGTCCCTTGGATGTGAGGATGTTAGAGAGGATCAAGAAATACAGGAACATATTAGGCCAGGTATGGAGTATGAGGGAAAGAAAATTCGGAAAGGACTTCAAAAAAAGAATGTTCCTCTTCGACTCTTTAATAAGAAGTATACTAGTATACGGAACCGAGATACGGAATCCTAGATCCCGTATCTAGTGTATTTTCCATCCCCGTGATGGAAAGAACATGAAGAGCTAGAGAAAATCCAAGAAACCTTTATTAGATGGACACTGGAATTGGACAAAAATACACCGAGCTATATAGTTCTTGAAGAAACGGCACATATTTATGAAGGTTTGTAGCCTATTTGTCTTTTGTCCTTAATTACACCATGTCTTAGTTGCATAAAAAACACATCTAACATTAAAGATTCAGAAGAATTTAATTTAGTTTGTGATAACAATGGCATAACTGTCGAAATATCAGTGTAGAGCGAAATCAAACAAACTTAAGGAAATTTATCCAGCGTTTGTGTTATTTATACTTTTATTGCATCATGTTTCACCGTTAAATTGCGGATACTTCTGTTCAACATGTTTAATTAATGTTATTTCATGTTTATAATACATTAAAATACTGGGTTATTTGTTTTTGCACTTTCTTGGCAGCAAACATTTTTACTAATGCCTTTTCCTTGCAATCTCGCAATACAAGTAAGTCATTAATATCGAAAATATTTCTTTGGCTTCAAAGAATTTATTTAAAAGATATTTTTTATCCGTTAATTGATTGGGCCCGTTGAAGATATATAAGATCCCTTTCGCGTTCCCAAACATGCGTGTCCCAAACTCTTTCCAACTGATGGGATAATTTTTTTTCCATTTTTAAAGCCGTGAAACCACGATGAAAACAAATTTTGGACTGTTTCTTCATCTTTGACGTGTAATAATAGTCCAAAGACCATTATGGACCACTTTATGATCATCTGTGGTCTCAAAGCAGCGCAAAATTCCACCGGATTTTTATTACACATATCTAAACCAGCTTGAAAAAGTCGACAAAAAGCAAACACGGCAACCATCTTGCGGATAGCTTCCGCATATACAATTCCTCAGTTAAAATATGGAATCATTTTATCGATATGCTACTATTATTTGAAGAAATCGCAAAAATTTTAAATAAAATAATATTATTGAGAAACTTAAAATTAAAATCAACATTTTAAATTTCTTTATTTAAACCATTAATGGCTAAGCTATTAAGAAAAAATAATTTTCACAAAACTTGTAATGCAAATTAATTAAAATACATCAACTTAGACAGTTATTGCATTTTGAAAAAATATATATGCTTAACTCTAAAGGAATATAAGGATGCGTATACGCACCTTTGGCTAATAAAAATATTAAATATAAGTAAAAATGTAATAAGCAAATTATTTTATTTATGAATGAAATATGAACTTATTTGGAATGAAACATTTCAAAACACTCTGGGCACAGATGTAGCCAAAATATTTAAAAAAATATACTCTTTAAATAAACTGCGAAATAAAATATTCACGAAGCTATTGTATCCTAGTAATGCTTGTAAAATAATTATGCAATAAAAATAAAACAATTGCTTTCCTTAAAAAAAAAAATCTAAAAGGTTGCGTATACGACCTTTGGCCATTAATGGGTTAAGTCCGGAAATATTTTATTTATGTACAGAGCACATGTAGATTCACAGAAATGTTGTACAGTGAATAATGGAATTGTTAGTTTTAAAGATTAAATGTATTTCAGGTCTTAAACAAAAAACTTGAAAATGTTTATTTTAATTTTACTTTTACATTTTACTAATAATAATAATAAATTTATTTCGTGCCTTCCGGCTTTGAAAGAATTGGTTTATAGACTATAACATTTATATATACTATTGTGTACTACATAATAATTTATTTTGTTCTTCTTTCCAACACAACTTTCATCCAGGCTAGATCTCTCCCCGAGTCGTCTAGTAGGTCTTCTGTTTTTCGTGGTTCTGGCTGCATTCCTTCACAGTTTCTTAGGTGGTTTATTGATTCTTCTTGATTGATTGTTCTTCTTTGCAGATTCTACATATTTTCTCCGTTTCTTCCATCCAATAACATTTTACCCTCTCCTCGTTGCCACATCTGAATCTTGCGATTACCTTCTAGTTCTTGTTCCTTCTGCCAAGAATCTGGGTAAACCAAGAGTGGTTATATCTTTGTACACTTTGTTATATGTAGAATCTTGTATTCTTTTAAACTGTTCTTGTAACTGCACTTCTTAGTCTCTTTCTACTATTATATTTGTCATCTGTTGACCTTCTGTTCTTCTTTTTGTGACCTCTTCTATGGAAAATCCGTTCCGTTCGTAATATTTTTCCCGTTTCATTCCCCATTTGGTATCGGTTTTCATCTTCTCTCTCTCTTTCCAGCACTCTTCTAATATTGTGTTTTCTGTCAATATAACTCGCTCTTCATATTTCATGGCTCTTCTCCCTGTTAGTACTCTTATTTTTTCCCTCTTGGTTTCTTCCAGTATGATATACGTTGGTGTTTGTCTGTTGAGTCCCAGATTCCATTTTAGGTATTTTCCTTGTATTTTTTCTATTTCTTCTTGTTCTTTCCGTCGCCATATTTCCACTCCATATAGCATCACACTCTTAACCAGATTGTACGTTTTACTATACTTTTTATAATTATAAGATAAATTAGGAAATAAAAACATTATAAATAACGAGAAAAAAAAATCAATATGGGTATTTACATAAATATCTTAATCTTCCTATGGTCTGTGTTAGCTTAGAATACTGTGTGTAAGAAGATAGGAACTGTTTGTCCTTGTCTCTGATTGGTTTAGAACATCACCCGTATTACAATGTTAAAATATTGTTTTTAATCCAAGTTGACAGATGTTCAGTGTCGTACACATAGATAAATTAATATCTTCGGGAATATTGTATATAGATCGAAAAATATATTATTTATAGGGTATATTTTGTTATTATTTGCATATTTAGACTTCATTTATATTCTTGGCATAGATATTCTGGAGAATTTTAGTAATTTGTTTTTATGCAGTTTTATATTTTTTAGTTTATCTGACATATAAATAATTTGATATATAAGTACTTTTATGTGAGTAAATTAATATAATTTGGTAGAAAAGGAACTTGAAGCGGGCCCTACTCATATTATAAACAATATTCAAGGCAAGTATATCAAAAGTGGGCGCCAACGTATGGCTTACAATGTATTTTTAAGACAAAGTCAAGCAGGGATAAGCAAAGCTTGAGCTATTAAATTAACATAAAAAAAGGTTGGTCTATCATAGAAGTTGTTATGGCAAATAGTGAAAGAAATAAAGAATGCAGATGCCGTCTCTTCGCCACCCAAGAAACGAACATGTAAAGCAAGGGTGTCCAACCTTTTAGCCTCCCTGGGCCACATTATAAGAAGACTAGTTGTTTTGGGCCACACATAAAATACACTTATACTAAATAATATATTATATAGTTTGAGAATGATTTTATGATTCTCTCTAAACAACGCATTAAATTAAAAAATACATCTCTTATAAATGAATAGCAAGTTGAAATTGTATTTGTAGTGTTATTAATGGTACTTGTAATCGCACTCTTATAAAATTTGTAAATTTACGATTTTTCGTTGGAGTGCATGCGGCCCGTGGGCTGCGGTTTGGACAAGCCTGATGTAAAGTTACATTTGACATATTAGAGGAAAAGCATAAAAATGCTCTGCGCAAAAAAAACATGCTTTAATAAATATTTATATAAGAAACTTAGTAGCTCTGAAGATATGTTGTTTATGTTATTTTTTTATTTGAACCTTTTTAACCAAATCTCTTTTTATTTGTTACATATAATTTTAAAAAATCAGTATTTTTTTAAAGGTATTTGTTATTATTTACCTTGTTATATTTCAATACCTTATCAACCAATTCATTTTATTATAAAAAAAAAAATCACTAGCAGACCTAGTTATTGCGCTCATGCCCTAATTTTAACTTTTTTTAAATTTACCGCTATAATATAATTGTCCTATGTAAAGTCAGTTCCTTTGGTTTAGGCGGAACTAGATTTTAAATTCTAGTTACTTTTACCGATTGATTGAAGCTTTTGATCATTTTGTTCAGAAAAAGCAAACTTCAATATATAAACCAGTGGCAAGGAGACTCCTCCGCTAGACTTGCCCTCCGATAAAAAAAAATAATAATTTAAAAAAAATTAATTAAAAAAAAAGATTTAGGTACATCTTCAAAAATACATTAAATAATGTTTTATACAAATTTTTGTTCAAAGCTTGGTTTACTAGTTATGAATTTCTTAAAATTTTAAAGTTTAATAACTTCCGTTTCCGGTTTCGGATTTTCAATTAATAGGAGAATTTTTTAGCACCAGAACGAACTCGTTAAGTTGAACCGTTTTTGAGTTATCTGACATATAAATACACACACTCACACACACACACACGCACACACACAAACACACACGCACGCACGCACGCACGCACGCGCACACACACACACACAAACGGAGGGCACTTCGAAAATAGGTTTTTTGGATGCCCTGGACCATGAAACGTCTACCAAAATCTCGACATCGAAAATTTTCGCGATTATAATACTTGCCCATTATATATTAAGGTCGGGCAAGTAATATAGCTAATGACAACTTACAAAAATGAAAATTTCCGTTAGTTCCGCCTAATCCTTTGAAATAGACTGTAAATCGTACTCGGTTCGCAGCGCAATCTACTCACTTCTTATTTGACATAGACTATAGATCTGACATTTTTAAATAATATGTTGTTTACATTTTTAGCTATAACCATTTTTACACCTATAACATTGATCTTTCTTAGTTGTGTGTTACCTAATTTTGTTTTATATCATATTATTATTAGCGACAATACATTCTACAAATATTTTGTAAAATATGAGAAGAAATGTCAACTATAAACGGCTGTTTATCGATAACCTTGATAACCATTGATGTCAACTAAAATAACGTTACATTTTCAAGTATTTTTTGTATGTCTTACCATCTTTTGGCAGCCTGGTAAACTAATCTCAGCTTTCCTCCCCGTGGTTATACGTATTATCGTATTTGCGTTTCAGTTTTACTGAATGATCTTTATGCTTTCAAAATTTAATCAATAGTCATAATCCTGGTATGCATGGAATTATGAAAATGATAATAATATCGGAATATGGCCCATAAGCAATTATTTTCAAAATTTAAATTTTTATGCGTAAATCATAAAGTATTTTATATCTGTTTTAAACGCAATGTCCCATATTACACTGAACTAGATATGTTATGTGTAAAAATATGAATATTAAACTCATATAAACATCCATAAAATATATAAACATATTAAAAACTTATAATTGTGTCAAATAAAGCAGTATGTGTTTGATTTTGTGAAAAAGCCGCTGCTTATAGAGCTCGTGTGTACTACTGGATGTTTTCCAAGTCTACACGAATGACCTTACGGTGTATAAATAACCGGGAGTGTCTCCACTCATCCCATTCTGTGCTATAAACTTTTTAATTGCCACTTCAACATTCATGATTTTTTAAATAAAACACAGTTAGTTTTATTACACTTTATGTTATAAACAGTGTTAAACACACTAAGTTACATTGCAGTTTGCTATTTTGCACTTTTAGAGTTATAATTGAGCAATTACTTGAAAGGAGATCCGTTTGTACATTATATTCGTTGACTTCCAGAAGGTATGAGACAGCGTGGCTCATAATGCTATATGAGAGGCTCTTAGGAAAAAAAGAATTGTAGAAAAGCTTAAAAGGCTCATCGAACTTTTGTATAATAAAGCTTCCTGTCTAGAGATAGCAATACCAATTAATCGATTAATTGATCATTTGATTAATCGAAATGTTATAATCGATTTTGGATTAAATTGGTAGAAAATAATCGATTATGAAATTAAACCAATAGGGGATAGGCATGATTTTTTTAATTTTTTTTATTATATTCCTCTTGTTGCATATAAACATAAAAAACTGTTTTTAATTTTTTTTTTTAATTTGTAGGCTTAACAAAAACATAAATGTATGTAGCGCGCGAAAACGACGTGTGACGTCATACCCCTTCTAACTGACGCATGACACTACTATAGTGCGTTCGAAGGTGAGTTTGCAGTATAGCTCTTATGGAAAATGGGAGCGGTGTTGTCAAATGTTGTAAAAGTGTCAAATGTGTCAATTATAATAATATGAAAAACTCGTATGATTTACAAAAATCAACTCTTATAAAACTCAAAATAACACTCAACAAAAACAAATGGCGATTTGTAGAATACTGCGTCTTCACAGATCAGCACGTTTTAGAGCTGGCAACGTCGACAAGCAAGAAAAGGATAGTGTCATTGTGTAAACCCATTAGAGAGTATGAAAAAGAACTACTCCATATGCCCTGTACTGCAAACTCACCTTCGAACGCACTATAGCTTACCAGCGTACATAGTCTGTTGTGAACTTATTTGTTTGTATAACTTTTATAGGTTATGTAAAGTTAGAGTGATTTTAATTAAAATAAAGTTTAATTCTATAAAAACAATTTATACATGTTTACCGAATTAAATTTTATATTAAAATATATAACTTATATTGCAGTATTTCAATTATACCTCTAACGTTTTGTAACTTCATGTAAACAATGTAGTAAAATTCTGACATCTAAATTACATAAATATTTATATTTTACAGAGTTGCAGCCTTTGTTTACATAAAGTTATAGAATATAAAATAAAAATTACTTACAGGTCTGCTTTGACACCATGTATTTCTTCAGCACTGTAGCATTCATTATTTTTCATATATTCCATGAGCATAAATGCATCAATGTTGGGTAAATTATCACTCTGAGCACTAACAAAATCTTTATCTGCCATTTTAATAATAAATGCGTGAAAAATTGTTTCAAAACAAATACAATACTCTCGAACAATACAATATACACTCGTGTAAAGATTATGTTGTAGCTGTATCTGTGACGTGAAACCCCTATCGTTTGACGTCATACTCAGTCGTTTCTACTCGGCAACCTTCGCGCCGTGGTCGGCTTATTTCAAATTAAAATATTTTAATTCAAAAATTTGGTTATAATATTAATTAAAATGTGATTTTTGTTTTGTTAGGTGACATAACTAACATTAACATATCAAAATAATGTAGTTTTAAGGAAATACAAATTTTATGCGTATCCCCTATTATATACAATCGCCAACAAAAAAAAATAGGACTGTCTTATGGCCGGTATTATAAAGCAAAATAGTTTGCTACTAAATTTTAGTTAAGAGTTAAATTAATTAAACCCATAGATTTCGGTATTATAAAAGTTGGTTTAAAAAAATTCAAAAAGTTTAAAAAACTAAAATTACAAACTAAATTAGTTGACAGATTTTCTGTGTACCAAATTATAGTTGGCAACTATATTTATTTTACATTTCAATAGTAAGCATTTTGTTTACATTGAAATAATTTGTTTTTACTATTTATACTAAAATATATATTTGATAATTAATAACTGCAAAGTAAGTAATAATATTGTATATTTTTTATATTACATAATTTTTATATTTTTTGCGTTGGTCAAAGAACTGTATACTCACCTTTTTCGGGCAATTCCGGCAACAAAATGTAATATGTTGAAGTATGCTTTATAGTAATGGATTATTGGCATTAATTGTTGAGAATCACTGTACTACATCAACTGACAGCTATGTATAAAATTATTAATGAATAGTCTAAATTCTCTAATACAACACAAATGAGTCCTATATACATATGTGAGTTATTTCTGATCTGAAAGAGTTGTTATTTTTAGCTACGAAAATGATCTCCCAGCTGAAACAACCGTAACCGGAATAGCTATTAATATTTTTTAAGCATTGGTCAAGTTTGGTTTTATCTGGTTATGCAGCTGACATTTTTCAACATTTCAAAATCGAAAACAAATTTTTCTTTGGAATATTTGCGTGTATATAAACATATTCTATATACATGTTACGTAAATATCAAGACACAATTATATCATAATGAAAAATGCTACATCAGTTAATAATTTTTTAATTTTACATTTAAAAGTTCCGCTAATCAGAAAAAGGATAAGTACCATTATTCAGGAGCGATTGCTTCTGAATATTTTGATCACATGGCATGACGTATTGACATTCTAGAGTAGTGCTTGCAAAAAACCGAAAAATTTCAAAAACCGCTTTTTTTTCAAAGTTGAAACCGATTAATCGATTTATAACTGGTTTTTTAATTATAAGAAACCTACCTTAAGTATTACTTTAAATATACAATAAAACCTTAAATATATCGGAGCTATAAACCAAAGAAAATGAACAAAAATATACAAAACAAAATTTAGCAGAATTAGATATTTTTTATTTAAGAATTTGAAATAAAGAGAACAATATAATTGTAAGTAATACTTGTACAAAAAATCACAGTTTTATCACATATTTAATTTTAGTTTTGAACTAAAAACTACGTTATTTTATTATAAATTGGAACCGTTCCTATTGAATTTATATGGGTTTATATCTAAATAAATGATTCGTTATACTGCTTTTCGCTTTGCGGACAACTTTCCCGGAACGTATCTAGGCCGTAAAGCGAGGTATGAGTGTATTTATGTTTTTAAATTTAATGATCGTTATAATATTTTAAATATGTCAAAAAACCATGGTTAGTTATCACCAATATTTTTGAAAATGGCAAATAAGGCGAAACATTAAATGATTGTTCTTAAATTAATAAATTGGCAATTGATCCAAAGAAATTTTGCTACGACTGCTATATAAACTACTAGCAGTGTACCCGCTGCTTCGCTACCGAAATAAAGTAGTCGTAGCCCGCTTAGATCTGGCCCATTTCGAAATCGGTTCAAGACTGGTTGCTACGAATCGTTTTATATTCAAATATATTTATTTGTTTTAATCTACAATTGTATTAATATGTGCTTCTTATACAAATAATTTAAGTACGAATTTCTTTGTAAACATTGGTAGTACAGACATTTAATATCAACACGTATAAGTATCCCGATGTGCTAACCTAGGAAAATGCCCATGTGAGAATCATTGCCAAAGGCAGCGCCAGTCACGTAAAGCATTTTATGTTGCACCTTTCGAAATTATTTATTATAATTTTTATGATATTTATTATAATTACTTCGTGATTATTCCTGATTTATAAATCGTACCTATATAGATCAGAGCACTTTTTTTCGTTAGTAAATATTCTTGCCACCGAAGTAAGTTTTCTTCGCATTGCTTTAGGGGGTTACAATAATGTTCAATAGCGAATTTAACGTTGCAGTTGTCGTCTAAAATGAAAATAAAGAAAATTGTGATATATATCCTCGGGAACATTTTTGTTGCAATATTAAACCCAAAATTCGTTAATATCGGTATATTTTGAATATGTGTATCTTTTATAGTTTAAATATTTCTTAATTGATCGGAAACCTGGTGTCTTACCGCGATGATATATAGCTTAAAATCTTTCCAGACAAATTTGGAATACGCTGTTGCAAATAGCACTAAAATCGGTTTATCCGTTTTTGAGTTTTAATACATATACCGATTTTAAACAGACGCCTATGTGCCAAAAAGAAATGAAACAGGTCACTTGAAGGGTTTTATGAATATCCTTGAATCTAGATTTGCCTTGTATGGGTTGATCAGAGCAAAATACTGAACCTCGTTTTTGTACATGTGTATGGGTAATCTTTGTAACCAAAAACCAAGTCGATATCTCATTGTAGGTCTGAGATATTGAGGAATCCGTGAAAGAAACATTTCACCACATTAGGGGTCGAATTTAAAAAAAATCTTTCTTAAGAGGTGCTCACATCATGGAAGGAACATTCCTTCCTCCACGAATTTCATGTTTCTATGTCCAGGGGGCGTTCTATTGAATAAAAAATACCAATTTACCCTTTTAGGCGTGAAAATTTAAAAGAAAACTGTCAAAAAGTTTCTAAGATTTTAAAAAGACATCTATATGCCAAAACACAATGTTATAACTCAACATACATAGGAAATACGAAGGGTTCTATAATTCACTCCGAATACATAATAAATTTATCCCTTTAAGGGTTGATTAGAACAAAATTCTGAATTTAGTTCTTAACATTTGTATGTGTAACCTTTGTAAGCAAAAACTAAGTCAATATCTCATTGGGCCTAAGAGATATTGAGGAATCCCTGAAATCACTTAACAGCCCCTTAGGGGTCGTATTTCGAAAATTCTCTTCTTAGTGATCGCTTACGACATGGAGGAAATATACTTCTCGAATTTCATGTTTCTAGGTCTAGTGATTTGGGCTGAACGTTGATGAGTCAGTCAGGTCATGTATTTATATACATATGTATATAAGAAAATTTTATAAATGATATACCTATATACAGAAGAAGATTAAACAGAAAAGATTTGTTTATTTATTTATTTATATTATTGATATTGTAACAACTTCTGTTATACACATGTTTAATGTTAAGTCAATATTAAGAGATATTTCAAGTTTATAAGTAGCGCTCCTTCTGTCCCCCTAAATATTCAGAAGCTACACTAAACAGAAAATAATCGTTCTTCAATCAAAGTCTTTATAAATTATCTTTATAAATTGTTGATGTAAAGTAAATAATAAGCGAGATATTTCCAGTATTTTAGTTTTAGCACCTCCCCCATCTCCCTTCCCCTGCTTCTTAACCAATTGAAAAATTTATAGGATAACATGTATTTGTATTTTTATTTTAAACAGCTTTTCTTATGTGCGTTTTTGCTGTTAAGTCAAAAGTAAATGAGATATTTCAAAAGTTTAGTTTTAGGTTGTCCCTTCGTAACTCCCGTAAATCAATCCAATAAAATAAAAATCATTAAAAAAAAATATTTGTTTTCTTATTACAGTGAAACCTCTATCTATCGTTCCTCGAATAATAATTTTCCCGTATATATCGTTATTTCTTGCGGTTCCGAATTAATTTCATACAAAACACTCAAAAATAGATCGCATCGATCATTTCTCTCTGTATCATTTTACCGCATTCATCGTTTAAATTACGCAGCAAATTTCGTGTTTTTTCAAATTGAAAACTTTTTTTATGCGCATTCGATAACTGATGCCGAAAAAAATTTAATTTGTAACACCGAAAGAATATTGATTTCTTACGGCAATATAAAAAGCCAAAAAGCAAATGACGATGAAAGATTATATACAATACAAAGTATAATTTTTTTTGTCGGCATGCAGCTTCCTTTTTTATTTTGTTACGATATTTTTTATTTAAAATTTTATTTAGAATATATATGTACGTACATATTAAACATTTAAATATGTATTAATGTGTTTTTCATTGTTTTCCCGCATCCATAGTTTATTTCAATAGGTCCCTTCAAAAACGATAGATAGAGGTTTCACTGTATAAGCAATTTTTCTGTTAAGTCTACGTCTTAAGTGATACCATTTTTTTTCTTCTGATTTTCAATTTGCCTCCTTATATTGACTGTATTTCCTACCTATATACCAAATTCCAACTCGGTACACACAGATTTTCTGTTTTATATATATAAAAGATTTTACTATTATATTTAAACATTTAAATAAAAGAATAGAAGAAAAAAAAAAATAAATAAAAATAACAAAGTTCATAAAAATGCCCTAAAATTAAAAACCAGAAAACAGGTGCTCCACTTTAGTCTCGCTCTGCATACACTAATCAAAAATTTTACTAAATAACAATATATAAATCTTATCAGCTAGAGCAGAGTAATGATGAATCGCGCCGAACGACATTGAACGATGTTTCACGAACTTACTATAGTTGTCCAAACAACCATTGAAACGAAATTCCCGCGATCTCGCTGAGCGCATCATACATACTTCGATGGTCCAATATAATTAAAAAAAAATAATAATAAATTTCTCGTTTCTGATGGGACTTTTTTGAAATTTTCGATTTTTCTAGTTATGATGAAAGCATTCCCTACCTGTATGCAAAATTTCAACTCGGTAGCATATCTGGAAGTGGGTTAGAATTTCCGGACATAGCCACAAATATTGTCTTTTATATATAAAGATTATTATTGTAAGAAAAAACCAAGTCGATATCTTATTGATCCTTAGAAATATTAAGGAATCCTTGAAATCACATGTCACCCCTTTTCACCCTTTGGGGCTGAAATTTAAAAAAAACTGTCAAAACTTTTTCGAAATATTTTAAAAATACACCTATGTGCCAAAAAGTAATGTCACATCTCAACAATCACAGGAAATACGACGGGATGTATAATTCACTCCAATTGTAGATTCACCCCTGTAAGGGTTGATGAGAACAAAATCCTGAAATTAGTTTTTCGGTATTTATATGGGTAATTTTTGTAAGCAAAAAGCAAGTCGATATCTTATTGGTCCTAAGAGATATTAAAGAAACCTTGAAATCACATATCACCCCTTTTCACCCTTTAGAGGTGAAATTTTAAAAAACTGTCAAAACCATTTCGAGATATTATAAAAAGACACTTATGTGCCAAAAAGAAACCTTATAACTCAACAAACACAGGAAATAAGACGGGTTGTAAAATTCACCCCGATTGTAGATTCACCCCTTTAGGGGTTGATTAGGGCAAAAAACCGAAATTGGTTTTTCGGCATTTATATGGGTAATACTTGTAAGCAAAAACTAAGTCGATATCCCATCGGCCCTAAGAGATATTAAGGAATTCGTGAAATCACATTTCACCCCTTTTCATCCCTTAGGAGTGAAATTTCGAAAAATCCCTTCTTAGTGGGTGCTTACGTCACGGAGCGAATATACTCTCCAAATTTCAAGTTCCTAGGCCCAGCGGTTCGGGCTGGGCGGTGATGAGTGAATGAGTCAGTCAGTCAGGACACTTGCTTTTATATATATAGAGATAGATAGATAATAAACATACATCCGTTCGCAACAGTTGTTTAGGTTAGACTGACTGTAAACTAAATGCAACCTCAGGCTTCGGGTTATAACAATTACGCACGAAAATGCACGATGTCCGAAGCTGCACTAAAGCCATCCAACTAAATATTTCTCAAAACTATGTTAATGCCCAAATATAAATAAAAACTAAATTCATGAATATCGTTTCTAATGCGATTTTTTTTTATCGTTATACATACGGCATTTTCTACCTGTAAACCAAATTTCCACACTCATCAAATTTGCATAAAAACTCAGTACCATATGTGGGTTACAATTTCCGAATATTTTCTATTTTATAGATACAGAAAATAGATGTTTTTAAACAAAAATAGAAGAATGAGCAAGTAGCCCACACTGAAAAAATATGGCTATCAATCGCATTTAAATCAATATTCGTAAAAAAGATAGAAAAAAAAAATAATTATAATAAAAATAAGTTAAGAAAACTCCGTTAAAAATAATTATCCAGAAAACAGATATTCAGCTTATGTCTCGCTCTACATACACGAATCATAAGTTTTGCTAAATAACAATAACAATTTATTATCAGCTGTAACCAAACACCGGTTTTATTTTCTACAATGTTTACCTTTTGGTAAAGTTTATTCTCGGGCCGAACACTTCCGATATTTAGCGAACACTCACGATGTTCATACAGTTAGACAGTCAACTATTGAATGAAAATTCCTATCCGGTCACTGCATATGTGATAGATATACCAATGGTCGAATGTAATTAAAAACAAAATTATTAATTTCTCGTTTCTGATGGGACTTTTTTGAGATTTTCGATTTTTCTAGTTATGATGAAGCCATTTGCTACCTGTATGCAAAATTTCAACTCGGTAGCGTATCTGGAAGTGGGTTAGAATTTCCGGACATAGCCACAAATATCCATTTTTATATATAAAGAAGATAATATATTTAACTATATAAGTAGGTCTTTAGAAGAAGATCAAAAAATATAAAAAGCGTGAAAAAAATGTCGTAACGTGTCTAATATTTCACTCTTGCCATAAGCACAATGCAAATGACAGCGATGCATTTGTGGAGTTCTATATGCCTCTTCCGTGAATTTTATTTTCGCGTGGATATTGCGGATAAGCGGATATGATATTTTATCCGCATCCGATCCACATGATTTAAATGATAATTTATCTGCATCCGCAGAAAAATGGCAGACATTCACGGATATGCAGGGCTCTAGACATGTAACCACTCATAATATATACGAATTCCTAAGATATTTAAATTTTTCTAAATCTACTAAATTATAATTCTAGACATTTACATATTTGTAAATTAGTGTTTATGGGTACCTATGTCCCGAATAAATCTGTTAACTGTTTCACATAATAACTGTAGGTTATACATGAAAGAGGTAAAGAGTTTTGTTGGTTGGTTAGTTATGATTTATAACATAACATGTTGTTTTTCTGAAACAAATAGTTTTTTATTGATATCTCTACACACTAGGAAGATGAACGTTATAATAAATCAATCATCAACTTCGAAAGATATATTACATTGTTAAAAGCCTTTTCCAAACAGTAGCGCTTATATAAAAATAGTTTCAAAAACTTGTTATTCTGATGCACAGTTGCTGATAAAAATACTTGTTATGGCGCGTCTACATTGAGGCAACATGGTAGCATACGACAAGTCTGCCGAGACCGTCAAACCATGTCGCATTGACAAGTTAGTGTCTACACCAACACTGGGAGCGTGCTACTGTTTATTGTTGCGAGATCTGTCAGTTTACTGAATAAATATGGCGGATCGCAGAAATAATAAAATGCTGGCTAATAATATCAAGCTAATTTATACTACTTTATAACAAATTTTAATTCCATAACAGAAACATAACCATACTTAATTATGTTTATCATTATTTCTCATAGTCTATTTTATGAAAACTTATATGTACTCACTTACCTTAAATAAATTTAAGTTGCTAAATAAATTTTGTTGATACATCAACGCTTACAACACTAGTTAATTTAAAAAACAAATACTTCTATAATAACAACTATTAAATATCAAAATGGCGAAATGTGGCTTTTAGAACTGGTAGCGTGTCTCACGAAAACTCTTTGAGGTTTACCGCCAAGTAACGGGAACGAGCAACATGTCGCACGGCTCCCATCAGACCGCTGCATATTAGTAGCATGCGACATGTCGAACGGTCGCATGCCACCATGTTGCCTCGATGTAGACGCACCATTATATGTACATGTTAACAACAACAGTGGCGCCGACTGGCGTAGCATAGTAGCAACACAGGTGCCCTACGTTTCTCGATCGAAGATTGGGGATTCAAATCACGTTCATGCATGGAATTTTCAAAAAATTAGAATTGTCCTGGCTAATTGCCTTCGTAACAAAGGCTATTAAAATATCTATAATATAATACGCCAACCTGTGTCCTTGGCTGCGTGGGTGCGTGGAAGTTGTCTGAAACAATTGAACGAGGTACCGAAATGTAACGATTATTATATAGTAGTATTAATTTATGTATTGGACAGTAGTGTGCCGTGAATTTTTGTTTTGAGGGTTGACAATAAATTAGTAAAAATGACAGTTGTGTTTTTCATTAAAAAATCACTTCACAATTATTAATTTAGTTGTGAAATACACAGATAGGTTTTTTTGCGAAACAAAACACAGAAAAACGTTATCCTTCCGTGATATTCGACATTTTTGATTCAAATTATTATTAGCAGAAAAATAATTATTTTAAAAAATATTTGGTTTTGATGAAAGTAAGTAAGAAAAATGTGACCTTTTTTCTTTATTATTATTTTTTCAATGCTTTATTATTTTTTTATTTCTACGATTTCTTGGACAAGATTTACAATATCCCACTGCAAACTCTATACAGATGGCAGCACATAAAGACTACACTAAATAATTCAAGAATTATCAGTGGCTCTTAAACAATGGTTTCTGTTTATTTATCACATTAAAATATCATTTACCTTTTAGTTAAGTTATTATAAACCACCTAAAAAGAAATTCAAATCTATCTCACAATATGAAACTCTCCACTTCGGAGGAGAGAACATAGCGGATCATCGTCAACACGCCTTGTCCATTATTGCGTGATGTTGAACTGTCTCTAAAAAGAGCACAGGCTGTCAATAAATCTCATCTACCTGCCACTGACCCCAAGACAGTGATGTTACTATAGTCTTTTGTCTTGGTTATGAGAGCTTTATGCATTTATCTCTGACATTGTTCATGGACGCCAGATGTTCTTGTGTAAAGGAAGTAAATTTGGATTATTTCAGAAATAAAATTTCATCATTAAATTGAATATATTTATCCAAGTAGCGTTTGAACCTTCGTAGAGTGCGGACGTGTTGAAATACCTGCGATAATATTGCTAAGTTGGCAAATATGCATTTATTATAATAGCATTATACATGTGCAACAATATTTAAGATGTCGATGGCGACATGTGTAAAATGTAAAGCAGATGTGAAGAGAACTGATAAGTTGGTGATTTGTTCTGGGATATGTGAACGCACATTTCATTCTAAGTGCGCGAGTCTTCCAGATAATGAATGGAAGTTCATAACGACGAATGCGTACATTGGCTGGTTCTGCGGAGATTGCATCGAGCGTAAGGGACGGTCCATGAAAAATCTGTTGGAAGCAATTCACGACAAGATATGTCAACAGGAAAAAGCTCTTAAAGTTGTGGATAGAAAAGTACAGAGGACCGAGGAGAATTTGGACAGGAAAACTGAAGCGACGGAAAAACTCATCGCAAAAATATCTGAAGATGTTCAAGCAAACAACGAGATGCGAAGTGAAGCTGTGTCATATGCTGACAAACTAAAATCTAAAGTTAAATCAGATCCTGTCCTAGTAATCAAACCGAAAAAATCCGACCAGAGAAGTTATATTACCAAAGAAGCCATTAAGAAAAACATTGACCCTCTATCAGCCTCAGTTCTAGGTGTAAGAAATATCAGCAAGGGTGGGATAGCAATTGAATGTAAGAACCAACAAGCAATAGACAACTTGAGGGAATCTTTTACCGAAAAGTTAGGCACAGACTATGTAGCAACCGTGCCAAAGAAGAAAGCTCCAAGGGTTAAAATATTCGGCCTATCTGAGAAACTAGAACCTGAAGACATAGAATACAAAATATTAGCTCAAAATGATTGTTTGAACAATAAAGCTACGGTAAAGGTTGTTCATATCGCTAAAGACAACCGAAACGATCATAAATTTATGGCGTACTTGGAAGTCGATGGTGAATCTTACTTCAGGCTGACCGAAGAGGGAAGAGTGAATATCGGCTGGGATAGATGCAGAGTATATGGCGCAATAAATATTGAAAGATGTTTTAAATGTAACAAGTATGGACACGAAGCCCAGGTTTGCAGAAGCGATACATCATGCCCGAAGTGTACTGGCAATCATGAATTGTCCAACTGTCGTTGTGAAGATGCAGAAATAAAGTGCAGTAACTGCGTATATGTAGTTAACAAATTAAAGATGAGACTTGATGTCAACCACCCCGTCTGGAGCTCCGAGTGTTCAGTTTATAAAAAGAAGTTGGAAACAGAAATGAAAAAAATTGATTTTTAATTGGATTGAATTTGGAAACCCGGACACATCACTCATTGGACCCATTAATATGTGAAGATAAGTATCATCCGGCCCTACATTTCAAAATTACGTATAGTATTTCACAAGAAAAACTAACACGTAACAATTACAAATACAACTTCAAAATTGCTGACTTTGAAAAATTATATAGGGCACTTATTACAACTGACTGGAATGCGGAACTAACAAACCACAATATCGAAAATGCTGATGCAGGAGCTGACAACATTTATTGCATAATTTATACAATACTTGATGATTGCGTGCCAAAAACCAGGTCGCTGTCAACATCAAAATAAAAATAAGACACCTAGATTACCTAAAAGAATGTGAGTCCAACATCTCCACAAACCCAAACCAGTTTTCGTCGTACTATCAACACACTAAAACCAAGATCCTCATAGGGGAAGACCTTATTCCTAATATATAATCAAAGCCTGTGCACATGCCCTAGTGAAACCATTGCATTATTTATTCAATATATGTATATTACTATATAATAACATGTAATTATTATCATTGAGTCTGTTAATTGGTTCATTATTCTGTCCAGACATTGCGACAAGCTTCAGCTTAGTGATGCTGGACAGAATGATAAAAAAATAGTATATATAAATAAAATTGTCAATAAGTATAAAAATTAGGTCTAAGAAATTATAATAGGTTTTAAATATATTTTCTTATTTACATTTGTAACATAGGTCTATGTAAAAAATGTAAATAAAGTTATTATTATTATTATTATAATTAGATTAGTCCTAGGAAATCACACGCCAAATTTAAACTTTCTAGGTCACCGGGAAGTACGCAAAAAAAACCTGAAAGGACATATGACAGACACCTCAGGGATTTTATATATGTAGATATTTTTGCGTATTACATTTAAATTTTTATTAAAATGGTTATATTCTACTTATTTATTTAAATATGATATATTTCAGAAACGTATTACCTAAGGCGTACATAGTTATATGTTGTCAATATTGAAGATGCTGTCGATATTTTACTTCCATAAACTAGTAGGCTCTGTCCTTACTCAATATCTGGATTATAGTGTCATTGTGTTCAAGATGATTTATGTTACATTGTGTGAAAACCTTGTAAGCCTAAAAAATTGTCAGCACTCTCTCTAGGAAAATAAGTTACTTCATTGATGTGAGCATTAATTCTAATGAAGACAAAAAAAAAAATATTGCAAAGATCACCTTTAGAGGACTGTCACTTAACGACAACCAATTTTAAGAATTTCGCATTACTTGATCCCTAAGATCATAAACATTCACTGTATAACGTTTGCTTATATCGGCGGGGGCTACCCATCAGGGAGTCGAGGAGCCTGGAGAAGTCTTCTTCCACTCTCATGGTGACTACTTGCTTGGCTCACCAGCGGTACAAGTATCTGGCGTCGGTGTCTTGGTCGTCACCGTGTGGGCTTGTACATGTAGAGGAGTTGGCTACGTTCCTCCGCCTCAATATTATGCGATATCCATCTATTTGTACTGAAGGTTAACCCAGTTCCAATATTCATTCGTCATGAAGAATATTTCCTCATTACGAAAATGCGGCGTATGCATTTCGTAATCAGGCCACATACGTCAGACGCTGACAAATAGTTTTTTAATCAGACAACTGAGCGTCACAATGTCTAGATGTCGTAATCCTGACCTAGTGAGTATCCTGAGTATCATATGATTGGCAGTTAGGTAAATAATTCTTTCTTAATTCTTTCTATTCACGATCACGTAATACTGATCGTGCAGTGTGGTAGATCTATTAATCTCTGAACATTCAAATTTTTATGATATATTATATATATTATGGGAATATGTGCTCAATTTTAAATGTACAGTAATACCTCGTTTAACATTAGGGATGCGTTCCTCAAGAACATTACGTTAACCGAATCAACGTTAACGGAGGAAGAAATAACACGCGAAGGATAGGGATAGGTTACTAAATTGAAAAAAAATATATTATTTAATTTTTAATTTTTTATTTAATAGATACGAACAACTGACAATAGCTTTTCTTGACAAAATTTAAAGTATAAAATTAGTATGCAAAATTAGCGGTTATACGTAAATAAACTGACAAGTTGTGACATTTTAATTTTTTGACTAAAATGAATCAAGGGTCGATTGCGTTGCTTGTCTCTTCTTTTCTCGTAATAGCTCACTGTAACATGTTAAAGCATTTAATACAGTTCTTTTTACAGCACAACTTCGTGAAAAATCTGGATCATTTTCGGACAAAATATCTACTGAATGAGACACCTGACTCAGGCAATCGGACAATATTTTTGTTGTTAAAACTTTAACCGGCGGCTCTTCCATATCAATGCCAGAATTGGCATCTTCTCTTACCAAATTTTCTTCTGTCAGTTCTTGCAATTCTTCATTTGTTAGCGGATTGTCGTTGTCATCTTATAGTAATGTCTGAATATCATCAGCGTCAACTTCATTGAAATGTAATTGGCGTGCCATTTCAACAAGTTCATTCTGGATTTCATTAGCAACTGTCGCCCAGAAATGACGTTATAGCGAGGTATTGTTAACGGAGGTAACGTTAAGCGAGGTATTACTGTATTAGTATTATAAAATACACCATTTAAATCAAACATTTTAAATTTTTTTAATGACTGAATGTTTTTTCCCATTTTTGTTGTAGTAGGCAATTGGCTGTATGCTTAGGGCACTACTTATGATACGAGGCAGGTTCTTAGTTGTACTGTACCTACAGAGTGGCAATGAAAATAGATCTTTTCACGGGTGTTATACTTCCACCTATGTCTATTTTTTTAAATTACATTTTCATCCTTTGTATGTACATCAATTTATCTAGGACGCATACTTTCAAATAGCGAGATCTTTGAACAAATCTCTACAATGACTTAATAGCGTGACCTTAGTCATAATTCCGATGGCTCGATTTTGAATTTTAGAAATTCTGAACCAGTCTACTGAATCGCCCCACAGTACATTCCAGTACTTTAGCACGGATTGGAAGTGTGCAAAGTATACCATTCTGACAATCTCAATCGATACACAATCTATTAATCTTTAGAGCATATCCACCACTGTATTTAATTTCGAGGATACTTAGTTAATATGCTCTTTCCAATTTAATTTTGTGTCTAAATGGAATCCAAGAAATATAACTGTTGTATCGTTAAACAAAATATTATTGTTTATATGTCTAATTAAACTAAAAATGAGTTTTTGTTTCGTGTTTTGCTGCATTTGAGACTCAGACTAATGGAAGTAAATTACTCTAATGATTTCTCCGCTCCTGGGTTACATTTACTGTCCTTTGAACATTATGAAACGTTTCGCCAACATAACCTAACCGTTAACCAACATATTTACCGCTGTAGATTTATCTCAGATCTATTGTATATCTGTCACCTTATATTTTTGCATTTGTTATTTACATTAGACCAACTCATTATTCGTTCTTTTAGAATTTTAGTACTACGGCCCATTCTTTTTGTTTCTTGAGTGATTTCTTCACATATGCGATATTACTACTTTCCTAAACCTTTATCACAATTTATATGTCCTTTTACCTTGTCTTTAAACTACATAGACAACATGGTTCCAACATCAACTCCATTTATGACTGATGCAACATTTTGTGATGTACGAGGGCATATTGAAAACTAATGCCTCCATGGCTATAACTTTATTAGTAACTGATATATGGTTTACATAAATGTTAAATAATAGTATAAACTGTCCTCTACGCACTGATATATTTACTTTTCCACATAATCGCAATTTACAGAAATACATTTACGCCAACGTGGTACGAGTTTTTCAAGTCCGTCACGAAAAAAGTCTGAAGACTTCCCACGGCACCATTTCCGCACCTCCACTATCACCTCTGCATCAGAAGAGAAACGCTTGTCCTTGAGATGTTCCTTAAGCTTTGGAAAGAGGAAAAAGTCACAAGGCGCAAGATCTGGGCTATAAGCTGGATGAGGTAGACACTGGTCGGATAACTGCGTGCCCGATCATGGACATCCGTTTCAGCAGGACTTGCGTCTTTCACAGTCTTTACCCACCTCATAATTGTACTCACATCAACACACGCCTCACGGTAGACGGCACTTAACCTTTGATGGATATCAATGGGCGCTACACCCTCCGCAGTAAGAAATTCAATGACAGCTCGTTGTTTTAACCGCACATCCATGCCGGCCGCCATGTTTAGAACTGTCATGCGCAAACGCGATGTTGCTGAGAATCTCCGCTAGGAGGACTTATGTACAGATACTTAAGGTAAATGGCAAACCACTTTTGATACGGTCAGGCCCGTATAAAAGTTATGACCATGGAGGCATTAGTTTTCAATATACCCTCGTACATAAGTTAGAAATTACACTGGAATATCTCTTAAAGAAGCACGATCTTCTGGCGAAGCGTTGGGGGTTTCTAGAAATAATACAAAACTGTCTAAAAAGCTGAATTAATCCTTATTTTCCTAATTTACTACATTGGACGTTAATCTTTCTTCAATGATCACCGATAATAGCTTTATATGCGGATAAAGTTTCTAACAGATTAGAGCACCACACGCGTGCGCACTATTTCTTTTAGTGTTCACGGATGAAATAATTACTGTTTCTGATAAGATGTTTGTTATTCGCTGCAACCTTCAGACAATTAAGTAATCTGTTCATAGCAAGTCAATTGTGTTTGTAGATTAAAGCAAAAACTCTTTGTCAGAACATGCTTTCTTAGTTTCGTTGAATTTAATAAACTGAGTTCTCCCACTTAAATTTACTACGTCGTTTCTAAGAATTTCTAACACGTCTCAAGTCAGACATGCGCTTTAAATATGTTCATGAACTTATTCCTTAACTATTGGTATCTTATTAGAAACTTCGTCCGCGAACGAAGCTAATATTTATGATTATTTGGATGTTGATCAAAAATATTATTCTTTTATTTTCGTGAGCCAGTATATTAATCTATATATTACTTTTAGGCCCGGTCTTTCCACCTTCAGATAAAGTTCCAGGTAACTATCTGACAGATAAGATTATTTTTAACTTCATCTGCTGAGTAAATGTCATCCCTTCTTTCTATACAAATGTATCTATCAGATAGTTATCTAACGGATAATGAGACTGACGTATTGAATTCACTGACTGGTATTCACATTTATTCAGCAGATGAAGTTACAAATAACCTTATCTGTCAGATAGTTACCTGGAACTTTATCTGAAGGTGGAAAGACCGGGCCTTACTATATTTAGATACTCGCTGGCGATTATCTAAATACAGTAAAAATGTACACAGATCCCCTTTACTAGATACTGCGGTAGTGTTTGTAAATCTGCATTATGGCTAAATACAATTTGATTTAGTTTACGTACATGTTACAATAATGCATTTTATCAGTGGGTTACATAAATATTGCAGCTCTGATGAAATGTTTATAAAGAGCGATGTATTTGTATAACTGTTCTCAGGAAATACGTTTCAGATTAGTACAGTCTGTGAACAAGCTTATCCATAATTGCATTACTTGTGACAACGCTTTTAATGTGAAATGGTCAGTTGTTGTTCCAATCCAATCAAGTGTCATATCTGCTGCAGACATCGGCTACAATGGAACGTAGCTTGCCTATATCGTCCACTACACTAACTAGTTTTTGAAAATATTGTATCCCTGTCTCACATATAATAACTAGAAACAATAGTTAAGTTAACGTTCTCTTTCACGTTTCAGTTATGCTAAAAATTTTAGGATCAGAAGGAGTCGACACTATAACTGAGCTGACAAATATTATACCTAGTGTTGCCATAAAACCAAAATGTTTAGTGAAATTCCAAAAGATGCTTATATATTTAAATTTTCTTTTAGAATACAATACATAGATGTATCTTAAATAAGAAACGCCAATCAGTTTTTTGAAAATGATCACCTCTGGACGTTACATAGATCTTAAGCAGCCATTCGGCAATAGAATTACCAAGGATTTCTTGATTGAAATTTCATGAAAATATTTTTAATATTGAGGAGGCTTTCAACCGACAAAATGAGCGGGTGTATGCTACACCCTGAGAAAATGGTAAAAACGTCTGAAAGTCTATTAAGAAACCGTGTTGAAAAAGGAAAAACAAATTCCTAATAGTCTGGATTCTTTCCCATATCGGCATAACCGGAAATCAATTAGCCGACAAAGCAGCCAAGGATTCCATCTCAGAGCCAACAGTCACAGAGAACATTACAATACCAGCTGGAGACTTCAAGTCCAAAATCAAGCACGGTATCAAATTAAGCTGGGATAAGAAGTGGAAAGAAATAAATGTGCAAAATAACAAGTTAAGAAAAATAAAAGACGATACAATCCCATGGACGACCATAGGCAGGAGAAGAGACCAAGTCATATAGGGCATACTCTACAAACACACACAAACACATATTCAACAAAACGGAACCACCCATTTGCAACACGTGTAATACATTACTCACAATCGAATACATCATAATACAATGCACGAAATACGCACACTACAGAGAAAAACACAACATACCACAATAAGTCTCAGAAGCACTAGGCACCAACACAGAAACATTACTCAACACTCTTCTGTTTCTGACAGACATTGATCTCTACCACCAAATCTATATCTCCTTAACTTGACCCATCCATTCTCAGACACACAAAACATCTTATGTTGCCATGTATTGACATTACAATTGCCTACCTTAAAATATTTTTACATACTATCATAACCTATATCTAAACTTATATAATTACCATATATGTACCTACCCATATACACTGTAAATAATTAGTTATTACTTAATACAAAATAATACATGAAATACACACTGTAAACCTTGTACCTATATAGTGCTAATGGCCTAAGCTGCCGAAGCACTCAAACAAACAAATAAATAAAAAAAAAAAAACGTGTTGAAGTCAATAGTTAAATAACTGAACAACTCCTTCTTCGCCGGTCACCACTGAAACTTTCAAGATTCAACGCCAGCACATAAAGTAAAGACTACGCAACACTGGCTTGAAAACAATGTACTGGCTGATTAGACGTCTAGCAGCTCTGATTTCAACTGTCAGGACTAAAAATTGTGGTCCGTGCTTCAGCACATGAATTGCAAGAAGAGACACCTTAACATCGCTAGTCTGAAACGCTCCTTGATGAAGGTAATGGAGAGTTATCCCGTAGAAACCCTGCTTTATTCTAAGGGCTGTGTAACGGCCAGAAGTTGTAATTTTGAAATCTGGTGTTTTTTATTTAAGGTGCATTTACTTATTATGTACTTAAAGAAAATTAAAATATCTTTACGCATTTTTTGATATTTCATTGAAAATTTTGTGACAGTATTTATGATAAGACCAGGTATATGAAACTGTCTCTTGATTGGACTCGCTCATAGGAAGTCCCTTCAGACTGGACTAAATATATTTGCACCCCATTACCGAAAAAATCAAATGCTTCTACTTGCAACCAATATAGAACAATTAGCTTGATAAGCTATACAAAAATATTATTAGAAGTTATTGTAGAACGCATTAATAATAAACTAAAACTTGAATTTTCAGGTGTTCCTATACAATTTAAATTTGTCCGCACATTTGATTTATAATACTATGATAATAAAATGTTTTTTTTTCAGCTACAAATGTGATGTATGATTGAGGTTTCATTCAAACTTTTTGTATATTTTTTTGTTTTTGTTTACTTTTGTTTACTTTGTATTTTGTTGTTTTTGGCCGCAAGGATTTTTAATAAAAATTAATAAAAAAGCCTATATATAGATAATTCCAATATTTCTGCTTTGATTTGTTTGTATTCCTTTCTACAACATATATCTAAGCTGTTTCCAGTCTGTATTCTGCAGAATACTCTGTAAATATAAAATGAATAAATATTATTAATAATAAAAAATATAACTTTTCCATACATGTTTTATTTTATTAAATTTTAAAATCAATCAAATATACGAGAAATTTAAAAAAAGTATAGATGATTCAAAGAGAGCAGAGTTTACAACCCTTACAAAATACACAAACAGATGGGACAATTTAATAATAATTTTTTCCACGACTTTATAGATATACAAGTAGAGAACTATTTATGGAACTTAATATTTTCACCATAAATCACTTATATTGTTTATCTATTTATAGATATATTTATAAAAATAAACAGTATCTCCATGATTTACTATCTATGCCTCTTCACGCATATTCAACTAGATTAAAAAAATCGCAGTTATCTTATTCCGCTGGTATTAAAAAGAAAGTTGGTCAATCTAATTTTCGTTACTTCATTCCTGTTTTGTTTAATTTCTTTGTTAATAAGGACTCGGTAGATAATTTTATGAATATGCTTTCTCGTAATCATAATCAATATATTGTTAAAGTCAAGAAATTTTTGCATGGTGTTTCGGAAGACTGCCTCAAAGAAATCCTACAAGGAAACGGTTATTACATGTGAAAGCATATGTCAAATTATTGTTAGTTTGTAAAGGAAACCGGATTAAAATTAAATAATATAGATATAGTTGTAGAATTTTGCAAATATATTTTTTGATGGAGTTGGTCTTGGTCAGTCAGTTAATCAGCTGATGCACGTATTGTTAATTTCATAGAACTAATATTCCGTATGACACGTACATGGCTGTTGCTAGGCAACGTAATAAATAGGTTAAAAGCAACTGTCAAATTATTGTTAAGTTTTTAAAGGGAACTGAATAAAAATTTGCTTCAGACTTGTTTTGTCCAAGGACCCAGGTTTTTCGTGGTCTAAGGCATTTTCAGAAGGAAGAGAGTTGATTGAAGATGAATCACGCAGCGGAAGGACTTCATCTTCAAGAACCGATGAAAATGTCTGAAGTTTTGCAAAAGTTTCCGTTGCACTGTGCCCAAGTCTGAAGCAAAACCTGATGCATAATGTTGCTCGAAATGAATCTCACACATTTTTAGAACGCACTAGAAAAAACTGTTTCACGAAAAAAATCGCTACGGACAACAAAATTACTCTAGCGAGTTCAAACCCGTACTGAAGGCAAATCACAGTCCCGCATCCCAAATGTTGTTAGATCAAACGCTATGTTGCCAGTTACTTAATTTACACACCTCTTATTCTAAATAGTGGACGTGTCCCCTACACTGTCCTGCCTGATTTGTTTTATTTTATAATTTTCAGGAGCATAAATCTTATTATATCTTTATGATAATAAAGTAATTTAAGTGAGTGAATGGAAAGTTTACAAACATAAAACAAAGTCTTGTTCCTCTTTATCTCTGTCTTACGTTTCTTTTTTTGATGTAATGCAAGGATTTAAATAGATCAGTAAACCGCAAAGCCGGTAACTTTTTGTCTAGGAACTGGTGGTTTTTCTTCGATTACGGCGATTTGCGGGAGATATCCGCAGAAAACCATTTATTAACACGACCCCGCAGTATTTTCGCAAGGAATGTGCTGCGTTCGGGTTTCCACTGCTCATTTTATGAAGTTATGACGTAGAGCGTGGTAATATGACTTTTTTATTTGGTGCTTACATATAAAATTGGGTGACAATTGGTTATATTGGATTTCGTTTTATTTTGGTCTGAGTAAGACATAAATTATTTAGCAAATGTATACAATGGATGCTGGATTTTTTTTAATATCTCCTAACGCAGTATTTTATTTGTGGTTGCTATCTTTTATTGAGTTGGGTAGCTTTTTATTGGATTGCTTTTAGAGTTATGAGGACTTTATTTTTATGTGTAATATATTATTTTTATCACAAATATCAAATGTTTTATCTTTTTTTTTCAACTATATTTCATTTCTGCAATTTAATATTACATTGTCGATTAGTTGTTACTTATATTTCTTCTGATGTGATAGAAGTATACTTTGCAAACTACTGTGCATACGTTTAGGGATATGTGATACTGAGAAAGTATCGATCTTCGGGTATCGATAATATCGAATAAAAATTATCGATAGGTATCGTATCGAAAAAAAAAAATACCGATATTTTCAAGTATCGAAAGAAAAAAATGAATATGTTTTCTATAAAACGTAAAAAAAACATTTTATTCTTATAATAACAATCTAATTGTTTTACAATAGATACTAATAGATTTAAATAGATTAAAGTAGTATGGGCATTAACAGAGCCGCAGTAAGATGGGGCGGAGGGGGCGACGGACCCGGGCGCACTAAGGAAAAGGGCGCTGAGAGCGTCGAAAATTTTATCAAAATAAAAATATCGTAATATTCATAATAGGAGATAGGCATGATTTTTTTAATTTTTTTTATTATATTCCTCTTGTTGCATATAAACATAAAAAACAGTTTTTTTTTTAATTTGAAGGCTTAAAAAAATCATAAATGTACGTAGCGCGCGAAAACGACGTGTGACGTCATACCCCTTCTAACTGACGCATGACACTACTAGCTTACCCAGCGTACACAGTCCGTTGTGAACTTATTTGTTTGTATAACTTTTATAGGTTATGTAAAGTTAGAGTGATTTTAATTAAAATAAAGTTTAATTCTATAAAAACAATTTATGCATGTTTACCGAATTAAATTTTATATTAAAATATATAAAATATGGAAGATCCAGGCCCCAGTACTTCGAAACATAGTCGAAAATATTGTTTAGTACCGATGTGCACAAATAGTTCAACTAGAAATTCAAAAAAACAATTTATATCATTACCTGATGACGAAAAACAACAGAAAAGGCGAAATTTGTACTACGTATTTCTTCAGCACTGTAGCATTCATTATTTTTCATATATTCCATGAGCATAAAAGCATCAATGTTGGGTAAATTATCACTCTGAGCCCTAACAAAATCTTTATCTGCCATTTTAATAATAAATGCGTGAAAAATTGTTTAAAAACAAATACAAAACTTTCAAATACAGTATACACACGTGTAAAGATTATGTTGTAGCTGTATCCGTGACGTGTAACCTCTATCGTTTGACGTCATACTCAGTCGTTTTTACTCGGCAACCTTCGCGCCGTGTTCGGATAATGTCAAATTTACAATATTTTAATTAAAAAATTTGGCTATAATATTAATTAAAATGTGATTTTTGTTTTGTTAGGTGACATAACTAACATTAACCTATCAAAATAATGTAGTTTTAAGGAAATTTTATGCGTATCCCCTATTATTATTGTAGTAAACGCAAGAAAATCACAAAGTAATCTAAAATTAATATTAAAAATATATAATTACATTACATTTTCATGGTTAGGTTAAAGAACGTAAGATTTGCTGACAAAAATAACAATAAGTATTGACAAAAAAACTATCGTGATTATTAGTTACACGATAAATAGAGTATAAATATTGTTTTCGAGGTAAGGTGAAACCTCGCGAAATCGGGGGATTTCCCGTCAAATTTAATTATTGTAAGCGAGCCCCGTAGCCTAGCGTCAGTTAGTTTTTGCTCAATTTGTCTCGAACTGAGGGGACCAGATAAAACAAGTAAGAAGTTCTATTGAAGAAATTTACGAAGAGGCTAGCTATGTGTCTGAAAAAAATAAATTTAAAATTATATGCATAGAAATGCTTGATCCTATATATAATCAACTGGATTAGCAGTTTCATAAACTATCAAAGCTCTGTAATGACTTCTTATTCCTTTCTGGACAATCGATAACCAGCTGATGACAGAAGCAGATTTAGTTAACCAAGATTTAGCTCTTAAATATTATGTCGACTTGAATGCTGCTGAATTTGTTTCAGAAGTAATAAGTGCGAAGCACTCGCTCGCGCTACAAGCGATAAATGAAAATGTTAGTAAATGATCACATCTAGAGATACTGCAAACATTTCATGATTTTGGATTAGTGGGAAACTACCCAAACATGGAGATAGCGTATAGAATTTTTTGAACAATTCCGGTAACCTCAGCATCTTGTGAAAGGTCGTTCAGTTAATTGAAGCTCGTAAAGCATTATTTACGGTCTTCAATGAGTCGGGAACGGCTCACGAATTTGGCGCTAATTTCAATAGAAATATCAATAGCAAAAGGTTTAAATTACGAAGATTTAATTAACAAATTTGCTCAGTTGAAAGCTAGAAAAGTGAAGTTATGATTTTGATGAGTATATACCTGCATTCTTTTTAATTTTCACTGTTGGTGATAGTTAACTTTGCTTGTGATTTTTGTTTTTTTTTTTTTGCGTTGAATAACTCACAGAAATTTTGTATTTTTTTTTGTCACAGTTAACCTTCCTTGTATTTTCTTTAAGTTTTTTATGATGAATAAATATCTTGGCAAATGTTTTTTTTTTTTTTTTGTAGGGGGCGCAAATTATAATTTTGGCCCCTAGCCTAAAGCTAGGTTTCTATTTTACGGATAAGGTTATCTAAAACTTCATCTGCTGAACAAATGTCAATACCAATCAGTGAATTCAATACGTCAGTCTCATTATCCGTTAGATAACTATCCGATAGATAAATGTGTATTGAAAGACGTGATGACATTTATCCAGCACATAAAGTATCACATAACCTTGTCTGTCAGATAGTTATAGTATTTCCAAAATGAAATGACCACTCTTGTTAAGAAGCTTAACAACGCAGTAATGGGTTTATGGCAGTAATCCCAAGGCTCATAGCTGTAAAAAGAATATAAGAGGTATAAAGGAATTTTAAATTTAAATCAAATTGATGTAACACTAGTTCAATTGAAGTTTCTTAAAAACCATTAAGGATATTTTCCAAATTTATAATCCTATTGTTTTTAAATTTTAGGGGTTCTTATACTTGATTGTTTGATAATTTTCAACGTTCATAGCGTGCATACATTAACAACATGGCTCTTTGGCGGCCATTTGATTTTGAAGAAATTTCTAACTTCTGTAGTGAAAATAGTGAATCTGTGCAAGGTGATTTGGAGTGCGAAAATGTGGACGTTGACGTAGAATACGAAAATATGGACGTGGCTACTAAAGAAAAATGTCATTTGTCAGAAGATTGTAAAGTTCTGATACTGAACGTTTATAAAAAGTTAGCTTCGGAAGGTAATGACATACCTATACTTAGAACTGCGAAATTAACTAGTGTTTCATACAGAACAATTCAACGTATCAATGTTCGTGGCAAAAATTAGCAGCGAAAACGACCCGATTTACAAGTTTTCAAGAAAATAAATAGTTTTATGTCTAAAACGATAATAAATAAAATATACGACTTAAATTCGAAAAATATTGTGCCGACTGTACATCTGTTAATAAAAAAGTTGGAAGAAGTTGATAGGATTTATTTTTGTGAAAATTTGAAGTATCTAATATAGACTATAAAGACTTTAAAACAGAACGATTTTTAAACATGCCTGTATTTATAATTCAAATATAGCCAGCCTAAGCCTGATAAAATGTGAAGGAAAGTCATGTGAGTATATACAGTTCATTTTAAATAGCATTTAAGAAAACACGTTTATTTTAAATAATTATTACGGTCCTGGAAACTAATTTTAACAGAACCATAACCTCAGCAGGTATAGTAGTTATATTATCAGTCATTATTGGAATCAGAAAGGTAGAATGACTATTTCATTTTGGAAATACTACACCTAGAGGTTTACCTGAAGCTGGAAAGACTGAGCCTTAGTGAATCATATTGCTGTATTGTGATAGTATGTTGATTATATTCAGTTTAGAAATTACAAAGTCTAATAAAGGAGACTTTAGTTGACAGATGACTGTTAATTAAAGCATATGATTATAGCAACTGTCCTATAATGGTTAATAAACAACAAAATTAAATTTTAAAATTCTGAGTGTAACTGAAATGCATGGTCAACCTTCACTGGAATGGAGTTGGTTGTGGTGTAAATTTAAAGTAGGACATTAAAGTAGTATACATGACTGAAAAATGACAGATGACCTAGGTAACAATAAATTGGACACCTATTAACAATTTAGGCGCGGAAGATTCGTCCATGGAAGAACTAATAAATAAGAGGCGTTCATGAAGGGAAGATGTAAACGAGACAATGGAGCCTAGCAAGAGTTCATATACACAACAGTTTTGCAAGTGAAAGGTCGGAAATCCCTTCGTAAAATATTTATTATCTATTATCGCTTTTCTAATTCTGCTGTGTATATAATTACCTAAATTGATCGCATTTACTAGAGTTTATTACACTATTTTTAATGGGCTTATATTTGGGGCAAAATAAGGTACTGTATACCTAAAACCTAGGTAATTAGCTTAGGTTTAGTTAGTAAAAATCTAGGACAGCAGAATTAGGAAAATTTAGGAAAACGAAAATAGATAATAAACATAATGAATTTCCGATCTTTTACTTGCAATACTGTTGTGTATATGAACTCTTGCTGAAGCCTATAGGTCTGAGTGATTGTGTAAAATAGAATTAAACACTCTATTGGTTAAATAGGTCCACATTTTGCTTCTTGGTGGGGAAATGTTTAATTAAAATACAAAAATAACCAATAACATTTCATAACCTCAAACGTAGAGAAAAAAGGCGCCAAACGCCATCAACTACTAAACCATACCAAACGCATGTTTCTTGGCGTACTATGTCCTGCGCCATTACGATTGCGTACCTCGTGTTACCAGTTTTTAGAATAGTACAATTTTTAGTGTTTCTTATTGAATAAATTTAATCACAGAAATATTTATATGGGTATAAATAAAAATGTTACGATATTGTTTTAACAAAAGAAAAAAAGAAACGATACGATACTGGGTCAAAAGTGCCGATATTAAGAAAGTATCGGTAGATTAGTATCGATACTAAAATCGTGATATCGAATGAAAAATATCGATACTGGTATCATATCAATAGTATCGGAACGGGAAAAGCTGAGAGTAGGAGCCGGGGCGAGAGCGGCGAAGTATGAGGAGTCAAAAATCAAAATCAGAAGGGACGAAAGAAGGAAGATATTAAGAGAATGCTGGGAAGAAGGAATGAAGGAAGAACAAAAGGGTAAACTGTCGGAATGGGGAGAAACAAGGAAAGAGTACTATTGGAGTGGGATGTGGGATGGACATAAGGGAAGCTGAGCGTAAGAGAAATGGAGGAAGAAACATAGTAAAAGAATTTCAATTCAAGGAATGTGAAAAGGTATAGAGAGATAAGGACGGTAGGAATACGTAAATATTTGAAAGGGAGGAGAAGAAAGGCAGGGGGCAGAGTTAGAAGGATTGCCAGATTAATAGGTATTGGGCAAAACCAGAGGATAGGATATGCAGAATGTGTAGAGTGGAGGAAAAATCCTTGGAACATCTAACAAAAAGATGTGGAAAGATGACAAAATGGGAGGGAGAGATAAAGGAGCTGTTGAGTGAAGAAGGAAAGGGAGAAAGGTGGGTGAGAGTACTCGAGGAAAGAAGGAAGGAATGCGGAAAGGTAAGACAGAACTGAGAACAGGAAGGAAGAGGCAATGGAGGAGGAAATAAAAGAGGGAAGAGATGCGAAGAAAGGGGGGAAGAAGAACTGGAGTCAAGAAGGAAGGAGACCGGAGACGGAAGCCGAAAAGAGAATACGAAGAAGAGAGGAACACCGGAGGAAGAATGTAGAAGAAGAAAAAGAAAGAAAATCATAAAATGTATTATTTTATTATTATTATGATTATTTTTCACAATGTATTAGTTAAAACCCTAAACGCCGCAAGGCCTAGGGGAAATAAAGAAATTATATATTTATCAGCGTATGAGAAGCTGACAATCAGTTTTCTATTTTGTTGATGTTGATGTTGAATTACTTTGATGTTGTGAATTACCAACATTTACAATTACTTATTTGCAGAATAAATTTTATTATTTTGTTAACAGCATACCTAACTAAACGCCTGTTTATAAGCACCGGAAACAATCTTTCTACATGTTCATACCCAGACATACCATTTAGATGAGTTCAAAATCACTCATTCATTGTCTCTGATTAATTTTACTCAGTGGCGGATTATACGGTACGCGGACTAAGCGGACTAAGCCGCGGGGGGGCCCAAGCTTGTAGGGGGCCCCGAAATTCAATGAGAAAAAAATTTTTTCATTAAAATTCTCAAAATTGATAAAATAAATAACCTGATATAATACAAAATACTTTTTTTCTTCCTTGAAAATTGTTTTACAGTTTAAAATTTTTAAATTAATTTGTAAATTGATTCAAATAAGCTTATTTTTGGCCTAATTGATTTTGGGGCCCCCTTATTTCTACCGCTTAGGGCCCCTTTATTTCTACCGCTTAGGGCCTCCACTTGTCATGATCCGCCGCTGATTTTACTCCAATATTTAATGTATACTAGACTGTTTTAAAACCACCGGTAAGTAATGAGATGCTCAACTTATATGAATTTAAAAGTCAGAGTAAATTTTACTCCTCCTTGAGCATTTTTATACGCAAGTTTATATTATAACTAATTCAAATGTATCTATATGAGATCCCTCTAAAATCCGCCTTGAAAAAACGGATACGCGCCCAGATACAGAGTAGTAGGAACTTGTTACTAAATTGGATTCGTCCAAGAGGACAACATCAAATAAAATTGTTAGCTACTTTTTTTGGCGTACATCTTCTGTACCTATTAACGCTTATCAAGCCCCATAAATTTTTCAGGATTAAAATAAATATTACAATAAATGAACACACACATGGATTAACACAAATAAAAATGTTTTGAACGGAAATCTGTTAAATCGAAATAAATGTCAAGGCGATGACATTATTTTGTAACACAGATATAATATATATGTTTGATGAATTATGTCCGTAGGTAATATAATTGATAAATTAATAGGATTCGGACAAGTGAAAAATAAAACAAGTTTATTTAACCATGCTAACGTTTCAATTTATTTTAAAATCTTCTTCAGAGCTACATTATTTAGCTCTGAAGAAGTTATCCCTTAACTAATAAAAATTCTTTTGCATTGGAGCATAAAAACAGTAAAGCAGCACAGAATTCGTTATTTTTTAAGGTAGTTATAATTTATAATAAGTTACCAGATAGTATAAGAGAAGTAGCTAATATAAGACAATTTAAATTGAAATTAAAAACATATTATTTAGAAAAATAAGTAAATGTTTTATTTTTATTTGTTATCTGAATGTTTTGTTAAAACTATATACTTTAGATTAAGTGTGACATATTAATATTAATTGTTTAGATTTACTTTAAAATACAAGGTGTTTCAAAAGAAATTTTATATTTATTTAGCTTACTGCGTGAACGCAACGTATCCGAGGGGCGCGGGGGTTATGTCAATCGGCAGCCTGGCTCTTGGGAATTCAATCGCTATGGAGCGTTTCTCGGGAGCAGACCGCGCGTTATGCATGCGAGAGTTTTACAAAAACGGTGATTCGGCGACTGTAGCGCGTAGAAAATTCTGCAGTATTCGAGGTTTTCGCCACTTAAATGATGCGCCAAGCATTCCTCTCATTCGACATTGGGTTAAAAAGTTTGAAGAGACTGGTACAACGCTGGATAAATCAAAATCCGGGCGACCTAGGTCATCAAGAACGGTAGAAAACGTGGAGAATGTTAATCAGTCTGTTCGTGACGACCCGAACCTTTCAATTCGGAAGCGCGCAAGTGCTTTAAATGTGCAAAGATCATCATTACATCGCATTATGCACAAAGACCTAAAGCTGCACCCCTACAAAATTCAATTGGTGCAAGAATTAAAGCCCCAAGATGCCAGTCAGAGGCTTAATTTCGTAAATCAGGTGATTGAGCGATTTTCAACGTTTACCAACATTTTGTTTTCGGATGAAGCTCATTTTCATCTTAATGGCCACGTAAATATGCAGAACTGCCGCTACTGGAGTGCAACGAATCCGAAACGCAAACATCAGAAACCCCTACATTCGCCTAAAGTGACCGTATGGGCTGCGATGTCGGCGCGAGGAATTATCGGCCCTTACTTTTTTGAAGACGAAAGGGGGCGTGCAGTTACAGTGAATTCAGAGCGTTATGTGGAGATGTTAGACAACTTCTTGGTACCTGAACTGCAAAACTTTCCTGGCTATAACCAAAGAACATGGTTCCAACAGGACGGAGCAACTTCACACACGTCCAATATGTCTCTGCCACGTGTTCGTGAAATTTTCTCAGGCAAATTGATATCCCGGAAAGGTGACATAAATTGGCCTCCACGTAGTCCAGATTTAACCCCTATGGACTTTTTCCTATGGGGTTATCTTAAATCTAAAGTTTACGCCAATAAACCGACTTCACTGGCGCATTTGAAAGAAAATATCCGTCACGAAATGGCAGCCATCCCTGAGTCCACCTGCCGAGATGTCATAAGTTATTTTACTGTTCGATTAAATGAGTGCCGAGAACGCGAGGGTCTACATTTAGACGATATTATTTTTAAGAAATAAATCCCCAAAAAGTGTATTTTAATAATTAATAAACATTTTTTCTATATACGGCTTACTTTTTTTTTAATCGATCCACTAAATATAAAATTTCTTTTGAGACACCTTGTATATTATATGAAATTATATTTACCTAGTACCTATTAATATTTGTTTATGTAGCAAAATAATGCTAAATAAAGTCTAATCTAATCTAATCTAAACTCTTTAACGTCAAATAGCGTATCTGTACATCTTAAATTGAGAGGCACCAACTAGCGAGAAACGTAAAAACTAAAAAAGAATTACCAGCCAACAGCCATGATAGAGATCTTCAAAAAGTGGTAGTTCCGATTTGGACATCCTCTGAATCCTAAACAGAGAAGCATAGAACCAAAATAAGAAGCTCTAAAATGAGAACTTTAAGAAAATTTAGTGCAAATTAATATTAGACAGAATAAGAAATGAATTATTCAGAGAAAAACTAGACACATATCTAGTGAGACCATTTAATACCTTAACTATAACCTTCTTCTAAGGACAGCTAAGATGGCCATATACACAGAATGAGTGAACACAGTAAAAATAGTTTTTGAAACAAGAACCGAAGAATGTTAAGTCGGGAAGACCGAGGAAATGGAGGCAACAAGAAAGAAAAGAAGTTATAACGATGAGAGGGGTAAAGTGAAAAGAGGCAAAGAAACACACTGACGAAAGAACATGATGGAAATATACATGGAGAACAACGCTAGAAAATAACTTACTCTGTAACAGCTTTACATCGCTAGGTATAAAGGCTTAATATTAAATATAAATATACTTCGATAGCTTCGAATACTTTCTGATAATATACGACCGCTATATAAATTCTGATGTTATATTCAGTTCATTTGGTTGGTAAAAATCTAATTCATTAGTTCGGCGGTTTATTATTATTTTCGTATTTTGTTTACTTCGCTGGATTTGTTTATTTTTGGCCGCAATGTTGTTTTATAAAAATTAATAATGAAAAATAAAAATTAGGTCACTGGTTTTTTTCAGTTTTGCAACCACAAATGCGCCACTAGCTCAATAAGCCAATAGAACGATCACCAATGCCGGGTTTGCATTAGGTTAGTGAATAGGATAGCTACTACGTCTAGTAACTATATAACTATACTGCGTCGTAACTAAGATAGTAGCCTAATAAATCAAGACAAAAGGTGCATACTTAAAAAATGGCACTATCATTATACGGATCGACCGATTTTCAAAAACAAAACGGCGTAGGCAGCGTTTCTGATTCCTTTAGCGCTTAGGCTAATTTTTATTTACCTCTGACGACGGGTGTTAAGTGCGTGATCTGGTGGTGTTCCCGGATGGGGACACTGACCAGAACCCTGCTCTGAGGAGCACTAAAAATAAGCGGGTGAACTGTATCATGCGTAATCCACGCGATTGTAGAATGTAGAAGATAGGATGGGAGAAATAGCGGTTAAATGGACTTACCTCGTACTGATGTGCGGTCGGATCAAAGGGCCCTTTGAACTGCAGTAGTCTGGTCCACTCTGGAGAGAGAAGAGATGGGACACACAGCCACGTTGATACACACACAATAAGTCCACAATCGCAAATTAATAGAAGACGGGGTCGTCTTCCGTAGAGCCCGAAAACGGGGTTTTACCGTAACACAAGGCTGTAATAGCCAGAATTGTCGACTCTAACGATACTATAAACGAGCTGCTATCGGAGCGAGCTTGTTCGATACTAATAGAAAAAATATTTAAAGCTAAAAAATCCCCCACTATAGATATAGGATTCGCACCGGAACGTAGCGCGAACAACGGGAGAGTTGATTTTTCGCGATTTTCTTTTGTATAGTTTTGCCTCGGTCACATTAGGGGATAAAGCAAAGAATTTTTACCCTCAGGGGTAAGGGACGACCCGTCTAAAAATGGCTAACCAGTTATTTTTCGGTTTTCTCATACCGCGTAGAGGTGGTTTTAAGTTTTATGAATAATTGCAATTTTTAGATTTTCACGATTTTTTGCAATGAGTTCAGGAGTAGAAGGGAAGCCGCTGAAGTTTGCAGAATACTTTTTTCCAGATTTTCCCTATCGCTTTGGGGTAGTTTTAAATTTTCTGGGATTTGTGATTTTTACCGGTGGCTGACTACATATTTTTAAATTTTCCCTACTGCTTATGGGTAGTTCTATTTTTCCAGGATTTCGATATTTAGTTTTTTCGAGATATTTTCATCTCGATGGATTTTCACAAATCAAACCGCCTATGTCGCGTACCGTGTTATATAGGGTTTAAGCTATATTTAATTTTTTTGGGGGGTCAGGAAAGTGGTGTTTTCACGGGTCGGCCGAAAGTAGCTGATCACTTTTTTCCTCAATGTTCCCAACTACATAATTTTCCCGTTTTTAATTTTCTGAGAAATCACGATTTTAGATATTTTCAAGGCTGCACTTTTAGCCCGACGGTTAACATATTAGAAAATGGTTCTTTGTTTTTAAGTTTTGTTGGTTAGGATATGTTAAGATAATGTTTTTTTTTTCGGTGTATTTTTATAAATTAGTGGCTTTTTGATATGCGATCATCGATTTCCGTTACTGAAAACGTAGGAAAATTATATATTACACTAGCAGTCCCGTTGCCAACAACGTTGGCAAACTGATATCGAATAAAAATCAATATAAGCAGGAATCAATTATTAAAATTTGCATGATTCTGCGTATAATAACAAAACAAAAACGTTTCTTGATTATATCTAGGAAATCCTAAAAAGCTGATTAATGCGTGTCATTTAAAAATTAATATCGGGCTGGGTACGGCCTGTGGGCCATATGCTGAACCTCAATGGTATAGCTTTTTCTGATTATACCTAGGAAATCCTAAAAACCCGCTCAATGCGTGTCGTTTAAAAATAAGTATCGGGCCAGACACGGCCCGCGGGCATAACGTTAATTGACACAACATTCTTTAATTAAGCCAAGGTATATACTGACTGGAGAGCTAAGAGCTATATTCATATAAAGTATATATAGTAAAGCAGCGATGAAAGCGGAGAGCAAAGCGGCGAAATTAAATAAATGAATTTCTGTTAACACGCGCATAGTGAAGCGTACTGCAGCGAGGTTATATCGTTGTTATAGTCGAGCAAAGCGACGCGTTCAAACAATTTTGATTTCTCTGCTATTATCGTTGCTAAAATAGTTGTTTAAAATGGATATTGAGGCATTTACAAGTAGTTCTCATTTATAAGAGGTATTTATAGTAGGTTCCGATTGAAATTTCTAATTTTTTACCAATTTATGTTGAATTTTTTCCAAAATATAATGAAACGTTGAAATATGCGAAAATAAGAATGAAACTTTTCTGGATGTTCGCGGAGTTGCATATAGAAATGATGAAATTCACTATGTATATGTCTACTTTTATTTATTCTGTGAACATTGCACCTTCTAGTGTGTTTATTTTTATTTTTTAGTAAATACCAAATTTTCAGGGATGAGTTTTCTGTTAGTAAAATTTAAAATGTAAAATTCGATCCATTATAATTTTGTGAACTTTCTGCTCGATTTTAAACGCGTCACTATGTGTACACACTCTTTTATAAGCGCTACATTCTTTCGCTGTTTTACTCTCTGCTTTCATAGCTGCTTTGCTCTCTGCTTCACTATGTGCTTAGCCTAAGTGAGCTGTTGTCGGAGAACGTCGCTTTGACTGGTGGGGAGCGACCGACCACACACCTCAAGCCCCGCTAGCACCTAGGAACTTAGCGTTACGAGGATACACAGAAATTAGGGCTTTTATATATATAATTGCGTCAGGCCATCATCTTGCCAGTCTTGTCTCACTCTAGCAAACGTTAGCGATTGCGCGGACGGTTACTTTTAGCGCGAATTTTTAATTTTTAGTTTATATTTATAAAATGTACATTGAAGTGGGAAAAAACTAAATATCTACTTTAAATCCCGCCGCGATCGACCGGTAGATCGCGATCGACTGGTTGGGTAGCCCTTCTATAGAATATATATTTGCAAAGAAATAGGTTCTGACTACTTCTTTACTCCATGTCCTGGATATAATTTTTAGTTTCCAACATTCTTGGGACATCTTTTTACACAAAAAGTAAGTTTGAGATTCCAAGTAAGATGCTGGTCCAGATGAATACCCAGAAGTTTCGCAGATGCAACTTGAATAACAGATTTCTTATTTTTAATCAACTGGCTAACATCGTCATTCAATTTACTTTTAGAAAATTTTATGAATTATATACATTAGGTTCAGGATAGTGACTATCTTAGTCACTAGCTCGTTTTGTAGTCTAATGTAAACGCGCCATAACGCTTATAATATTACCTCTGACAGTGTATTATATCATTTTTTGTAACGCATACATGTATCAATTTTTCAAACATTTTTACGATAAGAATAAAAGTCACGAAAAATAAACTATAAATCAACGATAAGATGCTTTCCAATTTGTTCAAACGTCGCATTAGGCATCATGATGTAAACCCTTCCATGCTATGACGTTAACGAAATAGTTATCGCTTTCTCTAGTGGTGTGCGTCTGTTCCATTGTTTTCTATAAAGGTTTACTGTCAAAGATAAGGATGATTACTATTTCCTCTTTAATGTTATTGCTGCGTTTTCTATTTAGAGCGATGCAATCATGTAAATGTGATACAACCCTCCGGTGAGTAATGTCACTACCTCTGTCGAGAGGTTTGGAACAATACAGGTGTGACTATCATATTTAACCGTCCGTTTAATTTATTACTGCTTTATACAAAGTCCCTTTAATCAATGTACCACTCTAAATGACAAAATAAATATATGAATCATAATAATTTATTAGTTAACTTTATGGATAATTATTTATAAAATTCTTAAAATTTTGTGGTAATCTACGTGACTTTTCAATTATAATTCATATATATAAAATTGTAGCCTATATCTGTTTTTAGGGTTTTGTAGTGATGTCCAAAAACCCTTATAACATCACTCTTGTGTCTGTCTAATTGGTAGATATTATAACCAAACAGCCAGGGCTGGATTTCCCTATAGGCTAAGTAGGCTTAAGCCTAGGGCCTCCTAAGTCCAGAGGGCCAAAAAAATGCATATGTACTAAAAAAATAAAAAAAATATGCTATAACTCAAGAAACACAGAAGACCATACGAAGGATTTTATAATTCACCCTAAATCTAGTTTTTCCCTTTATAGGTTAACTAGGGCAAATACGTTTTTGAACATGTTTATGGGTAGCAAAAAGTCGATATCTCATTGGGCCTAAGATATATTGAGGAATCCGTAAAAAAAAAAATAACATTTTACCCCTTTAGCAGAATTCTCTGTCTCATGCAGACCTCTACCAAATAATGCATAAAGAAAAAATACAGATGGCTTTACCTAACATAGAAGCAATCCTACGACTACATCTTAGTTTAATAGTCACTAACTGCTTTGAAAAGAGGTCTTTTTCAAACTTAAAAGAATTAAAAATGAATTAAGGAGCACAATGTCTCAAGACAGATTATCTGCTCTGAGCATTCTGAGCATTGAAAGTGATAAACTTAGAAATATTTTTAAAAAAATCAGCTGTGGCCACCACAGGACCGACTGCCATCACAAAGTACTTGTATAAAATTCATTCTAGCAGCAGAGTAGAAATAACGACCCAATATTTTCTAACAGATATATTATTCATCATGAGCATGAGAACGTTACATATAAGTATGAAAAAATAGATTTCGAAACATTTTTCAAAAAATATCTCAAATAAAAGTTGTTATTAGTTTTATAGCGAAATATTTTTCTGTTGTTAAATATTCGCAAAAATCTTAAAATCGACACGAGTAAACTCCTATTTCTAGTCAACCGATTTTTACCAAAAGTTACTCAACTCGTGCCATTAATGTCAAAATCTTAAATATGATTTTTTATAAAAATCCTTTTAGCCGAATTTGTCTGCACGTATACACAGACAGACAGAAAGACAGACAGCCAGACAGACAGACTGACAGACATCATGCTAAAAATAGTCAAAACATAATGTAGGGACCTCAATTCGTGGAGATCTATCGAAATCTCGAAATGTCAAAATCGGTATGAATACAATACCTCCCTTATATATGTTGGCGGTCGGTAAAAACAGGTGTTTATTGAAGGGGCCTAAAAATTTCAGTAGCCTAGTGCAGCGTTTCTCAACTGGGGGGCCGCGGCCTCCTGGGGGGCCGTGAAGGCTTTGTCGGGGGGCCGCGAAGTCATACAAGATCGAAACATGAAAATATAATAAAAATGCACATAATCATACAAGATATAAATTTTATTCATATTTATAAATTCGAGTATGTTATATGGATATTCATAAAAATATACCTTTCACAACATAAATAAAATAAATATTAATTTATTTTTATACTTAATATACCTATTTTGACAACTAATTTAAACTACAGGCTATTTCAAATGTTTAAGTTGTCACTAGCTAACTTTATAATGAGTAAATGGGCTTTTACTAAACAAAATGATCAAAAGCTTCAATTAATCGATAAAAATTACTAGATTTGAAAATCTAGTTCCGCTTTAACAAAAGAAACAGACTATAAGTAGACTATATCAAGGTCAAATAAATTGTATGTGTCGGTTAATGGGTTTCTCTGACAATAGTTCGCGTTGGAGATACTTCAAGTATTTTTAAGTTGTGCTTTGAAGTACGATTTGAAAGTGCAATATTTGTTATTATATATTTTTTTTAATTGCTCTCCGAACTACAGGTAACTCAAGAGTAAGGATACGAATGTGTTTAAATTAAAATGGAAGGCACTTTGAACACTTGTAAATAAAAATACTTTACTTTCAAGTCATTATAGGGAATATAATTGTCATTTAAAAATATCACAGTTTTTTTGTCAACCGTAAAAGGTATTCAAAAAATGTTTAAGAAAAAGTTGTTGAAAAGCTCCATCCAAAGATATCCAATATGACATGCGTTCCATTTAAAAATTCGAAATTGTCCTTGATATCCTGTAATTCCGGTTTTTTCCGGAAAATTTCAATACTACCATTCAATATAAATTGCATAAATTTTATAAAGTGCAATAAAGTGCATAAATTTTAGTTCAAAATTTTCGACGTGTGAGCGACGCGTGATCGACGTGTGAGCAACGTCGCCTTTTCGAAAAAACTCGTGTTCCCATTATCTTGATACACCCTATATATATATATATATAGGGGGGCCGCAGACAATATTTATATAATTTGGGGGGTCCCAGGCCATAAAAGGTTGAGAAGCACTGGCCTAGTGCCTCGCGTTATGTAAATCCGGCCCTGCAAACAGCAGAACATAGAAAGTTGAAATTTAGCATGCTTATATAACTCTTTGACCCACATATAGGAAAACTATAGAGAGCTCAAATTAACATAATAATAATAATCAACACTGCAGGCCAAGCTGGCCCATGGTTTGTTTAACGATTTTTCGCCATTGCTCGCAATTCTTAGCTTTAACTTCCCATTTCTTTATCTGTGTCTGCAGGTCTATGCGAACGGAATCTAACCACTTGCCTTTTGGCCGACCTCTTCTTTTCTTGGCAATTATTCGTCCTTGGAACACTAATGGGTCTATTCTCTAACTTCTCAATGTATCTCTATATCCGTACAGAGCATGTAGCTTACATTAGACTGTAGTGGGTTATTTTATAGAGTTCCATATTTTCCTATTCTGTAACGTTAACTACAGTGTCTCAAAAGAAATTTTATATTTATTTAGCTTACTGCGTGAACGCAACGTATCCGAGGGGCGCGGGGGTTATGTCAATCGGTAGCCTGGCTCTTGGGAATTCAGTCGCTATGGAGCGTTTCTCGGGAGCAGACCGCGCGTTATGCGTGCGAGAGTTTTACAAAAACGGTGATTCGGCGACTGTAGCGCGTAGAAAATTCTGCAGTATTCGAGGTTTTCGCCACTTAAATGATGCGCCAAGCATTCCTCTCATTCGACATTGGGTTAAAAAGTTTGAAGAGACTGGTACAACGCTGGATAAATCAAAATTCGGGCGACCTAGGTCATCAAGAACGGTAGAAAACGTGGAGAATGTTAATCAGTCTGTTCGTGACGACCCGAACCTTTCAATTCGGAAGCGCGCAAGTGCTTTAATGTGCATAGATCATCATTACATCGCATTATGCAAAAAGATCTAAAGCTGCACCCCTACAAAATTCAATTGGTGCAAGAATTAAAGCTCCAAGATGCCAGTCAGAGGCTTAATTTCGTGAAATTTTCTCAGGCAAATTGATCTCCCGGAGAGGTGACATAAATTGGCCTCCACGCAGTCCAGATTTAACCACTATGGACTTTTTCCTATGGGGTTATCTTAAATCTAAAGTTTACGCCAATAAACTGGCGCATTTGAAAGAAAATATCCGTCACGAAATGGCAGCCATCCCTGAGTCCACCTGCCGAGACGTCATAAGTAATTTTACTGTTCGATTAAATGAGTGCCGAGAACGCGAGGGTCTACATTTAGACGATATTATTTTTAAGAAATAAATCCCCAAAAAGTGTATTTTAATAATTAATAAACATTTTTTCTATATACGGCTTACTTTTTTTTTAATCGATCCACTAAATATAAAATTTCTTTTGAGACACCTTATACATACAGCTTACAGCGCAACCAACTTCATGTTTATTATTTGTAGTGTCAGTTTCATTCATGATAGTTGTCATATTTATTTTTTTAACGTTTTTTTAAATTTATAACAGACATTATAATTAAAAATGTTAAATGCTCAAGAAAGGCGTCATAATTTTTATTTATGCATATATTGATTACATATAATTAACAAAATTATTTAAAACATGCAATCTTATCCACACTTTTCAAAAATACCTAAACCATCTAAACGGGTACCTATTACGGGTACATTTTTTGTTATTAAATACAATTTCGAAAAAAAAAAAATTGCACTGTTGGAAGCTGCAAAAAAAAAAGAAAAAGAATGGTAAATACAAGTAAAGAGTAGTACGAAGAATAAACAAATCAAACCATCGACAGTTTCAATTTGTTTGGCTGCTCGACAGCAAGTGTCGCCCCAGAATTAACCGAGACCACAGCCCCTCTTGAGTATATGGTCGCGTCAACTAGTGCAGCTCTCACAGTATCTACACCCTCCATAGCCAGTACACCGTCTACATCCTCCACAGCCTCTGTAGTGTACCTGGCCACCACGTCTATAACTTCGAAAGCATCTACTGTTTGTACATCCTCCACCTCCACAGGCCCGTCCTTTAAGAAGAAGAAGAAGAAAAACGTAAACAAGTCAACATTAAGTGACATAAGTTAATAAATATTCTGAAAATATTAATATATTTTCTACACTGGTGAAAAAAATAAAGACAACTAGAGATCATTATTTGGAGTTGCAAAATAAAAGATGTTTGCTTGAAGTGTCAAGTATGAAAACAAAGATTTTCATTTTGATGTTTAATTTAAAGTTGATTTAAAGATGTGTTTTGTTTAGGCATTTAAATTTTAAGAAAACCAAGATCAGACCTTATAATTATTGTAGTGTTTTATTAAAATATTCTAGTTTAAAAGATTTTATGTTTAATAATATATTTGTTTGTTTTCTATTTTCATTAGTGTTTTTTTTTTCACCTAGTGCATAATATTTTTTCTTTATAGTAACTAGTACTTTCTTTTTTTAAGTAATATATTATATATATACCTTGCATAGTCTTCTTGTAGCAGTTAATAAATAAATAAGGGAATATCATTGTCCATATTAATGATAAATCTGTCCATATTAATGATAAATCTGTCAATAAACGATGAAGAACGTAGAAAACGTCAACTGTACACTTGTTACTATAAGTCTTATGGCGAAATTTTTGTCACCATAACTTTACAGTTATTTCTTATAGAAATGTAAAGTTTACAGTCCGCCTTCGTACATACAGAATAGCGCTTTTGCTATAGCGCTGTATTCTTATAGAGTTATGGCGATACAGAGCTAATATTACGTTACAGAATAGACCCATAAATTTCTCTGTCGTCCGGAAGACGCGATACATGACCCAACCACCTAAGCCTCTGTGCTTTAATTACCCCAACTATGTTCAGTTCACCATAAAGATCCATCAGTTCTCTGTTTCTACGAATCACTATCCCGTCCATTTTTTTTCCTCCGTATATTTTCCTTAAAATTTCCTCTTCCATATCTCTACTCTATTCTTGCTAACATTGGTCAAGGTCCATAGTTCACACCCATACAACACCGTCGGCCTTTTAATCGACTTATACACTCGAAGCTTTGTTGTTCTTGCCACTTTTTTACATATAAGAAACTTAAATAATGAACCTAAACATTTACTTCCTTTTGCTAGTCTTGTTGTTATTTTTAATTAAGCACAAGTTTAAAGATTTATCAATGGTGTACATTGTCTGTTTATTACAAACAGATGTTCGTAATATAAACAGAACAGTGATACACCATCCCTCTAACCAAACTTTTAAACTCGTGCATTAAGTCTAATACCTTTCCAAACTGTCTTAAGTTAGCTAAAGTTATTCCCGTTCATAAAAAAGTCGACAAAAACGATATGTCAAATTTTAGGCCTATTTCGTTACTTCCTATATTTTCCAAAATTTTTGAAAAATTGTTATTGTCCCAATTACAAACCCACTTTCAGCATAACAACCTTCTCAATCCTAAGCAGTTCGGCTTCAGAGCAGGAATTTCCACCTGTTCGGCGATACTTGAGCTCATCAATATCCTTACTAGATCTTTTGAGGAAGGAGCACACAGTATATCCACATTTTTAGATCTGACAAAGGCGTTTGATTGTCTTTGTCCAGCTTTATTAATTCAAAAACTGGCCTGTTATAATATTAGTCACAATAGCTGTTCACTTCTTGCATCATATTTAAAAGACAGGAAACAGTTTGTTTACTTAAAGGGTGTTAAGTCACAAGTTCAAACTGTTAAATATGGCGTCCCTCAAGGCTCTATTCTTGGACCTTTTCTCTTCCTAATATATATTAATGATTTGCCTTCCTTCCTCAAAACTACAAACACAATATTGTACGCGGATGATACCACCATAATTTCAACTTCGAAGGACTTTGAAGAAACATTATCTTTAAATAACACCAATTTAAAACTTAGTCGTGAGTGGTTCAGTACTAATAACCTAAGTTTAAACGCTCAAAAAACTCAGGAAATGATCTTCTCACTTCGATTGGCACATATGGAAAATCCAGAATCAATTAAATTCTTAGGTGTCCATATTGGTGTTAATCTTAGCTGGGAAGTTCATATACATCATCTTGCCAATAAACTTTGGAAAGCAATATTTTGCTTGCGTAATCTCAGACATAGCGTGTCCCGTAATATTTTACTTACAGCATATCATGCACTCTTTCATAGTCACATGTCCTACGCGATTCTTGCCTGGGGACACTCCCCCTTTTCACAGAGAATATTTTCTTTGCAAAGACGCGTTATTAGAATAATAGCTAACTTATCCTATAGATCAGACTGTAAACACAAATTTACTGATTTGAATATCCTTACCTTGCCATGTTTATTTATATTTCAATGTCTCGTCTACGTACATTGCAACCTGATTAATTATGAACAGCAAAATCAAATACATGCTCATTTTACAAGAAAAAATGATATAATCAGACCAAAATACGTAAGATTGACCAAATCAAGGCAGTCCTTCAATTATTTTGGTATCTTATTCTACAACATACTCCCCTTGGCAATAAAGAAGTTAAACAACCAGCAATTCAAAAAGACCGTAAAAACATATTTAATAACTAAAGCATTTTATAACTTTGACCAATACATCGCTAATAATTTTAATGACTTGTAATGTAATTTTGTAACTTTATTTTTAATGTTAAATTCAATGTATTATTGTTTATGCTATGTTTATTTGTAGTATTTTTTCCCCCATTATTACTTTTATTAACTGATGTATATAAAAATATTTTGTATTTGTTAACATCAATAAAATTATTATTATTATTATTATTATTACCATTGATTCGCCTTATGTTTGTGGCATGCCCATATTATAAACCAGGCTTTATTATTGGGCTAGATCCGACTCGCGGACCGTAGTTTGGACACCACTTAGCATTAGCAGATTTAATACTGTTTGTAATTTTCTGCTGTATCTGATTAACCTGATATATCATGGTGCTCAGATACCCAGGTGTTTGAAAGTATAAACTTTTTCAGAGGATACAAAATATTAAACATAATATACAAGCGAAAATAATTTAAATTTAATATGGATTTATACAAATACGTCCTATGTCAAAGCAGTTGACATAATTTAATAGGGTATGACAGTTAAGTCGCTCCGCTTTCAAGGATTTGGTAAACTCTGACTTTTTATTTAACTCACTGAAAGACGTGGGTTATGATTGGATGACGTAGATGACATTAAAGACGAAATGAAAAGCTTTGCAACTTTAAAGATCACACAATTTTAAAATATTTTAAAATTGCATTCTTTACTCGTTCTATTTAAATTTTGAAGAATAAAGGTAAACTACGAGGGTTGCTGAGAACGGTCTTGGATCAGTTAGTGTGTGGACTACTAAGCGGTGGGCCATGGTTCATTCCCCGGCACCGTCAAAAACACCTTACATTTTCTTGACTGTTTCTCTGTTCTTGACTGTTTCTCTCTTGGAAGGCATAGGGCAACAACCGAGCTAAAAGCCCTAGTAAACTTCCCCCAAAATAATTAGTGTTTCGGATTCCACGATAGTAAATTGTAGATCCCATACGATTGTGTTACACAGGCAACACACAGAACACAACTGTATGCGGAGATATAGCCTACGCTCGGAATATGCTCAACACGAAAGTGGTAGTTCAGAGTATCGAGCATGGCACTCTAAGAAGAAGAAGATTATGAGGGTTGCTAATTAAGTTTTGTGGTTTTTTGATAGATGTTGGATTTGACAAGTTGTTTTTAGGGTTTTGTAGATATGACCACCAAAAAACCCTTATACTCATGTGGTTGTCTGTCTGTCTGTGCGCTAGAAATTGTAGCCAAACGGCTGAACATAGAAAGTAGAAATTTTGCATACTTGTACAACTTTTTGACCCACATATAGGAAAACTATAGCGAGTTCAAAAAAATACAGCGCGGGGTAAATATATACAAACATGTATTTAATAAAAAAATAAATATTTTTTTAAAATGTGTGGCATACCAAATGAAACTTTTTAATGCGTGGATCAACATACAAATTTTTATTTTTGAAAAATCATTTTCTTTTTTATTGGATTTTTGCCAAAAATGTGTCAAAAAACTTTTGTCCCCCACCCTATCTCCCAAAGGGATTGATCTAAAAAGAAACTCTGTAATGAACAATGATGGGAACCGATATAGTTCAACAGGAATTTTTGATCAGATAAATTTTTCGAAAAATGTCGATTTTTTTGTGTCGTTGATAAAAATAATAATAATTTTTTTAAATGTATTGTGCGATATTAAAAGAAAGCTTCTAATACGTAGATTACGGAACAATAGATATTTTTTTGAAATTCGTTTCTTTTAACACGAATTTAGTCAAAAAGGTGCAAAAGTTTTTGTTCCGCATCCTTTTACCAAAAAGGGTTAAACCAAAAATCTGAAAAAAATATAGGTAATGTATATTGATCTGAGCCGGAAACGTACGAGAGGAATTTTTTATCAGATTGTGTTTTTGAAAAATATTGCAGTTTTTGTGTTTTTGAAAAAATTAATTATTTTTTTAATTCATGGTTTAAATTATGGCTAATAATGTTATGGATTTTTTGTATTTATAGCTAAGATAGTGCATGTATTTTTTTGGAATTTAAAACATATTTTTTAATAGGAACGCTGGGTTAGTTGTAAATTATTTAAATTTTGTTTAAAAAAATTAAATCGAAGCTCTTAGATCTCAAATAACGAATAAAAGTGTTTATAAAAAACTGTTGATTTTGATGTTAGAAATATACGTACCTAGACATCCAGTATTATGTTGGCTTCTTACACTTATTAAATACGTACAAAACCCTGAAATGTGTGAAAATACACACTTCACTTCAATTTTTTTGAATTGTTCATGTTTTTTATGTTAGTTTGTGTTAACAAGTCACAGAAATAAATTGTGTACCATTTTTAGCACACACTTAAATATAACCATTTCTATTAAAAATTGATGTGAAGTGTGAATATTCACACATTTCAGGGTTTCGCAGGTATATAATAAGTGAAGGCGGTATGCTGAGTCTGTAGGACAAATTTTACTTTGTAGTAATCACGGCAAAATGAACGATATTTTTAAAATAATTTATCGTCTGTTAATCATATAATAAGACTGGTTATTAAATTTACGCTCATAAAAATTAAATACAACATTTGTCAAAATATAACTAGAATTTTGACAAAATAATTTCAACATAATAAAAATGCAAAAAAAAACAGAAAAAATAAAATTCACTCCGTACTCGAACTCGAAACCCTTCGTTTTCTAGCCAGTTTAAGAGCGCTCTAACGCATGTAACCATCGCACGCTATGCATGTGAGTGTCTTACATTGGTATAACTTTTGTACTTTGTGAACCAAAAACCACAAAAAATGCGTTATTTTCCAAAAACATAATCTGATCAAAAATTCCTGTTGTACTATTTCGGTTCACACCAATATATATTACTTAGAATTTTTTTAGATTTTTAGTTTAAACCATCTGGGCTACAGGGTGTGGGACAAAATTTTTTTTGCACATTTTTGGCAAAAATCGCATCAAAATAATTTATTTTGCAAAAATAAAAATTTGATCGTTAATCCACGTACTAAGAGCTTTCATTTGATATCCTATTCAGAATTAAAAAAAAATATTTTTGTTTTCGATGAGCACATATTTGTTTATATTTTTAGGGGGGTATGTTTTTTAGGTGTTTTAGTATTTTTCCTATGTGCGGGTCAAAGAGTTGTATAAGCATGCCAAATTTCAACTCTCTAGGTTTAGCCGTTTGGCTACAATTTTTACCGAACAGACAGACAGACAGATAGACAGACAGACAGACAGACGACAAAATGACGGTATAAGGGTTTTTTGGTCATACCTACAAAACCCTAAAAATGGAACTAACACGCGAACATTTTCGAGACATTTTCGAGATTTTTTTATGAATTTAAAGATGGCCTAACTCGAACAACAATATACGCAAAAATTTAATCTATTTTTTGAGATGTATAACTGCTGCACTTCCAGGAATATTGAGGCATCCTAGCCATCAGGAAGCTTTGTGTCCGGTGGATACCACACCAAATAACTGATATACAAACTCAACAAACAAGTCAATTAATCCATCAATTAACAATACTGCGTCATATCTATTCACTGTTGCAGCAGACATGAGAAAAAAAATTGTAACGTTATTAACTTTATAAAAAATCTAGCATTTTAACGCATGGTTTTTTATTTTTTAGAAAATTTTAGAAAATAGAAAATGCTATACCATCTATAACTATATTAAACGGAATAATGAAAATTTATAACAGTATTAAAAAATTAAATTATCTTAATTTTATTACCCAGATTTAATGAAAAAATAATTGTTGCACACGTACAATATTGTGCATTAACCTACATAAAATTGCATTTTATTAAATTATATACACAGGATGTTGAATTGACCAGGTACATATAGGGCTCTAACATGTAAAAATAGATAAATGCGAAAAAGTCACAAGGACTCAAGTCAGGCGAATAGGAGGCTGACGAGCCACAGGAATGTTTTTACTGGCCAAAACGTTTTTACGTCGTTTATTGAAAGGTTTTTTGGAATCATTTTTGCGCAGATGTTTCTCATCCCCAATTCATTGGTCAAAATCTGGTGAACGGTGGTGTGATTCGAATTCAACCCTTCCCCGATCATTCTGACTGTCAACCGGCGATCTGAATGCACAGGATCCCTGATTCTGTCGAGATTTTCATTGGTTCTTGAAGATGCAGGCCTTCCACTGCGTGATTCATCTTCAATCAACTCTCTCCCTTCTGAAAATGCCATAAACCACAAAAAAAAACCTTGGGTTCTTGACAAAATACTGTCTCCGTAGGCCTGCTGAAGTTTTGCAAATGTTTCCGTTGCACTGTACCCAAGTCTGAAGCAAAACCTGATAGCACACCGTTGCTCGAAATGAATGTCACTCATATTTAGAACGCACTAGAAAAAACTGCTTCACGAAAAAAGTCGCTACGGACAACAAAATTACTCTAGCGAGTTCAAACTCGTACTGAAAGTTCATCACATGTTTACTTGCCGCCCCTCCAAGTATCGCGTCCCAAATGTTGCCAGAACAAACGCTATGTTGCCAGTCCGGTTACTTAATTTACACACCTCGTATGTATCTGTTTTTACATGATAAATACCTATATGTACCTGCTCAATTCAACACCCTGTATTTATTGCATGATTAGGTACATACAATAAATATTGTTACAACTTTGCACAGACCTATTAGGACCAGAGCCGCAGTAAGGAAAACTTGCGCTAGGGGCAGAGCCGTGTTTTGGCGCCCTTGACAAATAAAAACAAGATTCTCACCTCTCAAGATTTAAGTGATGAGCAAAAGAAAAAGGTCCTCACCACCCAAAATCAAAGTGACGAGCAAAAAAAAAAGGTCCTCACCTTGGCGCAATGGCGCCCCTTAAAAAGCCCGTCAGCGCCCTTTTCCTTAGTGCGCTAGGGCCCCCCCCCCTTACTGCGGTTAGGACTAATAGTTAGCATTTGAGTCCTAGGTCATGTAGAGTGTGATTGTGTTCGCAAAATAGAATTGGCTAGTTAGATACAGCACTATCCAAAACTAGGGGACTTTTTGAAATATGACTACTGTACACTGTTCTAATTGTGGAAAACCTATATATGGTACATTTAAATTCTTATGACTTTCTTCATCTATATTTAAAGCTTACCTATGTAAGGAAAAAGAACGGATTATTACTTTTCGAAATTAAAAATAAATATTTGTTCATAGTGAGATAGAAAACAGTTATTTGTGAGTGAAGCTGAAACTTGTAAAGCTTGGATTGGTTTTGATGAGACTTTTCAAACAAGTCTTAGAAGTTATTGAGAAGTTGTTTGATCGCTTCACCACCGAATTGAGGGCGACGGTTATTACAGTCCGAACTTAAAATTTCAAACTTATATTTCGAACAGAAATTTATATCAAGAAATATTAGTTTTTGGATGAGTTCGGTTTTTAAGAATTCATAAAATAATGTTTGTGAAAATATATGTGGTAACATTCAGACACATAGCTAAGTTCTTCTTCTTAAGTTGCCTATCCGTTTCGGATCATCATGGCAAAAAGATAAAGTTCATTCACAATAATTAAGAAATGGCGTCATACTTAGTTTAGGTTAGGGAGAATGACGATGATGTAAGTAGCAGTGAATTGGCAACTCAGTTACTATCGGTTGTTAAATTCTAGCAAAAGGCCGTCAGCTCAGTTAGAAGTAATGAGATTGAGAGGTGGGCTTTCATCAATGTACTCACATCTTATATGGACAAGCTTAGAAGTTATCTAAACGGACGCTTTAAGTACGAATAAATAGTTACTAAAAAAAAAGAAGAATCAAAACAATAATCATAGATAGCCAGGTATACATACAGAAGCACATACACAAAATTGTATTAACAGAAATTACATAAGTAATATCTAGACTGGTACAAAGAATACATGTTTTCCGAAACTAGGAAATGAGGCCTTACATATATAGGGGGGAAAATTAAAATCTACTATTGAAATAAAAATGAATAATGGAAATGTTTGCACATCTGAGCATACATTTAGAATTATTGACTTGCTTTTACAATTATAACGATCATGTTTATGGCCCGTAGCCTTTTGACGCCCAATTAACATCACAAACAGACATTATATATTAATTTTTATTATTAATATTAACATTTTTGTTAATTCCATGACTTGTCTTTATTATAGAAAAATGAGATCATTGTGTCTTTGATCTTTCTGCAAAGTAAGCCAGAAGCACGTTTTTATACTATACTAGCGTCGGCGAATCAACGCACTTACGTCACATGACGTAACAAACGACTGTATTGTCAGGAACAATGCAATCGTTTGTTGCGTCGTGTGCCGTAAGTGCATTAATTCGCCGACGCTAGCATACCTACTACGTAAATGAGTGATATGAGAGATACCTTTTATGTTTTTACAAACGACCACTAGATGGCAATATTGAAATGTGCCATTACTACACACACCGGCAAATTTAAAAGAACATATTGAAAATTATGTTTTTTTTTTAAATTTGATTTGTTTGTAGCCTATATCTAGATACCGTTGAATGCTCTACTAAACCGCAGGAAAAGATTATATCGACGCCAAGGAGAACAATTCAATTATGGTGTAGGGTGGAATATGTTTGGGATCTCGCACAGAGTTAGTGGTGATTGACGGCGAAGCGTTAACTGCAGATAGGTACATCAGAGATATTCTTCAAGACCATATTGTACCTTTTGCCCCATATATCGGAGAAAATTTCACCCTAATGCAGGATAATGCGCGCCCACACGTCGCCCACTGTGTAACAGACTTTAAATCAAGTATGCATAACAACAATGGGTTGGCCAGCGTGCTCCCCTGACCTCAACCCGATTGAACATTATTCTAAAAAACATCGTACTAGAAGATTACCTAAGATATATCAACAATATATACACTACAGGGAAAATAATTAGATTTTTATGTATGTTCCTTTAAATTTTCCGGTGTATGTATATTCGTAAAATTGGACATTTGTTATTGTGAAATCAGTTGCAGCTTATAAATTGATCGAGTAGTTTGTAGACGGTGAGCTTTTAAAAAAATAAGTTAGTGAAATAATGGATATTACTCGTGAAGGTTTTCGTTGGATGATTTTTTACGATTTTAGTAAAGGCATAACTCAACAACAATGCATAGATTCGCTGCGTTCAACTTTTGGTAATGAAGCACCATCAGAAAAGACTGTTTACAATTGGTTTGCATAATTTCGTCGTAGTCGTGTATCTGTCAGTGATGAATCTCGTGAACGGCGACCAAAATCGGTTGTGAAATTTACGATTATAGTAATAATACATTTCAATATTGCCATCTAGTTGTCGTTTGTGCATTTAAAGCTCCCGCTTCACGTTGGGATTTAACTTTGCACCTCGTGCCATAAACTCAATTATTTCGCCCTTCATACATAAATAGCTATTTAATAAATATTTTTACTACGCCTATGTAGATCTCATTCAAATTTCTTGTCACCATAGTATGTCCGGGCCTTATGCATAATAGAGTATTTTTCATTATTCTGATGAGAAATTACATTGTAAATAATTTATTCAAGATGTCTGATATATGATAAAGAGATGTATTTTGTAAGATTTCATGTTATATCTTGTGCCAAAATGCGCAAATTGCAACTGGTTAAGCAATGAAAAATGCATATCTAGAAACTGCATTGCTACACTAGTTTCAAGCACCAGGATATTATTAATATTTCGCTTAGTTTCACAATGATATTTCTGATTGGAAGTTAAAAAATTGCATAACTAATATCTGCTTTTCAATGGATTTCAAATATGCAAAAACTAATTTTGATTAAATTTCAAACAAATTTTAAAAAGTTTATGCTATTCAATGCAGTTTACTGAATTATTAAGTTTGTTAAAAAATATCTGTACTTGCTTGCTTTGTTTGCCCGACCTGCGATTTGTCCATGTTTTGCTGATATCGATTAGATCGAAAGTTCTAGGCTGAAATTTGTTTCCATTAAGGGCTGTAAGGTGTTGTGAATCTTGTTTAATTAAGCTTCGACTTACGGCACTGCATATATGTATAAGACGTAGTTTATATACAGAGTGTTCAAAGTTAAATCGGCAACATTGGTACTTATATTATTATGTGGGGCATATCTAGGACCGGTCGAAACGTCAAGGTTGGCTAAATGAATTTAAATAATTTCATTGTACTTCATGGTACTTACTTTGAAAGGCCCTCCACATAGTGGATTCCAAGACTTGCGAGCGGTATCAAGTCTGAAAACCTAAAGGATCCGCCGGTCGGTTGCTTAGATTCTTTATGAGAGGAATAAGGGTGTTTGAATTAAAGTCTGCATTTTACTTAATCTACGTTTAATGTTTAGTTAGGATCGAAGGTTATTAATTACATTAGAACTTACAATTTAATGTTTCCTGTAAAATCCGATGAGAGACACTCAAGCACAAAAACCTCACAATCGCCGTTATCTCCGCACAAGCCGCTAAATACCTCACAACACTCACAGTGATTAACCCGTTACTGAGGTTCGTTTATTTCATTAAACTGTCCTCAACACTTCCAGATTACTTCTGGTTTACCCACTACACGCTACCGGGTTTCTCTATCAAAAATGCTTGGGAGGTTCGTCCGTACACGGTGACGGTTTACTCATGACTCCCTTCTGTCTCTCACAAGATTTTTCCAGCTCTTTTCTTAAACTAATAATCTGATTTCTGAACCCCATTTTTTGTCGTTATAAAAATAATCAGCTCTCCAATTAACAACAAAACCCTTTTAACTTATTTTGAAGACTCATATTTCTATTACCAATAATTTATAAACCCAAATAATTTATTTAGACTCTCCATATCACTGAAAATATATGGTCGCCTATCAACATCTGTGTAAACATTTGCCCATGTTATTTGATATAAACAATAACATTCTTTTAAACAAACCATATAATATACGACGGTAATTCTACCCGTATCTTTCAACACTTAACTAGAAAAATATATGATAACTCAACTACAGCCGCTATAGCCATGTTCGCTGTTGATACGGCCCTACTAACATAGCATTCTGAGCTATAAATAGTTACAGAATATCTTCAGATAGCTACAGTATCTAAATGGCTCAACACGTAGAACAATTTGTTAAATACTGGAAAATGTGAAACAAAGATATTTAGCCTCAGAAGAGTGAGAAATCCGCGGAATATAATAATTATTATTCCATTCGAGTTGTTGCTTATTAATTATAATTATTAAGCAACAACTCGAATGGAATCCAAAAACTGAGACAGTTAAATACTTTATATTTATCCACCTGGATACTCGTCTAACCTGGAGCCAACATATAAATAAAAAACTGCAATTAGCTTACGCGAGGTTACATGCCCCAAAGTTAAATGCCCCACATTGCTCTACAAATTCCTACTTAGACCTCTTCTGATGTACGAATGTGAAGTATGGGGAAACACATCGACAACCAACTAAAAAAAATCTAAACATTCCAAAATAAAGTTCTTAGAATTGCCATCTACGCTCCCTGGTTCATTCGAAACGAACAGATACACAACGAACTATTAGTGCAGAATATAAACAATTTTATTAAAAAGGTTACCCAAAAATTCATAAGAAACATTAACATTTGTAAAGCAGCTATTTACAACATAGGAAAAAAGGCATCCATAACAGACTCAAAAGAAGATTACCCCAAGACATTTACGTATCAGATGAAAATAGCGATTAGCATTGTTAGTGTTATAATAGTAACTGTTATTATTTTTTTTTTTTTGTAAGTAGATGAAAGCTGTGAATAACAGATGTTAAACCGGCAATAAACATTAAAATAAAATAATAATAAAAGATAAAACCAATAAGGTAAGATGACCAAAAGTACCGTTTTCGACGGGAGAGTCCCGCTTTTAGGCAGTCTATCCCGCTGCCTGCAAGTCCATTTTTTATGTCCACTGTTAGATTCTGACCGATGTGAAAAGACAATTGAATGTATTTTTGTAATATACGTACCAACACAAATGACGATATTTCTTCAGAATCCTCTCTGAAGACCCCTCAAACGAATGGTTGCGTACGAGTAGAGTTGAACAAATGTTATTTGCGTAGTCGTATTATCACGAAAATTTGTTCAAAAAACAGTTCGTCAACTTCTGCTCGATATTTTGTTACCAATCCCACTTCACCTGCAAACAAAAACTTGCTAGAATATATCGGAAGTTGCTACCAGTAATAGTAACTTCGTAATTTTATTATATATGTTTCTACCAAGTTAAATCGAATAAAAAATTTATATTTGAAAAAGCATTCATACGGTGTATTATTATTAACCTATTGAAAAATAGTTGCCATGAGCTACGGCTGAGGGGGGGTGGGTTAGCGTTCCGCCTTGGCTCTTTGAAAATCTGATTACCTTAAATAAGGTAGATTAGTGAGAAATTCTCAGTTCAAATAATCAATAAAAGACGAAACATCGAAATATTGTTAATATACAAAGGTAAATCAAAAGTCCTTTCCATACTCCAATTGGAAAGGAAAATTAATTGAATTAATATTATTAAAATGTGTTTTATTTGAAAGACGAGACATGGTAAAAGGAACAAAAAGGAATACTAAATTACCAAGAGGTACTATTAGCATTTATACAGGATTGTTGAATATCTGGCTTAGATCACAGGATGATGGATGTTAGTGCTGCAGACTGGGTGAACTGCAACCAAGCTCTGCTTTTCGGTAGTCGTACTATAATTAATTAGTCTTCAACCTTTTAGCTAAAGATATTAGCTTGCTCCGCATTTGTTACGGATAGTGCAGCAGATAAATTCATCTTCCTAGTTCTTTTTTCATACTTTGTCCATACTAATCTGTAATTTTTAAATTGTAATTTGTCTTTTGTATTGTAATTGTAATTTAGGAAAAGTCTGCCAAACAAATTAAATAGTTATCAAATAATGTCTGCAGTTTGTAGACACATCCAGTCAGATCGAAGACCAAAATTACATTGGACTCATTATTACTTAGCAAGATAATATTGAATAAATAGCTATTTGTGTATTAAGAGCGCAAAGAAGCATATTGCCACTCGCAAGAGACAGTTGATGGTAATCTCTTGAGAAAGGATTACCATTAAGGATTACCAGAAAGGAAAAACACGCTTAGCACTCGAATTACACACACGATTTTTTCTACATTCACATGCATAAATCATACACGACACTATTAATTATCATTTATATATTAATAGTATAATTTGTGTTACTTTTTGTTATACGAGGACTACCTTTAAGTTTTTACAAAAACTAAGTAATACCCTTTTCACACTAGATCTTTAAGATCGGATGTTAACGTGAATGTATCTTTAAACGCTAATGTGAAACCGTACGGCCTCGTCTAAACACAAGCGATGTTTAAGACAGAGATCTGCGTCTTAAACATCGTCCGCATTGCCAACTTAATTTCTATTATAAAAAAATACTCCTTGAATTTGTGCTGTCAACATTTTATATTATCATAAACAAGAATACTGTATTATATCGACGTTATAAGAAGTATACTTATTGTTATAATAAAATTATTTATTTTAATAATGTGTTTAATAAAATACAGAGCTACAATAATTGAGATAAAATGTATCGACTTACATGTTAATACAGGTGTAATATATTCTTTATTGTAGTGTCTTTATTGTAGAATGAAATGAAATATCCATATTTGTTTATAATAATTCAAAATGTGCGTCTGCGCAGACAGTTCAAAACTGGTAATTTCATGACGGTAACTTAAGGACAAAATTACGGTAGCTGATGACAGCACCGGAGATTTAAACATCAAGTGTGAAAGCATACCGATGTTAAACATCGGTGAACTTTAAGTTCACTCGTCTTAAAGTTCTAGTGTGAAAAGGGTATAAGAATTTTTGATATTATTCGGGCGAGAATAATATGTTTACATTGCTCTCATTTCACAATCATTCACCCCTCATCCAGGTGTAGGAGCTCACCCCCTGGCATCGGCGATTAGCCTCGTTGCAGAAATAGGCCGATGTAAAATAAATAAATAAATAAAATAATATAAAATATTCGCCTTTAAGATTTATACACTTTTGCATGCGTTCAAACCAATTCTCGAAACCTTTTTTCCACTCTGAAGTTGGGATCTTAAAAACATGGTTTTCGAAAAACGGCTTTCAAACCTTCTTAGAGATATTTTGTTTCTTTTTTTATTGTTTTCAAAGCTTGCTACGTTCAATTTTGTAAAACTTATGTTGATTATTATTTTGTAAATAAATGGTCGCCATTTTGAAATGGCTAACATAAAAATATGATTTTTTGGTTTCATTGTAAAGCTAATTTAATGTACTTTTAGGAAAAAAATATAAAATTATCGATTCCCTATGCTAGATCAAAAGTTGACATCATTTCCGGTGAAACCGGAAGTGCCTCAGAATTCTTATAGTAACCTTTAGATGGGCCTTTTTGTCTAGTTTAACTTTTGTTCTGAATATTTTTTGTATCTTTACAAATAAAGGAGATTTTCAGGGTGCCCCGTTTCAAACAAACACCTGTATATTTTTTTTCATTATGATTCTGTTTTAATTATTTTTTTATTTTTTTCTAGTGCCACACTATTATTGGGTTTTGACCTACTGTGTGGCCAAAATTGTTATAAATAAATAAATAAAATAAATAAAAAATATTTGGCCGTCAAAAGATTTTTTTCCGTTGGATCCCACATAATTTGACAATCGCGGTGGAAAAAGCCTCAATCGGAGTGGAAAAATGCTTCGAAAATTGATTCAAACGCATGCAAAAGTGTATTGATCTTCATGAAGAATATTTTGAAAATCAATAAAGCCACTTTTGTTGATAAATAATTATTTTTGATCTCAAATCCCGAAATATAAAAAGTAATCCTCCTATTTACTTGTTTTTAAATCAAACAAATGTGGCTCCAGCAATGCCATTTGTAATTATTTCAGAATGAACAGAACTAGCTCTACGTATTCTGAAATATTGCTTTGTACTTTTTCACAATATAAGTAATGATTATACATCACGATAACGGGTAATAATAAATTAATGATTGGAAATGGAATGAAGATGCAATGTAGCTCTCCATTAAGGGATTAAATCATGAGGTATGTGTGAATTTGCATTAATGGTCATCAGTGTATGTTTGTGCAGCCACCCGTGCACAGCACTTGTGCGTGCATGCGTGTATAATTGCGAATACATCGGTGCACAGTCGTGCAGCTAAAGTCAAATTTACATCTCATTCATTAACACAAGGTGCACAATTTGATTTCTTGCTCATGTGAATCTATTAATTAATATGGAAGTTTCAGGAAACCTCTGTCGCAAATTATGGTGTACGTTGCTGTAAAATATTCTGGTTATGGACGGTTGTAGGGAATAAGTTTTTATTACTTAATATTAATCTAAATTAAGTGCTCTTTCTGATGTTATTGTAAATATGCTTGTAATAGCTTATTTTTAGGGTTTTGTAGGTATGACCAAAAAACCCTTATGCCGTCATTTTGTCGTCTGTCTGTCTGCCTGTCTGTCAGTCTGTTCGGTAAAAATTGTAGCCAAACGGCTAAACCTAGAGAGTTGAAATTTGGCATGCTTATACAACTCTTTCACCCGCACATAAGAAAAATACTAAAACATCTAAAAAACATATCCCCCTAAAAATATAAACAAATATGTGCTCATCGAAAAAAAAATATTTTTTTATAATTCTGAGTAGGGTATCAAATGAAAGCCCTTGGTACGTGGACTAACGATCAAATTTTTATTTTTGCAAAATAAATTATTTTGAATTGATTTTTGCCAAAATTGTGCAAAAAAATTTTTGTCGCACACCCTGTAGCCCAGATGGTATAAACTAAAAATCTGATAAAAGTAATAAACATTGGCGTGAACCGGAATAGTACAACAAGAATTTTTGATCAGATTATATTTTTCGAAAAAAACACATTTTTTGTGTTTTTTTGGCTAATAATGTACACAAGTTATAGCTTTGTAACAAGCTACACTAGAAAGAGTATCCTGGTGTAGTGGTTATGACACTGGCTTCTCACCCAATAAACTCGATCGATAGGGATCGAACCCTGCGGGAAGATACAATATTATTTTTCTTTTTTTTTTTTTAATTTTTATATTGTTTAAATTATTTTTTCAAAATTCTAGTTATATTTTGGCAAATGTTGCATTTAATTTTTAATAGCGTAAATTTAATAACCAGTGGAAATTGTTTAAATTATAATTTAATTCTGTTTCAATGTACACGAAATCAGAGGGGCGGAACAACCATTGGAAGCCTTAGGCGCAATTTTTAAAATTCTTAATGAACGTTGCTATATATAAAAAAAATACTGCACATATTTAGAAACCTAAATAATGGTATTAGGCGTTCGAATTAAAATTGACAAAAAAAATATTTTAATATAAAATTTGTTTTGGCATCCCAGTTTTGGCATCCCGTATTTAGTAGTGAATGATGATTCACTACTGAATACCTGCAAAACCCTGAAATGTGTGAAAATTCACACTTCACATTAATTTTTTGGTATAATGTCACGTCATATCATATCAAAATGAATATAATTCAAGGCGACATCCTTTATAACAGCAATAAGGAAAATATGGCTTCAGAAAATTGTGTTTCACATAGTAGACACACCAAGTCAAATTGAAGAATTATTATATGTGTTTCGTTGGTATAAACAATTTTTCAATATTCAAAGAGAAATTTTTAACTTGGATGATGATCCTCGTGGAGGAAGGCCCCGTGAAATAGTTACTCCTGTAAATATTGTTGGGGTTAAAAAACTGTTCGATGAAAATAGACGAATCACATACAGACGGATAGAGGAGTCTTTGTACATTAACAATAATAATAATATCTAATAATAATAATAAACTTTATTGTAGACGAAGTTTCAGCCAGGGCTGGTCTTCGAACTTAGTCTTTTTCAACATATTAATACAATAATATATTATATATAAAATTGCATTCTTACAATTTATACAAGGTGTCTCAAAAGAAATTTTATATTTATTTAGCTTACTGCGTGAACGCAACGTATCCGAGGGGCGCGGGGGTTATGTCAATCGGTAGCCTGGCTCTTGGGAATGTAGTCGCTATGGAGCGTTTCTCGGAGAAGACCGCGCGTTATGCGTGCGAGAGTTTTACAAAAACGGTGATTCGGCGACTGTAGCGCGTAGAAAATTTTGCAGTATTCGAGGTTTTCGCCACTTAAATGATGCGCCAAGCATTCCTCTCATTCGACATTGGGTTAAAAAGTTTGAAGAGACTGGTACAACGCTGGATAAATCAAAATCCGGGCGACCTAGGTCATCAAGAACGGTAGAAAACGTGGAGAATGTTAATCAGTCTGTTCGTGACGACCCGAACCTTTCAATTCGGAAGCGCGCAAGTGCTTTAAATGTGCATAGATCATCATTACATCGCATTATGCACAAAGACCTAAAGCTGCACCCCTACAAAATTCAATTGGTGCAAGAATTAAAGCCCCAAGATGCCAGTCAGAGGCTTAATTTCGTAAATCAGGTGATTGAGCGATTTTCAACGTTTACCAACATTTTGTTTTCGGATGAAGCTCATTTTCATCTTAATGGCCACGTAAATAAGCAGAACTGCCGCTACTGGAGTGCAACGAATCCGAAACGCAAACATCAGAAACCCCTACATTCGCCTAAAGTGACCGTTTGGGCTGCGATGTCGACGCGAGGAATTATCGGCCCTTACTTTTTTGAAGACGAAAGGGGGCGTGCAGTTACAGTGAATTCAGAGCGTTATGTGGAGATGTTAGACAACTTCTTGGTACCTGAACTGCAAAACTTTCCTGGCTGTAACCAAAGAACATAGTTCCAACAGGACGGAGCAACTTCACACACGTCCAATATGTCTCTGCCACGTGTTCGTGAAATTTTCTCAGGAAAATTAATCTCCCGGAGAGGTGACATAAATTGGCTTCCACGCAGTCCAGATTTAACCCCTATGGACTTTTTCCTATGGGGTTATCTTAAATCTAAAGTTTACGCCAATAAACCGACTTCACTGGCGCATTTGAAAGAAAATATCTGTCACGAAATGGCAGCCATCCCTGAGTCCACCTGCCGAGACGTCATAAGTAATTTTACTGTTCGATTAAATGAGTGCCGAGAACGCGAGGGTCTACATTTAGACAATATTATTTTTAAGAAATAAATCCCCAAAAAATGTATTTTAATAATTAATAAACATTTTTTCTATATACGGCTTACTTTTTTTTTAATCGATCCACTAAATATAAAATTTCTTTTGAGACACCTTGTACAAATTAGCATAAGAAATTTAGCGAAATTTAATAGACGAAATATATGACCAGGGAGAAAAAAAGTAAATTAGCGAAACGAGATTACCTAGAGTGATTTCTTGTCTGTAACCATGTTTTATATATTGCTTTGAATGATTTTTGAATTCGGAGATCGTTAACGTGAGTGATACAGGAGTGGTATATAATAAAACCATAATTAAAAATTGATAACATAAACTATTAGCAAGTGATTTTCTTAAATTGCGAGATAGACATCCAGAAAAATTTATGTGAAGTGTGAATATTCACACATTTCAGGGTTTCGCAGGTATATAATAAGTGAAGGCGGTATGCTGAGTGTGTAGGACAAATTTTACTTTGTAGTAATCACGGAAAAATGAACGATATTTTTAAAATAATTTATCGTCTGTTAATCATATAATAAGACTGGTTATTAAATTTACGCTCTTAAAAATAAAATGCAACATTTGTCAAAATATAACTAGAATTTTGACAAAATAATTTCAACATAATAAAAATGCAAAAAAAAAAACGGAAAAAATAAAATTCACTCCGTACTCGAACTCGAAACCCTTCGTTTCACACCAGTTTTCTAACCCATTAAGCTATCGCACGCCTTGCATGTGAGTGTCTTACATTGGTATAAGTTTTGTACTTTGTGAACCAAAACCCACAAAAAATGCGTTATTTTCCGAAAACATAATCTGATCAAAAATTCCTGTTGTACTATTTCGGTTCACACCAATATACATTTCTTAGAATTTTTTTAGATTTTTAGTTTAAACCATCTGGGCTACAGGGTGTGGGACAAATTTTTTTTTGCACAATTTTGGCAAAAATCGCATCAAAATACTTTATTTTGCAAAAATAAAAATTTGATCGTTAATCCACGTACTAAGGGCTTTCATTTAATACCCTACTCAGAATTTAAAAAAAATATTTTTGTTTTCGATGAGCACATATTTGTTTATATTTTTAGGGGGGTATGTTTTTTAGATGTTTTAGTATTTTTCTTATGTGCGGGTCACAGAGTTGTATAAGTATGCCAAATTTCAACTCTCTAGGTTTAGCCGTTTGGCTACAATTTTTACCGAACAGACAGACAGACAGACAGACAGACAGACAGACAGACAGACAGACAGACAGACAGACAGACAGACAGACAGACAGACAAAATGACGGTATAAGGGTTTTTTGGTCATACCTACAAAACCCTAAAAAACAATTGCTAAACCAATGCTGGGCAGAAATATAAAAAAAAGTGGGGCAAAGAAAGATTGAATCTAGATGGGAAGTAAAAAGAAGAAAAAGATTTGAATATAACGGCTACTCAACAAGGGAGATATCTACTCAGGGATATCTACTCAAGGGAGACGGCTACTCAACAACGAGCTCGGAAGGACAAGATGTGACACAGGAAATAACAGATAAAATGAGGAATATCAAAGGACAAGAAAGAAGCGAGAGCCTAACAAATTCAAGATATAACAGCAAATACGTAAAGACTTGGACGACACAGATACCATAGTACCTAAAAACAAAAATGAACGGAGATAAGAAGAAAATAATAGCGATAATTAGGTGCGGAAATGAGGAAAGGGAAAATGAATACTGGAGAAAGGATGAACAAAGAATGTGCAGGTTGTTTGGAGAGGAAGAGAAACCATAGAGCACATACTGAAGAATTGTGGAAATGAAATTTAAAGAAGGGACAAGAAAAGACGTGCTGTGTGATTCAGGTCAAGGATGGACATGGATGGAAGAGGTCTTGGAGAGAAGAAAAGATTTGAAACGAAGGTACCTTAGTTAGTAATAATTATAGTTTTTATTGTGAAATATAAAGTTAAGGAATGTAAATATGTATATTAAAACAGAAAAGTATATACATAAAGTATTATCTAAATTGCGAGATAGACAAAATCTATTCATATATAAGTATATTACGGCGAGAAAGGCCTTTTTAAAAGTGATAATATATGAGTTAAATTTCAACTGTGTATCTAGAACAATGCCTAGATTCTTATGCTCATGCGCTAATGATAGAATATTGTTGTTTAGTTCAATTCTCACATAGCCGTGATCCATACTATCATTCAGGGTTGATTTATTCCCAAAGATCATAACTGCTGATTTTTTAGCATTAACCGTTAAGCAGTGGTTATTACAATAATGTAGAAGAGAAATTAGATCTTGATTCACGCTTTTAACTGCTTCAACTATTGCACCAGATATCCGTCCAATTCTACGCGACCATCTGAAAACTTACGGCCGGATTCACGGCTTGGCACTTGGCGCTTGCATGAAGATAATGCACCCGCACCTCGAGTTTAACTAGCTAAAGAATTTTTAAACAATTCTGGACTACAAGTGTTACATCCTCCGTATAGTCCAGATCTTTCTCCTTGTGATTTTGGACTCTTCTCTTTCAGCAAGGATAAACTTAAAGGCCGCCATTTTAAAGGCAATGATGAGCTTCTAGCAGCCTGGACCAGACCTGTGCAGAAGTGCCAACTGTAAAGTGGGAAGACATTTTTAACACGTGGTTTATACGTATCAGGAAGTGTATTGAACGTGATGGGAAGTACTTTGAAAAAGTTAAAAAAGGAAGCTCGTATCTGAAAACTTTCCTATAGGTTAAATCAGAGTTTCCCAAACTTTTTGAGCCGCAGAGCACTTTTCACAAAAAGAATTCGCCACGGAGCACTATCGTTACTATATATATATATAGCAACACTAGTAGATCGCGGAGCACTAATAGGCGCTCACGGAGAACTTGGTGCTCCGCGAAGCACAGTTTGGGAAACTCTGATTTACATTATAAGCTGGTTTAAAAAAAATATATTATTAATTTGACTTCTATAGTCGAAATCGATACATTTTCATCAAAATAATTACGCTGTTAAAATTATATTTAAAATTAATATGATAATTTAAATTGCACTAACCATTTTGATATTAATTTAATTGTTGTATGTACCTAGTTATTTCCTGTCACATTTAATTAACATATATTGTAGAATAAAATTAATTAAGTATGATGGTCGGAAAGTCGGTCATATTTCATAAATAAAACGAGGAAAATTTAATTAAAAGTGATGCTAATTGGAAAAATTTCAGTGAATTTCTATCTCTAATAAATGATTTAATAGAACATTACACAACATGAAAGGACTTTTTGATTAAACACATGTACATTTTCAAGTATGTACTTTGCTCGTCACAGACGTTAGCGATCATCAATAAGATTTAGTTTATATCAACAGCTGATCGAAATAGTTTGCAGTACTGATTCCGTTTTTGACCCAAGAGGTCCTTCTTCTCTCAGGTGAGAGAACTCGAGAAAGTCCCCTCTGTTTTGCCGTACCTGAAGAAATACAGAATCTCCCAAAATTGGTTGCCTATTCTTGCGGTGGTAAATTTGCAGTAGTTTAGTAAGGTAGCAAACCTGTGACTGCAAGCGTTAAATCGTCTGTACCTGCTACTTGACCGCTGAGCAAGGACACGGACGTGAGTTCAACTCTTATGTCAAATACTTTGTGTAAAAATATTTATACAAATTACTGGTTCTTCTTAGCCGTTCGCAGTCGGCTATAAACTGTAGGTGTCTTTTTGTGTACGCTTAAAAATGGACATGTAATACTGACCATATTGTCACAAAGGTAATCCTAGGTCAGGATTGCGACATTTAGACATTGTGAAGCTCAGCTGTTTGATTAGAAAACTATTTGTCAGTGTTTAGCATATATTACCTAATTACGAAATGCATACGCCGCATTTTCGTAATAAGGAAATATTTGTCATGACGAATGAATATTGGAACTAGGCCAACCAGGACTACAAATGGATGGACGTTGCACGGTATCGAGGCAGAGGAACCTAGCCAACTCCTCTGTAGGTTCCAGTCCACACGGTGACACCGATGCCAGATACTCGTACCGCTGGTGAGCCAAGCAAGAAGTACCATGAGTGGGAGAAGGTTTGTCCAGGCTCCTCGACTCCCTGATGGGTAGGGTGACCAGATTTCAGTGAAGGGAAACCGGGACACAGGGAAAAAAAGAAGGTCCTCACCTCCCAGATCCAAGCGAAGAGCAAAAAAAAGGTCCTCACTTCCCAAATCCAAGTGAAGAGCAAACAAAAGGTTCTCACCTCCTAAATCCAAGTGAAGAGCAAAAAAAAGGATCTCACCTCTCACATTGACTAGTCGTAATATTTCTTTTCTTACAAATGCATAAACAACAAAAACAAATTCAGACTAAGAATGCTCCTTTTCGACAAACTCGTGGCCCCCATATTGTACTATGGAGCTGAGATATGGGGATGGAAAGAGCAAGAAGAGATAGAGAAAATCCACAACAAATATCTACGATGGACACTTTCAATTGACAAAAGAACACCGCTCTACATAATACACGAGGAAACGAAGAGGCATAAACTATGCGTTGAAACGGGCAGAAGAGCAATAATCTACGAGGAGAAAATAAAAAGATCTAGTTGGAAAGAACTGATTTTTGCATGCTGGGAGCAGATAAGAAGAAGAGAAGAAAATAAACTAGAGAAGAATGACTGGGAACAAGAACGCTCAAAGTATTACGAAAGAAAAGGCTATTCAACAACAGAAGTAAAATTTAAAAAATGTACTATACACATGATAATTGCACACTGTTTGCTACTAAATTGTAAATATAAATGTATGAACATTTTAACACCGCAAGGTGAAAAATAAATCTTTACTTCTACTACTACTACTACTACTACAAATGCATAATTATGTAAAAACCGGGACAATAAACCGTCCCGAAAACATTTTTCGGGACACCGGGACAATGTACATAAAACCGGGACAATCCCGGAAAACCGGGACGGATGGTCACCCTACTGATGGGCAACCACCGTCTCGGAGATAGGTCCAAGCCGATCCTGGCCAACACAGGGTGGACCGAAGACTTCCCCCAACTCCATGGACAGATTCACACAATTACATTGACAACAGTAAAACATTGTAAATGTGATGTATATTTAATAAATTGTATTGTTGAAACCAGAAGTTGCATTCCAATCACACCACCCACGTGACAGTATTACTTCTGAATGTACATAGATTGAAAACATGGTCATGAAACCTGGAAATAGGAGGCCTAAGCTCAACTCGGGCTGTCGCGCCAATGATGATGATGGTAGTAAATTTGAATATATTTGATACAAGGGGTGCCAGATTTTGATAAGAGATGGCATTCAGTTCGCACGTTTGATATGATTTCTGACATTTTCTATTTTTTGTAGACATACACACAAGTTTCAAGTAGATCTGTAAAATAGTATTTATATTTCGAAGCGGGTAAGTTTGTCTTTATTTGCTACAACGGAAAAAATGAATTCCATGTATTAGATAAAGCACGTTTTTGCGTGGAAAAAGCACTGGGAAACTGAAGCAAAGTTTAAAAATTATTACGGGAACTCTGCTCCGTCGCATGAAAATGTTCACAAGTGGTTCACTGAATTTAGTTGTGATCGTACGTGGACGAATCATGTTAAGAGCCCGGGACATCTTAATTATTTCGTTAGTAGAAAAAGTTATAAAAATATTGTTCGAATAAAACTTATTCGGGGTAATGTGGTCGGACTATAATGGTTTCAAACACATTTTTTTTCATTTGTTTTGCAAGAGGCATGGCGGTTAATAACTATTTTTGAAATTACACTACACATATTATTTAACATAATATTATAGAACTTTTTTTTTCTATTTTCAACGGTGTAAAACTTTTATATTCTTACATAACAAAATTTTTGAGAAAAGCGACTCTTTGTGGTCTAAAACCTAATAAGTGATTAGTGACTCATAACAGTAATCTACCTATTGTATCAAATGTTCAAAATGATGACTTGCTGTTCAATACACTTTTGTACAAGTTTTCTAAAAGCTAATTGAACCGAAGAAGCCTTATTTTCCAAATTTATCGTTTGAAACGCTTGGCTAATTCTAAATTTCAATTGTTGTAGAAACAATTGCATGCATTTGTTTCCATTATTTACTAACAAATAAGTCGTCATTTTGAAGGCCACAAAATGCGATTATCTCAAAAATTTTGTTATGTAAAGATATACAAGGTTTACAACGTAGAATAGAGAAAAAAAGTTGTATAATAATATATAAAATAATATGTGTAGTGCAGTTTGAAGAAAAGTTATTTAACTTTTGCAAAACAAATGTAATAAAATTTTTGATACGGTTAAAAAAACAAATAAGTTTTATTTGAACAATATTTTTATAACTCTTAACACTGGATATTTCTATATGTTATTTTATCCGCAGATTCTTATAGAACAAATCTGTAAAATATTGTTAATATCAGTCAAAGGATATTGGACTGTCTAGAGTTTCTTGTTCATGCCTACGAAATCCTAGACATTTTTGTATGTTATTTTATCTGCAGATTCTTAGAAAATAAATCTGCAAACATTTTTTCATATCGATCATAGGATATAGGAGTGTCTAGAGTTTCTTGTTTATGCCTACAAAACCGTAGACATTTCTATATGTTATTTTATCCGCAGTTTCTTAGATAATAAATCTAAATCTAAGCAAAATATTGTTCATATCAGTCAACGAGTGTCTAGAGTTTCTTGTTTATGCTTACGAAATCCTAGACATTTCTATATGTTAATTTATCCGCAGATTTTTCGAAAATTAATCTGCAAAATATTTTTCATATAGATCAGAGGATATAGGAGTGTCTAGAGTTTCTTGTTTATGCCTAAAAAACCCTAGACATTTCTATATGTTATTTTATCAGCAGTTTCTTAGAGAATAAATCTGCAAAATATTGTTCATATCGATAAAATCATATAGGGGTGTCTAGAGTTTTTTGTTTATGCCTACGAAACCATAGATATTTCTATATGTAACTATATTAGTAGATTTTTAGAGAATAAATCTGCAAAATATTATTCACATCGGTCAAAGCATATAGGAGTGTCTAGAGTTACTTGTTTATACCTACGAAATCGGACGAATCATCTCGAATCATCACGACTGACAGGATAAGCTTATTATAATATAGGGATAATCGAGGTGAACATAAATATTGCCTCAACCTGTGTATGACCTTGCAGAGATTTAGTTTAAAAAATCAAGTATAATCACGAATATAAAGCGAAAATATGTATCCTTGTTATAAAGAAGATAAAATATTAATATAATTTAATAAATACGAAAGGTCAGGAAAAAATGCTGTTTGAAAGATTGTATAAGAGTAAAAAAGTTAAAAACCCTGTTCCTAAGTGTATAAATAACTTTATATTAATTCTCAAACGCATAATAAATCAAAAGAGATATTTTTCATTTTAAAACTTAGCATATAATTAGAATCGCTTAATTTGCATAATTAAAGAATTCTCTTAGTTATGAGAGCTCTACCGAAGGAGAGTCTATGACTTTCTTAAAGACGCTGGTCTAGAAAAAAAGAAAACTACACTGATAGTTATTAAGATGGTGACGACACTTTTCATTAATTATGCATGGACGTAAATATCCTAACACTTTTAAAACAACGATCAATAACTAAAAATTTTAAATTATAATTTTAATTTAGCAGATAAAAATAGACAACGGAAGCTATATGAACTTCTTAAGAAGTTAATAAATCAGAAAACAAAGTTTTTAAGTAAATATTTTTTAGTAGGTATTAATATTAAAATATGCAAATCGATACTGAAAATATAGCATCGTTTAGATCAGTGTTTGACAATCTATGTTCCGCGAGGGATTACAGCCGTGCCGCGAAAATTAAAAAAAATATTCTACTTTGCTTCACACTTCAGGCTCACAAATTAAAAATGTTTTACATAACTTAATACAAAAGAGTATGAGTGTCGTCAATCCCATCATGCGATACAATGATATTGATCAATACTGACTGACAGTGATGCCATGATGATTTTATTTCATTTAGTTTATAGAGCCTTGGACAAATGTATGGAGCACCCATGCAGTTATAATATAACATCTAAATTTATGTACATTGTAACTTGTATATATTTGACAAAATGTTTTTAAAATATCATTGACATATTCTAAAATATGTACGTCTAATCAGATAACCAAAAATGAAAACAGAGTTATGATAAATCTTGAAATATAAATAAATATAGGCTCAGATCTGTTACGTTTTGTTTACATAAAAATAAACAACTAGGGCTTGGATCATTATGACACATGCGTTTGAAATTAACACTGTCTTTTTCATGTTTTATTGAGTTCAAGTGAATATTTTTAATTATATTATCGCTAAAAAACGTGAACTGTGGCAGAAAGAAGTCAAATTGTATTGCTCCATTCATAAAGAAAGTCGTAGGTGAAAACTAAAAAAGAATTTTTTTTTTATTTTTTTTTAAATTTATTTATTTAAAGACACATCAGCTACTTGGCTATTAGTGTCTAATAAGGTTACATTATTGTTACATTTTGTTTGGTTTGTAAATAAATCTTATATTAGGTTATGTATGTTGCCTGCCTGTAAGAAATTAAGTACGTTGTTAGTCATTGTTGAGTCTAGTCTTAAGAGACATCTTAAAGACACCTTAAAGACATAAGGTCTTGTGGTAAGTTGTAGTTTATACGTAGGTTAGTGTAGAGTTGACAGTCTATTAGTATATGGTTAACGGTAAGTTGTTCGTTACATGTCTCACATATTTTGGTATCTAGTCTTGCCATGAGGTGTTCGTGTGTGTGTCTGGTGTGTCCGATTCTAAGTCTTGTCATTATTATTTGTTCTCATCTGTTGGTGCCAAAAAGAATTAAGTGTTCAAGAAAAGCCGTGCAAATTACCATCAAAAGGTTCCAAAAGATCGATACTTATGAAAACTGACAAAAAACCGGAAGAAAACGTGCAACTACTTCCAGAGATAAACGTTTTATAAAGAGAAGTGTTCTTTGTAAACGCTCAATATCGTGAAAAGAGCTGGCTGGTAATCTGTGGGAGCATGGAAAAGTTAAAGTTTCTTCTAGAACAATTAGAAGACGTCTAGTGGAATCTAATTTGCATGGAAGAAGAGCTCACCGAAAACAACTGTTGACCGAGCGACACAAAAAACTTCGCCTTGAGTGGGCCAAAAGACATTTAAATTGGACACCTGATGAATGAGCGAAAATCATTTGATCTGATGAGTTCAATATAGAAGTAAGCATTGTAATGGTTTAATGTACATACAAATTTAACAGAAAAATACATTTATAAGCAATTATTGTACTAACAATATAAAATTTAATTTACTATAAATTTATGAAATTAAGGTTTGTTTTTTTCTTTTGTGGATCATCTTTTTGGACAACCTGGAGCCATCTTTGTAAGACGTAAGTCGGATGAAGCTTTTCATCCTGACAGCATCATCTCTACGGTCCAATTTGGTGGTGGTAGCATCATGATCTGGGGGTGCATGTCTACCAGTGGCTTAAACGAAATATTTTTGCGCGAGGGACGCATTATTCTGCTCGTTATATTACCATGTTTAATGAAGTTTTGGAGCCATCAATATTAAAATTATTTGATGAAGACAATCCAGAATATGTTTTCAACAAAATAATGCCCCCTGTCACAAAGCCAAAGCAACAAATTTATGGTTTACCAAAAACAATGTGCCACTTTTTGCATGGCCCCCCAGTCACCAGATTTATCGCAAATTGAAATTTTATGGTCGATTTTGATAAACAATGTGTCTCTTTACAAATGCAAATCAAAAGAAGAATTGAAGAAAATTATTGTGGACGAATGGTTCAATGTACAATCCGATGTACACAAAAACTTGTGGACAGTATGCCTAAAACGGTACGTGCGGTAATTGAAGCACGAGGAGGTACCACAAAATATTAATAATTTTGATTAAATTTGTCATTAAAGGCTGTATGTATTATTTTATTTACCATTTTTCCTGCAATAATCCTCAATAAATCGTAGGGTGCTCCATACATTTGTCCAAGGCTGTATATCGGAGACATTTTTAGGGCTATTTTCGAGCGTATTACGAACTGAATGCCCCGCATTCGCAGATCGCACGCCATTGACTATTACTAAATTGGAATTTTGTACTTCAGTATTATCCTTGTAGGTCTAACGCGGAAGTATAGCCATTTGTAAAATGAAATAAAAATAACCAAACGCTCCGTATGCGAATATTTGACAGGCGTCCAGGACGGTGAGCACAAACATTCCTTACTCCTGGTGCTAGTGACTGCGACTTGCCACTGAGTATACCTCAGTCGTACACTCACTTCTTTATAGACTCGTCTAAAATGTTTATTTCCGAACACTTCATTCAACCTTACATTCAGTTTCTTTAAATACGTTTAATCACATCTGTAAATCTCGTATTTCGTAATGCGTTTCGGATATAAAAAACTTGTCTGTAATTTTTTATAATTTCAACTACATGTGTTTTTAGTTGAGTAAGGTTAGATACAGTGATTCTCAAACTTATTTCATTATAAATAAAGTTAAATATTTCGTAAACATACGAAGATATGTTAGGTCGTCAAGGATGAAAATTTGTAGAAAATAAGGCAAAGTTGGTTGATAACTTACAAATATAAGGAATTATTTTATTCATGAAAGAATGCACCCGTATTGTCTATACACTTTTGCCATTTAAGCGACAGGTTGTTCAGGATGGTGGTATAAAACCCTGGCAGACGAGAGTCAATGAATTCCTGGAAGGCCAGTTTTACAGCATTGTCGGAATTAAACTGTTTTTCTATTAAAAAGTACTCCAAATTGCGGAAGAAGTGGTAGTCAGTGGTGGCTAGGTCTGGTGAGTATGGAGGACCATGAAAAAGTTCCAACTCCAATTCCTATAGTTTTGCCACAGTCATTTGTGAAGTGTGTGGTCTAGCGTTATCATGCAATAAGATAGGAGTCGATCTGTTGACCAATCTAGGCTGTTTTTCTTTAAGATTTTGCATCATTTTGTCCAGTTGGTTGGTATATTTCTGCTGTGATCGATGAGCCAGTTTTTTTTTTTTTTTTCGTTTTAAGTTACTGTAATTTGGCGAACCAATTTTATATATCTGCTGCGTAGTAACACTAGAGCCAAATACACTATTAATGTTTCACGCGGTCTGCGATGCCGTAGTTCCACGTAAGAATTCATACTTCTTAATAGTGCGAATTTCCAACCGTTCCATTTTAAACAAAATTAATTTAAAAACAGTTTTTAATATTTTTTATAGCATACAATGATTTCTTTAAACAAACGAGATTGTGTAACTTTCCAGCAAAAAAAAAAAACAGAACGGTAAAATATTAAGCCAATGTCAAATAATAAGCTGTTAAAGTTGGCAATATTATTAACTACAAATTTTATCCTTGACGACCTGATATTTCCTAAACATACGAAGATATACAAAAAGAGACACTGCATTATTTGATTTTATAGAGCACATCTACAAGCTATTGATACAGGAGATTTTGCAATAGAGGTATTTGTTGATCTTTCAAAAGCTTTCGACTGTGTGGATCACCAAATGTTTCTTTCGCAAAATAAGAAAGATACGGAATTAGAGCTTTAACTTAGTTCGAGTTTTATTTGTCGTGTAGAACTCAAGCTGTCAAAATTCAGTCAGATCAGTCACATTCTGTTTTTCGGATGTCGCTGTTGTCAACACTGACAATTCCACAAGGATTCATCATCAGGCCATCCAATTCTAACATCTACATTAACGATCTCTCTAAGATTCTTGATGTTCTTCCATTTCGGGTGGAATTAATGTCCTACGCCGACGATGACAATGTTTGATGAAAATTAAAAATCCAACAATTAAAATTTAAATGATCATGTCAGTCAATTTTATAATACTCTTCATATATGGACAAAGAAAAATATTTCAAGTCAGCAGAGATAATTTTTAAAACTAGTTCAGTCACTGATTACGATTTAATAGAAATTCTTCCAGAAGCTTCTTCAACCAAGATTCTCTGCGTGCACATCAAGTGTCATCTTAAATGGTCAAAGCATATTAATGAGCTTTGTATAAAGCTAAATAGGATACTCTATGGAATGAAGTTGACGCATGTTAAATGTATTTAATTTGTTCTTAGAAATTTTCAAATTTTCATTTCGAAGACCATTTCGAAGCAATGTTTGGATGTGTACAAGAGCAATCCAAGTGAATTTTCGAGGCATTTCTTATCCATTAATGAAACATGAATCCATTACTACACACCAAAAATTAAATAATAGTCAAAAAAGTGTATTTCTCTTGGCAAACGTGCTCCGAAGAAGGCAAATAAGAATCCCTTGGCCAGAAAGGTCATGGCCACGATTTTCTAGGATTCGTAAGGCATTATCTTCATCGACTATCTAGAAAAGGGAAAATCGATCACAGGACAATATATGCCGCTTTATTGGATCGATTGACGCTGATACGATGAAAAATCCTCATTTGGCGAAGAAAAAAGTTCTGTTCCGCCATGACAATATATCAGTTCGATCATACGCAATTTCAACGGCCAAACTGGTCGAACTGCGTTACAAACTTCTCCCTAATCCAACCTATTCTCCAGATTTGACCCTCTGCAACCCTTCTTTTTCCAACTATGAATAAATAGATCGCTATAAAAAGATTCGCATCAAACGAGAAGATCATCGCTGAAATATGCACCTATTTTTGGAAGGCTACAAGTTGGAACATAATTGGGCCATGTGTAGGGTTATCCTATACAAAAGTGAAAAAGGAGGACATTTATTGTGAAAAGGAGACATTTCGAAATAAAACTAAATTTAAGATATATAAATTTTTATTGTGAGAAGAAAATAACTTTTAGAATTTTTAGAACATTGTGCTAATACCATTTAGGCATTTAAATGTACTTTTCAGAGTTACCTATTTTTGACAAAAGTTCTTCGTTTCTTAATTTCTATAAAAATCCGAGCATGTCATATTCTTAAAACTGTATTGTGTGAGTATTGTCGCCTTCACTGACTCCATATTAAGTCTATTCCGTTCCTTGGTCCATTGAGAGTTTATCAGTGAAAAAAGCCCTCTCAACGTTTGCGTTATGAGCGAGAATGCAAAAATTAAATTCACAAATTTTCAGTAATTCCGAAAAGCAATCAATATCAACGAATGATTCAAAAAAGGAGGACATTTTAAGATTGATGGAAAGCAAGAGGACATTAATTGAAAAAGGAGAACTTGTCCTCCTTTTGGATATCATATGGTAACCCTAGCCATGTGTCGATCTAAAAAAAGACTATGATAAAGACATGATGAAAAATGTGTCGCAGGTAAAAAAAATCTTTAATTTCGAAGTCTAATAAAAGATTGCATATTATATGTGGAAAAAGTTTGAACAGATTGCGAGGAGGAACCTGCAGAGACAAGATAAGGGTAGATTGCCAAGGGTCGATGACCGCGGAGTTTGTTTCTAGGATTATTTTAAAAAGGAATGTACAGTATTGGCCATAAAGATTGCAACTTTTAACATTTTTCAATTTTTCAAATTTTAATAATAATATTGGAAAACAAATACTCTTAGTTCTATAATTTAATCATATTTTGTCTGTTACATCAATCAATAGTCAAATAATCTGACTTACAGATTAATAATAAATTATTTCTTCATTTTTGGATGGACAAAAATATTGCAACTCCTTGAATTTTCTTGTTATATGCAGGTTTTATCCATAAATAATATGTAGTGCACAAGTAATATTTCAGTTTACATTTGCCAATCATGGGTCGTAGTAAAACTGTTTCAAGTGAAATTATAAACTTAATAATTTCTGGTTTTAAATACGGGCTTCTGCAAAATGTGATTTCACAAAATTTAAATGTTCATAAATCTACTGTGTCGCGAATTATAAAACGATTTCGAGAAGAAGGTACGTTTGAAGTTTCAAAAATCCCAGGACAGCCACGAAAAACTACAAAACGAACTGATAAGAAAATTATTTATTTATCTACCAATAACCCCTTTCTGTCATCGGAGAAAATTTTGGGCCTTTTGCCACCAATGGATCAAGAAAACATCTCAACAAGAACTATTCGCAGAAGATTAGTTAGTGAGGATCTTTTTAGTCGCCGTCCTGCTAAAAAACCACTTTTATCCAAAAAGAATGTGAAGGCCCGATTAGAATTTGCTAAAAATCATATTGACTGGACTGTGGATCAATGGAAAAAAGTTATTTTTAGTGATGAATCTAAGTTCAATTTGTTTAAAAGTGATGGTGTAAGTTACGTTAGAAGGCCTGCTAATAAAAGATTAGTTCTAAAATACACCTTGCCAACAGTTAAACATGGCGCAGGTGGTGTGATGGTATGGGGCTGTTTCTCGGGATATGGTATGGGTCGTCTATACACATTGAAGGAATAATGGATCGATTTAAATATAAAGACATACTTCAGAATGTTGTGGAACCTTATTCTGATGAGTTCATGCCTTTAAAACATATTTTTCAGCATGATAATGACCCAAAACATTCAAGTTGGTCAAAAAATGGTTCGAGGATTCAAAAATTAACGTAATGACTTGGCCGTCACAGTCACCTGATTTAAATCCAATAGAAAATCTTTGGGAGATTGTCGACAGAAAGATTAGAAACAAAACGCATTCAAATATTGAAGATTTGTTTAAAGCTTTGCAGGGTGCCTGGTCTAATATTGATAATGAAATGATCACGAAATTATTAGAATCAATGCCGAAAAGATGTCGGGAAGTTATAAATACTGGTGGTTACTATACAAAATATTAAAAATGATCTGTTAATAATAATTCATTTTCTTAATTAATAAAAAAAAAAAAGATTTTTTAAGAGTAGTTGCTATCTTTATGTCCAGGTAAAAATAATAAATACTATAAAAAAAAAAATAGAATTTACTATTATAGTTTAATTTTTTACTATAATATATGTAGAGGATTGTTAAAGGTAAGAATTACATTTTTTAGGGTTTTGTAGGTATGACCAAAAAACCCTTATACCGTCATTTTGTCGTCTGTCTGTCTGTCTGTCTGTCTGTCTGTCTGTTCGGTAAAAAATGTAGCCAAACGGCTAAACCTAGAGAGTTGAAATTTGGCATGCTTATACAACTCGTTGACCCGCACATAGGAAAAATACTAAAACATCTAAAAAACATATCCCTCTAAAAATATAAACAAATATGTGCTCATCGAAAAAAAAAATATTTTTTTTAAATTCTGAGTAGGGTATCAAATGAAAGCCCGTGGATTAACGATAAAAATTTTATTTTTGCAAAATAAATTATTTTGATGGGATTTTTGCCAAAATTGTGCAAAAAAAATTTTGTCCCACACCCTGTAGCCCAGATGGTTTAAACTAAAAATCTGAAAAAATTCTAAGTAATGTACATTGGTGTGAACCGGAATAGTACAACAGGAATTTTTGATCAGATTATGTTTTCGGAAAATAACGCATTTTTTGTGTTTTTAACTAAAATATGTTAACTATTTAATACGTTGTGTAACATACTACATCAGTAACTCTCGTGGCGTGGTTGGATTCGTCGTGCGCTTAATAATATAAGTTAACTTGCAAACTAGGGTTCGAATCCTGTTGATTTTATTTTTTGTTTTTTTTTTTGCATTTTTATTTTGTTTAAATTATTTTGTTAAAATTCTAGTTATATTTGGTAAATGTTGCATTTAATTTTTAAAAGCGTAAATTTAATAACCAGTGGAAAGTGTTGAAATTATAATTTAATTCTATGTTTGACGAAATCAAAGGGCGGGACTTATGATGTAAGCAACCAATGGAAGCCATAGGTGCAATTTTCAAAATCTTAATGAACTTTGCTATATAAAAAAAATACTGCATATATTTAGAAACAAATAATGGTATTAGGCATTCGAATTAAAATTCATAAAAAAATATTTTGACATAAAATTTGTTTTGGCATCCCAAATAATCATCGTTCAGTTACTAAATACCTGCAAAACCCAGAAATGTGTGAAAATTCACACTTCACATCAATTTTTTAATTTTAAAAATATTGAATAGAATAAAAATAAAAGAGGATTATCAAAAGTTGCTATCTTTATGGCCAATACTGTATGTGTTGGGAATTTTTTCTTGTAACGGTCATCTGTTGGGATAATATGGAAGCAGGTGTGGGCAGGTATTGCTCCAACATTCTCGTGTCTTCTATCTAAGACCGCAGTCTCCATCTCACCACACTTTCGGCGACACCTTGTATTTTTAACTTGTGTGTAACGTAAAAAAATTCTAAAACTATTTTATTTTTGACTGTTTATTTATTATTAATTTCTAACTTATTTATTTATATTTTAATTATTGACTTATTGTTTTTACATTATGATTTTCCACTTATTTTATTATCATACAACGACCGTACGTTTTTAGATCACGTATGTTTTTTAACACTGCATAACTACCTCTTGTACATCATATTTTATAGTTTGTGTAACTCTGATGAAGAAATTAACTATTCGAAACTGTTCAGCTAGATCTAGTTGCATTATTATGTCTGCAATCCGTACAACCTTTCTCCACATATACTCATTTACGGATACAACCAACTCCACATTATAAAATAATAAATAATAAATAATTTATTTAATATTTTTCTATACATTATACACAGTTTTATCAGTTACATCAGATACATAGAGAAATATAAAACAAATTGACTTCGAAAGAAGTAACACCACAATGAACAGTGTTCAGTACGTGGCTTATCAGTGTTAGGTATTTAATCTGATAAGGTTACGTAGTACAAAAAAAGTACAAAAAAAAAGTACAAGAAAAAAAGTAAAGAATTAACAAATTAATAAAAATTAATAAAAAAAAAAAGTATGTAAGTAGGTAATGAAATATATAAAAAAGTAATATGTTCTTAGATTATAGAATTACAGTATACATGATTACATATCAAGAATGTTATTTACATCTGTCACATTTAGAGAATTTAGCCATTTTTTAATTTTTTGCTTATTATTGTAAACATTAGTTTCTTTATCAAATAATTCCAGAAAGTTATTGAAGAGATTATAGACATTATGCATATAGAAATAATAATAGTTTTTCATTTTGTATTTATAAATTTTTTTCTGCACTGCCTGATTTGCTGTCATCAGCCTAGTGCTGTATGAGTGTGATAAGAATGACAATAGGGACGGTTTTTTGATAACGTGACTGGCGATTGCAGAAATGTATATTTTATTTAGGTCGTTAATATGAGTTTCATTGAAAATGAGGTTGGAGGGATACAGTCGTGGTTTGCGGTACATAATTTTTAAAATAGTTCTTTGTAGTACAAAGAGCTTCGATTTGTATGTATTAAGTGCCCCTCCCCAACTCAGTACTGCATACTGGAGAAAAGATTGTGTTAGACCAAAATAAAAGGTTCGTAACTTATTTGAGCTAAAAATATGACTTAATTTTTTTATAATAAACATAGTTTTACGGAGGTTGCCAGCCACATGATCAATATGGTTGTTCCATCGTAAGTGCTGATCTATTATCACTCCAAGATATTTTATTTTATTTTTTCTTACCAGGGTAGTAGCGCAAATACAGTTTGCGGAATTCTCATCACACTCATGCAACAGTATTTTGTCTAGATCAGGTTGATTTGAAATATTGCAAGTAAAAGTTATAAAGAAATATTTATCAGAGTTTAAAATCAGTTTATTAAAGTCTAGCCATTTTTTAATTTGTCTTAAGTCATTTGTTGCATATTTATAAGCGTCATGTCACGATACTGCATCAAAAAAGAGGACAGTATCATCTGCATATGATACAATTTTTGCATTAAGTTTAATCTTAAAGATATCATTTGTGTACAAAATAAAAAGCAAAGGTGCTAACACACTTCCTTGGGGCAGACCGCATGTAAGTACATTTTTATCACTTAATGTGTCACCTACCCTTGTTTGTTGTACCCTTCCCGACAAGTAATTTCTTAAAAGTTGTAGAGTTAGGCATTGAATATTATATGGTGAAAAATATTGATAGACGAGATCAAAATTAATATTAAAGTTATTTATTTTTCTTCATACATGTAGACGAGCTTTCACCTCCCTTGACGAGCTGCCACTGGTACGCAACCATTTTATAATGGAGCTACGGAAGCTCATCGTTATAAGTTGTGTTTATCAATATTTTTTATTTTGTTTTTTTGCTGGAAGTGAAATAAAAATACCAGATACGTTATAATCTCTCGTTTCTATGTGTACGCCATTGGCAGCATTAGTTTTTAATGATCATAAAGAACACATATAAATGAGCAATAAAATTTAATTATTTCATTAAAATAACAAGCATGAACCTTAAAATGGTTTCATTTAAACTAAGTACTGCTTTATAACCGTCAAGACATTTAAGATTTTTTTGTTCTCAAACAACTGAACTGAAATAAATTGTAAGTCAATCATAATTAAGGTGTTCGAAGTGCTAGGAGAAACTTTGTAACAACTTTAGTTAGTCAAAAACTGGAACGAATGGACTAATATAGCTAAGAACATATAACTGCATCAGCTATGATTTAATAGTCTGGATCAAAGTTTCTGAACCATTAATCAGAGATTTAACGTTGAATTTCATTTATGGCACGCAAGTTTTATGTCTGGGCGATTGAGGTAATAAAATTTTAAAATATTTTATACCAGATTCTACCATGAGTTCAAAAAGAAATTACATACGAGTTGGCTATGGAAAAATAATATAATGTCTACTGCAAGCTTTATATAACAATTGATTAACGTTTAGGCACAGCCTTTGTAATCATAGTAATTTTTTGATTTCACAGGTACAGAAAAATAAACATGAAAAATTAAACAAGCTGTTCAAAATGACTTGTCTTTTCGCACTATTAAAAGCATTTATAATAATTGGAGGAGTTATATTGGCACACTGTTCGATAGTTATATTTTTCAGTTCCTCGATATTGTTAATATAATAATAATAATAATAATCCTTTATTTAACTTCAATATTTACAAGTTAAGTCATGAAAAAAGAGAATATACATGCTATATCAATTTACATTAAATTTGTAAAATTATATATATTTCATATCATGATTTTTGAAATTCGTTGACAGAATAATATGGATTGCTCTGTAAAATTTGTTTTAAATTATGTGTAAACTGTTTAATTTCTAACTGTCTATATGATAAGGGAATCTTGTTGTATATATTGTAACCTGCATTTACTCTATCAGATATTATCAGTCTGGATGTGGGTCTTGTTAATTTGTGTTTCGAACGGATGTTGTAGCTATGACAGTCTTGATGGGTCGTATGGTTGCAGATATTTGTCTTGATTTCAAGAGCTTGTAAGAAGATGAATAGGGGATAGGCATGATTTTTTAAATTTTTTTAATTATATTTCTCTTGTTGCAAATAAACATAAAAAAACAGTTTTTAATTTTTTTTTTTAATTTGAAGGCTTAAATAGATCGTATATGTATGTAGCGCGCGAAAATGACGTGTGACGTCATACCCCTTCTAACTGACGCATGACACTACTAGCTTACCCAGCGTACATAGTCTGTTCTGAACTTATTTGTTTGTATAACTTTTATAGGTTATGTAAAGCTAGAGTGATTTTAATTAAAATAAAGTTTAATTATATAAAAACAATTAAATTAAATTTTATATTAAAATATATAACCTACATTGCAGTATTTCAATTATGCCTCTAACGTTTTGTAACTTCATGTAAACAATGTAGTAAAATTCTGACATCTAAATTACATAAATATTTACATTTTACAGAGTTGCAGCGTTTGTTTACATAAAGTTATAAAATATAAAATAACAATTACTTACAGGTCTGCTTTGACACCACGTATTTCTTCAGCACTGTAGCATTAATTATTTTTCATATATTCCATGAGCATAAATGCATCAATGTTGGGTAAATTATCACTCTGAGCCTTACAAAATCTTTATCTGCCATTTTAATAATAAATGCGTGAACAATTGTTTAAAAACAAATACAAAACTCTCGAACAATACAATATACACACGTGTAAAGATAATGTTGTAGCTGTATCTGTGACGGGAACCCCTATCGTTTGACGTCATACTCAGTCGTTTTTACTCAGCAACCTTCGCGCCGTGGTCGGCTTATTTCAAATTTACAATATTTTAATTAAAAAATTTGGCTATAATATTAATTAAAATGTGATTTTTGTTTTGTTAGGTGACATAACTAACATTAACATATCAAAATAATGTAGTTTTAAGGAAATACAAATTTCATGCGTATCCCCTATTGTGCGTGCAACGTTAGAATTTACGAAAAATAGGCTTGCAGGAAGCAGTCTGTGGTGCAGCAACAATCGCTCGAACAGCTTTCTTTTGCAAGCGAAATATGTTTTCTGCTTGCGGTGAATTTCCCCATACGATTAAACCATATGTCATTATCGAGTGATATAACGAATGATATACTGTTAAGGCCAAATCTTCATTAGATATCATTCTTACACGTCGTATTGCGTATATGGCACTATTTAGTTTCGCACTTATCTTGTAAATATGGGTATGCCATGTCAATCCCGAGTCCAAGCTTAAACCCAAGAAAACACCTGTCTCATCCTGCAAATTTCTTCTGTTCGACGTAAATGTTATTGATTTGGTTTTCTGGTTATTCAGAACTAATTCGTTCGCTTCGAACCATAATTTAGCCTCAACGTTGGCTACATCAGCTTTTCTTTTCAGTGTACAAGCATTGTTGTCGTGAGTTATTAAGGTGGTATCATCAGCGTAAAGGATGCAGTCGCACGTAAGATTTCTTGGCAAATCACTTATGAAAATGATGAAGAGTAGTGGACCAAGAATGCTACCTTGTGGGACACCACATTTAACAATCTGCGATTCACTCCATTCGTAATTGTGATCAATTATTTGCCTACGATTTTCTAGGTATGAAGCCATTAGCTGATGGGCGGTACCTCTAATTCCATAGTACTCTATTTTTTCCAAAATTAATTCATGTGATATCCGATAATAAGGGTCTTGTATAAATTATTTTTCAGATAAGGGAACATAAAGTAATCTAAAATAGTCAAGACTGGTGATCAAGGTGGAAATTCTGGATTTGAACGTAAACTAATTATTTAATCGTCAAAAAATTCACGAAGGTAATTGATGGTCCCTTGAGCGGTGTGGGCAGACGCGCCATGCTGTTGGAAGTAGCCTTGTTGGAGCTCATCCTCATGAAGCTAATTAATAAATTCACGTACAATATTCGGTTATCTCTGAGAAGTAATAGTTTCGCGGAAAAATATGGGTCCGATAATACGTCTTCGAGACACAGCAATCCAAACACTAACTTTTAACGGGTGAAGAGGAGTTTCGCGAAAAGTATGAGGATTTTGAGCACTCCATAACCTCATATTTTGTGAATTTATATACCCCGAAAAGGTGAACCAGGCCTTGTCAGAGAAAAACGTTAAATTTAACAAATCATCATTATTAAATAAATTTTGTTGGAACCAGTGGCAATACACACTTCCCCTATTGTGATCTGCTGGCACCAACTCATGTAAAGCAAGAATTTTGTATGGGAATAGCTTTAAATCTTTTTTGACAATAGTATGGCAAGTTCCTAATGATAAACCAGTCTCTTGCGACAGTGTACGTATTGATGTAGTGGGTTGCTCGTTCATATGTTGACGAACATCATCAACTGTATTTTGAGTACGAACTCTTGGCCTTCCAGTTCTATCTCTATGAGTTATGTTCCCTGTATCTCGGAATAAATCAACACATCTTATAAGAGCGCTGTAAAAATCTCCTTCAAGGAAAGCAATATCTGGAAATTGTATCCAAAATTCCTCTAAACATGACATCGCACTGTAAATCCATTCGCCGTTCTCTTGAACACCATTTCGAAAATATGATTCAAACATAATTTTTGTGTGTTCTATTGTAAAAACAATTTGTTCGAAGTGAGGACCTCTTTCTTTAGGTCAACACTTTAGAAAATAAAGTGCTTTTAGCCAGCACTTGTTGTCGAGTAATTTCCCAATTTCTACTATTTTAAAACAATTTTTTTAGAGACCCCTCAAATTCCTGGATATTCTGGTGAATATCCAGGGTTATTTCAGATTTTTATAAAATTTCTCTCATTATATTTCATATGAATATTTTTAAAATGATTCTGTAAAAAGCATAAAAATAAAAGTATTATTTACAAGCAACTTGTTAGACTTTCTGTATGAAATATGGTACATGCAACTATGTAAGCAGATCCCATTTTCCCCGAAGGATTAATGCATCAACCTGATTTAAAAGCAATATTATAGCACACATTGTAGACGTCGCATTATATTTTCAGTTTATTACCAACATAATAATGAATTATATTTGTGATATACTGCCCTGGCCTACTGGATCGAATTTGGATTTCATACTTAGTTACAGAAGCTTACTTAGATTTATAGCAATTTTGACATGGAGCATTATTTATATAACGACAAGTTATTAATGTCTTTAACCCACATTTTACTAATATACTGTAATATAAACAAGGCATTTGCAGAGTGGGATTGATTATCTTTACTACCTATAACCAATAAAAACATATTATGGTGCAATCTACAGGGTGTTTCGAATTGGTTGAACGTGTCACTTTATTTCAGTTTTGCATTGAGCGCATAAAATGATACGATAATATCTAGTTTTGCCTTAAATACAAAGTTTTCAGTTAAAAGGCTTGAAGCTACAAGGTGTCTCAAAAGAAATTTTATATTTATTTAGCTTACTGCGTGAACGCAACGTATCCGAGGGGCGCGGGGCTTATGTCAATCGGTAGCCTGGCTCTTGGGAATTCAGTTGCTATGGAGCGTTTCTCGGGAGCAGACCGCGCGTTATGAGTGCGAGAGTTTTACAAAAACGGTGATTCGGCGACTGTAGCGCGTAGAAAATTCTGCAGTATTCGAGGTTTTCGCCACTTAAATGATGCGCCAAGCATTCCTCTCATTCGACATTGGGTTAAAAAATTTGAAGAGACTGGTACAACGCTGGATAAATCAAAATCCGGGCGACCTAGGTCATCAAGAACGGTAGAAAACGTGGAGAATGTTAATCAGTCTGTTCGTGACGACCCGAACCTTTCAATTCGGAAGCGGACACGGAGGTGACATAAATTGGCCTCCACGCAGTCCAGATTTAACCCCTATGGACTTTTTCCTATGGGGTTATCTTAAATCTAAAGTTTACGCCAATAAACCGACTTTACTGGCGCATTTGAAAGAAAATATCCGTCACAAAATGGCAGCCATCCCTGAGTCCACCTGCCGAGACGTCATGAGTAATTTTACTGTTCGATTAAATGAGTGCCGAGAACGCGAGGGTCTACATTTAGACGATATTATTTTTAAGAAATAAATCCCCAAAAAGTGTATTTTAATAATTAATAAACATTTTTTCTATATACGGCTTACTTTTTTTTTAATCGATCCACTAAATATAAAATTTCTTTTGAGACACCTTGTATTTTAATTTTTTAACCTTGGAACAGCGTTTAAGTTCCTTATATTTTCTATCATCTAGCGGCCTCTATCTATCTATATTAATAAAATTGGAGGCTATATCGGGTTTTCTATTTTTTCGGCCTCATATTTGGTTTCTACGTGTTTAACCCTTACGTTACGGTGTCCTTTGGTTGCGGTGTGGCATACAAATGTACCCCATTTTTATTTTATCGTAAATAAATAATTTATTAATAATTTGTATTTAGGTTTACTATGGAATATATTAAAAATGTTTTTTTAGCTGAAATTACAATATTTTCAATTGCAATTTTTTCATACGTCCAACATTCATAAAATCCTATTTCATACTAATCAACTAAATTTCTAGCAAAGCATAGTATACGCCCAACCTGCTACATCTACGTTCAGATTCACACTGAACACGGGTGTTTATTCGTAGCTGCTTTGCAAATATCAGGGAATTCCCCCGAGTTGACTCCGCCATTTATTTAAAAATAACCAATAAAATTCAGGAAAAATAAATTAATTAATATTAGGTGTTTAAAATAAAAAATGAAAAAAATTTTACCTACATTGTTTCATAAGTAGATAAATAAAGTATTTATGGTATTTATAAAACTCAAGAACGTTTATTTTATTCAAATTTTGTGGGGTACATTTTAAATAGCACCGCTCCATAAGAATTAATATGACTACAAGTCCGAGATTCAAGCAAAACCGGCTGGATATATTTTTATGAAATTTGGTATGATGATAGAGTAAAACTAGGATTCGAACATAGATTATAAAGCATATCAAAATTTTTATTCTAAGTGGGTGTTTCGGAGTTTATTAAAAAATTTAAAATAGCTTCTTTATTATTGACAATAGAAAAATATACACAACCAAAATTGTTTGCAGTAAGAAAACAAATCATTTTTACTCCATGTATTTTTGCAATTGGCTGGATATTTGGGAAGTTACGGGGAAACAACCTAAAACTAAAATCTGCATAAATCTCCCTCATTATTGAATTAACAGCAAAATAATGTATGCCAAAAATAGTTTATAATAAGAATATAAATATTTTATATACAGTATTGGCCATAAAGATAGCAACTTTTGATAATCTTCTTTTATTTTTATTCTATTCAATATTTTTAAAAATAAAAAATATTATTTTTACCTTTAACAATCCTCTACATATATTATAGTAAAAAAATTAAATTTGAATAGTAAATTCTATTTTTTTTTATAGTATTTATTATTTTTACCTGGACATAAAGATAGCAACTACTCTTAAAAAAATCTTTTTTTTATTTATTAAGAAAATGAATTATTATTAACAGATCATTTTTAATATTTTGCATAGTAACCACCAGTATTTATAACTTCCCAACATATTTTAGGCATTGATTCTAATAAATTCGTGATCATTTCATTATCAATATTAGACCAGGCACCCTGCAAAGCTTTAAACAAATCTTCAATATTTGAATGCGTTTTGTTTCTAATCTTTCTGTCGACAATCTCCCAAAGGTTTTCTATTGAATTTAAATCGGGTGACTGTGACGGCCAAGTCATTACGTTAATTTTTGAATCCTCGAAACATTTTTTGATCAACTTCGAAGAAGGTTTTGGGTAATTTCCATGCTGAAAAATATGTTTTAAATGCATGAACTCATCAGAATAAGGTTCCATAACATTCTGAAGGCTGTCTTTATATTTAAATCGATCCATTAATCCTTCAATGTGGTATAGAGGACCCATACCATATCCCGAGAAACAGCCCTATACCATCACATCGCGTCCGTCATGTTTAACTGTTGGCAAGGTGTATTTTAGAACTAATCTTTTATTAGCAGGCCTCCTAACGTAACTTACACCATAACTTTTAAACAAATTGAACATAGATTCATCACTAAAAATAACTTTTTTCCATTGTTCCACAGTCCAGTCAATATGATTTTTAGCAAATTCTAATCGGACCTTCACATTCTTTTTGGATAGAAGTGGTTTTTTAGCAGGACGGCGACTAAAAAGACCCTCACTAACTAATCTTCTGCGAATAGTTCTTGTTGAGATGTTTTCTTGATCCATATGTGGCAAAAGGCCCAAAATTTTCTCCGATGACAGAAATGGGTTATTGGTAGATAAATAAATAATTTTTTTATCAGTTCGTTTTGTAGTTTTTCGTGGCCCTCATGGAATTTTTGAAACTTCAAACGTACGTTCTTCTCGAAATCGTTTTATAATTCGCGACACAGTAGATTTATGAACATTTAAATTTTGTCAAATCACATTTTGCAGCAGCCCGTCTTTAAAACCAGAAATTATTAAGTTTCTAATTTCACTTGAAACAGTTTTACTACGACCCATGATTGACAAATATAAACTGAAATATTACTTGTGCACAACATATTATTTATGGATAAAATCTGCATATAACAAGAAAATTCAAGTAGTTGCAATATTTATTCAAGTAGTCCAAGCAAAAATGAAGAAATAATTTATTATTAATCTGTAAGTCAGATTATTTGACTATTAATTGATGTAACAGACAAAATATGATTAAATTATAGAACTAAGAGTATTTATTTTCCAATATTATTATTAAAATTTGAAAAATTTAGATATGTTAAAAGTTGCAATCTTTATGGCCAATACTGTATATGCATTTTTTATTTAGATAAATATTTAGTGAATTACGGGGAGGGGGGCACCCTAAGGGTAAACTTATTACATATATCATGTATTATTGACTTAATAGCAATGTATATAACAAAAATTGTTTATAATAAGAAAACAAATCTTTTTTGTTTTATAAACTTTCCGATTTAATAAATATTTGGGAATATTCACTCACATATGCCAATGAATCAAGGACTACCACGATTAAACATCAAAGCATGGAAATGAGATTTTTGAGAAAAAGTGGAAAAGACAAAGATACATCGTATTAGAAACGCGATGTTCAGGGAAGAATTACATACGAAACCAGAACACGTAATTCAAGAAAGTCAAATGAGATGGCTAGGGCATGTCCAAAGAATGGGAGATGAAAGAATAGCCAAAGCAACATTTGAGACGCAACCAGTAGGAAAGAGAAGAAGTGGACGACCAATTAAGATTTCGAAGGTGAGGCAAGCAACATAGAAGCGCCAAATGGACAATGGACAGATATTAAATCCTTCACGGCAAATAGGAAAGTCTGGAAAGAAATCTGGAAAAACCACCAGAAAATGTAATGTGACTGTCCTTCACAACGCCTTACATTAAAACGTAGAAAGGCTTAGGATTAAGTAAGTAAAAGAATATTTAAGGAGTTACTTAGGCCCAGTTGCACAGTAACCGCTTTAGTTTTTATTTAGGCTTAAGTTTTAGTTTATGGTTTAGTTGTTGCACAGTTTCAGTTTTTAGTTTAAACTTAAGCTTAAACAGGAAAATACTTAAGCGGTAGATTTGTTTGGTTTAAGCTAAAATAAACTGTCAAATAGGACAGGTTATGTGTCATTTTAAAATTGATCAGATTAATTTGATTGAATTAAAATGTTATATATTAATATATTTCGCCGCATACCCGTCTATAGGCACCGGTATGATTATATTAATCAATGGGAAGATGAAAAATTTTACAATAGATTTCGATTAAATAGTAATATTAAGTAAATACAGTTGTAATTCAATATTATATCATATTAAACATTTAATTAACCATCCTATTAATAGGTAAGTTAGTGACTTGGTACATAAATACCTAATATTTTATGACATAATATTTACAGGAACCACGCATTCACTTCAATACAAATCCTACGATATTATATTATTGGAAGTATGTTGATGGTAAGGTAGTTTACTGGTTGCCATAAATCTACAGCTTCAAAAGATATAGGAAAAATATCGAGAAATATCGCAATTTGTACCTTGCGTCATCAATATATTAAAATGCCTAATATCCAAATGGAACAGTGTAATGTACGCCAAGACTTTTGCTATATCGCACGGTTTTCTTGAGTTCTGGGAGCAATTGATTGAGCAATCTTAATCCAGATCTAGAAACAGATGTTAATTTTATAAACAATATACCTAACACAGTAATAAATCAAAACAACAATGTAAAAAATATAATGACAACATTCGAGTTAGGAACAATAATAAATGTTTATTTTTCTAATTTATAATGTATAAATAATAAAATTCTTTATAAATGTAAATATCTTGTCTATGACCTGCCGGTAATTTAAAATGTATTAATTCTAACTCTTTCTCTGAGCATTCTGCCATTGAACCACCTCCAGTCACTTTCATGTTTTAGTTATATATATATATATATGTAAGAAAAAAAAATCTCCTTGGACGAACATACATGATGAATTTAACAATGTAATCGGTCACTCTTACAGAGAAGCAGAATATTGAAATATATATATATATATATATATATATATATATATATATATATATATATATATATATATATTTATATATATATATATATATATTTCAATATTCTGCTTCTCTGTAAGAGTGACCGATTACATTGTTAAATTCATCATGTATGTTCGTCCAAGGAGATTTTTTTTTCTTCCACAACATTTAATTTAATTTTTTACACACAATAATATATTGTATTTATATTTTATAAATAAATTTTATAGGAGACCAACTCATCTAATAAGTTCGTCGTACATTTATTTTTACGTTTCGTTTACCGTATTTTCCATTGGTGGTAAAATTTGCATCATTTGTATAATAAACTACTTGACAAGTGACATTGACAAATAACATTGACAGTTATCTTTATATTGAATTTAAAAATTTCCCCGCCAAATATTCATTTTCCATATTACCAACTTTGTGAATTTATCACATCAGTTGGCTTAGTTAAGTATTTTTATATTTTTGACTGTGCAACATCTGGCGCTTAAGTATTTGGTTTAAGCTGAAGCTTCAGGTTTAGCTAAACTCATACTTAAGTGGTAACTGTGCAACTGGGCCTTAGTGAGAAATATCTCACTTATTATTCACATTACATCAAAAATTTATATAAGAATTTTATTTCTTTCTATTAAATGCAGTTTTTTATAAGAAGATTAAGGGGCAAGGGGAGTGTTTCTGATTAGGTTGAAATATCTCATTTATCATATTCGTAACAGCAAAAATGAATGTAAGAAAAGAAACCATTCCTCTTTGTTTAATTCAGTTTTTAATAAGATATATACGAGGTCTGTTCAAAAAGCGAATTTTGTGCTTTTTCAAAAATTATTTATTTATTCATGAATATCTATTTTGTCCCCTTCAAAGTAATCCCCACCAGATATTATACACTTGTGCCAACGTTTTTTCCAATCCTCGAAGCACTTGAAAAAATCATTTTTTGTGATCTTGTTCAGCTCCTCCTTCGATGCCGTCTTTATCTCTCTAGTAGCGTAGCGTCGTCCTTTCATGGGCCTCTTCAGTTTCGGGAATAAGAAAAAGTCACAGGGGACCAGATCTGGGGAATACGGTGGCTGCGGCATTATTAGTGTGTTGTTTTTGGCCAAAAATTCGCCTGCAACGATGTGTGCTCGGGCGTCCGGCACGCTCTTCGTCGTTTACATCTTCTCGACCCTCTGAGAACATTTTGTACCACCGATAAACGTTGCTTCGGTCCAAGGTAGCTTCACCATATGCCACAGTCAACATTTGGAATGCGTCCGCGCACTTAATTTTCTTTTTCATACAAAATTTGTTACAGATTCTTTGATCTATTTTTTGGTATAGGCAAAAATCGAAGACGAGGCAAAACACGTGCAAGCAAAGCAACTGTCAAAAATTAACTGAACATTCAAAATGAGCAGTTACGTTCTTACAACACAAGAAATAAAACAAAAATCTATCCTGTTTATACTAGATTATCAAAAACAAGAAATTGTAGTAACTATTACTGAATTAAATTCTTAAATGTGTTACCAACAGAAGTCAAATCAAATTCCATAGAAATATTTAAAAATAAAATGAAACATTTTCTTATACAACATCCTTTTTATAAACTGGAAGATTTTACTAATTTTAATTTTAAGACAATAAAATGGTAATTTTTAACTTGTGTTTTTGCAACGTGTTTTTATAAATTTTATTATTGTATGACCTAAGTATTTATGTCTAACTGGCTTAAAACACATTGCGCGTAATTTTGTCAATAAATTATTATTTATTTATTTATTTATTTATTTATTTATTTATTTATTTATTTATTTATTTATTTATTTATTTACTTAACATCAAATATTTATACAAAAGAGTGATTTAGAATAAAGAAACGATTATTTTGTGTTGAAATCTGAAATATCTCACTTATATCATTTGCGTTATAGTTAAATATACATCACATAACCTGTCCGAAGTACGGGTACTCCAGCTAGTATACCATAATTTCTACCTTATAAGTACAGAATTCAGATGTTTCGGAAATAGCTCAACAAATTGTTTCCGTCTTCAACGATCAAACGAAAGTGATGAAGCAATCACTTTCGTTTATTGAAAAGTTTATTGAAAATAACAAATTACAAAGTATAAAACTTCCTTTATTTCTTTGAAAAATATTTCAAAAGGTTGGTTTGTATAGATTTTTCTTTTTTCCTTTCATAGTAAATTTGCTTATATGGGTACACATCTTGTTGTTCGTTTGAATTTACATACTACGCACAGGATCTGCATCCATGATTAGTTGTTTCAAAATTTCAGCTGAGCGAAATATTCATTCAATTTCTTGTAATGTCAACTTCTTTTCCTCAACATTTTATTTTTCTTAAATTACCACCTCTTTATAAGCTTGTTGTTCATCAATATCAAGAAGCCTTTATTAGTAAAGAGAATATATCTTTTTAATGGTTGGTTTATATACGGAACAATAATAAGGAATAGGAAATAAGAATAGTACACAAAAATAAAAAATATTAAACCGTTTATATAGGACATAACATTTCGTCGCTGCGCCTGCGTACTTGCGTTGGCCTGTGTTTAACGTTTGTCACTTGACAGGTTCTTAAAACTTACAAGAAGAATAAATAAAAATAATAAAAACATTTTATTGTTGTTTACAACCCTCTGATCACAACTGAAAAACATCTGTTGAACCAACTTTATTACGGCAGACATTTTAATTGCTGTGCGCAGGCTTATCGTGTCTTATTCTTGAAATAAGAATAAAATGTTGAATGTTACCAACTATTCTTATGTTTAAGTTAAATTTCATTCCTACATAAACTGATATACGGCGCAGCCATGTTTTAACATCTTGTGTACTATTCTTATTTCCTATTCCTTATTCTTGTTCCGTATATAAACCAAGCATAAGTGTAATTTCAAATGTGATTTCAGTAATGCAGGAATATCACTGTTGTCGATTTTATCAAAACATAGATATGTTCAATGTTTGTTATTTTGTTAATATCAGTCTAAATACCGCGCTAATTGGAATTTCGCATTAATTGAGAAATCGTGTACATAACTATTATTTCCGCCCATTGTTATTTAGAAGTGAAGTTATTTTCAATTATGAAATCTATAATAATATATAAATTAGCTCGTTTGTATGTATGTCTGTCTGTATGTATATATATTCCATCAAAACTATAGACTCGCTATATAAAAAGTTAACATTAAAAAAAAAAATTAAAAAGTTAAATGCAAAAACGGGTCGAAATCAGCGTACTGTTACTGTACACAGCAGTAGCACCTATAGAAAATTGCTATTTGAAAGCTCTGCTTACGAGCAGGGATGGGGAGTCGGAGTCGGGAGTCGGGAGTCGAGGAGTCGAAGCATTTTGGAGGAGTCGGAGTCGGAGTCGGAGTCGGAGTCGGGAGTCGGAAAAAGTTATCGACTCCCGACTCTTTGATTACATTTTTATCAAGGATGGGAACAATCCGAAAACGAAAGCAAAATACCATACTGCCAGAATTTTTTAAAGCACGGAAACGAACTATATTTTGTTCTCTGTTCATGAACGAAAATGAAATTAAAAATATTCAATACCGGTTTTACAGGGTTTCCTTCATGCTATCCAGTTAAAAATGTAATTAATATTAACAGATTAATGATATAGGATAAAGATTTTTGTTTTTAGTCATATCTAATTTTTCTTTTTCTGTATACTTTGTTTATTATGTTAAAACGGAACTAAACTGGATTTTTATTTTCTCAAGTTGCAACTAGCTTTGTGATTATTTCATATTTCATGTTGGCAGCTAAAATCTATATGTCAAAAGAAAAAAGTGACATGTTATGAAAAATAAAGTACAGTCTGTTACAAACAATTAGGCGGAACTAACCGGAATTTTAAGTTGTCATTAGATATATCTACTATTATATTGTACAAGTGTTGGTATGTATGTTCTATTCAAGTTCTGGTGTATCTTCATTTTTCCGGTATCGCGGAGAGAGGAAAATGAACCGCCGTCTTATCCGGGTGATATTTTTTTAGTGCTTAGGTTTAATTTTATTTCGACAGGGGGTACTGACTAATTTTTATTGATAAAAATCATGCATTTTTTCCTCGAAACCGTGTCGAAACAAAGTCACCATTGATCGGCACGGACAGGTTTTATCAGACGATAATTCAAAAATATTCTTAATACAAGACGGCCGGTCCAGAATATTTACGGCGAGAATCAAAGTGTTAAATGGTAATAATGGTTCAGGATAGCTTTTTGGACATGCGAGATAATATTTGGAGGTATCAGAAAACATTTTTCAAAGAATCTGGGCCATTATTGGAAATATGCTTACAAGATTTCAGAAGGTGACAGCTGTCAAATTTTTTGCATTTTAAAATGGGAGGAGATTTCACATTTTGAACGTGTTTCTTGACAGAAGAATACTAATTAAGGATTTAAGGTGAATTAACGATAAATTTTAAGACATTTGCAGGGCGAATTTCCATAAAATAGTGTTAAAAAAGATTTATAGATATTAAAAATTTCAGGGTTAATCAAAGTGTTAAGTGGTGATAATGGTTCAAGATAGCTTATTTGACGTGCGAGATAATATTTGAGGCATCAGAAAACATTTTTCAAAGAATCTGGGCCATTATTGGAAATATGCTTACAAGATTTCAGAAGGTGACAGCTGTCAAATTTTTTGCATTTTAAAATGGGACGAGATTTCACATTTTGAACGTTTTTCTTGATAGAAGAAAACTAATTAAGTATTTAAGGTGAATTAACGATAAAATTTAAGACATTTGCAGGGGGAATTTCCATAAAATAGTGTTAAAAAAAGATGAGCGACGAGTTTTATAATCGACAAGTGCGACAAAATTATATTAAAACGAGTCGCGAAGCGACGAGTTTTAACAACGTAGGGGAGAAGACCGGCGTAGCCGGGCTGAGGCCCCTAGTTTTTATATATTGAAGTTGGCTTTTCCTGAACAAAATGATCAAAAGCATCAATCAAACGGTAAAAGTAACTAGAATTGAAAATCTAGTTCCGCCTAAACCAAAGGAACAGACTTCATATAAAATACAAAACACTTTTTTTTTAAAACTAACATATTCGAAAATTTGTATTAAAAATAACTCAATAGTCAATGAAAATGACATTTATTAAAAACAGCTCACCCTAACCCAAGATATTTAATGTAAGTATAGTCTGTTTCTTTGATTTAATTAGATAGGAATTAGATATCGAAATCTATTAACTTTTAAGTATTGAATGAGGCTTTGTATCATTTTGTTTAACAAAAGCCCACTTTGATCGTTATTTTTTGAACTTGAAATTTGAATAATTCAAGAAATAAATATTCCATTTAGTTCCGCTTAAACATTTGGAATAGACTTTACAATTTACAAGTGAAAGGAGTCGGGAGTCGGAGTCGGAGTCGGAGTCGATTTTCAAAAATATCGACTCCGGAGTCGAGAGTCGGGAGTTGATAATTTTTCTATCGACTCCCCATCCCTGCTTACGAGTATATTATTTTGAATCACAAGGAATCACCGATTGTTACCGTGGATTGCACGCGTGTCGGTGGTCGCACCGCGCGCCGTCTCACTTTACTAAGACCACATGATTCGCCAATACTAAGACCAACTGCTAATTACCTAAATCGCGCATTTGTAGTTAGGTGTTGCAAAACGACTCTATCAATGCGTGGAGTTAAAATAATCTTTGGTTGAAATTGTTCCACTTCCTCAATTTAACCCTTATTGCGAAGGTAGCAGGTATAAATACCGGCTCCAAACCTGCAGCCGGTACCAGTTCCACCTGGTCAGTATAGCTCACTTCACGCTGAGCTCACCAACGACTCGCTTCACGCGGCTTGCACCAACGACTCGCTTCACGCGGCTCGCACCAATGACTCGCTTCACGCGGCTCGCACCAATGACTCGCTTCACGCGGCTTGCACCAATGACTCGCTTCACGCGGCTCGCACTAACGACTCGCTTCACGCTGAGTTGCGTTCGCTTTACGTGTACCCCAACGTCTACCCCTCTCCCATTCGTTCCTACTACGTGGTACCCACCGCCGCCCGCAACGACGACGAGGAAGAACGTCCCGAGGGAAGTCCAACGCTCCTCGAGAAGGAAGATCCTAGAGCCCGGTCTTTTGCGCCACTAACACCATCGGAAGTGGCGCCCCATATTTTGGCCGCGCCCGACTCGGGACATCGTCCACATTCCAGCGCCACCACCCGCAGCTCCCGCATGGTTCCCAGGGCCGAGATACGCCTTTCCTGGCGCGAAAAACCGTGTGGGTACACGAAAGCACCGCAAGCCTTCAACTCTTCTTGAGGTCTAAGCACTCCACTGGCCTTCTCTCAGAAGCCCCCTCGCCAACGCATCCTAACCACACAGTCACCATCGCTCTGGACGAGCATGGAACGTAGGACTGCACAGGTTCAGCGCGTCGCACATTCCGTCCCCGAATCCACATCAAGATGATCGGCGCGACGGACCACAACGCCTGCTCTGGCGCTGCCACCAAAGGACACTTGTTCGTCCACTAACGTCCACAACGGACCTCGCCGCCTCTTTCACGTTATAGCCGCGACGCCTACAACGACGCTCACCGTCCCTTCTCATTCCTACTCGCAATCCTAATCCTAAACTTTGTTTTGTTTTATATTGTTAACATGTTTATTTCATATATTTTAAGACGCTTAGCAAAACCAGGCTCTTCAAGCCCAGGTGGCATACTAGGAACCCAGATCGTGAGCTAGCCTGGGTGCAGTGTTCAGGATAGTCACCTGGGGGACTTCTCCTGGGGTACTACCTCATGCAACACGATCTACCGACTATCGAGCGGCCTTGGCTAACTGTAACACTTACTGCCTGACTATTGGTTTTCCGCCCTTTGCCGAGTCTTGACGCCGCGGCCCGAACAGATTCTGTCACGAGGTATTTTCGTTCAAATAGGTCTTTAGGAAACTAGTCAATATAAGTCAGTATGACCCATAAGTCAGAAGCGTGGACCACAACGGAAAAACTTAAAAGCAGAATAAGAAGCAACGAAATGAGGTTCCTAGGGAAAATCAAGGGGAACACAAAACTGGACCGAATAAGAAACACAGAGTACAGAGAAGAACTGTGGACAAAACTAGTAGAAGAAGTTAATGAAGAAGGCCAGTTGAGATGATTTGGTCATATACAAAGGATGGATGAAGGTAGAGTCACAAAAAAAGGTTTATTAAGCCAGGACAGCTAAAAGAAGACGCCGAGTAAGACCTAGGTAGAAATGGAATGATGAAATAAGAAAAGCTGTAGAGAGAAGAAATACCCCCTTAAGTGAAGCAAGAAGTAGGACTCAATATAGGAAGGAATGAAAAAAACTGTGGACACGTTCCCCCGTGAAAGAAGAAAACAAGTACAAGTAACATTCAAACCTACACAAAACTCGACACCAGAGATGGTATAAGGGCTCAACGATTAAGTAAGTAAGTAAGTAAGTAAACGTTTATATAAAATTATGTCATAGGCCGAACTATTATGACGAAGAGGTCGTATGTATATTTCATTGTATTCCTGCGAAAGTCAAATTAATCATTAATTACCTGGAAATTAACTAGCACCTACGCATTTTGCATACATAGTATATAGCTTTAAATTAATATCAATGTTGCGTAGTTTTAATAAACCAGTGTTTATTTAAAACAATCCAATTTCGAAACTATTTATTCTGGCATCGACAATAAATTAATATAATTCAACCAGGTCATCTTAATAAACATTCCAAATTTACTAAGCCAACACTATTAAACGCTTCTATTTATACCATTACTTAAAAATCCAAGGTTTCCTAGCGTCTACTCGCATATTGTTCAAACAGGCACGTAGCCAGTATTTAGGATTATAGGATTCTTAACAGGAAATTTCTAGTACATACTGAAAAAAATCGTGATACGAGGGTTATTTTTAAAATAAGAACCGTTCTGGTTTCAAAGTTAACACAACTACGTTTTTACAGAATTTTTATTTTTACAATAACCAACATCCTTTCGATATTTTTTGATGTAATCCTCGTTCCGCTCGAGCCATTTTTCCGAACGGGCAATGAGTTTGACGATTCCCTCGTCATAGTAATCGGCCGCCAGTCCATTTAACCAACCGTTGACGGTGTCTTTGATGTCATCATCTGTTTGTATACTGACGATGTCATAGAGAATTGATCGGGAAACATGTTGAAAATTGTTATGCAGTTCGTCAATAGTGAAGCGCCTGTTCTGTTGAATGTGCGCATCAAAAGCTGCTTTCAGTTTATGCGTGATTACGGTTGAGAGGCCAGAACGTTGCTCAACATGGATGGTTGCTCTTCCACCATTAAATAAACGACACCACTTTCGCACAATCCCTCCATTCATCACAGCTTCTCCATACACTTCAACGAGATGCCGATGAATTTCGTAATGGACATAGCTGATTTTAAATTGTCACACAATATCGTCTACCTCCGCTAGCAACTTCAAACTGACAACGTTGGTAAATGATCAGAGAAGACATTATTCGGTAAAACGACTGCGGAGAACACTATGCGCGGATAGGAAGCTCAAACGCAATAACGTATGCATGAAATGACATCATGACCTTTTTACGCAAAAATTCCTGCTGGTTAACACTAATTAATCCACTGGAGATCAAGCATATCACTATTGTTTTCGAAAATCTTGCCACAATGGCCTATAATAGCTGCAGAGTTGCAGAACCCCCAAAATTAAATTAATTTAAACATAACCGACTTTTATGATTTCTCTCTCTATCTCTCTCACTCTTTCTAAATTTACTTACTTACATTAAAAACCGTCACTACTGTCGGGAGTCATGCGGAAAACAAATATTTCGCCTACAAATTATGATATACAATGACTCAATGTGCTGTATATATTGGCAGCTCTAACTGCAAAAAGTAACAGCAGAATACCTAGTTTTGGAGCTGCAAAGGTTTGCAGTTACCAGCTCGCGAAGTGAACTTTGATTACATATATTTTACTTTTAATATTTCATTACTTTTTGTGGTATTATGCGCTTGCAAAAAATAGTGTAATTCAATTTCTTTTAAAATTATTAATTTTAAAAGAATTTCAAAAACAGATGATGATTTGAAGATGGATGTAACAAATGCAAAAATAAGAATGCAAGATATCGCATTTTCTGTACAGCACATAAAAAGTTAATTATCTTCTACACGCTTGATAAACACATATTAAATCATATATGTATTAGGTATTTCCTGTATGATATATATCCTGTATGATATATATTGATCATTTACTGCAGGAGTGTCATAAAGCTGCGGTTACAGTGGAAACGTGTTCTCTTAGCGAGTATATGTCCGTATTCGGGAGACTGAATCAAACATGTAGAATTAAACATGGTTGATTAAAGTAGAAGCGAATTAGTGGCGCGAATAGATAGTTATAGATAAAAGTTCAAACGAGTTTGTTTTCTTCCCGTAAAGTACACGTTCTTTATACATTTTTAATGTATTTATGTAATTAAGACAGGAGAAGACTATGGATTAAAATATGTCAATAAAAAAATTTATAATAAATAAAAAAAAATAGAATAGATGTCATCTTCAAAAGATTGAATGCATTATAATAACGATCTATGGATGTGCTGTTAACCCAATAATGATGCCTTTTTTGCTAATTTTGAAATATATATTAGCGTACTAAACTGCATACAAAATGTGAAGTTGAGACAGATTAATGAAGACGTTAAACCATGGTATTCTTCCTACAGGATTAACCGCAGGGAAGAAACCGCTGACACACGCCTTCGTATAGGCCACTCTTTGCAGTTATGCGGTTTGGTTTGCAAAAATCTATCAAAATGAAAAAATCGCGAAATAACGAAATCGCGAAATCCAAGAAAAATAGAACTATGCTGAAACAGTAGGCAGAATTCTCAAAAAATGTCAGCCACCAACTGTGGACCCTACCCTAAAAGTAGATTTTATACGTTGTTTCCCTTAAAAAATTGAAATCGCATATCCAAGAAAATTTAAATCTACCTCAAAGTGGTAGGGAATTTTTTAAAGAAGTATTCTGTGAACTTCGACGGCCTTTCTACTACCCCTAAATACAGATTTTGCTCGTTGTACCCCCTAAAAAATTATCCGCGAATATTCAGAAAATATAAAACCAGCTATGTTATAGGGAAAATTAAAAAAATTGGTCAGCTATCTTTGGACGGGTCGTCCCCTACCCCTAAAGGGTAAAAATTCTTTGCTTCATCTCCTAATGCGGCCGAGGCAAAATTATGAAAAGAAAAAAATCTAGTTTCCCGACGTCGCAGGAAAATTTAAATTAGCTTGAGCACTGACAGAAGCGGTCAGAGCCGCAGTAAGGGGGGGGGGCGACGGCCCCTAGCACACTAAGGAAAAGGGCGCTGACGGGCTGGCTAAGAGACGCCATTGCGAAGATGAGGACCTTTTTTTTTTGCTCATCACTTAAATTTTGAGAGGTAAGAACCTTGTTTTTATTTACCAAGGGCGCCAAAACACGACTCTGCCCCTAGTGCAAGTTTTCCTTACTGCGGCTCTGGAAGCGGATCCGTTGCCTACGCCATTTGGTTTTTGAAAATCGGTTAATCCGTATAAGGATAATGCCACTTTGTGTATATGCGCCTACTGTCCTGGTTTTGGGGATAATAGAGTCGACGGAACAATAGAGTATCGTGCTATGTGTACACAACTACTATCTTAGTTACTGCGCAGTATAATGAACGAGATAGCTGCAGTATTTCCAAAATGAAATGGACACTCGTTAAGAAGCTTTACAAATCAGTAATGGGTTTATGGCAGTGATCTTAAGACTCATTGCTGTAAAAAGAATACGTGGTATGAAGGTAGTTTTAAATTTAAATAGAATAGATGAAACACTAGTTCAATTGAAGTTTCTTAAAAACCGTTAAGGATATTTTCCAAATTTATAATCCTATTATTTCTAAATTTTAGGGATTGTTATACTTGTTTGTTAGTTAATATTTAACGTTCATAACGCGCATACATTAACAACATGGCTCTTTGGCGACCATTTGATTTTACAGAAATTCCTAATTTCTGTAGTGAAAATAGTGAATCTGTGCAAGGTTATTTGGAGTGCGAAAATGTGGACGTTGACGTGAAATACGAAAATGTGGACGTGACTACTATTTTAAGGATACCGCCATATTATTTAGTTTTAAACACTATAGAACAAATATGGAGCCAATTTAAAGGTAATGTGCGCCGGAAAAATACAACACCGACAGGAAGTGACACTGTAGTACAATTATTTTGTGGAAAAAACATGTAAAGACAATTGAAACAATTTTTTTTATAAATCCACCAAATAAATCTTCAATAATTATTAATTTAAATGACAGTGGTAGTGACACAAACTCTGATAGTAATATAAACAATGATAACAGTGATAATGATTAATATTTTAAAAATTTTAAATTACTATAAATTGACAAATTCAAAAAAAGAATGATTTTTGTTTGTGCAAATTTGAAGTATATAATATATACTATAAAGACTTTAAAACAAAACAATTTTTAAACATGTCTATATTTATAATTCAAATACAGCCAGTCCTATGCCTAATAAAAATATAAAGGAATGTCATGTGAGTATATACAGTTCATTCTAAACAGCATATAAGAAAACACGTTTATTTTAAATAATTATTATGGTCCTGGCAACTATTTTTAACATAACCATAAATTCAGCAAGTATTGTCAACTGACAATAACTGAAGCGCCTCTAGTGAGATTTTGAGAAACTGACGGTTGTAGGATAGTCGAGTTTGTGACAAGCATGGGAATATGTTCTTAGAAGTGGAAAGACAGTTAAAGACCATTTTAGAGTGTGTTCCCGTGTGTTTCAATAAATATCACATGAAGATACCATTGAACCTGTCAAAAATATCCTACCAAAGTCAGCCATGATGTGAATGCAGTAGCGCCTCTATCGGTAGTGTCAGATGCCAATAATGGTTATACTATCAGTCATTATTGGAATCAGCAAGTGAAAGTGGCCATTTTATTTTGGAAATACTATACTAGACCTACTAGCTATCCTGTTGACTAGCCTGGTAACCCAGCATTAATCTGTCTGGCTTTTAATTTCAAGAGAGTATTCTCCAGTGTCATACAGTGCATATCCCAAACACCAACACTTTCAATTTTGCTACAGCTGCGTATAAATTGAGTGAATTAGTTAAGTTATTAAGCTGTTATATCTAAGCCCTATTTTATCCCTGCTGTGTTTAATTACATTTATTTATTTAATAAAAATCGTTAATATTCAATAAATAATTAATATATAATTAAAAGTTGCCATTGTTTTCAAGCAGTGAAAATTAATTATTCCTGCTTAATGAATCCAAACCCATCAGTAGAGAAAACACAATAAAATATACTAGAATTACATTGATAAAAACAGGTATTAAATGTAATTTGTGTAGAACTATATGTGTATTTAACTAACCACGTAAAACACAACACCATTATTATGATATTATGATATGATACAACAAATAATTATTAATAGAAATGATTAGCGGAAATGGACATGGACGTTTTTATAGACGCGTATTGTGTGGTAGATATTATTTTAGTGCACATTTTGCATACATGGAGTTGCATAATGTAAAATACTTTTAATTTGGCAATTTAAATAGTAAACTAGAAGGTAACATTAAATGTTTTACTGCTTAATATGGCCAACTGCACATTCAGCATTATAATTAGAGGTAGTTATGCAAAAGTTTATTTTGTATTTGTTAAATGCGGAGCTTTGCAATATTCCCAGGTGGAGACATTGACCAGGATCCTGCTCTAAGGAGCACGTTTGCGACGATCGTAAGGCAGGACTAACTGGATAAAAACGCGAAATAAAGCGAATGGACTTTATTGGGCGCAATCTCACGCCATTGTAGAATACTGGAGATGTGCGTGGATATATAAACAGGTTGATGGACTTACCTAGTCGTTGAAACGTCACATAGCAAAGGGCCTTTTGAGATGCTGTAGGCTTCGTTATACACCAGGTCTGGAATGGAGAGTTTGGACACACAGCCGCGATCGATTTCACACCGTATATTCGTGAAATATACTAACACACACTGATGCGGGGGAGGGGTTACGGATATCGTCGGTTCCCTCCAGGAGGCGGCGCATCAACCGCCGCAAGGCCTCGGCACAGGGTACGTGTGTGGACGGCGACGATAACGGCGTCGACGGCGAACCAGGAGTCGATTTAGTGGCAGCAGACAAACCGGACTACCTGCAGGCACGGCTGTGCCCTCCTGCAGGATACCGGCTGGTGGCTGGTTGGCCAATCATCTTCATGGCCGCGGATGAACCAGGCTACCTGCAGGCACGGCCGTGCCCTCCTGCAAGGTACTGATCGGTGGCTCATTGGCCGGGCTACCACCCAGGGCTTACCGCTGGTGGGATCCCTGGGGAATTACCGTCCGAAGAGAGCTTAGGAGTGAGAAGAAAGGAGTTGAAATAAAACTCGCAGTTCGATTCTAGCAGTTAGCGGTGCTCCGCTCGGGGAGCGAGTGCCGCTTGGGAAGAAATGGTGCCGCTTATATGCGAAGTTCGGTGTCGCCCCCACTCCAAGACGAGAGCGGGTGACGTCACGAACCATGCCCACAACAACACCACTCTGCCCAAGACGACAACCGCTATCGGTTTATTTACACTAATATTACATTCTAACTTAACCTAATAATTCATGAACGAGAACAAGCCAGAAGGTGGTGATGGTCCCCAGGTGACGCTAACGAGCACGTTGTACGGCCCGCTGAGTCTCGATTTGCCACGCACGCCCTTCCGGAACGTGGCACGTGGTGGTGTCGGTGCAGTCGCTTGGTCGGCTGATCCCGGTAGGTGGCTGGGTTCTGTGTCTGGGCTCCAATGTGCGGCTCGGACAGGCTGGTCGAACTAGGGTCCCTGACGCGGTCCAGCACACTCATCCAGAGTGTGGGGACGTCAGTCGCGCAGGGCAGTCACGTTGCGAGTCTGTTCTGGCAGGCGGCTTGGAGCTTGCAGTGTCCGCCCGTTACCGGGCCTCCGGGAGAGCGGACGCTTGGAATGCGTACCTGTACACCATCCGCTGTGCACGCCCTTCAGGAGCGTGCCTTATCGCTCTGGGGATGTCGGCTGGAGCAGATCTTCGGGAGGAAGGTCATCTATGGTTGAGGCAGGCGGACGCATCGTACGGCCCACCGAGTCACGATACGCCACGAACGTCCGTCCGGAACGTGGCATGGCTTTGTAGGTGCAGACGATTGGCCGGCTGGTCCCGGCAGGTGGCTGGGTTCTGTGTCTGGGCTCCAATGTGCGGCTCGGACAGGCTGGTCGAACTGGGGTCCCTTACGCGGTCCAGCACACTCATCCAGAGTGTGGGGACGTCAGTCGCGCAGGGCAGTCTCGGTGCGAGTCTGTTCTGGCAGGCGGCTTGGAGCTTGCAGTGTCCGCCCGTTGCTTGGCCTCCGGGAGAGCGGACGCTTGGAATGCGTACCTGGTGCCATGGACGCCCTTCGGGAGCGCGCCGTGGTGTGCGCTAGGAAGGCGGAAGCCTACGCCCCCCTACCTCGGATGGATGGATGGTCCTTCCGTTGCTCCATCTTGTCGGACTGGTCTGGCTTCAAAAGTTTCCGTTCAGAGAACCCCCAGGTGGTGTCGGGGGTGGAGTTGGGCGCCAGCGGGAAAACGGACACTCCCGCAGTGTCGGAAAACAGATGTTTACTGCTGTCATCACGTCTGGTGTTCGACGGAACTTCCTGGAAACCCCTTGGCCTCGTCGTCGTCCTCGTAGGTTCTTCGCGCTGTCCAGCGCTAGGCCCCACGCTGTGGGCGCCACTTGATGCGGGGGAGGGGTTACGGATATCGTCGGTTCCCTCCAGGAGGCGGCGCATCAACCGCCGCAAGGCCTCGGCACAGGGTACGTGTGTGGACGGCGACGATAACGGCGTCGACGGCGAACCAGGAGTCGATTTAGTGGCAGCAGACAAACCGGACTACCTGCAGGCACGGCTGTGCCCTCCTGCAGGATACCGGCTGGTGGCTGGTTGGCCAATCATCTTCATGGCCGCGGATGAACCAGGCTACCTGCAGGCACGGCCGTGCCCTCCTGCAAGGTACTGATCGGTGGCTCATTGGCCGGGCTACCACCCAGGGCTTACCGCTGGTGGGATCCCTGGGGAATTACCGTCCGAAGAGAGCTTAGGAGTGAGAAGAAAGGAGTTGAAATAAAACTCGCAGTTCGATTCTAGCAGTTAGCGGTGCTCCGCTCGGGGAGCGAGTGCCGCTTGGGAAGAAATGGTGCCGCTTATATGCGAAGTTCGGTGTCGCCCCCACTCCAAGACGAGAGCGGGTGACGTCACGAACCATGCCCACAACAACACGAATGTATTCACGACAATAAAGCAGAGTTAACTAAATGATGTAGAACAAGACTATTTCTACCACTGCTTTTTTTTTATTTATTGTTTTATTGGCCGTTGGTCTTTCGACCATATTAGCCAGCTACAAATTTTATATAATATATGTACAATTATAATTAATTACATTTTTAAATTTGAATTGATAATAAACTTGACCAAAAATATATATGATTTGTAATGTTTTAATAAATTTATAATGGAATGCGGTGGATTTAGATTAATTTTTTCCAGTTCCATAATAAGATCTTTTCTTTGATTACTAAAATTTGGGCAATGGAAAAAAATATGGTCTAGGGTCCCAATAGTTTCATTGTCGCAGGGGCAGTACGGTGACTTAATTGCACCAATTTTATATAAATGTTGTGGATAAAATGCATGGCCAAATCTTATCCTACACATAGTTGTGATTACATTTCTTTTTTCTCCACAAGCGTGAAACCTGGGTTTCTTCGGTAGACTATTTTCTATTTGTCCATAAAATTTTCCTCTGTCTTCTTGCCACTCTTGTTCCCATTCTACCACTGCTTAAAGACGCACGATTCTAAGAGCACAGATGTTGCGGAGACCGAAATGAAAGACTAAAATACACTAAGATACGAGACGAATGCATATAACATACATTCGAAAACTGCAACGATGCAGGTAACCTGAACGGCGACGCGTACTCAGTTCTGAGTACAAAAATTAACACGACACAGATGGTTCGAATGTTATTCGGTAGCTAAACTAAAAATAATGTTGGAGTGATACCCCCCCCACATAAATATTAATAATTCGCGTGCCTAGCGCGAAAAATGTTCTTATATTTTAAAGCTGTTATTTCATTATATATTAGTTTAGGGCAGTGATGGAGAATGTATGACTCACGGGTCGAACAGTGACCCGTATAATTATTTCAAATGACTCTTCAAAAAGAAGATCTTTGAGAGATTCTAAAGACTAAAGATTTTAAAGAGATATTCTAAGATATCTAAGGTAGGGTCTAAGCGAGCGTATTTACGAAACAGGACAGAGAAATCAACAAAAATGATAATAATAGCCAAATGGAATTCGGCTATTACCTATTTCAAACACAAGGCCGCTAGCTAAGTAGAGTTAACGGGATCAGCAGTGGATTCCATACAAATACTTACACCTTAAAGCGGCAGATTTCTATTTACGCATTATATATTTGTCCTGCAATTTGAATCTACAAAATTTCAAGTTCAACTTTGTCCCGTTTGAGAAAAAGGTTCGCCATTGCAGGTTTATGGTTTCTTAAAGAGTGGAACGCGTCTCATTAGTGCAGTGAATCTTTTCAAAGCTCGACCAAAACTGCATAGTGGACAGATGCTTGCGACCTATCGTAAAATTTTAAAAGAAAATATAGTATTATCTCTGCCAACGAATAATTCGATAAACGGATATTTTTTTCGCAAAGTTTATGTTACAGTTAACGAATTGGATATCTAATTCGGATGATTTTCAAAAGAATCCTACTCTATACAATCAAGGAAATTACTGTATTTGTAAATAAATCAGTAAATAATTGCGTGTACAGTGTAGGATCTTCTTAAGTATATCCAAAAACACTTCAATACTCCATTAATTAAAACCACTTTAATGAAATCTTAAGGAAGAGGGAAATCCAGATAATATTGGAGAAATTCTTCACATCTCATCCAGCAAAAACAGCAAGAACTTAGAGCGAAGAAACACCTGAGATTGCTGTAACACCACAAGGTCAAAACAGTTTAAAGGTGCTTGTTCCATGAACTGAAAACTATGTATTGTAAACTGTATAAAAGGCCGGTCACCATGGTGTAGTGGCCAACGCGTTTAACTGATAATCATGGGGGCTTGGGTTTGAATCCCGATTTTAACAGGCATGATTATATTTCTTATAAAATTACTAATGCACCAAAAATAAATAAATATATACTAGTTAATGACCATCAGTTTCTGGCGTAATGCTTCGTTTTGCAAAATAATGCAACAAAAAAAAAAAAAGATCTTTGTTTAAAGTATCTTATTATACGGAAGTGAAACTAGGAGTAAATAGGATATAAGCATTCGAAATATGGTGCTATCGAAATTTTTTTCACAAAAAGACACTTTTAGGTGAAAATAATACTGTAAGGAGCAGTTGAGGGAAAGAACAGTACGGGTAGACCAAGGCTAGAGTACCTGAAACAGATAATGGAAGACATGATATGCAACACTTACGTGCAGGGACGTAGCCAGGGGGGAGCATAGGGGGCATTTGCCCCCCCCCCAGGATAGTTTACCTTATATAAAATATAATTTAGGTTGTAACAGTATAAAAACGCTGTTAATTTTATATTTTGTAAAATCTATTTTGTTAACTTAAGAAGATTGTTATCTTAACATGATGGTCAGCCTTTCATTGTTACGGTCACAAGTACAACCTTGAGTTAACTACCCTTAGACCATTAGAACTATTCAAGTAAACTGCACAAAGAACATACCTACATAAATCAGGGAAAAGAATGACTTTAATGTAAACTAATTCTTTTCTAACATCGGCTTCTAAGCTAAACGTTTAGAAGCAGATGTACCTACATATTTATTGATACTGTATTACCTGAGTACTGGGTATAAAAGCTTGAACCAAATTAGCATTCATTCATTCCAGTCAGTCATTCCATTCGGTTATGTAGAAGCATTCCGTCATTTACAGTCATTCTGTTATTTACCGTCAGTTAGTAATGTAGAGGCATTCTGTTATTTACCGTCAGTTAGTTATGTAGAGTCATTCGATAATAATCAAGATGAAGAGAAATATAGAATTTAAATTAGATAAAAATGTTAAGTGAAGATTGTAAGAATTGTACATGTAAGTAGATTAATTTTAGGTAAGATTTATTTTGTTATAATATGTAGTTTTCTTTTGTTAGTTTTAAGTTGTTTTTATTAATAAATATATTAAAGCCATAAGATTGTTTAATATTGAGATTGCCAATAATACCACTAGAGATTTTGATTAAAAGCTTTTCCTAATTTTTGCTACTAATAAATTAGGTGGTGGCAGCTGAACAGTTAAGTAAATACCTTGCATAGTTTAATTGTTTACTTATTATTTTCCTCCCGTAATTACCACTTTTACAACTGGTACAGCGGTTGGGATTGTTGTTCTTTGATTATTTATATAAATTATCTTTAACTCGTAGTTTTGCACTTTTTACCATTGGGGACAATCGGTGGGATTGTTCTTTATAGATCTAAATAATTATCTCTTTAAACCACGTAATGGTTTGCTCTTTTACAACTGGTGTCACCGATGGGATTGTTTTTAATTATTTATTTACAATATTTTTAAAGAGTAATTTTGCTCTGTTACATTTGGTGGCACCGGGTGAGATAGTTGTTTTTACACTATGTATCCCCCCGTAATCAATTGGTTCTGTTACAAGGTTGTTAGAAGTTTTCATCACCGGAGGGAATAAAATTTTTAAAATTACCGGACCTTTACCGAAGTTTCTTACGTTCTACAACTGCCACATCGCTCACTCCCATGAACCGGAGGATAGAACTCTGGAGGGAGCAGGCGTTGGCCACCTGGATTGCACCTAAAGAAGAACTGAGCTTTGGTCACCAGTTACAATATACAATGTGGAGAGCGCTGAACAGACTCCGTACTGGTGTTACCAGGTGTAAAGACAACTTAAAGAAGTGGGGATACATTGCTGGAAGTGCAGAATGCGACTGCGGAAAATACCAGGATTATCAACATCTACTGGTTTGTACAAGCATGGGAGGTAGCTGCACCCCTGACGACCTCAATGATGCCAATAACGAAGCGCTCTTGGTAACAAGATTTTGGGAGAAGTGTATATGACGTGGTATTGCGGACACGAAATGATGATGATGATTATTTAATATACTACAAAAGACCTAGAACAGGGGCCGGCAACCAGCGGCTCCGGAGCCGCATGCGGCTCTTTTAGAAAATTTTGTGGCTCTTCTGTGGTGAAAATTGGCTGGTTTTTATTTTAATATAATCTATTTTTTAATTTTCAACTTTCTACCTGTACTATACAGGTTTTGTATTTTTCAGAATGTTCTACGGTGCAATTCATGCCCGGTAATTCCCCGAGCTACTGCATATTCCCTATTAGAAGAAGTTATTTGTTTCGAAAAGAAGTTATCTGTATTTGTGAATGATTTACGTGCAAAAACATTTTTGAAATTTTATTAATTTACAAAAACATGTTATTATTGCATTTTTTTTTTTTTGCACAAACTATTGTTAACATGCAAGAAGCTTTTCGAGATAGATTTAAAGAGTTTAGAAAATATAAAGCTACACTAGCTTTTTTGACAAAAGCAATTGAAGTAGATATGTAGCAATTACATTTATCACCTTCAATTAGTGGATTTGAAATCCAAAGGTTTATGGAATTACATATTCTTAAAACTTAATGCTGAACTGGAAAATTTAGAAAGAAAAAAGTGAATTTTATCTTCCCAACATAAGTGGACCGAAATTCGCAATCTTCAAAATGTAGATAAAGATCTTTTCGAAGCTTGGAACCGTCTTCCAGAATCGTTCAATCTTTTAAAAAATTATGCTTTCGGGCTAGTGACAATTTTCGGATCCACATATTACTGTAAGCAAATCTTTTCACATATGAAATTAATAAAGAGTCAGTTAAGAAGTAATCTTACTGACCTGAAACTAGAGTGCTGCCTTAAGTTAAAGATTACTGAATATTCACCATATATTGAAATCTTATAGAACACTTAGAGGAGCAATCGTACCATTAAAAAAATTATTATATTGTAATATACTGGCAACTACAATAGGTATCACAAACTAAATGTATAAGTAAATATTAATTTATTGTAATACTTGATTATTTTAAAACACATAAACAGTTTTTACGTTTTTTTCTTAAATATAGCATTTTTTTTTAGCGGCTCTTCCATGTTATTGTGTTTTTTATTTTTTTTCAATATAGATTTGGCTCTTTGCCACTGAGAGGTTGCCGACCCCTGACCTAGAACGCTGTTATTTTCTACTCAAGCCATGTAATTAAGATCGTACCGACCAATTTAAAATATTTTGTTATTTTTGAAAATCTTGATTCAGCTTACGAATAATTCATACTACGAAGCACTTCGTGGAACGAATTAAATAATTTAGCTGAGGTATTACTGTATAAATAAATTAAAAAATATTACTAATAATAATAATATTAAGAAAATAAAAAGTACTTTTAACAGCTTTCCTGTGGTTGTACAATCATCGTTAATGTTTTGGATGTCAAACAGCATCTTAAATCATGTTCTTGTCGCAAGCAGTTTCTATATTTCATTTCAAGAGCTGTTAGTGCAGAAAATCCTGCTTCGTACAAATACGTTGCGGGAAATGGTAGGAGAACCGGAAATGTCTCTTAAAATAAGGCAAGCTTTTCTTTAGGTATTTTCAGCCAAAATAATATTAGAAACTGTTTCCGTTTTATTTTGTTAATATTTTATTAATAACCTATTTAAATAAACAAGTCGTTCTTGTGGTTAATCTGTATTTGGAAATATATCGGAGAGATCCAGTGGCGGATCATGCTTGCATAGAACCCTTGGCTGAAAAATTTGTCGGGGCGATTTTTGTTTACTAGTAAAAAGGCAACATACCTAGTCTTATCATAAATAATGTCATAAAGTTTTAAATACATTTCTACAATATGCTTAGAGATATTAAAATTTTTCGTAGGTACATAATTTATATTAATTTTTAAACAAGAAACAGCAAACAGTTTTCAAAATGAGCATCTCACGTTTTTACACATGTCAAATTTCTGCGGCTACTTATCAACTGGATTACGAAGGTTTTCTACACAGGAAAATTCTTTTTACAAATAAGAAGACTTTTAATACGGATGATTCTTTCAACTGCCAAAATGACAGGATGTATGCTTAGAGATGGCAACGATTAATCGAATAATTGAAATAATCGATTATTATTTTGTTTCAGTTAATAGTTTAATCATATGATATTTTTATTTACAAGAAATTACTTAGTTGTATTGTTGAAACGCTGGTCGGTAGATGACTCTGCTCTCTTCTTTTCAATACAGTGACTGTATAAAGACAGTGTGGCCATACGATGGTCTCATTTTCTATTGGTCGAGCTGAAGTCCGCCATATTTATTCCAACTTTGTTACAGATTATATATGGTGTACCTGTGTTTAGCTTGTGTTTCAACAGATTTAAGTGATATTTTCAAATAATATACGTATATTTAGACGTTTAATAGTGAATATTGTTGTGTTTGTGATGAGTAATGAGTAATGTAGATAATGTAAACTGTGCACATATTTTAAATAGTCACAAATTAAAATTAAAAATAATGAAACGTTTTGTTATGTTTAGGTTTAAAATTGCTGGGAAAAAAAAGGCTAAATGAACATAAAAAAACATTATGCCAGTAAATCAATGGATGGCTTCACAATTATAAGAAGTATTTACTTTCATTAATTTTAATGTTATTCCATGCTAATTTCATTTTATTTTTCACCTGACCATAATTTTAGTTGAATAAATGCATAATTGATAATATATACATCAGTTTTCTTTATCAATATATTATTTATACCATGAGTTCAAAAAGAAATTGCATAAGAGTTGGCTATGGAAAATAAAAGTAATGTCAACAGAAAGCTTTAGAATTAATTTACTGTCTGAATTAATTAAATCACTCTTGTTGTCATAAGTTATTTATTGTTACATAAATCTTGTAGTATACATTATTTTATTTTTCCATAGTCAACTCATGTAATTTCTTTTTGAACTCAGGGTATATAACATGTTCTGCTTATTCTTTTTTAATATGAAAATATCCTATTTTTATATATATATATATATATATATATATATATATATATATATATATATATATATATATATATATATATATATATAAACATGCGTTTTCCCAAAAATTAGAGAAATGTTGGGTTCTCTAATTTTTATAGAACCTTATCATCATTTTTCCCTATCTTTTTATTCTAATTCTAATGTCCTGTTTGAACTTGTTTTCTTAAATTTAAAATATTCAAATTAAAATGTAACTCCCGTTTTTATAAAAAAAAATGTTTTAGTTTTTATAGGTTCTCAAATAAAATTATAAAATAATAAAAACACATCTCTTTTATTTCCTTTCATGTCCTTTTTTAAGATTTTTTTTCATTTGTTTTCTTTTTGTGTTGTAAACATTTCAAAAAAATACCTTCATCGGTAGGCAATTTTAATATTTATCTTAATAAATGTTGAATCCTATACATGTTTTTTATTAACAATAAATTGATATTCACATATATATAAACATAAATACGTAAAACTATTAAAAATTTAAGAAATATTATAATATATTAGGATATATTAAGATTTATTCCATATAACCCAATACAAATCTGGAATAAACATGGCGGCTACAGTTCATATGGCCACACTGTCTTTATACAGTCACTGTACTTTTCAATAAAATCCCTAGATTACTAGGCCTTCAGACAGGGGCGGACTGGCCATGTGGAAAAATGTGGAAAATTCCACATAGGCCGTATACAAATTGGGCCGTTTTCTAATATGCCGTTTTGTCCAGTTTTATTTAAAAAAATTCATTTATTTCTCTTTCGTTAAATAAGGTAAATTTCAATTTATAGGTCTAATATAGGTATATCTGTGGGCCATAATGTTAACCGGCCCAACCCAAGTCCGAAGTTAGAACAGTCCAGTTGGACTCGAGTCCAACACTACATTTGCCTGACTCGGCTCGAACACGAAAAAATATACCACCTCTACAAAATCAGTCCAAAATAAATTTTGAAACGCAGTCAGTCTTTTAAAAGGTAACTAAAAAGCCCCAAAGGCAATTTAAAAGTCCGGAAATATCCTGGGTTTTCTGCTCATGTACTAAAAGCTATCCCTGAGCAAGTTCATGTATGGTGCTAAGCCCATGATTTGAATTTAGTTATTTCTGACATGACTCAGTCATCAACTGCTGTACCTTCATTATTTAGTCTATTAAATTTGATAGCATTTTTTATTCGAGAATCGTACATTCGAATGAATATGTGGATTTCTTTTAGTAAAGATACTAGGCGTAAAAAATGAAATGCGATAAGAGAAACGTGATGGAGGGTCAACGATGCAGCCTCAAGGAAAGTGTTTGGTAATTTTGGTAATCCTAAAGATGGCTTATATGTCGAATCAGTATTAACATTACAGTATATTGCTACATCAATTAACTTTCGCCGGTCACCGTGGCGCAGTGGTTAGCGTAGCAGTGTACTAACTGCTGGGCCATGGGGGGCTCGGGTTCAAATCCCGGTTATGGCATGGATATTTTGTGTTGTCCAAAAAATGTGCATTGTAATATTCTGTAACATTTTCAAAATAAAATTGCTTCTACTGGATAATGGCCTTAGTAGCCAAGTCCAAACATATTTAAAAAAAAAAAAAAAAATAACTTTCAATCAAACATACGAATTAAAGCAAAATCTTTTCTAAATGCCTTGATAACAGTATTAACAGCTGAACTATTCTTACAAATATTTGCTAAAACAATTCCAATTTCAAATTATTTGCTAGAAAGGAGCATAGTTTTCATCAAAACTCATCGTATGGTTATGAATGCAACCAAATCATTAAAGGATATATCGCGAAAATTTAACGATGATGTGTTTGTTAATTATGTACATAATAAACTGGATGAATACGCAAAAGACAGGCTGAAATATGGCTGAACCGGTAAGTGATTCTTCCAAGCGGTATGAAATAAATACTTACAATTGCATACCAGATACTGCAATTCAAAGCAAGAAAAATTGTTTCTCAGAAAAACAATTACTTTAATATGTCTTCGCATGCAAATATTCTTGAAAACGCATTTCTAAAATTAAGCAGGATTTTAATATAGTTTAATCCTGAAGCAACTCAACACAATATTATTTTAGAATTATAACATTTTAAATCACAATGGAATATTTTAAAGGAAAATGTCAGAGAAACTTTCAAAAAATTAAACGAAAATGAACATTCTACTGATGATGAAGTAGAAAATGATAAAGATGTGATTTCATCCTCTTATTGCAAAGCTTGCAAAAATTGTCCTATTTGTTGTTATAATATATTATTCCGATATAACATGTTAAGTAGCGCTTATTCTATACTTGGTCAAGCATACAAATATCTACTACAGTCGATTCCGCTTAATTGGGACACATCGGGACTTAGGCATTTTGGCCCAATTAAGCGGCTGCCCCAATTAAGCGAATTTCACATAAAATTAAACTATGCATATTTTTCTTTCAATAATTTTATTTTATAAACTCTTGGACAAAACTATAAATTACATGTTGTCATTAACTTGTAAATTTACTGTTGGTTCCTTGGTTTGGTTTCTGTTCTTTGAGATTTGTCCCAAATAAGCGGCTGCCCCAATTAAGCGGTGGCCAAATTAAGCGGAATCGTCTGTATTTATGACTGTAACTCAAATGTCCTGTGAATGGAGTTTTTCAACATTAAAATGTATTAAAAGCAGACTAAGTTCAAGTATCTCGCAAGAAAATCTAGAAGCCTTCATGTTAATGTCAGTGGAGAAGGATATTTCAAATGAAACAGATTTTGATGATGTCATTAATATTCAACTTCTAAAACTTCTAAATAAAAAATTAATGTTGCAGACTTGTGATTGTTGTGATTTTTTGTCATTACTGTATTTTGATATTTAAATGTATGTAAAAAACAAAACATTTTTTATTTATGGGTTGTACCGGTAACGTTTTTTTCCACACAAAAATTTTAGGACCAGTCCACCCTTGCCTTCAGAACATTCGCTATTAGACCGGGAGCTCATGACAGTGTTTGGTCTCCGATTTCATACAGCATGCCTTTTGGAGGAGAGAATATTTACCCTGTGACAACAAAAAAGGGATGGTACTAAACCCTTGCACTCTTTCCGGTCATAGGGAAAATTGCATTTCCACTTAAACACAAAATTTGTGTGCTTTTCTCTGATTTAATATTGCTTGCCCTTTTGTCAAAAGAAAGTTATAACAAATTTAAAGTCTTTTAAATATATGCATGCGATTCGGAGGGTCCCAAAGGGCTCAAAAGGTCATGTGATCTTGTAATAAAAAAATATGATTTTCCGCGTTTTCATACAGCATGCCTATATATAAAAATTTTAAATAATTTTACTTTCCATTTAATAGGAGAATTTTTTAGTACCAGAACGAATTCTCTAAGTTGAACCGTTCTTGAGTTATCGTGTATACACACAGACACACACACACACACACACACACGTATAAGGACGGCACTTCGAAAATAGGTTTTTTGGATTCCCTGGACCATGAAACGTGGTCATCAGTCAAAATCTCGACATCGAAAATTTTCGCGATTACAATACTTGCCCCTTATATATTAAGGTCGGGCAAGTAAAAATACAGAAAATATTTTTAATATATACAAAATCTTGCATTAGTGCAGTTGTCATAGAAAACTTATCAGTTGTTTTTTATTACCTATTACTCATTCTAATTACATTACTAATAGAAATGCCATTACACGTTAGACGTTAATGCTCACGAGCGAAACGCAATCCTCCAACTTGATAATTTGCGAGAAAAGCCTAGCAAGTTACCTCAATAGAGATATTAGCTACATCCAAAACACCTGCGATATTCCAATACTGCGGACATCTTCATATAATGGCGCAGCTTATACAACGTCTTCGGGTCACATTTTAATTTTATCGCACAAAAAAAAGACTTGTAGGAGTTAAGAAATATCTAAGATGGATAATGACAAAATGTTAATTTAATAATGAGTTATTCTTGTTAAAACTTACGTGATTAATATGCGGTTTTATATAGATTTCGTTCAAATGTGCATTATTTATTGTTACAGTCTGCTTAATTAGCAACAAAAAACATTTGTTTATGCAGACATTGTATTCTCTCTACTCTCCTCACTTATAGTTTCGTAATAAAACGGTTAAATATTTTTTTATAAGCCTTACAACATTAAGACAGTCCCATTTTTTATTGTCGACGATTGTAGATGTTTTTTTTTTTTATTTGATATTCGATTAATCGATTTATCTATTATTTTCTACCAATTTAATCCCAAATCGATTATAACATTTCGATTAATCAAATGATCAATTAATCGATTAATAAATTTTGATTGCCATCTCTATGTGTGCTACAAGTTCACGAGAAGCGGATGAGAAAGAACCGAGGATCAAGAAAAGTTATTAACCTACTTCATTTGTTGCTCAGCTATAATTAAGCTTAATTCAGTACCATTAAACTTAATTTTGACGAGAAAGGAATACAAACATCGATCAGAATCTACTAGGAAACCATGTTCGTTGGTCATCACTAAAGCTTCCAGCAAGATTCACTATTAGTCTATACGGCGAAGACTATGCAGCAATGACTTGAAAGCAATGTACCGGACTTCATTTTCCTCGCTAATTGGCCCTCTATCAGCTCTGACCTCAACCCTTTGGACCACAAATTGTTGTTTGTGCTTCCTGATTTTTGCATAATTTCTTCCTAGTTCCAGAATTATTCTTTTACCGGGGCTCGGTCTCTCTCTCGACGCCCCTGCGTATATATCTTCATCCCTTTGTACCTTTCATATGCAAAAGGTAAACTTCCATATCGCCATAATAGAAAAAGTTTATACTCTTTCTGATTGAAGTATTTCTTTGAATTATTGACATTTCATGTCAACAACTTCTTCCTAAAATAATAAAATAATGTCAGCATAATTTAGTACATCCTGTCAGGCATTAATGTTTATTTTTTAAAGAAATTTTTATAAAATAAACCAAAAAGTTTAGAAGAATATTAAGTTACCGGAAAAATGTATTCTTTTTAAAAGTTATATACGCTTTATCCTTTTCTCTCTTTAGTCCTGAAGAATGTCATGATCTTGTTACTTTGTGAACTTAAAAGTTGCTGAACAATTTTTATTGAAACTTTACTCTTTAATTGTGTAATATTGTTGGAGCGAGATAAATATTCAAATTTTATGGATATTTAAGCATAATATAATACATTATCTTATTCTGAAGTTAAGGCCTACTCTGTAGGCGTTCTGTCTTCATTGAAATGCAGTAGGATTACTTGAAACGAATACTGTTTGTTACCCTAAAGTTTTCATGTTCATCAAATAAAATCTTTTCAGGTTGTCTGAAAACTGAAGTTTTATCAAAATCTTACAGATTTCTACACTGTTGGCCCAACTTTTTCGGAGTAAAGCAAAATGCGATCCCTGCTGGCCCCAAGCCCAGATAAAGTAGTAGGGAAACATGTTGTTAAATCTGGTAAGTAGTAAGTTCCTGGCGGGAATGCAAAAAGTGCCCATGCACCTTTGCGGCTGAACCAAAGGGACGGCCGTCTGCAGAGCGTTTTTGCTGTGACAAATGACCTGAATGGATTTGAATTATTTAAGGAAATATTAAATTTTAGGGAAATATATCTCACTTTTACAAAACCCTTAATTTTTTGGTGTCCCGACATGTGAACATACGACAGATTAACATGCGACACTTAAACATGGACAGATTAACATGCGACAGATGAACATAGACACATTTTAACACATGACAAATGAACACTGTGACATATTCAGATCAATTCTGTAAAAAATTACTGTGTAGTAACGTTGGTACAAGATAAAATATTATAAAAAGTATAACGACTTTCATTCATGATAGTAACTGACCTTGCTCATAGTGACCAATTTAGTTACTATTATCATAGTAACTAAGTTACAGAATTGGTCTGATTACCATAGCGACAGATGAACGTAAGTCAATTGAACACAGGACATTTGATCTCACATTAATTTAAAACTTTGTATAGCAGATAAAAATGAACATTATATATAAAATTCTAATTAAATTAATGAGGGCGACAATATTATATTTGATCCCGGGTGTCCAAAAACCCAGGAAAGACCCTGCCGTTAAGTATTAGTTTCGTTCGCGGATGACGATTCTAATAAGGTACCAACAATTAAAGAACAAAATCCCCCATTCATTGTGTAAATCTGTTTTTCACAATAGCACAATCAGGTAAGAAGACATATCTATAGGTCAGATTTTTTCCGAACACACCTGCAAAAGTATCTGCAGGACTATGTTGGTTCTCCCGACTCGATTCTGCAGTCATACAATACTAGGCTAAATGTTTGTTTACTGGTATTTCCAGATCAGTAATGCCCATTATTGGTCCAATTAGTTAATACTCATTATCGGCTTACGCATCAAATTAGTGTGACGACACATCATAATTATTCACACTAACGTAATATGTGCATATACTTGTACACTTAGGTGGTAGTGCACTAAATTATATAGGTACTTAGTTCATATTACTTATTGACTTAATTGAAGTAATAAAAAGCTTGTGTTTTTCACACAGGAGTATAATAATTCAGCCATAAAAGTATTAGTAAGACCAAGTTCAACGTTCAAGCAACTTGTGGAAAATAATACATTGTGTAGAAAATACATCTTCTCTTTTTAGTTAGGTATTTTAAATTTGTGGTTCTACAAAGGCAGATAATAAAAAAGACCAATCTTAACATTTCCATCCCAGAAAACATTAAAGGCGGATGAAAACCCCGCCATGGAAAATTAGTCAGCCAACAATCAACTTACACTTAAGTCAATACCGAAAAGAAGAGACTTGCACAGAAGTATACCTCAAGGAATTCTACAAAATCTAAGAAGAATACAATGGCTATGTACCTATATACACTGATGCTTCAAAATGCGGAGACAAAGTAGGAACAGTGGTCATAGAAGAAGAAACCAGTCACCAATACTAACTCGACAGCCCAATCAGTAGCTTCACAGCCGAGGCCATAGCAATCCTACGAATTGAAGAAATCATCGCTCAAAAAGATCAAAGAAGCCCCAAATACATCATCTACTCAGACTCCCTGAGCGTTCTAACCACTATAGGCAAAATATATATTAGGAATAGAATCATTCAAGAAATACAAGAAAAAATACACAGCCTACAAGAACAAAACACAATAATCAGCTTGGTTTGGGTACCTTCACATATAGGCATAAAATGTAATGAAAAAGCAGATGCCGCAGCCAAAGAAGCCACCAGAGAGGATCCAATGAATAACTCGACGGTAGAAGAATATGACATGAAAAATGAAATGGAACAAGTAGACAATATATGCCAAAATATACAACTTGATAAACAAAGAACAATAAAATCCGACACGAAAAAATTGCCATTCTCGGGAGCAAAGAGTGGGCAAACTTCCACTACCAGACTACGAATTGGAAACACAAGACTTACACAGCTACAAAATGAAAAAAGAAGATCCCCCATTGTGTAATAACTGTAACGCATGATTACAGTACAACACCTTATTACAGAATGCACCAAATATGACACAATAAGACAGACACACCAAATACCTGACACGCTACTAGAAGCACTTAACGACAATAACAAAACAATTTTACATAACTTTCTGATAGACACAAAACTATACAGCCAAATATAGACTTCCACCAACATACATAATACCCACATAATGAAAAATAATCAACAATATCTTATAAAATACAATACCGGGTACTAATAACCCAAGATCCTTTAATTACTTACATAAAAGAAAAATTGTGGTTCGCAGCACTTGTGTCTGTTTGTGCTTTTCTTACCCCATTTACGTATCTACGTTAAAAAAACGATAAAAGAAAACACAGACAGTTGAATTTACGAAAAAATTCAACCTAGGCACTGCAAAATCCGTATACAACATCGTTACAGGTGACGAAACTTGGATTTATTCATATGAACCGGAAACTAAGCAACAATCCACTGTTTGGGTCTCTCAAGATGAACCGAAATACACAAAAGTTGTTCGTTCACGAAGCACTTCCAAGAAAATGATCGCTTTTTCTTCGGTTGTACTGGACATGTCGCAACCATTCCTTTAGGGGATTGGAAAACAGTTAATGCTGAATGGTGTACAACAATTTGTTTGCCAGAAGTTATCAACAAAATCAGGAAAAACAACCAAAAACGTCGCATCATTCTTCATCATGACAATGCAAGCTCCCACATAGCACGTCAAACAATTGATTTATCTCCTAACGACTATTTTTTGTTCCCCAATGTCAAACAAAAAATGCGTAGACAGCGATTATCTTCACCTCAAAAATCTGTTGAAGCCTTCGAAAACCATGTGTTTGAAACACCAATTTCAGAGTGGGAAAAAATGTTTCGAGAATTGGTTTTAAACGCATGCAAAAGTGTATAAAACTTTAGACGAATATTTTGAAAAACAATAAAAGAGCTAGTAAAAAAAAAAAAATCTTTCTTAGTTTTTGTAAAAACTTAAAATGTAGCCCTCATACAAGGGGATGGAGCTCAGCGAGACGGGAGCTCACTAATTGCTTGCACTTTCTGACATTATTTTTTTTTTTTTCATTCATAGATACCTTTTACCCCCTTGGCTTATCAACAATCAAGAATCAGATCTACAGCTCAACAAATTCAAGAAATCAACCACACCAGTCCAACTTTATCAAGATACATTTCAAGAAATCAAACATAAATATCACGACTACCAATTTCACTACACTGATGCGTCAAAAACACAAGAAACTTGCAAAATAGCGATAGTCTCACCACAACAAACATCCATCAAGCTGAAGCAGAAGCCATCCACAAATGTCTTGAACTTGCAAGTAACACAGAAGACTCAGCTATAGCTATATGCACAGACTCCATAAGTAGTCTAATTGCAGTTCAAAACAACTACAGTAAAGACCACTCGATCCAAAAAATACAAGAAAAAGCTCATTTAATGAAGACAGCTCAAAACAAACGCGTCCTCTTCGTTTGGGTCCCGGGAAATGTCGGAATACAAGGGAACGAGCAAGCCAACGCAGCAGCCAGATAAAGCAACACGCCAGCAGATAACACCATCAACACTCTCCCCACTGTAACATACATACGACAAACCTTAAATAAACACCACTACCAAACTAGACTCACAACATGGCTAACGACAACAGACAATAAACTTAGACGAATCAAACCCGACATTAAAGAATGGTATTCTGGAAACAATAGACGAGAACAAGTTATTATGACAAGACTACGAATCGGACATACTAAACTGACACACGGATACTTAATGGCCAGACTCGACAAAAGCTACTGCGAGAAATGTAATGCACTCATAACAGTTAAACATTTTCTAATAGAATGCCAACTGTTCCAACTACAACGCACCAAACACAATTTACCACCAGACTTGACACAATCACTTCAACCAAACATGACAAAAAATATCATCGCATTTCTTAACGAGACAACACTGACAAATCATATATAACCTGTAAAACACCATAACAAATGTATATGTATATAACAAATGTATATAACACTGTATAACTCCATACCTGTAATTACATAGACACTAATGGCCTAGAAGTCGAAGTGTCTCTAAATAAATAAATAAATTTAAAAAAAAAAGATACCTTTTGCGAAGCAGCATAAATTGGTACTCAATTCTTATTTATAACTTATAGGTAACTACAAACACAATATCCTTTGAGATACCTCCTTGCTTTGTTTAAAATAATGTTTTGAATATTTATATTTTCAGCAAAAGATTTTAACATTGTTATTTGTTTATTTCTTAAAATCAAATATCCGTATATGACTAACGTATTTGTAGTTTCCATTGTCACTGATCTGGTTTTGTCACTGATCGGATTCTGTTGTTTCAGTGTTATTTGTCTGGATGGTGTTGGTGGCACTGCCGACATGCCACTGCTACACAACTTCTGTAACAACACAGCATTCCAGAGGTAAGTAGAGGATCGATATTGCCTATACACTACCGCGTTTTCATTTGTTTGTGAAATGCTGATATTGTTTTTGTTCAGATGTTTTATTGTTACCCTTTGAATAAAGTATTGTTTGTCACTGGGATTTATTGTAAAAATTAGAATACAATTGATCGTATTGTGTTTTGTTTAATTTATTATTTCAGAATAAATTTTGCTTTGTTTAATTGCTTTTAGATACTTAAAGGTGATATTTTATCTTTGTTGTTTATCCGGAAACATTAATGGTTTCTTCCTTATTTACGTACTATACACAGAAAGGTAATACGATAAACAACTAGAATATAAGGAAATATGCGTTTGCATATTCTATAGCAGAGTTTCCCCAACTTTTTGAGCCACGAAGCACTTTTTACGAGAAGAATTCGTCGCGGAGCACTATCGTTGCTATATATTTATATATATATATATATACATTTAAGTTGGATCTTGACGTGTGATATGTTGTTAGTTATTGCTTGTATAACAACTTTTGTAAACTAATCTTTTTCAAAATATTTCTCTGTAGTCAAAATCCGTTTAGCCAAATTCACTGTACAGGTGTCCAAGGACCGACAGACAGACTTAAGACAGACAGACAGGCTAAAAATAGTGAAAACATTATGTAGGTACTTCAATTCGTGGACATCCATCGAAATTAAAAAATGTCAAAATTGGTATGATCACAATACTTCCCTATATATATGTATGTATATAAATGTGGCGGTCGGTAAAAACATAGCTATAACTGGGGCAAAAAAAAGCTTTTCAAAATGCAAAATAGTAATATACTGATAAAAAACTATTGAAATACAATCTTTATAATAATTGAACATACTTGTCGTCTACTGGACGTTCTGAGACGGAGACTGTGGCAGCTTTTTTTAACGATCCGTACTTTAGCCAGCGATCCATGGAAAAATAATCGCAGCAAATACAAATAAATAACACTGCACGACTTACTATCTGAATTATAAGAGATCTAAGAAATATAATTCATATTCCTATTGCATAAAACGTCACAACAGCTATTATCTATTATTTGGCAAATTTTAAGAAATTTTTACTGTATTTATATTATAAATGCCGCTCCTATAATATATAAGCCCTGTAATAGAACAGTCACTCAGTTGTATATTTGTATTTCATAAAGGTTAAAACTTTTTCAATTACCAGTTGAAACAACGAGATTTGAGCGCCTTTATTTACATTTATTGGGGACAATAAAATATTATTGTACTGGCTGTTGTTATCTTCAGTAAAGTATAATTTCTGAGTGAAACTTTTGTTTTCAAAAAACACAAACACTGTTTTCACATCTGATCACATTTATTTTAACTGCTTGCGGAGCACAGTTTGGGAAACTCTGTTCTATAGAGTTGCCGTGGCTCTGTGGTAAGACGGGTGTCTACGGAGCACAGGGACGCTGGTTCGATACCTCCCACTTCCTTCGGATTTTTATCTTCCGATATTGTGCAGACAGCTCTGGGGTCGACTCAGCCTCAAGTATTTAATACTTATAAATGAGTACCTGTTCATTCAGGGACAATTACACACTTTTGTCAGTCAATTTTTATTAATTTTACCGTTCATTTATATAAATTTATTTTAATGTATTGACTATTTTACTATTTTAGTTATTTTTATTTTATTTTAATTTAATTTAATTTTGTTTTCTAATGACAGTTTATTAATTAATGTTTTCTTTAAATGATTTTATGACTGTAATAATAATTTTTTATAAGTATTTTAGACCTGTATTTTATGTTATTGACTTCTCATATATTGTAATGATCAACTGAGCAAAATAAATAATAATAATTATTTTTATTATTAATAGGACAGGTCGAAACGTCACACTGGCCACGTGGCTTTCGTAACTATGACCGGCGGTCTAGAAACGGAGAAGTTACCTTATCTGCCCCTTATACGCCTATCTAGACGTTGGGAACCTATTATTTATTATTTATTTATATATTCTATAGTAGGGGTAGGCAACCGACGGCCCGTGGATGAAACCGGCCCACAAAACGATATTATGCGGCTCACCAATAAAGCTGCGTTCACAGCTCTAAAAGTAGTTGACTATACGCTATGCCTTGTGGATAAATTTAATAGACAGTTTTAGCGTTTAATGAGAGCGTCACAGTTCTGAAAATTTATGCGTAACGAATGTTGTGGCTAGGGATGTTCCGATACTACTGATACGACACCAGCATGAATATTTTTTATTCCATATCGCGGTTTTAGTATCGTGGTAACGCTGTTGGGAAGTTGAAAAAGTTCATTGACTCTACAGAAGTTTCTACCAGTGGAAGTAAAAAGTCTGAACAAGAACCATCGCTACTCGATTACTCTTCTCAATTTTGGAGTCACCATACTGACATTGCACATGGGAAGAGGAAACTAAAATCAGGCACAGGCCAACGTGGTTCGTACAAAACTGAATATGAACATATCATTGTATTTGAAAAATCCAGTTTCACCTCTGAAAACCAATCCGCTACTGGTTTGGGACGATATGAAGACAGTCTTCCGTAACTTATATAAAATGGCTCAGAAATTCATGTCATTAGTAGCGCCGTCAGTTCCTTCAGAGCGCTTATTTTCGAAAATAGGAGCCACTGTATGCAGAGACAGAAATAGGCTTCTGGGCAAAAGGCTTACTAAACTGCTTTTTCTCGGTGCTTGCAATGAAGAAAAGTGAAGTTTTTAATTATATTTTAAACAATCACTCAAACCTTATAGGCGCCATTGCCATTTTCTACCATTTTTTAATACCAACCTGACATACTATTTCAAAGGAGCTAACTACAGAAATCAAAATTTCCTCTTACTTTGTTTTTACGAAAGTGATCAGCATATATAGGCTATTCCAAACGTTTAGGCAGAACTAGATTTTGAAATCTAGTAATTTTTATCTATTAATTCGGACTTTTGGTCATTTTGTTTAAGCTTTGTAAATCATACTCACATTGCAAATTCTAGATTAAATTGATTGTCATTACAAAATGTGCTTTTCATTGCATTTTAATTTTTTGTCATTCTTAATAAAAAAATTCCATTTATTTATTAGTTTTGTCTTCAAAATATGTAAAAAAGTATTAAATTTTTTAATAAATGTCATTCGTTTCCATGGTTTCACTCACAGAACATTTTAACTGTTGGAATTTTAAATTTTCACATACCAACCTGAAAAATTAAATAAGCAAGGTCCGTTCTCGCGACTCGTGAGAACCTAAAAGAACGAAAATCCCATTTAGTTCCGCCTAAACGTTTGGAATAGCCTTGAATCTATTTATTGTTAATAAATTGTTATCATAAGAATAAAATGTTTTTTACGTTTTATAGAAAATATATTCAATTTTCCTTTCGATACTTGAAAATATCGATATTTAGTTTCGATACGGTACTGGTATCGATACTTTTCATTCGATATTATTGATACCCAAATATCGATACTTTCTCAGTATCGCATATCCCTAGTGACATCTATGTTTTTTTTTCAAACTGCGAAAGAATAAATGCATTTATGTGACTATTTTCGAGCCCCTTCATCAGCAAGATCGTGGAAATTTAGAAAAAAAACTACTTTTTTTACTAGGCGACATTCAGGCTTCTAGTAAAGGGGGGGGGGGCAAAAAGGAAATTTAGAAAAAAATTACTTTTTTTTACTGTGCGGAACTTAAGGCTTCTAGTAAAAAGGGGCGCCAAAAAAATGTTGGGGGGGGGCGCCTAACTGCTAATTTTGCATCGGGACGCCAGGTACCCTTGAGCCGGCTCTGCCTAAATTGATCATGTTTACTGTTCGTCTTTGTAATTTTGGGCGAGATTTGTTGTAATTGGTGCGATGAAATTTTGTAAGAATATGTAAAGGTGTACAATGTAAACGTTTTCTTCGATGTAGACAAAGATAGCCAATTTGTATATACATATGTCTGTCTCATTAAACAATTCACTAACTATAAGTTTGGAAAACTATCGACAATCGACAACGTATAACGTATTAAATTTAGAGCTCTGAACGATTGCTAGCCTTACCATATGACAAACTTGTTACTGACAATCAACAGTGGCACAAGTCATAGCCTATATCTGACTAATTTAAAAGCTCTGAACGCAGCTTTAGTGTTTTTTTTTTTTGCGTAGTGTGATATGCTATATGTGTTACCTGGTAAGAAAGCCATGCAAAGGTCCTAGATTTCATAATTTGAAATATTATAAAAAAGCATAGATTATTGGAATCAGAAACAGATTTATACTACAAATTTTAGATTTTTTAGATTTTTAGATTAACTCCTGATACCCTCAGGAGTTAATCTAAAAATCTGAAAAATTTGTAGCATATTATTACCCATAGGATGGAGAATAAAATTTCTGGAACTAGTTATTAAAAGCTCTCAATTACAGACAGTTCTACCTTCCATTTAACATTGTAAAAAATTGAAGCGATAGCAAATTACATTTTTCATTTTTTTCAAATAAAGGTCTTTAACCTTGACAGTTCACATTTGACGAGCCTCGAGGGGATTGCATATATAGACAATAATTCAAATACGAATAAAATCGATTTGGTAGTTTCAGTACACGTGTAAATACTGCCACAAACAAATTGAGAGACGGAAGATTAAAATTTATTTTTTAGTTTCTTTAGCACAGCGTTTTAAAATTTTCAACATTCAACAAATATGTTTTGTCCAAGAAATACCTAAATGTAAAATTAAATTTAATATACATATTATTATATATTTGATTTATAAGTATTTCTCTACTAAAAATGATTTATTCTTGTTTGATACCTTTAAAACAAAAACTAAACTAATTCAAACAATTGGGCTCAACAGCGCTATGAAGTGACGCCAAGCGGACTATAACTGAACTAAGCGAAACGAGTAATAGTTTATTGTTTACATCTGGTTTACATGTGTTTTCTCGTGTAGTTTGTATTGCTTTTAAAAGTTAGTGTTGCAGTTTGTTTGTTATATTAACTTTTGATAGCAATTATTATTCTTTTTTATATTACTTTATGTTATAATGAGTTATTATAACACAAATTGGTGTGTGTTTGGCTGTCACTCTAGAAAAGGAAGTAACAAAAATATTTACTTCCACTATTTTCCAAATGAGAAACAATTTGTGAACTGTTAATAAATTTGGTGCTGTGGAAGTGATAATAACAAACTAGTATTTATTAAACAAAACTATTATTTAAAAACAAACACTAAATTATAAAAATCCTTCTCGAACATAATTAAATATCTACCCGGGTAATTTTAATGCAGAATTAGGGCAAGCGGTCTCAAATTCTGTACGCAGCTTTTCTAATACATTTTCACTGAACTTTCAGTGCCTGCTTTTGTTTTTAATCAATTTATTTAAGCAAGGAGTTTCTAACAGATGTTTCGGTTCATACTGTTGTAAGACAGGTTTCTTAAAAGTAGACCACAGGCATTTTAAATCTGTGCTGGTTAATATTTCCATACTCAATATATTGTTTCTGGAACAAAAAGTAAAACCAACAGAAACCACACAAAAAAAAGATAAATCAAATATTTCACAATCAATCAATGCCCTGATCTTGGCTTCTTTCATTTTGGTTTGTTAACCACCTGGCACAAAATAATAGGATAGCTGAAATGTGTTTGCATGTAGTTCCTGCTTTACATGTGCAGGACATATTTAAAACTTCAACATCATTACTAAATTTTAATTTCCCAGTGACTTCGTGAGGTGGTGTTCTCAAACTGCTTGTTTGTAAACATAACCCACATATGTCGACATGCTCATCATTTTTGGCCAAAATTCCGCACAACATAAGATTTCCGGCGTTTAACAACTCTTCTCCTTCAACTACACACCTAGAAGAAGGTGTTGCACTTAAAAAAATTAAATAATTTAATAAGGATAGCTGTTTATTATCCATTGCAAATCGATGATTTAACATGTAAACAAATATGGACAACTTTCACATTACTCGTTTCAATCAGCTGTTCACAGCGCTCGTAGCGCCGCCATCGGGCATTGTTGTATCCAATAGGTTGAATTATGGCGTATAACAGTAGGCGCTCTGCCTGTAGACTCCTTGCACACATGCTCTTGATTCTCAGCAATTATTTTTTTTTTATTATATTTTAATTTCAAAAGAAGGCACGTACTACTTAAGCCATAAATACAAAAAATCAATAACATTATTAGCCATTGCTATTAATTTTAAAAAAATATATATTTTGTCAAAAACACAAAAACTTTAATATTTTACAAAAGCGCAATCTGTTCAAAAATTCCTCTGGTACGTTTCCAACTGAGATGATCAAAATGTGTTTCAAAACTCTATTTCTATGTTTTGAAAGACTTACTATTATACATTCACTGGTTTATTAACCATTTTTCAATGTTAAACTTAGTAAAACACAAACTAAACACAATGTTTTATAAATCATGTTTTCATGTAATGTAATTTAATTCAATTTCATACATTTTAATTTTAGACTGAAGATGTGCAAACTATCCATGCACGAAACGTTTCAAATTTTATAAACTGACAAACTAATTTTAATAAACTGACGAATAAAAGAGAACCTGCGTCTTATTATATATATATATATATATTAATCTCCGATCTAGATAGCTCAATCATCGGTCGTTAAAAAATTGTAGCTTTTGGTGCCGCATTCTAAATTTTTTTATTTTTTATTAATAATATAGTTTGATAGTTAAGCAAGCTAGTTTTAATATAATGCACTGTATCCAGTTTCACGTCTGAGTAAAATCAAAATAAACGCTAAGCTAAAGCCGCCCAAGATTATTAAAGTAAAGGTTGTCTCATAACTTGAACTGGTGGGGGTAAATGTACGTCATCTCTATGCTAACGGTACTCAGCCTTTGTTTATTATATATGTTATATACACGTGAAGTTTGAATTTTGTATATAAATATAAAATATCGTTTAATTTTTTGATTTTCTACTTGTGTTAATGTGTTTTTCCTTTGAAAGGAATGTTTCTTTGTTCTAAATAAATTTTCTTACATTCATTTTTTATGTGAAGAGAATAATAAGTGAAATATTTCAATATTTTAGTTTTAGGGTGTCCCCCTGAAACTACCCTAATATTCATCAAATTGAATAAATGCATAGAACAAATAAGATTTGTTTTCTTATAAACAATTTTTATTGTATAGTTTTTTCTGTTAAGATAGTTCTGTTTATAAATGAAATATTTTAAGTTTTTTAATATCAGTTTTTACCCAGAAACACCCCCTAAGAAATTTTTTTTAGATATCATGCCTATATTTGATCCTGGTTCTACTCTATTGTACCAAATTTCGTTAAAATACGTCCAGCCGTTTTTAGAAACTGATAAAACCTCCAATTTTATTAATTACTATATTATTATAGCAATTTGTTTTTCTATTTTTATTTGAATATTCGTAAAATTATATTTGAATTCGATTTTATTGTTATTTATTAACTATAATACAAATACCCATCACCTTAAATTTTATATAAATCAGTATAAAATTATCAGCATTTATATTAATTCTGTATTCTAGTTTGAACTAATCCGTATTATGACGTATTCCCTCTCACGCCCTGATTGGTCAGAACGTTACGAGACAACCTTTACTTTAATAATCTTGAAAGCCGCCGGCCTAAATTCACCAACACATACACACTAACAACTCGCCGCTGTTGCCCTTTCCAGTTCATTTTTATTACTTGCGTAGATAAATACATTAGAAATCGCATATGGGAACACTGTACCGAGACACTAACGTGTAGTGTCCACAGCATTATTTTCTAGATCTAAATTTTTAAAAACTATCACTTATATAAAAAATCTATGAATTAGAAATAATAAAAATAAATATACGCAGATATATTTAGCTAGTTTAATGCAATTTTAAAGTATAAATAAGATTTTAAATTCAGTTTTCCTTATTAATTTTTCTTTTTAGGTGGACACTGTCCCAGCGCCACCCTGTCTCAGTCGCCACTGCTTACGAAATCCTAAAAATGTTAGCAAATTTTTAGTTATCTATTTAAGACAGTAAATTAATAAAAATGTAATTATATTCTTTTACCTGTAAATTAGATTGGAAGGAACATTTCCAGCTTCACCAACTTGACCGTGTACTGCAACTCTGGTACAGCGTAACGGTTTGGTTAAGACATATCAGTATGCAAGATCAATAGTGCTGTGTATGCGACAGTAGTTACGCCCGTTCTGAGTTCAAGATCAGGCAGCTCATCCTTACACAACATCTTACGCCAACAGCGAGATTTGCTTTGAATTCAATTATTTTCTCATCTGTCTTACGCTATTATCAACGTTCTTATTAAAATTTTAAATATCAGTATTAAAATAAAATTTTAAAAGATATAGTGAAACCTTTTAGAATCAAGTCTTTGATAAAGTTAAAGTAAAGGGAAAATCCCTTCGAGGCAAAAAAAAAAGCTTTGATGTAGAGAATTAGTAAATATTTGATGTGGGTAAACTACTGCAGTTCATTTGTAGTTACTGTGTGTAATGTAGTCTGTAATATATTATAATATGTTTCATTTCGTAAAGTTCCAACAATATTTAATATTTAACTGTTCAGCATATATTCAGGATGATTCAGAAGGAATCTGCAAAACTTAAAAGGCGTGTTCCTCGAAGAATTTCAAAACTAAAAACAAGGTGTTATCAAAAAGTACGTGCAATTTTTTAAATTACAAAACATTATATATTTATTCATCAATTTTTATATTGCCCCTTTCAAAATAGTCCCCATTGGATATAATAATAATAATAATAATAATAATAATAATAATAATAATAATAATAATAATAATAATAATAATAATTGTTTATTGACAAAATTACAATAATATTTGTTTTAAGTCAGTCAGTACAATCGTAAATGTAATATTTAATAAAATGTACAGGAAACAATATGGCAAACAATATGTACATATACAATATGAAACATTTTGGTTGGTAGAAATTGTGTACTTAGGGAAACAAATAAAAATAAAATAGAGAATTAGACAAAATAATTCAAAATAGCATCAACTACAATTTAAAAGCAATAAAAATAATTTAGAATTTATGTTGTAAAAATTCATTTATAGAATAGAAAGCATGGTTGATAAGGTTTTGATGGTATTTTTAAAAGAGTTAACCCTATTGGATTTGAAGGAGTCTGGCAATACGTTAATAAATTTATAAGAATAATAGTTGGTGCTATTTTTAGATTTAGTCAATCTTAAAAATGGTGGATAAATCTTATTTATATTCCTTGTATTATAATTATGGATTTGTTCAAAAGTATCACATTCGGTTAAGTTTTTAAAAGCTAACAAGAGGCAGTAATATATATAAAGTGAGGGTTAAGTCATGATTTTTAATTTAGTGAAATATGACCTGCAGTCGGCTCTATAGGATAAACCAGCAATGACTCTGAGCGCTCAGCGTTGCAAGGAGAAAATTCTTTCTGCAGCGGGCGAATGGCCCCATGCTAATAGTGCATAAGCGATCTGACTGGAAAAGTGAGAAATAAACTATCCGCATAACATGCTCAGATACCGAATTCGCTAAATTTCTAAATAGATATATGATACTACATAATTTATTGGAGAGATGGGTTACATGCTGATCCCATTGGAGAGTGGGATCAACATGGATACCTAAGAATTTAACGGAAAGTGGGTTATTGAAATTGAGATGTTTAAAAGTTGTTACTAGCTGCTGAGTTTTATTTTCATTTAGTAATAGTCCATTTGCATTAAACCACATTTTAGCTTGATTTAGAAATGCGTTACTCGTAGACAGTGTTTTATCTAGGTCGTTAGATCTAACAATTAATGTAGTATCATCAGCGTAGAGGATGCTTTTGATCTTTATTGATAGGGGAAAATCATAAATAAAAATTAGAAATAATAACGGGCCTAGAACGGAACCCTGAGGAACACCGATATTTACTGGCAGAGGATCAGATTTTATATTATTAATAGCTACATACTGTTTTCTGTTAGAGAGATAAAATTTTACGAAAGCGCAACTGCCTTCATCAAAACCATATCTTTCCAACTTATTTAAAAGGATAGGGTGAGAAACACAGTCAAAGGCTTTCGATAAATCTAGGAAAGTCGAAAGACAGTATTCACCAGCCTCTAAACTTTTAGTAGCTTCGGCAATTAAGTTAAGAATTGCATCGCCTGTCGATAAGTTAGGGAGGAAACCAAACTGTGACTCATTAAATAGTTTATGTTTTTCAAAATGACTAATGACTTGATTGGACATGATTTTTTCTAATATTTTGGAGAAAATTGGCAAAAGGGATATAGGTCTGTAATTGTTTAATTCATGTTGATCACCACTTTTATGTATGGGTATTACTGAAGCTACTTTTAGAGTATTCGGAAAAGTGTTAGATTTAATACAGCAATTTAAAACATTTAAAACAATTTAAAACATTTTAATGGACTTATGCCACCGTTTTTTTCAAGTCTTTAAAACACTTCTGAAACGCAGATTTTGTACTGTCGAGCTCCTTCAGCAATTTTGCTTTTATTTCGTAAAAAGTTGTCCTTTCTTTGTTTTTTTTTTTTCAACTTTGGGAAAAGAAAAAAGTCCCATGGGGCCATAACTGGTCAATAGGGTGGTTGCAGTATCATTACGGTGCTATTTTTGGAAATAAAATCTCGAACACGCAATGAAGTATGAGCTGGTGCGATAATTGTGGAATTTGCAAGAATGTTCCATCCATAAAAAAATAATCTATTTTTTAGAAAGGACACTTAAGAGCAGACATGTTTATTACTGTAACTTGAGACCTATGTAAAGTTAACATGAAAAAAGCAATCGTAAATTCTTAACAGATGACAACTCTGTCAATTAATAGATTTGATGTATTCAGGCCATAAGGGAGAAACTATATTCTATATCTTTAAAATAAATATGTTTTGTTTAGTTATCTGGCAAGGTTATACTATTTAATTTATGAATAATAACTGTCGTCTGGATGACCGGAGTGTGATATGATATTTTACAGTTGGGCGATGTAAGCCTACCAGGGTAGTTCTGTTTAAAGAGTGATGAGGTTAGGACGTATTTAAGGGAACTGTTGCAGGAGGTAGTACCGCAGGTGACGTCTCCCCAGGTGACTACCCTGAACAATGTACCCAGGCTAGCTCAGGTGCTGGGTTTCGTGTATACCGTCTCGGATTGAAGAGCCTCGTCGCACTAGTTTCTGAAAATAAGATTGTGTTACCCCAAGGATTGTTACAAATGAAAAGCAAAGTGTGAAGTTATATATTTATTTAACAAGAAATGAGTTAACAGTATAAAATATAGAAACAAAGTGAATAACAATATAAAAATACATAGTTAGGTAAAAATGTGAGTAGGAGTTGTTGAAGGGACGGCGAGCGTGGTTGTGGTGACCGGCGTGGACGTTGTATCGAAGTTGAGTTATTGGCGGCAGCGCCAGAATGGTTAATGGTGGCAGCGCCGAGGTAAGTGGCGATGCGTGTGTTTTGGCGATAGCGCCGAAGCGAAGTTGGTAGTCCGTCATGGACATTGTACGTGGGGCTAATCATAGCGCTCACGCACGGTTGATAGAAGTGATGGGGTAATTCTTGTAGTGCCGGAGAGCGGCAATGTGCGGCGGTAATGCCGTGAACGGCGTATCGTTGCCGTATAGCGAGGTGGGTGGGGTTCCTTTCCGTATAGCGAGGTGAATGATGACCCTTGTTAAATAGCGAGGCCCTGTCGTATAGCGAAGTAGATGAGCGATGGTATTGTTTTAATTCTTTTTTGCGACTTGAAGTGAGTCTTGAAGTGAAGGTGTCTTCGTAGTGGCGACTGTAGGAACAGTAATGACCGAATGGTGGTTTGGCGTTTGAAGCAGTGTTGCCAACTACTGGATGTACCATTCCGCTAGAAGGGCACCTGTAATCCGCTAGAAATCTGCTAGATTTCTAAAAATTTCTAGGTTAAAGAGTGAGTTTCCGCTAGAAATCCGCTATATTTTTAATTTTTCTAGGGTCAAAGAGGGAGATAAAAAAGCAAATTCTTTTTGAATACATTTTTATTGAATACAAAAATTTATTATAATTAATCACTAAAGACCGTGCGGAACTAGAATTTGAAATCTAGAAACTTTTAATGATTGAAAATTTTGATTAATTGTTTTTAACATTGTAAATCGGGCTTTTATAAACATTTATATAGTCTATCCCAAATTAAGTTTAAGTGGAACTAAGCGAAATTTATCTTATCTTAAATTATCACGAGCTCACTTTTTAATGATTGAATGGGGCTTTTGTTAAACAAAATGGTCTGTCTAAAGCAGGCCCGTGCAACATACGGCCCGTGGGCCGCATGCGGCCCTCGACCTTTATTTTGTGGCCCACGGAGCGAAATTGAATATTAGAAAAAAAAAGCAAAGCAAATTGAGATTAAAATTTGTATTTCAAATATATTTCTAGTAAAAAATATCTCTCTGAACAAGCTACAGATAACATACACCGTTTCTTAGTCGAGTGCATATCGCAGACGTGCATTTGCAGCGAAAGTTCGCTCAAAATGCTGTTCTTACTGCATTTTTTTATTTATTTTTCTGCATAAGCGGTTAATATTGATAATCATGCGCAATGTATCTTACCAAAGAGGTGTTTTTGTTAACTTTTTATATAATAAAGCTACATATCAAAATTATTTGTGTTTAATTTTTCAAAATATCTTTGGACCCACCAGACCCAGAAAACACCATAATCCAGCGGTCCTTAAACTGTGGTCCGCGGATCCCTGAGGGTCCGCGCAGCCATTATCGGGGGTCCGCGAAACAATTTTGACATTAACTTTACATCCCCCAACTTTTCGCTTTTATTCGAATAATTCATTTAATAAAAATCCTACTTGATCAAGACTTTTTGTATTTGTTGTTATCTAACTAGTTATTGACATAACTAAACAATAATTACAAAATTTGAATTATTTTTATTTAAATGCAAATTATTTACAGAAAACATATTATAATAAGATCTATTTTGACCAATATTTGAACAAGAAATGTTTGTATGAGTTTAACGTATTATTATTTGTAACTTGTTTTTATTCTTTTTACTACTATTTTTATCAATTTTATGTTTTTTATTCTATAGCTAATAAAAATGTTCCTCTATAAATGCACAAGACCATTTATTAAAATAGCCAGCGATACATGTTTGCCAATATTTGTTATAACGTAGTGCCTATGAGATTATTGAGCCAGAAATTATGCGTCGGATTCATAGGGGCGCCAAATGACCAAATTTCATTTTTTTTAAATTATTTTTTATAGTAATGAACTATAAATCAATACAAAATTGATTTTATAAAAGAAAAAATATATATATTTTTTTTAGAAACTTTTTAGTTAAGAAAAGTAAATTCAAACTATATTATTACGAATTGCAGTGTATTGGTTCCTATGGCAACCTGAACTTCAACTTTTATTAAGTAAATTGCTGTTTTTGAAGAATATTGTGTACGGCGAACAGCGGTAAAATTCCTTGTATAATATGTCTGATAGAAATTAGGGGTAGTCCCTTATCGTTGCCTGACGCAAAAATCGAAATATGATTGTAAAAATTAATTTTTTGATAATAAAAACCAGTAATAAAATACCGAACACATTTTATTTTTGCATATATTGTTTTATATGTGTTTGTCACAAATCATCAGATTATCCGTCAAAAAAATATTTATTAAGCTAGAATTTCCGCTAGTCGCTAAATGCAATTTTCAACCGCTAAAACAATTTGAAATCCGCCAGATCTGGTGGCAAAACCGCTAAATTGGCAACACTGGTTTGAAGAGCGTTTCTTATATACCTTTGGTTTTGGGTGAGGGAATGGAATTTTGTGGAATGGGTAACTAGGCCACGCCCAGTTATGCAAAAATGATCCTTATTATTAAAAAAGATTCTAAATATGAGTTTAGGGCTGATTTACGGGTCGCGATCGATAGATAATCTCTCGGTGAATCTAATGATGGGTGATAGATCGCGGTACGACCCATAGAACGCGATATATCAGCGATAACAGAACTCAGCTAAGACAGCCACGGCTTAAAGACATATTTAGAATGTACGGTCGGTCAAGTAGAGTGATGTAAACAAGTAATTCTGTATGTTAGTTAGTGTAGTGTTCGTATCTATATGTAATTACCAGATAGAGAGATAGAGAACATATTCATAGAGACTTGTGAGAATCAAACGGTTTTCGGAGTTGATAGAGAATTTTGATGTCCAGAGGAAAATTAGTGGACTTATGTAAAATACCTGTCATGTGTTTAATGTTCGTGAATGTGCGTCTCACTTGGATTGGCTGTCATCGTTAAATTGTAAAGTCTAGTGTCAATAATGTTAATATTAAAACCCGTATCGTAATTAAATTAGGTTAGATAAAATGTTGGGTTTAATTAAGCAACGCGTAACTCTTTCCTAAGAAACATAGAAACCAGTTGGCGAACTTGGGGGCGGATCATATACGAAAAACGCTCGCAGATCAGATCGCATATTAGCTGATTAGATCGCATTGACGCAAGATCTAGATTTTGAGGGATGTACACAGTAAGTACTAATGAAGTATGTTAATCAGCCAACAGTGATGTTTTATTCATATCATCAGTAGGCTCCCCACACGCCCAAATGTATATTGAAGAAGCAGATGACCATTTTGAACAGCTAATAATATACGAGGGTTGCCATTTATATTTCGGGATTTCAGATCAAAAACAATTATTTATCAACAAAAGTGTCTTTATTGTTTTTCAAAATATTTTCCATGAAGATATATCAGCACCTTAGAGGTAAACTGTATCAAGTCACATTTTTATCAGAAATGACATTTTAGCGCCCACTTAATACTTTATGGTCTATCAAGTGGAATATAATTTGGAGCTAAAGCTCTAGCCATTTTCGATATTCGTTGTTTTAAAACTGTATTATGTCGATCAACGCATGGCGGTGAACAATCTTCAATCGTCTTTTCTGAGCTATTTATCACTTCCGACTTAATACAATTTACCTCTGATGTGCTGATATAGACTTTTGCACGCGTTTGAACCATTTTTCGAAGCACTTTTTCCACTCCGATTGAGGCACCTCCAAAACATTTTGGACGCATCAACCGCTTCTTCAGGTGTCAAAAAACGTCGCCCTCGCAATTTCTTCTTGATATTCCGGAATAAAAAGAAGTCATTTGATGCCAAATCAGGACTATACGGCGGAGAACCCATCAAATCGATGTTTTGAGTGCTCAAAAAGTCACTTGTTTGGACCGATTTGTGACAGCTCGCATTGTCGTGGTGGGCAAATTATGTGATGTAATTTTTTGACGAACAAATGTTCGTGCAATAGTGAATATTTGCTGGTCCCACTAATGCCCAATGATACCTCTATCTCACAATAAGTCACATGGCGATCCTCACGCACAGTATCACTGTTTTCCGGAACAACAACCGATTTTGGACGACCTTAACGCTACGTACAACCCCCAGAGATTATTAGTTTCTTATACAAAACTAACAATCTGAAATAAAATTATTGACAATCTATACGTCTTGCACCTTATTTTAATGTGTTTTGTTTTTAAACTGTGATATTCGATGGTAATTGGCCTCTTACCATCACTCTGAGTCTGTTCAAATTTTCGAACAAACCTTTTTATCTTATTTATTTGTGTTTGTGTGTGCAAGATTTCTTTTATTGAGTATGCGTAATTTTATTGGTTTTATCTATTTTTTGATTGTTTAATTTATTGTCTTTAATATGTAGTGTAGTCATTTAAATGGGCTGCGTTAGGCGCAAATAGCCTTTGCTGCTGTGCGCCAAAAATTTTAACTAACTAACTAACAATCTATACATCAAATTTTGCACAGAATTTTTATTTATCTAATAGGGTATTTTTGATCGTAGAAAAAAATATTGTAAAAATGTTATTGCTTAATAACTTAATAAAAGGTCACACAACAATATTTTCTAATTTTTTAAATATATTTGTGGATTTCAAATAATTTTTATATTTATATAATTTTATGTAGAAATGTTCAAATAATACGTCAACATTGTTTTCGACATGATTGTTTATAGTTTAGATCCTTCGTCGAAAAATATTATACTTAATGATAATGAAATGCCACTTGGTACAAGTATTCTTTACATAAAATAAATCATTTTTATCCGCAGCACCTATATTGAGAACCGCGGCAGATTCGAGATGGCGGCAAATGTAGATTACCAAGTACAATAACTATAAGTAATTTTCACAATCGAACAAAATATCTCCAAACATGTTTGTAGAATGAAGCTTCAGCTACAATTTGCCGCATAGTACACAAATATGTGTTGAATGGTTTACAAGATGGCGTCTATAAAGCAATTAGTTTATTTACAAATACAGGGCAGGTTTTTAACAATTAAAAATATCCTATTAGACAAATAAAAATTCGCTGAAGATGTTGATGTATAGATTGTTACTTGTATAAGAAACTATACGGTTGTGCGCACCCTTAAGCGAACTACGGCCACGATTGAAGTCGGCAAACCATCGATAAACAGTAGTCCTTAATGGTTCTTCATCGCCAAAAGTCGAATTAAGTTCATGGATGTATTGTTGTTGGGTTAATCCACGTCGAAAGTTGTAAAAATAATCGCTCGAAAATGTTCACGATTTAATTCCATTTCTAGCCGAAATGATTTTTTTCAAGTTACTGTAAACAACACAAATAGCGCTCGTACGTTAAAACGTTCTGAGTACGTATACCATCAAAAATGTTAAACTTTACGATAGAAGCGTCAGTTGCCAGATGGCAGCACAGTTTAGCGCAATCCCGAAATATAAGAGGCAACCTTCGTATTAGTCCAACTAGATTTATAATTTGTTGTGAGTAAAAACAGTTATTTTCTAAATACGTGTATATTTTTTAAGCATGCTAACTGTTTAATTTTGTTAAATCAAAACTATGTTGATATAACATTTTTTGTTATTTATTTATTTTATTTTATTTATTTATTTTTTTTCGAGGAACATGCCTTTAAGTTTTGCCAGAGTCCTTCTGAATCACCCTGTATGTATGTATTATAGTTGTATAGAATTTAAAGTTGACATGTTGTGGATTTTAAACTGTATATAAGCTAGGAATTAAAAATTTAATCCGATTCAGAAAGCATTGAATGGTCTGATGTTTGCTGTACAATAAACAACTCACAGCAGTGCTACATTATTTCGTAACTAGTTGGCGTGCCCGTACTTCTACGGATTTTGTTATGTACATTTTTGCTGTAACGTAAATGATAAGTGAGCTATTTCAAGTAGAACAAAAAATAATCGTTTCTTCATTCTAAACCACTCTTTAATATATATATATATATGTTAAGTAAATTATAAGTCAGATACTTCGTTTGTACATAGGTAGCGCCCTACTTAGCTCCCCATATATTCATCTTATTAAAAACTGCTTGAATAAAACGAACGTTTTTTCATTCTAAATAAATTTTCTTATATTCAATTTTGCTGTTAAGTAAATTAGTGAGATATTTCTATTTTGTAGCTCACCAATCGTTTCTTTAATGTTAACAGCTTTTTTTATATATATATATATGTTATGGTGCAACTGTATAATTAATCCGGGCAGTAATTACAATGCCCTGACATTATGAATAATGCCCAAAACAATCGGGCAAGATAATTAATATGTATGATATTTTATCACATTGTCTGGTCATTATAAATAGTGCTGCAATATTGCTGGGCACTTTAATAATGTTGACGGATATTAGTTTCCGATAAGCATTTCAATTTGGGGCTAACCAGGAATACTTTAATACTCAAAATCCGATAAATGATAAAGTTTCTCTAGATCCGAGTGTGGATATACGAAAAGAAAACGTAAGAAAAACTAGAGAAATGGCTTTATTTAATCTAAAAAACAAGCTAAGAAAATGCATTTTTTTAATATTTTATTAACGGCTCGACTTAAGCAATCTAGATCACACAAACGAACAAACCTATTGTTGGACTACATTGTCAGACTAATACCCTTTTCACACTAGATCTTTAAGACGAGTGAACTTAAAGTTCACCGATGTTTAAGATCGGTATGCTTTCACACTTGATGTTTAAATCTCTAGTGCTGTCATCAGCTACAGTAATTTTGTCCTTAAGTTACCGTCATGAAATTACCAGTTTTGAACTGTCTGCGCAGACGCACATTTTGAATTATTATAAACAAATATGGATATTTAATTTCATTCTACAATAAAGACACTACAATAAAGAATATATTACACCTGTATTAACATGTAAGTCGATACATTTTATCTCAATTATTATAGCTCTGTATTTTATTAAACACATTATTAAAATAAATAATTTTATTATAACAATAAGTATAAACTTCTTATAACGTCGATATAATGCAGTATTCTTGTTTATGATAATATAAAATGTTGACAGCACAAATTCAAAGAGTATTTTTTTATAATAAAAATTAAGTTGGCAATGCGGACGAAGTTTAAGACGCAGATCTCTGTCTTAAACATCGCTTGTATTTAGACGAGGCCATACGGTTTCACATTAGCGTTTAAAGATACATTCACTTTAACATCCGATCTTAAAGTTCTAGTGTGAAAAGGGTATTAACAACGCTTTATGCAATTGGGTCCTAAAGTTTGAAAGAGTGACAGATAGAAATTTTGAGAGGGTCATGTGTGACCGAGTTTTGAATACCAAGGTTTCAATATTATTTTGGAACGGCAAAGGTTAAAATAAGTAAAATTGCATTCTGAACGTACAATATAACGACATACATTTCATATAAAATGTTCAAATGTGTGTGAATAATTCTCTTTGGTGATGCGACGGAATAGCATTATCTCACAGTTAAGTTGTTTTATTGTTTACACGTTATTGTGGAGCTGCTCACTGATCAGATTATCTGTTTGTCACCTTTGATCTTGGTGTTATATTTGACATTGTTTGAACTGTAGCCGCGTGGTGGTATTTAACGCCTAGAGGAGACTGAGGCACCTGGAAACAAAATAACATAATATTTTACAAACAAAAATATTTGTAAAAATAGAAACAATGGCAGTAACTCCATAATGCCTCCACCACACACCTAGCAATAGAACAGATGAAGGAGATATTCACGACTTGGAAATCCAGGAAGATCTGCAAATAAAAGAGTGGGATAGTTTCAAATAATTTGGATGCACGATTTTAAAATATGCATCGACGGAACAAGAAATAGCTGAATGGGACAAACAAAACCATGCATTAAGCAGCTAAACCCAGTTCTCTGGAAGAGGAATCTTACAAAAAGGACAAAAACTTCAATATACAAAGCTATGGTGCAAAGCATTATGGCTTCTATATCTTCTACCACTTGATATAACACTATGGAACTGACACAACTCGTGCCATTCCATATGCTCCAGGGGATATAGAGGAGGTGGTGCTTCGACCACTTCAAGCAACGAAGCCAGACATAGTCCTGCTGGACCACGAAACTAGAGATATGTTTTTAATCGCATTCTCGTGTCTAGCAGAGAAAACCATATCTCTAAAGGAGGAGGAAAAGCGAGAGAAACACTCCGACCTTTTGTCTGAGCTTCGGCAAATGTACCCAGAACACAAAATCAAGCTTGTGGTTATCATTATGGGCATTCTAGATGGAACAAAGACGTCCTTCGAGCAGGAACTTGACATCATTCCTGCCTGCAGATCAGTTTCCAGCTCTTTGATTTGCAGAGCGCAACAGACATGTTTGCTTGGTTCCTTACGCAATTTGAAGACGAAGAATAGTGCAATAGCCGCTGCCGCATATCTCTAGAGTCTGGAATTCGGTAGTATGTATTCACCCTGTGAAGTATTCGCTTATGACATGCCACCTTGTGGTAAGCCTGAAGTGCAATGCCTGGCAGTGGAAGATTTAGACCTAAACCAATACCACCCTATATATTATATATATATAATTCAATTTAATTCAAATATTAAAATAGTTGAAAAAATCGGTTTAGAGACAGTAAAACCGTTGACCCATTTTTATATTTTTTACATCTCCAAACTGTTGTCTGGCTAAAGAGTTCTACATCGGCTTGAATAAATGTTAATCCGAAGTAGGTTGTATACGCTGTATGCGGGAGAACATTTCAGTCTAAATTAAATATGTCTTGCTGCGACATGAGAAAAATATGTGGCCTAGCATTGTCGTGAAGCAATACGAGCTTCTCACTCCCATGTTCCAGCCGACAGAAGAATGGTCAAATTGAAGTCTGAAGGCTATAGCTCTTAGCAGTTACAGTTTTACTAAGTTTAAGGAGTTTGTAAAACAGCACATACTTCATATCCCACCAGATGTACAGAACAACCTTTTTGGCAGAGATGTTAGGTTTTGTTGTTGATATTGATGGCTGAACGGAGTCAACCTATGATTGTACAAGTTTAGGATTATTGGAAATTTGCCACAAAAAATCCTACTTAAATTTTCTAGAAAACAACGAAATGCATATGTTGAACCAGGTAGTAATGCTGTATTGGTAGAGGTCATTGTTGATATTCTGAATTTTTCCCATTTCATGCAATCATCTTTAAACTACTGTTCAACCCTTTTGCATCTGAGACAGATTTTTTTCAATAAGGCGAGCAATAATTGGTTTTTAGTATTCACGTTATTAAGTATGGCCGTTCATCAAAATTACGGGTTTTATAACATCGAAACCAGTATAAGTATTATGTAGGGTGACCATTTTCTTAAAAAGGCAATGCGGGACGGAGCAAAAAAGGTCGTCACTTCCCAAATATAAGTAAAGAGCAAAAAAAAAGTTCCTCACCACCCAAATCCAAGTAAAGAGTAAAAAAAGATCCTCACCTCCCAAATCCAAGTGAAGAGCAAAAAAAAAATTATGTGAAGTGTGAATCTTCACACATTGCAGGTATGCAAATTTTATGTCAAAATATTTTTTTATGAATTTTAATTCGAATGCCTAATACCATTATTTAAGTTTCTAAATATGTGCAGTATTTTATTTATATAGCAAGATTCAGTAAGATTTTTAAAATTGCGCCTATTGGTTGCTTATATCATAAGCGCCGCCCTCTGATTTCGTCAAACAGAATTAAATTATAATTTTAACACTTCCTACTGGTTATTAAATTTACGCTTTTAAAAAATAAATGCAACATTTACCAAAATATAACTAGAATTTTGACGAAATAATTTAAACAAAATAAAAATGCAAAAAAAAACAAAAAAATAAAATTAACAGGATTCGAACTCTGCAACGTTCGAACTGCAAATTACAAAGTGCATCACAAAACCAACTGAGCTACTAGAGTTACAGATCTGGTGTGTTACATAGCGAATTAAATATTTAACATATTTTAGTTAAAAACACAAAAATGCGTTATTTTCCGAAAACATAATCTGATCAAAAATTCCTGCTGTATTATTCCGGTTCACACCAATGTTCATTACTTAGAATTTTTTCAGATTTTTAGTTTAAACCATCTGGGCTACAGGGTGTGGGACAAATTTTTTTTTGCATAATTTTGGCATAAATTGCATCAAAATAATTTATTTTGCAAAAATAAAATTTTGATCGTTAATCCACGTACTAAGGGCTTTCATTTGATACCCTACTCAGAATTTAAAAAAAAAATATTTTTTTTGATGAGCACATATTTGTTTATATTTTTAGGGGGATATGTTTTTTAGATGTTTTAGTATTTTTCCTATGTGCGGGTCAAAGAGTTGTATAAGCATGCCAAATTTCAACTCTCTAGGTTTAGCCGTTTGGCTACAATTTTTACCGAACAGACAGACAGACAGACAGACAGACAGACAGACAGACAGACAGACAGACAGACAGACAGACAGACGACAAAATAACGGTATAAGGGTTTTTTGGTCATACCTGCAAAACCCTAAAAAGGACCCCACCTCCCAAATCTAAGTGAAGAGCAAAATAAAAGGTCCTCATTTCCTCAAATACAAGTTACAATGCGGGACAAAATGTTAAAATGCGAGACAAAATGTTAGAATGCGGAACTTTTGCGGGACGCATCTTAATGCGGGACACCCAATCAAAATGCGGGACAGTGCCGCAAAAAGCGGGACGAATGATCACCCTAGTACACATTTCACTAAGAACTTTAGCCTTTTGTCTTGTCTTGAAGGGTAAGTTACTGAAGACGGTATTTATTATTATACATGACATGTCAGAAATAGACTTTCCTTTCGTATTGTTAAAAATAAATAAATGTAAAAATATTTACATCAAAATAATCTGTTTTTACGTAAAATCTCAAAGCGTTTTTGATACGTTCATATATCCATACATACATGGTATTTGAGTAATGTATTTTAAAATATAAAATAGAAAACCAAGATAGTATCATCATTTTAAAATTCAATGTAACAAGAAATATGAACAAATCACAAATGCAACTTTCATATTGTATGCAATTCTGCATTTATCTGCTGTCACAAACATGACAAAAGATGAAGTTCTCAAACTGCAGGGGATCCAAACAATACCGTATCGCAGTGAATTTCTTGCTGACCGTTAAGCTTATCTGTTCACCGGTTTCAATTTCTCTAGTTGAACTAGAATATTGGTCACTGCACGTTGTAAGCTTTGAGAACTTTCAAAGCTTCAGTAGAAAGTTTGGATATTATCTGGTCAGCGTTAAGCTTGTTAACAACACCCTATATAATATCTGATCGGAAAAGCAATGTACCATACAGCGATAGTTCAAATGGTCCATTTGAGGTGACTTGAGTTGCAACATATCATTGTGATAACGTAAAGTTACACTTCGAATTGCATACGTTATATTAGGTCGTCAAGGAATTATTTGTAGAAAAAAAGGCAAAGTTGATTGATAACTTACAAATATAAGGAATTATTTTATTCATCAAAGTATGCACCCATATTGTCTATACCGGCCAAACTGTGTGCCGCGGCGCCCTGGGGCACCGCAGATGAATTACAAGGGCGCCTCGAAAGTATTACAAGCGTTAGTTAGACCAGTTTTTACATGAGTCACCGCGGAAAAATTCTAATACATTAAGGGCGCCAGGCACCGAAAAAAATTGGGCACCACTGGGTTATAGCAATCTAAAAATCTCCGTAGTAAATTCCCATTTTGTTCCACCTAAACGTTTGAAATAGCCTGCAAATTGGTTTGAATAACATCTTCATAGTTGTCTCAAACGTCAAACAGGCTTATTATAACCTAAGTCAGTGTTCTTCAACCTTTTTGCCCCCGCGGACCTGTGAAAATAGGATAAATATCTCGCGGACCCAAATAAAAACCAATATATATATATATGGTGTATCAAGATAACATGGATGGGAACACGAGTTTTTTCGAAAAGGCGACGTTGCACGTCACTCACACGTCAAAAATTTTGAACTAAAATTTATCCACTAAATTGAATGGTAGTATTGAAATTTTCCGGAAATAAACAGAATTACAGGACTTCAAGGATAATTTCGAATTTTTAAATAGGAACGTATGTCATATTGGATATCTTTGGATAGAGCTTTTCAACAACTTTTCCTTAAACATTTTTTTAATATCTTTTACGGTTGACAAAAAACTGTGATATTTTTAAATGACGATTATAGTCCCTATAATGACTTAAAGACGCTAAACGACGAAAGTAAAGTATTTTTATTTACAAATGTTCAAAGTGCCTTCCATTTTAATTTAAACACATTCGCATCCTTACTCTTGAGTTACCTGTAGTTCGGAAAGCAATTAAAAAAATATATAATAACAAATATTGCACTTTCAAATCGTACCTACTTCAAAGCACAACTTAAAAATACTTGAATTGCATCCAACGAAAACCCATTAACCGACACATACAATTTATTTGACCTTGATATAGTCTACTTATAGTCTGTTTCTTTTGTTAAAGCGGAACTAGATTTTCAAATCTAGTAATTTTTTTCGATTAAATGAAGCTTTTGATCATGTTGTTTAGTAAAAGCCCAACTCATTATAAAGTTAGTGACAACTTAAACATTTGAAATAGCCTGTAGTTTAAATTAGTTGTCAAAATAAATATATTAAGTATAAAAATAAATAGAATATATATTTTATTTATGTTATGAAAGGTATATTTTTATGAATATCCATATAAGATACTCGTATTTATAAATATGAATAAAATTTATATCTTGTAAGATTGAGTGCATTTTTATAATATTTTCATGTTTCGATCTTGTATGACTTCGCGCCCCCCCGACGAATCATTCACGGCCCCCCGGTTGAGAAACGCTGTTTTAGAGGATCCACATTTTCAAGGAAATAATTATTAAAATATTCAGCTAATGCTCTTAAATGTCGACTTGTTGTTGAATATGACTTGCTGGTTGACATCAGCAGCAATCAAGAATTCTTCGAAAAGTGGAAACATTTCTATATCTTATAAGCGACTATTCCAAAGAGCTTCTTCAGAAATATGAAAAATAGCCGCGAGAGGCGTTGTATTGGAGCTAGTAAATATTAAATAAATCAAGGTTCGGACAAAAGTTTTCTTCTGAGTCGTCTAAAAAAATGTGCTATATACTCGTGAATAGAAGTGTGCATCTACATGAATCGGTCGAAATATTTCGCGGACCACGGGTTGAAGAACACTGACCTAAGTAACACTTCGAATTATTTGACATGTTTTATTTTTCAATAAAAAATCAATTTCTATTTTATTTCGCAACATTTTTTAATATACGAAAAAGTGATAACAGATGATCTTATGAGGAAAATAATTTAAAACATTCTATATTTCTTTCTAAATAAAATTAAAAAAAGTAAATAAAATCTAGTATATGCTGTTCACTTTTGTAAGAACAAACTAGATCTGGTTATTTTTGTTACTTTTATAGTGTATTACCGACTTTACATTTGTTGGTTATGATCATTTTAATTAAGATCATTTTTCATTAGGACATATGTCAAATGGATCGACATTTTTAGAAAGTGACATTCTTAGAAAGTGACATTATTTATGATTTTTTAATAGCAACATGACATAAAATTTCAAAGGTGCAAACTATTGAAATCAAAATTTCCTCTTAGTTTGTTTTTACAAAAGTGAACAGCATATATTCATGTTGTCAGATTCTCGTGCGAGAATTTTTAAATTTTAAGAAACACGCTCTTTTTCTGTGTGAATTAAATTCATGTAGTGTTATTGTATCCTAATGACAAAGCAGAGCTTGAAAAATGTAACAGTTTTATTTTTGAAGCATCTGAGATTCTGACGCCCCAAGCGCGCACTTCTTGCATTTTTGTGATATTCCGCGACTGTTCTCAAGGTAATGAAAACTGCAACGTCATCCGCGAAGCTCTTTATTATGGTGTTAAATAGTAAGTGCAAATTGGCTTTGTTACACTTCTGGATAAAAGAATTAAGATTAGGACTCCCAACGCTTTTCTCCCTAGATTTACTCTTTCTTGTATATCAGTGGTCGTCAACCTCTTTTAGATCACGGGCCGTGTTCAATAACATTTTTTTTTTTTGACGGTCATACTTGCTTTTGTAATTTTTATTTATTGCGATTTGAAGTTCTTTTTTACACGGGTTTACACGTATTTACGTCGGTATAAATAAGCATAGTGTGTGAGAAGCCTAAATCAGCGCGGCAGAAATGTGTTGGCCACGCTGGATAAGACAAGTATAGTTCACGAGACTTTAAATGTCGATTGGTCAACAGAGAACCGATAAACAAATATTTATCTATATCTATGTCACATAGTCTGTATTAATAAAATTGGAGGATATATCAGTTCTTTTTAGGGTTTTGTAGGTATGACCAAAAAACCCTTATACCGTCATTTTGTCGTCTGTCTGTCTGTCTGTCTATCTGTCTGTCTGTCTGTATGTCTGTCTGTCTGTCTGTCTGTCTGTTCGGTAAAAATTGTAGCCAAACGGCTAAACCTAGAGAGTTGAAAATTGGCATGCTTGTACAACTTTTTGACCCGCACATAGGAAAAATACTAAAACATCTAAAAAACATATCCCCCTAAAAATATAAACAAATATGTGCTCATCTAAAAAAAAAATATTTTTTTAAAATTCTGAGTAGGGTATCAAATGAAAGCCCTTAGTACGTGGATTAACGATCAAAATTTAATTTTTGCAAAATAAATTATTTTGAGGCGATTTTTGCCAAAATTGTGCAAAAAAATTTTTGTCCCACAGCCTGTAGCCCAGATGGTTTAAACTAAAAATGTGAAAAAAATCTAAGTAATGTATAATGGTGTGAACCGGAATAGTACAACAGGAATTTTTGATCAGATTATGTTTTCGGAAAATAACGCATTTTTTGTGTTTTTTGGTTGACGATGCATACATGTTATACTCTTATAACACGCTAAGTTGATAAGCGTTTGGTGGTCTAGTGGCTCAGTTGCTCGACAACCACACAGGATCGTTATTCACTCCACAGGTTCGTTCCTGGCTTGTGGAGTCAATTTTATTTTTTGTTTTTTTTTTTTTCATATTTATTATGTTTAAATTAATTTGTTAAAATTCTAGTTATATTTTAGCACATTTTGAATTTAATTTTCAAGAGCGTAAATTTAATAACCAATTGGAATTATATTTTCATTCTGTGTCATTTATACGAAGCCAGAGGGGCGGAGCGTATGATTTAAGACAACCAATGAAAGCCATAGGCCCAATTTTCAAAATCTTAATGAACCTTGTTATATAAAAAATTACTGCACTTATTTAGAAACCTAAATAATGATATTAGGTATTCGAATTAAAATTAACAAAAAAATATTTTAACATAAAATTTGTTTTTAAAGCTCTGAGATTAACAGACGATAAATTATTTTAAAAAGATCGTTCATTTTGCCGTGGTTACTACAAAGCAAAATTTGTCCTACACACTCAGCATGCCGCCTTCACTTATTATATACCTGCGAAACCCTGCAATGTGTGAAAATTCACACTTCACATCAATTTTTTATTTTAGAACACCATAATCCTTGATAGAAAGTAGTGTGGCCCGCGAAGATTTCTCAAAAATTCCAAGTAGCCCTCCCGCTTAAAAGGTTGCACGGGCCTGTTCTAGACCAGTGTGACTCAACAGGTGGTCCGCAAAAAAATTTTAGTGGTCCGCGAAAGTTTTTGTATGAATTTTTTGCAGTTTTTTGTTATTTTTTATACACATTTTTTGTGTAAATAATTTATATTTTATTTATTTCCCGTGCACTTACCGTGATTTTCTACAAATAAAATAAATGTATTTAGTAGCACATTAAATATATTTGTTTTCTTGCAAAAAATGAACCAACAATTATTATTAGTGGTCCGCGTTAGAATATTATATATTTTACTGGTCCGCTGTGCGTTTTTGGTTGAGAAGTCTAGAAACACTGTTCTAGACTGAACCATACCCTTGTTTGGCGGGCGTTGGTCAAGTAAATCCTCTCCGAATATAAACATTGTATTTTCTTACCGGTGGGCTGCATAAAATCGTTCTGTGGGCCACAGTCGTCCCATGGGTCTCCGACCCCTGATCTATATCCTTAGATGTGAGAAAGGGAAACGTATATTAAATTGCAATTAAGTTTTATTAATTAGAAGTAAGAACGGTGTAATAGTAGTTAAACTTGACGCAATATAAGAGGTATTAAATTAATTGTCTGTATATATGTTTGTTCGTTAAATTGGCTGAAATTTCATGCTGCCCGTTGTTTGTTCTGTTGATAAACTATAGTTTTCTTTTTAATCTGTTTTCCTAGTCTCGGAGTTTGTTCAAATTATAAACAAACAAGGAGAAAACAAAACAAATAAATTTTCTAAAAGACACAAAACTGAAAATAATTTGAAATTTAGAAGAAAACTTTCGAAAATTCCTAAACTAAATTACATTTTCTCGAGAAAACTATTTTACAGACAATTTCAAACAAATTGTTTAACTCTAACCCTTCGCACACCAAGTATTCTTCCCAAATAATTGGTTTATAATTGGTTATTAATTGCTTATGTTCATAAAGGGCCCTTGGGCAAGTAATTTTTTGAAATTCCATATAATTGCTGAACTATAAAAAGCTTAATAACTAAAAAAATAATAATCACGTATATTTGGCGAGCGTATATTTTTAAACCGAACTGAAATCCCTATGTAGGTAGAGACTGGATTTCTCGCACCCACTGAAGCAAAAGGTTTCATTTGATAATTTTTAAAATATATAATTTTTTGATGAATAGGTACATATTTGTTTATATTTTTAAAACCATGTACTGAGCCCTCCTAAAAATACTCAAAAAATAATATAAAAATAATAAAAAAACATAAAGGGCATGATTTTCTTGTTGAGCCCTCACGAGCCCCCACGTGAGCCCTCACAAGAAAAAAAAGTTGCTTCTGACCCATCCTAAGAAAAATATTTGGCTTCGACAGACTTTGGCCTAGGCAACTGGCTAGGGCCCGTGTTTTTTTAGGGCCCGTATTTTTTTAGGGCCCATAATAGTTATAATAGTTATATTATACATTTTTTCCATTATTTTATAATTTCTTTAACTAGTAGGCCCGCAATGAAAAGCTTGCATAGGGACCTGTTTGTCCTTAGTCCGTCACTGGCGCCATTTGAATATTACTTAATACTTGGAAATTCTTTGTTTGCGCATGCGTACATCGTGTTTTTATGACAGTTTTACTATGAAAAGTTTATTTGTGAGGTTTCACTAAATTAATTAGCTCTTCGTCCAAAAAAAACGTTTTTTTAAATATTATGTTCCAAAAAAAAAATTAAATTATACATCAAACGAAACTCAACGTAAACAACTGAGAGCCGTTGGCATAAGCGCTTTTTGAAAAACCTGGATAGAAATACGGAGTAATTGAATCATGTTCCATTTGCCTAGTCTTTAAAACCTAGAAACTTAGAACCTAGAGAAACTAGAAGCCTAAACATAATTTGGAAATTTATCTTTTTATTGCTGCATAATCTTTTTATTACTTCCATTACCTGTACATACCTATTTCTTCTTGTATATATATGGTAAATGTAAAATGTAATTGGTAATCATTGCAACTTTGACAATGGCGAGAAACGAAACTGCAGTCAAGGCCGGATCATGGCATAGACAAATGAGACAAATGTCTAGGGCCCGGTTTTTTGAGGGGCCCGGTCAAACCATCCACTTTGAAAAAAAAGTAATAATAATAAAAGTTTAAAAAATATATATTTTTGACAATTTATTTAATTACGTTAATAGTTTAAGAAATTTATTTCCCGAAATAGAAGCGGGGGCATAAAACGCGTCAGAAATAAAAACTTATTCCTATTAAAAAAAAAAAAGGTCCCGAAAAAGGAAAGGATATTTTGATGAAGTTCATCATGATGAAGAAGAATATACAGACTTAGATGACGACGTATCAATTAGATCTGAACATACCGCATTGCTAAAAAAATGGTACAATGAAGACATTGATACTGAATAATTGGACGAGGAACTGTTGCAATTTATGTTAATTTGTTAAAGCCAAAATTTAAAGTTGCCATCTGATATGCTACAATTTATTAAGACCACAAAAATTGTATCCACATTTCCAAATATAGAAATCTTATTGCGCATATCTTGCCTGTATCAAATGCATCTGTTGAAAGGTCGTTTTCAGTATTAAAACATGTAAAAAATTATTTACGAAACTCATTGAGTCAATCAAAATTAACTTCTTTAGCTGTACTATATATCGAACAAAATGCTTTGGTCAATATCAATTATGATGAAATAATTGATAATTTTGCAGAATGAAAAGCGAGAAAAAAGGATTTTTGAATTGTCGTTTTTCCCTATTGATTCTATTAGAATAAAAACTAAAATTTAATTATTTTGTTTTGTATTGAAAATTCATTTTTTAATAAAACATTAACATATACATTAGTTTTTTAGCTACCCCAGGAACATTATTTATTTATTTATTTATTTATTTATTTATTTATTTATTTATTTATTTATTTATTTAATTTCATTTGTTTTCTAATTTTTGGAGACTTTTTTGGTCTATTTCTTGTGGGGGCCCGGCAGGGAAAAATGTCTAGGACCCCAAAATAGGTTATCCGGTCAAAATCCGGCCCTGATGCAGTCAGTGAAAATAAAAGTTATGTGAAAAAATAAACAATGTTTTCTTTCAACCTCTTATGTAGATATAAGTGAGTTTCACAAAGTTAAACTCTCGACTATTCAATATATTTAAAAGTTCAATATATTTCAACAATTCATATCGCCGATCACATTCCAGCTAGTCATAGAGTCATAAACCGGCTAGCGACTAAAGTCAGAAATCACTCGGATATACATTCAACTTGGAAAATTTTCGTTCAGAATGTAATTTCCAGTTTTCTTATTTTGATTCTCTTTTTTATTTCTATTTTTTTGTTTTTATTTAATTTTTATTTATTTTATTTCCTGGAACGGTTGCGGAGCCCTCGGGAAGTACACGCTGATCACAGGTTTGGAACCAATGCTCTAGTATGATAAGACCTTTACAGTCCGAAGAAATAAAGACTTTGGATTTTTGAAAACCTTTCCGATTGAATCATACGCTTGTTCTCCAGGCCGCCGGCATGTATATTCTCGGGGAGTTAAACTACATTGATGGATTTTAAAAAATTGAATCAAATATTTGTTAATACAAGGTGTCTCAAAAGAAATTTTATATTTAGTGTATCGATTAAAAAAAAAGTAAGCCGTATATAGAAAAACTGTTTATTAATTATTAAAATACACTTTTTGGGGATTTATTTCTTAAAAATAATATCGTCTAAATGTAGACCCTTGCGTTCTCGGCACTCATTTAATCGAACAGTAAAATTACTTATGACGTCTCGGCAGGTGGACTCAGGGATGGCTGCCATTTCGTGACGGATATTTTATTTCAAATGCGCCAGTGAAGTCGGTTTATTGGCGTAAACTTTAGATTTAAGATAACCCCATAGGAAAAAGTCCATAGGGGTTAAACCTGGACTGCGTGGAGGCCAATTTATATCACCTCTCCGGGAGATTAATTTGCCTGAGAAAATTTCACGAACACGTGGCAGAGACATATTGGACGTGTGTGAAGTTGCTCCGTCCTGTTGGAACCATGTTCTTTGGTTATAGCCAGGAAAGTTTTGCAGTTCAAGTACCAAGAAGTTGTCTAACATCTCCACATAACGCTCTGAATTCACTGTAACTGCACGCCCCCTTTCGTCTTCAAAAAAGTAAGGGCCGATAATTCCTCGCGCCGACATCGCAGCCCATACGGTCACTTTAGGCGAATGTAGGGGTTTCTGATGTTTGCGTTTCGGATTCGTTGCACTCCAGTAGCGGCAGTTCTGCTTATTTACGTGGCCATTAAGATGAAAATGAGCTTCATCCGAAAACAAAATGTTGGTAAACGTTGAAAATCGCTCAATCACCTGATTTACGAAATTAAGCCTCTGACTGGCATCTTGGGGCTTTAATTCTTGCACCAATTGAATTTTGTAGGGGTGCAGCTTTAGGTCTTTGTGCATAATGCGATGTAATGATGATCTATGCACATTTAAAGCACTTGCGCGCTTCCGAATTGAAAGATTCGGGTCGTCACGAACAGACTGATTAACATTCTCCACGTTTTCTACCGTTCTTGATGACCTAGGTCGCCCGGATTTTGATTTATCCAGCGTTGTACCAGTCTCTTCAAACTTTTTAACCCAATGTCGAATGAGAGGAATGCTTGGCGCATCATTTAAGTGGCGAAAACCTCGAATACTGCAGAATTTTCTACGCGCTACAGTCGCCGAATCACCGTTTTTGTAAAACTGTCGCACGCATAACGCGCGGTCTGCTCCCGAGAAACGCTCCATAGCGATTGAATTCCCAAGAGCCAGGCTACCGATTGACATAACCCCCGCGCCCCTCGGATACGTTGCGTTCACTCAGTAAGCTAAATAAATATAAAATTTCTTTTGAGACACCTTGTATTATGCATCTACCATTATTCTACAATTATTATCCAGTTGCAAGTATTGAAATTCCTGCCCACGTACTAAACATTAATTTATGGGACCATATTTCAATAACAGATTTAAGAATGCAGGTCAAAGCTTAGTCTCTTCATCCTTAGTTAAATTTAAGTATTTGTTTTGCAGGGATTAAATTGATAAATTACCTACAGCATTAAAGTTATGCATTACATAGCGTAGAAACTATGTTTAGCACTAATCTTAAATTTATGAAGTTATTACATCAGCCACGTTTCTGGACTGACAGTTATGGCCATTTTGAAAACCTTTGTCTCCTGGACCTCTGAATAATTATGCATAGATTTCCTAAATCAAATGTCAAATAAAGAACGATCGTTCACACTAGAAGATAGATGACAAACTTTTGTTTATTTGTGCGGAAAATTAAAAACATTTTGAAAAAAAAAACAAATTTTTTGAAACAGCTATTTTTTATAAGATTCCTAGAAACTGGAATAATATAAAATTTCAATACTTTAAAAACGGTAAATTGTGTTATTGCGAACGCTAATCATACTATACAAGGTGTCTCAAAAGAAATTTTATATTTAGTGGATTGATTAAAAAAAAAAGTAAGCCGTATATAGAAAAAATGTATTAATTATTAAAATTAACTTTTTGGGGATTTATTTCTTAAAAATAATATCGTCTAAATGTAGACCCTCGCGTTCTCGGCACTCATTTAATCGAACAGTAAAATTACTTATGACGTCTTGGCAGGTGGACTCAGGGATGGCTGCCATTTCGTGACGGATATTTTCTTTCAAATGCGCCAGTGAAGTCGGTTTATTGGCGTAAACTTTAGATTTAAGATAACCCCATAGGAAAAAGTCCATAGGGGTTAAATCTGGACTGCGTGGAGGCCAATTTATGTCACCTCTCCGGGAAATCAATTTGCTGAGAAAATTTCACGAACACGTGGCAGAGACATATTGGACGTGTGTGAAGTTGCTCCGTCCTGTTGGAACCATGTTCTTTGGTTATAGCCAGGAAAGTTTTGCAGTTCAGGTACCAAGAAGTTGTCTAACATCTCCACATAACGCTCTGAATTCACTGTAACTGCACGCCCCCTTTCGTCTTCAAAAAAGTAAAGGCCGATAATTCCTCGCGCCGACATCGCAGCCCATACGGTCACTTTAGGCGAATGTAGGGGTTTCTGATGTTTGCGTTTCGGATTCGTTGCACTCCAGTAGCGGCAGTTCTGCTTATTTACGTGGCCATTAAGATGAAAATGAGCTTCATCCGAAAACAAAATGTTGAAAATCGCTCAATCACCTGATTTACGAAATTAAGCCTCTGACTGGCATCTTGGGGCTTTAATTCTTGCACCAATTGAATTTTTTAGGGGTGCAGCTTTAGGTCTTTGTGCATAATGCGATGTAATGATGATCTATGCACATTTAAAGCACTTGCGCGCTTCCGAATTGAAAGGTTCGGGTCGTCACGAACAGACTGATTAACATTCTCCACGTTTTCTACCGTTCTTGATGACCTAGGTCGCCCGGATTTTGATTTATCCAGCGTTGTACCAGTCTCTTCAAACTTTTTAACCCAATGTCGAATGAGAGGAATGCTTGGCGCATCATTTAAGTGGCGAAAACCTCGAATACTGCAGAATTTTCTACGCGCTACAGTCGCCGAATCAACGTTTTTGTAAAACTCTCGCACGCATATCGCCCGGTCTGCTCCTGAGAAACGCTCCATAGCGACTGCATTCCCAAGAGCCAGGCTACCGATTGACATAACCACCACGCCCCTCGGATACGTTGCGTTCACGCAGTAAGCTAAATAAATATAAAATTTCATTTGAGACACCTTGTATTACATGGTTGATATTTTTCCTTGGTGAAACTCGAATATTGGTAAAAAAAAAATTGAAATGATACATAGAATTTCACAAATATTTTTATTTGTCAGCATGACAAATAAAAATTGAACAAATTGCAAATGAATTGCAGTCAGCATGACTGCAGTTTCGGTTTATATGTTCAAAACTACATGATTTTAGTTTTGTTATTAAGAATTTTATTTTTATCATCAATTAAATTCTTAAGTTTTTGCTTAAATTGATTTTGAGTAACGTTTTTTTATGTAATGTATTAGGTATTATTGTATTAATGTATTAAGTTTATATACAGTGGAACCTCGAGATACGAGTTTAATTCGTTCCAGCATTGGGCTCGTATGGCGAATTTCTCGTATCTAGAAACAGTCCCCATTGATAATAATGGAAATCCAGTTAATCCGTTCCGCACCCCCAAAAATATCATCATAAAAATCAATTTTCCTAGTAAATAACACTGGTAAATAATATAACCGTAGTTTACCTTTATGAAGAGTCCTGACTGGCGATAGGGATGTGGGGAAGACGAAACGGGTTACTGTGGGGAAGGAGAGTCCCCCTCTGATTCAGGAAGGCTCCCTCTTCTTGGGAATTTTACCCCACTGGAAGCAGGTTCTGGGTCAGAATCACTTAACTTTCTTTTAGTTGCAGGTTGCTTTACCAAATACTTATCTAATAACGTTTGCTTGACTTAACAGCCTGGCTCGTTGCTCATTACTCGAGTCACTGCTCGTATTTAAAGTCCATTTACGATAAGAATGATATGACATCACAGTTGAAAAACTTGCTATGTTGGCACTTCGCTAATTGTCAAAAAACGTAGGTTATATCCAACTACGTATATAAGTTTAACCTCACTCTTTCATATGTCAAACAGAAATACATCGTTGCCAACATAACGGGGTAAAGATCGTCAGTTACATCATTGATTGCATTATAAAATGCTTAGGCTAAATGCCCGCTCAACAATTTTAATCGCTCTACTGACGGTCTTACCCCCATTGTGCAAACAGCTGATTGTTGTTTTTATTATTCTAATTATATAATAAGTTTCATTGAATTTGAAACGACTTTACATAATTTTTTTTATGACGTGCGTACCCCACTACGCACGCAGCTGACTTTTATTATTATTATTATTATTATCACTTAACAATAACTGTGCAAATTTTCAAGTGACTTGAAATGACTCTTGGATTTTTTTTTTACAAGATGTACATTTTATAACGACCAGCCCCACCACTACTAATGCAGCTGACACTTAGATCATCAACTTACTACCCGAAAGGAAAATTTCCAATAGGAATCAATCGAGATGAAATGACTAGGTCACTTGCAACCAGCGTTGCCAAACATCCCGATTTTTGCGGGACGTCTCGCTCTATGAACAAGAATAGATTGTCCCGCGCCGGACAGCTAAATTCACGAATTATTCAAAAAGAAATAAATCATTGAGGTAAAGTCAAAACAATGCGATGGATGCTTGTGTACCTAATACCGGCGTGCCGTACGGGAATTAGCACGGAATTTCGCACATTGGTACTTGATGAAGTACATATAGACCTGATTTATGAAGAATTCAACTTGCTAAAACCATCTATTGACGTGATTGCGAAAAATACGAAAGATTTAGCTGCACAAAAATAGCATCAGTTATTTAAGCTACTCCCGGAAAAAAACACTAAAAATATTTACAAGTTAATTTCATTTATTATAAACATACCAATATCTAATTGCTATCCCGAACGAGTATTTTCTCAGATGAATTTAAAATGGTCAGAAGCAAGAAACAGGCGTTCTATCGAGTTGATAAAATCGGAATTACTTGTTTAATTCAACATGCAATACTCATGTGCTGAATTTTATCCAGAAATTAAAAACCAGAAAGAAACTCTTTCTAAAGTAAAATCGTCAGCCAATACAAATAGGCGAGTTTCTGAAAAAAATATTGGTTAGTATCAGTATTTAGACTAGTTTAATATCAGATTTTGATTGATTCTTTCAAATATAATTGGGAAAAACCCCGATTTGGTAAAATAATAAAACCCGATTTGGTTAAATAATCTGGCAACGCTGCCCCCCCGACTGTTTGTAGATTCACAGTTTGTAGATTGACTATATTTTCGGTTCCTTTTGACATTATCGAATATGCCGTTTTAAAACCGCCTGCTTGCCAATAAAATTATCTCGCGTGTCAGACGATTTGTCAGACATATGCCAGGGCATCGCGAATCTGGAGAAACTTCTTGAGTTGGGCTCAGAGCTGATTCTTCTTACTCACCGCAAATAAATAAGCAAACTAGCCAATGTTTTGGAAGAAGAAATATAAGTTAAAATTACAACTGAGAAGTTCGTTCAACTCGAGCAAATATTGCTCGAGCAAATATTACTCGAGAAAATATTCGAGCTTAATACAGAATTTTAAATCTAAAGTTAACCTTCGCCAGTAGCTCAAAGAACGACCCTGTTTCGCATGCCAATCTTTCTGGGTTCGAAGCCTGATCAAGTCATTTGTATTCGTCTTTACTCGTCATTAAATTAAACAAAGTTTAAAATAAATAGTTGTAATAGTCCGAATTTTAAAAGAAACATGATAAATAAAGACAATCTTTTCCTTTCGTTCTGCATGAAACGCTATCATTCATTTTAAAAAATATTTTGTCAAAAACTTATGAAAATGATAAACAACATCACTTTATATAGACGTGGCGAATAAATATGGTCTATTTAGACAAAACGCAATATTTCAAACGAAAATTCATATACCAAACTGAAATTACTTTATGAAAACTTAATGAAAAATGAAGAGACATTTATCTAAAACGAAATACTTAACCCCTAATATCAAGTGCAAAGAACTCACGATGAATAAATGTTGAAGATTTCAACTAGTAAACGAATGCGGCGCTGTACAATACGTCCCTCGGCGTGTTTTTAGAATGGAATCAAATGTGTTGCGGAAGTTTTCATCTTTAAACTCTTTAAAGCGGAGCTCTTTGAACAGGTGTGGACTTAGAAATTTGGCGTCGTAATTTAATTACATTTAAGCACTTTACTATTATTGCAGAAGTAGGTGAACAGATTGAAATTTATTTAATTTAATTAGCTCACGGGTGTTTTCTCTAAGCAAGACGTTAACATCTTGACATCAAAAGTTATTTATTTAATTTTTTTTAACACCATTGCATACATGAATGTTACGCATATTTGTTATGCTATTATTCTTAGCTAGCAGTTGAGAGTTGTTGAATTATACTCAACATTTTAATTAACCTACGAGGTGTGTAAATTAACTAACTGGACTGGCAACATAGCGTTTGATCTGGCAACATTTGGGACGCGGGGCTCGAAGGGGCGGCAGGTGAACATGTGCTACGCCTTCAGTACGAGTTTGAACTCGGTAGAGTAATTTTGTTGTCCGTAGCGATTTTTTTCGTGAAACAGTTTTTTCTAGTGCGTTCTAAAAATGAGTGACATTCATTTCGAACAACTTTGTTCTATCAGGTTTTGCTTCAGACTTGGGCACAGTGCAACGGAAACTTTTGCAAAACTTCAGCAGGCCTACGAGACAGTGTTTTGTCAAGAACAAAGGTTTTTATTCGAATAGACTTATCATTGAATATTGTCTCCCTCAAAATAACTTCATTGGGAAACCACACAGCGCTGGAGACGGTTCTTTCAATCCTCATAGCAGTTCTGGAACTCGGATACTAGAATAGTTTTCAGCTGGTCGGTTACGGACGTTTGAATGTATTCGACCAAAATTACATCCCTTGTAATGATTTCTCAATCTTGGGATGAGGAAAAAGTCACAAGGACTCAAGTCAGGCGAATAAGGAGGCTGAGGAGCCACAGGAATGTTTTTACTGGCCAAAAACTCGTATATTGAAAATCTGTGTGACCATTTTTGCGCAGTTTTTCTAATCCCCAATTCATTGGTCAAAATTTGACGAACGGTAGTGTCCAATTAAACTCTTACCCGATCATTCTGACTATCAACCAATGATCAGAGCACACAAGATCCCGGATTCTGTCGAAATTTTCATCGGTTCTTGAAGATGAAGGCCTTCCGCTGCGTGATTCATCTTCAATCAACTCTCTTCCTTTTGAAAATGCCTTAAACCACCAAAAAACCTGGATCCTTGACAAAACAGTGTCTCCGTAGACCTGCTGAAGTTTTGCAAAAGTTTCCGTTGCACTGTGCCCAAGTCTTAAGCAAAACCTGATAGCACACCGTTGCACGAAATGAATGTCACTCATTTTTAGAACGCATTAGAAAAATCTGTTTCACGAAAAAAATCACTACGGACAACAAAACTACTTAGCGAGTTCAAACTCGTACTGAAGGCGTATCACATGTTCCCCTGCTGCCCCTCCAAGTTCCACGTCCCAAATCAGATCAAACGCTATGTTGCCAGTCCGGTTACTTAATTTACACACCTCGTATTTGTAGGTTTTATATTTATATAGTATTGTGTAGAAACGTTCAAATAATACGTCAACATTTTTTTCGACATAATTGTCTATGGTTTATAACCTTCGTCGAAAAATATTATACTTGACGATAATGGATTGATTGCCACTTGGTACAATAGTTCTTTACAAAAATTACACCATTTTTACCCGCAGCGCCTATATTGAGAACCGCGACAGGTATAAACTTGCGGTAGAAATAGACTACGAAGTACAAAAACTATAAATAGTTTTCACAATAGAACAAAATATGAATTTTTCTTGAGGGGGTTCAGAAGACGAGATTATTTTAAAAGGTTGGATTACTCGGAAATAAGAGCTAGTCAAATACACTTTATTTTTTAATATGTAAGTGTTCATTTAAAAAAAATTTATGTGAAGTGTGAATCTTCACACATTTCTGGGTTTTGCAGGTATTTAGTAACTGAATGATGATTATTTGGGATGCCAAAACAAATTTTATGTCAAAATATTTTTTTATAAATTTTAATTCGAATGCCTAATACCATTATTTAAGTTTCTAAATATGTGCAGTATTTTATTTATACAGCAAGGTTCGGTAACATTTTTAAAATTGCCCCTATGGCTTCCATTGGTTGCTTATATCATAAGTCCCGCCCTCTGATTTCGTCAAACAGAATTAAATTATAATTTCAACACTTCCCACTAGTTATTAAATTTACGCTTTTAAAAAATAAATGCAACATTTACCAAAATATAATTAGAATTTTGACGAAATAATTTAAACAAAATAAAAATGCAAAAAAAAAAACAGAAAAAAATAAAATTAACAGGATTCGAACTCTGCAACGTTCGCACTGCAAATTACAAAGTGCATCACAAAACCAACTGAGCTACCAGAGTTACTGATCTAGAGTGTTACATAGCGAATTAAATATTTAACATATTTTAGTTAAAAACACAAAAAATGCGTTATTTTCCGAAAACATAATCTGATTAAAAATTCCTGTTGCACTATTCCGGTTCACAGCAATGTACATTACTTAGGATTTTTCAGATTTTTAGTTTAAACCATCTGGGCTACAGGGTGTGGGACAAAAATTTTTTGCACAATTTTGGCAAAAATCGCCTCAAAATTATTTATTTTGCAAAAATAAAATTTTGATCGTTAATCCAAGGGCTTTCATTTGATACCCTGCACATTATTGTAAAAAAATATATATTTTTTTTTTTCGATGAGCATATATTTGTTTATATTTTTGGGGTATATGTTTTTTAGATGTTTTAGTATTTTTCCTATGTGCGGGTCAAAAAGTTGTATAAGCATGCCAAATTTCAACTCTCTAGATTTAGCCGTTTGGCTACAATTTTTACCGAACAGACAGACAGACAGACAGACAGACAGACAGACAGACAGACAGACAGACAGACAGACAGACGACAAAATGACGGTATAAGGGTTTTTTGGTCATACCTACAAAACCCTAAAAAAGGTCTTCACTTTTAAAGTACAAGTGATGACCAAACAAAAAAAGGTCCTTTCTGCCAAAATACAAGTGATGACCTAAAAAAAAGGTTGTCAATTGTATTTTGATAAAAACTTGTAACAACAACGTGTTTCTGGGGCTCTTGTGGGGCTCAAGCCTGTGTCTATAAACACATTTGTACAATGAAGCTTAAGCTACAATTTGCCATGTTGTACGCAAATATGAGTCGAATGGTACAAGATGGCGTATATAATGCAATTTGATTATTTACAATTAGATGACATTTTTTATTATTAAATATCCTATTATATGGATAAAAATTCGCTGCAAATTTTGACGTATTGGTTGTTACTAATTTTATTTAAATTTGTTAGTTACGTATAAAAAACAACACCTTGAACGCCCCCTTTTGTAAGAACTTTTATATCAGAATCTGCTCAATAATTCTAACATCCCAGAATATTATCAAAGTAATCTGTTCAAAATGTTCGTGCCCTACACCCTAATTAAATAAACACTGATATATAAAACGACGTCGGTTCTGAAATTTGGTTTCAACATCTTACATTTATAAATTAACTTTCCCCGGAAAAACAAAATCTCTGTAGATTTGTTTTCGTACAGTAAATTTTCGTGTAATTCAGTAACAAGAAAGGGTGTTTTCATATGCAGCAAACCACTCTGGTGAATAACTTTACCTTTTGATGTCTTCCCGAGGGAATTAAAAAAGATTATTAGTCTTTTAACCAGCTGAGCCTACAAAATTGCAAGCATTTAAAATTTAATTGTGAACATGTTAAAATAAATGTCACGTATAAAATTACTGTCAAAGTTTTATATAATTTTCATATTCCAACAAAATATTTTCCATAAAAACTACAGAATTATGTTGCACTGGCTTCCGTAGACAGTTGACCAATTCTATATTTCAGTTATTATGATCACCTGAACTTTAAAGCCAGCTTGTTCTTGACGAAGACTATTTTGAGAGTTTAGAAATATTCTGTTATCCGGTATCTTCGTCAATATCTTATTTCAGTTTAGCAGTATAATGCTGCGCCTATTATCACAGATGGAGAGGTCTCCCTTCTTAGGTAATTTAATTATCAGACCTTTTTTTCAATCAGAGGGTAGATTTCTTCGTTCCAAATCTGTGATAATATGAGATGAATCGATCTTTAAACTGACTGCAGGAATATCGTCAGCACATGCATTGTATTCAAAGAGAGCTAGATGAAGTGAGAGAAAAGGTAAATATAACTGGAGGCGTAATGATACAGGGAGAGAGACTAATAATGCTTCGTTTTGAGGGCATTGCGGTGCTAACAACGATTGAAGAAGAATTGACAACAATATTGGCGGAGATGGAAAACACCATAACCAGGGCCGCCGAAAGGACTTCTGGGGCCTTGGGGAGAAATTTTCATTGCGGGCCCCGGGTAATGATCAATTCTATATCCGGGAATTAAAAAAAAGTTCCTCACATACAAAAAATTGATGTGAAGTGTGAATTTTCACACATTTCTGGGTTTAGCAGGTATTTTTAGTAACTGAATGATGATTATTTGGGATGCCAAAACAAATTTTATGTCAAAATATTTTTTTATGAATTTTAATTCGAATGACATTTACCATTAGTTAAGTTTCTAAATATGTGCAGTATTTTTTTTTTTATATATAGCAAAGTTCATTAAGATTTTGAAAATTGCGCTTATGGCTTGGTTGCTTCAACACTAAGCCCCGCCCTCTGATTTCGTCAAACATAGAATTAAATTATAATTTCAACACTTCCCACTGGTTATTAAATTTACGCTTTTAAAAATTAAATGCAACATTTACCAAAATATAACTAGAATTTTAACAAAATAATATAAACAAAATAAAAATGCAAAAAAAAACAGAAAAAATAAAATTAACAAGATTCGAACTCTAGTTTGCAAATAACAAGGCGCACGACAAAACCAACTACGCTACTAGAGCTACTGATCTGGTGTGTTACATAGCGAATTAAATATTTAACATATTTTAGTTAAAAACACAAAAAAATGCGTTATTTTCCGAAAACATAATCTGATCAAAAATTCCTGTTGTACTATTCCGGTTCACACCAAAGTCCATTACTTAGATTTTTTCAGATTTTTCTGGGCTACAGGGTGTGGGACAATTTTTTTTTTGCACAATTTTGGCAAAAATCGCAGCAAAATAAATTATTTTGCAAAAATAAATTTTTGATCGTTAATCCACGTACTAAGGGCTTTCTTTTGATACCCTACTCAGAATTTAAAAAAAATATATTTTTTTTGATGAGCACAAATTTGTTTATATTTTTAGGGGTATATGTTTTTTAGATGCGTTAGTATTTTTCCTATGTGCGGGGCAAAAAGTTGTATAAGCATGCCAAATTTCAACTCTCTAGGTTTAGCCGTTTGGCTACCGAACAGACAGACAGACAGACAACAAAATGACAGTATAAGGGTTTTTTGGTCATACCTACAAAACCCTAAAAGCAAGTGGTGAGAACAAAAAAAAGATCCTCACTTCCAAAAATACAAGTTTTTTTTTTTTTGATTTATTTTTTAATTTACAGTCTACTTCATTGCGAGTATTAAGTAAATGAGATGAAATTAGTCGGTGTGTAAGGGAGACATCCATTGACGTTTCTCCTTATATATCACTGTCTTCAGTGTTGCGGTAGGTCGTTTGGCCAAAGTCTCTTTAACCTTCTGTTGTCGAGGTCATTTATTAAATTACCCACAAGTTCATTTTCATGTCCAATGAGTCGGTCATGGTATTTGTTGGTAACTTTATGAATTTCTTCCGTGATGAAAGGGATTTTGAGGTCTTCATGGATCATTGTATTTGAGACGTACCAAGGTGCATTCACTAAAGCTCGAAGCGTTTTTGATTTGAATCGCTGTATTATTTTTAATCTGGTCGGTTTAGCACATCTCCATAATTGAAGTCCATACGACCATATGTGCTTGGGTATGGTCTTATAAAGCAAAATTTTATTTGAAACTGATTATTTTGATTATCTACCAAGAAGCCAGTACATTTGGCGAAATTTTAGGTCTAACTGCTTACGTTTGGCTTGTATGTGTTTACTCCAGGTCAATCGTTGGTCCAAATGCAATCCAAGGTATTTCACTTCAGTTTTTGTAGGAACTGGAATGTCATTGAATGTTACTTGTGGACAAGTACTGAGTCTGGTTGTAAACGTGACTTGGACAGATTTGGACTGGTTTACTTTAGTTCTCCATTTATTGTACCAATCGTTTATAAGGTTTAAATGTCTTTGAAGATTTGCAGAAGCTTCGTTAGGATCATCGTTTTTTGATAGTATAGCAACGTCATCCGCAAATGCAGCTATCATAGTGTTGTCTGTTTCAGGTATATCTGCAGTATAAAGTAGGTAAAGGAATGGCCCAAGTACACTACCTTGGGGAACACCAGATGGTATGGGATAGTAAATTGATAGGGAATAATTATATTTAACTGAAAAGTTTCTATCTGTCAAGTAGGACTTAAAAAAAAGTAATAATTGCTGGATAGGAAAAATACAAGTGATGAGCAAAAAAAAGGTCCTCACTTACAAAATACAAGTCAGTGACGGCCAAGCGCCCCGATACCAGGCCGTTCCTAGGGCTCTGCCCATGACTCCGGGACCCCAAATACCCGGGGGCCCCGGGAATTTTCCCCGGCTATCCCCCTCTTGTCGGGCCTACCCGTAATACCCAATACAGTATGAATATAAACCAAATTAAAACAAAAGTATTGGTGATTAGCAAATACGGAACTGAGGCTCAAATATTGCCTCAGTAAACCTCTCGAAAGTGTTAAAAAGTTCGCAAGATGCAAAATAGAATTGATGAGCCAAATTAATTAGGCAAAAGTGGCATTTAATAAGAAGAGAAATATTTTCACATCTAAAAACATAAACAAAAGACTAAGAAAAAGCCTACATAAGATCTTTGTTTGAAGCATGCTATTGTACGAAAATAAAACTTGGACATTAGAAGTGACAGAAAAAAAAAAGGATGGAAGCATTCGAAATGTGGTGCTATCGAAGAATGTTCAAAATTCGATGGGTACATAGAGTGATGAACGAAGACATATTACGGCAAATGAAAGAGAAACCATGTCTGTGGAGAATGTTTCAGAAGAGAAGAAATGTTTGTATTGGACATATTACAAAACGTTACTGGAAAGACCAGTTGACGGAAAGAAAAAGTTTCGGTTCATCTTGGAAGACCCAAACAGTGGATTGTTGCTTAGTTTCCGGTTCATATCAATAAATCCAAGTTTCGTCACCTGTAACGATGTTGTATACGGATTTTACGGTGCCTAAGTTGATTTTTTTAGCATTCCCTTACACCAGTCAACACAAGTCTTTTTTTTTAGCTTCGGTATAATTATGCGGAATCCATCGGGAACAGATCTTTTTCATAACTAAATGTTCATGTAAATCGAATGTATTGCTGTCTGCGATAGCCAAAGGATGCCTCTATCTCACGGTAAGTCACATGCCGATCTTCTTCAATCATTTTGCACAGAGCATCGATGTTTTTTTGAAACACAACCGATTTCGGACGACCTTCACGAGATTCATCACTGACGGACGCACGACCACGACGAAATTCTGCAAACCAATTGTAAACAGTCTTTTTTTGATGGTGCTTCATTACCAAAAATTGAATGAAGCGAATCTATGCAATGTTGTTGAGTTAGGCCTTTATTAAAATCGTAAAAAATCATCCAATAAAAACCTTCACGAGTAATATCCATTTTTTCACAAACTTGTCTTTTAAACGCTCACTGTCAACAAACTACTCGGTCATTTTCTAAGCTGCCATTGATTTAACAATATCAAATGTATATATTTTCCGAATATAGTAATGACACATTTAAATATTGCCATCTAGTGGTCGTTTGTAAAAACATAAAAGGTAATCCTCGTATCCTTGAATGAAACTGTCATATATACTCAAGTTTTCAAAACATATTTAAGAAAAGAATTAATATAATGATATAATGAATATGGTGGCTGATTAAGCGTCGTTGAAAACGGTAATTTCAAGTAAATACGTCTCTGATTAAAGTTTATTTATTTAGGTCAAATGCACTTCACAATAGAGACCGATGTCAGAACTCCTTTTCAATTTTTGTATGGCTCATTGAAATGTCGATTCTTCATATAGAATTTGACATCCTTTCAGCGAAGACTCGAAAGTAATTTTGCGATCAAATAAAAACAACACCCCAAAATAAAGTTGTGAAAATAGGCAATTCACTATAAAATATTGCTATCGTTCTGTGTTTTCAGATTGTAAAATAGAAAACTTTTATAAATATACTTTTTATTTCAATGTTGTTTTTTGTGGTTTCACTTTTTGATTTATGTATTTTATAAGAAATTGTCAATAAGGAAATATTTTGAAGAACAATAGATATGTACGAGGTCTGTTCAAAAAGTATCGCGAATTTATTGTTTTTTCAAAAATTATTTATTTACTCATGAATATCTATTTTGTCCCCTTCAAAGTAATCCCCTCCAGATATTATACACTTGTGCCAACGTTTTTTCCAATCCTCGAAGCACTTGAAAAAATCATTTTTTGTGATCTTGTTCAGCTCCTCCTTCGATGCCGTCTTCATCTCCTCACTCGTAGCGTAGCGTCGTCCTGTCATGGGCCTCTTCAGTTTCGGGAACAAGAAAAAGTCACAGGAGGCCAGATCTGGGGAATACGGTGGCTGCGGCGTTATTAGTGTGTTGTTTTTTTTGGTTTTTTATCGTGCAATTTTGGTAAGAATTTCGCGGCGACCCGTCTCATGCCCTAATCATTGGTAAAAATCGAATGGCACGAGCCAATCGATATGTTTAGGTCCTCAGCAACTTCTCTAACGGTGATTCGACGATTGGCCAATACTATTTTCTTCACTTCATCAATGTTTTCGTCTGTTGTTGACGTGCTCGGGCGTCCGGCACGCTCTTCGTCGTTCACATCTTCTCGGCCCTCTGAGAACATTTTGTACCACCGATAAACGTTGCTTCGGTCCAAGGTAGCTTCACTATATGCCACAGTCAACATTCGGAATGCGTCCAAGCACTTAATTTTGTTTTTTACACAAAATTTGATACAGATTCTTTGATCCATTTTTTGGTATAGGCAAAAATCGAAGACGAGCCAAAACACGTGCAAGCAAAGCAACTGTCAAAAATTAACTGAACATTCAAAGTGGCCGAACTTGTCGGCATAAGTGCGAGACATGAGTACCAACATAAAAAATCCATAAATCCAACACCATAAAAAATCGAAAATCGAATATACGTAACCCGCGGAAATTCAAAATTCGCGATACTTTTTGAACAGACCTCGTATATTTCATGACAAATAGGCGAACAATAATTTTATAATTTATAGTAGATTTCTTGTTATACACAGCAAAAAAATCATAAGTGTAAAGTTCATTCTCAGTTTGGTTAAATTTCAGTTTTAAACATTTCATTTAAAAAAATTTAGAAGTTCACTATTTTTGACCAAATCACCGTGTAAATCTTCATTTATTCAGATAGTGATATTTTTATGAAATATTACTTTTTCGGTGTTAAAATTAACACTACTTTAACACTATTTATTTCTTCATCATATTTATCATTTCATACTCAAAAACAACATAAATATATAATTTTATTTGTCAACATACTGTTCTGTTATTATATATTGTAATACTATGTAATATTGTAAAACTCTGTATCATTCTAATATTGTAATATTGTAACACCCTGAATACTGTGTTAATGGACTTAGTTTCCAAGACCAAAATAATAAATAATAATAATAACAATATTTATTTTCTATCAGTATAATTTAACCAGAATTTAAATGTAAAATTTACAGTAAATTTATCCAAAAAAGAAGTGTAAATAATTAACACGAAAAGCTAGGGACTTCATAATACACTAAAAGTTCATTTTTTAGTGTACCATGAAGTCCCTTTAACACTCCTTTTTTAAAGTGTATGTACTTAATTTAAGAGGAACATTTTCAAGACTTTCAATAAGAAATATAAATACAATTTTAATTTAACGAAGGCGCCAGGTTCCTTTGCCAGGTAAATATTTACACAAATTAAAAGAAGATTAATATCATCTGACAGCTAGAATTTAATAGTAAGTTAACACTAACAAAAAAGATAAAAAAAAATTATATCGCGTTCAATTTAAAAGGTTCCGTTATGGATATATCGTAAATATGAAAAAATATCAAAAAATGGACGTTTTCACACATTTCAGGGCTTTGTTGGTATAAGTGTAAAAAACCAATATAATACTGGATGTCTATTTGTTCTAGGAATATTTGTTCTATAATCGCACCAAAATCAACAGTTTGATAATCACTTTTATTCGCTATACAGGTGACTTCATTATACAGAAGTTGGAAGACCCTAGCTATTGGTCACACTAGCTCAGTGTTTCCCAACCTTTTTTTACCATGGCCCACCTAAGACTTCTAAAATGTTGATGCCCCCTATGGAACATATACAGTCGATTCCGCTTAATTGGGACACATCGGGAATTAGACATTTTGGCCCAATTAAGCGGCTGCCCCAATTAAGCGAATTTCACATAAAATTAAACAATGCATATTTTTCTTTCAATAATTTTATTTTATAAACTCTTGGACAAAACTATAAATTACATATAACCAAAAAATATAAACTTTTAAGAAAAAATAATAATAAATTCCAAAAAAAAATAAAATAAATAGGTACATACAATTTAATTCAATGCAAAAATGCGTCAATTGTAGTCTCTCTTTTGATTTGTAACATTTCACTTCTACAAAATCAGCACAGGTATTCAGTGCGGATGTAGGGCTCCCTTCATTTCCTTCCGGCATAAAATAACGCTATAACACGGCCATACATTTTTTTGCCTCCTGGTTGTGAATATGTGTAGCATAATATGTACTGTGATCTTAAATTTACTGTCCCAATTAAGCGGAATGTTGTCCCAATTAAACATGTAAATTTACTGTTGGTTCCTTGGTTTGGTTTCTGTTCTTTGAGATTTGGCCCAAATAAGCGGCTGCCCCAATTAAGCGGTGGCCCAATTAAGCGGAATCGTCTGTATATATTTTTTTATTTTCAAAAATTGGTTCATTCCCTAAATGCATCCTAATTACAACTTGTTCAGGCCACAAGACTTAGGTTGAATTGCCCCCCTGAACAATCAAATTGCCCCCCTGAACAATCAAACTGCCCCCTTTTGGGGCGTAGGAAAAACCTCCCTAGCTAATCCCTTCATAATGTGAAAAAATATTAAATATCATTCCAGGAAATAAATAACTGGATGTTCTGTATTAAAATATGCAGTCTAAAAGTGTGTCCTAACCTAGTTTTATTTTAATTTTAGGTCATATTTCAAGCAAAACATGAGCGAATGGGGACAGGAGAGCAATAACACAAGTCACATGTGAGATTCGCTGTTGTCACGGCCCAGAGAAACTACATACAAACACACGACTGCTGGCCGGTCGTTCTATACACATTCATACAAACGAGAACATGCAATTTAAATTCCTCGGTCGTATTATAAAAATATCTAACTTTTCAAATATCTTATAACATTGATGTAAAATATATCCAGCTTATTTCGTGACAAGCATGGTTTATATGCGTTTCAACGCAATTTGTCAAATTTTTTCTCATTTTGGTCTTATAAAAATGAATACCCGAATCAGCTTTGTTTTATTCAAGTAGGCTGATACTGTATATATCTAGATTAATTCTGTTTTTACTTACTTTCTGAGTTAATCCTGAAGCTTTTTTACCGTTAGATGTCAGGTTGAGTTGGAGTTTGAATTTTGGTTGGTCAGTGACCTCCAAAATTCTCTATTATGTGTTCAAGTCTTACCTCTTACCACTGTATCCTTCTACGTTTTTCACTTTATCCATGGAGGTACAAGTAGTGTTGCCAACACTTTGTGAAGAAAATTCCCACAGCAAGGTAAAAAATTTCCCACAAACGGACAAAAATTCGCAAAATGTAAAATTATGCAATTTTAAGTATAGCGTAACAAAGTGAATAGCAAATAAAAGTTGTCACTACTATTTTGAAAGAGGTAAAAAAGAAAAAGGTGTCTCACGAAATTTTGTACAGTTAATATCTTTAGCCTGGAAACTTGACCTAAAAACTGAAACTGCATTGAGAACTTCGTCGCCCATCCTGTTTCTATTCTTTGTTTTGACATCATTTATCAATGAAAATATTACAACTAAATGTAAAGAAACAGGGGAAGTCCAAAAATATTGCATAAACAGTGTTGCCTTAAGAAAACAGCTACATTAGAGCCTTAAGTTCAAAAGTTATAAGATATAGAAATTTCAAGTATTTTTTTTTTTTCCTGTACAGTGGAACTCCAATATTCGTCATTAATCTGTTCTTGAGAGTAGGACGAATATGAAACGAATTTTTGCCATAAGAATTAACTAAAAATAGTTTAATCCGTCCTCGGCCTTGTATTTTGCGTATATATTGTTAACAAAAAAAAAAATCTCTCGAAAATCGATCTCGGAAATAATAATAATAATAATAATAATAATAATAATAATCATTCCAGCTGAGAAGAATATCTCTCTCAAGGAGGAGGAAAAGAAAACCAAGTATATGGACCTCTTGTCCGAGCTTAGAAAGCTGTATCCCGGGTATAAAGTTAAGCTTGTAGTCCTGATAGTTGGTGTTTTGGGTGGTACGAAAGCCTCCTATCGAAGGGAAATCGAGTCCATTTCCGTCTGCAGATCTTCTGCCAACTCTTTGATCTGCAGGATGCAGAAAGCAGTGCTACTCGGGTCACTCCGCATTGTGCGAGCACTGGATCTAGCGTAATTTCCGCGGCTGCATATCGCCAGGGTTTTGGGATGCAGTCGTGTGTATTTAGCTCCACTAGTCTCTAGTATGACGCGGCTCAAAAGGTTGCTGAAGTTTGAGATTAGTGGACGCTTGTCAAGACCTGACAAACCCCATAATAATAATCATTGCAAATACATTCTAATTAGATAAATACATCCATAAATAAAATTTTAAAAAGAAATTTACCTTTCGGATGAAAAAAACAATGATTGTTGTTAAGAGTTTATAAAATTTTAGAGGGGTTAGATCTGCTTGTCCCTCATCTGACTTTTTACGACCCATGGTGACTTACAAGTACTGTATTTATTAAAAAAATTAACTGTAAATATTAAAAACAAAATATAGTATTAAACGAGAGTTAATGCGCATACTTTAATCACTGCTCGAGACTGAGCCAGTGAACAGACGATCAGCTGACTCGGCGGCAACGTCGGTGGTGGGCAGTGGAACGAATATTGACTTTTCGGACGAATATCGAGCAAAAATTTCAACAAAAAAACAGGACGAATACCAAAAAAGACGAACATTGGCGTGGACGAATATTAGAGTTCCACTGTGTTTGCTCTTATCATTATTTTTATTATTGTCAGAGAAAATTCTGAAATTTTCCTCGATTTTTAGATTTTTTACCTTTTTTCCCACAACACAATAATGCCTATTTTTTCCTCGTTATGGGAAATTTCCCACGAGTTGGCAACACTGGGTACAAATAGAGGAAAGACAACCCTTGTGCGCAGGATATGGAGCTAGTTGTCACCAAAGCATGGAGGTACAAGTAGAGGGGGTATACTCGTATACACTTAAGTATAAAACAATTATTAAAATATGTATACCAGTAAGCAATCTTAATGTTTCAATGAATAAAGAAGAAAACATGCATATTAAGATATTTTAAAACAATATAAATTTGTATTTACCGATGAAAAGTCACAGCAGCTTCTCACTACGACTTTTACAATTTAATATCGCACAATTCACCATTGTCTTTCTAAAAAAAACTTCAAAACATGTTTACAATCAGAGAATATGATCGGGAAATGTAATGTTGTCACCACGATGTTTGCCACCAAACAATGGCCGACCTGCTACACTTCGCTATACAAGCTGTGATACGGTATTACGTCTCCCCTCTACTTGTACCTCCATGGCTTTATCATTTTTCTATGACAGGAGTTTCGAACCAGGTTTCCATGGACCTCCAAATGGTACGTGAGCTTCTATAGATAGGGTGACCATTTTCTTAAGAAGGCAATGCGGGACAAAGCAAAAAAAAGGTCCTCACTTTCCAAATATAAGTGAAGAGCAAAAAAAAAGTCCTCACCTCCCAAATCTAAGTGAAGAGCAAAAAAAGGGTCCTCACCTCCCAAATCTAAGTGAAGAGCAAAAAAGGGTCCTCATCTTCTCAAATACAAGTCAAGAAATCAAGCACAAAAGTTAAAATGCGAGACTTTTGCGGGACATGTCATAAAGCGGGACACCCTATCAAAATCCGCAAAAAGTGGGACGAATGGTCACCCTATCTATAGGGGTTGTGTAAATTATTTTTCTAATATTCGTGTATTATAATCTTGTTACACTGATCGATAGAGCTCCAGCCGTGTTGAAATAAAAAAGGTCCTCACTTTCCAAATATAAGTGAAGAGCAAAAAAAAGGCCCTCACCTCCCAAATCTAAGTGAAGAGCAAAAAAAGGGTCCTCATCTTCTCAAATACAAGTCAAGAAATCAAGCACAAAAGTTAAAATGCGAGACTTTTGCGGGACATGTCTTAAAGCGGGACACCCAATCAAAATCAGCAAAAAGTGGGACGAATGGTCACCCTATCTATAGGGGTTGTGTAAATTATTTTTCTATTATTCGTGTATTATAATCTTGTTACACTGATCAAGAGCTCCAGCCGTGTTGAAATAAAAAAGGATTTACTGCTCTTGTCAAAAAAGTTAATCCAAATATAATCTCTAACCACTGTTTACCACACCAGCACACTTAGGCATCGAAGACTGTTCCATTTTATTTAAAAGGAGTGTTGGATGTTTTGGTAAAGGTTGTTAATTTCATAAATACGAACACAAGCATTAAATTATCACGTGTTCAAAGCTTTGGACAAAGAAGTTGACTCTGAACACACTGTATTTCTGCTTCATATAGAAGTACGCTGGCAGCCCAGAGAAAAAGTTCTGACAAGGGTTATTGAACTTGAGTAGTCAAAAGTCTGCTTCAACGTTCAAAAGATCCAAACTTTGTAGTTTCTTTAGCACAGCGTTTCTCAACCGTGGGGAGGGAGGCGCGAAGTCATATAAAATCGAAGCATGAAATTATAATAGAAAAACGCTCAATTTTGCAAGATATATTCATAAATATATGACATTTATATTCATTAAAATATACCTTTTAAACTTAAATAAAATAAATTATACTTATTTTGACAACTAATTTAAACTAATTAAAACGGTTCGCGTTGGAGGTACTTCAAGTACTTTCAAGGAGGTACGACTTGAACTTGCAGTATTTTTTGTTATGCTCCGAGCTACTGTTAGCTAAAGAGTATGGATGCGAAAGTGTTCAAAATGGAAAACAACTTGGAACAATGGAACACTTGTAAATAAAAATACTTGCAAGCCATTATAGGTAATCGTAACAAATATTAAAACATGTTTTTTTTTTTTTTTATTTAAAGAATTTACGGATGCCTCAGCTACGATGGCTATTGGCAACATGTTTATGTAAAAGTTTTTTTTTTCAAAAGTTTTATCCAATTATACCCAACACGCCATAAGTTCCTATATAAAAAATCGAAGTTGTCCTTGATATCCTGTTTCCTCTATCTTGATACACCTTGAGATCCCTCCCTCGCCCCCCCCCCCTCTCTCTCACTCTCTCTCTATATATATATATATACAGGACCGGCGGTTGGGAAACACTGCTCCAGGTAACTATCTGACAGATAAGGTTCTATGATACTTTCTGTGCTGAATAAATGTCATCCCGTCTTTCAATACAAATGTATGCATCGGATAGTTATCTAACGGATAATGAGACTGATGTATTGAATTCACTGCTTGGTAATGAAATTTATTCAGAAGATAAAGTTCCAGATAACATTATCTGTCGGATAGTTACCTAGTGGTTTAAATGAAGGTGGAAAGACCGGGCCTTAAGGTCATAATGCCCGGGGGGGGGGACCTTAGCCCTCCAAATGAACCCGTAAATAAAAAAATTAACCTGTATAAAATTCTCGAGAGATAACTCCATTATACTTCCAATAGTAATTTTCATCCCTTTCTGAGATCTCAGAATTATCATTGATAGCCCAAAAGTCATCCTATTATCACCTCTGTCCTCCCATTTTACTATATAGGCCGTGTCTCCAACGCTATAGCTCTGAAATTTTAATAAATCCTCAATCAAATTTTTTAACTATTTATAAGATACAAAGTAACAAAATATAAACTATTTTAGATCATGTAGTACCAAATAACTTCCAAATTTAACGTTATACTTCATCTTCAATAATAAAAAATAGTGTATTGGGCCCGGTAGTTCAATTTCAACCACCTGTATATTATTGATAAAATATTAATATGTGTTTATTCTCATAAAGAATTATTTTAAGCAATTCTGTTCCTTATTTATTAATTGTTAATGACTATATTCCTTAATGAGCTTTATCAGGATTAGCCATCTTGATATGTAGTGATACGTGATTTTTGTAAGTGGCGTCTTCATTTTTTTTCTGACGTTTTTAGTTATTTTTAAGTGAAAAAGTACAGAAAATACTTGAAATAGTGTGTTATAGTGTCGACTTTAGTGTTTGGACTCCATGCAGACCAAAATTGGAGCGACTGGAAAGGTATTTGTAGAAATTTTTGTTAATTTTATAATGTAAGTCATTGTTACGTAGAATGTTCTTCTATGGACAATATAGAAACACATACATGCATACACTATTGGCAATAACTAGAGAAACGGCGAAAAGGTTCTCGGCAGTAAAAGCAGAATTCGTCGTTTTCGTCATCGGCTGGAGAGAAATCAGCCGCGTCTTCTTCTTCTTCATTGTCAGCCTCGCACCTTCTTGGTGTAAAAGCTAGAGATGGGTCGTTCATGAACGAACCGGCTCCCTGAGCCCTCTCAGTACACTGACCGAAGTGACATGGTTCACCAAATTGAAATGAGCCGGCTCACGGCTCACTGTATAGTTTCAAGTTTCAAGGATACGATTGGTCGGGCGATTCTGAGCAGTGACCGGAGTGATCCGGATCTGAATCGATGTCATGTTGAACTTCACTTTGCCACTAAATAAAACTAACTCTGCATACAATTCCCCACTCAATAGAATTTGCTTACAATTTAATAAAATTTCATAAACTGTCCTGATATATTTTTGTACAATATTAACCAATTTAAAAAACACGTTCTTCACCTATTGTAATTTATTTATAATTTATTATTATTAATGTATGTTATTATTTTTATTACTATTTTCTCGCTAGTTTCCGATTTAAGTCTATTGTATTATTTGTATTTATGACTTCATTGTATGATGCTATGTGTAGATAAATAAAATATTATATCATTGGCATAATTTTTTATATGTAAATAGTGCCACATTGTTATTGGGCTTGTCCTGTTATGTGGCCGAAATAAATAAAATAAAATAAAAATAAAAAAGAACTACTCCATATGCCCTGTACTGCAAATTCACCTTCGAACGCATTGTAGTTTCATCGGATAAATAAGTATGAAATTTAGACACATGGAAAACTCTCCCGAATGGCAATCCCTCCCGGACTTACCCTACTAAGTTATATCTACTATTATCATTAACTCCATTTTTTTCAAAAACGGACTTGGCCATCGCTCAAAATAAACGGCTCTTATATCGATTTTTCATAAGTAGATTATACAATTCTGCACTTTTTGTTCCATGCAATGATTTCATTTCTGTTATTTGCCTTTTTTGTTGAAATGTTATTTCAGTTTGTGTATGCATTAAATGAAAATTTTTTGGTTTACGTTGATGTGTTTGTCTTTCGCTGTTGTTGTATATTTAGATCCTTAATTTAAAAACATCCAAAAGTTCTTTTATTTTTTCGTAGGTAAACAATTTGTTAATGGGATGTTATTGCAATTTTTTGTATCTACGTTTAAAATTGTATGTGGATTTTTCTCATAAAAATACAAACCAAAATATTACGTCATTCTTTAACCGTCGCATTTATTACTTAAACCTGGAGTAACACATTGGAGTCTGTAGAATCTCACGTTATCATTAGTTTCCGGCTTTTTGTGGACGTATTGTTTCGGGGTTTCCCACTCCCACATAAATTCGTTGTAATATATTTTACACTATTTTCAGAGTAATAATAAATACACTTTTATTTTTTGCCTTGTTTCTTCAAGGTCAACAAGGCATCGCTTGAAGTAAGTGTATTTACAACATAAGTGTCGCAATTAGGTTTTATGGTAGAATAGTTGTGTATTGTAATCAGATCAGGAAATAATTGAAATAAAGCATTTGAAAAAATATTTCAATTACTTTCTGGCACTTGAAATATTGTATTTAATATACTTTTAAAAAAATGCTCTTGGTATTTGGTATATTTCAGCTATATTTTCACAAATATAACCTGTTTCTTTGCTTTAAGCGGAACTAGATTTTGAATTATAGAAACTTTTACCGATTAAGTGATCTAATTGATCATTTTTTTAGCAAAAGCTCACTCCAGTCGGTAAAAAACGCATGAAAACGTCAGTATTTGTAATATTTTAGAATTATTTGACATATTTCCTAGTATTTCAAATATTTCCCTAGTATTTCAAATCTTTCCCAGTATTTCAAATGTCCCTAGCATTTCCAATCTTCTCTCTATAAAATAACGCATGCTTCATTTTTGTCAGTTTTATTTAGGTGTTACTTTATAACATCATAAGAGATGGCCACGATTTTAATATTCATTTTGTTTCTCTAACTAAGAAACAAAGATATTAATATAATTATAGTTGTGATGCATACTGTAGTTTAAATGAATCAAGATCTAAGATCTTCCAGACCAAACTAAGATTTTCAACAATACTTTCCCAAGCTTGGAACAGTATTGTTGAAGAACTTTCAGAATCAAATAAGTTTCTGCAGTTATTTAATTATCTAAAAAGATAGGTTTTTTAAACAGATGTGGTAAGCATTTATCGTACTGGGCTCGTAAAACTGTATTTAACACAATCATTTTACCGCACTTTAATTTTGCGGGAACTATATTATATTTGGCAAATTCAGGGGAATTAAAAAGATTGAAAATTTTACAAAATAGAGGCATGCGAACCATATTAAAATGTAACAAATACACGCATTAATTTTTAATCATAAGATCAAACTTGGGTACCAAAATATTTCAATAATGTTTTAAAAGTTTTCAAAGATATACATAGTTATAATACTAGAAATAAAAATTCTTTTACATTGGAGCATAAAAACAGTAAAGCAGCACAGAATTCGTTATTTTTTAAGGTAGTTATAATTTATAATAAGTTACCAGATAGTATAAGAGAAGTAGCTAATATAAGACAATTTAAATTGAAATTAAAAAAATATTATTTAGAAAAATAAGTAAATGTTTTATTTTTATTTGTTATTTGAATGTTTTGTTAAAACGATATACTTTAGATTAAGTGTGAAATATTAATTTTAATTGTTTAGATTTACTTTAAAATATATTAAATGAAATTATATTTACCTAGTACCTATTAATATTTGTTTATGTAGCAAAATAGTGCTAAATAAAGTCTAATCTAATCTAAAATTACTAGGTTGTTTAACACGTCAACAATTACGAGTTCTTAACAAAAAAAATTAAAATTTTTTTTTGACTTTTTTAACTTGGGCAACCTTTTTTTAATTTATCAAAATAATATCAGGTCAGCGAATCACGGGACAGGATATGACCAGTTAGCCAATCACGGGAGAGAGTGTCACCTGTCAGCCATTCAAGAGACAGGGTGTACCCAGTCAGCCAATCACGAGAACCGTAGGAAAAATTGACGTCACATGTTACCGACCCTACATGCAGACACTTGCTAATTATATTATTACGATACCAGTTATTTTTATATATTAATTATGGTAATAATAATATAAAGTAATTATATAATAAGTAGAGCAGTGCAGGTTGATTTTAAAGTCTTGTTATTATACAATACATGAGCAATCTAGTTCCTATTGCTATTTATATTTACAAAATAAGTTAGGTTATGTTATTGTTATGATATGATTAAATTGCACAACTTTTCTTTCCCCGAAATAATTAATATATAGGCTATTCCAAACGTTTAGGCGGAACTAAATTTTGAAATCTAGTAATTTGGACTTTTGGTCATTTTGTTTAAGCTTTGTAAACCATGCTCACATTGTAAATTCTAGATTAAATGGATTGTCATTATGAAATGTAATTTTGATTACATAACTGCGCATGCGTCACACCACACATGTTTTGTTTAACGTACGATGATTCTAAACAGGCGGCATTGTTATATTAGCGCGAGTTTTAAGATAGTGTTTGGCATTAAACTAGAAGATGGGTAGCTCGCTTCGCTCGGCTTCTTCTAACCAAACACTTACTAACCTAACCTCACCTAAGATAGTGTTTTGTCATTAAACTAGAAGATGGGTAGCTCGCTTCCAGCAACCATTGTTTTAGAGCCACTTATAATCTTTGAATTATTTAGTGAAATTGTTATGTACTGCCATCTACAAAGAAATTTTGTAACGTTGTAGCAACCTAATCCCTAGTTTAGTCTAAGATTTTATAATGACAGTCAACTTAACATAAATTTTGTAATATAAGTATGATTTACAAAACTTAACAAAATAGCTAAAAGTAGGGTGACTAGATTTCAGTGAAGGGAAACCGGGACACAGGGGAAAAAAAAGAAGGTCTTTGTTTCCTCCCAGATCCAACTGAAGAGCAAAAAAAAAAGGTCCTCACCTCCCAAATTCAAAGTGAAGAGCAAAAAAAAAGGTCCTCACCTCCCCAAATTTAAAGTGAAAAGCAAAAAAAAAAAAAGTCCTCACCTTCCAAATTCAAAGTGAAGAGCAAAAAAAAGGTCCTCACCTCAAAAACCGGGACAATCGGCCGTCCCGAGAACATTTTTCGGGACACCGGGACAATTGACCTAAAACCGGGACGGATGGTCACCCTAGCTAAAAGCCCTATATAATATTACTATATTTCAAAATCTAGTTCCGCTTAAACATTTGGAATAGCCTATAACTTTAATTGTGTATCAATTACTATACATTTAACATTTTAAATCATGTCTTCCTCGGAGGATATGTTTGTTACTAACTTTATCATACCAGTCAGCGCTGAATTCAAATCACGTTACTTCTAAGTCATATATTCGCAGTGTTGTAATGTATCTAGGTATTTGTATCTAGATACAGTAACTAGATACTGTGCAAGTATCTAGTTACTGTAACTAGGTACATTTTAAAATATGTATCTGTATCTGTATCTAGATATTTAAATCAGTATCTAAGTATCTGTATTTCAGGTACTTTTTTCAGATACTTTCCTATTTTGTCTTTTTCAAGGTCTTTTTACAAAATATGTCCTTACGATTTTTCAAGTTTGTAATACATTTAGCATCATTCAGATATTTGAATTTTAAGTTTAAATTAACCAATCAGCGACCAGTAAACTCTTTCTTGCTTGGTGGGAGTAAAAACATGCTTCATATGCTTCAAACATGCTTCAAACATGCTGGAAATACAATTTTATTAAAATAATTTTTAATAAAATTTGAATTTTATTAATTTTTTTTTATTTATTATTTTTTAAAATTTATTCAGAGCTGGAAATACAATTAAGCTGCATTCAGAGCTCAGTAAATTAACACCCTGTGCGTTATGGATAGTTTTTAAACGAGTGCAATTGGTATGATCGGACAAGCTCGTACTATATCGCTCAACAGTAGTATAGCAACGACAAAGCACGAGCATGTCCGATCATACCAAAAGACCTCGTTTAAAAATTATCCATAGCGTACAACGAGTTGATTTACAGAGCTCTGAATGCAGCTTTACACTTTATTAAAATTTTATAGATAAAAATAAATTAAATAAATAAATTATAAGTTTGAGAATTATGATAAAATACAAGTTCTATATGTAATTAATTAAATTTTGGAAAACATTCTTTTATTTTTTATTTATTTTTTTTATTTTTTATTTAAAAAAAAAGGAAAAAATAAAGGGATGTTTTCCAAAATTTAATTAATTATATACAGAACTTGTATTTTATCATAATTCTCAAACCTATAATTTATTTATTTATTTAATTTATTTTTATCTATAAAATTTTAATAAAGTGTAATTGTATTTCCAGCTCTGAATAAATTTAAAAAAATAATAAATAAAAAAAAATTAAATAATTTTATTAACAACGGTTAAGTAAAACAACCATTAAGTAATTATCTAATCTAAGAATAAGAATTAATTTTATAAATGTGAATTAAATAAAGAAAAACATAATAAATAAAATTGTTGTTTTATTTTTGTCATCCTAAATACTCATTTAATAATCAGTAATATATTAGCGAACAAAAAATGTTCGAGATATCCGCTGAAAATGGAATAAAAAAGTGATTTTTTTAAAGATTACATAGGTATATAGTTAGTTAATATTTCTGACACACAGCTTCAAAGGCAATTTGTGTTTATTTTAAGAGTAATAATAGTGCATAATTTATTTTTTATTGTGAACAAATATATTCCTTGCTCTAGTAATTTCTTTTTTTTGTGGTGTTTTCATTTTTCCGAAAGTATCTTAAAAGTATCTTGAAGTATCTAGATACATTGTAAAAAAAATGTATCTGTATCTAGATACTTTTTAAAATTTGTATCTGTATCTGCATCTAGATACATTTTTCCTCAAGTATCTGTATCTGTATCTAGATATATTTTCAAATGTATCTATTACAACACTGTATATTCGTTAAATCATTGTTATATCTCTATCAGTGGTACTTCAATGACCGCCCGGGCTAAGTAAATAAAATTGTGAAGACTCTTACAAAAATAGCGAACAGCAACTTAACACACTGAAAGGTGACAAGATATTAAAATTATTATTCTAGCACAGTAGGATTTGCTTTTGCCATAAGTCATTTCTTAGTGACAGAAAAATCTATATACCGCGTAAAATAAAAGTTATAGTTACTTTGTTCTCAACGTCCTTGTTGAACCTTAGTATTTTATTTCATTTTTTAGAAATTTTTCATTAAACTAAACTATAGTTTTTATATTTTTTGTTTCAACGATATTTAAATGCGACTGTGTAAACATAAGGTTGAAATTAAAAAAGTTTCATAGTATATTGAGTGTAACATGATCCAGCAAGTGCCCCTTAATTTGATAAACTCTAATAAAAACAGTTCAAAAACACTTCCAGGACATACGGTTTTTATTTGAAAAATTATAAAAGTTGAAAATTGTTTCACTGTGACCTTAAGTGCATACGTTCTGTGAGGTTTGGCTTAATATTCAGTCTTACACATTTTTAGGGTTTTGTAGGTATGCCCACCAAAAAACCCTTATAACGTTACTCATGTGTCTGTCTGTCTGTACGGTAGAAATTGCAGCCAACCGGCTTAACATAAAAAATTCAAATTTGGCATGCTTATACAACTCTTTGACCTATATATAAGAGAAATATTGTTAAAAAAATCAGCTGTGACCACCACAGGAACGACCGCCATCATAAAGTACTTGTATAAAATACATTCTAGCAGCAGAGTAGATATATCTTGGCCTAATATTTTCTAACAGAGATATTATTTATCATGACCATGGAAACGTTACATATAAGTATAAAAAATATACATGGAAAATTTCAAAAAAAAATTCAAAATTTTTTCTTTTTATCAAAAAATGAAAAAATTTATTGAACAAAAGTTGCTATAAATGCAATAACTAATAACTATTTTTTGAGACGTTTTTTGATAAAACGAAAAATTTCGAATTTTTTTTTGTAAAATTCTCATTTTATTATATCTGTTAGAAAATATTAGGCCAAATTATTTCTACCCTGCTGCTAGAATGTATTTTATACAAGTACTTTATGAAAGCGGTCGGTCCTGTGGTGGCCACAGCTGATTTTTTTGTGTCATCGATAAAAAATCATTTAAAACAAAATTATTATGTAGTATCAAATTGATTTTTCAAAAATAAAAATTTGTTTGTTGGTCCAAGTATTTAAGAAGTTTCATTTAGTATGCCACTCAACATTTAAAAAATCTATTTGTTTTTTTTATTAAATACTATAACGGGTCTAACACATTAAACACACAAAAAAAATTGTTATTTTCACAGGACGCACGTCAAACGTCATGCCGTGGTTAATTCAACTGTTTTTCAATTGTTTTTTCAACGGCAACTAGCAACATGCCGGTGTTACAATACATATTTGTTTATATTTATCCGCGCTGTATTTCTTGAACTTTCTATAGTTTTCCTATATGTTGATCAAAAAGTTGTACAAGTATGCCAAATTTCAACTTTTATGTTCAGCCGTTTGGCTACAATTTCTACCGTACAGACAGACAGACAGACAGACAGACAGAGAGACAGACAGACAGACAGACAGACAGGCAGACAGACAGACAGACTGACTGACAGACAGACAGACAGACACGTTATAAGGGTTTTTTGGTGGTCATACCTGGTCATACCCTAAAAATTAAATGGAAGCTCTTAATATTGAAATAACGAATAAAGATGATTACCAAAAAACTGTTGATTTTGATGTGATTATAGAACAAATATTCCTAGACATCCAGTATTATGTTGGCTTCTTAAACTTATTATTAATACCTACAAAACCCTGAAATGTGTGAAAATTCACACTTCACATCATTATTTTTTTCAGTACATAAGACACATATTAGATTTGCATAACAGGTTTTGTCACGTGCGTATGTTTCGAATTGTACTTGTTTTTCACATTTTCAATTTCCAAGTAAATTTCGTGCAATGAAATTCTCTTGACAATTTTCTTTTCTATCTGTAAAGTTACGTACAAATCCTTTTATAGGTTTCAAAGTTGAAAGACTTGAACTGAATGTATTTAGTTACGTTAGCTTTTTTGTTTTACAAAAAAATATGTCATGATTTTTAAGTAGTATTTATTTGTCTGATAAGTTTTTCAGACGTAAAATACTTCAAGTTAGCTACTCAAGTCTGGTTAGATAACTTGAAAGTTCAAAGCTTATAAGCTCTTATCCGATAAAAAAATATTGAAATACTCTATCGCTATAATTTGTTAAAGAACTCGATTCCAATATAAAGTTATTTCGCATTATTCTCCGTGAACCATTTATGTATAAATAAGGTATATTGATATTACATCATTAAAATAAGTTTTAATAATGTAAGTATCCAGACTAGAAGATTGTGTTTGCCTTGAACTTATTAAATTTACTTTATAAATAAACAACCCTATAGAAAATTGAAGGTGTTCAAACTAGTGATGTGCCGGATCACATAAAAGCCAGATCCGCGGATACGGATTATATGCATCCTGATCCGCAGGTACGAATACGGATCTTGCATTGCAGTAGAAAAACAAACGACCCTGAAGTACTGCAGTTTTGTTTTTCTGCGACAAATGTAATGAACAAACTCGCATAGCATCAGTTACTTTTTAACTCAAAATATATTCCCATGCCTTCCACCTGTCCATAACCAAATCTTGACTTAATATTAACTTTCCCACCATTTTTCTTAAGAAAAGAAAAAAACTAAGATGCCTATCTTTGTCCTGTCTTGAATGACAGCCAAAAACACAACAATTTGTTCTACTTTTATAGTTTTTCACAACTTCTATCAACATTCTAACAAAAATTCAACTTTAGAACATATGTAATAAGTTCGAACAGTACCAGAGCGCCTAGTACAATAATTGACCACCAGACTGCGTATCCGAGCGTGTCAGTTCTCAATAATATATTAACTTCATTTTTTGAGCAACTAGGTTCGATTATAATTGTTGTAATGTCCCTGAAGTAAAGTTTCAGTATTAAATGCAATTATTACCTTATCATCAGTATCTTCACAATATTTTCCAATTTGATCCTCATTTATGCTCAGTAACTTTTCACACTAAATTTCTCACTACTTTTCTCTCCACTTTTTGCAAAAAAAATGATTTTTTATTACACTTCTCAGCTTCCATTTCTAATTATTTCTTTTTCTTATCGCGTAATTTTTTCGCGCTACCTTTAAGGCCCCCATCGACGATCGAACATGTTGGGTTCGAGCGGTTCGCCCAACATATTCGATCGTTGAGGGTGTGCTTTACGCTTCTGAATTGCACTACATTTTTTATTCATTTTCATTTACAACGTTAAAGTTTGTTGTTAATTTTGTAAGATGCTAACAAACCGAATGCCAATATTAAATTGAGCGAATTTAGTGAAAAGGAATATGCTATTTACAGTAAAAGCCAAACCGAATAATGCAATAAAAGCGGCAAGCAGCGCATTATTAGACACTTGCGGCATCTAATCAAAGGCCTTTATCGCAATATTTTCTCTTCACCAGAAGCCAACATTGTTATGTCGGCTCCCTAGTCATCATTTTTATATTACCTTAATATTTATTGTTTCTACATCAAATCAATAGTGTTCATTGTTAATTTCTGAACTGGTATATTTTGAACAATTGTTATTCAGTTATATGAAAGATATAAATACGGTGGCTATTTTTAGGGTTTTGTAGGTATGACCAAAAAACCCTTATACCGTCATTTTGTCGTCTGTCTGTCTGTCTGTCTGTCTGTCTGTCTGTCTGTCTGTCTGTCTGTCTGTCTGTCTGTCTGTTCGGTAAAAATTGTAGCCAAACGGCTAAACCTAGAGAGTTGAAATTTGGCATGCTTATACAACTCTTTGACCCGCACATAGGAAAAATACTAAAACATCTAAAAAACATATCCCCCTAAAAATATAAACAAATATGTGCTTATCGAAAAAAAAAATATTTTTTTTTAATTCTGAGTAGGTTATCAAATGAAAGCCCTTGGTACGTGGATTAACGATCAAATTTTTATTTTTGCAAAATAAATTATTTTGAAGCGATTTTTGCCAATATTGTGCAAAAAAAAAATTTGTCCCACACCCTGTAGCCCAGATGGTTTAAACTAAAAATCTGAAAAAATTCTAAGTAATGTACATTGGTGTGAACCGGAATAGTTCAACAGGAATTTTTGATCAGATTATGTTTTTGGAAAAAAAAGGATTTTTTGTGTTTTTTTGCTAATAATGTTGACAACTTATCCACTATTATATTGTACAAGTGTTGGTATGTATGTTCTATTCAACGTCTGGTATATCTTCATTTTTCCGGTAACGCGGAGAGAGGAAAATGAACCGCCCTCTCATCCGGGTGATATTTTTTTAGTGCTTAGGCTTAATTTTATCTCGACAGGGGGTACTGACTAATTTTTATTGATAAAAATCATGCATTTTTTCCTCGAATCCGTGTCGAATCAAAGTCACCAATGATCGTCACGGACAGGTTTTATCAGACGATAATTCAAAAATATTCTTAATACAAGACGGCCGGTCCAGCATATTTACGGCGAGAATAAAAGTGTTAAAGTAAATAATGGTTCAGGATAGCTTTTTGAACGTGCGAGATAATATTTTGAGGTATCAGAAAACATTTTTCAAAGAATCTGGGCCATTATTGGAAATATGCTTACAAGATTTCAGAAGGTGACAGCTGTCAAATTTTTTGCATTTTAAAATGGGAGGAGATTTCACATTTTGAACGTGTTTCTTGACAGAAGAATACTAATTAAGGATTTAAGGTGAATTAACGATAAAGTTTAAGACATTTGCAGGGCGAATTTCCATAAAATAGTGTTAAAAAAGATTTATAGATATTAAAAATTTCAGGGTTAATCAAAGTGTTAAGTGGTGATAATGGTTCAAGATAGCTTATTTGACGTGCGAGATAATATTTTGAGGCATCAGAAAACATTTTTCAAAGAATCTGGGCCATTATTGGAAATATGCTTACAAGATTTCAGAAGGTGACAGCTGTCAAATTTTTTGCATTTTAAAATGGGACGAGATTTCACATTTTGAACGTATTTCTTGATAGAAGAAAACTAATTAAGTATTTAAGGTGAATTAACGATAAAACTTAAGACATTTGCAGGGGGAATTTCCAGAAAATAGTGTTAAAAAAGATGAGCGACGAGTTTTATAATCGACAAGTGCGACAAAATTATATTAAAACGAGTCGCGAAGCGACAAGTTTTAACAATGTAGGGGAGAAGACCGGCGTAGCCGGGCTGAGGCCCCTAGTAGTTATATAATACGCTTAACAGTAACGTGTTTCTTGGTGCAGTGGCTAAGATACTAGCGTTCTGCCCAAGAATATGAGTTCGAGTCCTACGTGAGGAGACAATATTATTTTTTATTTTTTTTTTTGCATTTTTATATTGTTTAAATTATTTTTTCAAAATTATTATATTTTGGCAATTGTTGCATTTATATTTTGGCAATTGTTGCATTTAATTTTTAATAGCGTAAATTTAATAACCAGTGGAAATTGTTGAAATTATAATTTAATTATATATTTGAATGTACATGAAATCAAAGGGGAGGAGCTATGACTAAAAACAACCAATGGAAGCCATAGGCGCAATTTTCAAAATCTTAATGAACCTTGATATATAAAAAAAATACTGCACATCTTTAAAAACTTAAATAATGGTAATAGGCATTCGAATTAAAATTCATAAAAAAATATTTCGACATAAAATTTGTTTTGGCATCCCAAATAATTATCATTCACTTACTAAATACCTGCAAAACCCTGAAATGTGTGAAAATTCACACTTCACATCAATTTTTTCAAGTTCCTTTCAGTTAGTAAAAACAAATAAAATGTAATAAGACAAGTTTTAATCTACACAAAAGTTACACACACATCTAAATTAATTTTCAACGTAGTCGCCACCAACGTTAAAACATTTTTCGTAACGGGAAATCAGTTTTTGTAACCCTCCTCATATCATGTTGCCGCCTGGGTTCTCATCCAATCTTGCACACTGGTTTTCAGCTCCTAATTGGTGCTGAACAGGGGCGCGCCAACCCGAGGGTGCAAGGAGTGCACCACACACGGGCGGCAAATTTCAGGGACGGAAAAAAGCCTTGTAAATCGTTGTTCAATAATAATAATAATCATAAAAAACGTTTATCATGTTAATTAAATAACTGTGGATTGTAAAAAAAATATTTTTGTTTAAAGGACGAAAATAAATAATGCTGGTAATGTTAGATAATTATGGAAAATAATAATTTTCAAATAGATTTAAAAATATGAGATTATATAGATACATTTAAAATTTTATTGGGCGTTTTATTTTTAGGGGGCGGCAAGCAAAGTCTAGCACCCGGGCGGCAAATTTCGTTGGCTCGCCACTGCTGCTGAACCGCTTCTTTCCCAACCACACTTTCATCCTGATGAACAAATGAAAATTGCTTGTTGCCAAACCCGGGCTGTAGCTTCTTGAGCAGTTCATTTGTTTGTGCTGCGGTATGACGGCATGCATTGTCATGAAGAAGAACAATTCCTGATGACAACATGCCACTCCTTTTTTTCTGTATTGCTCTCCATAGACATCCGTACAGAGTTCAGAAATTGTGAACCGTTGGCGCTCACGAATCACTTTGTTAATTCTTTCGACAATGTCGTCTGTTGGTACGGACTTCCTTCCCTGACCCCCTTAATTATGGACATCAGTTCGTCCTTCCCGAAAACGCCTACACCATAACTCATAATGTTTTTTCTATACACAATTCTCGATGAATATCGGCCACATTGTTGTTCTTTGCTTGTAGAAAACGGATCACAGAGAAAAAGGATCATACGATGGCCGAACCGGTTGGGAGGTACTGACAAATAGACTACCAAACACTACTGCGCAAGCGCCGCATAACAATGCCAACTGAGTTTCCATTGCCAATTCCATTAACGAAACTTGAAAAAAAAATAGCCCGCCGGGTGTATCCGCTCCTAAATATAATGGCCCGGTTACACGTTGCCAGTAACTTGTGCAAGTACTGGCACAAGTACTTGTGCCAGTACTTGCACAAGTCGTTTTGTCGTTTATGGCTCAGTTACACGATGCAAGTAACTTGCACCAGTAAGTACTTGCACCAGTCACTGGCATCGTGTAAACGTACATGCAGTACTGGTGCCAGGCACAAGTATTTAGTGGCACAAGTTACTGGCATCGTGTAACCGGGCCATTATGTACAAGTGATAGAATATGAATTGACACTAGTTTCTTTGACTGTTCTCTGTAAGTGTGTCTATCGTAGTGCTCTCTTTATTCGCATCATAAAGACCGCGTTTTTACGAGATATTTGCCACACAGTACCTTTTTAGGAATTTTATCCGCGAATAAAGCTATTAACATTTAATTTAGACCCGGTATTTCCAACCATAGATAAAATTGACTACCAATAGGATAAGTAGTTATCAAGGGAATAAACGATTTTTTGTGTATTTCCAATTATTTATCTATAGAGTAACTAGATTATCCACAGGATAAGTTATTCCCAACGTGTTTTGACAGATAAGTGTCAAAAAACATTTTATTGATAAATATATGTACATACTATAAGCAGATATAAGTAAAATATTTAATATATCAGGTATTATGTACATATTAGACATACCTACACTCAGGGACGTAGCCAGGGGGGGGGGCACAGGAGGCATTTGCCCGCCCCCCCAGGATAGTTTACCCTATATAAAATATAATTTAGGTTGTTAGAAGTTTTCTTCGCCGGAGGTGAAGAAAATTTATAACTTTACTGGACTTTTATTATTTAATATACTACAAAAGACCTAGAACGCTGTTATTTTCTACCCAAGTCATGTAATTAAGGTCGTACCGACCAATTTAGAATATTTTGTTATTTTTGCCCCCCCCCCCCAAACTGAAATCCTGGCTACGTCCCTGCCTTCACTTTATATACACATTACATACCCCTCTTTCCATTATGTGTACTATTTTATTGAATAATTACCTATATGAAAATAAATTCAAAATAATTTAGTAATCTAATTTATATTATACTGAAATAAAAAAATATTGTTGATTATTTTTAGATAATTTACATTGCTAAAGAAGGAAATCATTGATTCTGATTTTGAAGAGTTGCTAGCAGACGATGATTAAGAAATTGTAGACTATTTGGAACGTCTATGCATAGTTCGTGTTAGACCAAACCATATGGACCAGTGGGATGAGCAAAAATTTATTAATAGATTTCTCTTAGCGAAAAATGCATTTAATATCCTGCTCCACCAAATATTCCACCAAATACACCATTTTTTTGTTTTTTTAAATCGTCATATTCATTGTCTGTGTTTTTGCATTTCTATTCTTTCCGCAGGATGCATTGAACATAACACCATTTTTTTCCCAGACATCTTTTATTTTTTAGTTTTACAGCGTCAGTAGCTTTATTTTCTATAATATTTTTACATTTTAACAAAATTTACAAATTGCCTTGTTTCGGAAATATTGAAATTTGCGCTTCTTGGGCATTTCTCGCACATTTTTCTGTACAAAATTCAACAAAATTTCTAGTTTTTTTAAAAGATATCTACTTATTTTAACAGTTGTTATTTTAACTTATTTTATTCGTGCGAGTCGCGTATAAGTCTCTCTTTGTTTAACACAACGCTGCTAATACCAACATAAAAAAAAAACATCGTAAAATATTATTATCAATCAGAATAAGTAGTTATCTACGTGATAACTAGAGTTTGAAATACAGGGGTACGTTCCAAAACCTATGGAGTTTACTCTAAACTTAACTCTAAGTTTAGTAAGATCGTTCCAAAACATTCGAGTTTCCGGTTTGAGTTAACACTAGAGCACAGAACACATTAACTAGAGTTTACTCTTTTAACTCTGCTTGCAAGGTGGGTAATATTTACTCCCATGCGCAGAATGCGTACGCATGTAATGTAAGTTTTGACATATCGAAATTAACAGATATTAATTATGGAAAACAGGAATTATGGAAAAAAATTAACAGAAATTCAAGATTCTGAAATAAAAAGAAAATATTTTACTTAATTATAAATTGGTATTTATGATACAATAGTTTGTAAATATTTATTAAAATTACCGTTAATAGATATACGTTGTCCAACAGTTGTTGACTCAAATCAGCAGCAATAATACATACTTCACTCATCTTTTTATGCATCACTATTTAAAGATATTAATAATTATTTAAAATAATAGTCGTGTTGACAATATTTTAGCGGGAATTTTCATATAAGCACTCCTAACTTTAATATCGCCGTTCCAAAACCTGATCACATGACCACATTATCTTTGAGTAAACTCGAACTCCAAGATTTAAGTTTTGGAACGTACCCCAGAAGGCAATTTATCCTAGTGAATATCAAGATGATAATATTATCCCATTGATAGTTATTCTTATAGTTAACTGCAAGGCGGAAATATAATTAAATAAAAAATACTTGAGTTTGTCACAGAAAATAAGTTCATTTTACAATATTCGAACAAATTACATTGATTGACATTCAGTTATTGAAATTGGTAAAATGACAAGTTCATGGAAAATCAATTAGTCGTAAATGGCTTTATCTCTAACTGTTAGCAAATTAATATTCGCCTACTGAATGACAAGTTGTGCAAAATATTTAATCATCATTCCATTATAACAAATTACTCTATGGAAATGGGAATAGATCTGATGTGCGAATGCAATGCGAATCATTCAATGAGAAAATTATTAAATCGTTCACAGCAATATTGTGAATATATGTATATAAATCTCTATAATTGTCGTGTATTGTGAATTGTTTCATCTTTCTCTTCCGTTGCAATTTATTCAGTCTATTGTCTCTATAAATATAATTAGTTACTATATCTAACTTCTAAATTAGTTCCAGTATTAACTCATTTAATCTAAAATAAAATAACATAACCTAAGTTTTGTATGACTATAATCTGGGTTGACCTTAGCGATTCTGGCGCCCTGGGCGAAATGTTTTGCCGCCCTCCTCAGGGACAATTATTAGTTCAAGTCCATCATTAAAAATACATTTAATTACTTTTACATTCAGTTAATTATTTTTAAAGAAATTATTCTTTTATATGAATGATACATTTTTACTTGCCCGACCTTAATATATAAGGGGCAAGTATTGTAATCGCGAAAATTTTCGATGTCGAGATTTTGACTGATGACCACGTTTCATGGTCCAGGGAATCCAAAAAACCTATTTTCGAAGTGCCGTCCGTATGTGTGTATGTCTGTGTGTGTGTCTGTGTGTGTGTGTCTGTGTGTCTGTGTATATACACGATAACTCAAAAACGGTTTAACTTAAAGAGTTCGTTCTGGTACTAAAAAATTCTCCTAATGATTGGGAAGAACCCTATTGTTTTTTACTAAAATCTGAAACCGGAAACGGAAGTTATTAAACATTAAAATTTAAGAAAATTCGTAAATAGTAAACCAAGCCTTGGACAAAAAATTGTATAGGACATAATTTGATGTATTTTTGAAGATTTACCTAAATCTTTTTTTAAATTAAAAAAAAAAAAATTATGTATTTTTTTTTATTATTATTTTTTTATGGGAGGGCAAGTCTAGCGGAGGTCTTCCTTCGCCACTGGTTTTAAAACAAAAACAACAGTCTTGATGAACTCTTTACGAATTACGAAAACATTACGAATGATTAAAAATATACTTTTCGAGCATTTCCATCCGAAAATTCTTTTATCAGAATGGAGATTATTTCGATGATTTGAGAAATGTCACTCGATAGAATAAACAATTATATTATACAGGTAGAACTCGATATACGTCGGTTGGATATACACCGATTCACTTTAACGCTTGCGCTGCATTAACTATCGTACGCCTGAGATTCCCCGATCTGATCGAGACTGGACTGGTCGGCGCTCCAGTATCATCACGTATAATAATCCTTCTACACGTCTGGCGTATATCTACTTTAGTTATTCGTAATTATTTTTGTAAGGCTGCCAACCGTCCCGGATTAGACGGGACAGTCCCGGATTAGCGACCCATGTGACAATTGTGAATTATATGCCTCAATCATAAAATTCGAAGAAAATGTTGGGATATACACAGATAAAAATGGTGAGCAGATATTTCTTTGAGGGGGAGTCCTAAAAAAATGTCCCGCATTTAGTTCGTAGAAAGTTGGCAGCCTTATATTTTTGCAGTCTAGTAACTTTTATAGTTTGATTCGAGCTTTTGACCGTTTTGGTTAAGCTTTGTAAATCATACTTATAATAAACATTTTTGGGTTGAAGTTAATATAAAATGTCATTTTCATTACATTTTGATTTTTTGTGTCATTTTTAATACAAATGTCTCACTTATTAAATTCTTAGATTTTCTAAAAATTTTAAAATGTACAGGCCATTCCAAACGTTAGACGGAACTAAATGGGAATTTCGTTCTTTTAGATTGTCACGAGACGGAACCTTGCTTGGCTTATTTAATTTTTCACGTTGGCATGTGAAAATTTAAAATTCCAACAGTGAAACCGTGGAAAAGAAATATATATGTCAAAAATAAAATACTTTTTTACAAATAATAATGACAAAAAAAAAAAAAATGGGAAATTTGTATTAAGTATGACACAAAAAATCAAAATATAAAGAAAATGACATTATTAAATTTAACCAAAAAATGTTTATTGTAAGTATGATTTACAAAGCTTAAACAAAACGGCCGAAAGGCACGATTTAAACGATAAAAGTAACTAGATTGCAAAATCTAGTTCCGCCTAAACGTTTGGAATAGCCTATATAAATTATTTTTCTAATACAGTCTGTTCCAAACGGTTAAGCGGAACTAAATGGGAATTTAGTTCTTTTAGGTTGTCACGAGAAGGGACCTTGCTTGGGTTATTTCATTTTTCACGTTATGTCAAAATTTAAAATTCCAACAATGAAACCATGGAAACGAATGACATATGTCAAAATTAAATATTTTTTTTTATATTTTAATGACAAAAAAATAAAAAAAATGGGAAATTTGTATTAAGAATTACACAAAAAATCAAAATATAAAGAAAATGACATTTTAAAATGATAATAACCGTAATCAAAAAATGTTTATTGTAAGTATGATTTACAAAGCTTAAACAAAACGGCCGAAAGGCACGATTTAAACGATGAAAGTAACTAGATTGCAAAATCTAGTTCCACTTAACCGTTTGGAACAGACTGTAAATGCTAACATGAAAAATAAAATAATCTAGCCAAGTTCTGTTTTCGTGACAACTTAAAAATACGAAAATCCCGTTTAGATTCCCCGATATCAAAGAAATTATAGGCTATTCCAAACTTTTAAGCGGAACTAAATGGAATTTAATTTTTTTTAAGTTGTCACTAGCTATTTTTTTATATATTGAAGTTGGTTTTTCCTAAACAAAATTATCAAAAGCTTCAATCAATGGGTAAAAGTTACTAGATTTGAACATCTAGTTCCGCTTAAAGCAAGGAAATCGCCTATACCTTTTTTTTATACTAAATACCTAAATAATCCTGAAATGTGTGAAAATTCTAACTTCACAACAATTTTTTATTTGAACTGTGTTATAAGCTGTTCACTTTTGTAAGAGCACACTAAATCTGGTTATTTTGGTTACTTTTATGGTGTGTTACTGACTTTAAATGTCAATTAAAAATATTCCTTATGCTGTAAAACCGACTTTAGGTTGATAAGGTTATGATCATTATAATTAAGATATCATTTTTCAATATGACATATGTCAAATGGATCGACATTTTAAAAAAGTGACATTTTTTAATACCAACATGACATACAGCTTCAAAGGTACAAACTATTGAAAACAAAATTCCCTCTTAGTTTGTTCTTACAAAAGTGAACTGCTTATACCCTGCTTCCTAACTACAGTCTGTTCCAAACGGTTAAGCGGAACTAAATTTTGCAATCTAGTTACTTTCATCGTTTAAATCGTGCTTTTCGACCGTTTTGTTTAAGCTTTGTAAATCATACTTACAATACACATTTTTTGTTAAGGTTAATATCATTTTAAATTGTCATTTTCTTTATATTTTGATTTTTTGTGTCATTCTTAATACAAATTTCCCATTTATTAATTTTTTTGTCCATAAAATATATTAAAAAAATAATTTAATTTTGACATAGGTAATTCGTTTCCATGGTTTCATTGTTGTAATTTTAAATTTTGACATTGCAACGTGAAAAATGAAATAACCCAAGCAAGGTCCCTTGTCGTGACAACCTAAAAGAACGAAATTCCCATTTAGTTCCGCCTAAGCGTTTGAAACAGACTGTAGCTTTATGTAAGGTTCAGAGACCGCTCATTAGATTTCTTCTTAATTAAGAATGGAGAATTATTTTTTGTATTTTGATTGGCCACTGTGCTATTAAATAAAGATATTATTATTATTATTATTATAATATTATGACAAACAGAAAAAATGACAAATTGTCATTTTGTTTGTCAATATTTATATATGGAACCACAGATTATTATGGAACAAAACATTGGCAGTTGTGGAATTGTCAAGTTAGGATTTGTCACCTATCACCTATGTATATTACTTGTCAAATTATATTAAACAGGGCTAATAATGGCAATTATAGTACTTTTTGTAAGTAAAACTATAATTCTTAAAAAAAAAATCAGTAGGTGGCATTGTGGTGACCACAGTCTTTGTGCCATACAATATTATGAGAAATTTTAATAAAAAATGTATTCACTATATATTTAAGTTGCATTCTCTGAGTATTATTTGCAATACCAGCAGTACCAGATTTAGGTTCTCTTCCAAGCATATTATTAATAATAATTTACTAACAAGAACAGTACTTAATATAAAATTTAAATGTCAGAAATAACCTAAAAAATACTGTATTTAAGCTTGGTGTATCCTTAACAAATAAGAAGCAAGGTTAAACATATTTACACCCTACATTCTTATTTCAATTAAACTATATAACCATCAGTTGAAATTCGGTTAAAATCCGGCTTTATTTTCGTTGTTTTCTTTCACATTAATGTGTGATTTGTCATATCACTGACATCTAACGGCGCAATTTTGAAGTTGACCAAAGATGGCAGTTTGCATTTGTAAATCACATGTGAACTGTCAGTGTATTTAATTATCGTGTTGTTTTAATGCAGTATAAATTAAAGACGGTATTAAATTAAGTTGCTAAGATATATTGTGATTCATATGTTTCACATGCCTTAAATTTTGACAATTCTGTGATTGACTGTAAAAGAACTGTTTTAATTTTAGTTAATAAAATTTTAGTCACGTGTTATTTCGAATGCCTCAACGTAATGTATTCAAATTTCGAAGTGTGAGTGTATACTTGTGTAAATTTTGTGTGTTAAACAATTAGTTGAAAACCATAATTTTAAAGAAAAAAAACTAGTTTTGCTGCAGTTAAGAGTGTTGTAAGTGGGGCAATATGTTTTTAAAACCCAAGAAAATTGATTTTGTTGAGACGTGGAAAAATCTACTAGAAACTGTAAAGGGGGTTGTCACTTTGGGACATGTGCCAAGAACGACATGGAACGATAGATTTTGGGACGTTTATTCGTTGTGCGTAGCGTTTCCAGAGTCCCATGCTGATCGTCTGCTAGAAGAAACAAAAAACTTTTTAAAAGAACATGTGTCTGGATTGTTGGATGATATGCGTAAAGAACAAGAGGATATGTTGCTGCAAAATTATTATTCTACTTGGCAAATATATTATCAGGGCGTATGGTATTTGAACCACCTGTATTTTTATTTGAATCAGCAGCATATTTTGAAGCTAAATGTATATGATAATGAGGAAAAAGAAGATCATTTAAAGATTGGTGAATTAGGGATGTATATATGGCGTACAAATGTGATTGCACCCCTTGGGGAGAGACTACTTAAACTTTTGTTACAAGCTATAGATCAATATCGAGCTAATCAAGTAAGTTCTGTACCTACAAAAATTGTTTACGCTACTATTCAGTCCTTCGTACAAGTACAGGAACACAGAAAGAAAAACAAATTTGAGTTATATGAAGAATTCTTCGAAAAGTCTTTCTTGGAGGTAAGCGCTGAACATTATACGCTTGAAGCTGCTCGTTTTTTGCAAGAATATAATGTTAGTATGTATATGGAACGTGTCATGCAAAAGATGGATGCTGAATATCGACTGTCTTGCCGCTTTCTGCCTCATGTTTCAGTCCATAAGGTTCGAGATAGGTGTGAAAAACACATGGTTGCTGAACAGTTAAGCTTTTTAAACAGTGAGTGCGTCATAATGGTGCAAAATGAAGTCATCAAAGATCTTGGTAATATGTATCTTTTGCTTAAAAATATTCCTTTTGGACATTCAGTAATGTTAAAAAATATTCGAGAATATATCAGTGAACAAGGTTTAAAGACACTTGAAAATCTACGAAAAGAAAATAGTGCAATGCAATTTGTTGATAGTTTCTTACGCGTCTATGATAAATATTCTGTGCTGATAAAAGAAGTTTTCAATGGAGACCAGCTATTTATCAGTGCGTTAGATAAAGCATGCAGTTGTATTATTAATTATCAAGGCAATAAAGATAAACCTTGTTGTTCAAGTCCTGAATTATTGGCTAAATACTGTGATTTTCTTCTTAGGAAAAGCTGTAAGAACACAAATGAAAATGAAATCGAAAATGGATTAATTCGAAGTATGGTCATTTTCAAATACCTTGATGATAAAGATGTATTCGAAAAATTTTATAGTCGTATGTTAGCGAGAAGACTTATACAGCAAAAAAGCCAAAATATGGATGCCGAAGAAGCTATGATAAACCGGTTTAAACAAGCATGTGGTTATGAATTTACAAAAAAATTACATCGCATGTATGTTGATATGTCTGTGAGTGTTGACTTGAATAGTAAATTCAATGATTTTTTACGTGAAAAGGACACAGAATTAGGACTTTCATTTAGTACGCATGTGCTACAACAAGGAGCATGGCCTTTAAACCAAACAGCTGTTGATTCCATTATTTTGCCACAACATTTAGAGAATGCAATGCAAATGTTTAAAACTTTTTATCACAATCAATTTAGTGGACGAAAACTGACATGGTTGCACCATTTATGTCAAGCTGAATTAAAACTTGGCTACCTTCGCAAGCCATATATTGTTACAGTACAAACTTTCCAAATGTCTGTTTTGTTGGCTTTTGAAATGGTGGATGAAATGACTTATCAAGAACTACAGAACAGTCTACAACTTGCTGCAGAACATTTATATAAATACGTTCAGTCCTTACTTGATTGTAAGCTTCTTTTGTGCGATAATTCTGATGATCTTACAAAACTGGAGTTAACACCTGAAACTGTACTTCGTTTGAATTTGAATTATTTAAATAAGCGTACTAAATTTCATGTATCTGCTGCTGTACAGAAAGATTCTTCGCAGGAAGTGGAGCAGACTATGAGTTCTGTTGAGGAAGATCGGAAGATGTATCTTCAAGCTACTGTTGTTAGAATTATGAAGGCTAGGAAGGTATTGCGGCACAATGAATTGATACAAGAAGTATGTACACAATCCGGTACTTCTTTCACACCATCGATATCGTTGATTAAAAAATGTATTGGTGCTTTGATTGATAAGCAGTACATAGAGAGGATGGATCATGCGGAGGACATGTATGGATACGTAGCATAGTTATATTTATTTAATCTGTTATTTTGTACTATTATCTCAGTATTTATTGTCATTGTTTGTATAAAAATATGTTTCCTAAACGCGTAACTAAATATTTATCAAACACTGCTAATATATTTGTGTCTTATTTCTGAGTGAGACTGTTGGCAGTGAGATTGATGGCAGTGAGAGTTCATTTCAAGACGGACATTAACTGGCAATTTAACTTTACTTATGCCTATGCCTATAGCTATTTAATTTTATAATGATATGATTGAGTTTGTACAAAGAACAATGGCGTAGCAATTGGGAGTGTAGACTGTGCGGTGGGTTCACGAGCCAAGGAGACTCATATAAAACGTAAACAATAAATGCCAAGTCTTTATCAAAAGACCCATCTACCATTCTATTTTTGCTGCGCCACTGATCAGAAAGATTGTTTAATATAGGTTATTCCAAACTTTTAGGTGGAACTAGATTTTACAATTTAGTTACTTTCATCGTTTGAATCGTTCTTTTTGGCCGTTTTGTTTAAGCTTTGTAAATCATACAATAAAAATTTTTGGTTAACGTAAATATTATTTTAAAATGTCATTTTCTTTATATTTTGATTTTTTGTGTTATTCTTAGTACAAATTTTTTGTCATCAAATCAAATATGTATAGAAGTAATTTTATTTTTGACATGCCATTCGTTTCTATGGTTTCACTGTTGGAATTTTAAATTTTCACATACCAAATGTCAAACATGAAATAACCCAAACAAGGTCCCTTCGTGTGACAACCTAAAGGAACGAAAATCCCATTTAGTTCCGCCTAAATGTTTAATAATTCTGTATGTTTCATTTTGTAATACGTAACTAGGGAAATTTTTTATGTTTATGTATGTATATTTGTTTATTTTTTAATTTTTTATTGGTTTATTTTTTATGTATATTTATAATTAAAGTCACTGGATTATACAAAGTAGCGCAAGCCTTTGAAGAAGCCGACAGACCCCAGAGTTTGATTGGCAACATTGGTTTCCCTGTTAAGCAAACTAAATTAATACATAACTTGCTCTCATTTAATAACCTCCTTTGTCACCGATTTGAATATTTAAGGTTAAGTTTCCTTTAAATTCATATATTATATCCATTTTATGTAATAAAAAATTTTTAAAAAAATTGAAATTGTACCCCAATTTTGTTATAGTGCATCTTTGATTAAAAAAATCGTGATTACAATGTTTAAAATAAAAATTATTGGTAGTACTAGTTTCTTATTTTTGTACTGTTTGAATCACTGAAAATCATTTGTGTTGGCGACATTTTTAGCCCCAGTATGGCCGCCGTTGCGCTACTTTATATAATCTAGTGACTTTATTTATAATATTATCTTATATTGGTTATTCTGAAATGGCACCTTTCAAAAAATTTGAATATAAATAACTGATATTATTGAAAATCACATTTGTAATTTTTGAATGAATTTAACCTTAAATACAATTAAACAACCAAAAATTTAAAAGCCGGATTTATAAGTTCGCATGGTTTCATGAACCATTTACAACATAACAATTACCTAAGTCACCAGATCTACTAACGTATTACAGAATGAAATATGTAATATGTAGTCTGTTTCTTTGATTTAAGCGGAACTAGATTTTGAAAACTAGTAACTGTTACGTTCTAATGAGACATTTGATCATTTTGTATAGGAAACATCCAATTTAAACGTTTGAAATAGCCAAGGAAATTTTATACCGTCACTATCTGTCTTTTAGGCAGATCGTGGCCAAATAGATCTAGTAAGTTGATATTTGTCGTGAATATACAGTTTTTTTGTTCCTGCATACAGAAAAAAATACTCAAATTTAGAAATAACCACGCTCGAAAATATTTCATGTGATTTTTGCCAAAAGTGTGCTAAATTTACGTGTAACTTTTTGCTAATTTTATTTATAATAAGGCCTGGTTTAAAAGTCTGAAAAATTTCAAAGCAATTGATGTGAAAAGGAATAGCATGTAAGATATTGATTTTTTTCCATTTTTGAAAAAATGTATTTTTTTAAATTCAATATAGAGTATTAAATAAAAGCTTTTATTCTATTACCCCAAACATCCAGCATTCTGTTGGCCTCCTTTACTTACAAAATACCTATGAAATCCTGAAATACCAGTTTGTTTTTATGTTAATAAATTGTATTAGCTTTATTCGCGAATAAAGTTTCTTATAGGTGAGAGCACCACACGTGTGCGCATTATTCCTTTTCGCGTTCGTGGATGAAATAGAACTTTTTCTGACAAGATATTTGTTATTCGCGGTTCTCATCGGATTATTACGTAACCTATTTGTATCAAGTAAAACGTGTTTGTAAATTAGAGCAAGAACTCCTAGTCAGAACATGTTATTATTTTTGTTAAATTTGATTTATAAACTGAACTCTCACACTTAAATGCACACAGTAATCACAGTTTAGATTACAATCTTATAAGTCGGATATATTTATCATTCGCGGTGACACTTCTCAGGTCGGACGTACGCACAGGGCCGTCTTAAGAAATTCGGCGCCCGTGGGCTACTAAAAATAATGCGCCCCTCTTCGTAAGAAAATTCACAGAATAGCAAACGGGGACATAAAAATTGCCGCCCCAAAAGGCTTGCGCCCTGGGGCTATAGCCCATTTAGCCCTGTGGTTAGGGCAGCCATGCGTACGCATAAAATTTGGTCATGATTTTATTCCTTAACTATATCTGCGAACAATTCTATTTCTTGAAAGCAATAAAATCATTATATTAACTACATAATATTTCTTAATTATAAATAATGTGATCTTAAATTGAAATTTAAATAAATTAGTTATTAGTAGAGACCGGTAAATATATGCAACAGTACTTTCGCCATAGGCGTGCTATTTTAAACTTTATTTTAACAAAAAACAATAGAATAAACACTTGTACCGCAATTAATTCTTATCTTAATAACGACACCTCATTATTTTGGGATTATATCCGAGATAAGTAATTCCGGTCACTCCTTTGCCATTGGTCAGTTTTTGATAAGATATTAAATTTTTATACGCTACACTATTTGTCAGCAGGGCATATTACAAATATATATATAATTACATTTTATTTCTATAGATAACACATGTGCCGCTTTTTATCGAAAAACACCTAACTAAAGTACCGTTGCATATTTTTGCCGGAGTCTAGTTATTAGTTTCTTAAATACGATGTGTGTACATAAAGTAATAAGCTTGGTCCCATAAAAAAATGTATTGACAACTTAACTACAAATCGACATTGTTTCCTCTCGAAGTTGTTCCTGTCGGAAGCTGTAAACCGGCGGAGACGTTTCTTCCACTTCTGGAAGCAGTGCTGAAACTCCGGAACTGAAATTCCCTATAGGTGGCCGGTGGTAAGTTTCTGGATGTTATCTATATTACAAAGACGACGGCCCTTGAGGTGGATTTTAATTCTTAGGAATAGGGAGGTTACAAAGTCACAGATAGGGGGAAGGAAGCTGCTGAACCATATGGACCCCCTTTTCGCCACAAACTCGATTACAGTGAGTGGCGTACTACAAGGAGCAATGTTATAATACAACATTCCACTGTCGGAAATCTCAGGCCAGGCACATATGACACTGTTTTTAAGTATTTTGAGGCCTTCTTGGCAGTAGCGGATTACGTCACAAGCGCAGGAAGTGCGCGACTGGGGCCTCCAAAACATAGGGGCCTAATAAAAAAAAAAAAGGTCAGGGCAATAACGGGAACACATCTGCTAGGTAGGATATGCCAATTTCGTTAAGCTGGATATCCGGCATGTCTAAAGGCAAGGACATATTCTACTTTTAAAAAAGGTTATTAGAAATTCATATCTTCATTACAAACAATAACGATAAGTATGAAAATAATATTTAAGTTAGTTACTTCAAAAAGGAAATTATTCATTTTCTTAAATGTGGGCTAATTTTGTGCGCCAAGGAAGAAAACGTAAGAAATCCCGTTTCCAGTGACGGAGTAAGGAAAATCGGGGCCCTCGACAAGGTTCTCATTGCGGACCTTACTAGTTAAAAAAAATCATAAAATAATAGAAAAAATGTATAATAAAACCATTTTGCGGGCCCCAAAAAAATACGGGCCCTAGGCAGTTGCCTAGTTTGCCTAGGCCAGGGGTCGGCAAACTTTAGAAGCCAAAGAGCCAAATTCACCCTTTACGGCATCTGGAAACATTTTAAAGAGCCATAATTTTGTTTTAATACATGACTTTTTGTATATTTTCTGAATTTTATTGCTTATCAACTTAATTTAAAGAGCCACACGAATGTCCTCAAAGCGAAGCGCGGTCTGCCGACCCCTGGCCTAGGCCAAAGTCCGCCCCTGCCTGTTTCCTGTAAACAGCCTGAAAATGTACACTCTTAGTAAATGGGTAAGGTTTCCCACCTTTCCCAATGTAGAAACTACTTATAAAATATTTTAATCTATACTCCGTGATTCATTATTAATATATACTTCTGAGCAAATTAATTCTTTGCAAAATATTTGTGTTTTTCCGATACATTTTTTTCCCAGTTAATATAATATTTCCCTTTATAAATTAATTTTATGTGAAATGTAAAAAAATAATGTTATTCAACACTTAACACGTTCGCGGACAGTACGGCTATAGCCGTCGAATATTTTTCCTAGCTCAGGTCATGACGGTCTAAACCGTCCTACTCTTTTATTCAAATATATAAATGACGGATGGGGCAGGTTTTAATTCCATTTAAGTATATGAACACTAGTATAAACTGTTCTATCAGGAACATACCAAACACAGTAAATGTCCTATTATAAACAAAAATCTAAAAAAGTGACATTTTGGGTACATGTCATTGTACAAAACTGTCCGTGAACGTGTTAAGGAAAACAGGTCATTATCTTACTAGTTACATAAATGGATATTTTCCACGACTATATAGATATACGTTCATTACAGGCGTGTCAGTGATTAGTAAACGTAGCACGTTCCCCACTCTATTACACCACTTTATTATACACCACTGACATGTTACATAATGAGCTCATTACGTAACAGGTTGAGCTCATTATATAAAAAGTTCAAGCAGCAATGGCCGACCGTTCCTAGGCAACGTAATAAATAGGTTGAAAGCATATGTTAAATTATTGTTAGTTTGTAAAGGAAACCGGATTAAAATTATATAATATAGTTAAAGTTGCTGAATTTTGCAAATATATTTTTAGTAGAATTGGTCTTGGTCAGTCAGTTAATCAGTTGACGCAAATATTGTTGTTTTAACTGAACTTACATTCCGTATGACTCGTATATGACCGTTGCTGAGCTACGTAATAAATAAGTTGAGAGCAACTGTCAAATTATTGTTAGTTTTTAAAGGGAACTGAATAAAAATTAAATAAGTAATAAAGTTATAGTCGTGGAAAAAGCATAGTATTATCATCACGATTGATGGATAGCCCACTAATGTAAAATAGTATATTATGCAATGAGCATGGAATAGTCATTTCATGATCGTTGCGTAATATACTATTTTACATTCCTGGGCTATCATCAATCGTGATAATTAATTCCCACTCATACAATAAATAACATTTTATGCATTCGTTATATAATACCTATTAAATGGATGTCTTTATTAGATTTTTTTGGTACATTAGTACACGTTCAAGTATTTTATACAATAGTATGGGGTGTAAAGAAACAGTCGAGAAAGATCCGATAATCCAGACTGACACTGCAGTTCTAGAAAGAAAGTGCTGCAGTGATCGATAGAACCACAAAAATCACAGTCTGTTACACAAGAAAAAAACAAAGATCATAAAAATCTAACACTAAACGACGTTCGCTCGATATAAGAAGCATTAAGAGTGTAACATATAACAAAACCATTGAAATGTGATTTCATTTATCACTAATGCGGAAAATTATTTTCTACTTCAAAAATCAACATTTAATTGGCAGCGATTTCCACATTTTAACCTTTTCCAACTTTAACATTGAGTCTGTTATGAAAATACATTTTATACAAAGTTAATTTAGATAATCTTGCGATTCCCTTGCGATTTTCTTTATGATACAACAGATTCAAATTTAATTATATTAATATTAATTGAATTAGTTAAAGGCACTCGTTGAAACATTTTGAACAAGACAAAAATAAAAACACGTGCTTATTGTTTTAAAAAAATTTAATGTATATTATTTATACATATTTCGGCTTACTAGGTCATTTCAAAATTAACAGATTGACATATAGGCTGTTGAATTGACCAGGTACATATAGGGATTTACCATGTAAAAACAGATACTAGGGTTACCTTTTATGTTTTTACAAATGACCACTAGATGGCAATATTGAAATGTGTATTTTGCTCCTTTAGCTATTTTGGTAAAATAGCTAAAGTTCGCGTCTATTTGATGACTCATTGTGTTGTTTCGAAAATGAACGAACTTTAGTACTTTTAACGTCCGAATTTTATTTATGTGAAGTATTATATCTCTTTGATACTGATACTCCATATAGATTGTACTAGGGGCCTCAGCCCGGCTACGCCGGGCTTCTCCCCCTACGTTGACAAAGCTCGTCGCTTCGCGACTCGTTTTTTGCCTGTCACGTGGTTATCGAAGTGACGTACCTCGGGCGCGCCCGCGGAACGTTCACGAAACGTCAGCAAAAATTATTATTATTATTATCATTAGCCTATAACAAACAGGAAGTTCTGAGCAATTTAACGTTGAAATAATTTTTCAAATTGGTGGCACCCCGGTGAGAGTGTCGTGGCACCACGGTTGAGAAACACTGATATAGCCAATAACACTCGGGAAGTTCTAATCTATACATACAATGTTCAAAGGATTATTCTAGCCGAGTATTATCAGCAATTTCAAACCTTCAAAATAATGGTGTCCGCGTTAATACTACGTCCATTGAAAAATAATTTCAAAGATATATTAGAGAGACGATTTGACGGGCAATTTTATATAACGTTTACATAGCGTTCTTGGGCTCAAAATTGGTAGCGTCATGGTGAATCCGCCCCTGTTTACTAGCTAATCACAGATATAGATTTTATCGCATAAAGTTTAAATCCACCCCCTAAGTTTAAAAATAGACTATTGTCACATCATTGATAAAAAAGTTCACAGTAATTAAATTTCTGTGTAAAATAGTTCAGTTTTTATTGGTTCTATATTTTTATCTCATGTTTGTTTTTAAAATATCTTTTCAATGTTCCAGTAAATGAACGTGAAGTGGTACGGTGTACGGTACTACATATCGTTTGTTCCCATCTCTTTACTTAAACAAAGAGTCAAGTTGTTTCTCTGATAGCGAATACTGAAACGAAGTATAATTTGATTTGGCAAACATGACAGCTCGTATTACAGCTATATACATTTGAGTACCTTCGTCAACAAAGCGACTCGTAGATATAATGCGTTCGCAAACAAAACTTTTCCCCTTTGAACACCTTTAATGTCTCGAAATGACCGGGTCAAATACCTACCAAACTTTATGAACCCATTAATAATAACGAAGTTATTTACCAAGCACTATTAAAAATATCGAGTGACCTAAAGAACAACGAAGTGAACATTTGTTTTAATTATAAAGTTGTTGACAAAAATGCACTATATTAAAACTGTCCTCTGTAGTGATTTAGTATTGTATTTCAAAATGCAACGGGTACTGAGAACTGACACGCTCGAATACGCAGTATGGTGGTCAAATATTGTACTAGGCGCTCTAGGACTGTTTGAACTTATTACATATATGTTGTAGTGTTGAATTTTCGTTATAATGTCGATAAAAGTTGTGAAAAACTATAAAAGTAGAACAAATTGTAGTATTTTTGGATGTCATTCAATACAGGACAAAGATAGGCATCTTAGTTTTTTCTTTTCTTAAGAAAAATTTATGTGAAGTGTGAATTTTCACACATTTCAGGGTTTTGCAGGTATTTAGTAAGTGAATGTTGATTATTTGGGATGCCAAAACAAATTTTATGTCAAAATATTTTTTTATGAATTTTAATTCGAATGCCTATTACCATTATTTAAGTTTCTAAAGATGTGCAGTATTTTTTTTATATATCAAGGTTCATTAAGATTTTGAAAATTGCGCCTATAGCTTCCATTGGTTGTTTTTAGTCATAGCTCCTCCCCTTTGATTTCGTGTACATTCTGTACACGAAACTCATTCGTGTACACTGGTTATTAAATTTACGCTTTTAAAAATTAAATGCAACAATTGCCAAAATATAACTAGAATTTTGAAAAAATAATTTAAACAATATTAAAATGCAAAAAAAATAAATAAAAAATAATATTGTCTCCTCTCGTAGGATTCGAACTCAATTTCTCGGGCAGAATGCAAGTATCTTAGCCACTGCACCAAGAAACACGTTACTGTTTAGCGTCTATATAACTATATAACTATAACATTATTAGCAAAAAAAACACAAAAAATGCTTTTTGTTCCAAAAACATAATCTGATCAAAAATTCTTGTTGTACTATTCTGGTTCACACTAATGAACATTACTTAGAATTTTTTCAGATTTTTAGTTTAAACCATCTGGGCTACAGGGTGTGGGACAATTTTTTTTTGCACAAGTTTGGTAAAAATCTCTTCAAAATAATTTATTTTGCAAAAATTAAAATTGGATCGTTAATCCACGTACCAAGGGCTTTCATTTGAATTTTAAAAAAATATTTTTTTTTTCGGTGAGCACATATTTGTTTATATTTTTAGGGGGATATGTTTTAGTATTTTTCCTATATGCGGGTCAAAGAGTTGTATAAGCATGCCAAATTTCAACTCTCTAGGTTTAGCCGTTTGGCTACAATTTTTACCGAACAGACAGACAGACAGACAGACGACAAAATGACGGTATAAGGGTTTTTTGGTCATACCTACAAAACCCTAAAAATGGAAAGTTAATATTAAGTCCAGATTTTATTATGTACAGGAGGAAGGCGTGGGAAAATATTTTGAGTTAAAAAGTAAGTGATACTATGCGAGTTTGTTCATTACATTTTTCGCAGAAAAACAAAACTGCACTAATGTGCTTTCAAGTTGCATATTTAACTTTTAGCTGCTCCTGTCCAACTAAAACTAATTTCATTTCATGAGGTAATGAACATAATGTACTTGTTTGCAAACAGAATCCATATATGTATTGTAAATTCAGATGACCGACACTCAGATGTACCACATAAAATTACGTGCCCGGCATTTAACACCTGCTCAACTACAAATTACACTTCAATAAATTTACTGAAATTAAACTTTAAATACTGTAATTTGATGCCCATTTTCTGTTATACACTTAGATACATGTGTAGAGCTTAAAAATTAAAAAATTTCGCAAATATTTACTCGCATGTTCATAAAATAAAAATGTACTTTGCTTAAATTAACCTGTTCGATATTAGGATATTGATAGCTGAGTACTAAAGACAACAGCTATATTGTCTTAGATCACAGCGCCGCCACCAGTAATGTCACTTCTCAATTATGATTAAAATTCAGAACTGTTTGTAATGTTCTTCTTCTTCCTTGGACACTATTAGACAGGTTGACTTTTGACCTCACTCACATAGGTCCTCCATCTCGATCTATTCATTGTCAGGTCTTGCCAAGTACCCTGTATACCAATAATTGTTAGATCTTCGGTTAGCTGATCTTTCCATCTCTTGCGAGGTCTTTCCACTGGTCGATGGGTTTTCAATCTTCATTCCCATATCTTCCTAATCATTATGTCCTCCCTCATCCTCATAACGTATCCTATCCAGTGTAATTATCTGCCTCTCGGTTCTTGTGTGATACTCGGCCTTGAGTACAGTTCTCTGATATCTTTGTTTTTACGGATTTTCCATTTACCAATAATTTGAATGGTACCAAAGATTCTGCGTAATATTTTATTTTCTAAAACTATACGGTGTTGTCGATCTCGCTTGTTAAGCTCCATATTTTGGTGCTATACATAAGTACGGGATGTACTTTAACTTGGTATAACTTGATCTTGGTGTTCCTAGACAGTAGTTTCGTTTTGAAGAGGGGACCAACTGCAAAATACGATGCATTAGCAGTTTTAATTCTATTCGTAATTTTTTGCTGTATCAGATTCACCTGATTTATCATGGTGCCCAGGTATTTGAAGGTAGAATCTCTCTCAAAAGTGTTCTCATTAATATTTAAGTCGGTCGTGTTCTTATGACTGCGTCTACTAGCAATAAGATACTTTTTTCCATTACTGATGATGAGTCCTACTTTATGAGCTTGGACAATAAGGTTAGTAAGGTATATTACGTATTCAACCTTATTTGAAATAATACCCAGGTCATCTGCATACCCTAAAAATCTTGTGGTACCCATTGAGCTGTAGACCATGGTGGTTGGTATCTTTGGTTTTTCGGAACACTATCTCCAGCACGAGGTTAAACAGCAAAGGTGAGGTGGCGTCTCCTTATTTGACTCCAGTATGAATTTCAAAAGGCCGTGATAAAAGGTTTCACTCTGCTTATGGATCCCAACACACACACCACAGTTATCTTGATTTGAAGAAGATGAAGTTTACTGCCAAATTCGTCCATGATGTCCCAGAGTTTGTCACGTATAATGCTGTCATAGGCTTTCCGGAAATCAATAAAAACATTATGAACGTCGGTTTTATGTACACTTCCATTTTTAAAAGAATTCCGATTAAAGGCCCATTAAGGGCCAGTTGCATAAAGCGTTATTAATCAAGTCGTCAGGTATCATACAGTCTCTTGATGACAATAGGTTTATTCGTTTCGCTACTTCACGTTTTACTGCAAAACGCGGCTGTATTTGACGCGGCGTTTAATTCATTACTGCAAAACGCCGCTGTAGGAATTTAGGTTACTAAAAAATTGATGTGAAGTGTGAATTTTCACACATTTCAGGGTATTGCAGGTATTTAGTAAGTGAATGATGATTATTTGGGATGCCAAAACAAATTTTATGTCAAAATATTTTTTTATGAATTTTAATTCGAATGCCTATTACCATTATTTAAGTTTCTAAAGATGTGCAGTATTTTTTTTATATATCAAGGTTCATTAAGATTTTGAAAATTGCGCCTATGGCTTCCATTGATTGTTTTTAGTCATAGCTCCTCCCCTTTGATTTCGTGTACATTCTGTACACGAAACTTATTCGTGTACACTGGTTATTAAATTTACGCTTTTAAAAATTAAATGCAACAATTGCCAAAATATAACTAGAATTTTGAAAAAATAATTTAAACAATATAAAAATGCAAAAAAAAATAAATAAAAAATAATATTGTCTTCTCTCGTAGATCTTAGCCACTGCACCAAGAAACACGTTACTGTTTAGCGTCTATATAACTATATAACTATAACATTATTAGCAAAAAAACACAAAAAATGCTTTTTGTTCCAAAAACATAATCTGATCAAAAATTCCTGTTGTACTATTCCGGTTCACACCAATGTACATTACTTAGAATTTTTTCAGATTTTTAGTTTAAACCATCTGGGCTACAGGGTGTGGGACATATTTTTTTTTGCACAATTTTGGCAAAAATGGCTTCAGAATAATTTATTTTGCAAAAATTAAAATTTGATCGTTAATCCACGTACCAAGTGCTTTCATTTGATACCCTACTCTACCATACATATTTTTTATTTTCGATGAGCACATATTTGTTTATATTTTTAGGGGGGTATGTTTTTTAGATGTTTTAGTATTTTTCCTATGTGCGGGTCAAAGAGTTGTATAAGCATGCCAAATTTCAACTCTCTAGGTTTAGCCGTTTGGCTACAATTTTTACCGAACAGACAGACAGACAGACGACAAAATGACGGTATAAGGGTTTTTTGGTCATACCTACAAAACCCTAAAAAGGAAACCGGTCGTGGCTCAATTAGTTAGTGTGTGGACTGTGCGGCCGCCGAGTTCATTCCCCGGCATCGGCAAAAACACCTTATATTTTTTCAACCACTTTTCCCTTGGAAGGCTTAGGGCAATCTTTTCCCCAAAATAATTAGTGGTTCGGATTCCACGATAATAAAATGTAAGTCCTCTACGATTGTGTTACACAGGCAACACACACAACACAACTGTATGCGGGGAAACGGCCTATGCTCAATAGGAAAAACTTTCTAAGCGCCCTGAAATCTGGTGGCAATTTGCAGAAGATACGAAAATGACATTATTTTGTTTTGTTCAATGGAGAAATACGTGTATTTTTGTTGTTTGTGTTTTATTTTTGCGAATCATGGAAAAAACAATCAATTTTTTGTGTGCCGCAATGTAAATCGTGAATAAGGAAGAATCCCTCTTAAACATTCTATAATTTACCTAAATCGAAAAAAATATCAGTTGAAACGACGTTTGGAGGCAGAGAGAGTAGATCGTAGGTTTTTATGGACCCAAAATCAAAAATGGGCAAAAATCCAAGCCCATGCATGCACATTTGCTCGTTGCATTTTATGGAAAGCGATTTTGAAAGACTCAAAATCACTTACCCCACCCAAAATTTATATACATCAATAGTTGATAAATTAAAAGGCCCTTCTTCTTTTTAAGGCAGAGATATTAATTTTTACTAGTATATTTACCATATTTTTGTTGCTATTATATTGACAGACAGTCAAAAAGAATTAAAAATATAATGAAAAACTAAAAATTTCCTTGAAATTTCTTTAAAATAGTATATTATTACATATCTTGTAAATCGTAGATTACTTTTAAATAAAAAAAAAAGCTCGGAAAAGAGGAAAAATACAACTCATGTTCATTTTCACCAGTAAACAAATTCACGAGTAATAGTTTAATGTCACTTTCGAGTGTTCCAGCTTTGCGGCATGCGCTGCGATCTTAAAAAGTTTCCCCTATACCAACGTTTCCCAACCAGTGGTTCGCGAACCCCTGGGGGTTCGTGGGGTGTACAAAGGGGGTTCCCGAAAATAATATTGTAATGGCGGAATTTTAAATCGCCCAAGAAAAATAAACGCAAAAAAAGTGTGCCGTGAATTTCTAGGAGTGTGCTGCGAAATTTTACAATTTTCCATTTAAACCTATATTCGATAACTCATAGCTGTGCCGCAAAAAAATGTTTACACGTCAAAAGTGTGCCGCGAACTTAAAAGGTTTGAGAAACACTGATATAGGGGGTTCGCCAAATTCGTTCGGATTTTATAAGGGGTTCGCGAGGAGAAAAAGGTTGGGAAATACTGCCCTATACGAAAGTGACAGTTCAGAGCATCGAGCATGGCACCTTAGAGTCCCATGAAGAAGTGCCTAGAAGAAAAAAAAACGCAAATCCTGTTCGTTTCAGCAGTGCCGGAATAACATAAATTGGCGCCTGGTGCTTAAAATTATTTGGCGCCCCCTCTCTAATTACATACGCAATTTTTAAAATTTCGTGGTAGGCTGATTGCATCAGTAAGGGAACGTTTAAGACATTTACTTACATTGTTTTCTTCACCAAAATGTTATTTAAGATATTTACTTTCCATATTTTATCGAGAATCCTTAAAATCTTATTGTTTTATTTTGATGCAAGTGGAAATAAAAAACATACCTTAATTCATAAAAATCACAAAATCACCAGTAAAGGAACACTTACTCCTAATAAAGGAACTATCTTATTACCAGTAAAGCAAAATACAAAAATATATATTATAAAGTCATTTTTTAACAATGAATTTATAAAAAACATTCGTTGGTATTATTTTTTGGTTTAGTTTTAACGTTTTTCTTTGGTTTGGTTGAAATTGCAATATTAACGATTATATTAACAAATTATGTTAATAAACTCTAGGTCAATGAAACACAAAATGAGAAACACCTAAAATGAAACACAAAAGGGCTAAAGAAATATTATATTACATAACTGAAAATCATATTAAATAAGAAAATATAGATTTAATGACAAAAAAAAAAAAATAATGGGATATTTAAACAACAAATAATAAATATTTTAGTATTTTAATAATATATTATATAATCACTTTAACGAAATGGAAAATTAAATTAATTGAACTTTTCTGGCTTTTAACTGTGAGAATTCGTTAGTTAAGTCTTCATAATTTAATGACTGCGCTATAGTATTTTCTATTGATATTAAAGCTAAATTTGACAATCTATCTTGGCCCATTGTAGAACGCAAATAATTTTTTATTAACTTTAATTTACTAAAACTGCGTTCATTCGAAGCAACAGTTACAGGGAGCGTTAAAAATATGCGCAGCGCAATGCCAATATTAGGGTACACATCTTTTAAATCTTTTAAATCGTGTGGATCACTTCTAAGAATAGGGGATACGCATAAAATTTATATTTCCTTAAAACTACATTTTTTTGATATTTTAATGTTAGTTATGTCACCTAACACAACAAAAATCACATTTTAATTAATATTATAGCCAAATTTTTTAATTAAAATGTTGTAAATTTGAAATAAGCCGACCACGCCGCGAAGGTTGCCGAGTAGATACGACTGAGACTGTTGCGGTTTGACGTCACAGATACAGACAAAACATAATGTTTACGTGTTTATATTGTATTATTTGAGAGTTTTGTATTTGTTTTTAAACAATTTTTCACGCATTTATTATTAAAATAATTTATAAAATATATGTACTCACATTAAAATGGTCTTCACAAACATAAAGTTTACTTTTTTCTGAAATATCGGTTTTATTTCGCCTCATAACTTTTCTGTTGTTTTTAGTCATCAGGTAATGATATAAATTATTTTTTGGATTTCTAATTGAACTATTTGTGCACATTGGTACTAAACAATATTTTCGACTATGTTTCGAAGTACTGGGGCCTGGATCTTCCATATTTTATATATTTTAATATAAAATTTAATTCGGTGAACATGTATAAATTGTTTTTATAGAATTAAACTTTATTTTAATTAAAATCACTCTAACTTTACATAACCTATAAAAGTTATACAAACAAATAAGTTCACAACAGACTACAGTACCTAGACAAAATATTATAACCACTTATGAATTTTTAAAAATTCATTGTTTTACACAAAATCAACAAAATAGTAATACACCAATTTTATTTTTATTTTGTATTTTATTGTTTCCAATTATTTTAGTACATTTATAAAATGTTTTTTAATATTTTGTGTTGCCTCCTTTGCTTTTATTACTGCCGCAATTCTTCGAGGCATACTCTCAATACATGCCCTAATACAATTTTCAATTTCTGGAGAGCCATGCCATACTTTTTTAATATTATCTATTAAAACTAGTTTATTAGTATTATTTAAATCATAAACAAGTCTTTTCAGGGGGTTCCAAACATTTTCGATAGGATTGATATCCGGCGAATTACCTGGCCAGGACAAAATCGATACTTTTTGTTCTTACAAATCAGTTTCAGAATAAAAATACAGAGTTGAAGATGTTTAAAATGGCTTATCTTTTAATAAATTCACGATATGTTAAAGAAATAAATAAAGTAGCATATGATTATATGTCTGCATTTTTAATACACAGTTGTTTTTGTAAGTGGTTATAATATTTTGTCTAGGTACTGTATGTACGCTGGGTAGACTAGTAGTGTCATGTGTCAGTTAGAAGGGTATGACGTCACACGTCGTTTTCGCGCGCTACATACATTTATGATTTTTTTAAGCCTTCAAATTAAAAAAAAAAAACTAAAAACTGTTTTTTATGTTTATATGCAACAAGAGGAATATAATAAAAAAAATTTAAAAAAATCATGCCTATCCCCTATTGCATTGGAGTCGCAGTTGTACAGTCATCAATTAATGATCTTGCCTGTCATTTGAAACTTTCGATTTCAAATGAAAATTCGATTGGATCTAAATCTTTACAATATTTGGCAGCAAAATTTGTAGCATTTTTTAAAAATTCTTCTATAGACATTATTGCAAGAGAATATCCTGTCAAGAAAGTAAAATCAGAACAAACGTCTCGAAATGATTCGTATCTCCAATTGATTTGAGATAATATAGTATCAATTACCATGTAACACTCTTTATCAAAATATCTTTGGATGTTGCTAGGTGCGTTTCGTCCTCTGCCTTTTCATCCAATACATAAGTTTTATGTACTATTCGAAATAATATAGTTTGAATTTACTTTTCTTATCTAACCAGTTTCTAAAAAAAAAATTCTTTTATGAAATCAATTTTGTGTTGATTATAGTTTATTAATATATATTTAAAAAAAAAAAAAATTGGCAATTTGGCGCCCTTATTAGTCCGGCGCCTGGTGCGGTGGCACCTCTCGCACCACCCTTGTTGCGGCACTGCGTTTCAGTATCAGTTGAAAACTATTTGACTTAAAATTTGACATTTATCATTTCTTAACCAGGAGCACACCCATAGGGGCTCACGCCCTCCCCCCAACATTCAAAAATTCCACATTTTGCTTGTAATATAATGCTTAGATTTCATAAATATACTTAATTTTCAGTCTTTAATGTTGGATAAAAACATTGTTTATCTTGGTAAGTTGGTGAAAAAGTAAGTTGTTTAATGAAATCGTTACTGCACTTTGCACAGCACAGTTTCTGCACAATGTGTTGTGGTGAAAATAATAACATTTTGTTAAGGAAATTTATCAATTTACATTGCTAATTTAATTATAAGTTAGTTAAATTTGCAAAAAATTAACGTCATGATGCAAAGAACTTAATGAAACGTTTTATTAAATACAGTTTGCTGCATAATATTAATTCATTTTATTTTTTTAAATTTGTATGGCATATTGCAACACTTTAAGGGTTTTGTAGGTATGAGCAAAAAACCCTTTAACGTCCCTCACGTGTCTGTCTGTTCGATAGAAATTGTAACCAAACTGCTGAACAAAGAAATTTGGCATGCTTTTATGCAACTCTTTGACCCATATATACAAAAACTAGTCCAAAACAAATATGTATTTATTGAAAAAATATATTTTTATGGAATATTAAGCGAGGTATTAAATAAAACCTTTTAAAGCAAGTATAAAAAAAAAAATGAACTCATTTTTTATGGGATTTTTGCTAAAATTGTTTAAAAAATCTTTTGCCCCACCCTTGTGTCCAAAGAGGTTCATCTAAGCATCTGAAAAAAAAAATCAATAATGTATATTAATGAGAACTGGAGTAGTTCAACAAAATCAATTTGATCAGATTAGTTTTTCAAAAAATATCGAATTTAAAAAACATATTTTTAAATTTTGTTATTGTGCGGAACCAAATGAAAGTTCTTAAGACGTAGATTAAGGAACAGAAAGTAGTTTATTTAAATTTCTTTGTTTTTATACGATTTTTGCCAAAAATTTGGCTAAAAAATCTTTGTCCAGGGTGCGGGACAACGAATAGTACCTATAAACGTCGTGAAAGGGTTTGATCCCTGCGCATGAAATTAGTAATGAGGCTTCTAAGCTTTGACGAATTGCCTTCTTTCGTAGTCACACGTCTATAGACAAGTGTATAAAACATAGCGATATTTTAGATTATTCTATCTGTAGAGCCCTGCAAATCCGCGGGTATCCACGGATTATTCGTGGATACCCGCAACTTTTCTGCGGATGAGGATAAATTATCATTTAAACCATGCGGATGCGGATCGGATGTGGATTAAATGTCATATCCGCTTATCCGCAATATCCGCGTGAACATTAAATCTTCGGTTACTTTCGGAGAAACAAGCAATTGTGTTCTGACTACGCAGTCCTCGGTTATTTTCGGTTGTCTGTATGTACATGATATTTTGTAGCATTCAATCTCACTTTATGTTATTTTTATTAAGACAATTGTCCATGATCAAGACTGAGTTGAGACAATCAACTTAACTTTCTTTTTATTATTGAATATATTATAGAAAATAATATTTTGGACAAAAGTTTCCTGGTACACTTTCGACGTAATTCTTCCTACCTCTGCTCTAATTCTGGCTTTTAAATCTGATAAAGGTTTTTTTTTTACATAAAACTGATTAGTAAGTTTTATTTAAATACCAAAATTTACCTACATAATTTTTTCTCGAAAATTTTATTATGTAACCTGCCAATTTTTTTATACTACCCGAAGTAAAAAGACTTGCAGATCCCAAAAATTTGAAAAATGACACATGTTGCTATTTGAAAAAGTTACAACGCCTAACTAATGCGCGAAATGACGTAAGAGAATTACTTGATCCTAAAAATATGAAGCACCTTCTATCAAGTAACTTTTCTAATTTTTTTTTAAATTCAATATTAAAAAAAGCAGCGCGCCACTTACTCCCTACGAAAAAGAACGCTTAGGCCCCCCAAAATTGTTATCTCTCTCTAGATTTAAATAAGTTATTAGCGCATCTAGGCCTTAAAACTTTTGGCGTCCCTTAGGTTAGGTTAGTAATAAATAAGCTGGTAAATCCAAAAATTTTCAGTAACGTTTTAGAGCAGAAATTACCTAAACAGGCGAAATATGTTAGTTCTTTCCAAACTGACAGCAAAACCTGTAGTGCGGATAGTGCGGATATTTTTGCGGATGGGGATCGGATGCGGATTTGTTATTTACAAAAGTTGCGGATGCGGATCGGATGCGGATCATGGATGTGCGGATGCGGATCGGATGCGGATACAGAAAAGCTTATCCGCGTAGGACTCTATCTATCTGGCGGGAAAATGACTCTATTATTACATGGCATGTGAGACGTTGTTTACAATACTATTATATAATAGCATTAGTTTGGGAAAACCGAAGGAGCGCAGGACGGGGGAACTGTCCAATGAACAAGTAGATAAAATGATCGCCAAGTGGATTTCTCACATACTAAAGTAAGTAGCTGGCTTTCTACAGTTTAAATGTCCGACTGTAATGGGTGGTATTTAAGTTTGTAGACGCCGGTCACCATGGCATAGTGGTTAGTGCACTGACTTCTAGGTCATGAGGGCTCGGGTTCGAATCCCGGTTTGTAAAACTAACTGCTAGATATAATATACAAGTTTAATAAATAAAACACTCGGTAAGTTTCACAAATATAAGTTTAATATACTCTATACGTATTTCGGCAGTGACGCCATCTACAGGAGTTCAAATTACAAACTAAACTTATTTTTTAACAGATACATTCAGTGGGAACAAATATTAATGGTAGAAAATACAAGTGTAAACCATATTAGCAGATAAGGGAAAAAAGGGAAAAAACTTTATAACCCAATAATATAACACAATAAAAGTTTATACCCAAGTATACCAGATACAAAAATTTATAAAAAAATACACTTACACGGCCAGGTTAGTTTCAAAATAGGATCGAAATTAAAGAAATCAAATATATCTCCAGCCTTTTATAATAAACATAGAATTAAAAATTTACTCGTTAATAATAAACTAGATAAAACTGATTTACACAACAAAAGTGGAGTTTATCAAGCATCGTGCCATTATTGTTCAACAATATATATAGGCCAAACTGGTCGAAAATTTGCTACAGGATTTGGTGAACATTTGAAAGCCATCCAAAATAAAAAAGTCCAACATAGCAGAACATATGATCTCCAATAATCATAACCTTTCCGTTAATGACTTTAAAATCCTACACATTCACAATAAAAGACTTAAACTGAACCTTTTAGAATACCGAGAAATTCACAAAAATATTAACTCTGGAATTCTCTTAATGAATGACCAGATTGACGTTTACAACTCACCCCTAATAAATCGGTAAAAAACTTTTTTTCCTTTTTTCCCTTATCTGCTAATATGGTTTAGACTTGTCTTCCCTACCATTAATATTTGTTCCCACTGAATGTATCTGTTAAAAAATAAATAAGTTTGTAATTTGAACTCCTGTAGATGGCGTCACTGCCGAAATACGTATAGAGTATATTAAACTTATATTTGTGAAACTTACCGAGTGTTTTATTTATTAATCTTATATTAAATATGTTTCACCGAGAATACACGGACTCCTCTATCAATTATATAATATACAAGTGTTAGAATGTGAACTGATAGTTGTTTTTTTGACTGTTCTATATGTCTGTCACTCTCTATCATAGTGCTCTCTCTATGCGCAGCATAAAGACCGCCCTGTCACGAGATATTTGCCAAACAACATGTAACTTCTTATCTTTTGTCGTTTGTTGTGTTCACATTTTCTCTGAGATGTGTGAAACTTTTGACCTTTTCAAATTTGTAATCACCTATGGAAAGAAAAGCTGCTTCATTATTTGATTTTTTCAATGCGACCGTATACTTGGTTTTGGTTTAGTTGTTGTCAGGGCCGTGCGAAGACAAAACTGCGCCCGGGGCGAAAACAAAATGGGGCGCCTCCCCCTCCCTCCCAAAAAAAGCGGGAGTTATTAAATAGCGGAGATATTAAATAGCAGATTATTAAATAGCATATATTCAAAAAAGGTTTATTCAGTCGTTATATATAATACATTTATCATCATATAATACAATAACATAAATGAAATAAAAAAAAAAAATTAAATCAGAATAAAAGTATGACTATAACTAACAAAATTTTATTTTCCTCGCTTTTAGAGCGGCAAAATCATCGATTATTATTTCTATATCTAATAATCGAGTAACATCACATTCGATTGAAAGTAAACTTAAATTAGCAAGCCTGTCCTGAGCAATTGTAGCTCTTAAATAATTTTTTACTAATTTAAGCTTGCTGAAAGACCTTTCCGCTGATGCAGCAGTCACTGGAATACCTAGAAATATTCTATATGCAGTTTCCATATTTTTATAATTTGCAGTTAAGTCAAATTGATGGATTAATTGGAGGATTTCTAAGTGTTCCATATTTTCAAAATTTGTATTAAAAGACCGGAAAAGTTTTTTCGCACTTAAAATATCGCACAAAAAATCGTGTCCGTTCAAATCAGCTCCGTATTTGATTGAAAGAGCCATAGCATGTATATTTATAGTATCTTTATCATGTGAAACAATGCTTGAACCACTAAGAAAATCGAAATCTCGTGATACCTGTTGAAGTTTTTCAAATCTCCAAGTAAGTTGCTCAATAATTGTATCGATAGCCTCGATATATATTAAACAAAATTTTTCAGATTCGTTTAAATCGGTATCCAAAGATTCATAGTCGTATTGTTTGCGAATCTTACGTCTCCTTTCTTGCTTAAATATAGGTTCAACATTTACAAGTTTGGCCAAATTGTCATTTTTTTCATAAAAAGTTTAAAATTTTTCATTTCTAATTTCAATGATTGTATTTTAAAGGTTTTCGATTAGCCTACAAGCAATAGTGACCGTTATGTACTTTTTTTGAAGGAAAATATTCACCTCATCTATTTCTTCTAAGATGCGGTTCCATATTACCAAACTACAAATAAAATAATTTTTTTTAATTTGGTATATAAAGTTCTTTGCACCAGAATATGTTTCTTCATTCTTTCTAATCTCTATTAATTCCTCCAATGCTTGCACGATCTTGGGCAATTGATTACAAATTGCAGATACTGCTTGGTTTTTGGTCGACCAGCGAGTGTCGCAATGTTTCTTTAAAGAGATGGTTAAATGAGAATTAAGTATGTCCCATCTATTTGGCGAAGAGGAAAAGAAGACAAACAAATTTTGAACTGTTCCAAAAAATTTTACCATTTTTAGCGATACGCTGGCGGCGTGAACACCAACTAGATTTAAGAAGTGAGATGAACATGGTAGAAAGTATGCGAATTCATTTAGTTGTAGAATTCTAGATTGCACCCCTTTGTATTTCCCAGCCATATTCGCACCATTATCATAGCACTGGGCTCTACAGTTCTTAATATTGAGATTGTCTGCCTTCATTTTCTGTAAAATTTCTTGAGCCAATCCTTCACCTGTTATTTGCTTCGATTCAATAAAGTCTATGAATCTTTCCTCAATGTAACAAATTCCTTGTTGAATCTTCACATATCTCACAATTTGTGTCATCTGCTCTTTGTGGGCTACATCAGGTGTACAATCAAATGAAATCGCATAGTATTTAGTCGTCTCGATTTCACTGAAAATAATTTTTTCACAAAAATGATTAATATTTTGGTTTTCTTACTGACTTTCTAAAAGGTCGTATTGTATATTGGTTGGGAATAAATCTCCCTTTTGTTCAATAGTTAACCCTCTTACAGGCGACAAATAAAATTTTTAACAACTTTTATCAATTTGCGCCTTTCCGATGTAGTAACGATTTTGGCGCTCCCAAAATCTTCGCCCATTCGCCCCCCCCCCTTTCACGGCCCTGGTTGTTGTAGTCCTGATCATTCCGCTTGTATTTCTAGAATCCCAAAAATTTTCTTGACTATTCCTTTATTTCTACCGATAATGGTAATATTATCAGCGTATGCCAAAAATTTGATATTGTTGAGCATAAATGATGTTTTTCAGAAAAGAACTATTTACATAATATAAAATTGTACAAATTACTGTATCCCCCTTAAATACTGAGTTATTTTCATACAGCATATTTAAATTTTATTTAAATAAAATAAATGTAGAGCGATATCGAGTCTGCGAGGTATGACCCCCAGTCCCAGATCGTACGCCACTGATATTTGTTCATATTTACAAAGTTTTCAAGATGCATAAAACTATGTCAATTAACTCGACTTACTATATCTAGCAGTACAAATTATAAATTAAACTCCCTACTGAAAGACAGAATGTAGGGTATTTACGGTGTCGAATAGTTGCACAAAATTAACTGCGAAATTTAAGTTAGGTGCATATTCGTCCTAATTTCTCATAAATCTGAAAATTCATAACAAAGTAAGGATAAGTTAGTGATTTAACAGAGTAACTTATCAACAAACTGTGAAAGCTAGAAATAATACGAGTTCTTGATTTTACCTCAGGACTTTACCAATGTTCTCATTTCTTGCTCCACTGTTCGCTTCTAATTGGGTCTACCGACTTCTCTTTCCCTGTGGGTTCCACAGAAGAGCTTGTCTAATAATAGTAGCTATGGGAACGGGTAGGACTGGGATTTTTTTTTTTTTAGAAACTTTTAAAACCTTATCACACTAGAGTTATTATTCAAGTCTAAACTTGGAAAATTAAAGTCTTTGCATTCGAATCGAAGTCTTGTGCGTGTGATAGTATGAAGAAAAAACCTAGGTTTTGAAGACCAGGCAAATGAAACAGGATACAATTTCTCGGTCTTTTTACCCAGGTCAAAATATAACTGTCAACTGTCGTAATTTCACGATGTGCGCATGGGTAAACAAACAATTTCCAAATCTTAACTAATATTCAAATACCGTGTGATATGTCAAGACCTGAAGACTTAGATCCTGAAAACAAACCTACAAAAATAAGACTTGGATAGCGTTCTAGTGTGATAAGGCCTTTATGTGACGGTGTTGGCAAAAAATCAAAGGGTTCTTATCTGTCATCTAACCGCAAAAGATAAGATAGGGGATAGGTGTTAATTATTTTTGCACAGGTGTGCACCTTCTATCTACCCGCCTGGATTTTTGGCCACAGGTGCAGACCCCATGTGCCTCATGAACGAGGGTGTTGCCTCAGAGTTGGTGGTTAAACTGGGCAGAGCAATATTAGGCTAGCTGATGACATTCATCTGTCGGAGCTGGATTTTTACGATTGGTGGAGTCGTTCCGCAGATAAGTCAAACTTCAGGTGACACAACTGCGAGGTTTGCAAGCTCGTCTGACCGATGTGTCTAATTTGACTTACTATCCTTCGTAAAGGATGTTTCTAGACGCAACATACCGCGTCTGGCTGACTCGAATAAAACGCAATCTGGAAGTCCAATTTTTGACCACTTTTTGGAGCAGCTGGGGCGGTATATCAGTAAAAACGCGGCGTATGTTGGCTTCCAAATCGTCCATCGTCTCTAGTTTATCGGCGTAGATTAGCGACTTCACATATCCCACAGAAAATAATCCAAAGGTGTTAAATCGCACGATCTTGGAGGCCAATTCACAGGTCTATTACGCAAAATTATGCGCTCATCGAATGTTTCCTTCAATAAATCGATTAAGGCGCTCGCTTTGTGGAATGTTGCGCCGTCTTGTTGAAACCACATCTCTTCCACATTAATGCCATTCAATTGGGGAACGGAAAATTCAGTAATCATGGCCCTATAACGGTCTCAATGGACTGTAACATTCTGGCATTATTTTTGAAGCAATCAAGACCAATGGTTCCACTAACCCAGAAAGCACACCAAACAGTGACTTTTTGTGGATGTAACGGTGGCTCAATAATGGCTTGTGGATTTTATTCACTCCAAATGCAGCAATTTTGCTTGTTGACGGTGCCATTCAACCAAAAATAAATCTCATCGCTAAATAAAATTTTGTGGTGAAAATGAGGACCAAGAGCAATCTCGTTTTCCACCCATTCACTGAACGTACGACGCACACGATTTTCATTCACGAGCTGGATCTTTCACTCTTGCACGAGCTGGATCTTGCACTCTTGCACGAGCTGGATCTTGTAAACTTGTAAACCAAGATCTGTCAGAAATATCTTCCATAAAGTGGATGGACACAGCTGCAATTGCTGTGCACGATGGCGAATCAACTCATTCGGGTCCTCCTCAATACTACATTCCACAGCAGTAACAGCTTCTTCGATGCGCACTGTACGAAATCTCTGCGGATACGTATTATCAATTCGAATATGCGTGGTGCGAAAACGATCCATGGTTATTTGAATTACTTGCTCGGATGGACGATTATGTCGACCGTAAAATGGACGTAGCGCACGGTAAGTTTCGCGAACTGAACCACGATTTTCGAAATAAATTTGCACCATTTGCAAGCGTTGTTCTGGCGCAAGGGCATACTATTCATGGCTCAGTTTGTTGCAGTAAATAATTATGAATCAGAAACTATTTCTTGTTACCTTTGGAGTTCCACAAGGGTCCCATCTGGTCCATTATTGTTCAGTATTTTCATCTATGATATTGTTAATTGTTTTTCAAATTCACATTACGCATTATACGCAGATGATTTAAAATTTTATAGAACAGTGAAGCAGGAAGATTGTGACTTGCTTCAGAATGATCTAACTGCTTTGAAAATATATTGCAACAAACTGACACTCAACGGGGATAAATGCAATATAATGATATTTACTAGAAATATTCATAAAATCACTTAAGATTTTATATTAGATGACAAAATACTTAATATTAGAAATCAGATCAAAGATTTAGGAGTCATACTTGATTCTAAACTAATGTTTGATAAACATATATATATATAACATCGTACAGAGGACGCTTCGAAATGTGGGATTTATATTCAGAGTCGCAGGTAAATTTACAAGTCCTCCTCCGCTAATTAACTTATTTAATTGTCTTGTACGAAATCATGTTGAATATGCTAGTACAGTATGGAATCCACACTATAAGATCTATAGTGAACTTATAGAAAAAGTTCAAATGAAGTTCATTAATCGTTTAAATTACAGATTTAAACGCAACATGTACTATAAATCATATGAACAAAACTTAACTTTTTATAAAATGCAAAGTCTTCTTCACGGACGAACGACACTTGACTTGATATTTTTCACAAATTAATAAATAATAATATTGATTCTCAATTAATTCTACCAATTTTTAATTTCAATTGTCGTTCGTATACTCTGAGAACTCAAAAACTTTTGTATAACCACTTCAGTAATTCCAATTTGGGACTAAACTCGCCCATTGCGAGAATTAGCAATACTGTTAACGAACTAAGTCCTAGCATAGATATACTGTCATGTTCTTTAATATGCATTAAAAAGCATGCTAAAGGTTTTGATAAACTCAATTCTATTACCTTGTAATAAAAATATGAATAATTGTTTCTGTAAATTGTTGTAATAATTTCTTATGTGCTGTGTTTCTTATTATCACAATATTTTCACAATACTTTGTACTTGTTAAATAACCGGATTGCATGCTATCCTTCATTTCTTTCAATAATCATCAAAAATTCCAACCAATTTTCGCTGCAAGATTCTTTTATGATCCTTCTAGTCTCGTCTTTGTATATTTATTGCCAATCAGGAAACAAGATTACCTACTTAAATTTTTTACATCATTATTCACGTATTTTATAGTAGAGTCATCAACTTCTCAAATTTTCGTTAGCATGAAACATTTTTTCTCATCAAATTTAGACGATCCCTCAATCTTGTCCGTGTTGTAAATAAAATCATGTTCGTGACCCTCGGCCTCGCGAACTTGAGTGGTTGGGGTTGAATGCCTTTGACTACCCTTCCAATGTTTTTGTTGCCAAATCAATCAATCACTATGGCATCCAATAATTGATGAAATGTATAAGATGGGGATGTCTTTGCATATACTACAAACACGGCCACGAATATTTTAGAATAAATCTTAAAAATACACATAACCAAAGAGAGAAAGAGATAATATTTCTCGGTTTATTTATTTTTTTTCATGTTTATATGTATTTCGATTTATAACAGGGCTGATATGTAATACTCTGTTGTTATAAAAGTATCTTTTAAGGATACATTGCATACATGTGTATTTAATATACAAGCTGTTTCAAGCAGGGCCGGCGCTGGAATTTTTGCCGCCACAGGCAAAATTTTTTTTTTGCTGCCCTAGTAATTAAAACAAAAAATAAATAAGGTATAATAATAGTAACAACCATTAAATAAATAAAAAAAAGCTTTAACTTCCTTTAGTTACTCACTTATGCAAAATACATTGGCATATATAGGAAAAACTGGATAACTCTATCTGGTTTTACAACTTAACGTATAACAAAAAGATTAAATTCTTCTTCTTGCTTTTATATTTGTAAAATCTCGTAGTATATCTTCTTTGTCTATCGCTCTCAAAATATCATTTTCAATGGACAAAATAGCTAGCCCAGATAGTCGGTTTTGTGTCATGGATGATCTTAGATAATTTTTTATTATGAGATTTTTAGACGAGAAAAACTTCTTTTGTACCAGGTAAAAAAAAACTTGTACCCAGGTACTAATAACTATATAGTTCATGTATCTGTTAAATACTCTTAATAAAAAAAAAAAAACTTCTTTTTCCGTTAGCAACATTAACTGGTATTGTTAATAATATTTTTAGAGCAATATATAAATTTGGATAGATTGGTATTAACTCATTCTGTAAAATATATTTCAAAACATCGTTCGGATCATCTGATGGTTTCGGCAAATTTGAAATAAATATTAATTCTTTTGACAGTTGAACACTTTCAATGTATTTCTTGTTACCATCGCTCAGTATAACTTCTAAATCCTTACAATTCTTTAAAATATCTTCTTTCTTCTATTTAGTTAATTTCGAAATGGAATCTAAGAAAAATGTATTATTATAATATGATAGCTGTTGGAAACGTTCACCTACTGAGTATATAGCGACGGCTAACAAATGAAAATAAACTTTTAAAATTTTAAATTTTTGTGTTAAATGTTCCATTGGTTCGTACTTGCTTCGTATTCAAAATTTTGTTTGCGTTTTTTAATCCGCACTGTTTCAAGTTTGGGTTCCAAATCAATTGTTTCTGCTAATTCACGAGCAATGATAATATATATATATATATATATATATATATATATATATATATATATTTCTATCTTCCATCCTTCCATTTCTCCCCTTCTGCTTCCCACCAGGTCTCTTCCTTCCGAACAATGATAAAAAGGTTCTTGAAATCTTCGTCGGTTCTGAGCTTTTTCAAATTATTAAGAACGGAATTAATTGTTTCTAAGGCGGCACAAATAGAAAATGTTAGATTCTGCATTAAAAGATTTACGTTATTAACTTCTAATAACACATTGTACCAAAGCACTGCTGTACAAATAAACTGATAATTTTTGTACCAATTTTTTTGCGTCAATCGTCGTAGTTTCCCTGAGAACCCATTAACGATGGATCTTCCATGATATCAATTAGTGCGTCGTAAATTTCTCTTGGCATGGAATTGGCTTTATTGTATTTTCCTAGATTGTTCTTCTAATTATTTGTACACACGTTATTTGTTTTTTTTAATTCGAATTCTGTTTTTCGATTTTTGCAAGTACCTATATTAGTATTAACACTTCGAAGGCGGGCGGAAGCCGCCCTCTGAAATGTGCTGCTACAGGCGGTCGCCTGCTCTGCCTGTGCGTAACGCCGGCACTGGTTACAAGGAACTGTTTAAGCATTGGTAACTTCTTTATTATAAAGTATCATTCACAGCTCATGTTTTAATAGATAGTACGTAATTCATAGTGTTAATGTTAACGCATAACAATGTTAGTTCTACACAAATCCGTACAAGCATTCATAGCTCCAATTTAGTGGATAAGCGTAAGAAAATATTTAACGCATAATGTTAAAAGTTTGTATACTTCAAACTTTTAACATTAACATTAACATTAAAACACTGACAACTGTCAAAATGAAGGAATATATTATACTTGAAATTCGAATAAGACTTGTGGACAGTGACGGACTTTCGCCCGAGACAAAAAAGACATTTGTCTTGGGCCCGTAATTTTCAAGGGCCCGGATTTGGGAAGTAGAGTCCTTTTTTTTTTGCTCTTCACTTGGATTTGGGAGGTGAGGACCCTGTTTTTTTGCTCTTCACTTTGAACGCCTCTAGGTTGAGGTAAAACATAGGTTGAAGGCCCGTAAATCATAGGTGGGGGCCCGAAAATCAAAAATGTCTTGGGCCCGGCGAAGGCTTGATCCGCCACTGCTTGTGGATGCAGCTTGTGACATAATTATGAGTAAAAATGTTGAAACTTATATAAGGAAAAATAGATGTGAAGTGAGAATTTTTACATATTTCAGGATTTCGCAGGTATACAGTGATACATTTGTCAGACTTTCCTCGACATATAATAATATTTTTGGACACATTGATTTATTTAATAATTTTCTTCATAAATTTAGAGTAATGTGTAAACTTTTGTTAAATAATCAGTTAGCATAAATTACAAATCATTATAAAATAATCGTTAAATTTATTACATTTTGAACTGTACTGATTTTGTTGTAAATATTTTTGTAAAAATTTAGTGGACACTTTGCTGGGTTCGTCCCGTTTGTGTTCCCAGGGTAAATAAATAAATAAATAAATAAATAAATAAATAAAAGAACAAAGTCACTATAGTTTCCCATCAACCATACTCTCCTGATTTGGACGTGTGTGGCATTTTTTGAATTAACTTCTGGCACTAGGTATTAAGATGTGAATTTTATATGCAAAAGTGTTCTTATTATTTTAGACATATAATTTACTTTTAATATCTATTTATTAAAATTAAATTATTATGTAGTCAAGTAGGTAATAAACAGAAATGCTCTTTATATTTTTCGTCTGAAAACTGTGAACGGAATATTCTAAAAAAATTCTAAATAGTTACATGAAAGTTATGGGTACTATAAACTATGGATATCACCAGCAGAGCTGAAAATTTATGTTTACTGGTAGTACTCAGTTTTGTGAAATCTGAAAATGAGGAAATATATTGCACTTACTCTTAAAATAATAAATAACGTTACTGGCATGTTTTCCCAGCATGCCACTTAGAGTTGTAGTGCCACCAAAAAAACCACGTACATGACGTGTTCTTGGTTTTACAAGCTACAGCTTTTAATGGCGTGCTAAGAATATTAGACTGGCGAGCCAGGTAAAAGAACAACTAAAAACAGCAAGTTATACTGTTACAAATTTATAAATTAAAAAGTCCGAGGGTTACCTTTTATGTTTTTTACAAACGACCACTAGATGGCAGTATTGAAATGTGTCATTAGTATATTCGTAAAATTTGACTTTTGTTATTGTGAAATCAGTGGCAGCTTATAAATTGACAGTTGAAATGTTGACAGTGAGCGTTTAAAAAAAGTTTGTGACAAATTGGATATTACTCGTGAAGGTTTTCGTTGGATGATTTTTTACGATTTTAGTAAAGGCCTAACTCAACAACAATGCATAGATTCGCTTCGTTTAACTTTTGGTAACTAAGCACCATCAGAAAAGACTGTTTACAATTGGTTTGCAGAATTTCGTGGTGGTCGTGCGTCTGTCAGTGATGAATCTCGTGAAGGTCGACCAAAATCAGTTGTGATTCAAAAAAAAACATCGATGCTGTGCGCAAAATGATTGAAGAAGATCGGCATGTGACTTACCGTGAGATAGAGGCATCCTTTAGCATATCGCAGACTGCAATACATTCGATTTTGCATGAACATTTAGTGAAAAAGATCTGTTCTCGGTGGATTCCGCATAATTTGATCGAAGTTTAAAAAAAGGCTCGTGATGATTGGTGTAAGGGATTGCTAAAAAATTCAACCTAGGCACTGCAAAATCCGTATAAAACATCGTTAAGTATTTCTTTGCATCTCTAATAATAAAGAAAATAATAGCGGTGTTTCATTTCGCCGTTACGCCGTGTATACGAGGGCTACCTTTTAAGTTTTTACAAAAATTAAGAAAGAAAACTTTTTTTTTTGAAAAAACTGTTTTATTGCTTTTCAATATATTCGCCTTTAAGATTTATAGTCTTTTGCATGCGTTCAAACTAATTCTCGAAACATTTTTTCCACTCTGAAGTTGGTATCTCAAAAACATGGTTTTCGAAGGCTTCAACAGCTTCTTGAAGTGATGAAAATCGCTGTCCACGCATTTTTTGTTTGACATTGGGGAACAAAAAAAGTCGTTAGGGGATAAATCAGGTGAATACGGACAATAAGACATTAATTCTATGTTTTTCTCCTTCAAATAATCATTTGTTTGACGTGCTTTGTGAGAGCTTGCATTGTCATAATGAAGAATGATGCGACGTTTTTGGTTGTTTTTTCTGATTTTGTCGATGACTTCTGGCAAAAAAATTGTTGTATACCATTCAGCATTAACTGTTCTCAGATCCTCTAAAGGAATGTTTGCGACATTCTTGGAAGTGTTTCATGAACAAACAACTTTTGTGGGTTTCGGTTCATTTTGGAAGACCCAAACAATGAATTGTTGCTTAGTTTCCGGTTCATATGAATAAATCCAAGTTTCGTCACCTGTAACGATGTTATATACGGATTTTGCAGTGCCTAGGTTGATTTTTTTTAGCATTCCCTTACACCAATTTTTGAGCCTTTTTTTGAGCTTTGGTAAAATTATGCGGAATCCATCGGAAACAGATTTTTTTCACAGATAAATGTTCATGCAGAATCGAATGAATTGCAATCTGCGATATGCCAAAGGATGCCTCTATCTCACGATAAATCACATGCCTATCTTCTTCAATCGTTTTGCGCACAGCATTGATGTTTTTTTGAATCAAAACCGATTTTTGGTCGACCTTCACGAGATTCATTACTGACGTACGCACGACCACGACGAAATTCTGAAAACCAATTGTAAACAGTCTTTTCTGATAATGCTTCATTACCAAAAGTTGAACTAAGCGAATCCATGCATTGTTGTTGAGTTAGACATTTACTAAAATCGTAAAAAATTATCCAACGAAAACCTTCACGAGTAATATCCATTTCTTCACAAATTTGTTTTTTAATCGTTCACTGTCAATAAATTACTCGGTCAATCTGCCACTGAGTTCACAATAACAAATGTCAAATTTTACAAATATAGTAATGACACATTTCAATATTGCCATCTAGTGGTCTTTGCCCTTAACAGTCTGCTCAGATCACGCTTGCTATCCCGGCACACAAAAATAAGTTTATACAAGACCCTTCTTTTCTACTCTCATATGGAAGTGAATCTTGGACACTTACACAAGACCAAGAATGCCGGCTGTAAATTTTTGAACGTAAAATTTTACGGAAAATTTTTGGTCCTGTCCAAGAGGATGGAATATGGAGAAGGCGAAGAAATGATGAGCTGCGTGACTTTTATAATGAATCGGATGTGATTGGCTTCATAAAAAGCTACAGAATACGTTGGATCGGACACGTTATCAGAAAGCCCAACAACATTCCAGTGAGAAGAGTATTCGATAGCGTTCCAGGCACAAACAGACCAAGAGGAAGACCTCGAATAAGAGGGGTGGACAATGTGCACAAAGACTGTAGTGTATAATGATACACTCAGATATCATGTACATATCGATGTACCAGCTCGCCGGATTAAAGAAGGCGATTGCTGGCGTTTGTCGACCGGAGCTAGCAGTTGTTGCCTGGCTAGCGAAATGTAAACTTGTTTAATTATAATGTATAATATTTTTGTGGGAATAAAAAATTAATAAAAGTATATTTTTTATTTACGACACCACAATTGGCGACGAGATGTCTAACGTACCTGGTGTAATAGGGCACTTACCAGAGTTTGATCCAGAGAAAAATGACTGGACACTCTACGTGAAACGGCTAAAACAGTTTTTTATTGCAAATAAAATTGAAGATGAAGGTCGTACTCAAGCCATAGTGTTAAACGTGCTAAGTGAAAATGCTTATAAACTTTTAAGTGACTTGGCTATGCCTACAGAGCCAGAAGATCTAAAATTTAAAGAAATAATAGATCTACTGAACAAACATTTTAATCCAGTGAAACCGGGACTTTTTGATCGAGACAAATTTTACTCAAGTTTTCGAGCACCTAGTGAAACTGTGTCGGAGTGGGCAGTGCGAATACGCAGTCTAGCAACAAATTGCAAATTTGGAAATTGCTTGACTATGGTATTAAGGGACAAGTTCGTAACCGGGTTGTCCAACGGTCCAATAAAAAATCGACTGTGCAGAGAGGATCTGGAGACCCTCACTCTAGAAAAAGCCATGGAAATCGCGCAAACAGCAGAATTCATCGAGGATAAAAACTACAGCAGCAGCGGTCCAGCAAACGGCGGAGCAGTTCGAGTCAAGACGGAACCGGAGGAAATCTACAGGCTGAAGAAAGAAGTAGGTCATCAACAGAAAAATAGTGCTGTTAAAAAGTGCAGGGTATGTGGTTATACAAATCATAAAGAAAGTGAGTGCCGTTTTAAACAATATTATTGTAAATGTTGCAATAAAAAAGGGTATTTGAAAAAAATGTGTCCTGAAAAATCAAACTCAGCTCGCGAATCTAAACCTGTCTATTCAAAAACACATAAATTCTTGTCCAAAGAGGAGAACAGTTTGTTTAACTTGGTAAAAGGCACATGTGCAAGGCCGATTACGGCCAAAGTCAAATTCAATGACAAAATGTTTGAATTACAGGTTGATTCGGGAGCAGCTATCACTGCTTGTTCTGAGTCGTTTTATTATTTAAATTTTAAAAATTTAAATTTACATGCAAACGACACAACATTGTATTGTTATAATAATTCTGTAATAAATCCTAAAGGTTATTTTATTGTTAATGTAACATTTAAAGGTAAATGTAAAAAATTAAAATGTTATGTCATAAAAAATGGGAGTAGACCTATTTTAGGTTTAGACTGGATGAAAGCATTCAACATTGGTCTTCAAAAAATAAATTTCTTATCAGAACCAGTTGACATACCGAAATTAATTTCAAAATTTGATAGTTTATTTAGTGATAAACTTGGATTGTTTAAACATGGTAAAATTAAATTAAATTTAATAGAAAAAGCGGAACCAAAATTTTTTAAACCTAGAGTTATTCCATTTGCTTTAAAAAGTAAAGTGGAAGATGAATTGTATAGATTAATTGATTTAAAAATTTTATCGCCTATTAATTTTAGTCCATGGGGAACACCTATAGTACCAGTACTTAAAGCGGATAATACGGTAAGAATATGTGGAGATTATAAGGTCACATTAAATAAAAATTTAAAAATCGATAAGTATCCTTTACCCAGAATAAAGGATTTATTTCAAAAATTACAAGGGGGGAATGAATTTACTAAACTCGATTTATCCCAAGCATACCAACAGATGGAACTTGAATCGGAATCAAAAATTTTGACTACGATATCCACCCACAACGGATTATTTGTTTATAATCGTTTACCTTATGGAATTGCAAGTGCACCCGCGGCTTTTCAAAAAAATATTGAATCACTATTTGTCGATTTAGAAGGCGTAGTAATATTTATCGTTGATATTTTAATCACAGGTCGTAATCGCGATGAACACGTGAAACGTTTACAGGAAGTGTTACGCAGATTAAACGACAGCGGTTTAATCGTAAAAAAAGAAAAATGCGAATATTTTCAGAAAGAAATAAAGTATTTAGGCTTCATCATAAATGAATTAGGAATAAAAACGGATCTTAAAATCCAACTTAAAATCCAACGAATCGATGCCTATAATTGGAGATGAATAGCGCCTGACCGTGGAAGATGGAAGAAGTTTGTGGAGGCGGCAAAACTCTTTAAGGGTTGTAAATGCCAATTGATTGATTGAGTGGTCGTTTGTAAGAACATAAAAGGTAACCCTATTGTTTACTTTATAATTCTAAAACTAGTTATTTCCAATAACCCTAAAAATTTGAAAATATTGATTCGAACCGGTTTTGTATGACCGTTTATGACTAGTTTATTTTACAATAACTAAATTCATAAAATAACTAACATTATATAATGCATAAAATGTCAACATTAACGTTAAACTCTGAAAGCGATATTCAAATGGAGCGTGATTATCATTGTTTACGTATTTTTAGTCAAATTTAAACATAGTTTATTGTGCATTATTTGCATCTAAATAATTATTGCTGTATCATGTTGGTTGGATTATTATTAAATATTCCATTTATGTATATAAATCTTAAATTCCCCCTGGCCTATGGGGGCTTAACATTTAACTGTTTGATTCAAGAAACGGATCTTAGGTATTCCGGTGATATCAAGATCCGGGTATCAGGAGACTAAATCCCAAGACTGGAGAAATCGATCCAGACGCCGCGCCGCACTGGTATTTCCAGCATTTTTTTCTTCTGTTTTATTTTTTCCCTGAAAGAAAATATACAGGGTGAGCCATTCTGATGTTCATCTCGATTATTTCTTTAATAAAAAGAGTTATAAAAATCAGCTGTGGCCACCACAGGACCGACCGCTATCACAAAGTACTTGTTTACAATATGCTGCTTTTTCAAAAAATGTCTCAAATAAAAGTCGTTATTTATTGCTTTTATAGCTATTTTTGTTAAATAAATTTTTTCGAAATATTTCTCTGTTGTGAAATATTCGCAAAAATCTTAAAACCAACACGAGTAATCTCCCATTTCTAGTTAACCGATTTTTACCAAAGTTGAATAACACGTACGATGTCAAAAGCTTAAATATGAAGTTTTATACAAATCTTTTTAGCCAAATTTGCTATGCACGTGTACACGGACCGACAGACATCATGCTAAAAATAGTCAAAACGTTATGTAGGGACCTCAATTCGTGGAGATCCATCGAAATCTTGAAATATTAGACCGGGAGCTCATGACAGTTTTTGGTCTCCGATTTCATACAGCATGCCTTTTGGAGGAGAGAATATTTACCCTGTGACAACAAAAAAGGGATGGTACTAAACCCCTGCACGCTTTCCGGTCATAGGGAAAATTGCATTTCCACTTAAACACAAAATTTTTGTGCTTTTCTCTGATTTAATATTGCTTGCCCTTTTGTCAAAAGAAAGTTATAACAAATTTAAAGTCTTTTAAATATATGCATGCGTTTCGGAGGGTCCCAAAGGGCTCAAACGGTCATGTGATCTTGTAATAAAAAAATATGATTTTCCGCGTTTTTATACAGCATGCCTATAATTAAAAGACTTTAAATTTGTTATAACTTTCTTTTGACAAAAGGGCAAGCAATATTAAGTCAGAGAAAAACACAAAAATTTTGTGCAAGTGGAAATGCAATTTTCCCTATGACCGGAAAGCGTGCAGGGGTTTAGCACCATCCCTTTTTTGTTGTCACAGGGTAAATATTCTCTCCTCCAAAAGGCATGCTGTATGAAATCGGAGACCAAAAATGTCATGAGCTCCCGGTCTATATCAAAATCGGTACGATCACAATACCTCCCTTATTTATCTTAATATCTATTTTTTCATACTTGTATGTAACTTTTCCATGATTATGATAAATAATATCTCTGTTAGAAAATATTAGGCCAAATTTTTTCTACTATGCTGGTAGAATGTATTTTATACAAGTACTTTGTGATGGCGGTCGGTCCTGTGGTGGCCACAACTGATTTTTTTTTCTTGAAAGTAAATTAAATCAGCTTTACAAGGATATCAAAATATCATACTTTAATTTTCACCATTTCAAAATGTCGACCATTTATTTACAAAATAATAAATAACATAAAAATCGTAGAAACTAAATTATAAAAAAACAAAACATTATGTAACTATGAAAAAAAAAAATGACTAAAGTTAGTAAATAAACTTTTACAAATGTTCAGTATGACGTTCAAATTGACAATATGCATTGTTATCCACACATTTTCTCATTCGTAATAAAAACTCTTCCATTACATTTAGAACAGTATACTCTTGAATTTCCCTGATAGCTGTTCTTACGCTATGTTCTAAGTTTTCTAACCTTTACCTTCAGGATACATTTCGTGGTAGAGTTGCTGGGCCCTAACAGAATTTATTTGATATTCCCCGAATGTCAGAACCACATCTTTATCAGAACGTCATTTCTTTATTACAAACGTTTTGATGTTATCACCTTTAATATCAAACTGGTACTAACAGGCATGAAAATTTGTAGGTTTTATTTGCTTTTTTCATGTAATATATTTTTCAGACTCTGGCTTCAGATTTCAGGAGGTATTCTAGATTTGGAGATATCAGCCGATAACTTTGTCTTAGACCATACATAAGTATGAAACGTACTATAACTTGGCATAACCTGATCTTGGCGTTCATAGACAGTTGTTTCGTTTTGAAGAGGGGACCAAGTGCAAAATACGATTCATTAGCAGCTTTAATTTTGTTCGTAATTTCCTGTTGTATTAGATTCACCTGATTTATCATGGTGCCCAGGTATTTGAAAGTATAAACTCTCTTAAAAGTGTTTCCATCAATTTTTAAGTTGGTCGTGTTCTCATCTTCCAACAATGATATTTTTATTATATAGTTTATTTGATCTCAGATATTACATCTATAGTCACTGATCTTTACAGTTACATACATCTCAAAATAATCTTGTTACATAATCAGAATTTTTTGAGTCTAATTTTAAATGTAAATTATCATTTACAGTTACAATAATTCTATTCGTATTATTCAGATATAGTTGATTTTCTAAGAATTACACTATGTACATATATGTGTATGACCAGCAATGTGATACTTTGTATTTTCATTACTGATGATCAGTCCTACTTTACGAGTTTCGACATCAATAATATCAGGTATATTTAACCTTATTTGCAATTATATCCAGGTCATTCCCTAAAATCTTATGATAGCCATTGAGCTGTAAACGACGGTGGTTGTTAACTTGGACTTTTTCGTAGCACCATCTCCAGCACGAAGTTAAACAGCAAAGGTGGGGTGGCATCTCCTTATTTGACTCCAGTATGAATTTTCATGAAAGCTCACAAAGGAAGGCGCTACTTGGAGTGGCCTCGGCATACCAAACAGTATCGACAGTGTCACTCCAAGTAATCACTGTCACTCGCCCCTGAAAATTCATGTCGATGAGAGAAGGGACATTTTCGAAGCTGGCGGAGGGAGAGAGGAGAGAGCCAGGACTCGCTCTCTAGCCAGATGGCAGGTTGAATTGGATGCGAACACGGAGAAAGGACAATGGAACAAACGCCTGATTCCCAACTTCGAAGAATGGACAGCATGCAAGCACAGGATTCTCGATTTCCATTTAACGCAAGCTCTGACGGCACACGGAGTCTTCAGAGTTTTTACTAAAAGAATAGGGAAGGAACCGGACGACTTCTGTCTCTACTGCAGCGCAGTCGACACGGCTGAACACATGCTGTTCGGCTGCGCAAGATGGTCCGAACACCGAAGACTTACGGAGACCATATTAAAAGCAAAGCTGTCGCCAGAGAACGTAATAGAAAAAATTGATGTGAAGTGTGAATTTTCACACATTTCAGGGTTTTGCAGGTATTTAATAACTGAATGATGATTATTTGGGATGCCAAAACAAATTTTATGTCAAAATATTTTTTTATGAATTTTAATTCGAATGCCTAATACCATTATTTAAGTTTCTAAATATGTGCAGTATTTTTTTTACAATAGCAAGGTTCATTAAGATTTTGAAAATTGCGCCAATGGCTTCTATTGGTTGCTTAAATCATTAGCCCCGCCCTCTGATTTCGTATACATCAAACAGAATTAAATTATAATTTCAACACTTCCCACTGGTTATTAAATTTACGCTTTTAAAAATTAAATGCAACATTTTACCAAAATATAACTAGAATTTTGACAAAAAAATTTAAATAAAAGAAAACTGCAAAAAAAAAAAAAAAAAAAAAAAAAATTGACAAGATTCGAACTCTAGTTTGCAAGTTACCTGTTTACAAATTAGAAAACCAATGACTAAACGCACATAGCTATGGGTGCTGACGTATCAACTAGGTTACATAGCGAATTAAATATTTAACATATTTTGGTTAAAAACACAAAAAATGCATTATTTTCCGAAAACATAATCTGATCAAAAATTCCTGTTGTACTATTCCGGTTCACACCAATATACATTACTCAGAATTTTTTCAGATTTTTAGTTTAAACCATCTGTGCTACAGGGTGTGGGACAAAAATTTTTTTGCACAATTTTGACAAAAATCGCATCAAAATAATTTATTTTGCAAAAATAAAATTTTGATCGTTAATCCACGTACTAAGGGCTTTCATTTGATACCCTACTCAAAATTATATAAAAAAAAAATATTTTTTTCGATGAGCATATATTTGTTTATATTTTTAGGGGGATATGTTTTTTAGATGTTTTAGTATTTTTCCTATGTGCGGGTCAAAAAGTTGTACAAGCATGCCAAATTTCAACTCTCTAGGTTTAGCCGTTTGGTTACAATTTTTACCGAACAGACAGACAGACAGACAGACAGACAGACAGACGAAAAAATGACGGTATAAGGGTTTTTTGGTCATACCTACAAAACCCTAAAAATGCTCAGCTCGAGAAGCAACTGGGAAGAGGTCCAACGGATGATACGTTCCATCATGTCAAAGAAGGAGTATGATGAAAGGATTCATCAAGAAGTAAGGGACGAAAGGAGCAACTAAACTAGCCCACCGTCGAGAGGTCATGTCTAGCGATAGTACCTCGACGGAGAAAAGGGGCAAAGCAAGGGTTTTAGTCGGTAGGCCTATTGGAGAATCCGACAACACCGAGGATATATCCTCGGTGTATCTAAAAGATTTCCTTTGAAAAAAAAAAGTATGAATTTTCAAAGGGGAAACCTTTTGTCAAAAAAGGTTTCCCACTTTCATTCTGCTTATGGCTCCCGACACATACACCATAGTCATCTTGATAAACTGCCGATGTCAAATTCTTCCATGATGTCCTAGAGTTTGTGACACATAATGCTGTCATAGGCTTTAATGAAATCAATGAAAACGTTATGAACGTCGATGTACAACTAATAAAGGAAATGGTGAAATATTCTTCTCAGCCAATATCCACAAAACGTGGAAAAGTTAATTCTGTTATTACACCAATAAGTCTTATTCCCCTACCGTGATTTACACCAGGTTTCAGTGTTGTTTCTACTCACACGCGTTAATGTAGTTACTTTGAATAGTGTAAACTTGCCAATGAAAGTGAAAAGCCTTTGGGAAGCCGTGCTAATTCGTTTTGCCTGGCTAAACATCTGAAGAATCGAGCTTAATTCACACATAAATTTACCGGTATAGCATATTTTCTTTCCAGTTTAGATTACGAACTTTAAATCGACCTTAACTATAATGTAGGTTTTCAGTGGGAAGTGCTCACTACACAACTTACGCTTTCGATTTATGGCGGCTCTTGTTTACTTGATTTATATACGATGCAAAGTTAGGTTTTAGTTTAATGGACCCCTTGGAAGTGTACGGTTAAGTAATGACAATTATGATGATATAGGATAATGGAAATATGATTTCAGTTTTTAACTATTAGAAAGATGCAAAATAAAAATAATAGTTGTGGTTAATGGATTATGTCGAGGTATATAAAACACTTTAAGTAAAATAAATAGATGGTACTACTACCCTCACAGTAAAACACCTGACAAAAGACTGCCTTAAATATAGTTATGAAAGACTCGTAAATAACATACCCAACTTGATTGAAAAAGCCCTTAAAAATAGCATCAGTGAAACAGATACGGGTCTATTCTAAAAACTCCTCATCTTAAAAAGTTAAAAATTAACCTCAAGGTCGAAGTTAAAAATTTTAACCACGCTTTAAAATATTTCGTTATTCTATAACTCTATGGCGTTAAAATTTAAACCTCGATGTGGTTAATTCAGTAGGTTATATTTGGAATTTTAACTCCAGCCAAATACATGGTGTTAACTTTTAACCACCTATAGTTCTAACCTCTAAACGTCAAATAGCCAGGAAAAATCCATTTTTAGAATTAATTATGGCAAGTCTGTTTATTTTAAATCAATTATTAATAAAACAAATTGAACAAAAAGAGGTTAATAAGGCAAAAATTAATATAGGTGAATAAACAATATACCATATACAAATACTTTTTTGGAGATCAGTTCGAATTAAACGAGGGCAACTGCATGATATGAGAGACCCTTTTAATTTACCTGAAGAAATATATTAAAATATTTTCATTTTTCTAAAACTTACGAAATATTTCGTTTTACATGTTTTTTTTTTTTTTTTTTTTTAATCCGTGAAGAATCAAAAGATTCCCGTTTCCCGATAAATTGCAAGTAAATATTGAAAACTTTGAAACTGTGATACATTTATAAATTTTAATTTCTCTGTTTAAAAATAAAAATAAGGTAAATATAACCTGAAAATAAAAGTATCTTAATATAGAAGAAAGAAAGAAAATATTGATACATTTGCATGTTATGGTAATATTATAATATATTATTTACTTTCTGCACCCATATTTATTTATGTATAAATATTGTACATTTCCGCAATATAGATTTATTATTTTTATTCACGATTCAACCATAACACCTGTTTTCATTAAATCCACAATTACACAAGCAAAATACCTTCCCTTGTAGATAATTTCACAACATACTTTTAACCATAAGGTTAAAAAATTAGAACTTAACGCCTGGGTTATAACCTGAGATACAGAATAAGAAACAAGGTTAAAATTTTAACGCCTAGTTAAAATGTTACTTTTTAACCATCATTTTTAACCAAATCTTTTTAACCACAAAAGATACAGAATAGACCCGATAAAGTGTTAAAATTTCTAACAGATATAAACATGAAAGAACGAATCTAGTTAAAATCTCCCTCATTTTGCATTACATTATTTTATTATATTAATATTTTATTAAGCAATGTTATATCACCATATATTATTGTATTTGTGTTATATTAACAGTGCTAGGTACTAATGACCTAGTTGTCGATGTACCTATAAATATTTAAATAAAAAAAAAAAAAAAAAAATAGATGGTAAACAGTAAACGTGAAGACGAATTTAGACTTTACACTTGGATATGCATTGTATACGATCCATAGTGAAAGGTGTAAAAATTGTTTTCATCTGCGTTTCATCCAAAGTGATCAGTAACCAAAGTAAAGCTACGAGGGTTACCTTTTATGTTTTTACAAACACTAGATGGCAATATTGAAATGTGTCATTACTATATTCGTAAAATTTGACATTTGTTATTGTGAAATCCGTGGCAGCTTATAAATTGACCTAGTAATTTGTTGACAGTGTGCGTTAAAAAAAAACAAGTTTGTTAAAAAATTTATGTGAAGTGTGAATCTTCACACATTTGTGGGTTTTGCAGGTATTTAGTAACTGAATGATGATTATTTGGGATGCCAAAACAAATTTTATGTCAAAATATTTTTTTATGAATTTTAATTCGAATGCCTAATACCATTATTTAAGTTTCTAAATATGTGCAGTATTTTATTTATATAGTAAGGTTCAGTAAAATTTTTAAAATTGCGCCTATGGCTTCCATTGGTTGCTTATATCATAAGTCCCGCCCTCTGATTTCGTCAAACAGAATTAAATTATAATTTCAACACTTCCCACTGGTTACTAAATATATGCTTTTAAAAATTCGTTGAACAAAACGAATCTATGCATTGTTGTTGAGCTAGGCCTTTATTAAAATCGTAAAAACGAAGACCTTTACGAATATTATCCATTTTTAGGGTTATGTAGGTATGACCAAAAAACCCTTATACCGTCATTTTGTCGTCTGTCAGTCTGTCTGTCTGTCTGTCCGGTAAAAATTGTAGCCAAACGGCTAAACCTAGAGAGTTGAAATTTGGTATTCTTATACAACTCTTTGACCCGCACATAGGAAAAATACTAAAACATCTAAAAAACATATCCCTCTAAAAATATTAACAAATATAAGCTCATCGAAAAAAAATTTTTTTTTTTATAATTCTGAGTTGTGTATCAAATGAAAGCCCTTGGTACGTGGATTAAAGATCAAATTTTATTTTTGCAAAATAAATTATTTTGAAGCGATTTTTCCCAAAATTGTGCAAAAAAAATTTTGTCCCACACCCTGTAGCCCAGATGGTTTAAACTAAAAATCTGAAAAAATTCTAAGTAATGTACATTGGTGTGAACTGGAATAGTACAACAGGAATTTTTGATCAGATTATGTTTTTAGAAAAAAACGCATTTTTTGTGTTCTTTGGCTAATAATGTACAGAAGTTAAAGCTTTGTAACACGCTACACTAGAAAGTGTATGCTGGTCTAGTGGTTATGACGCTGGCTTTTCACCCAACTAACTCGATCCGAAAGGGATCGAACCCTGCAAGAAGAGACAATATTATTTTTTGTTTTTTTTTCATTTTTATATTGTTTAAATTATTTTTTCAAAATTATAGTTTTATTTTGGCAAATGTTGCATTTAATTTTTAAAAGCGTAAATTTAATAACCAGTGGAAATTGTTTAAATTATAATTTAATTCTGTTTCAATGTACACGAAATCAGAGGGGCGGTACTTATAACAACCAATGGAAGCCTGAGGCGCAATTTTTAAAATTCTTAATGCACCTTGCCATAGAAAAAAAAAAAAAATACTGCACATATTTAGAAACCTAAATAATGGTATTAGGCGTTCGAATTAAAATTAACAAAAAAAAAAAAAATTAATATAAAATTTGTTTTGGCATCCCAAATAGTCATCATTCTCTTACTAAATACCTGCAAAACCCTGAAATGTGTGAAAATTCACACTTCACATCAATTTTTTATATAGCATTTAATAATTTGTATAGAATTTATAGTTTTTTATATAATCATTTTTATATATCCGTTGGATAATTTATATAGCAATCTTAATTTTTACTTGCCCGACCTTAATTTATAAGGGGCAAGTATTGTAATCGCGAAAATCGATTTCGATGATATTTTCGATGTCGAGATTTTGACGGATGACCACGTTTCATGGTCCAGGGAATCCAAAAACCTATTTTCGAAGTGCCGTCCGTATGTGTGTGTGTCTGTGTGTGTGTGTCTGTGTCTGTGTGTCTGTGTGTAGACACGATAACTCAAAAACGGTTTAACTTAAAGAGTTCGTTCTGGTACTTAAAAATTCTCCTATTAACTGGGAAAAGCCCTATTGTTTTTTATTAAAATCGGAAACCGGAAACGGAAGGTATTAAACATTAAAATTTTAAAAAATTTGTAACTAGTAAACCAAGCCTTGGACAAAAAATTGTATTGGACATAATTTGATGTATTTTTAAGATTTACATAACTCTTTTTTTAAATTAAAAAAAAAATATGTTTTTTTTTATTATTATTATTTTTTTTATGGGAGGGCAAGTCTAGCGGAGGTATTCCTTCGCCACTGGTTAATATAGTATTTAATAATGTGTATGGCATTTATATTTGTTTTTAAAGAATTTAATTTTAATAATGAGCGTTCATAAATGTTTGATAGGTTTTTGATTTAAGTTGACATTCACCAGTGACGCACATGGGAAAACATGGGAAACATGGGAAAAACAAAGGTAAATTATTGAGTAATTGTCAAATTTATTAATAACACACATTTGCTATTGTTTTAATGGCTATTTTTTGCTTACCAATGAAATAATTTCTGTCGCAATAAAGAAGCATTTTCTGATAGTAAATGCATTGAAAAATCCAGTGTCAGACAGCTGTCAATGTCAAAAAATATATTAACTACGTTTATCATTAAATGTGTCATGTACAGTTAGGGTAAAAATTTTGTGATGGTTGAAACTTACTAACACGGCAACGCGCTCAATTCAAGTGCCTATCAATCATTGAGGAAAGCTCTGTATATTGTGCTTATAGCATTTGTATTATTTTCAATAATTTAAAGTGCTTATCATGTTTATGATGTGTTTTTACTCAATTCGTAGCGCTACGTCGATTGCCATTGAAATTTGAAAGAGCTTCTTAGAAGACGTGTTTGCAAGTTAAGGTTTTGCTCTTCAGTTCTGCATCTATAATCACGAAATAATTAACCAGAGTTTACCATAGTACATTGTGACTATAACAAGAGGTCGTTAATTACGTAAGAACTACTAATTGAAGCTAATAGATATGAAGAGATGAGACTGAAAATAAATAAGAACGTAGAGCAAATATACAATAACATTTTAAAGAAATATTGATTAAATAAAATTTACTCAGCTGTTTTAGACAATATGTATTTATTCTAGAAACATATCGTTTACAAATAATTGACTTCTTCAGGTGCTTAAAATATAATACAATATAATACAATGTTATCTAGAATGTGTTATAAATATTTGCCTATGGTAATGTTATATAAATTATTTGTTAGGTTTGTTCCAACAGAAAATTCACAGCAGTTCAGAACGTGAATCAGAACTGCTTAGAATCCATACGCGAACGTATATTTCTAGAATCATCTTAACTAGTGTTGGAACGAGTTAGAACCGTTGAGAATTTGGTTTGTTTATCCTAACCTATAAAATCACGAAATCAAAACAACATCTATTAATAAACATTGTACCTTGTATTTTTAAACTGAATAAATGGAACTAATGGAAGGATTAGATTACATTTAGAAATCTTTTTTGCCGAAATTGTCTTTCAGTAACGACCTTTTCCGCGTTGTTTGGTCATTTTATTATATTGATAGACTTGTTCCTCAAAAAATACGGAATTCGGACTATCATTCTTTCCATACTACTTTTGGAAATATCAAAACTATCTGCTAAATCTCGAAAACTTGCAGTCTGATGGGCCATATAACAGAGAAATATGTAAGAAGTTGATCTTCAACAATAATTTTACCATTTTGGCCAAAATGGTACTTATAGTATTCACATGCTTCAAAACTTGCTGCTATTGGTTCAATAACATTTCTACTCGAAAATGTTCCAAAAAAATCTGATCACTATATTGTGACACTATCATCCGTAGGTAATTTTCATTGTTTTGTCTTATTTCAACAATACAGTGCCGCAACAAGAGTGGCGCGAGCGGTGCCGCCGCACCAGGCGTCGGATTCATAGCCCCTATGAATCCGACGCCTGGTGCCATTTGGCCATTTGGCACCCCGCCAAATGGCCAAATATCATATATTTTTTTTTATTATATTTTATATTAATAAATCAAATTTATATGTCTTCTTAATATTTGGAATGATATTTTGATAATTATTGACAAAGTTAATTTGTCTTTACAAAATAAAAAAGTCACAATTGATGCTGAAACTAGAATGTTGAATGGCTTGATGTCGACTGTGAAAGAATAGAGAAATGAGAACCTGCATGATATATTTGCTAAAGCAAATAATACATTCTGATGTATTATTTAAAATAGGTATTAAAAGTGATTTTTCGATGAAACATTAACGTAAAGTTAGGCGTATGTTTGATGAAAAGGCAGAAGACGAAACGCACCTAGCAACATCCACAGATATTTTTATAAAGGAGTGTTACATGGTAATTGATACTATATTATCTCAAATCAATTGGAGATACGAATCATTTCGAGACGTTTGTTCTGATTTTAATTTCTTGACAAGATTTTACTCTCTTGCAATAATGTTTACAGAAGAATTAAAAAAAAAAAATGCTATAAATCTTGCTGCCAAATATTGTAAACATTTAGATCCAATAGAATTTTTATTTGAAATCGAAAATTTCAAATGGCAGGCAAGATCATTAATTGATGACTCATCAATCATTAACTGCCACTCCAATGCAATTACTAGAAGTGATTACGATAATTACGATTTAAAAGATGTGTACCCTAATATTGGCATTGCGCTGCGCATATTTTTAACGCTCCTTGTAACTGTTCCCTGTAAGAAAGAATGTCAAATTTAGCTTTAATATCAATAGAAAATACTATAGCGCAATCATTAAATTATCAAGACTTAATTAACGAATTCTCACAGTTAAAAGCCAGAAAAGTTCAATTGATTTAATTTTCCATTCCGTTAAAGTGATTATATAATGTATTATTAAAGTACCAAAATATTTATTATTTGTTGTTCAAATATCCCATTTTTTTTTTTTTTTTTGTCATTAAATATATATTTTTTTATTTATTCTGTTATTCAATTATGTAATATAATATTTTTTTAGCCCTTTTGTGTTTCATTTTAGGTGTTTTTCATTTTGTGTTTCATTGACCTAGAGATTATATTTTGTCTCTTTTTATATTAGTTGATTATCATGATTTTTGAGTTTATTAAAAGATTTGTAGCATAATTTGGAAAAGGTTAAAACTAAACCAAAAATAAATTTTATAACGAATGTTTTTTTTTTTTAAATTTTTTATAATGATAAAAAATGTTCTCCAACTATGACTTACATACAGTAACGGCTGTTGAGTAAAATATTTGGGGGGACACTTTTTGATCCATATATTGCAATGGCGTCCAACCAATACGGTGCGCGGGCCGAATCCGGTCCAACAGTTTCAAACGGCTCACATGAAATTTCTGCCCTTTGTTTTTTTTTTTGGAATCATCCTCCCTCCGCCTTCTTAAGATTTTCGTAATTTCTCCACTTCCCCTGTCCTTAATTGATTTTCAGAATTTCTTCCTCACGTTTTCAAAAGGTTTTCGGAATTTCTCCACTCCCCATATCCTTAATTGATTTTATAAATTTAATGTAAAAAAATTGATGTGAAGTGTGAATATTCACACATTCAGGGTTTCGCAGGTATATAAGTGAAGGCGGTATGCTGAGTGTGTAGGACAAATTTTACTTTGTAGTAATCACGGCGAAATGAACGATTTTTTTAAAATAATTTATTGTCTGTTAATCATATAATAAGACTGGTTATTAAATTTACGCTCTTAAAAATTAAATACAACATTTGTTAAAATATAACTAGAATTTTGATAAAATAATTTCTACATTATAAAAATGCAAAAAAAAAAAAACAGGAAAATTTAAATTCACTCCGTACTCGAACTCGAAACCCTTCGTTTTCTAGCAGTGCTCTAACCCATTACGCCATCGCACGCCATGCATGTGATTGTCTTACATTAGTATAACTTTTGTACTTTGTGAACCAAAAACCACAAAAAATGCGTTATTTTCCGAAAACATAATCTGATCAAAAATTCCTGTTGTACTATTTCGGTTCACACCAATATACATTACTTAGAATTTTTTTAGATTTTTAGTTTAAACCATCTGGGCTACAGGGTGTGGGACAAAAATTTTTTTGCACAATTTTGGCAAAAATCGCATCAAAATAATTTATTTTGCAAAAATAAAAATTTGATCGTTAATCCACGTACTAAGGGCTTTCATCTGATATCCTACTCAGAATTTAAAAAAAAATATTTTTGTTTTCGTTGAGCACATATTTGTTTATATTTTTAGGGGGGTATGTTTTTTAGATGTTTTAGTATTTTTCCTATGTGCGGGTCAAAGAGTTGTATAAGCATGCCAAATTTCAACTCTCTAGGTTTAGCCGTTTGGCTACAATTTTTACCGAACAGACAGACAGACAGACAGACAGACAGACAGACAGACAGACAGACAGACAGACAGACAGACAGATAGACAGACGACAAAATGACGGTATAAGAGTTTTTTGGCCATACCTACAAAACCCTAAAAATGAGTTTATAATATATCTTTTGTATGTCCCTTTACTGGTAATAAGATAGTTCCTTTATTGGTGATTTTGTGATTTTTATGAATAAAGTTATGTTTTTATTTCCACTTGCATCAAAATAAAACAATAAGATTCTCGATAAAATATGGTAAAAAAGTAAATTTCTTAAATAACATTTTGGTGAATAAAACAACTTAAGTAAATGTCTTAAACGTTCCCTTACTGATGCAATGACCCTACCATAAAATTTTAAAAATTGCATATGTAATTAGATAGTGTGGGGTGCGCCAAATACTTTTACGCACCAGGCGCCAATTTATGTTGTTGCGGCACTGCAACAATAACATCATTCAAGAATTCTCCATCATTATCACTTTCGCTTGAAAATCCTGACAAATCAGAAAAATCACTTTTTTCTTCCATTACTACTACTACTTTAATCAAACAAACAAAAACAAATTAGTGAGGTTAGATAACACGTTAAACTTATTCAGAATTAAAAATTCTTGTAAAATCCTGGAACTTTTAGAACGATTAGGATCAGTACAGAACACAATTCACTCGTTCTTGGAAAACTGCATTATAAGTTCTGAATTTTTAAATCGTCTTGTTGGAACGATAATATCGTTTTGCGCAAACTCAGTAAAGTCCTGAACGATTCTGAACTTTTGTTGGAACAAACCTTATAAAAGGCGCGTTCGGCATAACTGTGCAGTGTTAACTCTGTGGCGTGCAAGTTTTTTGTCACGTGACCACTGTGTACACTGTGTAAGAAAGTCAAAGACCAACGCTTTGTTAAGATTGTGCAATTATTCTCGTTATTCTAACCTATTCTTTTTTGTAAACAAATAGACTATATATGTGTGATTACATGAAGTCTGTCTTCTGTTATTCGTACGATATTATAAAAATGACGCACGAAGTTTTTGGGATGCTTTTTAGTAATATAAAAGAAATTTTATTTGCTGAGGAAAACAATTCAGATGAAGAATACGAAAATATTTTGGCAAAAGTGTTTGAATATGCAGAGAGCACTGTTCCAAACGTGACTACAAATCAATTTAAAGTAAATTTCCGCTTGTAACCAGATTTTTTTGCGTCTTTTGCAGGTAATGAAAGCTGGTAAAATAAAACATTATTATAAAGGAAAAGAACCAGTTCCTATAGAGAAGGAATTTATGATCATGATGTCTGTACTATTTATTTGGAAAATGCTGCGGCCATAAACAGTGATATCTTGATTGTTTTCACTAATTTTGTTTATAAAAAAAAAATAATAACAACTTATATTTTTAACGCGAAAAACACAACAAAAAAAAATACACAGATTGCAGTAACCTCTAAACTTGGGACGAGTGTGCAGCACAAACTGCACTATGCGATATTTACCGAACGATCTTCGTGCGACACGGAGCACTCTGGAACCTTATGCCGAACGTTTCTTGTGTAAATTATGCAGAATGTGTATATTATTAGTTTATGCCGAACGCATAAGCTAATGACATGATCTTATACTGTTGCAACAGTATTTTATAGTATACTGAGTCATGCGATTTGGCTGGTCAGATCTGAGTGATCTCGTAATGTGCATCCAGCACAATGCACTACATGTAACAATAGGTCTTTTTGTAGTAATTTCCAACGGTTTATTATCGTCAGACGCAAGCAGAAGACAAGTTTGAAGAAATACGTTAATATAAAGGCCTACAAATGATGTGTCTAACGTTGGACAACACGTTTACCAACATTGGATGTAAAATTTAGTATTGGTGGACATTTGTATATGCGTACCATACAGACAATATGTGGATTAAACGCTAGAGTTTGCTAAGCCCAGAAATAGCGAACATGGGCCAACGTTAGTAAAATGTCGTCTGATAGTGAAAGTGAGATTATCGGCGCAGCTTCAACCTTGCTTTTGATATTTAAATTAGATTGAAAGTATATGTACTACATGTATATTAATGGTGCGATTATGGTCATTTCAGTTAAATATTTAAGCTCTTTAAATGTGAAGGTCACAGGCTTTAGCGTGAAGTGCAATTACGGTCACCATTTAACGTTAAATAAATCCTTAAATTTTTCTTTAAGCTACAGCCAGATATATTTCTCTATAGCGCTAAATTTGAGGTTGTGTTTGACACTGGATCAGACTGTAACGATTCCCGAAATTGTCTTTAAAGTTATACATTTTTATTTACAAGAAAATGGAATTGATCCATGTTTTAGTTCATTTAATTGCCGAAGACGATGACAACAGATAATAAAAGATAAATTTATAAACATTATAAATTATCAAAAATATGTACTATGTATGTTTAGGAACAATCTTCGCATAGAACGAAGATTTATAAGAGACACAGAAAATTCATTTGGAATGGCTAATGAGAGTTTAAGAATTTTTTTTCGGCTGTCAAAAGAAATGATTTTCTACGAAATTTTGCCACCACTACATAATGGACAACCTACAAGGCAAGACGAACTTCCACTACATCTCAAAGTGTTAGGAACTATCAACTTTTTGGCAACTGGTTCTGACCAAAAAGCTGTGGGGAACTCCATTTTTAATTGCATGAGCCAGAGTGATTTAAGCAAAGCTATAAACCAAGTATGCAGGCTCATTACGAATCGCTTAAACCATTTGTGTTATTTTGTATGAAAATTACCTGTGGACATACATTTTTATCTTAAAATTATACTTTTACTATTTATTATTTTTGGGTAAATATTGTAAACATGGTTTACTAAATCATGTACTTTGAATTCATTTTGCTATGTATTTTTTACTTTTTTCTTCAATAAATAAAGATTTTAAGTTTTTGGTTATATCACGTTATATGTTCTGACAGCCAGCACTAAAAACACTAAATTAACATGTCTTTACTATTGCTTTCTCTCTTTATTCAATACGCACGGACAGAGACAGACAATGCTCAGTTGAACGTTACTTAATTAGCCTCTAACAAGGTCACAATTCTGTAGCTGAAGTATTTAAATTTAGTTGACCATAATAGCAAACTTTTAAATAATTTAACAGTCGAAGTTAAATATTCATTTAGCCTTAAATTCTGTAAGATTTACATGTTAGACCATAATCGCACTATAAGTAAGGTAGGGTGGCCAGACAGTCACACAAATGGTCTTTGCGGTGGCGACTACGAAGGACCACCAGCAGAAGGCTGGGATATAGAATGAAAACAGTGATGGTGGTACGCAGACGCACCGAGTTGAGCACCTGAGGAAGACACGGATGACCTATTACATTATTACAAAATTTCATTAGTATAGTTCAGTCGCTGAAACAGTGCAGTTCGTCATTTTGCGTCATAACTTCAATGACAAAGTTAATGTCGAAAAAATAACTAAATCGATTTATTTTTGCATGTGAATTATAGACTAATATTGCTCTTTACTCTTTTATTTTACTAAAACATACCTTTTGAAGTCATATTTAGTTTGTGTTCGATAGTCATTTTGAAGATTTATAAATTTTAAAAGTGTTTATTTAATATAGGGACATTTGTTCTGGTATCCGTGAATAAAACGATGTTTACATGTCATTTAATAATACGTCTGTTGTGTTTTGATACTGACTTGTGTTCAAATATCTAACTTATAGTAATTTCTAAAAACCTTTTTTATTTAGTTTGTTGTTTATTTAGCAGTTTTGTGTTTAGTTATATATTTTCTTATAGATTCTTATTTGATTTTGTGTGTACTGCGTAGTTTTTAGGTTATATTCAACTTACTTTTATTTTCTTTTCTTTGAGCATATTTTTGGATCACATCAGTCCTTTGTAGGACTATTTTGCTTATTATTAGTTTATTTGTTTCTATTCTGTTCTTATTCTTATATTTTCATTTCATTTCGATACAATGACAGTAAAAATATTACATTCGTTAAATAGATGAACGTAAACGTAATAAACCTGACGTCACATTTTTTTGTGACGTTTCAAGTGACGCAACTGCACTGTTTCGCTGATTTCCCTACATTAATAATGGGCCTTTATGAAAAAATAATGTTTTTCTTGAAGTTGGTGGTCCGCGGTAAGTGTGGAATTCTGAAAGTGGTCCGCAACTGTCGAAGGTTTGAGAAACACTGGTCTAGTATACAGTGTCTGTAATATCGGCTGTAGGCTATTTATCAGGGATGGGGAGTCGACAGAAAAATTATCGACTCCCGACTCTCGACTCCGGAGTCGGTATTTTTGAAAATCGACTCCGACTCCGACTCCGACTCCCGACTCCTTTCACTGGTAAATTGTAAAGTCTATTCCAAATGTTTAAGCGGAACTAAATGGAATTTTTATTTTCTCAAATTATCACGAGTTTACTTTTTAACTATCAAAGTGGGCTTTTGTTAAACAAAATTATACAAAGCTTCATTTAATCCTTAAAAGTTAGTAGATTTCGATATCTAATTCCGCTTAAACCAAGCAAACAGACTATACTTACATTAAATATTTTGGGTTGGGGCGAGCTGTGTTTATAAAATGTCATTTTCATTTCATCTTGACTATTGAGTCATTTTTAATACAAATTTTCAAATACATTAGTTTTAAAAAAAAATTGTTTTGTATTTTATATAAAGTCTGTTCCTTTGGTTTAGGCGGAACTAGATTTTCAATACTAGTTACTTTTACCGTTTGATTGAAGCTTTTGATCATTTTGTTCAGGAAAAGCCAACTTCAATATATAAAAAAATAGCTAATGACAACTTACAAAAATGAAAATTCCAGTTAGTTCCGCTTAATCGTTTGGAACAGACTGTACTTTATTTTTCATAACATGTCACTTTTTTCTTTTGACATATAGATTTTAGCTGCCAACATGAAACATAAAATAATCACAAAGCCCGTTACAACTTGAGAAAATAAAAATCCAGTTTAGTTTCGTTTTAACATAATAAACAAAGTATACAAAAAAAGAAAAATTAGATATTACTAAAAATTAACTAAATTTTTAACTGAAAAGCATGAAGGAAACCGGAATTGAATATTTTTAATTTCATTTTCGTTCATGAACAGAGAAAAAATGTCGTTCCTGTTCCCATTCTTTAACAAATTCTGGTAGTATGGTATTTTGCTTTCGCTTTCGGATTGTTCTCATCCTTGATAAATATGTAGTCAAAGAGTCGGGAGTCGATAACTTTTTCCGACTCCCGACTCCGACTCCGACTCCTCCAAAAAGCTTCGACTCCTCGACTCCCGACTCCGGACTCCGACTCCGACTCCTCATCCCTGCTATTTACACCTCTGTAAATGAAAAGTAAAATGAACGATACTAAGAGATAATTTGTTACAGGTGACGTACTGGGAAGGTGGACAGACGGTGCTGTCACAACACGCTTTCCCTTGCTATCTCGGTCATTGCGACACTCGGAAGGACTCGAGGGTCAGTGCAATGCTTTTGTTAACATAGATGCAGAACGTCAAGAGTTCTTTAGTCCAGGATGGCCATCGCCCTATCCAAACAAAACTGATTGTGTTCTAATATTAGAAGGTAAGTGGCAGTGCATTTTAGTACATTTCATAACATATCTCTGTGAGGTCACTTTTATTATGAAGTTATGTTCAGAGAAAAACTGATCTGAGTGTGAATTTTCACACATTTCAGGATTTCTTAGGTATCTATCGTCTGTTGTTTTTAATTAGGAGGAGTAGCTTACAAAGCTAAAGTCACTATATAAAGAAAGTAACACAAACCTTGAGAGAAGCCGACGTCAGATTTGTGCTCCTGTATTTGAATGGTAACTGTCACTGGTTTCTTGTTCGACAGGAAATTTTATTACTTTAGGTTGTCCTAACTTTCTACGTAAATTATAAAAATTATTATAATCCTTCGTTGATTTCGATTATAAGATTCACAATAAATATATTTATTGAATTAGATGAGTTACGTCCGTAAAATATAATATGACTAGGGGCCTCAGCCCGGCTACGCCGGGCTTCTCCCCCTACGTTGACAAAACTCGTCGCTTCGCGACTCGTTTTAATATAATAAGGCATTTTGCCGCAATGTCGATTATAACACTCGGGAAGTTCTAATCTATACATACAATGTTCAAAGGATTATCCAAATCAGTTAAATAATTTACGTTTGTACCATTTAAACGTAACAATAATATTTTATTTCACTATAAAGAATACATGGATTCTGAATAAAATAGAGAAACATTAATAAAATAGTTAAATATTATTGCATATGATTCACTATTAATTATGTCACTTGAAAATTTAGAAAAACTTTTGAGTAACACTGATAGATGTGAAATTTGCGGATTTTCGTTGTAATAATATATTCGTTGTAGAAATATTTTACGTTATTAAATTTAATATTTTGTTTAACTATTTAAAAAGGTATTTATAATTTTCAGTTTTTTTGAAAATAAATTGGTTTACATGTAAATATATTATAGTCGTTTTTTAATTTATTTAATCACTAAAATTTCACCTATACTTGTTATAATTCAGTAATGCGAAGGAATTGCCTCCTAAATTTGAATGTCGGAAGTTGTCTCGTTGGTCGAGAGAGGCGCTGATGAATACTTTTATCATAATTTTTAAGTTTTTTTGAAATACGTCTTAAAATTAGCATTTTTACTGCAAAAAGAAAACAGCGGAAGACCTTCAAGGTGATAAAAAAACACTTTCATCCTATAGTAATCCATTATATAAATAAATAAGATATTAAATTGACATCTGGGTATTTTATACTTCAAGATTTAACACAATTAAAATTACGCGATTACTAAATATCGAATCTTATTCTGTCTTATCTATTCTCCTAATACACTCTACTTTATACTTTCGTTAATATAGTTAGTAAAATAGTTAATAACATACAGTTTCCAGAATTAAAATAACAAAACTGCTTAACACATCTATCCTCACCCTAAAAACTTATTTGAACGTATTCTACAGATAGGTTTAACATTTAAAACGTTCGAACGACCCTTAAAATATATTTTGATAACTCAAAACTGATTCTTACTTTCTTAATTATTACCTTCTTTTCCGTTTAATAGCATTTTTAACTGAAGACAATTTTATGATCAGCAAAAGTTTTCAAAATTTATGAAAATGTGTTAAAACCTTAAAAAACTGCATTATCTTTATCAACTCTTATGTATTTTTTACACATTTCATCAATTTTATAAATAAAATACCTTCAACTGTAGTTTTTCAATTCAGTTTTGGTCTGAAATCGCCTCCTAAATAGTAGAAATATGAATAAACATATTTTATCGTCTGATACAACCTATCCGTGCCCATTGCTCGGCACGGGTCGGTGACGATCAACGCCACGGTTTCGAGGAAAAAATGCATGATTTTTATCAATAAAAATTAGTCAATACCCCCCGTCAAAATAAAATTAAGCCTAAGCACTAAAAAAATATCACCCGGATAAGACGGCGGTTCATTTTCCTCTCTCCGCGTTACCGGAAAAATGAAGATACTCCAGAAGTTGAATAGAACATACATACCAACACTTGTACAATATAATAGTAGATGATGACAAGGGCGTAGCCAGAGGGGGGGCTAGGGGGCTGCAGCCCCCTACGTCCTTCAAGGCGATGTTTCACGTGAGCTGGTGATAGTGCAAATTTGCGTTGGATTATACAACAACGAAAATAGCAGCATCTTAAATATATTTCATGTCTAAATTGAAATATTCGGTTTTTAGCAAAAAAAAACTGTGTTACTGAAACTATAGTTTCATTATTTGAAATTCAAATAAACAGTAACTGTTCATAATCCCGCCTAAGAATAGTCGCCCAGTTAATTTGATGCTTTGCCGTCGCTTTAAAAGGTTGAATATTGTATTGGGCTAGGCTAGCCCGGCTAGCATTGAACGTTTACGCGCGAAACATCACAACAGTCCAGTCAAACCACACCGTTTATACACACGTGGCTGCTGTGAAATGCAAATTGTAATATTTTGTTACATATAATTTATTTGATTCGTGCTTACATGTTACATCTAGAGATCTATAGTAGATGAGTGTATTTATCTGAGGTAAGTTTGTTTATTTAACCTTCGTGTCACCATGCTATTTCGTCTGCTCGATCCCATGGGTGGATTTTTTCTTCCCAAAATTTCGAACAAATAACTATTCCACGAGTAATCTCTAATCAAATATATCGCAACAACACTACTTCGAGTTCACCTGAAGCATATTACAGGACAACTATTTTTATTCCCTTTATTGACCATATAAGCTCCCAGTTAAATGCTAGGTTTTGAAACATAAAGAAATATTAGAATCATTTCAGTGTTTAATACCCACAGGCAATTTTCCGACAACAGAAGATAAGAACAATCTAAGGCGTTTAGCTAACTTTTATGAGGATGATTTAAATTATACCAATGAAGAGGTTCTAATGAATTTATATATAGTATGTGGTTTGGAAAATATATTAAATCGTCACAAAAACCTACTAATGCTATAAAATCAATTATTGAGTGTGATAAAATATTATATCCCAACATTTATGCATTATTGAAAATTCTGGTGACATTGCCGGTGACAACAGTGACGTCAGAAAGATCTTTTTCAACTTTAAAGTGGCTCAAAACGTATTTAAGAAATACAATGTCGGAGGAGCGACTCAATGGCTTAGCGTCTCTTAATGTTCATTGGGAGATAGAAGTGAAAGAAGAAGATGTAATTGATGAATTGAAAAAAACGCCTCGCCGATTTGTATTATAGAAATAATGTTACAGTTTTTCATGTTCCTGTTTCATGTTCCATCCTGTTAATTGTAAAATGTACATTAATAATAAATATTATTTGATTTCGTTTCATAATTATATGCACATCGTTTAAATTTACACATGTCACAGTTACAGTTTAATGATCTATGTTATATTTATCTTTCAAAATAACTATATCCGCACATATTTTGCATCAAAATGTTTTATTATATTTTAGACAGATTCTTCCGAAAATGGAATTAGCCCCCCCTTTGCGGAATTTCTGGCTACGCCCCTGGATGAGGAAGTAATGGCATTCGGACTAGTCAAAAATTAAAAATAATTGAGTCTAAGTTCAATGACCTTACACATTATGTGGACGTTGCATTTTATTTCTCTGATAATTTTATTTTATTCTGTGACATTTTAACTTAGCTCTGATGACGATTTAAAAATAAATCAAAACGTTAGCGAAGTTAAAGTATTGTTTTAATTTTTAATTTCTGACCAGTCCGAATCCCATTACTTACTCATCATCTTCGTCTTTCATGGGCTCCAACATGGCTAAAAAGACCTATTTTGGCAGTAATCGTCTGTCACAATTTTTTTGTGAGGTTATTTTATAATCGGTTGTTAAAATTTTTAATTATGAATGAGGAAGAAATAGTAATTTTGTTGGCGTCATAATAATAACGTAAACAAAAGACAAAAACGCAGTTCCGTCTTTTCCATTAGGGCGCAGGGGCACGAGCCCAGGGACCCCGGCTTGATGGAGGTCTTAAAATGCCGAGGTTGTCGGTTACACGGAAAAAAGAGGAGCTCAATTTTTAGTGCAATTTTACTACAATTTTACTACTTTTATTAAAAAACCTTGCAAATGAATCGGCGGACTTGAGTATCTCAGCTTTACATACTCTAATAAAAGTTGATAAATTAGAAGAAATTTTCCCGAATGTAGAAGTTGCTACAAGGATATTCCTTTGCTTAATAGTCACCAATTGTAGTAGAGCGCGCTCATTTTTACGGCTAAAAAGAATAAAAAATGAACGACTATGTTACAAGAACGACTTACTAATTTGTCAATCATGTGCATAGAAAGTGATATACAAGGTGTCTCAAAAGAAATTTTATATTTAGTGGATCGATTAAAAAAAAAGTAAGCCGTATATAGAAAAAATGTTTATTAATTATTAAAATACACTTTTTGGGGATTTATTTCTTAAAAATAATATCGTCTAAATGTAGACCATCGCGTTCTCGGCCCTCATTTAATCGAACAGTAAAATTACTTATGACGTCTCGGCAGGTGGACACAGGGATGGCTGCCATTTCGTGACGGATATTTTCTTTCAAATGCGCCAGTGAAGTCGGTTTATTGGCGTAAACTTTAGATTTAAGATAACCCCATAGGAAAAAGTCCATAGGGGTTAAATCTGGACTGCGTGGAGGCCAATTTATGTCACCTCTCCGGGAGATCAATTTGCCTGAAAAAATTTCACAAACACGTGGCAGAGACATATTGGACGTGTGTAAAGTTGCTCCGTCCTGTTGGAACCATGTTCTTTGGTTATAGCCAGGAAAGTTTTGCAGTTCAGGTACCAAGAAGTTGTCTAACATCTCCACATAACGCTCTGAATTCACTGTAACTGCACGCCCCCTTTCGTCTTCAAAAAAGTAAAAGCCGATAATTCCTCGAGCCGACATCACTGCCCATACGGTCACTTTAGGCGAATGTAGGGGTTTCTGATGTTTGCGTTTCTGATTCGTTGCACTCCAGTAGCGGCAGTTCTGCTTATTTACGTGGCCATTAAGATGAAAATGAGCTTCATCCGAAAACAAAATGTTGGTAAACGTTGAAAATCGCTCTATCACCTGATTTACGAAATTAAGTCTCTGACTGGCATCTTGGGGCTTTAATTCTTGCACCAATTGAATTTTGTAGGGGTGCAGCTTTAGGTCTTTGTGCATAATGCGATGTAATGATGATCTATGCACATTTAAAGCACTTGCGCGCTTCCGAATTGAAAGGTTCGGGTCGTCACGAACAGACTGATTAACATTCTCCACGTTTTCTACCGTTCTGGATGACCTAGGTCGCCCGGATTTTGATTTATCCAGCGTTGTACCAGTCTCTTCAAACTTTTCAACCCAATGTCGAATGAGAGGAATGCTTGGCGCATCATTTAAGTGGCGAAAACCTCGAATACTGCAGAATTTTCTACGCGCTACAGTCGCCGAATCACCGTTTTTGTAAAACTCTCGCACGCATAACGTGCGGTCTGCTCCTGAGAAACGCTCCATAGCGACTGAATTTCCAATAGCCAGGCTACCGATTGTCATAACCCCCGCGCCCCTCGGATACGTTGCGTTCACGCAGTAAGCTAAATAAATATAAAATTTCTTTTGAGACACCTTGTACTTCAAAAATTAGACTTTGACATAATAGAAGATTTTGCAAAACAGAAATCCCGGAAGAAACCATCATCATTAACGTAAGTCCAATTCTCAAAATAGTAATCACTTCACTTAAATTTGATTTGTATAAAGCTAACCATAATAACTAATAAAGTCACTAAATAAAAGTACATATTAATGTTTTCATTCAATTTTTTTTTAACTCTGTAAAATGGCCCCTAACTCTGTGTGCCCAAGGGCACAAACGTATCAGCTGAGAGCGAGATAACAGAACCGTTGGCACAAGCGCTTCTTTAAAAATCAGGATAGAAAGTCAGAGGAATTGAATCAGGTTCCATTTGCCCAGTCTTTAAAACTATCACACACAAATGACTGAAAAACTTTAATATTCCAGGTCTTCACGTCAATATTAACTCTAGTTTGTTAGTTAGTTAAAAATTTTGGCGCACAGCAACAAAGGCTATTTGCGCAATATTAACTCTAGTGTGATAAGGCCTTCACGGGGGTCGTCTTGAAATAAAAATCTTGAATATCTCTTATTATTATTAACTTTACATCAAAAATGTATACAACAAAGTACCGACCCACCAGCTGATCGAAATTTTAACAAATTTATTGATATTTACCTGAATTTCTCCAGAATATTGATATAAAAATTCTATATTTGGTTGGTATACTCTTCATATTTAATATATGAACATGTTTTGGTGAGTTACGGTTGGTAAACAAAAAATATTAATATTTTTAAACAAGAACATGTAAAAGTTGTAGTAGAAAATATGTTTTCAAAACTCGGTAATAAGTCTTTAGTAATAAGTTTTAAGTTTTTGCCAAGTAAAGACATGCTTGTATGATTTTCCTGCCATCAGAATATCATTATCTTTTTGTGTAGGAGTTTTACAGCATCATTCAAATTTTTATAAGTTGATGTCAGTGGTGGCTCGTGTAAACCTCTAATTGAGGCGCTGCAACCAGTGGCGTAGTTTTAAATTGAGCCCTGCCCCCGCAAATTCCTTAACATAAATATAAATAAATGTTTATTACTTGGGTCAATTTTTTTGTTGCATATTTTGCAACTCACGTTTCATTTTCGATAGGCGATAAATTGGGGCTATTTGACGACCATTTAATATAGTCGGATTGCTGATAGGTGACTGTTCGTTGCTACAAGTATCGATATTCAATACTATATGCTTTCTCAGTCTATATCATTATAATTATTTGCATACCCATAGTAACGTATAGTGACGCAAGTTGACAACTAACCTTCCAAATTATTTGAATAAAAAACAAAGCATTAGAAAGAAACGGCATGATTCGTAAATATCTTTACTAATTAGAGCCCGAAAATAAATTCACAGCAGTACTCAAACAAACAAAATTATTAATTTTAAGGTAATAATTATAAATAATGAAAAATTTATACTCATACGTAAATCTTGGATTATAATTTGTTGTTTAATTAAATTCAATTTTTATATTTCCCTTAAGTACAAAGTAATAAAATATTAAGTAAAAATATATTTATTCATATAATATATTGCTACAAGTTGTATTTAAATATTTATTTTAATTTTACAACAATTAGTCACTGTAATGCATGATATCGTCGTCATCTGAACTATCGCTGACATTTCCTTTATTTATTATTATTGGATTAATATCATCAACAATCTTTTCCCTTTCCCACCATTAATTTATTAAATTTTCGATATTTTTAACAAATTTTGCTCAAGTTTCACAACTAATTTGATCACAGGCTACTTGCCACATTTTGAAAACTTATCACTATATCCGTGTCGACCAAATTGTACCCCATATATACCCCAAATTAGTTCAATGGGGTTAAACTGGCAGTGATAAGGAGGTAATCTTAGTACTTCATGACCATCCGTTTGTGCCAATGTATCAATAATATAAACTGGTTCAGATTTTTCTTTCTTAATAAATTTTAAAAGATCACATTTTAAGGCATTTTTTGAAAAAGTTATGTTATTATTTATCAGGTAATTTTGAATTTCGGATTTCCAGATACTGACAGCTAAGACAAATAACAAAAAAACATTTTTAAAATCGCTGAAAAATGGTAACTAGATTATTATATGAATGCACTACTTGATACATACATGTAACAGTCACCTATCAGCAATCCGACTATAACGAGAATTTGTTTATCTTCAAGCCATTTTGAAATCACTTTTGCAGTATGGCAAGCTGCGCCATCCTGTTTAAAAATATTTTCTCCATATTCTGTTTGAATTCGGAGAATTGATGGTTGAAGTTCATTTTCAAGTACAAGGTGTCTCAAAAGAAATTTTATATTTATTTAGCTTACTGCGTGAACGCAACGTATCCGAGCGGCGCGGGGGTTCTGTCAATCGGTAGTCTGGGTCTTGGGAATTCAGTCGCTATTGAGCGTTTCTCGGGAGCAGACCGCGCGTTATGCGTGCGAGAGTTTTACAAAAACGGTGATTCGGCGACTGTAGCGCGTAGAAAATTCTGCAGTATTCGAAGTTTTCACCACTTAAATGATGCGCCAAGCATTCCTCTCATTCGACATTGGGTTAAAAAGTTTGAAGAGACTGGTACAACGCTGGATAAATCAAAATCCGGGCGACCTAGGTCAACAAGAACGGTAGAAAACGTGGAGAATGTTAATCAGTCTGTTCGTGACGACCCGAACCTTTCAATTCGGAAGCGCGCAAGTGCTTTAAATGTGCATGGATCATCATTACATCGCATTATGCACAAAGACCTAAAGCTGCACCCCTACAAAATTCAATTGGTGCAAGAATTAAAGCCCCAAGATGCCAGTCAGAGGCTTAATTTCGTAAATCAGGTGATTGAGCGATTTTCAACGTTTACCAACATTTTGTTTTCGGATGAAGCTCATTTTCATCTTAATGGCCACGTAAATAAGCAGAACTGCCGCTACTGGAGAGCAACGAATCCGAAACGCAAACATCAGAAACCCCTACATTCGCCTAAAGTGACCGTATGGGCTGCGATGTCGGCGCGAGGAATTATCGGCCCTTACTTTTTTGAAGACGAAAGGGGGTGTGCAGTTACAGTGAATTCAGAGCGTTATGTAGAGATGTTAGACAACTTCTTGGTACCTGAACTGCAAAACTTTCCTGGCTATAACCAAAGAACATGGTTCCAACAGGACGGAGCAACTTTACACACGTCCAATATGTCTCTGCCACGTGTTCGTGAAATTTTCTCAGGCAAATTGATCTCCCGGAGAGGTGACATAAATTGGCCTCCACGCAGTCCAGATTTAACCCATATGGACTTTTTCCTATGGGGTTATCTTAAATCTAAAGTTTACGCCAATAAACCGACTTCACTGGCGCATTTGAAAGAAAATATCCGTCACGAAATGGCAGCCATCCCTGAGTCCACCTGCCGAGACGTCATAAGTAATTTTACTGTTCGATTAAATGAGTGCCGAGAACGCGAGGGTCTACATTTAGACGATATTATTTTTAAGAAATAAATCCCCAAAAAGTGTATGTTAATAATTAATAAACATTTTTTCTATATACGGCTTACTTTTTTTTTAATCGATCCACTAAATATAAAATTTCTTATGAGACACCTTGTATTTCTTTTATTTGTTTTGGCATTTACAGTTCCGTTAATGAAGAGCAAATTCCCATCAACTTTTCATACTAAACGATCATTATGATCTCGTAATGGAACATTTACGAGTTCTTATAACCCTTATGAGGTTGTTACCTCAAAACGTGATTCGTCGCTTCAAATTATGGAATCCTACTGGACGTGGGATGGAAATATTGGACGAGATGTCCAATCTTGGTGACTTCTGGCTCAATTCAAACGGTTATGTTTTTGTTTAATAGTTAACATATGTTTATCTCTAGCCTGCAAATTTATACTGGTAAAATAGATTTTTCCAACACATTAAGACACTTTTTACTATAAAAGAAATTATCCTTATAAAAGCTTTAATCTATTTTCTTTCATGTTCCACGACATTTGAACATACGACAGATTAACATGCGACACTTTAACATGGACAGATTAACATGCGACAGATGAACATAGACACATTTTAACACTAGACAAATGAGCACTGTGACATATTATCATAGCGACAGATGAATATAAGTCAGTTGAACACACGTCATTTGATCTCACATTTCATTTTTGTTTTTATTTATTTTTAGGAACAATGTTTGTAATTTTTTTATGTGGTGTATATGTAAACGTTTTTCACTATTTTATTGATTTTTTGTTCCAATGTACCTATAATCTTCTATTCATGAAATTCTTTAGTAGTCTACAATATTCTAGCTAGCGTTGAGTTTGTCGCTCTTCCAATGTCTCTTCATATGCCTTTATTCATTTCAGAAAGTCAATTAAGGGTTGAATTTTATAAACCCAGAATAATATCTTATCGTAAACGTCGTAAGATAATTGAGAAGGCAATTACAAAAAAGATTCAACTTGTAATTTCATTCTAAAATTATTTCATCCCTCAGATGTTATCAATCATTATACTAATTTCAAATTTTCAAGATGAATAAACTTTGAAAGAGATTTAAGATTTAACTAATTTAAAAGTTTACAATTTATAAATTTAACACAAACCAAAATTATCCTTGAGATAATTAAAGGGGATAAATAATTTCGAATAATATTAAATATTATCTTGTGATATTGACTGTTAATTGCTGAAAATCAAAAGTTCAATACGTGATGTTCACTAATGATGTAAGACAGGAAATACATAAATATAAAACAAAATCCTCTTTTATTAATGAATCACTGGAATTGTTAAAAATTAGACGCACATTGTGACTACCATGCTGTATTAATATGCAGTGTTGTAATAGATACAGTTAAAAAAAATATCTAGATACAGATACAGATACCTAAGAAAAATTGTATCTAGTTGTAGATACAGATACAGAATTACAGAAAATATCTAGATACAGATCCGTGCGACAAATTTTTGTATCTAGATACAGCTAGATACTTTTGAAAAAACATTAAAAAATGTAAATACCGTATTTTTTACTAAACAAACAGTGTACGTTAATCAGTATTATACAGGCTGTTCAAAAATGACCGTGACGTCACAAAAAGCCGACTAAATTTGTCTTGCCCAAGGCTTCACAAAACCACGGTCCACTCCCAAACCATTAGTCTGGATATAATTTTTCATATGTTTTTAGTAAACTGCCCATTAAAATAGCAACAATAATTATTCAAAAACTTAGTTTTCATTAATAATTACCAGAGCCGCAGTACGGAAAACTTGCGCTAGGGGCAGAGCCGTGTTTTGGCGCCCTTGGCAAATAAAAACAAGGTTCTCATCTCTCAAAATTTAAGTGATGAACAAAAAAAGGGTCTTAACTTTCAAGGTACGAGCACAAAAAAGGTCCTCACCTCCCAAAATCTAAGTGATGAGCAAAAAAAAAAGGTCTTCGCCTTCGCAAAGGCGCCCCTTAGTCAAGCCCCTCGGCGCCCTTTTCCTTAATGCGCCCAGGGCCGTCGCTTGTTACTGTATCTAGATACTTGTAACTAGATACATTACAACACTGTTAATATGTAGTATACTGAAAGTAAGCATTATAATGTAAGGTGCAGAAGTATGGAGCTGGAAGAACCAAGATATACTAAAAATAATACAAAATGAGTATATGTATTAGATGCTAGGATTAAAGAGCTTACATAACGATGTGTCTAATGTTGGCCATCGCTGGTACCAACGTAACATTTAGCGTTGGCGGACATTTGTAACGGGTGTTTTTTTTAGAGGTATAGAACTTTAAATTGCAATAAAACAACGATGGATTATTCGATTGACATGAATTTTTTTTTATTCGAAAGATAATCTTGTGGCATTACATTAAATCATACCAACAAGACGGTGCAACATGTCACACAGCTCGTGCCACAATCGATTTATTGAAAGACACGTTTGGTGACCGCCTAATTTCATGTTTTGGACCTGTGAATTGGCCTCCAAGATCTTGTGATTTAACACCGCTGGACTACTTTCTGTGGGGCTATGTAAAGTCATTGGTCTATGCGGATAATCCACAAACGCTTGACCATTTGGAAGACAACATTCGCCGTGTTATTGCCGATATACGGCCACAAATGTTGGAAAAAGTCATCGAAAATTGGACGTCCAGATTGGACTACATCCGAGCCAGCCGTGGCGGTCATATGCCAGAAATCATATTTAAAATGTAATGCCACAAGATTATCTTTCGAATAAAAAAAAATTCATGTCAATCGAATAATCCATCGTTGTTTTATTGCAATTTAAAGTTCTATACCTCTAAAAAAAACACCCATTATATGCGTAACATACAGACGATATGGATAAGCGCCTACAGCATACTGACGATTATGGATTAGATCGATTAAGAACCAGTATTGGCCAACTGCAAAAATAGCAAACATGGGCTAACGTTTTTAAAATGGTGTCTAATAGTGAAACTGAGGTTATCGACCTCGCGTTTGATATTTAAATTAGATATAAATATCAAAGTATAAAAAATTACTTTTTATTTTAAGTAGACTCCATAATTAAGTAAGAAAGATTACAACCTTCCCTTTTACCACAATACTGTCAATTAATACGATGACAAGTATGTGCGCGTCATGTGTACGGTAAAGACGTACACACGACATCTTACTTTTGGTTCATTGCACAAATACACATCGGATATCAAATTTTCTTTGTGCTACAAGCTAGAGTAACAAAAAAAAAAAAAAAAAATACTGTAAAATTACATAAATTGACTTACGTGCTTTTGTCCGCCAGCAGTGTTGCCAACTATAGATACTTTCAATGCACTAAATAGAGTGTAAGAATCCACCAGAAATGCACCAAAACTGGGGCGTAGTCCGAGTTTAGGGAGTTCAAAAACAATATCGAACAATTACTTTTTTGCGGACACCTTTATTTTGGACGTTTGCCATTGCTGATAGTACTAGGCTAGAATAGTATAATATAATGAGTATTAGTATCAAAAAGATATAATACTTCAAGAGTAATATAAAAAATAAATTCGGACGTTTCGGAAACAGATTGTTGAGCAGTTTCCGAGCAGTACTATCAGCAGTAGCAAATGTCCAAAATTAAGCTGTCCGCATTAATATTGGACCATTGCAAAATAATTTCAAAGATATTAATTACTTTTTTGTTGTGTGAAGATGCCTGTTAGTAATAATAATATAATAATAAATTTATTTATTTATTTTTTTATTGTTGAATTATAACTTTTAATATTCAGTACAAGAATAATAAATATATAATAAACATTAACTATTGACTTAATCACATTCAAAACAAAAACTACACATTGCAAACTCCCAATTGCCTAGTTAACATATTTTTAATCACAAGATAAAGTAAATGTTTCTCATCTTAATAGGAATTCCGAAAAATTATTATTTATTTTAATTTTTTAAAGATAGATACTAAATGCTTCTTCCTCGTCTTGATTTATTTTATTTTTGTATGTTTCGTTTATTTTGATTTTACAAACCACTGAATCCGGCAGTTCATAATTAAAGCAATATTTGTTGTATCTTTTCAGTCCAGCCTTTACTGCATTGCCAATATTGCATTAACAGTATCAACCTGAAGCCTATTTCTTAATTTGTTTTTAATTATGTTCAAATGGCTAAAAATTCGTTCTACTTCAGCATTAGAGTGTGGCAATACTAACAATGATGTGTGTGGAGAAGGTTGTACGGGTTGCGGACATAAATGAAACAACTAGATCCAGCTGACCAGTTTCGAAATATATTGTGAGATAGTAAATATATAGAAATTAAACATTAGTAAAAGTCATAATGTCAAATAATAAAAAATAAATAAAATACTCAGTAGTTAAAATATAAATAAATAAATAAGAAATAAATAAATAAATAGTCAATGAATAAACTAAAGAGGTTTACAAAATATTAATTACGTAGCATGCAAGTTATAATATAAGATGCAGACTCTGCAGCTCACCGCACTTTCGCAGTTTTAATTTACAGTTTTAAATCATCAACAGATGATTTAAAACAGAAACACACCAGAATTTGCACTAGCGCACTAGAACGCAATTTTGGTCACTAGGATAGGCTTTCAATACACCAGATCTAGTGCAAAATGCACCAACTTGGCATCACTGTCCGCCAGCTTACGATATATTCTCAGAAATCTATTAAACGTACATGCTTTTGCTTTTTTCACTATTTTGGTACTTAATAGGATAATTTGTAATTGAAATGGAAAATCGACTAAACTGTTGGACGATAAAAAGTTCATAATGTACGCTAGCCCTTAAACTGGTGCTACGAATAATATTGTTAAAAACCCAGTCTTGTTTATTTATCATCTCACTAAACATGTCCTATAATAAACTCGCATGATATTAACAAGTCATAAATAAATCCTGTTTACATATAACTGTCAATATATGCAAATAATATCCAATAATCTATTAAATTTACATGAAGGAAACGCATGTTTTCAATTTATACCGTGTCAATCGAATTCAAGCTGTCTCTAACAGTGCCAATAAACAACCGACAAATGGTTACCATGACAACAATATCTCATAACATAACAATACGGTGCGCGCCATTTAGCACAATTGGTACATAACATGTCCAATAATGGTAGGAAGGATGTGCATATAAATAAAAGGCACACAACAGTGTACATAGCTTTACGTACATCAATTACACTTTGATATAAACTGGCAGGTTAAATGTTACACAAGTAAAAACATGTAAAAACAGATATATGCGACTTCCTGTTTCCTCTTTAGCTATACAGCAAAAATTTAAATATAAAAATTGTACAGAATTTTATTTTTAATTTAATAAATTCATAACAACTAAATTTGGTACTCATTGACAGAAAATATTCTAATTTAAAGCTATTTTATTTCTGTTAAATTTTAACCATGCTGTGCCATGATAATGGTACTTTATAGCAGAGTTTCTCTGTGCCCATGATATTGGTACTTTATAATAATAATAATAATAATATCTTTGAAATTATTTTGCAATGGTCCAATATTAATGCGGACACTTTTATTTTGGACGTTTGCCATTGCTGATAGTACAAGGCTAGAATAGTACAATATAATGAGTATTAGTATCAAAAAGATATAATACTTCAAGAGTAATATAAAAAGTTAATTCGGACGTTTCGGAAACTGCTCAAAAATCTGTTACCCGTCTTCAGCGATCACGAGAAGTGATAAACATTTCAGTTTTCTTCGAGTTTTTATACCGAGTATTGTGAGAGTGGGGGCAGGTTATAGGTGCGTTACTATTGGTTGGGTGGTTGGGATTAGGTATGGGTAGGGACGGGACTACCTGCGGAGGATCAACGACTGGATTAAGGTTTTTTGTCACATTATTGTGTGGTAATGAGTTGTTTGTTACCGGATTAGTGACTTGAGGATTAAAAGGATTGTTTTGAATAATGGATAGCCAGAGTTGAGAAAATTCTATGCTGGCTTGGCTGACAGCATCTCCAGAGTTTTCGATCAAAGCAGACTCTTTCAATTTTCTCTTGAACTTGGTTTCCTCATACATTAAGGGTTTAGCATCTTTCCATTGGAAATGGTGTTCATTTTCCCAAGCATGTTCAGCCAGTTTGGAACTGTAAATTTCGCCCTGCTGAACTTTCTTCTTATGCTTGTTTACCCTAACATGTAGAGGTCTGCAAGTCTCGCCAATATATTGATTCCCGCACTGGCCGGGAATAGAGTAGACACAGTTTTTGTTTAGGACAGATTTGGGTTTTAGTTCTTCAAAATTTTGATAGCACACTTACATATCACAAATTCCATCAACGGGTCCTCAACCTTAGGAACACCTCGTTCTCTAACAACGAATACACCCTTCTTGAGAAAGGTTTTAAATTTAAATGCCACGGCCCTCCTTCTAACAAAGACCTGTTAAATCTTATCTCGGACCTTAATCATATTTTTACTGATTTCAAAACAGACGACAGTACTAAACATTTTATCGTTAAGAATATTGACCAACTACACTCCAAACTTATTAATAAGTCTCATACTAATTTCCAATCTATCGCACTTCACTACCTCAGTAAAATTAACAATATTATATTCACAAAATCAGATAAAGGTAATGCAATCGTTATTCTCAATTCTACAGACAATCTGTCGAAAGTGGAGTCTTTCTTAAGTGAAAACAACTTTATAACTTTAACGAAGAACCCTCTACCTAAATATCATAAAGATTTACGTAATTTCACCAAAGATATGGTTATTAATAACACCAATATTAGAATATTGATTCATATGAATCCCACAATACCTCGTTTATACGGTCTTCCGAAACTGCACAAATTATTAATTCCAATACGTCCAGTAGTGTCTTTTTGTAACTCACCAGCTTACAAAATATCCCGTTTTCTAACTGATTTTTTGAGTTCACAACTTAACTTCGAATTTAAACATAGTCTACTTAATTCCAAAGACCTATACCAAAAAACAAAAGATCTAGATGTAACCTCATGCACCCTCGTTTCTTTTGACGTCACAAACTTATACACTTGCGTGCCTAATAAAGACACGCTTGATCTTATAGATGTTAAACTTGTTAACTCCACACTAGATGATTATACCGCAGTCAGCGTTTATCAGTTATTAGAATTATCCCCAAAACAAAATTTCATGTCTTTCAATGACAAATATTATGTACAACCTGATGGATTAGCAATGGGTTCCCCCCTCTCATGCATGTTAGCGAAAATATAATTATGCAACATTTACACTTATTAACGATCGTAGGGTGCTATATCGTTGCTAAGGCATATTGTTTTATGTAAATAGAATAGTATAAAATATATCATATGATGTGCGAGACGTATTAGTTGATCAATAAAATCATGTCTTATTATTCATAAAATACCTTTTTTATTAATATCAGAAGTGCGATTGGCCTATCACCCACAAGAAATATAAAATAAGTGCTATATTAAAAATATTTTTTTTTTAATGCAAAATTGGTGCAAAGAAATTGTCGTATAATATTGCAAAGGCTAATGTAAAGTTTTCAGTTAAAGGTGACGATTGAGAATCATATAAAGGTAGTATGAATTATGAGCTAGATAATAAATTGGCAAATTTCAAGTTATTTTGTCAAAAATTATTTCAAGTGGTTTCTAAGGAAATGACACTTATTGGAATAAATAAGAAATGTGACATTTGTTTGAAAATGCAGAATCTTAACAAAGATCCCTAAAAATTGTCAGGATGAACGAGCGTTGCTTTGTTATTAACAAACACAATTTACGAAGGTAACTGGTTAGATTGATTTTGACTAAAATGGTAAGAGGCATTTTATTGTTTTGGTTAAATCATATGGCACGTGTTAGCCATAATGAGTAAAATTTAGATTTGAGATTTAATATTTGAGATTTTAATAATTGAGTTTTAAGACTTGAGACATCAAAATATGAGATTTTGTTTTTGATATTTGTGATTTAATATCTGAGTTATGATATTTGAGATTTGATAATTAAGATCTGAGTTTCGAGATTTGAGTTTTAAAGTTGAACGTTTATTGGAAAAGACAAACGACAGATCACTGGGATCGGAATGGCAAAATAAACTAAGAAATATAATAGATAATGAGTTGAGAATAGAAAGCTTGTTGAGTACTGCAAGACATGCCGCTGCCAGTGGCATCAGTCCGGTAATAGCTCTGTAACCATGGTGGCAGATGGTGAGCTATGGCGACGGGCTGATGATGATGATAAAGCACTGTGTGTGCAGAAACGAATAGACGCTCTCTGAGCTGAGCACTGTGTGTGCAGAAATGAATAAACGGCCTCTGAGCTTGTTGTACTGTAGACAATCTGTAATGAAGGAAACTAATAGATAGTTATTGAGTATCTGAGCTTGTTGATCTAGTCACTGAGTTCGTGGTAGATAAATGAAATGTTAACGTATAGTCTCTAAGCTTTCAGATCATAAGTTATAGTATTCCTAGAGAGTTCTGTTTTGAATAAATATTTACTTTTATTAATTGACATTGGTGCATGGTTGATTTTGTGAAAGATCAATTCTGCGCCCAAATTGCTCTATTTACAGATTATGAATTAGGTGAAAACTTTCAAGATGCAGTAGAAGATAAATGGTGGACCAGCTCAAGAATGGAGTTCCTGGTATGCAGGATGCTGTTACTGGTACGCAAGATGCAGGATGCTGTTGTTGGTATGGAGCAGACCACTGGTGATATGCAGGTTGCTGTTGCTGATAACAACAATGCTGTTAATGGTGTGAAGAATACAGTTGCGTCCCGAGAACGTTCCGCATGTCAGTCTGGCCGTGTTAGCGAAAATATAATTATGCAACATTTACACTTATTAACGATCGTAGGGTGCTATATCGTTGCTAAGGCATATTGTTTTATGTAAATAGAATAGTATAAAATATATCATATGATGTGCGAGACGTATTAGTTGATCAATAAAATCATGTCTTATTATTCATAAAATACCTTTTTTATTAATATGCATATTAGCAAACATCTTTATGTCTAATTTAGAGGAGACTTTTACAGAAGATCATAATTTCAAACGACACATTCGATGTTGGTGGCGATACGTAGATAATATTTTTTGCGTGTGGCATGGACCCATCTCTACTATAGATCAATTTCTTACACACATTAACAACATTCACCCCAATATTAAATTCACCATTGAACTTGAACATAACTTGAGCCTTAACTTTTTAGATCTCACCATAACCCGTCACAATAACCGGCTTAACTATCACATTTACCGTAAACAAACACACACAGACAATGTCATCCCATACTTTTCGAACCACCACCACACACATAAACTCGCTGCCTTCAACGCCATGATCCATAGATTGTTCTCTATACCCATGTCAAGTGAACATTTCACCAGAGAGGTCCACATAATTCTTCAAATTGCTTCCCATAATGAATTTCCCCAACATTTGATAACCAAAAGAATTACATCTATTAAATCTAAACTAATTAATAAATTGGCTTACAGCTATTCAACAAAATGCCACAAAATTTTATAAAATTCCATACATTAGCAACATAACGGACAAAGTGATACATATACAGGTAGGACTCATTTTGCGCCGGTTTTATTTACGCCGGTCTCGAAATAACGCCGCTATAACGCCAGAGTCGTGTATCGACGTCGCCACCGAATCTTTGATCGAAGCGGGGATGTTCTGAGGTTTTACGCGCGCGCAGTTAATAATGTACATCATTGCTAAGTAATATTTTGCCAGTACAGGGTTGCATTCAGCACATTGAGTTTATTGCAGTTATTATATAGAATATATTATATAAATTTTTACGTCTACCAAATTTAATTTTCCTTAAGGTAAATTTAATTTGTTGTTTGTAAGTAATAATTTATTGTATTATATATAGTGTAGTATATATTATAAATAGTGTAATGTATTTTATAATTTTTAAGTGATTAAGTTTTTTTTTAAATTAGATATATTTTTCACAAACCATGTCTTCTACCAAGGAAAATAAACCACCTAAATTAAATGCTAAGAAAAAACGAAGATCCATTACAAACCAAGAGAAATTGCGGTGATTAAAATAATGCTAGATGGAGAAAAACGTCCAAAAGTTTGTAGGGACCTCAATTTACCTTCATCGACTATCATGAAGAATGCTTTAGAACGAATTTTGACAAACATAAACATCCTTACTGAAAAACTTTGTGAGCTCGATAATGATAGTGAACGCAGTATGCAAGTAAAGAGGAGTACTGCAGCTTCTTTGGCACCGTATGCAGAGCTCCTCCGAGAAAAAAGGAGAAAATTCACAGAAAAATAATGTTGTAAAATATATTTTTTTAATATAATTATCCTATTTTTTTTTTCTACATCATATTTTTCTTTATGTTAAATTATTATTAATTTTTTGTTGTTAGTTTTGTTAGTTGTAAGTTTGTTGTTAAATCATATCGTTGTATTGTATTTATATAGCACAAAAGAATAAATATTTATTTGCTTCATTTATATCTAATTCATTTTAATAAAATTTATATAGGTCAAGAAAACAAAGTTTTGAAATTCGTCGTATTCATACAAAACACTTGCAAATATATTTAAAATCGTTGAAATATCAAGACAAAAATACATCAATGACATGTAGATTTGAAGTCAATCCGTCTCTGGAATTTCACATTTTGGACTCTTTTTGCGCCGATTTTTTTTACGCCGGAACGTAACACCGGCGTAAAACGAGTCCTACCTGTACTTAAAACCAATTACGAACACATACTTATTGGCATTTGTAATAACAATAATATCGGTGACTCAATATTTAATGCTAAAGATATAATACAAAAAGAACATAAAAATGGAGTATATTTGCTTAAATGCGCTAACTGTCCTTCGATTTACATAGGGCAAAGTGGACGTCGCTTTAGTATCCGCATTAAAGAACATCTAACAGCGCGCAGATTACAACATACTTACTCAACATTTGCTAACCACCTCATAAGCACCAATCATGACTTTAACATCTCATCACACACAGAATTCTTAGAATTTGCAGATAAAGGTCCTCATCTCAACACTTTGGAAGAACTTTTCATCACAAGACATAAAACATCCACTCATATTAACCTACTTAACGAACAAACACACTTCCCTTCGATTAAAGTCTTCAAGTTACTGATCGACAAAATCAAAATTAAATATGAATGATTTCTTCTGCTGCCTCTTGTATGCCTTAAATGCAGATATGACATTTAAGTTCTTGTTCATAATACTTATTATAGTTTATATCTTTTACTTTAATGTTATTAATGTGTAACCTGCGGTGACAAAGCAGCCCTATTTAGGGACAGCGCTGCTTTCCTCACTCCGAGGAGGAGGCTAGAAAAGGTGCCTCAAACATCGCTCATCCCTACTTATTTTGGAGTAGGATAGCCACGTCCTACCCAAGCATTGAAAATGTGGTCGAAACACAAAATCATATATACCAATGAATTTTGCAACCTGGAACGTACGAACCCTACTGGATAGAGTAAACTCTAACAGGCCAGAAACAAGAACTGCTCTTGTTGCAAAAGAACTGCATACTTATAACATCGACATAGCAGCGCTTAGTGAAACAAGGTTAGCCGAAACTGGCGAGATCGTTGAAGTGGCTAGTGGGTATACCTTTTTCTGGTCTGGTCTCAAGCAACATGAGAAGAGGCAGTCAGGCGTTGGGTTCGCCATCCGAACCAAACTTATTCCTTTGCTGAACAAAATGCCTCAAGGGATAAATGACAGGATAATAACAGCACGAATGGAACTTAAAGACAAGAAATATATGTCCATAGTAAGTGTGTATGCTCCAACTATGACGAATGACTACCTTATTAAAGAACAGTTCTATGCTGATCTTAGTGATGTACTCAATCGCATTCCGAAAAATGACAAACTAATATTAATGGGTGACTTTAATGCCAGAGTTGGAAAGGACGCCTCAAACTGGCCTAAAATTCTAGGAATCCACGGTACTGGAAAACTTAACAGTAATAGCCTGCTATTACTTACTCTCTGTCAGAACTTCAATCTGACCTTAACTAATACGATCTTTCAGTTACCGGACAAATACAAAAATACCTGGATGCATCCTAGATCTAAACACTGGCACCTGTTAGATTATATAATAACAAGGACAACTGATGTGAAAGATGTCCTCATCACACGTGTTATGAGAGGAGCAATATGTGACACCGACCATCGACTTGTACGAGCTAGACTTAAATTAGAATTTAAAAAGCCAGAGAGAAGACCAACAAACAAGGTCCTACCAACCCTGAATATCGCCAAACTACGTGATCCAGACTCTCGAGCACACTTAGAAGCCACTATTGAAAAAAGTTTTTCCAGTAGTATGTCCTCAAATCAACTCAGTAGCAATGAACACTGGTCAGACTTGTCATCTGTAATTTTTGATGCTGCTAAAACCTCTCTTGGCACCTACAAGAGAAAACATCAAGACTGGTTCGATGAAAATGACAAAGAGATCCAGGATTTCATTGAACGGAGAAGAAGCGCGGAGATAACATATATTAACAATATGACCAGTGCTAACAAGACTCGATTACTACTAGAGAGGAACCAGCTACAAAGTAAAATCAGAGAAATTAAAAATAAATGGTGGAAAGATAAAGCAGAAGAGATTCAAAGTTATGCTGATACTCATGACTTGAAAAGCTTTTATCAAGCCTTAAAACAAGTTTATGGTCCACAACAACGTTTAATTGTGCCTCTACATAATAAGGACAATTCTGGTACCTACCACAACACTCAGGATATACTTTCAAGATGGCGAGAACATTTTTCTGAGTTACTTAATGCTGACAACGTGTATGATATCTCCGTAGCTAATGTGTTTCCCCAGTACCCAATACTGCATTATCTTGATGAAAAGCCAACTTTTGAAGAAGTTAATGATGCTATAAATCGCTTGAGCAATGGAAAGTCGCCAGGGGCTGACGGCTTACCTACAGAACTTCTTAAATATGGCGGAAATTTACTTATTTCAAAAGTCACAGATATTATAATTCAAATTTGGGAAACTGGTGATATTCCACAGGATTTCAAGAATTCATTAATAATTCCAATATACAAACACAAAGGAAACAGACACTGTTGTAACAGCTACCGTGGTATCTCTCTTCTATCAACTACAGGGAAAGTGCTCGCAAAGATACTTAATAACAGGCTCAGTTCGATATCGGAAGCTCATAATCCAGAACCACAATCTGGTTTTAGAAGAAACAGAGGGTGCAACGATATGATATTTGTCATCCGACAACTGCAGGAAAAATGCATCGAGCAAAATAGGGACTTATATATCTGTTTCGTCGATTTCAGCAAAGCATTTGACACAGTTCCACGTCCATTACTCTGGATAATACTACAAAAATTCGGATGTTCTCCTAAACTTCTACAGCTCATTCGTAATTTGCACGACAAAACAGAAGCAAAAGTCTCTTTAAACGGAACTCAGTCGAATTCATTCCCAGTAACTATTGGCACCAGACAAGGATGTGTTCTTGCACCTACACTGTTCAACATATTCCTTGCAGCAGTATTAGATGTTGCCTACTGTGACTACTTGGGTGGTGTGTACATTCGTTATAGAGTTGACGGAGGACTACATAAATTATCAAGATTCAAAGCTACCTCTAAGTTGCAATACTCTACAATACAGCATGCGCTCTATGCGGACGATTGTGCACTGTTATCAAGTGATCCAAATGACTTACAAGAGGCAATATCAAGACTATCTGAAACAAGCAAGCGTTTTGGTCTGCAAATAAGTAGAACGAAAACCGAATTTATGGTAAGAGCTCCAAACATAATTAATACAATTACTAACTTTTTTATTGACGATAAAGCTCTAAAAGAAACAAACGCTTTTAAATACCTTGGAAGCATCATTTGCTGTGATGGTAGCCTCGATGCAGAAATAAATAATCGACTATCAGCTATACTAAGTCATTTGGAAGTCTTAGAAAAAGAGTATGGCTAAACCACGACCTCAGACTCGATACGAAACTTGCTGTCTATAAAGCTGTAGTGCTACCAACCCTATTGTACGCGTCAGAAACATGGACCCCGTACCGCCGACACTATCGCACTTTGGATAGATTTCACCAACGATGCCTAAGAACAATATTGAAAATAAAATGGCAGGATCACGTCGACAATATATCTGTTCTCAATAGGGCTAACTCCACCAGTATAGAGTGTTTGCTCATGCAAAACCAACTTAGGTGGGTCGGACACGTAATACGTATGCCAGGAGAACGCCTACCGAAGCAGATACTTTACTCTGAACTGCAAACTGGCGTTCGTAATGTAGGAGCCCCGAGGAAAAGATACAAAGACGTGATACTACAGACACTTAAAAATACAAACTTAAGCTGCCATAAATGGGAAGAGTTGGCAAAAAACCGGAATATATGGAGAAGAACTACACGGGAGGCATTATCCATGTATGAAATCCAAAGACAGCAAGCCGTACGAGCCAAAGCAATAGCGAGGAAACAGAAAGCATCCGACAACAACAGCACGGCCGTGCTAACATGCCCTATCTGTGACAGACGTTTTACGGCCAAAATAGGTCTCTTTAGTCACCTTAGAGCACATGAAAGACGCAACACTCTATAAAATAAAGAGAAGAATAAAAATGTATATATGTATATATATATATATATATATATATATATATATGTATATGTATATATATATATTTATTGTGACTCCTATAGTCGAAATCGACGAAGGATTATTATTATTATTAATGTATATTTAATGCTGAATAATACCCTCTTTCTGTTTAGATTTTTATATTCGATTGAGATTATTATCCAGCATTAAATCCATTTAATGTTTAGTAATCAGACATTTTATGTCTGACATTTCAAAGGTTATATTTGTCTTTACTTTTTAAATTTAGCGCCTTACCGTTGATTTGTCACGTGCACGTATCTTAATCAACTGGTTTCCGAGTCACCAGTTACTTCTAGTCTGACTGTCTGTGATACAACATGTAATTATTTTAACATTTAACTTTTATTCTTTGGGATGTATCCCACATTCTTACTGGTTTAAGAATGCTTTTTTATACATTTTAACATGTCTACTGTTCTTAAATTGACAAGTTTATTTAAATTTTGACATTTATATGGAAACCAATTGGTTATGAACACCACGTTTTTTCACGACATCAAACTAGGATATTGTTATTAAGTACCAGTTATAGGTCAGTATTGTAAAAATTATTGTTATTTAAAAATCATTCTCTCTGTTATATATATGTGACAAAATGTATTTATTAATCTTGTAGAAATAATAATCTTGATGATGTGAGGTTTAACCCACGAAAATAGTCGAAACACAAACACTGTTTTAATTTAACATCCAACCTATCACCAGCTGATCGCTCTACAGCTTCAACTTTAACAGTTGTTTTGTAAATCAGAACTTTCGTAAACTCCCTCCAGCGTATGTATTATAGCAGTAGTTATGTTACCTGTTAGGCGATAGTTAGTGAGATAATCAGTAAAAGCTGTCTGTTACATATAATAGGCTAGACGTGTAAACAATATTCTTCAATGGATACCTCCATCACGAGACAATTCTAATATCCTATTTCCTCAAGCTTCGAAAGTTCACCACTTACATAGAGCACGTAATTTTGGATGCTTGACATTCTGTGATATTCCGAAGCACTCTCTCAAGTTCCAGAACCGGGTGTGGAGAGCCTAGTATATATAAATGAGACGGTTGGCAGATTTATTTGAATATAATAGGGGATACGCATAAAATTTGTATTTCCTTAAAACTACATTATTTTGATATGTTAATGTTAGTTATGTCACCTAACAAAAAAAAAAAAATCACATTTTAATTAATATTATAGCCAAATTTTTTAATTAAAATATTGTTAATTTGAAATAAGCCGACCACGCCGCGAAGGTTGCCGAGTAAAAACGACTGAGTATGACGTCAAACAATAGGGGTTTCACGTCACACATACAGCTACAACATAATCTTTACACGTGTGTATATTGTATTGTTCGAGAGTTTTGTATTTGTTTTTAAACAATTTTTCACGCATTTATTATTAAAATGGCAGATAAAGATTTTGTTAGAGATCAGAGTGATAATTTACCCAACATTGATGCATTTATGCACACAACATAAAGTTTACTTTTTTCTGAAATATCGGTTTTATTTCGCCTCATAGCTTTCAGCCACGAATTTCGCCTTTTCTGTTGTTTTTCGCCATCAGGTAATGATATAAATTGTTTTTTTGGATTTCTAGTTGAAATAATTGTGCACATCGGTACTGAACAATATTTTCGATAATGTTTCGAAGTACTGGGGCCTGGATCTTCCATATTTTATTTATTTTAATATAAAATTTAATTCGGTAAACATGTATAAATTGTTTTTATAGAATTAAACTTTATTTTAATTAAAATCACTCTAACTTTACATAACCTATAAAAGTTATACAAACAAATAAGTTCAGAAGCCACTATGTACGCTGGGTAAGCTAGTAGTGTCATGCGTCAGTTAGAAGGGGTATGACGTCACACGTCGTTTTCGCGCGCTACATACATTTATGATTTTTTTAAGCCTTCAAATTAAAAAAAAAAAAAAAATGTTTTTTATGTTTATATGCAACAAGAGGAATATAATAAAATATTTAAAAAAAAATCATGCCTATCCCCTATTTTGATATACTTTATTTGTACCAGTGTTGTAATAGATACATTTGAAAATATATCTAGATACAGATACAGATACTTGAGGAAAAATGTATCTAGATGCAGATACAGATACAAATTTTAAAAAGTATCTAGATACAGATACATTTTTTTTACAATGTATCTAGATACTTCAAGATACTTTTAAGATACTTTCGGAAAAATGAAAACACCACAAAAAAAAAAAAGAAATAACTAGAGCAAGGAATATATTTGTTCACAATAAAAAATAAGTTATGCCCTATTATTACTCTTAAAATAAACACAAATAGCCTTTGAAGCTGTGTGTCAGAAATATTAACTAACTATATACCTATGTAATCTTTAAAAAAATCACTTTTTTATTCCAATTTCAGCGGATATCTCGAACATTTTTTGTTCGCTAATAAATTACTAATTATTAAATGAGTATTTAGGATGACAAAAATAAAACAACAATTTTATTTATTATATTTCTTTATTTAATTCACATTTATAAAATTAATTCTTTAGTTAACTTGCAAACTAGAGTTCGAATCCTGTTAATTTAAATTTTTTTGTTTTTTTTTGCTGTTTTCTTTTGTTTAAATTATTTTGTAAAAATTCTAGTTATATTTTGGTAAATGTTGCATTTAATTTTTAAAAGCGTAAATTTAATAACCAGTGGGAAGTGTTGAAATTATAATTTAATTCTGTTTGATGTATACGAAATCAGAGGGCGGGGCTAATGATTTAAGTAACCAATAGAAGCCATAGGCGCAATTTTCAAAATCTTAATGAACCTTGCTATGTAAAAAAAATACTGCACATATTTAGAAACTTAAATAATGGTATTAGGCATTCGAATTAAAATTCATAAAAAAATATTTTGACATAAAATTTGTTTTGGCATCCCAAATAATCATCATTCACTTATTAAATACCTGCAAAATCCTGAAATGTGTAAAAATTCACACTTCACATCAATTTTTTTGAGCTTCAGTCACATTATGCGGAATCCATCGGGAACAGATCTTTTTCACAGCTAAATGTTCATGCAAAATCGAATGTATTGCAGTCTGCGATATGCCAAAGGATGTCTCTATTTCACGGTAGGTCACATGCCAATCTTCTTAAATCATCTTGCGCACAGCATCGATGTTTTTTTTTAATCACAACCGATTTTCACGACGAAATTCTGCAATCCAATTGTAAAGTCTTTTCTGATGGTGATTCATTACCAAAGGTTGAACGAAGCGAATCTATGCATTGTTGTTGAGTTAGGCATTTACTAAAATCGTCACGAGTAATATCCATTTTTTCACAAACTTAACGTTTTTTTAAATGCTCACTTTCAACAAACTACTCTGTTAATTTATAAGCAGCAACTGATTTCACAATAGCAAATGTCAAATTTTACGAATATATTAATGACACAATTTAATATTTCCATCTCGTGGTCGTTTGTAAAAACATAAATGGTAACCCTCATGGTTATACAAGGTGTCTCAAAAGAAATTTTATATTTAGTGGATCGATTAAAAAAAAAGTAAGCCGTATATAGAAAAAATGTTTATTAATTATTAAAATACACTTTTTGGGGATTTATTTCTTAAAAATAATATCGTCTAAATGTAGACCCTCGCGTTCTCGGCACTCATTTAACGGAACAGTAAAATTACTTATGACGTCTCGGCAGGTGGACTCAGGGATGGCTGCCATCACAGAACACATTAACAAAAGTGCCATCTCTGTGTCAAAATTTTGTTCAGCGTAACTAACGCTAACTAGAGATCCACCACGTACTAAATTGAATGAAACCGCGAAATTTGAATGTACTCATATTTATTATTCCAAAAAAATTACAATTGATAAAACATGAATACATTTTCGTTTTACATAAAATTTTCTTACAATTCGAAATTGTGATAAAATTTTATATAAAACGAAAATGTATCCATGTTTAATATTAAAAAGGGGTTATAGAGAAACACATAATATAAAATTGAGCTTTTTATTGTCACTCGTACATATATAATAATAATAATAATCTAACATACATAATCATATAATAGGTACATAAATAGCATAGTTTAGATGTCGGCAACCTTTATAAAGAAAAAAGTATTTGCCAATATTTGCAATAAATCGAACATTTCAAATATCAAACATCACCAACAAAAGTGAAATATACTATACATATAAGTCTGATTTCAGCTGATGGGCCAATATTTGCAACAAATATAATAAATATATTATTGATATCGAACATTACAAATATTGAATATCAAATATCGAACATAACAAAAAAAAATTAAAATATACGATACATATAAGTCTGATTTCAGCTGATGAACCAATTTTTCCTAATTAATATGTTATTGATATCAAATATTTCAAATATCGAACACATCAAAAAAAAGTAAAATATACAATACATATAAGTTTGATTTCAGCTGATGGGCCAATATTTCCTAATTAATATATTATTGATCACTTAAAATTCTTTGCACCACAGAACATTAACCACACCACGTGCATGTCACATTCACAATAACTGCCATATTTAAATAGATAAGATTTAAAATTCCAGTTTGTAGAGTATTCAGGGGTGGTGGGTGGCGAGGGGGTGTCCAACACAACTGCCTCCTGGTGGAAATTGTGTGCTACACTCATCAGATAACCGCCACATGGTTTTGGCGGGGTTCGAATTTTTTGTATACCGATGACACAGGCGTGGCTGCCATTTCGTGACGGATATTTTCTTTCAAATGCGCCAGTGAATTCGGTTTATTGGCGTAAACTTTAGATTTAAGATAACCCCATAGGAAAGAGTCCATAGGGGTTAAATCTGGACTGCGTGGAGGCCAATTTATGTCACCTCTACGGGAGATCAATTTGCCTGAGAAAATTTCACGAACACGTGGCAGAGACATATTGGACGTGTCTGAAGTTGCTCCGTCCTGTTGGCACCATGTTCTTTGGTTAAAGCCAGGAAAGTTTTGCAGTTTAGGTACCAAGAAGTTGTCTAACATCTCCACATAACGCTCTGAATTCACTGTAACTGCACGCCCTCTTTCGTCTTCAAAAAAGTAAGGGCCGATAATTCCTCGCGCCGACATCGCAGCCCATACGGTCACTTTAGGCGAATGTAGGGGTTTCTGATGTTTGCGTTTCGGATTCGTTGCACTCCAGTAGCGGCAGTTCTGCTTATTTACGTGGCCATTAAGATGAAAATGAGTTTCATCCGAAAACAAAATGTTGGTAAACGTTGAAAATCGCTCAATCACCTGATTTACGAAATTAAGCCTCTGACTGGCATCTTGGGGCTTTAATTCTTGCACCAATTGAATTTTGTAGGGGTGCAGCTTTAGGTCTTTGTGCATAATGCGATGTAATGATGATCTATGCACATTTAAAGCACTTGCGCGCTTCCGAATTAAAAGGTTCGGGTCGTCACGAACAGACTGATTAACATTCTCCACGTTTTCTACCGTTCTTGATGACCTAGGTCGCCCGGATTTTGATTTATCCAGCGTTGTACCAGTCTCTTCAAACTTTTTAACCCAATGTCGAATGAGAGGAATGCTTGGCGCATCATTTTAGTGGCGAAAACCTCGAATACTGCAGAATTTTCTACGCGCTACAGTCGCCGAATCACCGTTTTTGTAAAACTCTCGCACGCATAACGCGCGGTCTGCTCCCGTGAAACGCTCCATAGCGACTTCATTCCCAAGAGCCAGGCTACCGATTGACATAACCCCCGCGCCCCTCGGATACGTTGCGTTCACGCAGTAAGCTAAATAAATATAAAATTTCTTTTGAGACACCTTGTATTATAGTGTAATTTTATTTCTGAAACTACCAATATTACAATTCTTAAACAGTATATTCAACACCATAATTATATTTTTATTTTAGTTTTTGCCCTTTGTATGTAGCGCCTAAAAATATTCGTGGTAAACAGGTTATATGGCAGTAAACTAATCACGTCGTTATATTTATCTCTTGCTTTAGATCTTGAATTGATATACAATGGTAACAAAGTTATTTTTCTACCATTTTCCGACTTTCCTTGTTTTCCAATTAAATTCAAAACTTTCAATTGTACATTTTCTTCCATTGATGTTTCGTAAAAATGTAAGATTCATCCCTTTGAAACCTCATCCAGCAAATATTTAGCCAATTTATAATTTCTCCGTTCGTATTTCTGTTTTTCTTTGTTATTGCTTCTTCTAGTGATTTCGTTGAAATAAAATCTTCACGTGTCATTTCATGTAGCGGGAATTTATTTGTGTTTCGACAATTCTATATTACTTTAAAAAATATAATAATTGTAAATGGACTAATATTACTTTATTAACATTGTTATTATAAATATGAAAATCAGTCATTCACGTTTAACTGAAACTAACTGTGGGTCGATCTTGACGGTAACATGAGAAGAAACGGCTATTGTGTGGTCCGTATTACTGGTTGCGCTAGTTCGGGTAAAATGGGTGTAATGAGAATATCATCATCATCGGCGTGACAGCCCGAGTTGCCTGAGTACGCCTTCTTTTCCCCGGTTTCTTGATCATTTTTTCTATGTACATTCAGAAGTAATATGGTCAATATTACGTCTATTTTTTAGTGTACACAGAAAGCCACTATTACATATTTTCTCTATCCTGTCACTATCATCAAATATGTAGCGAGCCTGTGGAATAGCGTAAAAATATACAAATGATAACGGTTTAATCTCTTTAATTTCTATAATTGATTTAACATCCCATCAAGCTTCCAGTGTGACAGAACCACAAATTTTATTGTTAGCCTTCACGCCGGCCGAAAGGGACATGTAAACCGGAGTCCTTTGTCCAAAGATAATTTTGTAGTCAATGCCAAAACTAGTATAGAAAATGAAAGTTTCATACTAAAATGAGATTTAGAAATTTGGAATTCGAGTGCCAGTCGTGTGTTTTATCCAGGGTTCAACATAATGAGTGGTGAATTGAATTATGTTTTGATACTTACCAACCGAAGAATGGGCCATCTTGTAGTCGATCTGAATTATTCCACACTTGGTTTTTAAGGAGTTACACTATGTTCAATAAAAGTCGGTTTAGAATAAAGCTTAAGTTTATTAAAACATAATATACAGTTTTAATGTATTTGAAAATGATTAAGTTTAATATATTTTAAGGCAAGGCTAGAACAAATCGTATAGTTCACCAGATAATCGACCCAGAGTATCCTTCAAGAATTTAATGTTACCATACGCTATTCGCGAACCGAATCAAAACTATCTATCTCTCCCCGTTATAGGTTGAAATAACGTTTATATACAAAGTATAATAATATTCCAGGAAAATACAGTGTTAAAATTTTAAGTTTTTTGTTGTATATTAGAGCAGCAGAGTTGTAATCTTATTAGATCTTGAACATGTGGGTAGCTTTGTTTCATAGATCATCTTCATACCGTATTTTGCTCACTTATACCCTTTTCACACTAGAATTTTAAGACGAGTGAAAAGTTCCCCGATGTTTAATATCGGTATGCTTTTACACTTGATATTTAAATCTCTGGTGCTGTCATCAGCTACAGTAATTTTGTCCTTAAGTTACCGTCATGAAAGTACCAGTTTTGAACTGTCTGCGCAGACGCACATTTTGAATTATTATAAACAAATATGGATATTTCATTTCATTCTACAATAAAGACACTACAATAAAGAATATATTACACCTGTATTAACATATAAGTCGATACATTTTATCTCAATTATTGTAACTCTGTATTTTATTAAACACATTATTAAAATAAATAATTTTATTAAAACAATAAGTATAAACTTCTTATAACGTCGATATAATACAGTATTCTTGTTTATGATAATATAAAATGATGACAGCACAAATTCAAAGAGTATTTTTTTATAATAGAAATTATGTTGGCAATGCGGACGATGTTTAAGACGCAGATTTCTGTCTTAAACATCGCTTGTATTTAGATGAGGCCATACGGTTTCACATTAGCGTTTAAAGGCACATTCACTTTAACATCCGATCTTAAAGTTCTAGTGGGAAAAGGGTTTTAGTCTCTCTCCATGTTCGATATCGAATAGTACACATCTCGCTTAATCACCCTAATTGCTATACATACAGGTTTTAGCATTTAAATTTAGTTCCTACCCAGGAATTACGTACCTCAGTATCAGTGCAAAGCATTTTCACTATTTCACATTAAAATACTTATTTGGCTGTTTTTATTTAAGTTTTAATATTAACGTCGGGAAAAAATTGACTATATCTAATTTCTAAGCATTGTCATTCGGTTAACATGTGGCCGAACAAATGTATATCTTTACATCTTCCAACGGCTTTCAACATCTCTTAGTCATTTCTGACAGCCTAGTTAACTATAACCAAATAGTTAGAAAATGGTTGCTATGGTTACTTATCAGATTGTTATATTGTAACCGAGTTTAACCAAAAGATTAAACTCGGCTAAGCTTTCAAAAACCGGCCCTTAACCGCTTAAGGACTACGCCCGAATGTACTCGTGCGAAAATAAATACGATTCATGGTATGTGGAATTCTTTGCATTAATACGGCATAATTATTAATTATGATGAATAAAAATGAATATTTTTTTATGAATTCCTTTTATTTCTCGACCCACACTATGCACCATAATATCAACTTTCAATCCCATTTTGGGCCCGAAATGGCTTTTATGAAGGATATACAGGTGTTTGTTTGAAACGGGGCACCCCGAAAATCTTCTTTATTTGTAAAGATACAAAAAATCTTCAGAACAAAAGTTAAACTAGACAAAAAGGCCCATCTAAAGGTTACTATAAGAATTCTGAGGCACTTCCGGTTTCACCGGAAATGATGTCAACTTTTAGATCTAGCATAGGGAATCGATAATTTTATATTTTTTTCCTAAAAGAACATTAAATTAGCTTTACAATTATTAGGATGGAGCGCACTGTTTATAGAAACAAAATTTTAACTAAACCTTAAATTTACAAAGTGAGCGACGCGAACCCTAGCTTCTATTTTTTTTTTTTTTTTGCAAAAACTTTCATTAAAAACGGGTCATATATTGTTTGTTGAATTAGATGAGTTACGTCCGTGATTATAATATTATAAGGAAGTAATGGAATTCGGACTGGTCAGAAATTAAAACAAATTTTAACTTCCCTAACGTATCGATTTATATTTCAAATCTTCATCAGAGGTATAAGAATTGCGTAGATATAATTTTATTTGTCAATTTTTGAAAGTTAATAAAGTAAATTTTACATAATTATTAATTATAGTTGAAGGTAATGGGATTCGGACCAGTCATAAAATAAAACAAATTTATTAACTTCGCTTACGTTTCGATTTAATTTAAATCTTCATCAGAGCTACAAAGATATATAGAAATATAAAATTAATAACTTAGTAAGTTTACATGTATAAAAATATAATAATGTTTAAAATTTAACATGTCAAGTAGTTAAAACAAGCATTACAAAATGGTCGGAATTTAAAATATAACATAAAATAATTATTTAAGAGTAAAAACATATTAAATATAAGTTAAAGATTAAAAAAAAAATGTTAAGTTTACAATACCTTAGTTAATAGTCACGATATAAAATAACAAATTAAAAATTAATAAAAAAAAAAAAAAAAAAACGAATCCCATTACCTTCAACTATAATTACTAACTTACGGACGTTACTCATCTAATCAATAATTATTAATACCAAACGACAACTAAATGGTAAAAATATAATAAATTATACATATGAATATAAATAAATAAATAAATACAAAATTATATCTACGCAATTCTTACAGCTCTGATGAAAAATATAAATCGATACGTTAGCGAAGTTAAAATATTGTTTTAATTTCTGACCAGCCCGAATCCCAATACTTCCTCATAATACATATTATTTATATTAACTACCCTTAATCTTATTTATATTACTGCCTTTAACCCTTTCGGTTCTATGTCCGTAAATATACGTTTTCCAAAGTATATTTGAATAGGGCTAACCCCGTAAATATAAGTTTTGTAATTCTGTAATATGCACTTCTTCAGTAAATATACGTACCGGTAATTTAAAAAGACCTATTTGTAGTTACTACCTCCGTAAACAAACCATTTCCAAAATATATATGTATGGTACTTTTCTATAAATATACGGCTTGTTATTTTGTAATCTGTGTTTCTTCCGTATATACATAGGGGAAAGTAGGCAAAGTCGTACCCCCTAATTTATTTTGCCTGTAAAAACTAATATGATTGCAACAACAACAAAAATATAAATGCAGAAATTTCATTTCATATATTATACAGGTCAACAAAAAAAAAAAAATTTTTGAGTCTTTATTTTAATGACTATTTTCTGTTTCTTTATATCGAATAATAACTAAAACCTTCGATTGTTTTTGAAAAACTTTGCTTTTGTACATTTTACAACGATCAATATACATTTATTTATTTTTATGACCATATAAGGAGAAGCGCGTTATATTAAGTAAGGGTGAGGACGAGCGGGTGGAAAGCAAGTGGCATTTCACTTACGTGGTTCATAATCGGTGTGCGCATGCACATTGCAGCGATACAACGCATTTTGTGTGGCGGCAGATCCAAAAAATGGCGTCAAAAAGTTGTAAACACGAGGTAGACTCATCTTGCTATATTTGCGGCGAATTTATCAAAACAATAGAATCCCATCAGAAATCCAACCATCTTAAAATCCCCTATCACTGGCCAGGTATACTCATCATACTTTAAACTCTCAAGCACCATTTTCACACTTTCGTAATTTTCTTTGAGCATTGCGGAATGAGCCAAAGGAAAAGATGGAAATTTATTTCCATTGTGAAGAGGGACAGCTTTTAAACTTTTTGTTGAACTGTCTATGAAAAGACGCAAGTCAGAAGGAATAAATGAGATACCGACCGCCTTGCATAGGCGGTTATACTAAATATCCTTGCTACCTTTATTTTTGTCGGACCACAAATAAAGAAAATAATGGCCAGTGACGAATTTTCACAGATACTCAATACTCATGAAAGGAAAGCCTGAAAGCAGTGGTTCATGGTTTTCTCGGAAATAACAGAGCAGACAATTACAAAGAGTTTATTGCAACTATGCTTGATAACTTTAAACTCATGGGTTACAGAATGTCCCTTAAAGTGCATATGTTACATGCGAACTTCGACCAATTTAAAGATAACATGGGAGCCTATTCGGAAGATCAAGGTGAACGTTTTCATCAAGATGTGATGGACTTTGAACGTCGTTATCAGGGGCAATACAATGAGAGTATGATGGGTGACTATATTTGGGGGCTAATGCTAGAAAGTCCATACAATCACAGAAGAAATACGAAAAATAATCATTTCTAAACTTTTTTATATATTCTGTTACAGTAGTTGTTTGTTTCGAATGGTTTTCTTGTAAATAAAACTGATTCAAATTCATAACAAAAGTTTGTATTATTTTTACATACAATAAAGGTCTGAAAAAAGGGAAATTTTCTTAAAATCCGTAATTTCATTCTAATAGCTACAAAAGCAAACTTTTTCGGGTAAAACTATTTTTTCTTTAATTAATAATGTGGAAGAAATAAAAATCAGATATGCAGAACGCAGACTCAAAATTCCTGTTGACCGGTGTTATCTACCATAATATTACAACAAATAATGATATTTCAATATCTATTGCTGTTACAATTGCAAGATAAAAAAAAGTACAATTTACCCAACTGGGTCGGTAAACTGTACCATAGGGTTGGTTAAATATACCTGTCAATAAGACAATTTATTGATATTTTGATGTGAATTTTTCTACGTCTATGAACATCTCATTAATAATGTCGTTAGTGTAGATTTGCCTAAAAACGTCCGAGTCGTGGTGATTAGTGAACAGTAATCGACCTAAAGTATTAAATGTTCAAAATGATCACTTTGCTGTTCAGTACAGTTTTGTATAGTCTATTTCACGATAAGTTGAAGTGACTATCTACTTATGGTCCTAAACACAGTGGGTGGTATTTACAAATAACTCTAATCCCTTGTTTGTACCCATAAACTAGCCAAAGATGTATCAGGTATAAATTACATTACACCATGTAATGACACAATTGTAACAAGAAATAAACATAAGATATCATCAAAATAAACTTTATTTTTATTATAAATACAATTAATTTATAGAACTTATAATTAAATTTAAAACATTACAATTAGTATTTAAAACATTACAATAAAATAAGTTTTAAATTAAATAATGTTTAAGATAAAAAAATCTTACAAGTCCAAATCATTCTCTGAATCAGTCTCTAAATTAATGATTATAGTACGTTCTATTTGAATATAACTGTCCTCAGTTTTAATAACATGATTTACACAATTTTTTCAACTATCTACAGGATATTTTCCACTTCTTTTTTTATAAGTTCTATCACAGTGCCGTTTAAAGTGGGAGAAACATTATTCCGTTTTATTCTCGCCTTTAACTGACTCCACATTTGTTCAATAGGATTGAATATACAATAATACGGAGGTAGTCGTAAAACTGTGTGTCCTTTGCATTGAGCAATATTATCGCAAACATATTCTTTAGAAAAACTACAACTTTTTAATAATTTAAATTAACAATTTTTTTTATAACTTTCTTCAAAGTAAATATCATTTTTATATATAAAGTCTTGGATTTCCTTCTTACTGTTTGCACTATTTGGTACTTTATTTAGTTGCCGACTATAGTAACTTGCATTGTCCATAACAATAACACTGTTAGCCGGTATATTCGGGAGTAATTTATTTTCGAACCAGTTTTCGAACATTTCCGCCGTGGTATCGTCTTGGTAGCCGAGTCTAGAATCTTTGATATTTTTCGCAGAAAGCAAGAGTGCATTCGGTATCCATCCAGTTTCAGAACCTGCATGAAGTATCGTAATACGTTTACCTTTATTAGACGGTGCTCTTGTTTGACATTTATTTGACGTATCCACCCAACGTTTTAAGTTTGTTTCATGTGTGTCGTACCAAGTTTCATCTAAATAAATTATTGACCTTTTATCTTCTCTGTAAATGTTTTTTAAATAATTTTGTCTCAAAAGTTTTAATCGCTCTGACTCCATAAGGAACTGCTTTTTATTTAGAGTTTTATATTGAAACCCTATACTTTTAAGGGCACGCCATAAGGTCACCTTTGAACAATTAATTTCACACTGGTCTTGGATTAATCTTTTGAGCAATATGTCCAATGTTGGCACATTTTTTTCGGTGTACATTTGGTAAATTTTTTGCCGTATTACATCTTTCTGGAAACCATCCAAACATTTTGATATGCCTGAATCCTTTCGTTTTCTTCTCCTATCAATGGATTTATTTATAATATTCCATACTGTTGTCATCGCTACTTTCGTTGCCTTGCTTGTCTCTTCTAATGCCGCTTGTTTCTTTTTGCGGTTCCTTAAATATAAATACACATTGGCCACAATTACTTTAGCTTCAACAGGTAAATATATACAAGTTTTTTCCCGATTTTTTTTTTTTATTGAATCTTGCACTATATCATCTTCTTCTATCATGGTCACATAGTCATCTGCTTCATTTGCTTGCACAGAAGTTAATTGTTCGTTCCAAGGACGCCACATTTTTCTAACACGTACTGAACTATTTAACACAAATCACAAGTTATCTGATAGAAAATTCAAAGCGAAGTGAAAAGATTTTTAAAACATCTGCAATTTATACCTGATACATAACTGACTAGTTTATGGGTGCAAACAAGGGATTAGTGTTATTTGTAATTACCACCCACTGTGTTTAGGACCATAAGTAGATAGTCACTTCAGCTTATCGTGAAATAGACTATACACTTTTTTTTACAGCCTCTTGAGCAGAATAAGCATTATTTTCCAAATTTATCGTTTGAATCGATTGGCTAATTATAATTTTCATGTCTTGTCTTGTTGTCGCGTCTGGTATACAATTTCTTGCACTGCGTCCCATACGAAAGTGTCAATTGGCGTTAAATCAAGGTTTCGAGGTAGCCAGGAAACAGGTACATTACGCCCAATCTACTGATTTCCAAATTTATAATTAAATTTGTTTCTCGCAATAAGGCTGAAATGGTGCACTGCATGGTGCAGTGCACAAACTTATTCCTTAGGAAGATCCAGTTATAACAGTGGCAGTTAATACATTTTTAAACAATTTTGTCACCACCAGGCGTGTGCCATTACATAGGTCCCTTTTTGTGTTGAGGTTTCGTAACAACATAATTATTGCACCTACGTTTAAGTTTAATTTGTGAGGTGACATCCCTGAGGGGGTAAAACTATTCAAAAGTTCTATTGGATAGTTTTCTGAATTTAATTAAAAATCTTGTCAATTTAGTTTCCTTATATGACAGTATATTACACGTTTTTAGTCACATTGTTTAAATTATTGCATTAGTAGCTCCCAGTAATGTTGTTTATCGTACCTACGAAGCAAATTGTTGTAACTAACCATGGCAGACATTGTATTAGTAATTACGATTTATATTTATAGCAGCACAATACATAGAACATTTGTATAAATTCCCAGTCATGAACTCTGCAGTTATAATAAAGATGTATTGTTTCACTTGATTTAGCTGATAATAAAATAATGGTGTACGGCACATTCAGCAATATAATTAATATATATTTACCAGTGTTTAAATAACATTATGTAAAACAGATAAAGGTGATTCAGAGGTATTGCATGATTTTGAAATTAAGAGTACTCTGTTGATATTTCATTTAAATCGTATTTATTACCATAAAAAAGACGGATATTATATATATATATATATATAAGGAGAAATAAAAATTCTTATTTCTCCTTATACTATTCTCGTCAAGAACTACATTCAAATATATAATGGGTGTTTTTTAGAGGTATAGAACTTTAAATTGCAATAAAACAACGATGGATTATTCGATTGACATGAATTTTTTTTATTCGAAAGATAATCTTGTGGCATTACATTTTAAATATGATTTCTGGCATATGACCGCCACGGCTGGCTCGGATGTAGTCCAATCTGGACGTCCAATTTTCGATGACTTTTTCCAACATTTGTGGCCGTATATCGGCAATAACACGGCGAATGTTGTCTTCCAAATGGTCAAGCGTTTGTGGCTTATCCGCATAGACCAATGACTTTACATAGCCCCACAGAAAGTAGTCCAGCGGTGTTAAATCACAAGATCTTGGAGGCCAATTCACAGGTCCAAAACGTGAAATTAGGCGGTCACCAAACGTGTCTTTCAATAAATCGATTGTGGCACGAGCTGTGTGACATGTTGCGCCGTCTTGTTGGTATAATTTAATGTAATGCCACAAGATTATCTTTCGAATAAAAAAAAATTCATGTCAATTGAATAATCCATCGTTGTTTTATTGCAATTTAAAGTTCTATACCTCTAAAAAAAACACCCGTTACATAGATTAAAAAATTATTTCGTTCCAGTAATTATTTGGCTGTAAAATTATTCAAATCACATCCAAACTTTCTACAAAAATACCTGAAAAACCTAGCCACCCAGTTTACACAATGTGGATACCCAAGGAACTTGTCTCACAGGATTATCTACAACAGCTGCACTACTTCTGCCAATTCCACTCAGAGAGAAGTCGATCCAATGAACAAGAAATATTTCTCCATCTCGGAAATCACTCCCATCATCAAAAGTGCATTCCGACAGGAGGAATTAACCCTGGCAGAAAAACCAGTAAGGACCATAAGCCAACTCTTCTCCAAACTAAAAGACAAAAGACCTACAAAAAAATATAGGGACATCATTTATAAGATACCTTGTGAATGTAGCTCTTCTTATGTTGGACAGACTTCTCAATGCCTAGGGAACAGGATAACACAACATAAATCAGATGCCAGAGTGAAGCCCCAGTTTTGCGCGTTAGCCAATCATATGTCTAAAACGAAGCAGAACCCTCATTTTGACGGCACGGAGATTCTGGCCACGGAACCAAATACACATAAGAGAACCTTCTTAGAAATGTGTTACATTAACAAATTTAACAACAATTTGAATGCAAAAACAGATATCCAGGGCCTTAGTTAAAATTGTTCAGATCATTTATGTCTCCAGGAAATTTTCTTAATGGGCATTCGGTAACTATGTGAGCTATAGTCTGAAGGGGTTCACCACAGTCACAAGCTGGGGACCTCCTCTTGCACCTCCCATGACCTGTCCTAATACGGTCTAGCCGTCGCCAAAGATGTCTTGGAAGTTTGAATCCTGGTAACTTAGTCGTTCTCACAACTATAAGACTTTTGTTTTTTGCCTTAGATATAATCCACGACCTATTCCAATCACCTGATACGTCTATAGGTTGTTTTAGACGGTTATCGATCCTAATTGGGTTTCTGGACTTTAATCTTTGCGTGGGTAAGTTCTCGAGTTCCCTATTTATTGGTAGGTCACTAAATTTGCCGGCTTTGTCCCACTCTTGTTTACTGGCAATAGTTCTTCTTATTGCGGGTGGCGCAATATTTGACAGTACTGGTAACCAGTCATTTGGTGTCGATTTGACAGTAGCTGAAATAGTCCGCATGGTGACATGTTGCTGATTATCTACTTTGTAAGCGTGTGCGCTGCGAACTCATACAGGAGCGCAGTACTCAGCTCTAGAAAATGCGAGATAGACCAGCCTTTCGCGAAGTATTAACGTCAGTTCCCCACGACGCTCCAGTGAACTTATTTAGAATCGAATTCCTCGTTTTCACTTTTTTATATACTTTATGTGTGTGGCCTTTATATGTCTGGGACTTGTCAAGTGTTACACCACGGTAAGAAGGCTGCTGATTATAAGGTAACCTTTTACCTCGAAAATAAATGTCCGGTTCTAGTGCTGCGAGACGGTTTCTCAGGTGGAAAGAGCAGCATTCTGATTTTTCTGGGTTCGGAAGGAGGCGCCATTGCTTGTAGTAGAGATCCAGAATTTTGAGGTTTTCAGTTAAAATAGTTGCATCTTGACTAATATTTTTGTTTGAACTGTAATAGCGAGATGGATATTATTAGAACTCTGCACCAAGGATGAGGATAATTTATTATTTAGATTGTACGGATGAGGATCGAATGCGTATTTTCTATTTACGGTTGAGGATCAGATGCGGATATAGAACATTTATCCGCACTTTCTTTTCTATTTGTATACTTTAAATCTTGGTAGAAATAACAACTAATCTATATTAATAAAATTGCAGGTTATTATTTTTTTTTTCTTTTTTCGGGCTCACATTTGGTCGTTTTCATAATTATAAGACAAAATAAGCAAAAAAATCATCAATTTTTGTTTGTCCGTTTGCCTGCCTGTGTGGCCTTTTGTGTGCCCGAGCTTCACGTAAAAACGACATATTTTCATGTAATTTGTTATGATGATAGGACAAAACCGGAATTTAAACATAGGCTATAAATAGGGTGACCATTCGTCCCGCATTTTGATTTGGTGTCCCCAGGGCCGAATTTTGCTCTGTACTTATATTTGGGAGGTGAAGACCTTTTTTTTGCTCTTTACTTATATTTGGGAGGTGAGGACCTTTTTTTTGTTTGCTCTTCACTTATATTTCGGAAGTGACGACCTTTTTTTTGCTCCGTCCCGCATTGCCGTCTCCAAGAAAATGGTAACCCTAGCTATAAAGCATCTCAAAATTTATATTCTATGAAGCTGTTTCCGGGTTAAAACTGTTTATTAAAAATCTTAAAATATCACTCTTATTATTTAAGTAGTTAAGTCAATACTTAACAGAAAAATATATATAACAAAAATTGTTTATAGTAAGAAAACATTATTTTTTTGTTTTTTTGTTCAATGCATTTTTACATTTAGATGAATATTTGGAGAATTACGGGGGCACCTCAAAACTAAAATCAACATATATCTCCCTTATTATTGACTTCAAAAACGTATATGACAAAAATTATTTAAAATAAGAAAACAAATATTTCTTCTTCTATATACTTTTCCGATTGGTTGAATATTTGGGGAGTTATGGTGGGACACTCTCAATCAAAAATCGTGAAATATTTCACTTAGTATTTATTTTACATCAAAAATGTATATGAGGAATGATTTTCTCTTCAGTGCAGTTTTATTAACAAAATTATGTAGGGGCAAGGGTAGTGTTACCTATTATAGTGCGTTCAAAGGTGAGTTTGCAGTACAGGGCATATGGAGAAGTTCTTTTTCATACTCTCTAATGGGTTTACACAATGACACTATCCTTTTCTTGCTTGTCGACGTTGCTAGCTCTAAAACGCGCTGATCTGTGAAGACGCAGTATTCTACAAATGGCCATTTGTTTTTGTAGAGTGTCATTTTGAGTTTTATAAGAGTTGATTTTTGTAAATCATACGAATTTTTCATATTATTATAATTGACACATTTGACACTTTTACAACATTTGGCAACACCGCTCCCATTTGCCATAAGAGCTATACTGCAAACTCACCTTTGAACGCTCTATAGTAGAGGCCTATACCTATAGGGTTCAAATATCTTATTTATCATTACTTAACAGTAAAAATGAATATGAGTAAAGAAACTATTCCTCTCTGGTTAATGCAGTTTTTAAGAAATTATATATATCTGGAGAGCTACCAATAAACGATGTATCTCCCTTATGATTGAATATAAAAAATAAATACAAAAGAGTGGTTTAGAATAATAATAATAATAACAATAATAATAATAAATTTATTTAGCCAATAACACATTTCATAAATGTTGAGATTTACCCAAGATGACACATGTAATATAAATTGAAACCACATGAGTTAAACAATACATATAAATTTAACAAAAAGTGCAGTTAAGAGATTACATTATTCAACATTAGCCTTTATGTTGTAAATATTCCTGTATACTATAAAAACAGTTAGATAGTAAAAAATGCTCTACTGGACTTGATAGATTTTAATGCAGTTGGTACACAGTTAAATAATGTTAATGCCATGTAGTGAGGACTTTTACCGTACAGTGCAGAGCTATGAGAGGGACATACAATTGAGTGTTTACTGGGGGTATGATAAGAATGGAAATCTGAATTGGTAACTACGGCTTCTAATATATAATATTAATAAAGCAACGATTATTTTCTGTTCTACTTGAAATTGAAATAACTCCCTTATAATTTATGTTTGCAAAAATTTACATTACTAAAACCGTACGAAGTACGGGTACTCCAGTTAGTAACTAATAATATCACTCTTCGAAAATGCTCGCGCAGTAACAAGTATTAACAGGTGTAGCGCATTTATTTTTATCATATCCTTGAAGGATTGACATTACTGGTTGAGCTAATTTGAAGTGTTTTGAGCACTGTGTTAAGTAGTTTGTGTGATATGTCTTTTTCATAAATTATATCGCGATATGCCAAAAAAAGAAAATATATTTGAAGAAACAAAAAAAAAAAAGTAACAAAATGAAAAACTGCTGTAAATGTAAATGAAAACTTTTTTGTAGCATGTTATTATAAATTTATAATTTTGTCGAATCGAACCTATGTTGATACAAAGTTTTTGGTTTAAAATTGTTCGAGGAACACGCCTTTTATGTTTAGCAGATTCCTTTTGAATCACCCTGTATGAACTTTTGCTCCTGCTTGGTTATACCAACGAAACCTTGAAAATATTACTCATTAACATTTATATTACGGAAAAATCGCCTTAAAATTTTATCATATTTCAAATGAATCAATTAAGATCAAAAAGAAAAAATTTATTCATTCAATTATATCAGCGTTTGAATTGACAGATATAATTTATTGCCATTTTAAGAGAGATTTTATTCATACAGAAACCCAGTATAATGCTCTTCATTAAGAGGCATTGTACCACATCTACTGAAATTAAATTGATTGATCATATTCTCAATTTAAACGGAAGTCTTAAATTAAAAGATCATTTACTGGATACAAGTTATATTTCAACAATAAATACAATTAATTTTAATATTTGCTTTGAAGGAAGACATTTTGGATACCATAGTAATAATAATCCTTCGTCGATTTCGACTATAGGAGTCACAATAAATATATATATATATATATATATATATATATTTATTTTATAGAGTGTTATGTCTTTCATTGGCTCTAAGGTGACTAAAGAGACCTATTTTGGCCGTAAAACGTCTGTCACAGATAGGGCATGTTAGCACGGCAGTGCTGATGTTATCCGATGTTTTCTGTTTCCTCGCTATTGGTTTGGCTCGTACGGCTTGCTGCCTTTGGTTTTCATACATGGATAATGCTTCCCGTGTAGTTCTTCTCCATATATTCCGGTTTTTTGCCAACTCTTCCCATTTATGGCAGCTTAAGTTTGCATTTTTAAGTGTCTGTAGCATCACGTCTTTGTATCTTTTCCTCGGGGCTCCTACATTACGAACGCCAGTTTGCAGTTCAGAGTAAAGTATCTGCTTCGGTAAGCGTTCTCCTGGCATACGTATTACGTGTCCAACCCATCTAAGTTGGTTTTGCATGAGCAAACACTCTATACTGGTGGAGTTGGCCCTATTGAGAACAGATATATTATCGACGTGATCCTGCCATTTTATTTTCAATATTGTTCTTAGGCATCGTTGGTGAAATCGATCCAAAGTGCGATAGTGTTGGCGGTACGGGGTCCATGTTTCTGACGCGTATAGTAGGGTTAGTAGTACCACAGCTTTATAGACAGCAAGTTTTGTATCAAGTTCGAGGTCGTGGTTTAGCCATACTCTTTTTCTCAGACTACCAAATGACTTAGCAGCAGCTGATAGCCGATTATTTATTTCTGCATCGAGACTACCATCACAGCAAATGATGCTCCCAAGGTATTTAAAAGCGTTTGTTTCCTTGAGAGCTTTATCCTCAACAAAAAAGTTAGAAAATGCATTTATTGTGTTTGGAGCTCTTACCATAAATTCAGTTTTTGTTCTACTTATTTGCAGACCAAAACGCTTGATATTGCCTCTTGTAAGTCATTTGGATCACTTGACAACAGTGCACAGTCGTCCGCATAGAGCGCATGCTGTATTGTAGAGTATTGCAACTTAGAGGTGGCTTTAAATCTTGATAATTTGTGTAGCCCTCCGTCCAATCTATAACGAATGTACCCAAGTAGTCACAATAGGCAACCTCTAAAACTGCTGCAAGAAAGATGTTGAACAATGTAGGTCCAAGAATACATCCTTGTCTGCTGCCAATAGTAACTGGAAATGAATTCGACTGAGTTCCGTTTAAAGAGACTTTTGCTTCCGTTTGGTCATGCAAATTACGAATGAGCTGTAGGAGTTTTGGAGAACAGTATTATGCAGAGCAATGGACGAGGAACTTTGTCAAATGCTTTGCTAAAATCGACGAAAGAGATATATAAGTCCCTATTTTGCTCGATACATTTTTCCTGAAGTTGTCGGATGACAAATGTCATTTCGTTGCACCCCCTGTTTCTCCTAAAACCAGATTGTGGTTTTGGATTATGAGCTTCCGATATCGAACTGAGTCTGTTATTTAGTATCTTTGCGAGCACTTTCCCTGTAGTTGATAGAAGGGAAATACCACGGTAGCTGTTACAACAGTGTCTGTTTCCTTGGTGTTTGTATATTGGAATTATTAATGCATTCTTGAAATCCTGTGGAATATCACCAGTTTCCCAAATTTGAATTATAATGTCTGTAATTTTTGAAATAAGTGAATTTCCGCCGTATTTAAGAATATCTGTGGGTAAACCGTCAGCCCCTGGCGAAATTGTCGAAAACATCATAGTAATAGGGCGTTATTAAAAAAAAATAATTATTTCTTCAAAGCTGAATTGAGACTCTAAAGGCGCGCACATTGGGGCCGTTCATGGGCTTGAGCCTCTCCTAAACATTATAAAACATCTTTCTACGGACGTATTTTTCTTGTAAATGAATGTGACCAAAAAACCAATTTGGTATCTCAGCCACAGTAAAAAAAATGTGAATGCGTGCCTATTTTCAAAAAAACGTTTTCTGCCTCTTTAATTTTTTTCGTAAAATTGTTTCTCCTGACGTTACCTCCAGGATCGACGCAACAGTAAAAATAACTCAGCTCAACAAGGTTTTACTAACATCTATGAATAAATAAAACAATTTTTATTTATTCATGAAACAAATTTAAACGTAATTATTTCAATTTTGGCATTCATGGCTACAAACAGAAAGCATAGTTGGAAAGGGTAAGGTAGGGGGGTATTTTGTTATTGTTTTCGTTTTACTTGTGACCTTATAGGATTTCAATCGCAGTTTGGACGAAACACAAGTGCGAAAAGTAGTGTATAATAGTTTAGTGTTATATAATTACAATGAAGGGACACCATCGTGACTGTATTAACTTGACAGAAAATTTTTGTTATGTGTGTGGTCAATTTACAACAAAAGCGCAACGTAGAATCATGAAAAATGTGGTAAAACAAGTTCATTACAATTATTTTGGCTGCCATGTTGGGGACCAAGATAAAACCTGGTCGCCACATATATGCTGTATATTGTGCTATGTAAATTTAGTTCAGTGGTTGAAAGAAAAGAAAAATTCTATGCCATTTAGCGTACCAATGATATGGCGTGAACCTACAAATCACTCTACAGACTGTTACTTTTGTATGACAAACATTTCTGGATTCTCAAGAAAAAACAAAAATAAAATTGAATATTCTGACATTCCTTCTGTTATGAAACCAGTGTGACCACTGGAATGTCAGACCTATGTAGTCTAACGTTCCAGTTCCTAAACCACCTTCTGATTGTGAACAGTTTCTAAATTTATTTGAAGAAATTGTAGAAGTGCACATAGTAGGTCTATCGACTTCTTTCGATCCGGATTACGACTTTCGAAGCAGTGTCGAACCTCATCTCATAACTCAAACTGAACTAAACGATTTAGTGTGCGAGATTAAGATTTACCGTTCTTATTATCTGCAAATCTAAGTAGATTAACAGACGAAAATTGTAGTCCAAATATTTCGAGCCTAGTTTCGATTGGGTTCTTCTGTTGGTTTCCTTCACTCACTAGATACCTACAAAATCCGGAAATGTGTGAGGATTCATACTTCAATTCAATTTATCATTTTATTTTTGGTTAATTTTAATGATGAATATATGTGTCAGCATCAGGGTTTGCACCTAATATTTAACGTTAAATAAAGTACGACTCATGTGAATTAAATTAATATCATCACGTAGTCGATTGTGAGCTTGTTAATTAATATTAAGGGTTAGTTTGTTTGAAAATTATTACTTGTAAATTTTAGATTATTTCACTGGAGTACACTTAAACTACGGTTACATCTAATGCAACAACACACTCAAACGTGTTTACATGGTTGCATGCAAATGTCTATACAATCAACAATGTACAAGTTTTGTTCAGGGCCGTATAAACTGAATTCTACAAACTTTATAACACACCAAAGTTGTTGCCAAATTAAATTAAGCAAATTAACTTAAAGAATAAGAAATATATGTTTTGTCATACAAACTATTGCTACAGCTGCGTTTACCCTGAGGGAAAAGTCAGGAGAAACGACTTAACCCATTAGAGCCCCTCGGCAACTAAAGTTGCCAACGTTTTTATTACCTAAAACTCTGATGATTTGAGTCATAGGGCAATGCGCGTGTAATCACTTATTATCTGTACCTTTATTTATGACCCATAATATAAATAAACCACTTCATATGCATACAAACAAAATAGTCTTAGTTTAAAGAAAGCAGCGTCAAGTTAAATATTTACCACCGGTGCATTATGGAAGAATTGTAAGTATAATTTTATTTTCTATGCATGAACATATTTTGTTATATGTCCAAATATAAAGAAAAACGTTCATTTTTAATGTTGCTTGGAAAAGTTTTTAGAGATTTTGGTTTTGAAATGTTCAAAATTGGATTTGAAAGTGCGTGGCAACTAAAGTTGCCGGCGGGCACTTACATAATTTATTTAATAAGCTCTTATGAGAATTATGTTATGAACGGCTTTTGTTATTTATTATTATTTCTTTAAGTTGCCATAGAGGCAAAGGGAAAGAACTTTTTCTTCATGAAATTCTGGCAGTTACTGAAGAAGATGAAGTAATTCCAGAGTCAATTACAGTATGCCCACCTGAAGAATATGGCATTGACACGGATCAAGGAGGAGATGTTGATCTAGGATTAGTTGAGCCTATGATCCTTCCTGCTGGGGTAATATTATATTTTGAAAATTTGTTTACTTCGGGAAATTTACTACAAGAACTAATTTTAAGAGGTTTGGGCGGGAATGGAACATTGTGCCAAAATCGCATATTTCCATCAATGAAACTTGAAGATAAAAACTACTGGAGTAAAAAATCTCTGCATGCGATGATTTACTGGTTGTTCGATGGAAGGATAATAGTGTTTTTACTGTTTTGACAAACTGTCATTCTATAAATCCAATGAAAACATCATCACAATACTCTCGGGCAGAAATGAAGACCATATCTGTGCCAGTTCCAGGTCCGATTGCTAAATATAATGCTAATATGGGCGGTGTAGATATATCGGATCAATTTGTATCTACTTATGGATGTAGTATAAGAACTAAAAAATGGTGGTGGCCATTCTTTTCTTGGGCAGTTGGCATATTCTGCGTTCAAGGATGGTTATTATACCGCCGTTTAGGCAATGAAATACCACTTTTAGAGTTTAGACGGCAATGTACTGTTTTTATTCTTAAATCTTTTGGTACTCCAAAAGTACAACTTGGAAATAGGCCATCAATGGAGTTTTCTCCTGTGCTAAATGAACTATGTACTGACCATATTGTAGAACGTGGGGAATCAAAATATCGTCGGTGTCGTGTATGTAATTACGGGCTCTAATGGGTTAAGAGTGTATACCTCATATAGAGTGTATATCACAGAATTACGAGCTGTGCTAGCTTGCGTAAAACAGGAGTAGAAATGACAAAACTTTACTTATCTTTGAGTACTGATGCTTTGCGTAGAAAGAGGCCTTTCTGAAGACTACTACTGCAATAAAGGCCTGTGTGGAAAGCAGGACTGTGTGAAGGAAAATCTGCGCCTGGGGCAAAGTCTGAATTTCTCCCGAAATTCTCTTAAACTAGGCACTTGTGGCCAGTTCTCCCTTCGTCCCCCTTTCACACGGCGCTGGCGGAAAGATCGGGAGCAAAAACTTACATAGACAACGCGTGCCGTAACCAAATTATTTAATATACAAGGTGTCTCAAAAGAAATTTTATATTTATTTAGCTTACTGCGTGAACGCAACGTACCCGAGGGGCGCGGGGGTTATGTCAATCGGTAGCCTGGCTCTTGGGAATTCAGTTGCTATGGAGCGTTTCTCGGGAGCAGACCGCGCGTTATGCGTGCGAGAGTTTTACAAAAACGGTGATTCGGCGACTGTAGCGCGTAGAAAATTCTGCAGTATTCGAGGTTTTCGCCACTTAAATGATGCGCCAAGCATTCCTCTCATTCGACATTGGGTTAAAAAGTTTGAAGAGACTGGTACAACGCTGGATAAATCAAAATCCGGGCGACCTAGGTCATCAAGAATGGTAGAAAACGTGGAGAATGTTAATCAGTCTGTTCGTGACGACCCGAACCTTTCAATTCGGAAGCGCGCAAGTGCAAAAATAAACATGCGATAATATAAACTATAACTGTACGAACTGCAGGCAAAAAAACCCAGATGTAACCAAAAAAAGTGATGACCGAGACGAATCCGAAATTTTCTTGTTATAACCGAGAGAGAACCGAAATTTTCAAGTTTTGACCAGGGGGTGGAAATCTAAAATTTTCAAAGGATAACCAGAGTACCAGAGTTGTACATGTATGTCGTTATTTGGTGTGGAATTTACCAATAGATGGCTCTGCTGGAGAAGACTTTATTTCCCATCGCCTAATAGTTAATTGCAAATTATATCATCGTTATATATATTGAACGTTGTGAGCGTTATGTTCTACTTTCTTGGATTTAAAGTAGTTTAATGCTGTAGCGAAGCACGGGTACACCAGCTAGTTATTCATTAAATTCGTTATTTTACTAGATTTTTTAATAATGTATATAGTATAATACAGAACTACGATATTTAAGGTAAAAATGTATTTATAGGTCTTCATTGCAGAGTTGTTGTAGAATAGAATCAAATATCCATATGTGTTTAATGAAGATATACATTAAAAACACCTGTTGCGTCTGCGCGGACAGTTAATAGCTGGTAACTTCGTGACATCAACCTAAGAATAAAATTGCCATAGTAGATGGCAGCACCGGTGATTTAAAGATATAGAGTGAATGCAAACCTTTAATATGCAGGGGCGTACCTAAGATAAATGGCGCCCATGGCAAACATTAAAATTGTGCCCCTATCCAAACATGACACATCCACTTTTTGAAAATTAAAATTTAAAATAACTTGGCTTGAAATCTTTATATATAAAACTGAATATTTGTGGGTACGTCCGGAAATTCTAACTCACTTCCAGATATGCTACCGAGTTGACATTTTGCATACGGTAAGAAATGCCTTCATCATAACTAGAAAAATCGAAAATCTCAAAAAAGTCCCACTAGAAACGAGAAATTAATAATTTTATTTATAATTTTATTGGACCATTGGAATATCTGTTAAATATGCAGTGAGGGGATAGGAATTTTCGGTCAATAGTTGATTGGATGACTATATTCTGATAGTGGCTCTTCAGGCGGCATCGGAAACGTTCGGCTCAAATATTGTCGGTAAACAGCACTGATTTTTATTCAGTTATTTAGCAAAACTATCATTAGTCTATGTAGAACGAGACACCATCTATATTATATTTTTTTTATTTTTGCCGATATTTATGAACTTTATTATTTTGGTTTATTTATTTTTGCTTTTGACGAATCTTTTTTAAAAACATATTTTAACCAAATTTAATATGATAATAGATTAAAATCAGGATCCGAACAGAGGCCATATAGCATCGCAAAATTTTCATTCTAAGGGATTGTTTCGGGATTAAAACTGTTAACTTAAAAACTTAAAATGTCTTTCTAACTTATTTTTTTAATTGCACCCCGAAAGGAGTATTGCTATTTTTTATTCTATAATACGTCCCTTGGACATAGCCATGAAATTTGGAAAGCATATTTTCTCCATGATGTAAGCACCCACAAACAAGAAATTTTTTGAAATCCGACCCCTAAGGGGGTGAAATTTGGTGATATATGATTTCAAGGATTCCTCAATGTATCTTGGAACCAATAAGATATCGAATTAGTTTTTGCTTATAAAGGTTACAAATATTTATGAACGAAATTCAGAATTATTGAGTTTTTTTAAAAATAGTTTCACTTTTTCCCCTAAAGGGGCAAAATGCTTTCTCACTTTTTTTATTCTTTTTGTTTTGTTTTCCGTTTTAATTTTTTTTTTTGCCATTTTGCGCCCCGCTTCATGTGCCAATTTTGCCCCACCCCCCCAGGATAGTTTATTCTATATAAAATATAATTTAGGTTGTTAGAAGTTTTCTTCACCAGAGGTGAAGAAAATTTGGAACTTTACCGGACTTTTATTATTTAATATACAGTGGTGTCTTGACTTACGAGTTTAATTCGTTCCGTGACAGAGCTCGTAACTCAAATTACTCGTATGTCAAATCAATTTTCCCCATTGGAATGAATTGAAAAGCCATTAATACGTTCCAGGCCCTCAAAACACACCGCAATTTTTTTTGTTACATGTTTTTAGATAAGAAAATTGCGTTTATAAATAAGGAATATTGTATAAAAGCGCAATACAATAGAATTACTGCAGTACTTAATCAAGTATTATGTGCATCAAGGTAAAGAAGATCAGACGACTTGATGATACTGACAGAGGTGGAGGAGAAAGATTGAACTGCATAACTGAATTTTATTCGCTGATTTTTTTCCTTTTCGCCACGCTTTCTTCACTTTCATCTGCAGGGTTTTCGATAAAAACCTGTCCAATGCGGTCTGTTTCATCCTCCCTTTTACAATATCTCTAAAATGAGTTCGGCAAGTGTCATTAAATAGCGTCGTCGAACGCCCAGTTGTAACTTATTCTGGTGTTTCTTTTGAATAAAGTCTGAAACATTCTTCCACATTCCCAACATTTCGTTCATCTCACTTGTAGAGATAACCTCCTCCGCTCGTAATTCGAATTTTAGCTCTCAACTCAAAGCAAAACATAGGCCGAGAGACGGCTCGTATCTCGAAAAACTCTTTAATTGGGACACTCGTAAGTCAAGGTACCACTGTACTACAAAAGACCTAGAACGCTGTTATTTTCTACCCAAACCATGTAATTAAGGTCGTACCGACCAATTTAGAATATTTTATTTTTGCCCCCCCCCAAGCTGAAATCCTGGCTACGTCCCTGACTAAGGTTGTCATCCATTAACGTTACACAAAAATAAAACTAAAATCTTTTATAGTTACCAAGACTTTCCTACACTTATACACCATTAGACATCAAGTATATTACCTAATAAGATTGGATGCAATTAAAAATATATTACCAGAGCAGCAGTAAAAGACCGCGACATCAATTCATCAACCATAAATGCATTTTTCCAAAATAAAAACACGTAATTACATTCTTTTAAAGCACCATTTACACAGCAAAGTCTTTAACAACGAGTAAAAACTAAACAGTAAAACGAAATTAGTTTTAAAGCATAGTGAAACAAACGTTGTAATTACTAAAATCATTACTCTATACATTTAACAAATTTATTACACTGCAATTATTACTTTGAAATATGTAAACAGTTCGCACTGAATGCAACATTCATAATAAATTGAAAATAAAATTAGATATTTGTTTATGAAATGAAAACGTTTTTAGACAAAATATATTTAAATGGTTCTCATTCATTTATTTTTAATAGATTTTGTGAAAAAAATTAATATTCTATGAAATTAAAAAGTTTTTTGTGTTAAACATTTTTATGCGGTCAGTTTAGTAACAAAATAACTAAATTTATAATATAATATTAATATCTTAAACAATATAGTTTGCATGCATTTACAAAAATGTAGCCATATTGTTTAAAATTGAGGAAGAGTTAAGGAGCGTAGAAAGTACAGAAGGTGTTCTACAGGGCGATGTTCTAAGTCCTTTAATTTTTGCCGACATTACACAATATTTTTAAGCGTTGGCATAAACGGTATAAAAGAACTCTTAGACTTGCTGTACGCGGATGATTTAGAGGTCTTGGTTAAATCACAGATAGACGTACAAAACAAATTAGAAATACTTCTAAATTATTGCTAATTGAATGGTTTTAAATTTTGCCTTTTCATCGCGGAAGATTAACTAGACAAAGAAATTTTACATATAACAATAGTAAACTAGATATACAGACCAATTCTGTAACTCAGTTACTATGATCATAGTAACTAAATTTGTCACAATGAGCAAGGTCAGTTACTATCACGAATGAAAGTCATTATACTTTTTATAATATTTTATCTTGTAGTAACATTACTACACAGTAACTTTTTACAGAATTGATCTGCTTGTCTCAACGTATTGCTAGTTGGGTGTAACATTTTCCTCTTGTGGAAAATATTAAGAACAAACTAAATTCGCTTTTCGCAAAGCCAATATGGCAGTAGTTAATACCCAAAAAATACTTGCAACAACTAAGTCTGACTCTTGGGATTCAGTAAACATTCTATTCGTCTTTATGGTTAAGGCTACACTACTTTATTCAGTTGAAATTTGGGATTTGAATTAACTGGAAGAGGTTCAGTTAGGACAGAGTTTCCCAAGCTTTTTGAGCCGCGGAGCACTTTTCACGAGAATAATTCGTCGCGGAGCACTATCGTTGCTATATACAGTGGCGTACGCAGAAAAATATTTCGGGAGAGGGGGGGATATTTCACAACATCGGAATATATACGTATTGAGAATGCGAGCAATCTTGAAATGGTAATTATAATTTTAGTTCTTTTCGAATTTTCGGGGGGGTGGGGATTTATCCCCCTAATTCCCCCTATGCGTACACCACTGGCTGTATATTTATATATATTTTAGTGGATCTTGACGTGTGATATGTTCTAGAAATAAATTTCTCAGTTGATCGATACAGGATAATTGTTTTTTAGACCGGGAGCTCATGACATTTTTGTTCTCCGATTTCATACAGCATGCCTTTTGGAGGAGAGAATATTTACCCTGTGACAACAAAAAAGGGATGGTACTAAATCCCTGCACGCTTTCCGGTCATAGGGAAAATTGCATTTCCACTTGCATAAAATTTTTGTGTTTTTCTCTGATATAATATTGCTTGCCCTTTTGTCAAAAGAAAGTTATAACAAATTTAAAGTCTTTTAATTATAGGCATGCTGTATGAAAACGCGGAAAATCATATTTTTTATTACAAGATCACATGACCGTTTGAGCCCTTTGGGACCCTCCGAATCGCATGCATATATTTAAAAGACTTTAAATTTGTTATAACTTTCTTTTGACAAAAGGGCAAGCAATATTAAATCAGAGAAAAGCACAAAAATTTTGTGTTTAAGTGGAAATGCAATTTTCCCTATGACCGGAAAGCGTGCAGGGGTTTAGTACCATCCCTTTTTTGTTGTCACAGGGTAAATATTCTCTCCTCCAAAAGGCATGCTGTATGAAATCGGAGACCAAAAACTGTCATGAGCTCCCGGTCTATTATGCCGATCTTGAAAATTTATCTGGTACGGACTATAAATTGGGTAAAATGTAAGAATGCTTTGTTAGTTGAAAGCAAAAATATTAATAAAAAATCAGCTGTGACCACCACAACACCGAACGCTATCACACAATAGGTACTTAAACAAAATACCCTCTAACACAGAAATTATTTACCATAACCGTGAAAACATTACATATACGTATGACAAAATAAATACTTTATAAGTATTATTAAGTATTATTACTGTAATTAAAATAAAGTAAAAATAACGTAAAAATATATATTTTTTTAAATCAGCTGTGGCCACCACAAGACTAACTTTTTACCAAAAGTTGATTAACTAATGCCATTGGTCGGAGAAGCTTAAAAATGAAGTTTCATAAAAATCCGTTTAGCCAAATTCGCTTTACACGTATCAAAGAACCGACAGACATACATACAGACAGACCGACAGACTTCATGCTAAAAATAGTAAAAACATGTAGGAACCTCAATCCGTGGATATCCATCGAAATTTAAAAATGTCAAAATCGGTACGATCACAATACCTCCCTTATATTGTATGTGGCGGTTGGTAAAACTTAATCCGTTTGGTAAAACTTAATCCATAAGTCTTAAGCCTAAGAAAAAACTATAGAAGTACTATCTTTTTAATATTTGAACACATTTGTCGTCTACTGGATGTTCTGAGACGGAAACTTGAGGCAGTTTTTTTTAACAATCCGTACTTTAGCCAGCGATCCATCTAAAAATAATCGCAGCAAAAACAAATAAATAACACTGCACCACTATGACTTACTGACTTCCTGTCTGAATCATAAAGAATATAGGTAATTCATATTCATATTCCCATTGTATGAAACGTCACAACATCCATTATCTATTATGTGGCAAATTTTAAGGAATTTGTACTTGATTATATGCCGTTCTTGTAATATATCAGCCCTGTAATAGAACAGTCACTCAGCTGTATATTTGTATTTCATAATGGTTAAAACTTTTTCAATGACCAGTGGAATTATTGAGATTCGAGTGTCTTTTATTTGGGGCAATAAAATATAAATGTACTGGCTTTTGTTATCTTCAGTAGTGTATAATTTCTGAGTGAAACGTTTGTTTTGAAAAAAAAAAAAAATCAAACACTATTTTCACATCTGATCACATTTATTTCATTTACTTTTCTGTCTAATCTGTTCGCGGAGCACAGTTCGGGAAACCACGAATTATTCTATTTAGTCAGTAGGAATAGTATTATAGAATAATGTAACGCAATTAAAACCGAATTAACTACCTAAAGTAAATAAAGTTTGGAACACTTGAATCAATTTCGTCAATTCTCTGAAACAGTAGTGCCACCCCTGAGTCTAGTTGTTAATTGTTTGTTCTATTTTGTGATAGAAGCCACAGACAAGCTCCACTCAATCAGCCGACGTTGCTGGTGAACGTACCAGTACTGCCCTAAAACAATTAGTCGTCCCATGTATCTAAATTGCTCCGTATAGAACCTATAGGCACAGCTACCGGTGATGCTATATTATGTCACAACAGACAACTGTTGCTGTTTGATACTACGTATAGAGGGATGTTACTGTTCTGTAAATTATTACCCATAGGGCGGTTTTGTTTCTAATCAATCATTTTATATTACAGTTTTTGTGGTTAGAGGTAGAACTTTATTAATTAACGATGTTATAGAGTTATCGCTTATGATAAATACAGAATTTAATATAGAATCTAATGAACAGATCCTCGTCAAGAATTTCAATATAGTTTACACGGACGCCCGCAAAAAAAAATCAAAGGGGGTGGGCAAATTTGAAGGTTAATTTTGAAGATGTTTAGCAATTTCTTAGATAAACTTTCATAAATACAGAACACTATTTGAATAGAAATTGAAGGTGTCTGTGATCATGGATAAATTGGCATTCATGACTTTTTCTATTTAATTTACTCTATCTATTATTAATAGTGAACACTTTCCCTGTGCACACCTAACATACTCAAACTAGATAAACGACCACCCGTCATAATTGACGTAATAACAATTGAAATAATAGTGCTTATAGGTACATGCCAGAACCAATTTGATAGCACACTTTGTTTATGTAGTTAGCTGTAACCAATTATCAGTATTTGGGCCTCTTTGTGGAGTTTTATTGGTAGCTTCTGCGTGGAAAATGAACACGTCTCGTAAACATATCTAACATATATTATATTACAGAAAGACTACAATTTCTATTTACGCGCAGTTTTTCACGTCTCATTAGGTACGTAATTATTGTTTTCCGGCGGATGTGGCTGAATTCGGTCTTGCCGGGCAGGAATTATTGTATTATTATTAATAATAATAATAATAAACTCGTGTATTGGAAAATGAAGCTCAGTACGCTTTCAGAAACAAGCAACATCTAATAGCGATCTTTTTTGACCTCACCAAAGTTATGACATGACTTGGCGCCGTATCATCACAAGTTCCCTACAGGAACTAGGTATTGAGGGTAACACTCTACACTACATAACAAACTTCCTTACAAACAGGAAATTCAGAGTGAGAACAAATGGTTCTTTGTCCCAAGAAGAAAATCAAGAAAATGGCGTCCCTCAAGGCGAAATCCTGAGTGTGGTCCTGTTTTTGATAGCAATAAATAAACTAGTAGAGTATATACCAGACCCCATTAAAGTATCCCTGTTCGCTGATGACCTTGTTATATACACGCGAAACAAAAACTTCAAAACACTTAAACAAACCATAAAAACTGCGATAAAAAACCTAGAAGAATGGTCAAAACTAACAGGATTTCAGTTCTCGGCACAAAAAACTAAAGCCATGCACTTCACTAGATTACAAATCCCATTAATTAATTACAGGCTTAAGCTCAACAACCAGAATATAAAAATGGTAGACAATATGAAATTTTTAGGAGTAACAATAGACAAAAAACTAACATGGAGAACGCATATACTAGAACTTAAAAAAGAATGCCACAGTAGACTAAGTCTTCTTAAAATTCTGGGACGTACAAAATGGGGCGCCCACAGGGATACTCTAATAAAAATATATTTAGCTACAATACGATCAAAACTAAATTATGGATGTATAATGTACGGCAAAGCTAAGAACACACATTTAAAACTACTGGGCACTATCCAAAATACAGCCATCAGGATAGCCACAGGAGCACTACGTACGAGCCCGACGAACAGCCTAGTCTGCGAAGCCGGAATACTACCACTACCCTACCGTAGAAAGAAACTTATCCTAGCCTACGTAACAAACCTTGCTAGAAATCCAAATAATCCCGCTCACGATTACATATTTAGAGGAACACAAACATTAAACAAAACTCCTATGCAAAAATACATCTCCAATTCCTTGACCGAACTTCATTTAACCTTCCCAACTATAAGCAAAATTCACTTCGGTGGCATACCGCCCTGGACGATCTATCAACCAGAGTTTAACACAGAACTAACAAAATACCAGAAAAACACTACACCACCCGAAATACTGAGATACGACTTCAAACGTATAATCTATCAAACAGAAGACGCAATCCAGATTTATACTGACGGCTCAAGAACAGAAAACGGTACGGGGGCAGCTATGGTCAGTGGAGAAACCATAGAAAAATACCATCTACCAGACGAAACTACCATCTACTCGGCAGAACTCTACGCAATATACAAAGCGGCAGAGTACATCAAAAACCAAGGACAAACAAATAAAACCTATATCATCTCCACCGATTCCTTAAGCGCAATGCAAAGTCTTACACAAATTTTCCCTAAAAAAGAAGAACTAGTAAAAATAAAGGAATATCTACACGAAGCATACGTCAGCAAAAACATAAGATCCAAAATAATCTGGACGCCCTCACACATAGGAATCAAAGGAAATGAAATAGCCGATAGAGCCGCAAGAGAAGCCATTAATGTAGAAAAACTCCGCAACACCATAGACGCTAATGACTTTAAATGCTACATTGCAAAACACACCACAAATAAATGGCAAGAAGACTGGGACAACACCATCAATAACAAATTAAGGAAGATAAAAAAAGATACAAAAAAATGGGAAGCAAAAAACGACAGGAAGGAACAAACCACCATCACCCGATTGAGAATAGGGCATACCCTCCTCACGCATCAACATATCTTCCAAAAACAACCGAAGCCAATATGTGATGTTTGCCAAGTCGACCTAACTGTAGAACACATACTGACAACATGCAGAAAATTCTCAAACGAACGCCAAGCGTGCAATATCCCCGACAAAATAGAAGAAGCCCTAAGACACAATACAAACCAAATCAATGATGTTATCAAAGTCCTGAAAGAAACCAATTTATATGACACAATCTAAATTACATGCCGTACCTAATATAATATACTTTTAATTCCTTCAAAATGTTACTATTACTTAAATACAAATGTTAAATATTACTTATACCATACTATATAACTGTATAAATTAATGTATACACCAATGTACCGGGTGCTAATGACCAAGAAGTCGAAGCACTCTATGTTTGCAAATAATAAAAAAAAAAAAAAAACTCGTGTGTATTTAGCTCCACTAGTCTCTAATATGACGCGGCTCAAAAAGTTGCTGAAGTTTGAGATAAGTGGACGCTTGTCAAGACCTAACAAACCCCATAATAATAATAATAATAATAATAATAATAATAATATTTATTTATTGTCCACATACAATACATAATCATTAATAGATAGTCAATCAGATAAATTACAATAACATGACAAATGATAATCGATTCACACAAGTTAAAAATTAAGTCAAAAAATTCGTCAAAACTATACATAGTATTTTCAACCAATAAGTTTTTAATTGTTTTTTTAAATTGTACTGAACTTAATTCTTTGGTAGAAACTGGTAACAAATTCATAAACTTTATAGAATAATTAATTCTATATTTTGATTTATTTATTCGTGTAAAATTGGGGTAAATAAATTTGGGATTTGTTACGTGTGTAGTAATTGTGAACGTCTTCATAAGAGACAAAAGATAGATAAAAAGTGATAGTAGTGTCATGATTCTAAATTCTTTAAAGAGTAACCTACAATCGGCTCTATAAGATGTATTCCTTATCACTCTTATTGCACGCCTCTGTAGTCTAAAAACTCGGTCAGCAGAGGCAGAATGTCCCTATGGTACAAGAGCATATGCTATGTGCGACTGAAATAACGCAAAATACGTAATTAATAAAACATCTTGTAACTGATTTGTGTTTTCTCCTCATTTAATTATAATTTATTTGATATAAACCAGTCTTTTGCTTTAGATAAATGATAGAAACATGTTGCATGTGTTCCAGTGATAATGATCTAGTTATAAGGGTCGTATCATCGGCATATAAAATAGATTTCGTCTTAACAGTAGAAGAGAATTCCCTGAAATAAATTAAAAATAGTAATGTACCTAAAATGGAACCTTGCGGTACTCCATACATAATATTGAGCACCTAACACAATTTTTGAAAAAAAATGTCTGCCACTATTTAAGAATTTTTAAGTTTCATAGCATATACTCACACGCTTCACTTTTTGGAAATTAGAAAGCATATGTGGCACAAAACAACTGGAACATTTTTTAAGGCATTTAAATTTTAATTTTTTGCATGTGGTCGCGTATTATTCCCTTAACGGCCGGGGATCCAATATAAAGTTAATGTTCTATTGCCGCATTAGTGGCTTTATTGTCTTTTTCAATTATCTTCTTAACAAGAGCTATGTATATTTCGGTAAGAGCTGCATAAGGACATTCTGCTCCTTTTTGGTGTTGAACAGAATTTCTGCCTCGTTCAAATTCTTTTTACCAGGGGTAAATTGTAGCTAAAGAAGGCGCTTGTTCAATAAAAACTGGATCTAAACTTGCTTTGCACTCATAAGCGCTTAAATCTTTTGTAAGATCATAATAAATAATGAATCGACAATGCACTCTAGTCAATTCCATATTTTGACTCACAACGATACTTTAAAAAAATAATTAATTGAGTTCTAACTGACCTAAGTTTTTCAACTTAACCCTTTACCACATAGTGTGCCATATATGACACATTCTACATCACAATTTTTATTTTTTATTTTACTTTTAAAACTGAATCAGAACGTTACTTCATGAATGTTCATATATTAATTATATTTTAATTAATTAATAATTTTTATTTATATAGCTTGTAGCTAATAATAGAAATTTACAAAATATTACTTATATATAAACAACTTTACAAAAAATATATTTACATGGTTAATGAAAAAATATAATTATAGCCTATATTAATTATTACTCTCTAAAAATATTCTTAAATTCTTCTTAAATATAGTTAGTGATCCTATTGATTTTAATTCCCCTGGTAAACTATTATATTCTAAAGCTCCTCTATGCATAATGTTTTTTTTTTGTGCTTACTTTCTTTGTACCCGTTATGTAAAATGACCCAGTCTGTCTCGTATTATACGAATGTATTTCCTCAATCCTTTTTAAATTTGACCCCAAATACTGTGGCAATAAACCTTTGTCCAATTTATACATAAAAATCATACCATTATATTTAATAAATTGTTTAATATTTAACCATTTTAAATCATTTAACATTTTTGTTATACTAGTGAATCTGTTACATTTTAGGATGATACGCATCGCTCTATTTTGTAGTAATTGTAATTTATTAATGTCACTTTTGTTATCTAAATACAGAACAGTGTTACAATACTGAAAATGGGGCTTTACGATAGTGTTAAATATTTGTAAAGCACCCCATTTTGATATTTTACTTCGGATTCTACGTAAATAGTTCAATTTTTTACTTATTTTTTTTGATATAAAATTTATATGTTCTGTACCTGTTAAGTTTTTATCCACTATAATGCCTAAATATTTTATTTCGTTAACATATTCTATGTTTTCCCCACCTATATTTAACTTCGTTATATTTTGCATCAATTGATTTTTGTTATACATTAACATAGCTTTAGTTTTTTTAACGTTTAGCTTTAATTTGTTATTACACAGCCAGTTACATATTTCTGCCAGGTCATCGTTTATAGTCTGTATTGACCTATCAATATTTGTGTCATTATAATACATTATAGTATCATCTGCAAAGAGATGTATTTTACAATTCTTTATTGCTATTTTTATATCATTTATATAAACTGTAAACAATAAACTACTGAGTCCACTTTCCTGAGGTAATCCTACATCTATATTTTCTAATTTAGATTTTATATCCCTAAATTTTACAGCCAGTTTTCTGTTATTTAAATAATCCCTTATCCAGTCTAGAACTATGCCTAGGGTTACCATACGTCCCGGTTTTTTTTGCTCATCACTTCCATTTTGGGAGTGAGGACCTTTTTTTTGCTCATCACTTTCTTTTGGGAGTGAAGACCTTTTTTTTGCTCATCACTTTTATTTTGGGAGTGAGGGCCTTTTTTTTGCTCATCACTTTCTTTTGGGAGTGAGGACCTTTTTTTTGCTCATCACTTTCTTTTGGGAGTGAAGACCTTTTTTTTGCTCATCACTTTTATTTTGGGAGTGAGGGCCTTTTTTTTGCTCATCACTTTCTTTTGGGAGTGAGGACCTTTTTTTTGCTCATCACTTTCTTTTGGGAGTGAAGACCTTTTTTTTGCTCATCACTTTTATTTTGAGAGTGAGGGCCTTTTTTTTGCTCATAACTTTCGTTTGGGAGTGAGGACCTTTTTTTTGCTCATCACTTTCTTTTGGGAGTGAAGACCTTTTTTTTTGCTCATCACTTCTATTTTGGGAGTGAGAGCCTTTTTTTTTGCTCGTCACTAGTATTTTTGGAGTCCCTGTCCCGGTTTGTCGCACAAAAAATATGGTAAGCCTATATATGCAACATACACAGCAATGGATCGTGTAGTATCTCAAGTAATAGGCTGCAATAGATTTGAGGTTATCAAACGGAATTTGCACTTCAACGATTACTCTGAATTTATTAAAAAAGGACAACTAGAAGATACGACCTTTTTTTCAAAAATTCGAGAGCGGCTGATTTTAATCGCTAATGAAGAACATCTAGCAATTGACGAGCAAATAATTCGGACTAATTTTCTTTTGTAACATAATGTAGAAACATAATGTTCCATGTATGGCACAAAGCCTATTTTCATAAAAATAATAATTAATATTTTAAATATATTTTTTTAATTAATCATTAAAAACCAATTCCTAATGCCCATGAATTATTTCAGCCAAAAATAAAAATTCATACAGTAAAGGGTTAACAGGTACATGACAGGTAAATAACTGACTATATACCAACACGAATGATTATTAAATAAAGTATTTACTACATTATTAACATTTCGTATTATTCTACATGTTTTATGGTGACAAGGATAGTAACAATAAACAATGGAAGAAACAACTGGATGGATTATGTTCAAAAGTGAAATGAACGTAATTTCAACAGTCGTCCAATCAAGAGATGAAAATCCCGAGCTTCACATTTTCAAATATTATAATAGTGGAATCCAATTTAGCTTGAGTAAAGATATTTTCATCCTCCCAAGGAACATTGTTGCTGACGTCTCAACGTTCCATATTCCATGTAATCTCAGTCCGAGCTAATTGCATCTTAGCATTTTGGGGTCACGTCTGACCCCAAGGTAACATAAACCGCGGGAGTAAGGAAACCTCTGGGGTCCTTTCGCAGTTATCAAGACAAGGAAAAAAGCTCAAATTTAGAAAATGGAATTGAATGACGTCTTAAACACTTAAAAAGCTTTTCTTAACTAAATTTAACTTTTAAAATTTCTACTTTCCTCTATTTGTATTATAATTTTGGAAGGATTTCGGAATTAAAATATTCCAGCAGATTTAAAACTAAAGTTTGTGAATTTAATAATTGGCTGCAAGCTCTATTAATTAATATTATTAACAGACAACTGACAGCTAAGACAAATAACAAAAAACATTTTTAAAATCGCTGAAAAATGGTAACTAGATAATTATATGAATTCACTACTTGATACATACATGTAACACTCACCTATCAGCAATCCGACTATATTACAGTTACTGCGAACAAGGACAGATTTTTATTATAAAGTGATGGAAAATTTTTGTAAGAAAAATAGGTGTATTGATTTACTAATTAAATAGTTGTAAAAATTTAAAAAAAAATAATATGACGAAAAAAAAATCTGCTGCCCATTGTAAAAAGTCACGGCACTCCACTGACATTATATATCCCTTTGCATATTTTTAAGGAAATTGGACACTTATTTTGGAACAGAGGAAGTAAATACTAAATTAAAACATTGGCATCCAAGTTAATGGTTTTTGTATATTTTGGTATTTTATTCTAAGGCTATTTTATGAAAAGCGTAACATTGTATGCTTTTCATTAAGGACAATTTTATGTTGACTCTGAATCCAGCTTTAGTACTACATAAATATATTACAAGGTAACATTATGGTGCAGTTTAGTCAGCACAAATAATTTGTGCATAGGGGTATCCCAATGGGTGATGCACAGGGTATATTGGAAGATATAGTTATAACTAAGTACTCGGCTAGGTAATGGCTATATAATTCGTTTTGCCAAACGGACGGACGCATCGTACATATATTCCAGAATCAATTTAGCCATTTGATTGATTTGTCCGCTAAAATTAACAATACAGTTCTGTTGTAGTAATTGTAAATATTCTTTTATCTACGACTATCAAGTAATAAATGCATTATGTTGATTTATTTCTCTTTGATACCTTAAAAACAAAAAAACTAAATTAATTCAAACAATAGGTTGAATCATGATTGCTAGGATTGGGCGGAACTCACATGAATTCGATTCTCAGCTGTTAAAAATAATTTTTTGAACGACACATAAAAATAGATATTTTTTGAGAAACAAATCTGATCAAAAATTCCTGTTGAACTATTTTAGTTACCATCAATGTACATTATGGAGATTTTTTTGAAATATTTAGATCAACGACAAGTTAGACCAGAAACACTAAGAAAAACCTGGCACCAAGAAACAAAAGAAGATGCAACGAAGAGAGGTGTAAAGTGGAAGGAGATAAGAAAATATACAAATGACAGAACACGATGGAAAGAAGCATGGAGAACAACACCAGAAAATAAATAACACGACTATAGCCTTACACCCCAAGGTAGAAATGCTTCAGGATTAAGTAACTTTTCGTTTCTTAATCTACGCCTTGAGAGCTTTATTTGATACCACAAAAGAAATTTTTTTAAAATGATAATGATTTTTAGCATCCAGAGGGGGGGGGGTGGCTGACGGGCTTGTGTCCGCCTCCGCCCAATAGCTCTAAAAAATCATCATTTGTAATTTATAAATGAGGAGGTTTTTTTAGGACATCAGTTGTAGTTTAGAAATGAGAACCTTTTTAATAATTTCGTCTTCTGAACAACCTCTCCCTTTAAAAATTCCTGGGTGCCCACCTGCGCCCAGTAATTTAGAAGTGGCGTTCCGGTTCGTGTAATTACCCATTTCGAGCCTGGGTGTTCTTGGCAGTTTCGCATTAGATGCATTAGATTGCTTATCCCACTTATCCTACATTTCCTTTCTTCAATATTATTTAGTTATTTATTTATTTATTTATTGAAATAAAGGACACTCCAGACCAAAGGTCCCAACTGTGCCCGTAGTCCCATACAAGTTTTACTACATTAAGCTATATCTTATACTATAATATAATAAAATAACGTATTGTCAGCTCATTTGGTTTTTGAATACATATATGAATCAAATATACAATTACATTACATATTCAGTGCAGTAGTATGCTTTATGAAATGGTTTCACATAGTATATAAAGTCTTTTTGAACAATGCGAAATTCATATAAAATAAGTCCAATTCTCCAATTACTTCCAGACTTTCATTATAAAGGGTTGCCATTCGATTAAGTGGACTCATTTTGTGCTGTTCGGTTCTGGCTTGCTCAATTTGAAATAAAGTATTTCTTTTTCGTACTCCAACACGCGGTACTTTTAAACAAATTTGGGAGAGGATATCTGGACATGACAGGTCGCCATTCCATATTTTGTGCAGTATAAGTAAACTAGTAATATCGCATCTGGTACTAAGTGACACCACAGAATATTGTGTTAGCAACAAAGTATGTGAAACATACTTAGGGTAAATACCTGTCATTCTGAAGTTCACGCATAAATTTTGTCTGCACCGACTCAATAAACTTTATATATTTAAAGTGGAATGGCGACCAAACCACAGATGCATATTCCAACTTGCTTCTTATGAGAGTATTAAATAGTGTAATATATGTCTGTGGTTTTAGGAAATCCTTCCCCATCCTTAGTACCAGCCCAACCATTTTGAAGCTGTCGTTGACCAGTTTCGTTATATGTGCATTAAAATTCAGAGACTCGTCAAAAGTAATACCTAGATCCTGCATAAACCTTGTCCTTTCGATGTTGATACTATTCATTTCATAATTATATACAAAAGGATTGCGGTTTCTCTTAAAGGACATTAGCTTACATTTTGCTGGATTAAAATGCAGGCCAGTAGCTGAGCTCTAATCTGACAACATATTAAGATCATGTTGTAAATCATAGCAATCTGAGAGACTGTTTATTTGCTTGTATATCTTTATGTCATCCGCATATAGTAAGCATTGGCTTTTTGTGATATGTTTTGAAATATCATTCGCCGCCAACAAGAACAACAATGGGCCAAGGTTTGAACCTTGCGGGACCCCGGAGGGTGTCGAGAAGGGTCTTGATCGAAAACCTTCGTATTCCATATTTGGTGTCTTCGACTTAGATATGAGAAAATTATCATTCTTCTTTTCTTCATTGCCTACTCTAAATCTTTAAATAAGTGTTTTATTTATGACTAATGGATGAGACTCTTCAAATATTTGTTGGAATTAGAGTAAAACAAATGTAGATATTATTTTAACGTGAATTTAACAATGCAATGCAATGTCTTTACTTTAATATGTACAAAAGGTTAACTGAAATATCATTAATAAAAAATATAAAACATGAAAGGAAATGGAAAACAAACAAAATGAATATTTATTTTTCATGCAATCACTTCAGGTTTTTTTATGTTTTATGCGAAAAGGGAATTGGCATTTTAATATATGATTTTATATAAATTCCAGAAAGGAAACAAAGTATTACTAAGTTAAATATTTATTTATATTTTATTGCTTTGAGTTTATATTTATTTACATGAAAGAAAACACAACTATGTTTTACTGAGTATGTTTCCTTCAAAATAAATAATTTTATAAACATAATCATATTCAGAAGGAGAAAATTAAATATAAACAAAATAAGCAACCAAAAACGTTACATATATCGTACTGACAGGATTTTTCAATGGAAAATTCAGTACATTTTTATCAAAACAAAAAAACATTTATGTGAAGTGTGAATTTTCAAACATTTCAGGGTTTTGTAGGTATTTAATGTCTTAGAAGCCAACAGAATGCTGGATGTCTTGGACAATATTTCTTCTATAAAATCACATCAAAATCAACAGATATTCATTTTTATTCGTTTTATTCGTCAATTTTGTTAAACTAAATTTAAATCACAAGTGAAAATTTCGTCACAATGAAATTTTTCCTAGCGATTTTCTCTGCATTTGCTTCGTATTTAAGTCTTTATTAAATTAATAAAGACAGACAGATAAGTTTTCGGTTTCTATGCCCATAATTAGGGTTGCCAATTACCAACATTGCATCGATGCTGACAAAAAATTGATTTAAGGGGTGGGGAGGTATAACAAAATTAAATATTCTGGTATTTCTTTTCGACCTTGGAGTAAGTTAAATTATGTAGTCAATTCTTGGGATATTAGGTCAATAAGTAAAACACTTAGATATTCATATATTTGAATAGACCGGTTTCGACAATTTTATTGTCTTCTTCAGTATCTCTGAGGAAAAATTGAGAAGAAAAATATTTAATATTACAATAATGTTCACAAAAATTAGTATGAAAATTAACAATTAAATAAACATGTGTATCAAAAAAAAAATAAATAAAAACTTACTCAAATTACTAATGTAAATAATAGTTTGTAAATGTATTTAAAATAAATAAAACTCATTGTAAGAGACATAACTTATCAAGACATTATTTATCATATTTTTCTTCTCAATTTTTCCTCAGAGATACTGAAGAAGACAATAAAATTGTCGAAACCGGTCTATTCAAATATATGAATATCTAAGTGTTTTACTTATTGACCTAATATCCCAAGAATTGACTACATAATTTAAAATTAAATATATTGTTTAAGGTAAATAATAGTATTATTAATATTTCTTAATAGTTTATGAAACATAAAATAAAATTATAAATTTTATAAAACATTTACATGCACAACATAAAATTAAAAAATAAATCTGTCATAAGGTACAGGAGATAAATTTTTAATAAAAAAATAGGAATATTATTTTCTAAAATTATATTTCATGTCACTTTGTGATATCAATGACAAATCGACTTAAGCGGACGACATACCACTACGCAGCTAAAAGCGGGCCTTAAGCCTGGAACAGAATGCACAGTGCGCTACGCCGTCAGCGCGCCGTCATTTGCGACGGCGTTGCTCAGAACGCCGTTGAATTTTCGCCTGCCCACAATGCAATCATTTTTAACGCCGTCAAGTGTCACGTGACCACCTATATCTGTGTTTATACGTGCGCTTTCTTTTATTAAAAGTATAATGGATGATGAAGACTTGTGTGCGATGTTTTTTATGTTGTATGCAAGTTATTTATACATACAAACACTTTACCATTCAGTAAAAACTGAGGTTAGGTGTTCTGCGTCAACGGCGTCAAAAGTTGGAAGTTGACGAACATTCAGTATCAACGGCGTTCGAACGCTGTAGGACGTTGTTCATTCTGTGCACTTGCGTATTACAACCTTGCTTTTAACTTTGCGCTGACAGTTTGCGCCGTCCAACGGCGTCAACGCGCTGTCAAATTCGTTGCATTCTTTTTCCCACTTTACCAAGCGGCAGGCTGCAGACTTTGTACTGTACATGAGTTAACCCAGCGATTCCCAAACTCTGCGCCGCACCTGTGTTACACGGGCGCCACGAAAATATTACAACATTCCTCCAACTGCGTTAGCTTGAGCAGTTTTTACTTGGGGCACCGCGGAAAAATTCTGATACATTAAAGGCGTCGGAAACCGAAAATTAGTAATCACTGGCGTATACGCATCTAAAAATCTCCGTAGTTTATTTGGTACAGAAAAAAATGGGCTTTAATCGTTTAACGCGTTTTAAGATTACGATTTCTTTTTAATGTTATAATTTAAATTTGTGAAAATTGTGAACTAAAAAAATTAGGACTCAAATAACGGTTAGAGAAAATGAGCTGAGGTTAGAATTTTTGGATTTCTTGTAGTTTATTTAGACTAGAAAAAATTTGAGGCCTAATTCATTTAGCGTACTTTAAAATTATGACAAATTTTAATATGGTGTGATTTATAGAAATTTTCATCTTCGCATGGATGTATCTCAAAAACGAAATAAGATAAAGATCTGTGGTTGAAATTTTTGAAATCCTAACAATAAAATGGTTAGCGATAGAAATCTACGGTTTGAAATTTAAAAGTTATTTTTCACATTAAAAAAAAAAAAAAATGCTTGTTGATTCACTCATTAACAGGTTTTATTTATACCCCACTAAAAATAAAAATATATATTTATATATATTTTCATTAAATACATATTTGTTTATATTTATCTACCGATGTGTTGTTTTGAATTCTCTATATTTTTCCAATATGTGAGTCAAAGAGTTGCAAAAGCATGCCAAATTTCAAGTTAATATATTCAGCCGTTTGTCTAGAATTTCTTCTGTCCGATAGACAGACAGACATATTTGAGATGTTATAAGGGTTTTTTGGTGGTCATACCTACAAGACTCAAAAGAAAAAAAGAAATAAAAAATTGATGTGAAGTGTGAATTTTCACACATTGCAGGGTTTCGCAGGTATATAATAAGTGAAGGCGGCATGCTGAGTGTGTAGGACAAATTTTGCTTTGTAGTAACCACGGCAAAATGAACGATCTTTTTAAAATAATTTATCGTCTGTTAATCTCAGAGCTTTAAAAACAAATTTTATGTTAAAATATTTTTTTGTTAATTTTAATTCGAATACCTAATATCATTATTTAGGTTTCTAAATAAGTGCAGTATTTTTTTTATATAACAAGGTTCATTAAGATTTTGAAAATTGAGCCTACACAGAATGAAAATATAATTCCAATTGGTTATTAAATTTACGCTCTTGAAAATTAAATTCAAAATGTGCTAAAATATAACTAGAATTTTAACAAATTAATTTAAACATAATAAATATGAAAAAAAAAAACAAAAAAAAAATTGACTCCACAAGCCAGGAACGAACCTGTGTAGTGAATAACGATCCTGTGTGGTTGTCGAGCAACTGTGCCACTAGACCACCAAACGCTTATCAACTTAGTGTGTTATAAGAGTATAACATGTATGCATCATGTATGCGTCAACCAAAAAACACAAAAAATGCGTTACTTTCCGAAAACATAATCTGATCAAAAATTCCTGTTTTACTATTCCGGTTCACACCAATATACATTACTTAGAATTTTTTCACATTTTTAGTTTAAACCATTTGGGCTACAGGGTGTGGGACAAAAATGCACAAATTTTTTTGCACAATTTTGGCAAAAATCGCCTCAAAATAATTTATTTTGCAAAAATTAAATTTTGATCGTTAATCCACGTACTAAGGGCTTTCATTTGATACCCTACTCAGAATTTAAAAAAAATTTTTTTTTTTCGATGAGCACATATTTGTTTATATTTTTAGGGCTATATGTTTTTTAGATGTTTTAGTATTTTTCCTATGTGCGGGTCAAAAAGTTGTACAAGCATGCCAATTTTCAACTCTCTAGGTTTAGCCGATTGGCTACAATTTTTACCGAACAGACAGACAGACAGACAGACAGACAGACAGACAGACAGACAGACAGACGACAAAATGACGGTATAAGGGTTTTTTGGTCATACCTACAAAACCCTAAAAACAGTTAACATTAATTTATAAAATAAAAAAATTAAAAAATATATAAAATTCTGAATGATCAATACATATTATTGAAAGATATATGTTCATTTTGTTCGCAACCAACGTCAACAATAACAAATTCCCCTCTCTTGTGTAGATTCGGGTATAATATCATTTTTAAACCCACCTGAGATAAAAATAAAAGAATAAACAAGAAGATGGACAGAAAAGAAAACGGACAAACGGAAAACTACCAACAATATTTACCAGGCTTAAAATAGAACATACTAATGTAGCTCATAAATATAAACTACAAAAAACCGATCCTATAAACACATGTAACAAAATAATTAAACGTACATTAAAATCGACTATCCGAAATGCAATACACACCACAGAATACATTACATTCCAAATAATTTAAAAGAATTATCAAATAACCACATATAACAAATATCATGCAGTGTTTAACACACAGAACTAATGAAGTCGTAAAAATAAAAAATTTGATGTGAAGTGTGAATTTTCACACGTTTCAGGGTTTTGCAGGTATTGAGTAACTGAATGATGATTATTTGGGATGCCAAAACAAATTTTACGTCAAAATATTTTTTTATGAATTTTAATTCGAATGCCTAATACCATTATTTAAGTTTCTAAATATGTGCAGTATTTTTTTTACATAGCAAGGTTCATTAAGATTTTGGAAATTGCGCCTATGGCTTCTATTGGTTGCTTAAATCATTAGCCCCGCCCTCTAATTTCGTATACATCAAACAGAATTTAATTATAATTTCAACACTTCCCACTGGTTATTAAATTTACGCTTTTAAAAATTAAATGCAACATTTACCAAAACATAACTAGAATTTTGACAAAATAATTTAAACAAAAGAAAACTGAAAAAAAAAACAAAAAATTTATTACTGACAGGATTCGAACTCTAGTTCGCAAGTTACCTGTTTAGCAAATTAGAAAACTAATGACTAAACGCACATCGCTATGAGCACTGGCTTATGTACTGGGTTACATAGCGAATTAAATATTTAACATATTTTGGTTAAAAACACAAAAAATGCATTATTTTCCGAAAACATAATCTGATCAAAAATTCCTGTTGTACTATTCCGGTTCACACCAATGTACATTACTTCGAATTTTTTCAGATTTTTAGTTTAAACCATCTGGGCTACAGGGTGTGGGACAAAAAATTTTTTGCACAATTTTGGCAAAAATCGCGTCAAAATAATTTATTTTGAAAAAATAAAATTTTGATCGTTAATCCACGTACTAAGGGCTTTCATTTGATACCCTACTAAGAATTAAAAAAAAAAAATTTTATTTCGATGAGCACATATTTGTTTATATTTTTAGGGGGATATGTTTTTTAGATGTTTTAGTATTTTTCCTATGTGCGGGTCAATAAGTTGTACAAGCATGCCAAATTTCAACTCTCTAGGTTTAGCCGTTTGCCTACAGTTTTTACCGAACAGACAGACAGACAGACAGACAGACAGACAGACAGACAGACAGACAGACAGACGACAAAATGACGGTATAAGGGTTTTTTGGTCATACCTACAAAACCCTAAAAACAGATAAAACATCCAATTTTATTAATACAGTTGATTCCGCTTAATTGGGACACATCGGGACTTAGGCATTTTGGCCCATTTAAGCGGCTGCCCCAATTAAGCGAATTTCACATTAAATTAAACAATGCATATTTTTATTTCAATAATTTTATTTTATAAACTCTTGGACAAAACTATAAATTACATATAACCAAAAAATATAAACTTTTAAGTAAAAATAATAATAAATTCCAAAATAAAATAATAAATAGGTACATACAATTTAATTCAATGCAAAAATGCGTCAAGTGTAGTCTGTCTTTTGTTTTTGTAACATTTCACTTCTACAAAATCAGCACAGGTATTCAGTGTGGATGTAGGGCTCCCTTCATTTCCTTCCTCCATAAAATAACACTGTAACACGGCCATACATTTTTTTGCCTCCTGGTTAGTCACAGGCACAGGTGGATCATCATCATCATCATCGTCATCTTCGTCTAATTTTTCATGTTTTGATTTAATGTTTTCAATTGAATCATTACAATCTTCAACTTGATATTTGCTAGTTTTTTAAATATAATTTTTCATCTTGTGAATCAAAAAGATATGAAGCGCATCATATTAAATTCTTTGTACATATTTTTTCTTGAGAATATCTGTAACATAATATGTACTGTGATCTTAAATTTACTGTCCCAATTAGGCGGAATGTTGTCCCAATTAAACAGGTAAATTTTCTATTGGTTCCTTGGTTTGGTTTCTGTTCTTTGAGATTTGGCCCAAATAAGCGGCTGCCCCAATTAAGCGGTGGCCCAATTAAACGTAATCTGTTTATGTAGATATGTTCAAAGTAGTTCCCTTCAACAATAATAAACTTGGCCATTCTTTCCTTCCACTTCTTAAAAGCTCCCAGTTAAACTACTTTCGGAATACCTCCAAAATAATAATGAATTGCAGCATCAAACTCTCCCTTTGACGAAAACCTTCTACCCCATATATATATATATTTTTTAGCCCAAAATATAGCTGAAAGTGGCACACGCACACTGGCAAATGAGATGAGTATGGCGGGTGTTGAGTATGCCATTCTTTTTATATATTTTCTGCCAAAACCTGGAGAGTTGAAGCTACCCTATGGGAGGACACATTAGCATAATGTAACATAATCTCTTTTTCTAGAACTCTACTGAGTACTTCAGGCAAACATTTTTCAGTGTACCATTTAGCTGTAACTGTCTTCTGACCAGGGCCGGCGCGAGGCATGTGCAGCATGTGCAGCGGCACATGGCTCCGCGGTCAATAGCAGGCCCCGCGGTTCAACAACAGGCCCCGTGCATGGAGATGAGGACCCTTTTTTATTAGGGTTTTGTAGGTATGACCAAAAAACCCTTATACCGTCATTTTGTCGTCTGTCTGTCTGTCTGTCTGTCTGTCTGTCTGTCTGTCTGTCTGTCTGTCTGTCTGTCTGTCTGTTCGGTAAAAATTGTAGCCAAACGGCTAAACCTAGAGAGTTGAAATTTGGCATGCTTATACAACTCTTTGACCCGCATATAGGAAAAATACTAAAACATCTAAAGAACATACCCCCCTAAAAATATAAACAAATATGTGCTCATCGAAAAAAAAAAATTTTTTTTTAAATTCTGAGTAGGGTATCAAATGAAAGCCCTTAGTACGTGGATTAACGATCAAAATTTAATTTTTGCAAATTAATTATTTTGAGGCGATTTTTGCCAAAATTGTGCAAAAATTTTTTGTCCCACACCCTGTAGCCCAGATGGTTTAAACTAAAAATCTGAAAAAATTCTAAGTAATGTACATTGGTGTGAACCGGAATAGTACAACAGGATTTTTTGATCAGATTACGTTTTTGGAAAAAAAACGCATTTTTTGTGATTTTTGGCTAATAATGTACACAACTTATAGCTTTGTAACACGCTACACTAGAACGTATATGCTGGTGTAGTGGTTTTAATGCTGGCTTTTCACCCAAGTAACTCGATCCGAAAGGGATCGAACCCTGCGAGAGGAGACAATATTATTTTTTGTTTTTTTTTTAAATTTTTATATTGTTTAAATTATTTTTTCAAAATTCTAGTTATATTTTGGCAAATGTTGTATTTGATTTTTAAAAGCGTAAATTTAATAACCAGTGGAAATTGTTTAAATTATAATTTAATTCTGTTTCAATGTACACGAAATCAGAGGGGCGGAACTTATAACAACCAATGGAAGCCATAGGCGCAATTTTTAAAATTCTTAATGAACCTTGCTATATATATAAAAAAAATTACTGCACATATTTAGAAACCTAAATAATGGTATTAGGCGTTCGAATTAAAATTAACAAAAAAAATATTTTAATATAAAATTTGTTTTGGCATCCCAAATAATCATCATTCACTTATTAAATACCTGCAAAACCCTGAAATGTGTGAAAATTCACACTTCACATCAATTTTTTATTTATGTTCCTCTCTTGAATCTGAACAGGTGGCCTCGCGGTCAACAACAGGCCCCGCACATGGAGATGAGGACCTTTTTTTTTGCTCCTCTCATGAATCTGAACAGGAGGCCTCGCGGTCAACAACAGGCCCCGCACATGGAGATGAGGACCTTTTTTTTTGCTCCTCTCATGAATCTGAACAGGAGGCCTCGCGGTCAATAACAGGCCCCGCGCATGGAGATGAGGACCTTTTTTTATTTGCTCCTCACTTGGATCTGGCAGGTGAAGACTTTTTTTTGCTCTTCTCGCACATGGCCTCGCAAATCCTAGCGCCGGCCCTGCTTTTGACCATCTAGCTTAATTGTCTTTACCAGGCCCGTACTTCTAAAGAATAGTGCATACATTACTATTTACATGGCAGCTACTTCATTGGAGTTCTTCATTTTTATGAATCCATACACGAGCCTCTTGTCGTGTAAGTACGACGAAAAAATAGGTTTTGTCACCTGTCACAATTTTTGTAAAAGTTACTGTCCACTATTTAAGTATTTTAAACTTATATGGTAAATTCTTACACGCTCCGTTCTTTGGAAATTAGAAATCTGATGTGGCATAAAACAACGAACAACTATTTTTAAAATGCAAGTGATTTTTTTAGCTGAGGATCCAATATTAAGTTGCTATATTGTCACACATGTGGCTTTATTGACTTCTTCAATTATTCTTATCAGCAGCAATGCTTTTTCGTTAACATTGCTCAACCGTGAATAATGAACGTTTTATACGCGGCAAGTTTTTTTTTATTAGTTAGTTAAAATGTTTGGTGCTCAGCAACGATGTTTATTTTTACTTCACGCAACCCATATTTCATACTACAATATTATTCATAAGTTAGTATAAATAAAACAATAAATAATAGAGTTTTTAACATTCTTATAGTTTTTTATTTTTTTTTATTTATTTATTATTGGCTATCGGCATATTAGCCAGCTTTAATATACAAGGTGTCTCAAAAGAAATTTTATATTTAGTGGATCGATTAAAAAAAAAGTAAGCCGTATATAGAAAAAATGTTTATTAATGATTAAAATACACTTTTTGGGGATTTATTTCTTAAAAATAATATCGTCTAAATGTAGACCCTCGCGTTCTCGGCACTCATTTAATCGAACAGTAAAATTATTTATGACGTCTCGGCAGGTGGACTCAGGGATGGCTGCCATTTCGTGACGGATATTTTCTTTCAAATGCGCCAGTGAAGTCGGTTTATTGGCGTAAACTTTAGATTTAAGATAACCCCATAGGGGTTAAATCTGGACTGCGTTCCGGCCAATTTATGTCACCTCTCCGGGAGATCAATTTGCCTGAGAAAATTTCACGAACACGTGGCAGAGACATATTGGACGTGTTTGAAGTTGCTCCGTCCTGTTGGAACCATGTTCTTTGGTTATAGCCAGGAAAGTTTTGCAGTTCAGGTACCAAGAAGTTGTCTAACATCTCCACATAACACTCTGAATTCACTGTAACTGCACGCCCCCTTTCGTCTTCAAAAAAGTAAGGGCCGATAATTCCTCGCGCTGACATCGCAGCCCATACGGTCACTTTAGGCGAATGTAGGGGTTTCTGATGTTTGCGTTTCGGATTCGTTGCACTCCAGTAGCGGCAGTTCTGCTTATTTACGTGGCCATTAAGATGAAAATGAGCTTCATCCGAAAACAAAATGTTGGTAAACGTTGAAAATCGCTCAATTACCTGATTTACGAAATTAAGCCTCTGACTGGCATCTTGGGGCTTTAATTCTTGCACCAATTGAATTTTGTAGGGGTGCAGCTTTAGGTCTTTGTGCATAATGCGATGTAATGATGATCTATGCACATTTAAAGCACTTGCGCGCTTCCGAATTGAAAGGTTCGGAAGGTTCGGGTCGTCACGAACAGACTGATTAACAATTTCCACGTTTTCTACCGTTCTAGATGACCTAGGTCAACCGGATTTTGATTTATCCAGCGTTGTACCAGTCTCTTCAAACTTTTTAACCCAATGTCGAATGAGAGGAATGCTTGGCGCATCATTTAAGTGGCGAAAACCTCGAATACTGCAGAATTTTCTACGCGCTACAGTCGCCGAATCACCGTTTTTGTAAAACTCTCGCACGAATAACGCGCGGTCTGCTACCGAGAAACGCTCCATAGCGAATGAATTCTCAAGAGCCAGGCTACCGATTTACATAACCCCCGCGCCCCTCGGATACGTTGCGTTCACGCAGTAAGCTAAATAAATATAAAATTTCTTTTGAGACACCTTGTACTATATTTTAAATTTCAACAAGTCACTCGTAACTTCCACCAAACATATATTTATATATATAAAACAAAAATAAATTATAAATTATAAGATTAAATTTGAAATTTTCATGTATTTTGAAATATGTTAAGTATCGTTTAATATGTCGAATAATTTGGTTGAAGTTTTCTTTAGAATTGGTAGTAAATTTTATAAAAAAGTTAGTCTTTGTCGTGCGTATGTCGGGCATTGAAAAAATATATGGTCAAGGCTACCAATCGATGTATTATCACAGCTGCAGAAAGGCGATGAAAGACGATACACCGATTTTATGGAGATGAGCTGGATGACCAGCATGTTCAGATCTCAGTCTGCATATGGTTGTAATTAGTTTGCGTTCTGTTGCAATTTTGTAGAACCAAGGTTTTTTAATGGTGTCTTTTCAATGGCTGCGTATTGTCTTCCTTTATAAATACATAAAGTGGTCATTCTTTTACCTACTCTGAATTTATATTTCTGTTATACTATAGCAGGGTTTCTCAACCGCCGGTCCTCGGAACGGCACCGATCAGTGGATTTGTTTGCCGGTCCGCGAGATTTTGTTACAAAATCTCCGGGTTTGTAGTTTGGAGGGGAGGAGCTTTTTTTTGCTCATCACTTACATTTTAGAGATGAAAACTTTTTTTTTTGCTCATCACTTACATTTTGAAGGTGAAGACCTTTTTGTTTTTGCTCAGCACTTACATCGGAGATGAAGACTTCTTTTTTTTCTTATATTTTGGAGGTGAAGATCATTTTGTTTTTTGCTCATCATTTTGCGATAATTGCGATAATAATTTTCCGATACACATTACTTTCTAAACTTGCCGGTCCGCCACTAAAAAAGGTTGGGAAAAGTTGGTATATAGTATTACAAACAGCCCGAAAGAAATTTTTATACTATACTATGTGTCATAGCCTTATCGTTCCCTAAATTGTTATTAGTACAGGAAATAAAGCATTTTGGCTCGCAATTTTTTCGTCCAGCATGGAATTACGTGAAATTTTCACAGAAGGTAGGGAATAGCCCAAGGATCATTTTCTAAATCATGCCGGTGTACGCTAAAACCTTGGGGGTGGTTGCTACCCCATCTCGGGGGTGTAAATTTTTTACTACATTTTAACTATAGGAATCGATGGGAAAAGTAATTCTAAGAAAAAAATGTTCTTTACGTTTTCTTCGTAAAACTAATATTTTTTGAGTTATTCGCGGTTGAAAGTAACAGTTTTTCGACGAAAAAATCGATGTTTTTAAAAAGTTTTTTGCGAATAACTCGAAAAATATGCATTTTATCAAAAAAACTGTAGAAAGCAAAATTGTAGCTTTTAAAAAAACAAACAAAATCCTTTTTTTATTATTTTTCTACGACCAATAAGAACCGAGATACGGCATGTTAATGGTTAACTTTTTTTCGCCAAATGCATAATTTGAAAGATTCAAAGTCAAATAACAGGAAAAATTTGCATTTTTCGAGGAAAACTCATTGAATCTTTTTTAAAGTATTTGATTAGACCTTCCAAACAAAAACAAAAAAAGTCTCTAGTATAAAAATTAAGCGACTTATGATCAAAATAAGGTCGGTACCTACTTTTTTCTACGAAAAAATCAGTGAAAACAAACCCCTATTTACCCCCCTAATTAAAATTGATCCTCACCCTTCTGTGGTTCTCTTCATATATGTATTTTCAGTACACCCAAGAAGTTTGACCAATTTAAAATGCCTAATTTTAGAAAAATTGGAGTTAAAAGAAAAAACGATTTTTTGCGATTTCGTATTTTTCACCTTTTCTTCAAAATATCTCCGAAATTACTGGAGATACGAAAAAAATGATAGAGCACTAAATTGTAGCTTTTTTAATGACTTAAATTTCCCTGTGCATATATTTTCTGTACAGGGAATATTTGGCGAGATATAGCCGTTTAAAACCTCTATTTACAAGCGAACACCACCTTATTCGAGCCCTTCAAACTCACCCCATTTAAAAACTAAGGGATCTTAAGGAATTTAATTTATATAGTCTTATAGCTCTTGAAAAGCCCTACAAAATCGTTTTTGAAAAAACTATCTATCACTAAAAATGAAGGAGCTATGTTTAAAAAACCAATAATTTTTTTTTCGAAACATTCGAATAGCGCGGTTCGTAGCGATTTTTTTTATATCAAGCTCTAACAAGGGTGGGTTTTTAAGGATTGAAACATTAGAAATTGTATTCCAAAGCGTGAAACAGTCATTATTCAACTAATCCAAACCAAATTTTACCCATCTTAAGGTTTACAACGTTATTTTATAATTTTTGACAATTAAGGGTATTTTTCACCCTTAAAAATAAACAGTGCCCATGAGCATGATATAAAATTTGAAGTAGTGGGTGAGACGAACCTGATTTCAAATTTTGGTGCAAATCGATGCAAGATGAAATCATTTTTTAATCCAACAAGGGTTGATTTTTAATGGTTGAAACATTATGAAATTGTATACTAAAGCATAAAACGATCCATATTTAGCTAATCCAAACTGAATTTTACCCATATTAAGGTTTAACATGTTATTTTATAATTTTTTACAATTAGGGGTAGTTTTCACCCTTAAAAAACAAAAAGCGTACAACGGCACAATGTAGAAAATAAACTAGAGGGTGAAATGAGCCTAATTCCAAATTTTTATCCAAATCGATGCTGGACGAAAAAATTGCGAAGTTTTGTCATTTTTTGAGCTTTATTTCCTGTACTATATAGGTTACAATCAGATGACGGTTCGATAGCCATCTTGATGCCGTCAGCTCTGAAATTTTACAATTGACACTCAAAATTTCTGTATTTTTAAATTAAATTAACTATTTTTCTAATGATAAAGCTATATAGTTGTACAATATTATATTTGATTTACCTACATATAATGGTAAATTTATTTCATATTTCTTATTTTTAACATATCGTATCGAAAAGCAATAGCTACATCAATCAGTACTAAAGAATTATTTTACTTCTATGTCAGGCAAAGAAGAAGATGTCTTATTTTGCATATTTTATATTTATTGTAAACTGCCACTAACAGCTTTGTTCTTTATGACATAAAACAAGTAAAGAATAGAAATTTAACTCGCACATGGACATTTTCATGTGTGATTTCTTGGCAAGCGAACCGCATTGAATATAATTTATTGCAGTTATTGGAATTTCCCGTTGCCGTTACGGGGCTATTGATCATTTGAATATTCAGCAAACATTATACATTCATAATAAATCTGAATAGATGCGCTTTCCTATGCTGCATTCTATGAAGCGAAGATAGTATTCAATATTTCTAGTAAACTTTCCTGAAAACATTTGGTCCACGTATTTAAAATGAGAAAAATGAAGATTTATCGATTCATGACTACTATAAGAAAATATTCTTTTGAGCTCAAAATTATATAAAGGAAGTCGTACCACTTTTTAATTTTGTAAAATCTCTACGTTAAGAACAGCAGTAGAAAAATTAATATAGAAATCTTACGTGATATGATTTCTATCATAATATTATAATGATATGCCTGTAGTACACGATTCGATTTCTCGTTTTGAATCTCTAAAGCCTGTAATACATGATGCGATTTCTCGTTTTGAATCTCGTACGATTTATCGTACAAGAATTATTGTATCGTGTACTACAGGATTTTCGTACGAGATCTTGTACGATATTGAAAACCATCCAATATTTATGCTCCAGACCTAAAATATTGTATAGAAATGAACAGATATCGACGCAGTAGATTATTGCGCATAGTCACGTGACCGATACCGTTAGGAATAATTATCGTACGATAAATCGTACGAGATTCAAAACGAGAAATCGCATCATGTATTACAGGCTTTACGATTTATAGTACACAAATTATTGTATCGTGTACTACAGGATTTTCGTACGAGATCTTGTATGACATTGAAAACCAACCAATATTTATTGTCTGGACCTAAAATATTGGACAGAATGAACCAATAATGCGCAGTATAAGATGCGCATATTCATGCGACTGTAGCGAACATCTGTTCATCTGTAAAACATATTTTGAGGTTATTTAGTATCAACTTTAATAATATTTTTTCTTATTTTGTGTAAAATAAATTGGATTTAGTTCGTATTCTTTTATATATTACGTTAGGATTTTTTCAACATCTTATTATCCAACATACTTAACTAGTGACTTATCTAATGTGACCATTAAACATTCCAATCCAGGGAAAAAGTACCGGGGGAGTTATTAAAAAAATATATATTTTTTGATAATGTTTGTAGATTTTTTTTAAACATTTCTTGTCCACAAACTACTCTTGATTACAATTTCTATACTTCTCATTTATTTATTCAAGTTATGCATAAAACAAATTCAACGAAATTATTATTAATATAATATGTTTTTATTTTCTTTAAACTATTTTATAATGCTAATAATGACAACAATAATATTTTTTGATAAAGAAAAATCGTAGTTTTATAGACAAAAATAATAAAAACAATACATAAATAAAATAATAATTCCCTTCAATTTCAAATGTAATAAATTAGAACAGAAAACGGTACGGCTTTGCGAATCCAGAAGATTTACTGATTTGGGACAAAGATTAATATTATCAGTCTTTAAAAATTGGTAAACTATTTGTCCATTCTAGGTTAAGTACAATTATTTGAATTCTGTCAACTTACAAAAATAGACGTAGTGCGCATCAATTGGTACAGATTAAAAGCGATAAATATTGGATGGTATACTACAGTAATTTTACATCCGATAATTCTGAACAAAATTCTCAATGCAATAATTATCGTACGACAAATCGTACGAGATTCAATTCGAGAAATTGCATCGTGTACTACAGGCTATAGTGTGGCGCTCACCCAGTGGGGACTCACGGGCTTGCGCTCCGCTCCAAAAACTAAAAAACACGTGGTTCTTGTCAAAATATTAGTGTGGATCTTCTTTTAGGTCAATCCTTGCATTTTGGAAAATAAAGTGCTTTTGGCCTGCACTTGTTTCCGAGTAATTTCTCAGTTCCCCCCCTATTAAAACAAATTTGTCTTCTGAGAACACTCACCCAAAAAAAAACAAAAAAAAATCCTGGTTGCGAGCCTGACGATAGCTGATATTTTTTGTATTTGTTTGTAAAAATTAAAAAATTTATGAACATATCAGAGTTACGATTTACCTAACTGAGTTTTTAAATTGTATCGTACGGTTGGTTAAATGTACCTGTTGGGAAAACCAAACGAAAACAGATTATTTTTTT